>CM036905.1:139533217-140783217 GCA_020800305.1 Porphyrio hochstetteri
CCTTGCATGGCAATCTAACCTCCAAAGTGCTGAAGTTTGTCCCTCAGCCACAGGTGAGCAAGTTAGGTAAAATGAAAACAACCCCAAGGTTTATAGCAAGGTAAAATATCAACCAGAAACTGTTAATGATTAAAGATTTAAAACCAAACCAAAACAAAACAAAACACTTCAATTCTCTGATATTAAGAACTCTAAAAACCTCTGGCCAGTCTGTGTTTGTTGAGGTTTTTAAGCCCCATAAGCAGGCTGGTCTTTATTCCAGATGGGGAATAGAGATTTCTAAATTGAACCAAACTTTTCAGGGATTAACCAGACCTAAAAAACTTCCTCCTCGCTCCCGAGCGAGCTGCCTCCCTTTGACACCGGCTGGGCACCACGCCAGCAGGAGAACAGCCACGTGGTTATCCGCCTAAGGATGGCGAGGTCCTGGGGAGAAGGGTGACCCACCTGCACGAACCAGAGGAGCCAGGAGGAAGCCTGTGGGGCTGCTGCAGACCTGTGCCCTGAGGTTCTTTACATTTAATTGCTGTTTCTCATACCTACCTGTCTAAGAGAGTACCGGAAATTGTCACTCACTGGTTTTAGCAAAAATAACCCAAAAAAAAACCCCTTGACTTTTTTAACATTTCAAGTTTTATTAGCATTATTAGAGTGCCTTAAACAGCTGTGAGCGTTCATTGACTGGAAAATATTAATGATATTGAAATGCAAAGTCATTTTAAGGAAAGGTGGTGGCTGTTTTAACACATAGCACATGTGGACGTTATCCCCACTTAGCTCCCTGAGCTCCCTGCAAGCCCAAGTAACTGCAAAATGAATGTGTATGGCCACTGTCACCTACGTGAGGTCTGCGCTTGTAGCCACGCTGTTACAGCATGCCAGTCTGTGGAAGAAGGAGTGCTGAAAACAATAGCCAAAGCTCCTGCCAAAAATACTTTTGATAGAAAGCGATTTTTTGAAGTGTTAAGCTGGCTTTGAAGCTTGTGGATTGATTTTTTTTTTAAGTGTTCTGCTAGAAATAGCAGTTGAGGAAAAAAATACTTTTACTAAGCTACTCTCCCCTCAGAGCTGGGACTGAGTTCAGTTCTTTGACTTAATATATGCTACTTTTAATCACATTTTTTTGGTAAACCAGCCTGGAAGAGGAGGGGGAAAGGAGAGGGGATCATTGTTTGCTTCTGAGCCCTAGTGTCTGCTAGAAATTACTGTTTGTTTCACAATGGGGTGTGAATTACTTGGTTGCAGTCAACCATTGTTTGGAAATATATTTTGGAATGTTTCCTTTATGAAAGCTTTTTATTTGCTTAGGATCCATGATTCTGTATTTCTTTCAGCTGTTCACATGTTCTGCCGCTGCAGTATTGCTAGCTTTTACAGTAATGGGTTCAACTAATAACCAGACATTTGTTTCAAACTACATCTTGAAGCACAGTGAAAATCTAACTCCTGAAAGCTGCATTAAACCAGGATCTCATACACTGTGTGTATTGCTAACAGTGGTCCTGGGATTTAACTTTTAATAGAAATCTTCCATTATTTCCTGGAAATAATTAAATAAAAGGTGGTCCTAAATTTTTTTTTGCAAGTGTGGTGAACATATTTTCAAATGTGATGATTGGGATTGAACTGGTTTGAACCTTTTTAATGTGTTGGAAGACAGCAGTTGGTTTTTTTCATTTTGTCTGACCATACGTGAATAACTACATAAAATGGATCTGAGTTCATTAGTGCTGGGTGATCTGGAAGACTAAGGCTTACTTTTGGCAGTGGATGGGAAAGAGGGCTTTTCTTTTTATAGTGTTGATTAGAACTGGATCAATTCCAGATGGATCAGTTTAATCCAAATATTACCACCCCCACACCCAATTTGTGGGAGGGAGGAATGTGCCTGTGGGAAGGACATAGAGCTGGTTGGACTGGTACAAGCACTAGAGTTGGAGTGCCTCTCACACAGGGCCAAGGACCAAGCTGAACACCAAAATTCAGACTCAGGCTTCTGGCTCAATATTACAGTGCTGGATACCCAGAATCTACTGCTATCAGGAGTGCATTTGTGGCTCAGTAAGCACCTTTGTAAAGAAATTTTGACTGGGGCTGTATGAATTTTGGTGTTCTGGCAAACTAGCATCAAGAATGAAAATTAGACTTTGCTAACCATGTAACTATTTTTGACCAAAATCCTTACCAATGTCTTGCTGGTGGTTTGCAAGAATTTCCATACCTTACATCCTTCTGGATCTACTTAATTTACTTAGATGCAAGTGAGCAGGTTGCCTCAGTGGAAGAATTTGGGAGGTAATGATGTGTGGCCTTTGTGCCATAGTCGCTGACTTTCATTGTGTTCAATATGTGGAGGCAAACAGATATGGATTGGAAAAGACCTCCTGAATCACCTAGTCCAGCTCATCACTACCTTAGACAGCCATATCATCTGCAACTGTGAAATTTGCCTTTACAAACTTGAGTTCTAGTTCCACTACATTTTTTGAAAGGTCACTCCATAGCTTTGTTTTGTAGATGACCACCTCTCCACACCCTCAGGCAGAGCAGATGAATCAGGAAATAGGAAGGATTGTATATTTCTCTGACTAGTCTGTTACTTGATGCTGAGTGGTTCCTCTAGGAAATACCTTCTTGGTTTTGCTGCAAGTCATCCTGTTACTTCTATCCTATGAGAATCAGTGTAGAAGACAAACCTAGTCAGACCTGAAATAGTGTACGTTGCCTTGGAACTCAGCTCATTCATTAGAGCTCCCGTGTGTTTGGCAGTACCAGGGCTCGCTTTCCCTTCATCTGCCTGCACAAGTGGGTTGGCCTGAGGTGCCTGTTTCCTCCCCAAAGAAATCCACCCTTACATTATTTTGCATCTCCTGTGTGAGAATTTCTTTTCTCACTTTGCTTCATATCCTGAGTTCTGATGCAGGAGGTCAAACAGAAGAGCTGCCCGTTATTCATCCCTTTTCCTGCCTCTTGTGATGATAATCTCTAATAAAGGAAGTTTTAATTGTGGCATTGCGGGACCAATGGCTTCTTATTAGAGATAGGATTGTATTCAGCGTTTATAATTACACTTCCAGTTTCTGTTTAAGGAAAACCCTTAAAAACTAACTTCTATTTTGTAGGAAAAAGCTTTTCTCATTAATACTTTGCTTTCCGATCCTGGCACATTTTACACTGCATATAATTTGGGACTGTTTACATATAGGTAAGATTGCCAGGTCTCAGTTGAAAATGATATTTTAGAAGCATGGAGAGAACTGGCAGGCATTAGATGCTACAAATCTTACATGTACAGCATTTCTCAGCTTTCTTCAATGGAAAGTGAGCCAAACATTGCTTTGCTGCCTGGCGATACTGCAGTTTTATACCAATAACCACTGTGAAATAAATACAGTTATGCTTATGCCTGCGGGTTTTAGTGAGTGTATATTTGATAGGTTGTTTTCTGAAAGACCAGATTCTGTTACTTTTTAAGTCAGCTGGGATTTCACAAACACATCCTTTGTGCCCAGATACACAGTATGCTTAGCTAGTCAGTCAATGAGTTACTCTCTGCTCAGCTAAGGTGCAGGTTTGATTAATATTTTTTTTATTTCCAAGTTGGACATTATCTATTCCAGTTTTCTCTGAAACTGTGACATACATTGATATTTTTTCCTTCTGAGTTCTTCTGAATGTGGTTTAAAATGAAAATGGAATTTGACACTATCAATGGTAAGAAAAGCAGAGCTAATCAACACTGTGCAGACCCAGCTACTCAGCTGCTATCCTGCTTCCTTGCCAGGTTTTGGGATGCCTCAGGGTGTATCAGACTGGAGCTTACCTTCTCTCCCCCCACCTTGTTTATCATCATTTAGCAAAATAATTTTACCATCCACCTAGAGCAGTGGGCAAAGGAACTGTCAGCTGACAGTGGTCTCATTATTTTCCTGTGTTATCCCATTATTTTCCCGTGTTGGTACAGATGATAGTATTCCTAAGGCTGAATTAATTGTGATCGGTTCCTGCTGGTGTCCCTGGGGGCTAATGGAGCTGTTTGTGCTCTGAAATCATTCCCTTCCCTGCCCCCCTCCCCGCAGGCAATGGTTGGAAGGAAAGGTGATTTGATGGGCACTGGAGCTATTTCCCATTGGGTAGCAAGGTTTTTGGAATGAAGTGTGTGCTATTTGGCCTGCTCAAAGTGGTTAAACAGGGGAGAGAAACAGCCAGCTGTGACTTCCCCATTTTTTATATGATGGGATCAGTTTTCAGAGAGGAGAATGGATGTGAGTGCCCTACACTGTAATCATTGGATATAAGCCTTGGCAGGACACCCAGAACTTTAGTCTCTATGAATGCTCTGAGGTACAGGCGAGAAGGGAAGGCCCATCTCAATGAAAAGCAGCCCTGTGTCTTAGTTTTCATAATCTTTCTGTCATAAAGACAGAATTTAGGTGTAAATTAGGACACCTAGGTGCAGATGTCTACCTGCAGGTGCCTCCATGTGGGCAAAGTGTGAGACAGGAGAGCTGTTCAGGAGATCTCTTACAGCTCCACACATTTAGATGAGGAGATTTGAGTATGGTGGGACCTGAAGCACATAGCTCACATGGGGTCACCTACACGTAGTCATACATAGGTGAGTTTAGCTGAATCCTATCCTTTATGTCTATTGTCTGCTTTGCTAGTGGGTTTTTGGGGTTTTTTGTTGTGTGGTTCTGTTTTTTCAATTTAGAGCAGTGGTACTTATGCTCTCCTATCAGAAGTTAAATAGGACCTCATCGGGGCTGGCACCAAATCTTTGCAGCAAAGCATTCAAAGGCAGTGTTACTGACCACCTTCCTCTTGCTTTCTGGTCAAAGGCAGACAGTATGGACTTCTCATGTTCCTCAAAAATCCTGGACTAGTGGTGCAAACTGGTGGTGGTTGTGGGAGAAGAGCAAAGACATTAGATGTTGCCAAAACCAGAACTTCACAAAAGGAAAGCAGAAGGGTGGTTGATACCATCTCTCCAAAGAGCCTCACATCCACCCACATTTATGAAGATAAGCTGTTTCCTGTGTTTCTAATTATCCAGAAGTAACTGCCTTTAGTAGTATTCTTTCTCTAGCAAAATTTTATCTTGAAAAAAGAAACCTGTCATATGTAAACTACTGCTAATGAACATGCAAATTTTGGCTCAGAGCTGGTGTCAGCCAAGTGAGATGAACTGAGTCAACAGCCATACCAGTGAAATGAATCCAGTAACATTTAGATCAGATGTTTTCCCCCTCACTCCCCTTAGCATTCAGGCCATGTTTCACCAGTGTACTGTACTTGGCACCTGAATAAACACTTGCAAATATTTATAATTCCCCACCTTCTCATAGGGGCCTTTCTGAGATCTTTCCCACAACTCTCCCATATAAAACAGTTGAATCTCTCTTCTTTCTTAATACAAACATGGAGGTAATGTGCCCCTTGTCACAGCAGACATCTGTTATATGTATAGGAGTTATTCTGTAGCTCACAGATTAATCATTGTGCTCCATCTCATTTTGCATCGCAATCTGCAGATTGCAATGATTCCTCGGACAGACAGAAAACAGGTTTGTTCTTTGTATTATTAATAAACTCTAAATCACTCCCATATTCATAGCTGGTTTTATGTGATTTGTTCCATTCTCCAGATGACAAATATTGGCTGCTAAAGACAATTTACTAAGACGGGCTTTGCTAATTGCCATGAATGAAGCTTGAATTGAACATTAATTAACTGTTTCTGTAAAGGCCTCATCATAGCAAAACCTTCTGCACTTGTGTAAATTTATATTTAACATCCCATGACAAATGCATGCCTTTCAACAATTGGTTTGCAGCTCTTGACAAATGTTTCTATTTCATTCTATAAGTTATGAACTCAGCCACTGCATCAAAAATAGCCATGGCACTCTTGAAGTGCATTTCCAGTCTTTTGGGAATCAGCATGCTTTCTCTAAAATGAGGCTCTCCCTCCCATTTTTCCTGAATGTATATGTTTTTATGTAACAAAAGAATTAAAAATATCCATGAGGGCATCGGAGGCTGATGCAGTACAGGATTTTTTTCCAAACCAGTGTCTCTCTCTGTGCTTTTTTTTGATTGGGCTTAACATTTCCATCACTGGAAAATAAACAGGTACTCTTGGGATCTGTTCGTGCATTGCCACCCTCCAAAGCCCTTTGATATTGTCCTGATTTTGGCTGGGATAAAATTAATGTTCTTCCTAACAGCTGGCATAGTGCTGAGTTTTTGATTTAGGATGAGAATAACGCTGATAACAGACTAATATTGTAGTTGTTACCAAACAGTCAGGGACTTTTCAGCTTCTCATACTGGCCTGCCAATGAGAAGGTGAGAGGTGCCCAAGAAACTGACCCAAACTGGCCAACGGGATATTCCATACCATATGATGTCATGCTCCATATATAACTGAGCAGCCTGGCTCAGGAATTAGCTGAGCATTGGCCTTGGGTGGTGAGCAACTGTGCTGTGCATCACTTGTTTTGTGTATGCTATTAGTATTAGCAGTATTATAATAATACTTTCCTGTCCTATTACACTGTCTTTATCTCAGCCCATGAGTTTTACCTGTTTTTTTCTTTTTGATTCCTTCCTCCATCCCTCTGTGTATGTGTGTATAAGTGTATACACAGCACACAGCTGTGTGGTTGGTTTAGCTACTTGTCAGGTTAACCCACAACAGATATGAAGGAGAGCTTGGGGAAATGCAGGGTCAGCCCTTTTGTGACCATCTTCATCAGCAATTTAGTTCTTTAGGATGGAAATTTGGTGTTCCAAATATAATCCTGAACGGATTTATTTTAGGTCTGCTCTATCTCGCAATGGTGCATACCTGAGGAGCCGATAGCATTACCTTGAAGATAAACCACTAGAATGAAGTGTTGATCTGGTTCCTTGGTCTTCCTCCCTCCTCCAGCAGTACTGACAGAAGATCTTGCAAAAGATGGTGGTCTTTGGAGGCTCAGGTGCAAACAGCAGCAATCCGCGTTGTTTAGAACTGTTCTCTCTGGGTACTCTGAAAAGTGATCTGGCTCCTGCAATTGCTTGGACATTGCTTCTTTATGGCTAGGCATATCATACTGTCAACAAGTATACAGTAGGATTTTAGTTTCCTTATATGCAAACAAGTGGTTCCTTCTGCAAATATTTGAAATCAAAGCTGAAAGATGTGAGTACTCCACCCAATTTCTGGTATGCAGCTAAACCATATTTTAGGCCGTTTTGATGTTGAATAAATGCTAGGAGGACAATGCACCCATCTAGCAGGAGTGTGAAAGGACAGAATATAAAATTACATCTACCCATGAAATCAAATATTACAGGTGAGTTCTTTCTTTGCTTTTCACAGCGCAGCTTTATTTTGAGGTCTTGACTTCAGAACAAAGAAACTTAGACTGGAAAGAAGAGTTAAAATGTCATTTCTAGGAGATACCTGCAGAGTGTTCCTTTAAATATATATATGTATGTATGTTTATATTTCTTTTTCCTAGAGGCTTTTGTCTAACAATTTCCCTTCGCTTTTGGTTTGATTACAGCATGCACTCAAGAAGTTGTTCTTGGAAAGAGTTGTGCAAATATGTATCAATTTAAACTTTTTGTCCTAATAGAAATGATTCTTTGATTTTCTTGGCCCTGTTCAGTTTATGCCATACACATCCACTTGTCTTTCCTCTTTCCAGTATTGTCACAGCATGATAGAGTGGTTGGGTTTGGAATGACCTTAAAGACCACCAAGTTCCAACCCCCACGCCATGGGCAGGGACACCCTCCACTAGACCAGGCTGACAAAAGCCTCATCCAACCCGGCCCTGAACACTGCCAGGCAGGGGGCAGCCACAGCTTCTCTGGGCAGCCTGTGCCAGTGCCTCACCATCCTCATAATAAAAAAAATATTCCTCATATCTAATCTCAATCTACATTCATTCACCTTAAGGCCATGATCCCTTGTCCTATAACCATATGCTCTTGTAAACCAATTGCTCTCCAGCTTTCCTGTAGGACCCTTTAGGTACTGGCAGACTGCTAAAAGCTCTCCCTGGAGCTTTCTCCAGGGTCAACAAGCCCAGCTCTCAACCTGTCTTCACCAGAGAGGTGCTCCAGCCCTCTGATCATCTTTGTGGCCCTCCTCTGGACATGGTCCCACAGCTCCCTATGTCGGGAGCCCCAGAGCTGAATGAATTACTTGTCCATGGTTTATCTTCATTAGTCTCCAATTTTATAATTATGAACCATTACTTGTCCATGGTTTATCTTCATTAGTCTCCAGTGTTTCATATGGCTTGAATTTTGTGCAGAGCCTGGGACTGCATACGTTGTGAACTAGTCTGGAATTAGGAGAAGCAGAATTGATTTTCTTCTTCTATGATTATGTTAGAATCTGTCTTGTTAGAATCTGACTGCTTCAGGGACTCTGGCTTTGTGCCCACATGGTGACTTGAGAAATCTATCTGTAGGTGTCTAGGTGCCACCATGGTTCCCAAAAGGTGTATGTCCTAGGAGAAGTGTTTTCATCAGAAATATAGGCATATATGTTTTTAGTGATTTTCCATGACCCGCTAAGTCCATCTACAGACTTGTTGTATGGACACAAATGTTTTTGCAGCTACACAGATGTAAAGATACATTCTCCTTCCTGGAATGGTGTCCCACATAGACTTTCCTTCTTCAAGGGGTTTTTGTATACTCTCTTGCCTTCAGGGCTGTCTCGCTTATGGCCTGTGCTGGGTGTCTATTTGCAAACCTGAATCTTGTTGTATAGATTCAGAGACTCTGACTCCTTCTTATGGATGGAGGCATCCACAGCCAGCACATTCTGCCTTGGGGTCTGCAGAATACCAAGTTAGGATCAATTAGCACTGTCTTCAACAGCTGGATCAGCTGGAACTGTAAGTGTATGCCACTCACTTCTTGAAACAACTCTGCAATTGGTAATTAATCATGTAGATTATACCCCCATTATCATCAAACCATTTAACCCAACACCCTTAACCTTACACATTAGGCTGGCTGACTAATGACTGATCCCTCTGCTGAGCTCAGCTCTAGTGTCAGGAAAGGATGGGTGAGGCTGGATACTTCTGTTCCTGCTCTGAAATTGCATATCTGCTCATTTGGTAAAGATTTTGGGTACCATTGCTTGGGTGTCTGGCAACTGAGACGTCTGCCTCGAATATGCAGTGGTTTGTAAACACAAGCTGGCAGATGCATTAGCTTAACATCTAATTCCAGGCTTGTGGCTTACCCTTGAAAGGCTTTCTTCCATCTAGCAGCACCACCAAGCACTCATCCAGGCTGAAGCTGAGCCAGCTGTCTGTCTTCCAGGTACTTATCTTCTGAAGTGCTGAAACATCTTATGGGTTTCACTGCCTTCTGTATCATGGGAATCCCAGTAAAAGCAAATGACTGGAGGAGAGATTGCCTTTCTAGCATTTCCAGGCACGGCAATGAGACGGGTTCATGGAAGAAAACTCCACCCAGGCCTATTAAACATTAAGATGCTGATGCAACCATTGGCTCAGAAAGTCCTAGATTGAGCTCTGCCAAAAACTGGTAGAATATGCAAGGGAAATATCTCTTTCTGCTTGCCCTTCTCTTACTCCGTTCCAAAATATCCACTACTTTGAAACCAGCTTCTGAATTAGCTGTATCTTCAGTGTGGTCCTGTAGAGCTGGATTTCTTAACTTCTTAGTGTTTTCCACATATTTGAAAGCATTGTGTGGTCTCCACAGAAAGTTGGCAAGGGACCCAGATCACAAGCTTGACAAAATATATGCATTGTATGACATTTAATATGAGTGTTTTAGTAATCTCTAGTGGGCAAAAGGAGTAATCTGGAATGGGTGGAGGCAGTCAGCCAGGAGGGCTGAATAAGGCGCGTAGGAGGGAGGCTTCAAACACAGAAGTTGGTGCATGAGAAGCTCAACACAACCCAGCAGTGTATGCTTGTAGCCCAGAAACACAACCTGGGCTGGATCAAAAGAAGCATGGCCAGCAAGTTCAGGGAGGTGATTTTGCCCCTCTACTTTACCTGAACAAAGGTAGATTTTGATTAGATACAAGGAATCATTTATTTATGATGAAGGTAGTGAGGCACTGAATATGTCCAGAAGAGCTGTGTCTGCCTCCTCCCTAGAAGTGTTCAAGGCCAGGCTGGATGGGGCTTTGGGCAACTTGGTCTAGTGAAGGGTGTCCCTGCCCATGGCAGGGGGTTTGGAACTAGGTGGTCTTTGAGTTCCCTTCCACCCACAGGAGACAGTCCTTCATGAACTTCTCCAACACGAGTCCTTTCCCACAGGGCTTCAGCTCTTCACCAGCTGGCCCAGTGAGGGTCACTTCTATGGTGTGCAGTCTCTCAAGCCCAGACTGCTCCAGCCTGGACCCCTATAGGGTCACAAGATTTCTCCCCCAGAAAACCTGCTCTGGCACATATCTCTCTCTCTCACTTAGCTCTGTGTCTTTGTCTCTCTCCATGGGCTGCAAGTGTTGGCAGAGGCTTGCTCCAACACAGATCACAGCATCTCCTGTATGTCTCCACCTGCTACAGGTGGGGTCTTGGCCTTTTCCATGGGCTTTGGGGGGAAACCCGCTCCACCATGGGTTTCTCCACGGGCTGCAGAGGCAACTTTCTCTCTGGCACCTGGGGTACCTCCTCCCCCTGCTTCCTTCACTGGCCTTGGTGCCTGCACATTTTCTTACATCTTCTCACTCCCTTCTCTGGTGGCAAAAAGCAGCTGCTTGTGTGGTTTTTTCTCCTAAATGTGATTCCCAGAGGTGCTGTGACCATTGCTGATGGGCTTGGCCTTAGTCAGCAACGACTCCGGCCTTGAACAGGCTGGTGTTTGCTCTGTTGGGCCTGCAGAGAGCTTCTGGCTGCTTCTTGCAGAAGCCACCCCTGCAGCCCCCCTTCTCCACCAGAGCCCAGTCACAGAAAGCTACAAGAGTTTGCTAAAGCAATTCAGGGATCATAGGCTCCTTCTACTATATCAGCAAAATATGGGCTTTGTTCTGACAGATGCTCTTCCTTCATCCAAGACCATCCCAAAGAGTCTTGCAGTGAGAAGTCCCTTCTGCATCTTCCATCTGACAGCACTTCTTATATATTTTGAATCGTGAAACAGCACAAGTGAAAAATTTGGGGCAAATAATGTTTTTTCTTGGCCCATCCCTATGCACAATGGGGTCAGAATGATATCCTTAACCAAAGGCAAGTTAGAAAGAGAAATATACTAATATAAGTTGAGCTGGTCATTGAAGAAAGGCAATGAGAGCAAGAGAATTATTTTAGCTACTTATGCAGTAAAAAACCAAAACTTATGTAAGGATTTATCCTGCTCTTTGGCTCTGAGGCAGAATTAACTTCTGCTTCACATCTGTCATCTGAGGAGCTGTAGGCCACACTGATCAACGAGCAGTAATTCATGGTTGTCAGACTTGATCAAATTGATAGTTTGTTAATAAAAATATTCATTGTTCTATTCATTATTGCTTGTTTGCTGATCTTTTCTAAATTAAAAAGCCCCACATAGATATTAAGCTTGGCAAGAGTTTTGCTTTTTGAGTGTGTAGTGTACCCTCCATACTACAGCATGTACTTTGTTATGGTGCTTAGTAATATGTAATGTTTTCAGTAATAGCACCTCACATACTGGGACACCCAGTTGTGTGCGTGGACATTAATTGTTGAATTGAATAAGTCACCATTAAATGCGAGTAGCAGTTGGTGGCAGGTTCTGCCTCTGAGATACTGAGCATTTTCCTTAAGTAGCTGATACTACTGAATGCTTGACAGCTCCACTGTATGATAGTTTTCATGAATTTCCTGCCTTTGAAATTCCAAATGTGCCACTTCAATCTCTATAGAGACATTAGGTTTACATCCGCTTCTTTTTTTTCTTTTTTTCCCCCTTAGAGCTGAATTTTTTAATTAACACTAAATAAATAACCTTTACAAAGTGTTATAAACAATAGCCATGAAATCCAATGGGTAACTGGTTTGAACCTCAGCTGTCCATTCCCTTTTTACGTCATTGGGGGTAACCCCGTCTGCACCCTGTCATGTATGAACTCTTCCACTCCTTCCCTCTTCTCAATATACACCTCCCTCCTCTCATTCAGACCACTGCAATTCCAGTCGCATCGCAGTCCATTAGGTCCCGGTTGGCAAAGCATACTGTAATTTCCCATCAACATCAAAGCAATTTACTCTGATTTAGTTTCTCTTTAGAAAAGGAAGCGCGCCTTTATTTTCCCACTGGAACTTGTTCATCCTTGCTAAGTGCTGCTGCAGGTATCATTCCCTCCATATGATATCCTTTTTTTTTTTCTTTTAAATTCCCTGAGAGCTGTGAGTTTCAGCCAGGCAGTTTTATTTGTCACTTTAAAGGACTGCATTATGTCAGTGCAGCTCTTGCTCTTGTGCCGTTCAAAATGCAATTGGAATAAATTATTTCGGCCACACACAAAATGGTTTTACAAATTACCTTTGAAAACTTGGAAGGGCCATGACAGAGCAAGCAAATAAATTTATCATATTTTGTGGCATTAGGGTCTCGCTTTCATGTCAAGGCGTATAGCTTCAGGAATACTCATCTCAGCTTTAAATTAATCCCTGGGTTTGTACGCTTCAGTTGAACTTCTTGAGGGTAAATTTCTCTCTTCGTACATTGCTAGACACCAATTCACAGATGGACTTCAAATGCCAGTAACTAGTATGGGAAGGGAATATTTGGCATTTTTTCCCAGAAAGAAAGAAAGAAAGAAGTCACAAAAATATTAAATGAAAACCCATCTCCCTCCAGACTTGAGTTGAAAAGCAAGCTTTCTACAAATCTCTAAAATGTCTTTCTGAGATTTCTAGATTACTAGATCTGAGGAAGAATTGTCAAGATCTTCAGAAATCACTGACAATTTAAAAAACATTTTGCTCTGTGTAATTATGCATTTTCATTTGTATTTTCCCCTCTTATTCAAAATTAGCATATATTTATGCTTTCAAGACCTCCTTAACTGTTTTTCCTGTCTGGTTTTGGAGAGAAGAGATTTAATGAGGCAAAATGGCTGATTATTTGTTATTAACTATAACCATTGGCATTTTTAATCCCATTTTTATAGGCATTTATGTCCAACCGTGAGCTACCCAGCCTGACTGAAAAACTCATGCAAACTATCCTCTTGCATGGACTGATGCTAATCTGGTAGATTAATGATGCAAATTGTGAGGTCAAAACAGAGGCTTAGATGTAAATTGATAATTTCCAAAGGTCACATCACAGAGCTTTTCTAAGGAGCTAAGAGCAGGCCCGGTGTGGGAATTTGGAGTACTCATCACAACAGGTGAGGAATTACTGAACTCATGGTCTTGGCTTGGGTTCATATCCAGCAAATATGGCAATGAGACACCATGAAATGTAATTTTAATCCAGTTCTTAAAAAACTTATGAAAAAAAAATCATGTGTTTCCATATTTGAGCTGGAGAGATTCCTGTGTAGACTTGTCTTTAATGTTTTGAGTCCATTTTATCATCCAGATCCCTTCAATAAAATCTAAGTGCAAGAGTGTTCAGTCTGGTTTTGCTTGTATTCCATTGTAATAAATAAAACAGACATCTGGGAAGGGACAGAGGGCAGAGGAGTTGACTTGTTATTTTCTTCCTACCTGATGTTGCAGATGGAAGATACAAGCTACAAAGAGAGGATTTAAGCTACCAGCATTTTTTTTTTTACAATGTGTATGATCAAATAATTAGTTTTAAAAGATAAACATCACTCTGGCAGCTTCTAGTATTTAATTTATTGGCCAAATTTGAAAATATAAATAGGATTTCTACTGCATTTAGTGAATTAGAAACATTAATATTTCTTAGCTTCAGTATTTTGAAATAAAATCTCAAAGAAACAAATTTTGTTTCAATCCGTGAAAAAAAAATAGTTTTTAGCCAAGAATAATATAATGCATGGCAAAAACTGAAATCACAGGTCACTTAAGTTTATTTTGTTTAACTAACTCATCAGGGTGTACAGAGTTCCCCTGCATTCCTGTGCTTGCACAGCAGCCAGCCGTGGGGATTTTGCTGGCTATCCCCAGGCTCACAGAGGTGGGCACGTAGCAGCTCAGGCTGTGTGTGAGAAAGGACAAATGAGAAGAAGTTACAAAGCCCCTTGCAGATTATGACCAATTTTACTAATTTACAACTAAATAGTCTGCTTTGCTTGGTATTAATCTTGCCATTGAATAATCTTTACTGAAGTGCAGTGTGAAAAGCAAACACCACTCTGCAATTCTAAGGGTTTATGGGGGTTTTTTTACTGTTACTGGAGTTAAAGTGCTTACAGAGGGTACCAGGAGCTGTTGGGCTTTCTTCATAGAGCTATGGAATAATTTGGGATACATCTTTTAATCCCCACTCTACAAGGAAAGACTGGAAAATCTAGTCTAGTGAGAACTAGAAAGGTGTAGAGCAAACCTTCCCTGCCACTGTCACTCCCTCTTAGTTGGAAGAGGTCATGGCTCGTGTACCAGTTTGCAGTCCAAGCTCAGAGAAGGTACCTGGGTTTCGATCATGCCTTTTTTTCCTGTCACCTTGAGGGCAGTCCTCCTGCCTAAGCACAAAAGTAGTATTCCTCCTACTGATATGGAGCATCCACCTGTGGGTTTGTTTGGTTGTTTTGTTTGGGTTTTTTTTCCCTTTTAACTACTGTGTATCCACAGTTTTATACTAGAATTTTGTAAAAGGAAAGTAATAACTATTAGGACTAGCTGTTTCCTCAAAGAGACTCCCTGATGCTCCTGACTTGAAGTACTGTAAAGGACTTGAAGGTGCATCAGGCTCTGCTTGTGTTTGGCAGTGACCGCTCACCCTGGTACCCAGCGCCAGGTGCCAGAGGTTGGGACTACTGGTGTTTATTTGAGTAGAGTTTGTGGGTACACTGATGCTGGAAGCAATTCCACCAGGCTCTGTACCATGGTCGTGTGACTTGGGCTACCTCTTTTCTCATGGTCATAACAGACAAGTTATCCAGAGGGTGAGGACTTGGAAAGAAAGACTTGTATCACCAGATGGAGCCACTGTGATAATCTGGTAACAGCTTCCAGATAATTTAATAAGAATTGGCAAGAACAAAACGTCAGTTCCTTGATGGTTTTTTGATGAGGGGAGAGAGTGGTGAAATGTTAATTAAGAGGGAATTAGCTCTCTTTAGCTCTGGATCTACATGTTCAATGATGAGCTTTTCTTCCTTTGTTCTAGACACAGAGCATTGTGCTACTGACATTTAATTTGATAAATATTTGAGCCCTGGAAAGCCAGAGGAGGAAAGCAGATGCCAGGGTATCTGTGGTAGTGGTGCAGGCAGTCCATCTAGATTTGCTCACTGGAAAACATGGTCTTGCTGCCTGACCCCTTGGCAGTGATGGAGTCACAGCTCAACACCACAGAGTGCTAAGGCGCCTGTGTTAGTAAGGCTGTCTTCTATTTTGGATTCTGGTGAAGCTGATAAGGTTTAAATAGGAAGTCACGCTGCAAGTGTCTGGGGCACATTAGGGTTGGCTCTTTTTTCAGATGTCCAGAGCTGAAACACAATGGGAATCTCTCTGGAATCTCTCTTTGGGGCCCAGTCATACCAACATGGGATCCTTCCTCCAGTCAGGGACCAAATATATACAGGGGGTGCCAACGTGATGAGAACTTGAACTGCAGAAAGTGAGGCCAGGTGAAGGTCACGGAGGGTTTGAGGGAGACGAGCAGATTCCTGAGCAGAAGCAGGGCTGTGCCACCATACCGGAGGGACTGCCAGGGAGTCACCAGGAGAAGCCACTTTTCTTCAAGCCTTGCCAAAAGAGATGTCAAAAAATAGCAAGTGTATGGAAGAGGAGCAGTCTGAGAATTTGCTTCCTTTTAATAAAAATATCTCTTCATCTGTAGTACCCATTTCTGTGCGACTGCCGTTCCTCTGCAGAGCACTCTGCTAAACGAGCAGTTGAATGCCTGCCTGTTTGCTCAGCGCTTGCACACCAAAAAACACAGTGGGAGTACTAAATGCTTTTATTTTGAGCTGCTGAGCCAGTTTAAACTAGTAAAACTCAATATATTTTTTTTTGTTTGGTAAGAAGGTGGTCATATAAAATTATCAAAATTGCAATAATTAGCAAATTGCAGAGAAAGGTCTTTAGGATGTATAACTCCAAAGTGTAGGTAATAGAACTGTAATTTATAGGCTGACACACCAGACCAGCTACAGGCAACTCCAGCAGTTGCTTTGCTACTCATTAAAATAAGTGCACAGCTATAAGACTAATTATAGTGTGCAGCTATGTGGCAACCTGAACCCAGACAGTGAGACGGGATGCCTTCTCACTGAAGTAGATCCACAGCCCACAGCAGCCTGGGAATCCTTCTGCGTTTTAACTTCTTGTCTCCCTAGAAATGTTTGTAATGATGTTTACCTTGTAAAGCTTCTCCCTTGCTATCAAGTTCCCCAAAAATATCATTGTGCCTCAAACAGGAAGTTGCCCAAGGTGGTTCGGATGCATCAGCTGCTGCTTTTGGGTTTTGATCTTGGAGAATGCAAACCAGTCCTGGTGACTCCCAGTCTTTTACTGTTAGAGTGCAGGTTTCAGCAGCTGCCACACCATGTGAGGGCAAAAAAAGAAGGGATTACCCCGCCAGCCCCCAACCCCCCATGCCCTGGTATAAAGTGACAGATGGGATCCTGTTCCAGAAATATTTGCTGCTATGTTAAAATTGTGATTAGGGCCATGATTGCGTGTTAAAACTCTTTTATGTGAACTTATAACTCAGGAGATCCTGACTTTCCTTGCAGGGCTGTGGGTTGATTTGTCTGCTTACCTGCATTTGAACCACTCGTTTGAACTACGTATGAATAGAATATAGCTGGCCACTTTGTCTCAAGACCCCCTCTCAGTTAACATGGCTTACCTAAACTTTTGGGAAACGTGCTGTATTTTATTGTCTTGTGGTGTGTGGCAGGCATGCTTGGTGGGCTCTGCTCTGGAGAAAGGGGGGGGGGGGCGGTGTCTTTCGCTGCGGCACTCCACTCTTCCTCAGAGCAGGATGCATATAATCTGTGATCTCAGAGATTTCTTCTGAGAAAAGAAGCAAGTTGCCCTTCGGCTTCCCTCTATAACGGTGGGCTGGGAGTGTTTCCTAGCACGTGCTCGCGTCTTGGCTTTTAGCTGAGTATCACGCAAGCATCCTCACTTCAAGATGCAAGCTAGTCTGGCTAAATTTCGTAGTCTTACCCTGAACTTTACCACCTTCAGCTACCTCTTAATCATAACTTGATTTTTATGTTTTCTTAGAGAAGACATTTCAAAAGATAAAACAGATTGGGCAGCAAAAGGGAAAGAAAGAAAAAGGAGAAAAGCCCTAAGATCATGCATCTGGAAAAAGCTCTCTAATCCATCTTGACACATGTGTTGCTTTAGAAGGAAAAAAAATCTCCTGGCTGCACTGGGGCCCTGCAGCTATGTGTTGGGGGCCTGGCAGTATAATTTGCAGAGCACAATAATTCTATAATTATATTGCTAATTGTGTGCTACCGCTTTTTTTGTAATAACAGAGTGAAGTGATTTATAACTTAACAGTTTTACAGGAGCTTAGACAGACCTTTCACTGAAAATGAGCACTTGCAATATAGCTCCTAATAACTGCTATTGTTAGGGGCATGCTATCAAGCTGCACGAACGACTTGCTGGAAGCTGTAGCCTTGCAGAAATATTCCAGTCTGAAAATCTCAGCAGCAGCTCAGGGCCTTTCCAGTCTTGCCTGTAGGTATATAAAAAATAATAGGAGGGAGGGTGGGAAAAGGTTTAGGAGTAAGGGGGAACTAAGTGTAAGCAATACCCACAAAGAACTCCAAGAGACTCCTAATAGTAGGAAGGATCTGAATTTCAAAGTGGAAGACACATCTGTAGTGAAAAGTGAAGGAACTGGATATTGGGGGAGGCCAGATTGTATTCCCGTTCAGTAATGAGGAAAAATTGGCAGTTTGGAGATTAGACAGGATCTTTTCTCAAAATAGCTATAACATCTAGAAATTACAAAGGGGCTTGCAGAGGCAAGATACTTACATCCTTTTCATTGATGCTTTGGATTATTGCCTTTCCTGAGCTGAACCTGTGTTTGGGGAGCCACAGTTGCTTTCCATGTCTGTGGATATAATTTATCTGGGTGCTGCCAAAGCTGCTTTTGCTTCCTGAGGTTCCTTTGCCTTGGCTGGAACACAATTGTTTAGACAACACACTGTATTGGTGGTTTTGTTATTCCAAATGTTCTAAGATTAAAAGGTATTGCATTGTAAAGAATTAAAGGCGGGGGCGATGGGGGGAATCTTTCATGCTTAATGACATTAAAATTCTCAGTGTAAAAAGAATCATAGATGGGACTTTTCCCCAGGCCAAAAAAGAAGAAAAAAGAAGAGTATTCACCCATCTGAGCTGCTGTGTTAAGTGCATAGCAATGACTACTTGTTGGTACTTTCAATCACCTACTGCTTGCCCTGACAATATTTTAACTTTTGAAATACAAACTGAGGTATGAAAAGAGCAATTCTTCTTTCAACTCCAGGTATAAAAGATGAAACACATTCTACACTCTTCCCTCATTCCTGCAAGTGCTGTTTCATTGCAGTGGTTCACTCAGGATTTCAGCTTTTGGAGCTGACGATTCACTACCTTTGGCTTAGATTTTTATGGCTTGCAAAGCTGAGTGTACAGGCTTATCATTTCAGAAATGACATAACCTAGGTTATGAGATCATTAAGAAAGATTCTTCATTAAGATTCTTAGAATTATATTATTTCAAAGGATTTTTTTTCCTTGTAATTTTTCCATAGAGAAATTTTCAAGCAGTTGGTTCTGATATTACATAAAATACATACAATACTCATTTTGTACTCAAACAGCATATGCTTTTTATTTTTTATTGGGGGGGGGATATTTTATTTGGAAACCATATTAAAGTGAATATATTTCAAAAATTAAATCACAGCTTGTGTATGATTACAGATGTAATTTAAGTGTTCTGCAAACTGTGATACCAGACATATTATCAAACTGAATCTGTATGAGTCGTTTCGACATGTTCAGAATTTGCCTAATAGACTGAAGTCAATAGATGAGAATAACTTATTCAGCATGTCCAGACAAAGGATTTATAAAAGAAAGAAGAAGAAAAAACGGAGCAGTGGAAATATTTTAGCTAAAGGGACAAGAACCTGGAATATGAGAAGTGAAATAGAATACATGAATATAATTGATAGTTCGGTATTTGTTCTCTTTATTGTTTCAACTAAAACCTTTCAGGACTGCTTTTGCTTCTCAAAATCTGTGGCAAGGTGTCTGTTTTCGTAAACTGTAAGTGTATGACTTCTAGTGCAGAAATCCAGCCTATCAGAAGTCATTTTTGCATTTTCAGAGTGTTGAAGCTACTGACTTTGGGCTTTTACTTGTGAGAATTGCATAGGCTGTGATGAACACGTGGCATTACTCTTACTAGGGAAGCATGGAAAGTCTGCTGATAGGAAGCTAGCAGATCATCTGCTAAAAGTGGATTTTGATTTTGTCATTTTACTCATTGGTCAAAATATGAAGACAGGTACGGCCATCTAGAGCCCTCATTAAATGCACAGCATTAATTCACAACCTTTCCTTAGCTTCTCATTATGTTCTCCTGCTGATAATCAAATTTATTTTAAAGCTTGTCTCCAGCAGTGTTCCCTTGCACAGTTTAATGTAGAGTTTCCATAAAAATCATCACTGTTTTGCACAGTTCAGTGTTTTCATATTTGACTTTACTCTGTGCTGTTCTGTAGATCCCACAGCTACAAACTGAACCACACAATCCAGCTGAAAGCCAGGGCAAGGAAATAAAAAAGCAAAGAATTTGGGCTGATATTCCTTCCTGCTTATGCATTTCTCGTTCTCCAAAACTGCTTGCTTAAATCTACTTGCATTGGAACTCTGAGTGAAATTTTATATGACAGACCACCAGTATTGTCTTTTGGTCCATGTTCTTGCTCGTGTCCCTGCTTTCTACTTCAAAGTAACAAGTCACATGAGATGCCAAGCTACAAGAAGGTACTCTGGATGCAATTTTTGGTAGATATTTTTATCAAGGAATTTAAGAAACAATTAACTAAATATGTACAGAAAACTGATCAACATCCAACTTTTTTTTTCTTTTTTTTAATGAGATATAAAATACATGATAAAACATAGTTTTGTCATACTATTAGAACTATTGATTCCTATTATGTTTTTTTGTTCTGTAAGCGCCTGTGGGCTTCTGCTAGTCAATAAAGGTTTTGTAAAGATGGGTATATAAAACTGTAATCATTCTCAGTTTAAAATGTATAATGAAAAGTATTAATATATTCCAAATTTAGGACGCATCCATTTAATATGGATATTCAAAAGGGACTTGGTGGAGAAAATAATTCCTGAGAGACTGTAAAAGCATAAAAGAAATTAAGTTCCATGAATTTTACAAAAAGACAAAGATTCGTTTATCAATAGAATCATTGAATGGAAAAGTCCTTGGAGATCCTTAGTTGGAAAAGGCCTATGAGATCATAACAAGTCCAATTGTTATATGAATTGATAACAAGCCCAATTGTTAACCCAGCACTGACAAGTGCACCACTAAACCATGTCCCTCAGCACCACATCTACATGTCATGAGCATAATGGGGCAGAGTTCTCTCCCTTGACCTGCTGATCATGCTGTTTTTAATGCAGCCTGGGATAGTAACCTTGCACTTGACCTTGTTGAACTTCATGCAGTTTGCACAGGCCCACCTCTGGATGGCATCCCTTCCCTCCTGTGTTTTGACCACACCACACAGCTTGGTGGTGTCAGGAAACTCACTGAGAATTTTATATATATGTAAAATATCTTCTAGATCATATTTCCACCCCTCTCAGAATGGCACTCAGTTGAGCAGGACTATGAATGCGTGTGGCATACGATCCTGGCTTTCTACGTGCATTACTTAGAATTTGCTGAATCTATGCATTTGTGACAGTTTTGGGATCCTTTGGAAGAAAATATGAGAAGGGGTTTTTTTGCATCAGTATGCTGAAGATACATTTTCATTAGCCTTCCAAAATACTTTTTTGCAGGTATCAACCTTGAGAACATGCCAGAGAATAGAGTTGGAATTTCTGAACTAATTTTTAGAGATTTTCTGAAATCATAACCCTTCTGCAGTGCACAGACCCTTTAAAATCCTCAGTCAGCTGAACTGTAGCTGCCTGTCAAGCATGATGGACAAGGGGCTGTTACAACTAACTAGGACTGGCTCCTGTCTTTCTCATTAGTCAAACTTCTAATACTGGTTAGAAACTACATTTTTCAATGAAATAATTTTAAACTGGAAAATACGGCCACAAAACCAGACACTGAATAAATTGAGTCCTTTGTATATCCTCTCTGCACCTTACCAAAATGCATCACAGTGAGTTAATAACTGCTATGTGTTATTTTATGGAAAGTATCTCTCACCAGCAGGAAAGTACAAGGACTTTGGGGAATGACTAGGGTATAATGAAAGTTGCAAAAAATGTAAACTAATACAGATTTTCTTATGAACCATGAAAATATTATGTTTAAACTAAAAATGTAACCTTTAGCCTTTGTATGAG
Source organism: Porphyrio hochstetteri (assembly GCA_020800305.1). Taxonomy (NCBI): domain Eukaryota; kingdom Metazoa; phylum Chordata; class Aves; order Gruiformes; family Rallidae; genus Porphyrio; species Porphyrio hochstetteri. The sequence continues at coordinate 139,554,901 of CM036905.1, forward strand.
AACAGCAACAAAAAAAAAATGAACAGGGATGTTAAAAAATGTGTATCTATATAGATATCTGAGGTCCCAAGCTCTATTTTTCTATTAAATAAATAGGGCCTGAGACCTCAGACGTCTAGAAAATATCAGCTAACTCAACTAACATCAGAAGATCGATGAATGTTCTGTGAGTAAGTGGAAAACGTCTCAGCTATTTATATCTGCAAAAAGAATCTGAATAGTGGAGTCTCTTTTTGCTTCTCAAGTGCCTTAGTGTGTTAATTGCAGCAAGATAACTTTTCCCCTCCACAGAAGCATTTTTCTGAGAATTTTCCATTCTGCTCTTACTTCCTCTGCTCAGTAGATGAACAGACTTTAGCCAACATACCAGCACTACTCTTAGAACAAAAAGGATCTATCCAAAAAGCAGCGCCCAGCAACACACTATCAGGACAATAGAAATATTCCTCTTGAAGAGACAAAAATAGTAAATTCTGAAGATGCTACTTGTATAGGATTTCAGAGTGTTGGACTGTGCCAGGGCAGCATTTCAGCTTTCTAGACTGAAGATCAGCTGTGGGGGTATGCATTCAAACCAAGAAGCCTGTGAAGAACAAAAATAATTATAAGAGATATGGATCTTTTAATTGATCTTTCTTCTTTTATATATAAATTTAGTTGTGGAACAATTAAAACCATTTACTAGACCAATCCATATTAATAATACATTTTGGCAACAACATGAGAACCAAAATTATTTTTTTCATTTTGAAATTTAACCAAAAAAAAAGAACCAGGATCCTCAGTTTTGAGGATCAGACACAAAATCAAGAATACTGCTGAATGCTTTAAAATAGAATGGTGTGACTTCTCCACTGCAAAACCTATTTCCCCTTTAGAAGAGAACAACTACATTTTATTCCTATTTTTCTTTGCTTCCTGCCCTCCCCGTCCTGTTTTGCTAAAGGAAATAAAAGGGTTAAATATCCTGAAAGAAGGAAAGGATGAAATGAATGTTCTGCCTGACCCCAAGTATTTTTTTACAGTTTTGGTTCAATAACCCAACTAAAATATACCTTGTTAACACGTTCTAAGTACAAGGTACCTTAACGACAGTTCCCAGGAGAAGTTGTAACACCTTTGTCAAATTCAGTTTAATGTCAAAGTGGTGGAGAACATGTTCATTCTGTGAAAAAAGAGGTATTTCAACATTTCCGTCCTAATTTTGGAAGAAAACAAATGTTGAAATATTAGAATTTCCCCCAGGATGAAAATTCTAATATTTTGCTCGGCTCTAGTTTCCAATAACTCTTACACTTTAATTTTGTAATATTTAACTTAATGTTTCCCATGTGAGTATTATAGCACTAGCGGGTAAAACTTTAGTCACCTCACAGATTAGGCATGCAAAGGAAAACAGTTCTTATATGTAGAGGGAGAGATTTCTCCCTTCACAAGTGCCTTCCTCTTGTTTCCCCTGCTGATGAGATGTCAGTTTATTACAGACTTGATGAATGGAGTTTCCTTTCTCAGGAAACAGTAGTCAGGCCTATGGAAGCATTTATGTAACAACATACGTTCCCTCCATCGACGTTTCCTTATTATCCCTTCCCTTGGCTGTGTCGGACCGCAGTCAGCGACAGCCTGAAGGGAAACGGTGAAGTGTGGCTGCTGGGACAGTTGTGGGAAACAAAACTTAGCAGTCCTGGTCTTAAGGGTTGTGAAGCCACAATCGACCCCTGCTTGCACCTCTGTGGTGTGCTGAGTGAGATCCCTTCTGTGCAGTTAATCCCTATGAGCTCAGAAAGTCTGATGTAACCTGCTTTTCATGCCTGGGCTGGGCAACCTTACACACGCACGCACTGAGCCTGGCTTCATTGCATCATGCAAAATCTGTCCTTAGGGCATGAGGTTACTTCCCACCAGCTGGGGTCACAAAGAGCCCTGGTCTATGTTCCTTTTGGTACTGAGCACCTCCAAACCACCCAACCAAAATGAATTACAATGTGAACTAGATCCAGCTCCCATTAAGCGTTAGTGCAAATTAATATGAGTGTCTCCATAGCATACACTTCCCTAGATCTCAAAATATTTTACAGGTTAGCTTGATCTAACTATCTCAGTTATACAGACTGAAAAATGAGGAGTTGACACATAGTCACAGTTACCAAATCAGCCATCATTTTCTGTAGCAGTAGACCTGGTGCCTAGACTCAAGGTATTACACTTCCATGTTTGACCACCATCATCAACAGGTATTTCATAGGATGTGTGTTAGTGAGTCTTAATTCTGTTTTCCTTCCTAAACACAGCAAATCAGTGCCTGTCTCCTGTTGCTTTTGCCAGAACAGCTCTTCACTGCTGCTTATGTGTCCTTCCTGGTAGGTTCTTCCACCTTCATTTATAAAAGAGGGTGCCTCGTCAACTTCATAAGTAAGAAGGGGAGGGGAGGAAGGAAGGGATGAATCCAGCCACAGAAATAATCCTTTACTGCGTGACAGGTTAGACTAGATCAAGATTAGACAGCAATAAATCCCCTCTCTGCCCTTGAAACAGCTAAACAGAAGAGAATACCTGGCTTAATCCCTTCAGTGTATTAATTCAAAATGTTTTCTGCTTGCTGTTGTGGGCTTGTCTTCTTTCAACTTGGACTTCTTGTTTCTATATCTGAACTTGGTGGTTCTTCCTTGCTCCACTGAGACTTCCTTATAGAAAGTATGGTGCTAGGTGAGAATACTGTTATAGATCAGATGCAGTCAGCCTTACAAAGTGCTATACTGACATATTGATATGCTAGTTTCTTGTTCTCCCTTTCCCAGAAGAGCCTAAAGGAAATGCTTTAAGTTACAGACCGATATATTTTCACTCTGGAGTGCTTCAGAATTATCGTGTCCTTTGTTCTGGCCCTCAGCTGGTCACTTACCTCTTCAGGAGCTGCTGCTCCCATGGATGGAGTAGAGCACTCCAGTTCCGACTCCTGGTGATCTTGCTGACTGCCACTGATGGTGGTAAAGGAGAAGACTGCCACAGGCTTAAGTTTGTAAGAGTAAAAAATGAGGAGAAATGCACTTTATTACTTCTTCTTCTTCCACCTGTCTGCCCAACAATGAATTTATTTCCTTGTACCCACCTATCTCCATTAAGTTGTCATAGTCTTATGACTAAACTCGCATGAACTATAATGTGGCTTTTTGTTACCAGAATCTATTTTTGAAGGCATACTAAGAAAAAAATCTTTCTGTCTTTTCTTTGTTGGTGAGAATATCTGAATTTTATTTCAATACACTTTATCGTTATTATTAGGTTTTTTGTTAAAATAAACAACCTTTGCTGAAATATATGATGGCTAAACACCCAGTTTGTTGATGTGTTAGTGACAACACTGGAAAGAAGGAAAAAAAAAAGTGAAGAGGAAATGTCTTGCCAGGATGTTCTTGTTCTGTTCTTGCCTGTTCTCATTTGGTTTTGAGGTTTCGGTTTTTGTTTTTGTTTGTAAGCTATTCCTAGCTTACTGGCTCAGTGACTCATCATAAAGATCCTTTTCAGGATTGTTTCCTGAAAAGTGGCCCCATGTATTTCTGCTATGTTAAGCCTTACCGATTGTCTCACTCCTCCTCACTCAAGCCAGCACCCATATGCTGTCAGCTCGTCTGTGTATGCAAACACTCCAGAATAAACTGTACAAAGGAAGAGTTAAAGATCAGGTCTGTAGTTCACAGGCTCTGGTGCCTGCTATTCATCTCACTTAATTGTTTTTCTCTGTACTTTGGGACTGCTTGTGTGTTTGAAATTAACAAAGTATTAGGTTAAAATATGTAAACTCCTTGTGGCAGTGGGATAGTGATCCAAAACTCCTTCCCATCAAGGGTCAATCTCCCTCTTGCTGGGCCGAAGAATCATGGTGGGCTCTTTTGATGGGTCTCCCTTTGCATGGTACAGGCCTTTTATCCTGGTCCATGTGAAGGGTGGAAAGTGCTCAGTCTGTCTCCCCAGCTGAGGAATGTCCAGTTATGACTGTCTGGCATAATATGAGTTGTGGCTAGAAAAAGCTCAATCAGAGAAATACTCTAACTGTGTCTTGCAAAGGGGTAGACAGCATTACTGCTGACTCTGTTACAAGAAGGGGTAGGTCAATGCTCCTATGCCCAAGGACGTGTTCTGGGGCAGCTCAGTTCTCACTGGAATTTCAGGCTGTGGTCCTATGTATGCATGAGACTTTAGAAAGGTCAACCTCCACGGCATGTTGGCTGTGTGCATATTGCTTCTGAGTATCAATTTCTTCCTCCTTCCTTGAGGCCCTAATTACCTAACTCACCTTTGTCAGGTGTAGCTCAGGAGCCAAAAGTACTGATATGCTATGACTTCAGGTGGTCCTTGTACAGATAAGGACCTCAGCTTCCACATAGACCATTCTTCTTCTCCTAGGAACATCATTTACTGTCTCCCTAAATGAGAAGCATTTTATGAAGCAGTTAGATTATGTACAACTTAAAGTAGAGGCAACTGGGTTTTTTTTAAACAAAGCTCAAAAGTACAATCTTGGGTACGGTTATGATTAACTCACTACCCAGAGAAAACTACTGAAGGTAAGTCTTGAAATATGTACTGCAGTATATACAAACAAATATATTGTGCATGCTAATGTATATTAGGTGATAGGATACAATGATGGAACTAAAATAAAAAGCAGTACCAGCAAACCTAGAAACACCTTAAAACATTTATAACCAACATGGAAAATGATGTCATTGTCAGTTAATTGTTCCTTAATTTTCAAATTATTCTTCCAGTGCATTTTGCTTCTTGGAAAGTGTAACCAAAGAGACAGATCCAAGAAGTTCAGGTTTCTAATAATATAATAAATAACCAGTATTTCCATCCTCCCAACATTCAGTTCAGCAAACTACTTTTCAGGATAATATTCCTAGGACGCACACAGCCAGGAAGGACTCTAAACTGATGTTGGTGGTGAGGCAGAGCAAAGATTGTTTCCATGACTTTAAATGAACACTTATAAGTATTTCAGATTTATTTTATCACAGAAATTTCCATATGTCCTATTAATAGCTGTTCAAGTCTCACTGTGTTCGTTTCTGCTTTCAAAGCTTTTTGTCCGCAAGTTCATTACCTGAGCATGAGTCATCGTTAGCTTTCTGTGTTTTGCTTCTAGTACACTTTATCACAATTCATGTATCAAATATGATTCTTGGAATACTAAATCATTCCTAAGAACATCATGTATTGCAAGTGCATCTCTTCGTTCTGTTTTCTAAAAACCAAATGCATCTGAGTTGACCTCTAATACAATTCTGTGTGAAAATCAAAGCCTTCCACATATTACTGTATTGTTTTTTTGAGAAAAAATAAGTGGAAGCAGAAGATCAAAAAAGAAGGAAAATATTTTTCTTCTTAATTTACTCGATATTAGGTGTTTTGGTGGATGCCTTTCATAAGTCCTGAAAAATGTATTTTGAATCAGTTAAGATGTTAAAGTAACAAAAATCCCTGAAATAGAATTTTATTTTTTCCCATCCAGGTTTTCTTGTACAAGCTGAATTCTCTGTTCCCCTATTCCATTGCATGTGACATGCAGCATCATCACAGTCGGCTCATGAAGCTCTTGAGACTTCCTTTGTGATGTCAATATGATGGCAGAGGGAATATTTATGCAAGCTCAGCTGGTATAGGTAATAAAAATCAAGCTTGCTTTAAATTATATTTTGTTTGAAACAAACCAACCATAGCAAGGCAATTCTGGGTTAGTGCCTCTAGAACCCAGTCTAGCTCTCCTTAGCCCATCATGAAGAACTATTACACCCCGTTAGTGAATGTGACTGAAAGGAGCTGAAAAACCTGAATCTTTGGCCTCTCTGTAGATTTGTTAAAGAATAAAATGAGACAATTTTTCTGTTCTTCTCTTATCTTATCTGTCAAATAAGGAAAGGAAGTTGCATAATTGCAAGCAGACAATATGTGTTTCTTAAGTGTTAGGGAGTAAATATTGTATGATTAAAATTCAATGCCACAGCTGTGATAACACAGAACAATGACCTGCACTGAAAAAAATATTTGCTCCTGACTGAGCCAAGGAAGGCTGGATGTATGTATTATATATGTCTTGCCAATTTTATCTAAACTCTTGTCAGGAATTACAGTGATGGACATCTCTGAGCTTCCTTTAGGCAATCTGTCACAAGTGCTTCACAGCACCTACCATCTAACCTGACCCACATTTGCTTCAATTTAAAACCTTTTACTTTTGGTTCCATGCATGATGAACTTCCTAAACATATTTTTTGACATTTTATCAGCCTTTTACAAAGATGATACTTCGGTCTTGTAGATTGATTAGAAATTTCAAACTCTGGTTATGTTAATACCTCTCACACATCCACCTGTTTGCTCAATTTGAACAAGCTTGGGTAAAACAATGTTTGTTAAATCTTTGTATTTTGTTTCCTCAGTATGACTTAGTAGTACAGGTCTCTGATTTTTTTTTTTTTTTTTTTCTTATTAAGTTTAGTACTGCTAGAGTGAAGTTATATGCTTATGTAGAAAGTTTAGCAGTCAGTTTTGCTTGGGAAGTGATGTGTAATAATTGACCAATCCAATAGAAAGGTGTTCATAACCATGTCCCAAATTCCAAAATCCCTCTCTTCTTTGCACTTGAATGCTTCATTTCAGACATTCAGAGTTACACATATTGTGAAATACCTTGGTTTCGAGGAGAGGATTTCTGAGGAGGCCTAACTCAGTGATAGGTTTCAGGCTCAGGTCTTCAATGTTGACCTGCTCAATACGAGTGTGTTGAATTGCTTTACATTCATGAGCAGAAATTCTATCTGTTCCTTCTTTGTGGTAAGAATGATAATATTCAGAATAAAAATATTGTTGTAGTCAGAACTGGACTGTTCTTTAAAAAAAAAAAAAAAGAAAAAAAGAGGTCCCATTTAATTCCCAACTCTAAGGACTGGAGCCAGTGGGTTTTGCTCTGACTCCTCAGATTCCCAGTGCAGCTTGACAAAGACATAATTTGAATTTTACTGAAAGTGGGAGCTGGCTTGTTTACAGCTTAACTCTTGAGGAGGCACATGGCAGGGGTAAGCAAACAGGGCTGTAGGGATTGACTTAGACAGAGGTTCCTTCAGACGTGCCACCGCTTTTTCCTCAGAGATAAAAACCAAGAGATTACAGATCAACAGTAAACTTCCTTAAGGTGAGGCCCACGGCCTAACGACTCTTTTTTGTTTTACAAGGCTCAGGGTGTGTTTGGGAAGGGAAGCTATTAAAACAACTGAGGTTTGGTGATATATTGTGCTTGGTGCTCATATGAGACAAAGGGATCCTTTGATTCCTGCTCACTTCTATCCCCTCAGTTGTGTTGGAGGGGCCATGCTACAAACTCATTAAAGGACCAGATGTACTTAAACCCCTTTGCTTTTGTTGTTGTTGTTGTTGCTGCTGTGTCTCAAAAGCTGTGTCCCTCCTGGGGCCCCCAAGCAGCAGTTTTCGCCCTGATGGGGAGGGGAGGCTCAGGGGAGAGCTGCCTGTGTGGTCAGGGGCTTGGTCAGATGATGGAAAAAGGAGTAGCTGGAAGTGAAACCGTAGGGTTCCCTAAATGATGTGATTGCCTAAGACAAACGGATATAAAGACAAAGGGGAATGAAGAAACTTTGGCTGCCTGTGGTGGTCTTGCTGAAGAACAGCTATTTGAGGAGTGTCTGCTCACTGAGTGCCTCATGATGCTGCAGCAGAGACAAGACCCAATGGGATCAGGCACTGCCGCAGGGGCGGCACTGCTGTCCCTCTTTGGCAGGATAGCAGGATCTGCAGATCCTGCCTATGGGACCCCCATGGTGCTGTCTGCCTTCACCCCATGGTACAAAGAGGGCTTTTCAGCCAGCCTCTTCCCCAGTTGTGTCAATGCCACCGGAAATACAGGGGTGTAGGAAGTGGTGGCATGAGGGGTGACCAAAGGAAGGAAGGGGAATGTTATTGGAGGAAGAAAATCCTTTGGTGAGGATGGGCAGGACAGCAAGGATGAAGAGAGGGAGGGAATAGGGATGTCTAGTGTGTGTGGAAGTAAGGACAAGACAGTCTAATTACAGCACAAAGGTCTTTCTGGCCAGAGGGGAAGGTGAGGGCTGTCCCATGTGTTGTAGTAAAGAGGAATATTTCATTGAATGGATGGGTTGGCTGACAGAAGGGAGAGAGACATGGAGGTATCTGTCTTCACTGTTCACCAGTGCTGGTAAACTTTCTTTCTCCTTACTAAATACCCATCCCATACAGCCCTACTGACATATCCCAAAGCCATTTAGTGATGCAGATGCTTTGGAGGAGTTTCCAGCAGCTCCAGACTACTTGTTTCTCTGTCTGCCAGGTTCATATACATGTACCTTTTCTGGACAAGTGGAAAATGAAGGAAAATGTTCCTTGAACTGAATGGTACTGGTGGTGTAGAGAGCAGGAAGTAGAAGGAAGGATACCTGTGTATTTTGTTGTTTGTTTTTTTAGCTGTGACCTGCATCTCACCCTGCATTACACTCTTGCAGCGTTTTTCATGCGTGAGTGAACTGGTAAGGTTTATTGTTTCAAGACAATACATGGTATATCCTTGTGCCAAGCACTTGAGGCAGGTGTGTGCAGCGTGTGCTAGTGCAGTGAGATGCAGCAATGTTTGCACTGGCATGAGGCATCGTGACTTGAGTGCTAGCAGCAGCAAAGCTACGCCAACTGTTCTCTGTGGTGTGGCTAGCAAAGAGACCCACGTCTGGTACTGCATGCTAATGCTGTCCAGTCCAGAGCCTGTCCAAATGCATCTGGGTAACACTGCATCATGCCACGAAAGTGTCCTTGTTCCTCCACAAGGAAGAAGGGTGTTTTGAAGAAAAAGAGGGTTAATAAATGGTAGAACAAAATCTTAAAGAAGATTTTGCATGAGGGTAGAGAAATGGAGACACAATTTGTAAGCAAAGATACAGGAAAATTATAAAATTAAAGTATTGAGATCATAGAATAACATGGAGGGTGAAATGCAGAAAAGGAGGAAAGAGATGTTCTGTAGACATCCTGCAGCATGGGATGAAGTGAAGTAGGACATATGAGCTATTTCTAGGGTAATATGTACATTTTGCAATATTTTGCATTATTGGAATGATGTTTGTAACCCAACTGCTGAAGTCTCCTGGGCTTTCATTGGCCTGTCAGCCCATGTTTGAGGTTACTTCTGCGTATTCTGTCCATGAACAGCCTTTGTTCTCATGCTCTGCATAGGCTGACGTGGGTTAAAATCTATTCACTCCTTGTAATTTTTAATGTATTCACAAAGTGACCATGAAATGAAACAAGGAACCCAGACCAGGCTTCTCTTTATTTCACAAAGCTCTCAAATACAGCTGAACATGCAGGTCAGACGGACATTCACTTTCCTATTTCCTTTTTCCAAGCAATTTGTAACATAGCAAGAAGGGCACATATTGGTCAGAACTGTCATGGGCTCTCTTGTTAGCTTTTTGGACAACTGCTTTCCAGTCTTTCAGTATCATTTAGACAGATACTGCTTGTAGTAATAAAAGAATCCTTACCAAAAGGGATGGTTACCATAAGCACGTAGTCTGCCTGCCCATCTCTAAGAAGAATTGTCAGACCAGATGGCTAAAAGACAAATAATGATTCAGGAATGCTGAGGGAGAAATCAAATACATTAATAACCATGCTTCAGTCTTCTCCAAGTGCAAAATGATACACTGTGAATGTATGTTTGTCTAATCTTTTGTAGTAATAGCAATTTTCAGTCCAGGCATTCTTTCTCTTAAGCATATGGTATATCAGGCTTTTCTTTCCAGCAGCAGAGTCCCTGGTGGAGGGACTGCGTGGCTGTCACACAACTAATACAGGCATCTGAGACTGAAGAGTATGAGAAAAGCTTGTTTGAAATAGCTGGAGACAGATGCTGATAAGCATTGTCAATCATGTTCCTGTCTTTAGTTCTTTGTATAATGGATATTCTTTCTTTTTTAAAAAACTCTGAATTACTCAGGTTAGAAATGTGTATTTAACTGCAGAGAGTTCTGGTACTTATTACTTGGGGCGAGGGTACATATAAAGTACATTCAGTTTCTCTGAGCAGAATTATCTGTATCTTATGGCTCTTCATCTGTGCATTACTCAAGGATCTCTGCCAAGAGGTAGCTAAACCAGCCTTCTTCTTATGAAAGAACACAGGAACCTTGTTTTTCTCCCTTTTCTGCTAGGAACCAAATGAAGCAGTTCACTTGGTTCGGTCTTAGATTTTTTTTTACCAAAGCTTTTTCCTTTTACCTTGCCCAAAGATAATTTTCCTGTCATTGTGATAGGGAAGATGAAAAACTCCTGTTGTTTCAGTACAAGCCAGATTGACTTGATTATTTTTTTCCTTATTACTTTGCAGCTTGGGGGTTTGTGCAGAGCCTGAGGAAAAGGGCTGAGAGGGTAAAGAAAACATAGCTCAAAGTTTTGTGTTCCTCATGAGCAAATTAATCACAGTTACAATTAAATATGCAATGACATTCTCAAAGCTGTACAGTACACATGAATTGAACCTAACTCATTCTTAACGGATTTGTTTTACATGAAATGTAAATACTGAAGGAGAATAAGACTTCTTTTTCTCCCTGGTGTCCCTCAAGATTTCTTGGTAAAGTCTTTCCCAACATACAGTGGGCCTAATCCTGATACATCTATATGCAATTGATTATTAGACTCTCACAGTATAAAAGGAACTCAATATGCAAATGGAAATAACTTACACCAATATTAAATGATGTTGTGATGCCAAAACAGTGTAAAGAGGCCTCAAAGTAAATGAAAATCAGGCTCTGTATGTTTATGTGAATTACACATCTGCAAAATATCTATAATATAGAACATAGCAGTTGTTTAATTCTTACCTAATTAGAAAGTCTTGGAAACATCTGGTAGTTGACACCAATCCATTTTTTTCCATTGTATCCTTTCTTGGTAAGTTGGGAATGGAATACAATATATCCCATGAGATGCTCTTTAGTTTATGACAGGTGTGCATTTCCTAGCTGATCATTGCATGACACTATTTGTTTCCCACAGATACAGCTGGAAATACATTTATTTGGCAGTGAGGAATTGCAAGGGAAAGAAAAACTGGTTTAGGAGGAAACTTACATCAGAGATGTAGATATATAACATTTGCACAGAAATCGCAGCGTGGCATTTCATAACTTTCACAGGCATTTGCTTTGTCAACCAAAATACCATACATTTCATAAAGAGGGTTGGTGCATAATTTCCAACATGAGTAGAAGAAGTAAAATGAAAATGTATTTTGTCCAACTACAATCACCCCGTTAACATATGTAACTGTAGTTATTTAAGCTGTGAGTGAGTTACTCCTGTTGTCCTTTCTACCATTTGGAGTGGGAGGAACAGTGAAGTTGGCTGACTGGCTGCCCAAGGGGTGGTTTGTGCTACGTGTGGGGTCCGTGGACATGGGGACCAGAGAAGTGAGTTCTCTCCTCCTTCCTCTTCCAAGGAGATGTGTGAGAGACTGAGACGCACGAGGGGCACTGATGGAAGAGCTTAACATAGCTCGTCATGGGGAGTCTCTTGATTAAAGAAAGAGCAGCTCTAGCAGAGTGTGTTTTGCTTTAGCAATAGCATCGGTCTGGCACTTAGTCTAGACTAGTAAACTCAAAAGGGCCACATCATTACCTGGCTCTGAGGCCAATATACGTGGAGCAGCTCATAGCTGTGCTATTAAACTCTAACCCTCCAGAATAGTCTTGCAGACCACCTATTAGCAATAGACCTGAGTTAACTTCCAAATTGTACCTGGAAATAGTTTGAGATCATTGTCTGTAACTAAAGTCAAACCTGTAGCAGAAGTGGATGATACACACAGCAAAACTATAGTGCCTGGGAGCATCCCCTTGTGTCACTTACTGGTACAGACATAGTCCAAATGTTCCTGTTTCATTTATTGTCCTTGACTTGGAGTTTCCTTAGAAAAACATATGAAGAAAAATAGAAACTTATGAAAATTTCTAGTTTACCTAAACTTTGTGTCATCAGTACGGCAATTTCTCTAGTCCAGGACTTTCTTTTTGGTAAGATTTCTATTTCTTTTAAACAGAAAGCTATATTTTAGAACGGAAAAGGTCATGTAGCCCCTTGCCATATAAAAAGATGTAGGACATGTGTGTGTTTTGATCCCTTAAGAGTGCCTCACAAAGCACATGCATGCGGATAACAGGTGCTGTGATCCCACTGCTGTGTAGCCCGGGCTCCCTCCTTGTCATCAGCCAAAGGCAACTACGATACTTAGGATTTTTCCCCACAGGTACATGAAGGAAGATGATTGATTTTCTGTATTGGATTTAGCATAAAAAAAGAAAAATCCATCAGAGCTGTGTAATTAGGAAGGGAGTATTTTCCCCCTCTGGAATATGGATGAACCTTCATACCTGGTGCTAGATATGGAAAAGTGAGGTTGGTGTAGGATTCTTGTAATTATTTTCTCTGAATGGTTCACATTTTCTCTCAATTATTGCTTTTTTTTAAACTTAATCTTCTATCATGCCCTGATCAACCCTCCCTTCCCCCCCCAAACCAGGGCTTGATGTGATGACATTGTCAAAATGGATTTATGGATTTGTTTACTAACCAGACTTTAGAATGGGATAAAACAACTTTGCCTCTGGGAATGGATATGACTGATGCTGTTTCCCAGGAGCTTATTTTTGTCACAAATTTTTTTATAATGGATTGCTAATAGAAAATGATTTGTGACTAATAGAAATTGAGGGTAGAAAGCTCTGTTCTTATATAAGTTCTGAAAATGGCAGCCTGGTATTTCTAAAGCTGGGAGGTGAAATGTAACCGCTCTGTGAAAAGCATTTCCTCTTTTTGGCATGTTTTCACTTATATCCAGGGTGGTCCTGAGGATTTGTGGGCTCAGGGAGAACAGGAAAGATTTCTCATCAAATATTCCTTTCCCTCCCATTTCCCTCTTATTTCTTTGTTTCTTCTTCTCTATTTTCTTGCATTTTTTCCACTCTGCCCTATCATGACCAAGTCTGAAGAGTGTCACCTCAAACGTTTGGTTAAGAGCATGTCCCGTATATGTAAGTGGCACTACACACAACCATCAGCCCCACCAGAAAATACACCACTGGCATGAATGGGAGGTCCTGGGTTGTTGCATGGGAGCAGCTGGTGGCAGGTCCCCAGGGATTCACCATCTTGCTGGGGGGCTTGCCTGTGTGCTTCCTCTGCCTGCTGGAAAAGTTGCTTTATGTTGTGTTCACCCCTTCCTCAGGGGACAGGGAGCCCACAGCAAGGATGAGGCTTTCTTTCCTTCCACCCTGGTCCTTGCAAGTCCACTGATAGTTGTTTCTCTTTGTCATTTTGGTTGATTCATTGCTGCTCAGAATTGCACTTACAGCTTTAGCTCTAGTGCAGTTGAGTTTTCAAGCCTCTGACTGCATCTTCTCCCAACTGCTTTTCTCAGTCGCTGCAATCTAATAGTCTCTGTTTTTCACATTGAAAATTCCAGGCCTTGTTTCTTCCAAAATACACATATTAATTCTATTGAAGTCCCCCCACCCCTTAAGCCCTACTCAGTGACTTCAGAAAATGAAGAGGTTTATCCATTGTGGGAGGGGGGAAAAAGAAACCCTTGCCACTTCCATTTAATAGTATCACAGCCAAACCCAAGGATGTGAGAGAGCACATGGGCAGTGAAATAGCCCTTGCTGAGGAAAAGCACATTCCAGAGGAAATTGATTTTCATGTCACCAACTTAGGCATATTTTGAAAATTAGTTTCTGAGCCACAGGGTTCGCAGCTGATTTATTTGTCTTTATTTTTTGTTAAACTCGTTCAAATGGATTTTTAGTGAACTGACAAGTTGCCTCTGACACGGACTGAGGAAAGGTTGACGCAAAGAATGCACAGTGCAGTGCTGGCACCCAAGTGGAGGTCCAGACAGCCTCGTGGTATGAGTAAGGACTACTGACGGCAGTGTGGGACTAAAGTCCAGCAAAAAAACCCCACTGGGATTCGTAAAGCCTAAAGCTGGAAGGTGATAATGTGGTCTGCTCTCTGTATTTCACAGGCTGCTACATTTCATGCCGTTATCCATGCTGAACTCGAGGCTTCCTGTTTAAGTTAAACATGCCTTCCAAAAAGGCATCCGGTTTTGATCTGGAATCAAGCAATGTTTGCTTTGATAGCTTTTTTTTGATGATTGACAAAGTCCAAACAAACGATTACTTTTAATTTAACTTTATCTGCTGTCAGCTTCTGGCCACTGAGGATTATGCTCTTCGATTAATGAGCCTGCTGTTTTCCCCCACGATGTATCTGTGCTACAGCCATGTAACCTGTCAGTCTTCTCCTCGGTGAGCTCAGTCTTCATGTCTGCTTCTTGCAGATATTTTCTATACCTCAAACATTTTAATTCTGTACCTTTCACAGTTCTTTCCATAGTGTTTTAAAGATGCAAAATGTGGACTCTAGCCGACATCTTAATATGTCACTGTGTATCTCCTGGTAGTTATGTCAATTAAGAAATTAATTTCTTTGGCATAACACATAAAAACTGAATGCATATGATGATTAATCTCCATATACATTAATTTAAGAATATGAATCCAGTTGGTTTCAAGTAAAACTTCCAGCTGGTGACAGCTTGCCTCCTGTCACATCAGTACAGGATGGCTGGTGCTGGTTTTGCAGGATTCTGTAACCATTTTAGCCTATGCCAGAAATACTTTTTCATGAAACTGCTACATGCTTCAAATTAAAAATTTCTGTTCCCCACATACTGTGAAATGTTCTCTTCATATTCTCATCAGTAGTCATAAGGTGTTTGAAATTCTGCTGGGTTTTATTTAAACAAAAAAAAGGAAAAGAAGATTCTTCTGGTCTAAATTAATTTTTGTTTGTGTTTTCTTTGATAACACACCTTAAAGAAGGAGTGAGAGAAGAGGAGAAAAGCCAAGGAGAAGGGACAAATAACTCCTTAACTGGTAGGGTTGTTTCCTCTCAGGCTGGAGACTGGTGATAATAAAGGTGTCATTCCCATGCTGATGACCTTCCCTTCATTCAGATTACTTCAGCCTTGTGGAATCTCCTGCACCCCATGGCAGCCAGGGGAGATAATGCTCCTCACCCAAGAACTGCTTTGCCTTGCCTTGCTTTTCCTAGCTGGCATGGCTTGGCTTATCAGTCCTGTTTCACTTAAGAACGCATGCATCCATGGGATATGAAGGTTTTGATAATTGGTGGTTTTTATTGCACACTGTCTGCACTTTTCCCTGTCATTACTGGTCTCCTAATTGTGTCTGGAATTCTGCAAATGTGAGGAATTCAGGCTAGACCTAGTCTGGATTTTTCAGGGCAGGCGCACTTTGACCCTTTTTAGGAGATGATTGAAGGGGCCCACTGAAGTTATTAGTTTTCTTTATCCCTCCCTGCCCCTTCTTCCAGATAAGTCCCCAGTAACTATTCAAAGTGAGATGTCGGCTTGCACACTGGAGTTAGTACTAGGAGAACATTCATCCCAGTTATTAAAGAAATCAGGCTTTTTGTAAAAAAAGTAAAAAAGTACAGATAGGGATAACTTGGTAAGTGTTGCATTTTTTCCATGATGATTGGTAGGAGATGGATTTTATTAGTGGTTCATGTCAGTCTCCCCACTCCCATTTGGAGATTGCTCTTTATTTTTGTCAGCATGTTGCATTCTGCACTTGCCAGGTTGCTGTTTCTCATCTACAGGTAAAGCTCAATCTTTTGGTGAGCTGCATATTGCAGCTTTTGCAGGGATGTTTGTAAAGCTAGCTTGCTCAGGCTCTAGCTCTTTTCTGTGATTGGGGTCATGAACTAGGCAGATGTTCATGACACATATGCTGTGATGTGCTCAGTGACACTACCCGGGGAGTCACAGGGGTGGTGCGTGACCTGTTTGGAAAAGTATGTGCCTGGAAACTAGCAAAAGGGGCTCAGGATATTTGTGTCCTAACATCTTGGGTCAGTTACTTCTTAAGTTACGTGAAGACTCAGATCTTAAGTTCAGCAATATTGAAAAAAGTTAAGTTGCCACTTCAATGTATGACATTATTTTTGTGTTTTCATTAATACTCAGCTTTATTCTCACTGAACCCAGCTGCTGAGAGCTGATGTGTGAAGCGACCCTGATTCTGCAGAGTTTGGAGAAACTCAGGAGATCCTTGGTGCTCCCAATTGCTGTGTACTTCTAAGCGAGCATAGAAATTCAGGTTCCCTACCTTTCACCTCATGGGTCCCAAGGGAAGAGCTAAAGAAACCGATTTGCTAAAGTCATATGTTAGTCTCACTCTGTAGTTTTCTTCTGCACAATCTGTATTGGAACTAAACCAGTTAAATTAGCACAACCTTGCACTGTCCTCATTTGGCATAGCAGTGATCTGAGTGGATTACCTGTAAATGCTGAGTAATCCTTGCCTCAAACTGCGATAATAGAGCCAGTAATAAACAGCATCATAAAACTGACATCGCTTCGCCGATGTTTTTCTTTAGACTTAAATGATGGTTTGTTTATGCTTCAAAGTGAGAATTCCTCCTATTATAAAATCTGGGAGAAACCACCTGGAAAGTCAACTCATCTACTAATAAATGTTTTGAGCCTAGGGTAGTTAATTCATTAAAAAAAGACAGCAAGAGAAATAGGGTAAGAAAAAAACCCACAAATGTACAAACTCTCTGTCGTGTACATTTTACAAGCAATAGCCAGAGGGATGACTTTGACCTTAAAGTAAGGTTCATTTACAGCACCATGGATTTATCTTGCCTGATAGTTAATACCGTGAATATTTATGGAGAGTGGGTTGCTTACCCAGGACATTTGCTTCCTTTCTAAATAAATCATGATGTTAAGGACCTGGTCTTCACAAAGCAATGGGCTGTTGTTCTGGATACAATAGAAATAGTTTTTCTTTTTTTCCTGCATCTGAAAAGGAAATACATATTTTCAGTTTGACTCTCATCTGTTTGCATCAGTGTTTGAAATCTCAGGCTGGGACCTCCCATTAGAATGAAGTTTGTTATACAAAACATTATTTAAATGTTTAATGTGGTATTATTTAAATTCAGGTCACAGGCAGTCACAGATGACTGCATTAGGGTTGTCGTGGTTTTGCCCCAGCCGAGGGCTGCACCCCACACAGTCGCTTGTACTTTTAAAAGGAAGGGGGAGGGAAAGTTGGGGGAGGGGGAAAAGGGAAGGAAGAAGGAGGAAAAGAAACCACAACCTATAAACCAGAACCACGCAGGTTGGGATAAGGATAGTTTACTAAACAATAACAGAAAACTAGATATAACAATAACAGAAGTTTAAAGCACAAAATAGATGAAACTGGTGATACACAATGCAGTTTCTCACCAAACCACAGAACCCAGGCCGCACAGCTTAGAGCCGTCCCCGAACCCGGAAACTGCCCGTCCTGGTGTTGTCTCCTCCTCTTCCCCCCAGTCCCCCTTTATACTGAGCATGACGTAACTGGCATGGAATATTCTCTTTGGCCAGTTCGGGTCACCTGTCCTGGCTACGTCCCCTCCTTTCTCACTAGTAAGGAAGTATGCAGAGCTGAGAAAGGTCCTTGATTGCCCGGCAACAACTAGAAACATCAGGGTGCTATCAGCACTGTTCTCATCCTAACACCCAAACATGGCATTCCATCCACTGCTAAAAATAATTAACTCCATCATAGCTGAAACCAGGACAAGGGTATATAAAGAAAAGTGAAATCACTCACCCAAAGTCATAATGTAACAAACTGTTGGCAGAACTCAGACATTTAGATTCATTGTCTGGTCCCTTGCACCTATACCTAGTTGCTGATTGACTGATGTTATAAATATACCTCTATATAGGAGAATATTGGCCGAACCTTGACTCTCATAGCCAGATAGAGACAGCTGAAAAGGGCTTTTTTTTTTTTGAGTATGTGCAAACAAGTCCATGCACTATTAAAAATGGACACTGTGGAATAGATCTTTGGAGTTTCATGCAGTTCACTGAAATCTCAGCAAACGCAACTTTAATAAGGGGCTTACTGCTGTATAGCCTCAGGAGTAAAAAACCAAGCGCTCCGTAGCTAGCTCTAATAGTGTTCACTTTTAAGATATCGACTAGTTTATTTATAGCTACTTTGCTTTTTGTAGCAGGGATAATGTCAATGACAAATGAATGTTGTAAGAAAAACCCGCTGTTTTTAGAACTTTTTAAAGCTCGACTGATGTATTTGGTGTTTATTGTTCTAAGTGGCAAGTTGATTTCATGCCGGGAGAATTTACTTAGCATAAACATTTTTAATAAATTGAGAATAAATGTTTTAGGGTTTGCATTGAGCTTAGAATGGAAATACAGAGAGGAAAAATGTGATGGAAAGGAGTAGTGAGAGCACAGGGGAAAGATGCAGGAATGAGAGCAGCAGCACAAGAAAGAATGGGAGACACTCTGTTGGGAAGGAACGGACAAACCTAAATCAGCTGGACCAATTTTTTATCTATTTATTTATTTGGCTGAGAGCTGTATTGTCTTTCCAAGTCAGAAAATAAATATGTCAGAGCCTATAAGAATCTGCAGGCTGTTATCTGGCCCATACACCATTGTTTGGCCAGTCTTGACCTAGATTAAAGCCTACCTACTAAAAGTATTTAATATTCTGGGGACAAAGTGAGGCACGCTCTGCAACACCTGGGTAGCATGCACCCCTGCCCTGGGCTTGGCCTTCTTGCTGTGGTAGATATCACAGGTTTCTGCCCTGCTGAAAAAGTGATGTTTGTATTGGATGGAACTCAGGACAGGGAACTGTGTGTGTAGGCATTAATTATAGGAATCCGGTTTGTAAACGCTCCCTGCTAGAAAATTAAACATGGGTTCAAATTTTTGCAAAGCTGCTATTTCCTCCACACCTACTTTCTTATTGCAAGAGATTAGTACTAATTTTCTGCGGTTTAATGCATGTCAGTCTGCATTTAACAGCAATATGGCAAGTCAGAGTCTTTTAAATGGTCCTTGTTTGTTTCCACAGCTTCACCAGTTGCTCCTAAAATTCTCTGAAGTGAAACAGAAACATCGGTATCACCCTGGCTTTCCACCTCAAGGTTTGGTGATGCTCATTGAATATAGGAAAGGCTGAACACAAGAGACTCTTTTGGGACAATGCACACTGACTCGCTTCTGGAATGGTGCCCACAGGCTCAGGTGTGGGGGGCTTGTGCTCCTAGAGAGGACCGTGAGGACTGCAGCCATGGCTGCGTGGGTGGTGGTTTGGCCTGCTGCAGAATGGAGAAGAGCTAATGCTGCTTTTGGCTACAGAAGAGTTGTTAGCACATCTCTGGCTCATTCAAGCTTGTGAACAAGTGTGTTATACGCAGCTTTGTTGGGTTAATAAAGCAAAAGGAAGGCAAATACTGGGGACATTGGATGAGCGGAGCCATAAAGGAGAGCTGCTGGCAACCTGTGGTTTACTTTGGACATCCTCACTAATAGGAAAAGGCAAGGAGCTTTAATTTCTTAATTCTCCTAGTGTGTAGTACAGAGGATGGTATGGGGTGGGGTGGGGGGGTTCATTTCATCCATCCATATTAATTCAGGTGCTGCAGTCTCTTCTGTAAAGCACATTGCTCTAGAAATGTTGACACGTGATCTGAAGAAACTTTGTCATTATGCTACTAAAACAAAGTTTGTCAATTCTTCCTTTTGTATTGCAACTGTTATGTCACTGTAAATAAGGAAAGGAAATATTTGGATTTAACAAAATGTACAAAACTAACTGGTTCTTCCTTTCCTATATTGTCTGAATCAATTCTTGTCACACAGATGTGTAATTCATCTTCCTTTTAATCAAGTGCAAATTATCAAATTAAAGTTTTTAAGCTCTTCTCTCAGAGAGCTGAGATGATTAGCTTCTAATTTGATGTTTTAATTTCCTAGCTCAAGACTTTTATTGTTTTACCTTAAGAGGAACGCCTTAAGAGAGTTAGTAATTCCCTAGATTCTCACAGCACCATTCACAAGTCTGAATAACCCCAGGCACGACACTGGCTTCCAGCTTGTGCCTTTGACAGCTATTTTTAGGCTGTCATATTTCTGCCTTTGAGCACTAGCCCAGCTGAGATCCAGACCAAAGAAACTGAAGCTGCTAATCTGCATTTGGATCTGCTGATGATCCATACGTAGTTTGTGGCTTTACACACAGTGCCACCCTGGCGAACAGAGGTTGGCATGCAGTGCTGGTCATCAGGCATTTCCAGAGACTTAGGTGGGTTGTCAGGGTGGCTGTCAGTGCCACCACCTCCAGCATTTTGTGTTTTGTGGCACCCATGTGAGGTGTGGTGACTTGTGGCTCCCATCAGAGGAGTTCTCACCCTCTCAACTGAGGCATCACTAACACCTCACTGCAGTTTAGTGAAGTTTAAGAACCAGATCCTTTATTTGGGGTGAGTGACGGTTGTAAGCACCTTCCACCACTCCCAGGATCTGGTGTGTTTGTTTGGTTTGTTTCCTGCTTTAAGACTCAAGCCAACTTCAATGCCTCATCATCAGAGAGCAACCTTATCAGGAAGGTAGTGGTGGTTCCCTTTTCATCACTCACTTAAACCCGTAACCGCTGGTTTGCTGCCCATTCTGTGGGGGCATCTGGCAAGAAGGATGCTGGATTTCACAGAGCCCCGGGAGCGATGCCGACCTGTCCCCACACAGGTCGGTGGTGTCTGTCTCACGGCCACTAAGTAACTGCTGAGTGTCATCTGGTGTGAACTGTGGAAATGGGGACACCTCTGAGTCTAGCCTCGTGGAACTTGGAGGAAGACTGAAGCCTGATGAGAGCTGACCAGGCAGAAGTGCTGCGTAAATCAAGACAGGAAACCAGTAGAAGGAAACCTTATTTTTAAAATTACAAGTAAAGTTCTTGACATACAGTGATTTTTTTCATGCAGTTCAGGCTAAAGAAATAGTATCATGAAAATGTGAAACGGCACAAAAAATTAAACGTAAGTGAAATGTTTTAAAGTAAAGATCTAAGCTCCTGAGAGCAGTTCATAAATGATTTAAAACAAGGAGCCAGGTTACTGCATCTGCAAGAGCTAAATTGAATCCTGGGTAAGAAACCAAGTGCAGATGGAATCAGGATTAGTAACAGAAGGCTGTGTCCGTGTTACCCAGAAAGGTGGTGTAACAGGAGCTCAGCCACTCACACTGAGGTGTGATGCCCAGACTGTATGCTCTTTGGAAGTTTTCCTTCCATCTAGCCCTAATCTGGGCCTTTGGGCTGAACATCCATTAGCACATTAAGGGCACTGCCAGTTTCATTTCATCCACAAGGAGTTCAGTTTGTACACCCCCTTACACCAGCAAAATGTGGAATGTGGAGACACTGGGAGACTTGCTGCAGAAATGCTCTCTGTTAGGGTGCTGGTTCAGGGCAGAAAACATGCCAGGGCTGTGGTGAGAGGCAAAGATCAGTACTGGTCTAGCAAAATAAGTCACTGTGTACAGTTCACAGGCAGGACTGCAAGTTGGGTCCACAGAGCATCTCAGTGAGGTGGAGGAGGCAAGGCATGTGGGGTGCTAGTCCCAGGCTCCACACAAAAACAGGGCAGGTATCTGCATGAGCTGAGACATCGCAAGCCAAGACGATGTCCAGCATTTGGGAAAAGAAGCTAAGACTCCAAAAAGTGATCTCATTTTGCAAGGTGGCATGTAAAGATCCTTCTCTTGGAAAGCAGTACTATCTGCCTATTATCAATCTGAGCTCTGGAGAGCATTGCACAAGATGCTAGACACCTTCAGTTCAAGTGCAGAAGCCAACACTATGGCAGAAAGCGTGATACTAACACTAAACAGCTCCAGTCCAGTCCATCTTGCTTCCCTTCACTGTCCCCAGCTAAAGTAAAGACAGAGAAGAGTAAGTTTGTAAAGCCATGGGCTTTCACCTTTTCACTGAGAAAAGAGAAACTAAGGAGGATATGTTTTGGTAGCACCGAGTCCCAAAACTCTGAGTGAAGTATTTGAGGAAGATTGCTGCAGAAAGGTGAACTTGTCCTTTACTGTGCAATAAATAGTGAAAAAGACATGCTACTACATTAATTGGTCTACTTTAAAAATTAAGTTCTCCCTAATCCCCAAAAAAAGGCTAGAAAGTACGGTTATTCCTTCTTGTTTTATAGGAAAATATGGTAACGTGTAAGTTTTCCTCTAGGCCTCTCTAAAAAGTTGGCAGAAAATAAAGGCAAAAACAGTTAAATACTTAGGGAAACTACTCTGAAGTTGCAGTTAGACTACCAAATAGTACCTTGAAAGTATGGGCAGTTGTTGGCTAACTTTTCTTTTTTAAACAAAAAACCAAAAGCAAGAATAGCTATACTACCTAAAAACTGGAGACAGAAGCAGTGATTTAGAACTGAATGAACTATTGACATCTCCCCATGGACAGGAGATGTCAATACAGAGGCTAGTTATGCCTAGGGTTTTATACAATGCTGTATCCTCCCAGCTGCTGCCCCTGTGTGAAAATGTAGATATCCTGTGACAAAAAATAATGTAAAAATCAAGGGTCCTCCAAGAGGTGTGATGTTGGGTCCAAACTATGGTGCTAGGGACAATACTTTTACCACCCCTGTGTTTAGCTCTTTTGCCTAGCAAGGTCTGAGAGAGAAAACAAGTCCATCAAAGTGGTTTCACAGAGCCAAGAATGTTATGTGATGACATGACACACAGAGACGATGTCTGTAGGGGAACTGGTGGGTCCCCACAGCTGACAGTGGAGTAGTATGTCTCCTCAGGACTGTAGGATGCCATTGAAACAGTCCAGCTGCTTTTTCAGGAGTGAAGTGGCTGAATTTACTGAGGTGAACTGAGCATACTGTTTCAAATTTTGGAACAAGCTCTGCTGATGCTGGAGTAGGGATCACGCACCACGATCCACCGCAGTGTGCAGACACATCCTTTAGGTATTGACCCTTCTAGGGTAGCTACCAAAACCCTGTGCTTAGTCACTCTGCTGAACCTGCACTGGGACTGAAATAGCAGAGCTTAGGTTAAAGGCTGAGCTCTGTGGGTCCAAGCTAAAATTCACTGAAAATCCCAGGTCAAAAATGAGCTAGAGCATCAGGAGGGAACTGATTTAGCTGATAGGAGAGCTGCTTAATGGAAGAAAGAGCATCAGGTTGGATACTAAGGGTCACTGAGTTACGTGGTATATTGGGTATCTGTCTCATCACGTCCTGTGCATCATGTTGATGTTATCAAGGACCTTTATAGCGGGGACTAGATGTACGCAGACCTGTACTGCTGTGTTCGTAAATGAAGGGACAAAAGTGAACTGTGTGCTGCTGTGTGTGCTGGGTTTTGAATGGGTAGGATCCATTAGGGGGTTTAGGAGATGGTTACATTCCCACATGTTTTTGAGAACAGTGTGCTAATAAAAGGCAAAAAAAGATAAATAGGAGGTTTAAAACTGTCACTTACAGATATGTGACAGTGTCACCTGATGAAGCACAACAGATTTGCACGGAAGCCTTTCATGGCTTTATTCAAATTTCATACCAGCCATACCAAATTGAGCAAAAATGAAATCAAACTACAAAGGGAGCCGTCTTTCAGTAGTACGTGCTGAATGTTCTTCTGAATGGAAAGACCATTCTTCTCCCATTTTGATTTAGCAGGGAAAAAATTTCTACTCTTGCACTTCTACCAGCAAAGAAGTGGAGCAGCCTGTAGCTAACAATCTTCTAACAGTACTGTGCAGTGAAACAAATTGCTAAATTAATGTATCCAGAATATTTGTGCTGGCAATGATGTTGATTTGACTAAAAGTCAGTAAATTTGCCTTGTATTTCTAAGGAAACTATTGCTAGATTTCTGTTAGTTTTATTCTGATGCAGTGAATATATACTATGGTATTTTGAGCAGATGTCTTTGAGGTTTTTTGACCACTGCTCAGCAAAAAATAACTTTTTCAGTGATGGTGGTGGTGGCTCTGTCAAAGCACTTTCTCTAAACAGCTATTAAGGTGATCCATGAAAATTCTTTTGGTCCAAATTAGCTGCTGAATAACACATATTTATGAATAATGCATATGAAGAGGGGAGGAATTAAAAAAACTTTTAGGGGCTTGTCAGGAAAGAAAAGAGCTTTTTTCTCCTTAGCAAGTTCAAGTGAAGTCGATAGTGACTCTACAACTTGAGATGTAATGACAATGGTTACAATGACACAGGATGTAACTAGAAATAAGAAATAAAAATGGAACAAAACTGCCAGCAGAAGCACTAAATTCTAAATTTGTAGGCATTGTCACATTTGACATGCTTGCAATGTAGCTGGTTTGAAATGGTGATGTTATGTGTTGCACAGGGCTATAATACGTTCTGCTCAATGCCTTGTTGGTAATTTCTCTTTTTTTTGCTTCTATGCTGGTTCCAGGATTGAAAAAAGAAGTGTAGCAACATCCTAAATATTTCAGCGTAATGGAATAATATTATTATTTGAAAGTTGAAACTCATGTGGTTTTGAATACGGAAATCCTGGGGACTCAGTTGTGGTTTGTGAAGTTGTCTTGTACGCTATACTGGCTTATTATGAGAGCTTCTATTTTTCTTTAATATTATATTTCACTGATTAAGAGATTCCTTCACTTGGTACATTAAAGCAGGGCTAAAATTAAATTATCTTAACCCACTGAATTTTGGGATGTACCTTTCATAATGCCAGTGCTCCAGGTTTTCTAGCTTTCTTTTTCATCTACTGTAAAGTTGACTTTGGAGAATTTTTCAAATATAGATGGCCAAATTTTTACTTGTCTGAGACTTCTTACTGTGGAACCCCATTCTGAGTGGCTGACTTCCCTGACAAGCTGATATTGGGGAAACTCACTTCTGGCAGGCGCTTCAGACACTATAAACTGAAGGAGTTTTCTTCATGCAGTCTCATACTAATCTTTCAAAGCTGCATCTAGAAATTTCCACTGGGGAATACCATGCACACCCGGGGGTTCTGGTCCATGCATCATTACTGGTCTTGCTTGACTTGTGCAGTTGGGTTTCCTGTCTGCGGAAAGTGGGGAACGACATTGTTCGTTCAGGTTTTGTCCTGATATGGAATTGGCAGGGGCACGGAGCCAAATGCAAAGCAGGGAAACGTTCTCAAGTTCCCTGATCAGATATAGCCCAAGACCTCGCCTATGAGAGCGAGCATTTATCCCATATATATACATCTCTTTGACGTGGGGCCATTAATGAGCAGCAGCGGATTATACTGCCTGGCATTTCTGTCTGGTTTTGCATTGTTAGGAATCCCAAGATAGTGGTTCCTTTAAATTATTCAAAATTCTCTGATGTTTTTCATTTTTAAGCAACTAAGGTGATTATAGTTTTTGAGATACTAGGTTACTTGTCTGAAATTAAATTAAAGCTGCTTTCCTAGCTTCTAGATCATGTGGAGTGTCTAACTCATGCATGCTTTCTTTTAAAATTTTGGTAATTTTATGAAAAACTTATTATGTCAATAGGCTGAATGGAGAAAGTAGATCAAATTTTCTTGTAAAGTCATCCAAGAGGTCAGAATCCCCTGCCTGCATGGAAGATAGTATCCTTACTGTTATTGCAGGCATTATAGAAGAGCATGGGTTTTGACAGTACTAATAGTTCTGCTGCATGTCCTCTCTTGCTGGGGATCAGAAGGTCACCTGAAATTTGTGAGCCTCTTAGACCTGGGTGGCAAAGCTGTGCTAGTTTTTTTTTGTGGCCCACTATACATTATGGTTTACAAGACAGTGTGGTTTACAGAGAAATCTCACGCCAAGTGTCACATGTGGCCCTCAACTCCCCAACTCAAATGAGTAAACTCCCTTTAAAGCTAGATTATTTGGAACTGGTTCTAGCATGAATCTAGAACGAACACTTAATTATTCTGCCACACTTATCACAGAACCATCAAGGTTGGAAAAGACCTCCAAGATCATCGAGTCCAACAGTCCCCCTAACCACCTCTATTACTAACTAAATCGTGTTCCTAGAATACCTTATCCAATCTTTCCTTGAACACCCCGAGGGATGGTGACTCCACCACCTCCCTGGGCAACTCATTCCAATGCCCAACCACTCTTCCTGATAAGAAATGTCTCCTAATTTCTAACCTGAACCTCCCCTGGTGCAACTTGCAGCCATTCCCTCCTGTCCTGTCGCTACTTATCTGTGAGAAGAGGCTGACCCCCAGCTCACCACAACCTCCTTTCAGGTGTTTGTAGAGAGCAATAAGGTCTCCCCTGAGCCTCCTCTTCTCCAGGCAAAACAACCCCAGTTCCCTCAGCCGCTCCTGATCAGACTTGTGTTCCAGACCCTTCCCCAGCTTCGTTGCCCATCTCTGGACACACTCCAGGGCCTCAATGTCCTTCCTGTAGTGAGTGGCCTCTAAACAGAACACAGTATTCAAGGTGTGGCCTCACATGAGTTGAGTACAGGGGGATGATCACCTCCCTACTCCTGCTGGATACACTATTCCTGATGAAGGCCAGGATGCCATTGGCCTTCTTGGCCACCTGGCACACTGCTGGCTCATGTTCAGGTGAGTGTCAACCAACACCCTCAGATCCTTTTCCACTTCCTACAGGAGTGCAACAAAGGTGGTTTTATGTTACAAAACATTATTTTGATATTTCCATGGAAAAGAACATTAATTTTTACTGTTGGGTTTCTCAGTGGTAAAATGCTAGCTGGATGGAAGCTAGTGGAAGTTCTCTATTTAACCTCAGTGAATTTTACTCATGGTAGAATTTATTTCTAATAAAACAATTTTGTCAAATATATTAGTCACTTGGAATTAAAACATGAGAATAGCATGTAGTGTTAATTTTGTTTACAGGATGTAGAACTTGAAAAGGCAACAAGGGTAACATAATTCTGCTAAGTCTAAAGTAGCCATAGAGGACTGCAAACAGTTCATCTGAGCCTGCAGACCCAAGGGGACAAATTATAACAAAGCTGTCATCCCACCATACCCTCCATATATTCTCTTGACTAATTTACAACTATAAATTTACACTCGTAAGTCTTCATCTTACAATATACTGTGATCTGGATATAATACTTGAGAAACTCTACTTTTCTTGCTCCTCAATATCTGTCAGCCAGCATATGCAGATCTGTATGGCAAATCCCTGTTCCTAATGATCTGCCGTAGCAAAGGAGTTCAAGTCCTTTAATTAAACCAATAATTCAGGTGTCTCTTGTTCTCACTTGCCAAGAAGAGCTTAAACTGAGTCTTGGACAATGGAAAACGATATTCCACAAAGAATCTCCATCTAGTATCTGCCTAACCTAGCTTATACCCAAATATGTGATGCACATTTTCTCTTCCTATCTCCCCCTGAGCAACTCAATTAAGTCTTTCATACCTAATCCTGCTTAAAATAAAGAAGCTAAGCTGCGTGGCACCTGAGAGCCTGCAGGTGTTTTGGAAGACTCTCTTGTGGGTGGAGCATCACACAAAAAATGCAGTTGTAGCCACCTTTTGAACATTTGGCCAGCAAGGTGGGGAATGCTTAATTCAGGTGTTGGTTAGACAATACACCTGAAAAATGAGGTGTCTGTGCTCCAGAGTCCTGCCTTTGCTGGGAGGGTATCCCATCTATAGATCCTGTCTCTGGGATAACCTATGGTGGGATTACATGGAAAGTCACAGGGAAGGCAGAGAAAACCAGCACTGCCTCTGTAGCTGAATGGGCAGAGGGACTTTTTTGGAGGCAGAAGAGTCAGTCCCTGCTTAGGACTGTTTCCTTGAGGGTGGAAGAGGGAGGAGAGGCTATCATGACAGGGCAATGGTGCATCCTTCCTGCCTTTGATATCTGGCCTCCGTTATTAAAAAAAGATCTTGGCCACTGTGCATGGCAAGGTATAGGCTGTAAGGATAAACTTCATGTCCTGTGTAAGACTGGTGCTACAGAAATACTCACACATTTGCTTGGTTAAGTATGGGTGGATCCTTTTGGATGGGTGGCTCTTTTTTTCCTCAGCCTCTGAAACACCCAAGTATCCTTGGGTACCAGGGAGCCTTTAAGGCCAGGGCAGCCTGGACTTTGTGCTTTTCATTCCTCACTGAAGTCCCTGAAAGGCTAGGAATTCGTAGAACCTAACAACCGGTGACTGTGGAAGCCAGTTTACTGGCTTATGTTATCTTTTGAAGCCACTCTGTCACGTCCTCAGAGATGCTGGTTATGGTGGAGCCAGCCTCTTTGGGATCACTCTGTTCACAGCAGCCCAGGGTATAAGAGCAGCCCCAAGTAAACTAATACTATAATTTCCAGTGACAGAAGTGTGCAACCGGGTGGGCAAATATCACATCTCCAAACCAGTCTGAACAAAGTTCCAGCAGAACTCACTTAAAAGCACTGCCAACAATATGTTAAATGTAAATATTTAATTTAAAAAATAGAGCATCTTGGTTCCTTCAATTTCTGTTTCAGGTGATGGTTCGGTACACAGGATTAATTTGTTTGACTAATTTTCCTATTACAATGGTATAATGTATTCCAGGTAAAGATACACGACCGTTCAAAGCTTTTAACATTTACTTTCAATGTTAATTCTCCAGCTGTGGTTAGAAAAATGATTCTTTCTGAAACCTGATCTGCATTGCTTTCTTTTGTAGTGCTTTTGGTTTCTTTCAGGTCTCATCCAAACCTGCAGTAATGACGTTTGTCTCTCATTCATATTTGCTTTCACAAATCCTACCTAAAGAATGCAAGAAAGAGAGAAAGCTCTTTTTCAAATCCGCAGTGACTTGAACTGAAAGGAGGAAGAATCCCCCATTCCTCTACGTTCTTTTGCAGGGTACTTTTATTTTGCTCCTGTTAATGAAGACCATCAAGCTTCCAAAATTGTACTCATGTTGAAAATTTAGTTCTCTTTCACAAAATATTATTAGGAATAACACCTAGGAAAAATAGTAACAATGACAATAGTAATAACAATAATTACAACAACAACAACAACAATAATAAATTAAGCCTTCAAAGTGGCATGGTTTAGTACCATGGAAGATGGTAGTTCTAGTATTTTGCTTGATACCAGTTCTTGAAGCAAATATTTTGCAATCAAAACCACTTTTATACTATCTTGAGGCAAATAAGCAGTAACATGAATAGCCTACTCTTGCACATTATTTCAACACAAGTTTAAGCAGGATAGAACTGTGCATTAAATGCATCACAGCTGTTACATATACTCTTGAGTTGTGATTTATTTCTGTTACAGTAAAACCAGCTTTTCATAAATGGATGTTTCATGCTTTCCATTCTAATGTATGGCATACAGCGAAACTCACTTTTCCTTAAATAACGGTTTTGGCCTTGTGCATCCTTATCACAGCTGTTGAACAGTGACTCCAGAGCAGATCATTTCATCCAACAGTATAAAATCCATGACAACTTCATATTCAAATTGAATCCTTGTTCAGAGGCTCCTAAAAGAAAGACTTTCAAGTTTTTCTTCATGAAATACAGTATTTTGGTGTCGTAAATTCTGGCTGCATCTACAAGTTTAAAAAAAAATGAACTCAAATGGGGTTTGGGAAGATGGTGTCTTAAAGTTATCTTACTGTGTGCTTAAGGAAGAAAAAGTTCAAGCCACAAGATGCAAGGATTGATAATTTACTCTAAAATAAATAAACCAAATGAATTTAGGAAAGGTAGCATAGTTTTGTTTCAAGAAAATGGGGATGACAAAATGTCTGACGTTTAACTTGTATTGCATAATCTATCTCTATTAGAGATACTGGTTTGTTGTCCTCACCCTGTTGTTGTTGTTGTCGTTTTGGGATTTGTTTGTTTGTTTGTTTGTTGTCACAGGCTAATAAGTTAAGAAATTACGTTAGAGGTGTCTTTGGAAAATTCTTGATTTAAATTCTTTCTTCTTTTCCGTTATTTCTTGTCTATTTTTAATATTTTGGAAAAGTCCTAAAAATTTGAAAGTCAGCAAAACATGTCTTCCATTCAATGTCCAGTTTCCTTTGCTCCTTTTGAAATTATTTTTTCTGATAGTTTGTAAGGATTAAAATTATATGTGTATGCATAAAAACGTACTTGAAAACATGGATGCGCATAAGGAAGGTCTAACTTTGTTATATCTGCTTGAATATATATTTAAAAGCCTTAAACCAGAAATATTCTTGCAATTTTCTAGGAAAAAAAAAAATCCTCCAGGTTTATACTCACCAAGTATATAAGCCTGGACATATATTTTACTGAAATTATCTTCTCAGAAGTACAACTTCTCAATGCCTTCCATTTATTTCTTTTAATTCTAAAGCACAGAACTTTCTATCAATTCAGACATTATATTTAACATATCCCTTTAGAAAGAAATTTAATTTTTCTCCTAGTGTCTCCTTCTATAGGTATATCACTAAGGAGAAACATCTGTCTACGAAAACCATAGAAAAGAGATGTAGGCTATAATCTTACAAAGACTGCATGCATGAAGACAATGGGACTACTGATGAATATAAAGTTAAACATGCATTAAATATTTTGCAGTAATATCTTTGAAGGAAAAGTATTTGCATGGAAGGCATGCTATTGTAGCAGCTAATATCGTAAGAAATTGTTTTTCATTGCTTCTGAAGCCCCCTGTTGTATAATAATCTGTGCATCGGCAGGAAGGAGGATGTGTGCACACCAATACGTGATCCAGAAGAAGAGAAAGATCACCTAAAATCCCTTACTTTGTGTCTAAAATGTGTAGGTTGCTTGCTCTTTTTTCTTATTTCAGAAATGGAAGTAGTTAACTTTTTGTTCCAGGATACACGCCAATCTAACCTTCAAGTGACTAGGTATTTAATATGTGTCCCAAGGCTGCATGCTGGAGAGGAAGGTTATGAAAGAAGCAATGGAGTATTATCATCTTGATTCCTTTGAAACAGAAAGAGTGGGATTTTGCACAAGGTCTTGAAGAGTTTACATTACTTAGTATTATTATGATGAACATCTTAGTTGTATCTTAAGTAATATCCCAGGTCAAACTACCATTGTTGCAGGCCATTCAAATTTATAGGGTGAGGGAGGTCTGAGAAGAGTTGAGACAAGATGAAAAGTGAAGTCATGTGGCAAGTAGCTGAGGAATATAGAAGAGAAAAAATAGTTCACACATAAAACTTTTTAAACTAGAAATTAATTTTGGAAGTTATTGTGTGAGAATGTGCACTTGTAACAAAAAATTAGGTTCTAAATAGTTCCTTGAAAAGCTCTAATCTTTTAAAATAATTAAATAACAAAGACATTTTTGGGTTTTCCACCAGTAGCTGTGTTTTGATAAATCAAGCTTTGACAAAGATTATGAAAACTTTTAAAAGATAACTGAAAAAAAATAGTTTATAATAATAACTTTTCGGTATTGGCTAGATGTTTGACTTAGTTCAAGCTTTAGATCTAAACATCTCAAGTACCTGAAAGCCAGATCTAGATCTCACAGACGTAGATGAAACTGGGAGAATTTTTTCCTTTAAATGTACAGGAAAATGTATAAAAATACGTAAAGGACTGCACTGGGTTAGAAGTGTGTAACAAATCCACTAGGTCCTACACTTCCTTATGGTGTCATAAGCATGAAGCAAGCCAACAGGATGACATTAGTTCACTAGAGACTCCTACTGCAGTAGAAGAATGCTGCCTGTTTTTTGTTTTTATCATTTTTCATGTTGTAAATGCTAAAATGTGTGGTCCGGGACTTAATTTCCAAGCTGTCCATATGTAACAAAAAAGGCGTTCTAGAATAACTATAGCTCTCTGGCATTTCATGTGGTGGGAGGCAAAGAAAAGCCCCTCTATACAATGCTGAGCTTAAAAACAAACTTTTCATGTTTGCAAATAACTGAAAGCACAATGGAATCCTGTGTTTTAATCTTGTGTGTGTATTCATCACGGATGCTTAATTACGAAGCATAGAACTAAAGTCAAACTGTGTACCCCTGGTTACAGGACCCAGGGGATGACTGGACTCGCTGCTTGGAAACTTGTTCCTCAGAGACCAATTAAAAGCACACCAGGTATAGTTAAATAAAAAAATTATATAACTCCTGAACGCTGTGGATTTTACTCAGTTCTGGAAACTGGCACCAAGAGAACCTCAGTAAAGCGCCCTTTTATTACCTGCTTTATATAAAACATTTAGCAATACCTGTACATTCCAATTTACATCACCATTTATTGTCAGAATAAGCAACTGGAGGGACCTTTTAGTACATAGTTCTTCCATTATCCTTGTGAAAGAAGAGGTATGATCTTAGCTGAGAAACCATCTCTGCACTCGTACAGCCCCTACGAGAAAATATTCCACTTCTTTCTTTGCTGATGTTCGTGTAGAGCATCGTATGAAGGAATTTCAGATTTTGTTTATGTCAGTAATTTAATCTTAAAGTCATAAGAGCGTGTTTATTTTAGCTCTGCTGGTGATGAATTCTTTCTGCTTTCAGATAAATCACAGTTAAGAGAGCTGTTGAATAATTCATCAATATCATTTTGAACACTTTAGTATATCAGATCTCAGAAAATACACCTAGAAAATGAACAGGAAAACATAAAGCACCCGTAATGTATTGCAAATGTATGTGCATGAAAAATGTGGGCTTTGTCTCTTTTTTCATTTTTATCTAGTATTATGCTGCTGTGGTTACTTAAGTTTAATAGGAGCAGCTCCTAGCTTGCAACGGTAAAATGGCAAAAGAAATAGGAATATGATCTGATATGCATGGATTAAAAGGAAAACACAGGAGCAGATACACACATTGCAGTAATGTATTGGCTCATGTTTAAACATAAATGACTGTATCAACAAGGAAACATCCATTAATAAGCAGCTGCTAACCCTGTTGGGGATATTATCATATGCACGAGTACTTTTTGCTAATGAGAAAATGCTTCATTTATCAAATTAATGTTGGTTTCATAGAGACATAATTCCAAGTTTCATGTGTTTTACTGGGAATACTGAAGGAAGTAAAGAAGGAATTAATTTCTATTAGTATACTTGAGCAGATTTAGAACAAAACATGAAGAAGTCTGTATTCTAAGCAGACTGGAAAAGACTGTAGTAGAGAAAAATATTATTTGCAGAGAGGTTGCTAACAGATTTGTTTTAAAAAACAGTAAATATTCAGGGGGAAAAAAGGGTCAGGAACACAGATTATCTGGAAAACCCTATTGTTTACACTTTTAGTCAATGAAAACAGTCTGAACTTCTCATATAAGTATATTTAGTAGGTACCCAGAAAAAAAGAAGCATTTCCAAAGAGTGATACATCCTGTCTTGAACTTGCATGTTCAATATAAGTGATATGAATTACTGTCTGCAAGTTCTCCTGTCTCTCTGGTGGATAGGAGAGTTCTTGTTTCCAAGAGGGTCCCATATCCCTGCAGCACACACATATATTTGTTACTCATTAATACTAAGTGACTTACTATGCTACTGTACAAAGCACACAAAAGAAAAGTAATAAAGAACATGGAAGCAGTGACTGAACCAATAAGCAGATATCAAAATGAAATTTGTATTAAATGACCTCACAACAGTCCAAGTTTGCAAAGATTAAGTGTTCAGTGTTGCACATAAGACACACATTAGAGGCTTTTTTATTTTTCCAACAGAACAAAGCAGCTTTATATGGATATTTTTTCCCTTTAAGGTCTTATAAATCTGATGCCCTGAGACATCTGGACACTCACAAAAATTCCTGGGCTTATAAATTGGGAAGGTCAAGCTGAAAACTTATCCCCAGATACTGTGGCAAATACAGAAACAAAGTAAGCAGTTCATTTTTAAAATGCTTTCATTCGTTGTATTCTTTTTAAAAATTATTACTATGTATTTAATTACTAATCCACATTGTTGGCAGAACTCTATGCTTAAAATTTGGAAAACAAATGGTGATAAAGAAACTATTAACTGGCCATTGTGTTTATAGCAAAATTGAATATATGTGAAGAATATGTGAAGAATACGTGATTATGTGAAGACTTGAAATAATCTTATGGGAGTCAGTAGCTGTTGTAATCCCATAATTCTTTATTACTGCCTGCAACTGGCATCTTGCTATGTTTGTTACATTTATTCATGACTTCTTGAAGTCAGTCAACTCAAAAGCTTTCAGAATAAGTGTTCAGTTTGGAAAGGGTTTTTATTTAAAAAAAAGAAGCATCATCAAGATCTTACAGAAGCTTGTGGAATCATCGACTAATGAGAGCTAATCTTTGCAAAAGTCAGACAAGCTTGGGCTAGAAATGTGGGACAATTATTTTCTCTATCAAATCATGGTGGGTTGAAGATACCCATTAAATTGCATGTAATTGCCAATCTTAAAATATTTTTATCATGTGTAAAGGAACAATAGTCCTTTTGTATGGCATATAAATACTGCCAAAAAGTTGCTCATACTCAAGAGTAGCAGAGAAAAAGAGAGGAATGTGGCTCATGAGCAAACTGAACAGAACAGTATGACAAATTTCACGTGAACTTAATTTTATTATCTGTATTCACCTAAGGATTTTAATACTCAGGTGTAATCACAAAACTGTGATCTTGAGGCCATTTACCATTTGCAAGGCTGTTGGAAATGGCCCTCACACAGAATCGTATCAAATTCTGGTACTTATCTTTACAGTTTCTAACCCAGGGTGTAAAAGTGCCAGGTAATCTGTCAGAAAATCTTTAGGTAAGGATTCACGAATTTTGGGATGTGCTGAGAGATATTCCTGACTGCTGTGCTCTTGGAATGAAGTCATGCTCCATGTGTGCCCGTTGCCCAGTGAGATGGTGGCACTGATGTAGCGTGCTGGCTCCATGTGGTTGCTGTGGTTTGATGCTCCCTGACAAGGGATTAGCCAGAGAGAAAGGCAAAAAGGTGCAGGTGCGACAAGGAGCAGCACGAGAGGAGAATACATGCTGCTCTTCTGCTCCATCGGGAGGCTGGTGCTTCCTCCCTCAGCTTCTGTGCAGCAGCTGTGCTGACTGGCTACATCTTCTCCATGGAAGCAAAACCACACCGAGAAAAAAAAGCTGTTACTGTGAGACACCTTCACCAGAAGTTCTCTGTAGAATTTGCTGACAGAGAACAGTCTTGTTTCTGCCTCACCAACAGTGTGACCAACCAGCACCTTTTCTGTGGAATGGGATATAGCTGTTGGTATCTCAAAAGAACCAAATATAAATTAACACTTTGCTTCATACCAATTGCCACTTTTAGTTGAAGAGCAATATTATCCGGTATGTGAATTCCAAAGAAGCCTTTGATTTGCAGAGATGTAGGGGTTGGTCTCTCCTCTTGGGTGACAAGAGATAGGGTGAGAGGAAATGGCTTAAAATTGCACCAGGGGACATTTAGGTTAGGTATCAGGAAGAATTTCTTTACTGAAAGGGTTGTCTGGCATTGGAATAGGCTGCCCTATGGAGTCACCACCCCTGGGGGCATTTAAAAGGCATGTAGATGAAGTCCTTAAGGACAGGATCTAGAGGTGGGTTAGGCAGGGTTAGGCTATGATTGTACTCGAAGATCTTAAGGGTCTCTTGCAACCCAGGCAATTCTATGATTCTATGGGTGAAATATGCTTTTTTAGCTACTTACACTCCATAGTATTATAGTAAGTAGTATTAGAGAAAGAAACATTTGATGATAAGAAAAAGGAAATACAAGTATCTCTTCCTAAGGAGTGTTGCCATCCTGCCTGAGCTGAATTAAATATCACCATCGTGGAAAAAAAGTTGTGGGATACCAAATCTTTTCTGTTAAGTTTTATTATATGGTTCCCTATTAGTTTACAGCTAAATTCTCTCTGAAGCATCTCATGCTTTCCTACTGTGAATTTAGACCAAACCTGAAGTGCTGAAAGACTTCTATTACCTCAAAGATGATTTCATGTGACGTATGGAAAAAATTGTACTTTGTAATGTCAAATAACCAGCTAAACATAAAAATCTCCTATATACAGTCTTCTGAGCATCTCTAGCACATACCTAAAAATGAGGTAACTGATATGAAATACCAAACATTTGCAGAACTCTTATCAATAATATGGTAAAATAGGAATCTAGTGGTACTCATTATATTTTATGTATTAGTTAACAACAGAGCTAAAATTACTGCTTTCCTGGGAGTATGGACATCTAAATGTTGCTTTCTTTAGGATAATTTAATTTTACTGTTACATGACAGAACTTCTGCCAGTAGTTTCAGTGAAGGGAGATGCATCTGACACAAGCTGGAACATGGGAAATCCTTATTATGACTTATCCTGAGAGTGGCTGGTCATGGGGCTGCGCAGAGAGTCTGTGAAATATCCATTCTTGGGTATGTTTGTTGACTGAACAAAGCCTTGAGCAAGCTGTTCAGGCTGGACCTGCTTTGTTCAGGGTGTTCAAACACTGTCTGGACTGGACTGAAAACCCCAAATGGGACTGAAACACCCATATGGGACTGAAAACCCCAAATGTTGGCTGCTAGTAAATACTCACTGTAAGATGAACTGTCTGAGAAAAGGCTGCTCGTGGCTGCCCTGTCAATACAGGTAAGACCTTGTTAATAGCAACAAAATTCAAGGAGATGAGTTGTATTTATCACTACGTGAGCTTTCCTAATGACAAATCATTAAAGGGGTAATTCTTTTTCCATGATTTGTGGAAAACAAGATGATTTGCTGAGGTAGCATGATAATGCTGGATAAAAGTGATCAATTTGGACATAATTAATTTTTCTACACATTAGAGTATCCCGTGGGACACCCTAATGTATGCACATCCCTGGGCAATTATCAGATAGTATACAGGCTATATGGGAGCATGGGAGATCCTTGCATTTTGGGATAGCAGTTGAAAGCTGGGATATCTTAGAGTCTATATCCCCATCATAGGTGGTACTCAATACTTTAGGAGTAGGTGAGTCAAGCTCCTGGCAATCTTAATTCGGACCATTGCTGGTCAGTAAGTGTGCTTTGTTAGAGATGGCTCAGTAATACAATACAAAACAATGAATTCAAAACAGCACAGGTTTCAGGGGCAACAGCAACCTGCCTTCCCAGCAAACTGGCTTTGGAGAATTGCAGCTTTTCTATTATTTGGCAGTGAGAATTTGTGCCAGGTAGATCTCAAAAAGAAAAAAGTGACCAGTTTTAGCATGCTCACACAGTGAGCATGTCTTAGAGATGGAGACTGCTCCCTCTGGTTTGTGTGGTGCATGGTCACCACTCTGGGTGAGACATCCTGTTGTGAAGCCAATGGCTGGAGAGGGCAGACAGTGGCAGCTCCCTGGCTAGTGCTTCCGAGATACCAGTCTCTAAGGGAGAAACCTGAAAGTCCTGTTGTTAACGTGGATTCAGCTTCCAGCCCTACCTAAAAGCTTTGAAAATCCTGGCTGGAGACAGATGAGAGTTTTTAAGCTCCCCCCTTCCATTATAGTCTTGAGACTGGGAACCTGTGCATGCTGGAATTGGTTTGGGGAACCTGTAATAGTCCCACTGGTGCTGTTTCACTGCCAGGAAGCTGCAAATTCTGGCATCTTCAGAGGCTGCTGAGGGAAGTTAGACAATTCAGGCATTTTCAGATTTAACAAGAAACGCAGTTTCAAGAGCAGCTGTGCAGAATATTAAAGTCTAGATTGCTTCCAAAATGTCATGTTTCACTGTTCCTGATGTGAAAATTTGTATAAAACTCTGACTCACAATAAATCTGATTTTTTGTTGTTGTTTTGCTTTCTTTTGGGGTCGATTCAGATGGAAGCAATATTATTATTAATATTATTTTCAAGCAGGAAACTGTTTTGTGATTAGCTCTGTCTCTAGGTAATCTTCAATTTAATTTTCTAAAATCATGCTCTGTCCCAGTTCCTTTGGGCTAGTCTTGAGACATACAAATTACTTTACCAGACTACAAAGATCTAATTTTCTCTGAAAAAAAAAGACCAAACCCAAAAAGCTTAAAGCGTCTGTCTGAAGGAAGTGTAACAAATTGCCTAAGTCTTCTAGTGTGTCTCCTTTCAGAAGAATCACTGTCCTAAGTTGCCTTCAGGGTCTTCTTCCCATTTTACTAAATGACTGCTTTCTTCAGACATCAAAACATCTAGTTCTGACTGTTGCGCTCAACTCAGACACTTCAGGGGTTCGGTGAATGGATTCGGTTTCTTGTCTCACCTCTCAACAGGGAATTGAAACAAATCCTTGTCACTAAGCATGACTTTGGCTAGGTAAGTCAAGATGTCATCAGTCCCTTGCCTAGTACAAAAGGTACATGTCACATAATTTTAGAAGCACCTAAATGTTAGCAAAATGCCACTGTTTAGGTGTAGCACCAGCAATACTCAAAAGAGCTAAGAAAAGAAGGTAGAAGCCTGTGTGAAGGACCATAAGCTTTGGAAAAGCAACAGATGGATGGCTACTCTATGGAACAGTTTGAAGATGCTGAACATAATTGAGATTACCATAATTGAGACCTAAGCCAAATGCTAATTTTAAAACAGTAAGGAACTATGGAATTCATGTCCACTGAGTGCATGTTTTTGTATGACTTAGGGCTTGCTCCCCCTGCCTGAGCCCCAGCCTCATGGCCATGGTGTGTATGCTGTGAAGGTGTGTGTAACCCTTTTGAGGCAGGGAAGAAGACTTGGCCTGAAGGTGCAGCAATGCCTATATGACTCCACATAATAATTCTAAGGTTTTAAACATTTTTTCTGCCATTCACATTTGAACAGCCTGAGTATACCCTCCAGGAAGCCTACATAAAGGAAAACCTTGCAGGCTGCAAGAGAAATCTTTCTGAGAGTTACTTACAGCAGGAGATACCAATTTTGTCGTGATTCAACCCCAGAATGCAGCTGAATGCCACATAGCCTCTGTCTCAGCCCTCTCCATCCAAGGGCATGAAGAGGTGAATGGAAAAAAAACTTTGTGGGCGAGATAAAGACAATTTCATAAGATAACCAAGGAAAATAATAACAATAACAACAACAGTGACATATATAAAACATGTTAAACACAAATGCAATTGCTTGCCACGTGAAAAAAAACAATGCCCAGTGTATTTCTCAGCAGCAGCTCGCTCCCTCTGTTCCATAGGGAGCCTGACACTATACATCAGGGAATATCCCTTGGCCAGCCTGGTCCAGCTGTCCTGGCTGTGCTCTCCCAGCTCCTTGTGTACCTGGCAGGGTGTGAGAAGCCCAAAAGTCCTTAGCTTAGTGTAGGCCCTGCAGCTACCCAGCAGCAACTGAACACATCCCTGTGTTATAAATGTGACTCTTTCTAAATCCAAACCACAGTGCTATACCTGCTACTAGGAAGAAAATTAACTCTATCTCAAGTGAAACCAGGATAAACTTGACACCAATTTAAACTTTTCCCAGTATTCAGATAAACTACAGACAGTTTACTTTTTGTTTTCACTGTTGTTTCTTCTTATGTCACTGTATCAGACTATTTCATTTTCCTCTAATAAGAACACTTGGCAAGCCACAACAGATTATCAGCCAAAGCTTTAATATCTAGTCTAACTCCTGTCCATCATTTAAAGATGCATTTCACTTCTTAATGAAGAATTTACTAAATCATGGCAAATCATTCAGATGCTATCTAAAATAAGTGTAAATGACTGTTCTAATATACAAGTGAACTTAGTAAAAGTGGAAGTGAACTGATTAGCAGGATTGACTCCATGTATGTAAGTATGATTGTTGTCTATTAAGCGTTATTAGATGCTCTAATTTGAACTACAAGTGAGATTCTTCACTGCTGTACGATTGCTGCCTCTTACATCCTAACACATGGTTCCAGAAGTTGAATTCTGCTGAGGAAAGCAAAAATGAATTTATGTTTAAGAATATATGACTGCTTGTTTTGGTAATATACTCCTCAATGTTCCAGAAACCACATGAAACAGAAGGCATTACTAAAGAGAGCTCTTAGATGAGCATTGCTCTTAAAGAAGCTGTTGGTCTTGGACTCTCTGCTGAAGGCAACAAGCTGTAAATGGGTTTCCTGTTGTATAAGCTGAGGTAAATTAGAGTTATGTTAAAGTAATAGGATTGCTTTGTTTTGGTTTGGGTTTTTCTTCTTAAAAAACCCAACAAACCAAACAGTCATGGATCAGTTCTGTCTCTCTCTCCTTGTTTTGAGTTAACTGGCAAATGCTGTTTGAAATATCCCAGTATTTCCACCGTATGCGGTGGCTGTCAGGTAGGTCAGAGCTACTGAAAGGAAGAGGAGAAAAAATATCCTGCCTGCACTATATAACTGGAAGCACTGGGTCATAGTCAACAGCATGACTTTATTTTTTCGATGTTTTTTCCTGTCTCTCTTTGTAGCTTCCCATGGCATAGTCTCTGCTTTGCTTCATGCTGGAATGCACAGGACTGTTTATTATCTGAGTTAAGATTAACAAAAGCTAACACCAGACTAGCAGAAAAATGGCTAGAAATATTTTGCTGAAGTGTAGATTTCCTTCTGTCCTTAAAAATAAAAAATTCTGCCAGATGTTGTTAATTTTAAAATGAGAGGTTTCAAGACCTAATCTTTTTCTTTCTGCTCATGTGTTTCTAGCCATTTTATCTGACTGCCTATTTTCTCTCTTTTGACAACACCAGTGAAGATTTGAGTTTTGCTTGGTTTTTGTTAGCGTCTGATTGACATTGTGTCGTTCTTTTTGTGAAGAAATAACCACCTATTTGCCCTAAAAGCAGCATCTATATTTTATGTACTTACAATAAATTGTTTGGCTTAATTTTCCCCAATTTTAAAATTGAATACAAAGTTAATTGCAAGTGATTATATCAGGTGACTTTTAAAGTTCCGCTGGGGGTCAGCTCTTAGTTCACAGGTGCCTGTAAAGTTACAGCTAGTCACAGCACTAGAAGTATGTCTGGTTTTTCAAGGCTGTGCCGATGGTGGTGAGGTCTGTCAGTCAGCTCAGTGACCTTTATGAAACCAAGCCTTGTGACAGGCTTCATCTCTCTTCTTGATCCCCAAGTGCTTCATCTGCACCTTTCTTTTTCATTTCTCCACCCTGTGGTAGCTGAACACGGATAGATACAAACATGAAGCATACAAACAGGAGGGGAATCAACTTTTTGAAAGGGCAGACAATGGCAGGATAAGGGGGAATGGATTAAAGCTGAAGGAGGGAAGGTTTAAATTAGATACTAGGGGGAAGTTTTTTACACAGAGAGTGGTGAGGTGCTGGAACAGGCTGCCTGGAGAGGTGGTGGATGCCCCGTCCCTGGAAGTGTTGAAGGCCAGGTTGGATGGGGCTCTGGGTAACGTAGTGTAGATCCAGGCCTGAGGTTGGTGGCTCTGTCTGTGGCAGGGGGGCTGGAACTCTATGATCCTTGGGGTCTCTTCCAACCCAGACCATTCTATGATTCTATGATTTCTTCCATAGCACCACTGGAGGAAAAAAAAACAATGTATGCCTCCTATTTATAACAGAATTGCAACTCT
This sequence comes from Porphyrio hochstetteri, assembly GCA_020800305.1. NCBI lineage: Eukaryota > Metazoa > Chordata > Aves > Gruiformes > Rallidae > Porphyrio > Porphyrio hochstetteri. Next base: position 139,596,402 of record CM036905.1, read on the forward strand.
ACCTTACACTGACGAAGGCAAGGAAATTTGAAGGAAGCAGGGACTACCTTGTTCCTTGCTAGTGTAGACGCGCTGGTGTGACATGCCAGAAAGAGTCAGCTTCTGTGTGAAGGTGATGCTTTCAGGTTGGGAAGGTATCCCTTTGAGACTGCAAAGTACCATCAGTGATAGCACCAGAGCTGCAACCACAACAAAACCCGATCCAGCCAACAGAAAATCAACTTCACTGAAACACAGTTTCTTCTTAATCCAAAATGCGTATATACACTAAATGTTTTCAGATGAATGGCTGAGCTGGCACTCAACTCACATCACCCAGATCTCGAGCTTTTCTAGCAATAATCCTTATGTAATTACACATTTGACATGTGAAAACTGCCAATGTGGTTTGACACTGCTTAACAATGCGTAATCTTTCATGCTACAATCTGTAATTTTCTTAGCTGTATGAGAGACTATATGCTGTCAACTCTCTGCAGTTTGGGTTCATTGGAACTGACAGGCTGCATATTTGTTAGCTTATTTTTGCTTACTCAACACAGAACCATATATTGAATTCAGACTCTGATTACGTGAACTTGAGAGGCAATTTCTGCAGTTAGAATACTGTTAATTCACTCTTGCTGTTGTAAATCTTCAGAATGGATGGACTGGGATTACTGTTGCATATGGAAGACAGCCTACTGGTCTCTGATTTTCCATCAAAAGCAAATTACCATTTCCAATTTTAGGTATCTATTCTTCAGACAATTTCCTTATAAGTAATGAAGAAATGTTGTAAACCTTACAAAATAAAGGGAGCTTTGAACTGAGACAATTTCAGAATGTCCGAGTCTCAGTCTTCATCAAAGAATTACATATGGCAGTTTCCAGACTCAGAATCCACTTTGCTATGATTTGTATGTAGACTTATGAATGAGAGCAAGAGAACAGGCATCTGAGATGTGACTTCAGTTTTCTTTAATCTTTTCTTCATGTATGGAAATGTAATCATCTGACTAAAATAGCAGCACTGACTCTAGAATGGTAGGTAGGGAAAATATTTAATATCATACAATGTCATGTGATGGGCCCATTATGGAAATTGCTTTCAAAGGTTTCCAGACAGCTCTTGTGTTCAGAAGGCAAAAAAGCAGAGCCTTAAGTTCAAATGGATGCACTGAACATACATTAAGACTCATTTGATAGAAGATAACAGTTAGCATACCTTACTGCTTACTTCTTCCCAGTCATTGCAGCTCCCATCTTTCTGCACAAGATATATTCTTGTGTTTTAACCTTTTTTTGGGGGGGGGATAAGTTCTTATATAAACAGAAGAGACTGTGTAACATTCCCACCTTCCTATCTGTTCTGAACCATCATAGTAATTGGATGAATATGCTGAATGTATGTCTTCTAGGCTGCGCACCCTAGCTACAGAACAGTTTCTCTTGCTAATGGCTTCTAAAGGCTTTTGTGAAACATGCCCTACTGGTAGTATTTTCTTTCTATTCCCATGACTGGTTTTGTAACACTCTTTGTGTACTCATTTTATAGACTTTATTTTTTCACTGTCTTGAGCACTGCACAAGGTAGTTCAGCTGCTTGCTTTGTGAGGCTGACAAATAATGGTGCATAAACTGTGTCGAGGTAGCATGTAGGTGGTTGATATAAATATGTACTTGTATGAATTGAAAAGTTCCCCGCTAATTCATCCAGGTTCTAAAATTCTTTCACATAGAAAATAGGCCTCTTTAGAGAGATTAATATGTGGTAATGAGTAAAACACTGGTTGGAAAAGTGTCAAATCATTTGCAAAGGTTTCCTGGCAATAGAAGGATTTAAGTGAAGATAAAAACTAAATTAAGAAAATTAAGTTAAAGTTCTGAGTTCCAAAAAGGTTCAAGAGTTGTATATTTTTTAACTTTATTTTCTTCCTTCTATTTAATTTCCTACTATGCACTGTTGCTCTTTCTCTTCTCATATTCCATTGTTTTCAGAAGGTTAAAAGAAAAGGGAATTAAGTACTTCATTTTCATATAACATTTAAACTATTCCTTTGGGATTACATTTCAGGATGGGATCTGAGCTATTGGATAGCTTTTTCCCCATGCATTGTTTTTACGTTGTGTTTTCTGTATGTTTTACATTTTATGTGAGCACTGAAATCTTCCTCTATTAGGATATTACGAATTTTTCCAGCAATTATTTGTATGAATGAACTATCGCACTTTCATTACAAGCTTATTGAAATTAAGGGAATTTCTTTGGATCAGTCCTGGATGTAGTGACTGCAGTGTGAACTCCCTCATGAACAAATATTCACAGGCCAAGTCTCAAACACATTGCAGTAATGTTAATACAGAAATTAATACTGTAGCACAGACAAAGCCACTAGGGTTGTGTTATTAGTTGCATCACAGACTTCAGCTTCTTCCAAAGCCCTTCAATATGGAGAAATGACACTTTGGTACTGACATCAAATTACAGTACTAAACTACTTTATTGTCATGTCCCCACTGATGAGGAGATGCCATCATCCTACTTGCAGTCCTGGCATCTCTGTGTTTGAAAAGCAATGGTTCAATAAAAATAATTAGAGAGGTGGAGAATGATTGAGTGACATCTATATTACATGTACCCACACACACACATCATTTCCTGGCTCTTGGAACAGCAGAGGAAAATGTAATGTTCAAACAGTATGTCGCTATGGCTGGCTGGGTCTTTGCCAAAGACGGATCTAGTTGCATGGATTTCAAACACACTGCCACTTTTGGATTGGAAATAAAACCCTAAAAATCAATAATTGGGCTTCGATATTAAGTTGTGTACAGTAATTTCATTGTGGTTTTATTAGATCAGTAAAATACCCGCTGTGGGACAGTATCACAAGGAACTAATTCATGTACCGAGCTTGAAGTCTAATATATACCTAAGAGTTTAGAGAAGGGGATTGGAGAGAGGTGAAGGAGCTAAATAGAGGTTTTAGTGTTTAAAAGAGTTTTCTAATGAGAAAGGAGTAACAAGAAACTAAAGTCTAATAAAGCAGATACTGTAAGTTTTAAAGTTTCAGATTACCTTCATTTGCTTTGTAAATTGCTAAGGAAACAAGCTTTCTGTAATACGTCCCTCGTCAGCCTGTGTCTCTTTCCTCCCATCCATGCTCTACACACAGAACCGAACAATTAGTGAAGGTCTTAAGCTTATTTCAATTAAATTTGAACCACAATTTGATTAAAACATCTGTGATTGTGTTTGTTTTAAATGTTGTCGCATGTCTGCCACCTTTACCCATGCTGAATAGAGTCTGCGTGCAATTTGTGTGCGTTTTTGAAGTCAGTCTTTGTGATCAGCAGTTAATTCTGCTCTTGTTCTTGGTTGTGTGCAATCTACTGAGCGACTTTCCTCTGTAGCCACGTGATTTTAAATTATCCTGGTGTTTGATATTATGCTGGATTTGTTTCACTATGCTCAGAAAATCAGCATTTGTGCCTCAATCAGGAAATGAAACTCTTAACCAGAAGTTGTTCCCACAGACCACAGCTCCTTTGGAATAATAATCATGTTGGTCAAAGATGTGAAGAAGTAAGTTGTGTTGCTGGCATAGATGGGCTGGCAGAAGTCCCTAATGCACTCACAGCTATGCCACATAGCTATATGTAGTTGTTCTGTTGTGTGAGAGAAGGGAAAGTTTTAAGTATATCGGAGCCTCGCCTTATATTATGTCAAAAAGTATTTGTATATTGTGTCTGAAAAAACCAGTCTTATAGCAATAAAGCACTTTAAAACAAAAAGAAGCCTTAGAGAACACAATTCTGGATGATACAGATGGTACACCGGGGCTTTTATAGTGTGATAGCAGGGATGACACCTGATCAAGTAGAAGGACATAGTGTGAATAACATTGGGTTTTATTTATGTTCATCTATCAAGTTGGTCAAAACTGAAAAAAAGTTAACTCTAAATTCTGAGAGTTATTTGAAAAGTAGCAAAAGAGGCTGGGAAGAAAATTTGTGAGCAGCTTCACAACCCTGATGTATTTAATCACAAACATTTAATGCTTCAAAGAGTTGACTTAAGAACGTCATAAGATTTAACGACTAATTTTCCACTAAATTTCCCCTGGTGCTATATCTATTACTTCTTTTGTGCTCATGACCAAAAGATACAGAAAGACCAAAAAATTCTGGTGACAGTGAAGTGCAAGTTCTTGACATGAAGTATGAGACAGTAGTGCAACAGGAGAGAGCAGTCTTGAACGCCGGAACAACATATGTACCATTGCTTTGGCAAAAATCATGTTATGATAAAATTGTTGTTCACTTTCTGTGCAGTCACACATCTCCATGTTTCTGTATATTATGAATTTCCTATAAGAATTGTGCATACAGGAAACTAAATCATTGAAGAGAAATATGCAAATAGATGTGGAAGCGCTATCAGCACATTCCAGATACGGTCTTTGATATTCATAATTTTTTTTTCAGTATCTTTCTCTTTGCTAGAAAAATCCACAGGGCTTGCTTTTGTCTGTGCCAGATGCTTCTCAGACAAGAGGAGGTGGTTGCCAAATTGCTCACCATGCAGTAGAAATGGCAACTAAAAGTGATTATACCCAACATATGGTCCAAAGGCAGACATCTGCTAACTAAGATTAGGGATACTGTGGCAGATTCTCACTTGTTCTAATGAGCCAAATAATCTTGAACATAAGTCCATTAGAAAAAATGAGAGTAGCCATCAATGGATTTTGCATCAGACCTGCCTCCTCCTGCCTTTCCTCACACACTCCTATGCTTTGCCAGCTTGGGCATGCTGTGGTATCATGGGAGACATGCGTGTATTTGCCAGAAATATGTCATTAAATCACTTTAATTAGTTACAAAGTAGTAAGAATAGCACTTCAGTTAAAAGACAAACCTAACAGTTCTAATGGAATGCAGTGAGACCTTAAGGTGGGTACCTGGAATTTGTCAGTAGTATGCAGGGAGGACAAAAGCAAGTCCATTTTTTCTCCAGTCTGGAGATCACATATATTCTTTGTCCCTTTTCAGTTTCATTACTGGAAAGGCAGCACTCTTCCACATACATCACCAATGCCGTTTCCTTAATTTTTGAGGGAGAAGTGAAGATTACTTACATCACACGGTTGAGGATTCAGTAGTAGCAGAGTAGTAGCCGCAGGAGATGGGAAGGGAAGGGAAGGAAAGAGGTAATGGCAAGGGGGACTAAAAAAACCACCCCAAACTTGTAGGGGTGGTAGTAGACATGAACCAAGATAGTATTGTTTGTGTTGGAGCAAGGAATTTTAGTACGTAGGCTGGTTAGTAGTACTTGCTGAGCAGTGACAATGCTGCTGTAGCATAACCTCACTTTGAAACTGATATCTATTTTTGAGACCCTCAACAAAACAAGAAAGAAACTTGAGAGAAGCAGCACAGCTGTGGTATGACCGGTCCTCTGGGGGAGGAAGACTATGAAGAAACAAATATCTTCTACACTATTTAGTTTCAAATAGAAGATTGCCTTTCCATGGGACCATTTTGATGTCAAAATACTTCACTTTTTTTTCACATGCTTATAAAGGAACAAATCAATTGGTTAAGGAAGTCATGCATTCTGCTGAGGCACAAAGGGTGGTACTACAACACCATCTGCGAGAATGCATGTGATATTTATACAAACCCATGAGGTGTATGTCTATTAATCTATACTGTGCTATATATGCAGATTAAATGTGTATATCTATCTATATCTAGACATAGCTATATAGATAGATATAGATATTTATGATTAGATATAGATAGATATAGATATAGATACAGATAGATACGGATGTGTGTGTATCCACCTATGGATATTGAAAAATATATAGCCTTACAGGCTTTCTTCTGCTGTAGGGAGAATATTCTGAAGTGTCTCCAGGTGTACAGCAGAGTTCAGGTCCTCTCCAGCTTTATGAGAAAGGAACCTCCATTATGTAAGCCATTTCTGCTGAGTCTCTGGAGTGTCACTTGATACATTTTCAATATAGTTTGTAAAGTATGATGGAAGCATTTCGGTAAAGAGGTGCAACATTAAATACAAGATTATTAACAACATTCCTTTTGGCTAGGCAGGTAGAAGGTGTATGCACTTTCTAACTTTTCAGGCATTTAAAATAACCCATCTATAGAGTTTTAAATGTAAGTAATTTAAAGTTATGACTTAAGAGAGGTAGGGTTAGGTCCCTGATTATTAATCAGTGTTCTACATACTTGGGGTTTTTTTGTTCTCATAACCTAAGAAGGAGGTTTGGGATCATAAAATTTGTTCAAAGTAAGATGTTATAATTAGCTGATGTTTAGATGAATTTAGAATCTATGAGATGGAGTTGTTTAACCCATCTATTATCTAAGAAAAAATTACAGATGCCTGAGCAACTGTTAAAATTTTGCTGTTTGACTTATGGAAGATACACAGTTTTCCTTGTTTCTGCAAAAAAAAAAAAGTGCAAGTCTGTTTAGATATTAACATTTCATAAGTTTATATATAATGTTTTGTATTCTGATTGAAGATTATTGTCCTGCCATTTGTTCTAGAGATGATGTTTTGTTATTCTCCTCATGTAAAGTGGCAGCACAATGGAATTCAGACTTTTCTAGTCACAGTCACCTACCCTAATTTCAGCTTGCAAAGTGTCTGGGTTTATGCCAGTTTATGGATAATTTTTTTTTTTCTCCAAGTGAAACAATGACAGTGGACACCTCTGCTTGGCAAACACAAACCAGTTTGTACTCATACTTGGTCCCCTGTAGAAAATTAGAGGTTAATTTTCCTTGGTGTGATTGTTCAGATATCTGCTGGGTTCTGATTGGATACTCAAGCCAGACGTTAAATTGAGGTGAGAGTCTTTAATCCACAATTTACCTGGATTTGTGCGTTCTAGCAGGTTGTATAAAGGAGCATCTTCAAGATATTTCAGTGTGCAAAACCTCTGCATTTTTATTCATATTTCTGTTCAAGCTTTAAAACAACCAACAAGGTTGTCCTGGTTCTGGCCAGGCCAGGGTTAGCCTCCCGTCAGCCAACACAGGTGAGCTGAGTCAGCCCAGGTGAGCTGAGTTAGCCAGAGCTATTTTCCACACCACCTGACACCACTTGCCCATAAAAGCAGCTGGTTGGGGAAGGGTGGGGGCTGTTTTTTTGCCTCTAGGACAGTTGGAGTGTGGCTGGGATGTCAGGTCAGTCGGTTCTTACTGTTGGGCAGCCCTCTGTAATTGTCGGGTCAATAAGGTACTCTGTGTTAGCACTGGGTGTAAGTGTAACTAGCCATTATTGTTCTGTATTCACTTTGATATTTGGCAGTAAACTGTCCTTACCCCAACTCACAGAGGCTCTGCCTGTTTCTCCTCTGGGAGTGAGCAAGCGGCTTGGTGAGCATCTGGCCTCTAGCCAGGGCCAAGCCACCACAAAGGTACACTGTTTTGGCCACCCTTTGATACATCAATGAGAAAAGCTGAGGCATCAAAGGAAGCTGAGTGGGTGAGACCTATTCTCAACAAACCTCCAGAATTAGGGCTGGGGTTTGGTGTCTTTATTTAGGTGAATATAGTGTCTATGTTCTGCTGAAATTCTGCTCTTGTCCTTCACACATCTGTGAGGTTGTCTTTTGTTTAAATTATTCTTATATGGAAGAAAATAAGTTTGTAAACAAAGAAAAAAATAATCATATATGCAGTATCACACGCCATGTGTATATATATCCCTTGCAAGTGCGTGAATTGTGATGTTAGGTGGTGAAAAACAAGGGAATTGCACATCCTTTGGGTAGTTAGTCATTTGTTGTTTCAACTGACTTATTTTCAAACCATTTGAAGACCCATTTCTACTTGTAAATTGTTCTCCTAAAATGTATTCATGAGTCAATGTCTTAAATTAGGCCTTAATGGAAAAATGGATGGTGCATTAGATAATTCTTTCCTCCCCTAGTCATGCAAATAAAGTTAATAAGTGCTGTCTTTCAGCCTTTCTTTTTCTGTTTACTTTAAGCTGCTAATTAGTTGCAGTGATCAGAATTGTATGCTGTTGACTATAGTAAGAGGAATTCCAATGAGGAAGACTGAAGCTGTCCTAAAAATACACTGCACTCTAGTAACTTTCAACCAGCATATAGAGCTGTCAAGCTGTTTGCGAAGGGATGCTTGCAGCACTTCAGTTGTTTTGTATCATTCCACAGCTGCCATAGGGGAATGGGGTGGCCTTGGTATCGTAATTGTAAAAGGTGAGACAAGAGCCTGTGCAATAAATAGCAGACTTTTAAAGGTGATGAGGAATACTTATGACAGCATCAAGTGTTAAAAAACCCTGCCCAACTGTTAAAGAAAAAAAGAAATCCCAACTTTTAAATGCGTTAAAAAGCAAATTATGTGTGTCAGTAAAAATTACAGCTTTATCTCTTCAGAAATCTTGTGTCATTTACATTGCCAAACAATGTGGTCAAGTGCTATATTTAGAAGCTCCCATTTTTAAGAAAGAAAATTACTGATTTAGGAATCCTGCTGAGCTTGAGTATAGAGCATACACGCTCTCCATCAAAAGTTAATAGAGTACTTACTCCGCAAAGTTTGCAGAAGCTGGTGAACCACAAACTTGGAATAATTACTGTTGACATGTTCAAGGACATATCTTACTTTTCTGTCTTAGCAAGGCTTGATTTCTACTACACTTTTACAATGTGTTTAAAGCATTTGCTTATAACAGCATGGCCCTACTGAGAATGTCAGCTGCGGAGTCCTCAACATACATTTAATTTAGAGATTGATATTCTATTACAATGTTATGGATAACTATATCAAAGTATTCATGGTAAAAAAGCCATGGAAGTGCTTTAATAGATTTATATCAAGTAAGAGTTCTAGTCTTTTATACATCTAGTTATTTCTAGCAAAATGTTTTCACCTGGTTTCTCCGAATGTCCATTTTCCCAACAGTACTCAATCAGAGCATTTCTTTTTCTCACTGGTATCAATATTGTGACCTACATTTGTATAATTATCACAAGCATGGTAAAAGTTGAGTGAGTTTGCTTCGTCACTTTATCCTTTAGAGTCTTTTTTCATGTTCCGGTTAATGACAGCTGGCATCCAGAAAGAAATGTAGTGTAGTCAAGGTTTGGTTTGTTGACACCTGGTAGGAGATCTAGAAATGCATCAAGTATGAGCTTTTAACAGGTGTGTAGTTTTTAATTAACTTTTTCCATGAATTTCAGCAGAGTGCTTTTAGCATTTGGCAGCTCCATGTTATTGATGAGGTACATATCCGAGTGCTATGCTTTGTAACTCTTAAGATATGAAAGGTTACTTTCAAAATGTTGGTTTACTGAGCCCAAGAAGTGGCATTTCTAAAGCTGGGGCAAGATTGATTGGATAGAGTTTCCTCAGAGTATGACTGAATCTTCCAACTTTGTGGTGCCTACTTGCCTTCTGACTTCTGAGATGAATCACACCCTGCACCTTCAAATGGCAACAAACTGAGCAGTCACACAGTTGGGGTAACTGCACACACAACCACTCTGCTGGATGTTCATCGTGCAGAGGGATGCTAATCAAACTATACTAGACAGTTTATGTTAAATATTTGGAAATTATATTCAGCAGTCCTAAAGCTACAGATAAATTCTAGAGGATTTATAAAAAATGTATATTGAATGTTATATAAATTATAGGGAATCTGCAATTATTGGGGATTTAGGAATACTCAGTGCAGTATAACTCCCAAGTTCTAGTATTTTTGCTATGCAAGTGGGTTTATTTGTGGCTCAACAGATCCTGAAAGTGATGTGATGTATTGCATAAACTGAAAAGTGCAAGGCAAAAAATTTAGTCCTCACAATGACTCCACATATCTTGAAATCACGGCATGCGCACAATTTCCTGCGTGTATTATAAGTTCCTTAAACTAGCTCTCTACTATATTGTTAGGTGTGACATGTATTTTCAACTATGACTAGTATTTGCTGTGGAAAATGCTAAGAGTTCAACAAACCTTCATTGATACTGCAGGTGCAGCTACAGTAGACCTCAAGAGGTTACAAAGGGCTTTGGCTGAACCCAACCATGATGGTGACAGTCTTACAAACTTCAATTGCTGCACAAGTCAATATGATTTAATTTGCCAGTAGCTCCAGATCCTTCTTCCCACTTCTACTGTTCTGGTACATCTGTTGGAGCACTGAGCAAGAGACTGAATTAAAGATCTGCTCCAGCCACAAAGCTACCTTTTCTCTTTATGACTAACATGATGCTCTTTTAACTAGAGAAATTTGCAAACCACATAAGGCTTAAATGCCACCTCTACTTAAACTATGGGCAACTGAAGCACCAAGAGAATAAAGGATAGCATTTTCAATTTACAGCCACTTTGGCACTCTTGAAAAGTGATGCTCAACTGTGTTGGAGACGAATGACAGTAGTGTTTCTAAAGTCCTAACTTCGCTGAAGCTGCTGGGAACTTTTCCGCTAGGTCAAGCGGTATCAGCACTTGAATTTGCAAGGAACTTGCCAAGGGCATATGGAGAATGAGTGCAACAGGTCTGGTCATCTGCCGATTTCTAAATCGCTCCTCAAAACTTAAAGCTTACATACAGTATAACTGCTGGTATTTCTCTTAAGGAGGTACTTTGGAAGGTATATATGAGCCTGCATCCCTGTCTGTACCACCCTAGCATTCACACTGTGCTTCTCCAGATTCACCTCTACAGGGTGGTAGCTGTAGCTTGACCCCTCTCTGCCTTAGCAAACGTAGCACTCATTTGACAGTCAGCTCACTTAGGATAAAATTGCATGGGAGTGAGCTGAAATACAGTCAACCTTCCAGTGGTCCAACCTGTAAATCCTTGGTTTTGTGGGGGGTTTGCCCCTTTTCGGTATTTTCTCTCACTTCTGGCAGTGACAGGCTCAGTTAGCTGTTTAACCCTTTGTTGCCCCATAGGCTACTGGTGGATGCTGCCATGCTTTGGCAACCACCGGTTCCTCCTCTAACAGGTGGTTTTCAGCTCCAGGTATACAGGTAAGCAAGAGGGAAGGCCTGAGGTGGGCATCTGGAAGAAATGTTGTAAACTGTGGGTCAGGGCAGGTGGGGGCACAGAAAAACAAGGTACACAAAACAGGCATGCAGAAACAGCACCACTTCATAGTCCAACATGCACATTTTGATGAACTGATTGCCATTACTCTGACCACTGAACAAAACAGCCGAGACAAATGTACTACTAGAGTGACTCTTCCTTCCCGGAAATGAAGGAGAGAAAGGCCTCAAATGAGGCCAAAGAGGCAGCTGATGCTGTGACTTTTATCCTCACTGCATAAAAGCTATTGAAATATCTATTCTGTGAGATATAATTTAGGAATGTACCTATAAAATTAAAACAGTAACTTTGTCTACTTGTCAACTACATGACCATTATGAATGGACCAATATCTACCAGCATTAAAATTAAAGACAAGGCTCTTTTCAGGCATGCTAACTGTATGAATTTGGGCACAGAAAGGACCATTAATAATGGGAAGTCTCTTGCTTGTTTGCTTTTTTGTTTAAATTTGTCTTCTGTTCACTCAGGTTCTCTTCAAATGCTTTCTGTAGAGAATCTTCTAAAGGAAATATTTGACACCATTTTGATTTGGTCCTTTCTTTCCTGCCACTGCTGTCAAGGGGGGAGGAAAGAGGCAAGAGGAAAGGGACTACCTGTTGGTTAGTCAACTGACACTTACTTTAGCAGTTTATCAGTGGCTGTCTGGCTCCTTTGGAGAAATCCTTCTTACTGTTGAGTCTGTCATGTTAGTTGATAGAGAAAACTTTGCTGGTCCACCTACATTTTTGCTAATCTCCCTGCTGATCCTTCCATTTACAGACATGTCATGGTTGACAAGGTCTTACAGTCCTCCAGTCACATCAATAGTGGTGACTGCCACTGTCTTTTTCCACTCTGACACCTTCAAAAGCTGTATCATTGATGCGTTATCTGTCTTGACAGATGTTATGGAACACCAGCTGGTAAAAGAGGGTCTGATATGCATTTTGAATTAGCCACATAAAAGGACTTGTGCTTTAAAAAAAAAAGTGAGAGATATGAGGATGATGACTTCTCTTTACCATGTGATTAAGCTTCCTACCCATTTTGGATGCAGAGTTGAACTGTGCAGTTATGGTTGCATGTGAAAGACTGGCATACCAAATTGATAAAGGTTGCAAACTCTGGTCTTGTCAGGAAGGAACAGGTAGAGAGGATTCAGTTTCTTGCACAAAACAAAACAAGTACTGAACTTGTCATTAATTACTGACAGAGAAGCCTGAGGATATAGCTACCATGCACGGGACAGATGGAACAGAACAAAATCTCCAGCAGAAGCACAACAGAAGAACAGACACCTACCAGCAGTGCTTCAGGGAAACCCTGAGATCGAGGAATTGCTGCAGGCACGGGAACATGTAGTACACAGAACTTGCAGATTATAAAAGCTCAGAATATTTTTGGAAAAGAAGCAGTCTAGGAACCATTGCCTTTTGAGGACAGTGTTAGCAGGTTGCAGCATTAATCAGTTGTCAGTGCCAGCTCCCTGCTCTGATCTGACTTCTAACTTGCCAGTGCAAGCAGGAGCAGGCAATGAGTATTTTAGCTTGTGCAGGATGAAATCTAGTTTTGGGAAGTTTAAGGCACACTTTCATTGCCTCTTGCAATAGAAGTCCCTTTCCAAATGTCTCATGACGAATGCTATCACACCACTTCTCTGTTCTGTTACTGTAACTTGCTGAACAGTCGAGTCATGGATTTGTTAGGATAGCTCAGGGAGGCATGTCATCCTCAGGAAGGCAGTCCTTTTGCTTTGGCTTGCCACATGTACAAGAAGAAACAGAAAAATAAGGAAAAAAAAAAAAAGGTGGGGGGGAAACCCAGGTGGCAAATTCTGTTGTTGTTGAGGTAGCCTGTTTGAAAGCTTAGTTTGGGGGTTGGATTTTAGCTCTTTAAAGCTGCATTGTATCTTGCACTCTGATTTTCTAACTTGGACAGGAAAATGTTAAAGGAGCATTTTTATTAGCAGTCAGGGAGTTTGACTGCACCGCCATGAATTTTTCTGCTGTTCCCTTTGTCGATTCACTTAAATTCTGTGTTTAATCACGTGATTCATTGCAACTGAGGAACACCCAGAACTGTACCTAAACTTTTTATTGAAGCATAACAAAACCAAAAGCACCATGTGGAAGACAGTAAAATGACACCTGTTTGCTAACCCAAAATAGCAAGAAAAGAGAGTTAAAAGTAAATATTAATTAAAGTAAATTCTTACCCAGTTCAATCTACAAAAGCAATAAGGCCCAATATGAGCGACAGGAATCAGCAGTCCTCTCACTGTAGAAATAATAATTTAAAAAGCATTACGGTACTATTATAATATGACCAACGGTATTTAACAATGATGAGTAAGGGAAAAGCCCTTCTGTATTAGCTCTTGAGTATTCATCAAATTCCTAGGTCTTTGTTTATTCATGGCTCCTGTCTCTAACTGCTTAGGAGGGCTCTTAAAATTTTATAATATGACTAATAGATCATTGTCTGCACAAGCTCTAGCCCTTATAGAATTGCTCACTTTTAGCATGCAAGTGTTATGGAAAGTGCCACAATGCTGCTATACACTGTTGGCAACGCTGGCATCTAGATGATAGTAATGCAATTGGTGTCCTTCTTCCGTCCTTCTAAATGTGCACACCTCTACTATTCTGCCACCACTGGGGTTTTGTCTTATTCCATGTTGTCTGCATTCATCTTCATGAGCTGTGCAGAGAAAGGCTTGAAGAAATCCAGGGTAAAATGGTGGAGTTGGGAAGGAAGTTAATTATTTTTACCCATATCTCCTGGTACCTTTAGCTAACAACATTGGCAACAGTTACTCCCTTTATGTTCTTCATTTTCAAAGCAGTACAAATATCCTCAAATTCTTGCCAATCTGCAGTTTGTCTGTGTGTTTGAGACACATGAGAAAACTGTTCTTTTCCTGACATGCCATGTCTGTCGCTTAGCCTCCCTCAGCTTGGAGTCAGTATGTCTGCTGACATCAAGCAAATGAATTCAGCCACTTTGTCCTCATCTTCTGATGCATTCCCTATGGTGGAAATAGGCTAAAAAATTAAGCATTGGTAACTGTTGGCAATTTCTCTGTCCCATGCCTGAATCACATTCCCTGCTGTAGAATGATAATATCTGTCTGTCTGTTTACCTATCTCTGTTGAAAAAATGAGTGCAACGTATGTAAAATTAATGGGGAAAAAAGCATATGAAGTAAGGAAAATGGTATCTTGACTCAAATGTCTACAAAAGATATCAATGACTTCCATTAACATCATAAATTTTACATCCATCTTTGAATGTTCTGAAAAGCAGCAGCAATCACCAGGAATTGAGGGTCCCCAGGATGTGTAGAAGCAGCAGTATTTTAGAAGAGGTCTTGTTGTTACCACTGTTTGTGCTTTTTTAGTGCTTGCATATTTAATTTCTCTTCAAATGCTTCCCTCAGAGTCAGCAACTGAAATAATGTGCTGAACTAGAGGATGGCACGTTTCTTGGCTATATCTGTGAAGCTTATCTGTGAAGGGGCCAAAAGGACTGTACTCCTCTCCTCTGGCTGAAGGCAGGCTTAAAGGCTTAAAGGTGAATGACTACACACGCTCTTGAAATGCAGTTCTGCAAGATACATGTCAGAGCGTAACCTAAAGTAAAAGGACCTGCTGTGTATAAATTTGGTCTGAATCTCTTAATCCTACATCCAGCCTGCTGATGCATACAGGAATGTAAGTGAATTCAGAGTATGGGAGGGATGAGACAAAGGAGATAGCCTGGGGGTAGTTTGGTTTATATGTCATTGCACCTTACCAAAACCTACTTTGCTCACTCTGATTATCTTAAATTGATTGTACTGATATAAAATTGGTAATACCCTAATATTCATGTAGTATTTATATATCAGCTTATGTGTCTTTACTTGTAGCATCTCGAACCCGGGTGATCTCAAAAGTTCTCCCAGATAAATTGATTTTCTCTGAATTTTGTGGTAGTGGAATAGTAGTGGAGCAGAATCTCCACTGCTGTGGAGCAGAATCTGAATGGAGGCCTGTGACTAGCGGTGTTCCCCAGGGCTCGGTGTTGGGTCCAGTCCTGTTTAATATCTTCATCAATGACCTTGATGAGGGAATGGCATCCACCCTCAGCAAGTGCCCATGATACAAAGCTGGGAGGGGTGGCTGACACGCAGGAACACTGCGCTGCCATCCAGCGAGACCTGGACAGGCTGGAGAGCTGGGCAGGGAGAAACCAGATGAGGTTTAATAAAAGCAACTGTAGAGTCTTGCACCTGGGGAGGAATAACCGTCAGTATCAGTACAGGCTGGGGGATGACCTGCTGGAGAAGAGCTCTGTGGAGAAGGACCTGGGGGTCCTGGCTGATGACAGGTTGGCTATGAGCCAGCAGTGTGCCCTGGTGGCTAAGAGGGCCAATGGGATCCTGGGATGCATCAGGAAGAGTGTGGCCAGCAGGTGTAAGGAGGTGATCCTCCCCCTCTACTCTGCCCTGGTCAGGCCCCACCTGGAGTATTGTGTCCAGTTCTGGGCTCCCTGGTATAAAAAAGACAGGGATCTCCTGGAGAGAGTCCAGAGAAGGGCTACGAAGATGATTAAGGGCCTGGAACAGCTCCCGTATGAGGAAAGGCTGAGTGAGCTGGGGCTGTTCAGCCTGGAGAAAAGAAGACTGAGGGGGGACCTAATTAATGTTTATAAATATCTTAAGTATGGGATGCAGGGGGAAATGGCCAACCCCTTTTCAGTGGTCTGTGGGGACAGGACAAGGGGCAATGGCTGCAAATTTGAGCACAGGAAGTTCCGCACCAACATGTGGAAGCACTTTTCCACAGTGAGGGTGACAGAGCCCTGGCACAGGCTGCCCAGGGAGGTGGTGGAGTCTCCTTCTCTGGAGATATTCAAGACCTGTCTGGATGCCTATCTGTGCAATATGAGCTAGGGAGACTGCTTTGGCAGGGGGGTTGGACCTGATGATCTCTCGAGGTCCCTTCCAACCCCTACGATTCTGTGATTCTGTGATATTTTTCTAAGTACAGTGTTGGGAACACTAAGAAAAATATAAAGATTTTGGTAGCTTTTTCAGAGTCTTATACGTATGATACAGCTGTACTTCGTTCTTTTTCATCACCTGTTTAAGAAAGGCATTTATATTTATTATTTATTTTTTGGTAAAGAACAATGGTTTGGCTTTGGAGTAGAAAAACAGCAACATTTACCATGGAAAATATTTTTCTGGTGGGAACAATGCCTATAATGTTTTTATAATATTTTCATTGTCTGAAGATTTAGTACAATGCCATGTTTGGGCAATACTTTATATGTAATTCCATGCTAAAATACCCAACACACTAAAAAATACACCTCCAAAAATTCCACACTGTGGAGGAAGAAATGGCATTGAATCACAAAATTAGATTCATACACAAACGTCAGGGTGTTCAGATCTATACGTGGTTTATGTGGATACCAGAAAAAACATAGTGGCTGATGATACGTGAACAGACCACCTGAACAAAAGTGTTAACTAGGACTTTGATTTCAATCAGTTTGACTAGAAAAACCTTAATATGAGTCAGAGCAGAATATACTTGGCTTTCTTTACACAGTGGCCCAGAGATCTATGTTATTTGTACTGAGATAAAAAGGGTCTTTTTAACCCTAAGTACCACATCTCCCTGCTGGAAACTGCAAGAGCAATGCTGTTGAAAAGTGTATCTATTGTACCATTTGCTCTCAGTGGCTTCTGATTTCCTTCTTTTGCTTCAGGATATCACGAAAAGATGTGATCACAAAAGCAGGCTTATTGGTGGGAATCAGGGGCTTTTGTCTTTTTTAGTATCTCCTCTTGTTTCCTCTGCTTTTTTATGACTGGAGAAATTATTAGGTACCCAGGAAGAATTTGACCCTTTGCCCAAGAGATCAAAGTAATGCAGAAATTTGCATATTGGCTGCTCAGCACATATGCACAGATTTGTCCAGACTTATTTTGTTAAACATGTGGGCTGGCTACCTATCCTGTTCAGTCATCATAGCATCATAGAATCACAGAATCTCCTGAGCTGGAAGGGACCCAGAAGGATCATCGAGCCCAACTCCTGGCTCCACGCAGGGCCAGGCAAGTCAGAGCATGGGGCTGAGGGCATCGTCCAGGCACATATGGAACTCAGTCAAGCTTGGTGTTGTGACCACTTCCCTGGGGAGCCTGATCCAGTGCCCAACCACCAGTGCCTCTCAGTAGAGAACCTCTTCCTGATATCCAGGCTAAACCTCCCCTGTCACAGCTTCATACCATTCCCTCAGGTTCTATCACTGGTCACCAAAGAGGAGTTTGGCATCTGCCCCTTTGCTACCCCTCATCAGGAAACCATAGATCATGATAAGGTCTCCCCTCAGTCTCCACTCATGCCTGTAGTTTTTCTAATTCATGTACCCTACTTGCCTGTCCGTGATTTTCCAGGTTGGAAATACATACAAGATGGGCCCTGTTAAACAGCAGTGCAGCTTCTCTTCTCCTTCCCTCTGCCAGTAAGTAAGAATGATCCCACCAGATTTTCCAGGCTGTCTGTATCCCAAATGTATACTTCCTTTTCCACCACCACCATCTTGTCTCATATGCCCTTTTTCCTCCTTAGGGTTTCTTGATGTGGTCACTCCCCTAAGGGTTCCCTGGGCCAAATACTGCATATGTTTAGATCAATCTATTGGACACAAGAGTGTTAAGGATTGGTTTTAAATTTGGCAAACCAATCAAAGGCATCTTTGCAAATGCCCCAGATCTGTCCTTTGTCCCATGAGCTCTAAACTTTTCTTCCCTCCTGGTTCTTGCTGTCCATTTTGATGCCTCCAAAGCATAACAGGACTACAGGGATTATTGTTTATAAATCTTAGTTTCTATAGGAATAGATTGCATGACTCAGCAAGGAGTGGTAGAGCAAAAATTCAGCCTTGCTACAGCATTTTCGTGCCACTCTCAGGATCTCCAGAGGTTGGAATAGTTTGGGAATGCCCCAAAAATGTAAGGCCAAGTCGAGATGGAGTGTCCCCAGTGTCTGACCCTCTTTATATGAAATTCATTTTTGAGGAGGAGTGTTCAGATGCTAAAGAGAAATCAGTATGATCTATTGTACCAAAGTGCTCTTAGAGAGCTCTGTGGAGCAACAGGATTCAGATTGTGACAATAAATTTACCTGCATACTCGGTTTCCTTAAAATACATTTTAGCAGCTAGGATGTTTGGCTTAAAAAATTGGTAAAGGAGCTTAAGGGGCTGTTTCCATGGCTTACAAAAACACATCCTATAAATAGATTTTTCTCTACCACAAAAGCCTATGTCAATGAATTCTTCCAATTAGGCCTCAATAACATACCCTACATGAGAATTTGCATTTGTGCATTATGCATGGCAGTTCTGCATAGTAATTTCATGGGCTACAATAGTCCTCAGCCTACCCTGGGATCAAAGTGGTGTCCTTTTCTTCCCCTGTGTTTATTGGCAGCTTTTGATTCCATCAATCACACCGAGGCAATGTCAACTTTGAAGAGGCACTGCTGGGTTACCATGAGTATTATTTTGGCATGTTTGGAGTAGTCTCAGACAGAGCTCCCTGGTAGTTATTCTGGTTGATTTTTTTCTCCTCCTAGCCCTTCGGGGTTCCATGTTCAGAACTTATTAGTCTTTTGTTGTTTTTTAAATGCTGGTATCTAGGTTACAGTAGCCTTTCAAAATATTAGATGTACCACGCAGATGACAAAACTTCCTTTCTGAGCTGTCCCTTCTAAACTCAATTCTGTTCCTGCAGTTTCTGAGCTGCCCTAAAGACTTGTTTCTGAATTTGGGCCCAAACCTGCACAATATTTTGCTTTAGTCAGTTTTTTTGACAAAACATAAACTTTATATGTGGAACCCACTATCTTGCTGGACTAGTTCTTTCCTTGCAGTCCCTTTGAGGATAATTTTTCCATTTCCTGTCACTACAGATTGCACTCTTGGAGGCAGTTTTAAATCAGTAATGTCTTTGATGTTTTTCTTTTACCATGCCAGGAACATTCCCAGAGTGACACTGATGCTCTCCCAGGCTGTCCAAATGTGTATTCATGGCAGGCTTCTGCTAAGCTGCGGTAACACCCTCCTGCTCTGTTTGCTAGCTTGCCAGATGTGAATAAGCTCCAGTTAATTGAAAATACCAGATTTTGAATAGGTTGCAGTTAATTCAAAATGCTATGGCCAGATTGTATACGTGGCTAAACATTATGTTGCTAAATTTTAACCATTGCATCACTCTTCTGAGAACACCAAATGATGGAACAGTTTATCAGATGTTTTGAACTTTTTCTTCTCTGGCTTCCAGTGCCCTTAAAGAATAGTGTTCAGCGGATCTTCCCAAGCAAGCTGAATGCATCTGACATAACTAGAGGTCAGGTACAGTAAATGGACTAGTTGGTTTTAAATGACAGCTGAAAATGAAGTGCTAACATCCTGGATTGTTTTATGTCATTGCTGTGGAGTTGTATACCTACAGATGGGACAAATTAATTCTCTGTCTGTATCTATAAGAGCTTCTTTTCTTTTGCTTGTGCCCTCCAGCACATTACGCTGGAATTTAGACTTTTTGCTCAATGGAACATTTGTGGTTATGGCAAAAACAACTTATAAAAAGATTTAGTTTTATTGTCATTGCTTGTATGTCACATACTTTGCAGAATTTCTATTCCACTCATTTCGAAGTTGAGTGAGGAAAATCAGGTATGAATACACTTTACTCATTCTCCCAGGTGTAACCCCATTGCTCAGAGTTGTCAGAACAACTGGTTATGGAACGAGAGAAACCTTCAGGTCAGCACTAAGGAAGAAAAAAAATAATTCTCACACATCTTAAGCTACAGCTTAAGTTGCATCCAGTTGCTGGATGTGTCAACTCTGTAATTCAGGTATGATATTTCCTCCTACCCCTAAAAATAGCAGGAAACATAATATTTTTGTTGTGGAAATCAATCTTTTTCTGCATCTAGAGGTTAGTTATGGATCTTTTCCTATGCCCTTTTCTTTGGGACTGTTGCTTTCTTCTGAGTGTGACTGATGGATGGGATGGCAGTACTGGTTTTGTGATCTGTTGTAGGAAACTTGGCAGTAGGGATGTCTTCACTATTCATGTTTCATTTTATTTCTTCAAAATAATTCGTTTGTCTATCTGACCATCGGTCCAGTAGCCTAACCCTTAAACAATGCATTCATAGAGGCCAGCCAGTGTTTTAAAGGGGGAGTCAGAGATTATGGCAAGAAAGCAACAAGACACTTATTTGGGTAAGAAACCTGAAGAGCATTCAAATAAGATCTCATACGTTACAAAATCAGAAGTCTGGCATGTCAGTGCTGATGTTGTAGAAGGAGAATTTTCCAAACACTATGCCTTATAAAATGGCAAATACTGGGCTCTTCTGAGTTTTCAGTAAAAGCTGTTTGTGCCTAGGATTTTGAATAGTCATGCTACACTGGGACCTCTGCATGTGCTAAAGTTACAGCATTTTCAGCCTTCCATGATGCTACTTGAAGTAATGACACAGCTAGAAATTCTCGGAAAGGATGTTGTGAAGAAGTTGTGCTTTTCAGTATAATGGGATTAATCTACTAATATCACATGATTCAGGGAGAAAACCCGAGTTATTTTTCTGGCAGCAAGGAGGCTGCAGGCAGGAGGGTGGGTGTTAAGGCCATACAAGTAGCTGGAAATGGCAGGTGCAAAAACTGGAGGTGTTAGACCAGCCAGGCTGATGTCAGACCTAGACAGGAGGGTGAAAATCAGAATGTTGATATGGGATGTAATTATTTAAAAGTTAAAAGATGTAAATGAGTCAGCCAGCTTTTATGGCATGTTGGTCTGCTTTTATTCCTCTGATGAGATAAGTTTGGTTCATTAAAGCAATTGTTTACATACCACAGAAACTGCCTTTCATAGAACACTGAACTGCAGTGATTAGAAGTCAATGCTATCTGATATTGATTAAGTGCAAAATAAATGGATTTAGGCACTTGGTAGCTGTGTCATGCAAGATTTATCACTGAATAGACGTATTTCAAATGGGATTTTGCAGAGATCATTTACAGGTCAGCGCTATTAAATACTGTTTTATAAATTACCAGAAAAGTAAATATAAAAGCAGTGCGAATAAAATTGATGGATTACATAATGTGTGCCAAAATATTGAGAACAGAGAAGACAAGCTTGGCAATCTGGATTTCTTAAACTGGAAGGATACAAGCAAAAGCTGCCTTCAGATGTCAGGGTTCTGGCCCATAATGTCTTGCATGACAGGCTGGACAGGACAGAGTTGCAGCACTGCTCCTTGGCATCCTTATTGTCTGAGCAGAATGACTCACTGACACTGCTTCTGGGACCTGAGTCAGTACCCCTCCCTGACTGGCGCTACATACTATGTTGCGCCTCCCTAGCTACACAGTTCTCCTGTGAGTGTTGTTAGAGACCAACAGAACTGGTGCCACAGACAAGGTGAAGAAGGTTAGCTGTTGGTTTCGGAACCATTTCTATTGGCAGAGTATGACATTCAAATTTTTGTGTGTTAAATTAGGTGTTTACTGTTAGTTGTCATTTATTTACAGAATCACAGAATCACAAGGTTGGAAAAGACCTTTAATATCATCAAGTCCAACCATTCACGTCCTAAACTAAACCATATCCCTAAGTACTTCATCTACCCTTTTTTTGGACACATCCAGGTGGTAACCCTCAAGAAAAGCAAGAACATAAGGGTTCATATGATGTAAAATTCATTGTGGGAAGCTAAGTCCAGAGAGGTTACAATAGCACAAACTGAGCAGGAGAAAAAGGAACTTTGAGTTGAAGGTTGATACTCTGCTTTGCAGGAGTGCTGTGACGTATTATAAATTAAAATATTTGGGGTCTCCAGGGTCTATAACAGCCCTGATACAAAATTCTATGTGTATATACATAATTCTATGTGTACATCTATGCCTGTTCTCTCTGCCATACAACTGGTAGCAAATTTTACAAAGAACAGAAGGAATGTCAGGCACTTCAGGCCAATTACTGGCTTGAGCAGTCATCTACTTTAAGGGTATTCCATACAGCCACTGGAAGGAGGGACAGCATGTCTTCTTCCTACAACATCTTTTGTATTGTCATTATCATATGTGCTGCTCCACAGTGAAGGCAGGGCAGGGAGTGTTTTTTTCCAAAGCAATCCAACCAGAAGAGCTATCTTTCAGCTCAATTGCTTTCCTGACTCGTCTCATTACCGGGCTATTTGGCCTCTAGTTTTGATGTCAGGTAAGCTCAAGGGAGCACTGCCTCTGCAGACTTGTGTTGGGTCAGGGCCTTGAAAAACCTTCCTAGATACTTAAATTTAGTTCTGCAATTCTCCTTGTTATTGCCAAGAGTCACTGCTCTTCTCCTTCCTTACATGTGGGATTTCCCAACCCGCTGGTTACTTGCTCATCGGATTCTTTTTGTACACCTGCTCCTCTTGAGGTTGGTAGCTTTATTCCCCAGTGGATGGTAGCTTCTGAAGAGACCAGAGGTGTTCCAGAGGATGTTAAGGATGGCATAAAAGTTTTGTGGATAAAAATTAAGTGGTTTCTTCACCTGTTCTGTGCCATGGTTGGAATATTCCAGCATAACAGAAAGAAACATTAAACCAGAAATCAGTCATCTGTTTTTCTTTCAGGCTAGTCATAAACTTTTGGGGTCTTCTTGTCACACCTTACAAATCACTCAGTCAAAAGGACAAGAGTGAAAAGCGGATGGTTTGACTCCCAAAAGCAAATGTAATTTGAGTGAAGCAATGAGGTTCTGAAAATGCCATTAGGAACCACACACTCCAGGTGAAAAGAGGCACCTGGTATGTTGGGAGATAGATGTTGTTGCAAGGCCAGGGACATTCCTGTTAGCATATCTAAGACTCATTAGAAGAACATAAAGAGAGCGATGACTTCTGGAAAATGAAACAAAACTTTTTATATAATTGATTTGCTCAGCAAACGGTTGCATTGTTCTTTATTCTCTTTGGAATAAATTCTAGTTGTTTAAAAAAATAAAAGAGTAATTGCCCCACGGAGACATGAGGGAGGCAAATATCAGGCACAGAGTCATTTTTCGTGCTTGGGGGTAGTGTGGAAGACGTGCCAACCCCGACTGTGAGAACTGAAAAGAGGAAGAGCAGGATTTTATATTGTCCAGTCCTTCACTGAGTTGCTACCTGGGTCCTCACCCACAACCTTTGGGGGCCCGTTTATCTTCTGCTGCCTGACCACCTTCAACAGCACTGACATATTCCCCAAGATGCTGAGCATCGGGCCAGCTGTGATTGACAGGGTCACAGCTTTAAGGGCCACACCACTGCTCCTGGGCAGCCAGAGGGGTGGGAAATAAACAGATCTGAGGGACATTCTTACTACTGCTGCAGGCGCTGGTAAATAAACACAGCTGAGCCCCAGTTGCTTCAGTCACTTGGAACTTCAAATGGAACAGGGCAAATTTAAATCTAAAAATCTGGTTGTAGTGTTTCTCCTTCAGGGTGTTAAGTGGAAAATGAAGCTAGGAAAAGAGGAGAAGGCTGAGAAAATGAGGAAAGAGCAAGTCGGTTGCAGTGGGAAGCAAGCATATATATGTAGCTTCTCCCGGCCTCCCCAACGTACTTTCTACTGAGGTGTAAATTACAGTAACAGATGTGTGGCCTGTAAAGTAATTTTGGAGAGAAATTAAAGTACTCACAACTGGACAGTTAGGAAGTACTACTATTAACAAGTTTAAAGACATGTAACTAGCACTACCTGACAGGTAACTGGGGGAGCTGCTGGGGCGCTGGCTGAGCTGGTGGCAGGATTTAGGTCTTGGCACACTGGGGACCTTCCCCACCCACAGCTCCAGCTCATTGAACACAGACTGCTCATTGAACACAGACTGAAGGGAGCTGCAGCGGCTGGCACTTAGGTTGGTGACATGGATTGTCTTAGCTTTCTTATTAGTGCTTCTGTGGCTTTGACCAAGCTCTTTATTTCTCTGGCCACCTAACTGGTTGTGTTCATGTATCCTGCAGACATCAGTGACCATGTTGACAAGTAACGTGAGACTGTTGTATGCACTGTGGTCTGAGATGGTGTCTCGTCTATTTTATGAGTTTTCATTACTGGACTTGAAGGTGGCAGGGCAGGTGGCAAGGAGCTGCAGTGAAGGAGGTGGATGAACGCTCTAGTGATGGAAACAACTACTTTTGGTGGCATCTGGAAGATAATGGTCTACTACTATGCTGCTTAGTGTACAGCATGCTGAAATAGTTCTTGTATTCCATGACAAAATGCAGTGTTTCTCCTCTTGTGCATTCAGATAGGTAGCTTTCACTTTTGCTTGTATATGACTTTCATGCCCCTCTTGTCACTCTGTGAGCGCTGTTGGTGGTCTTGCTTAGGCACAGAGATTTTCCCAACATTTAGTGTACAGTGAACTGCTCAGGAATTGCATTATATTTTTTATCATCTAGCCTTTCAGTCTCATTAAAAACCAACCACAGCACAGATATATATAGTACATTTTAAACTCTATTAAATCTTCCATATGTAAACCAAATTAATCTCTAATGTTGCATCCCAGGCTATTGTACTAGTGGGAAAGCAGGATTCTGCAGTCTCGCTCTATGGAAATGTTGCCTTTTGGAGGGGACATGCAGGATGATGCATTATACACCTGATATATGTTTGAAGCTATGATATGTGAAGTACCAGGGCAATAAAAAAGGTGATATTTCAAAGGATAGGCTGGCAACAGTATGTACTGAAGTCAAAATGATGACAGCTTATCGCTGTGAGCTCTCTCAGCAAGAACAACTACCTAGCATTGGTGCAGATAAAATGGCATTATGACATTATCAAGCTCAACATGGATTTCAGAACCTACCAAAAAGCCTGATAACTGGGCAGCCCAGCTTGCTGCTCCTTGATGTGCACCTTGCACACCAAAGCTGGATTGGTTAAAGGTAAACGTGTGCAAGAGAGTACATCTGCTTCATGGGTGCCTGATGTGTGGTCCCACAGGACTAAAACTGAACTGCCTCAAACATGAGCCCTGAGAATGAAATCTGAGTCCCGACACTGCAGCAGCTGGTGCCAAGGCCTAGTTCAGCCCTTGGCCTGCTCTAGTGAGAGCTGTGACTGATGGTCTCTAATTCTAAAATACAGAAATTACACTTCTGGATGGGCACATCACTCAAAACAGTTTGTCCTGTTTCTGCTTTGGACAGGTTTCACGTGCATGTTAGTGATGGAGTGATTCCCACAGAGTTATTTCTGACTGAATGTGTCCTGTCAGGAAACATCTTCGCAAGGGTTCACACACTTTCCAAGAGCTAAAGGTTTGTTACAAGGAGCTGATGCTTCCCTTCTCTTCTTCCACCACCTGATAAGTTGCTTCATTACTGTCACATAACTGCTGCAAATACTTTGTAATATTTGGAAGAAAGTGTAAAGAAAATTTGCCCCTCTCTTTCCCTTTCTATTTTATGCATAAAAGAATGTGGAATAGGTTTTCAAGGATACAAATTGTGTGTAGGCCTATCTACCTCTTTTACCTTTTACGCTTTCATTGTTGTTCTTAGTGAGTTATCTACTCACACCCTTACACTTCAGGCTGTGCAATTAATAGCATGATTAATGTGAAAAAGTAGATACCTTTAGAAAATGCATGTTTTATATTTGTAAACAAATGACTAGCTGTTTTTCACTGGTCTAAGGTTGTTAAATTATGAAATCTTTTCTTTCTATCTTTCTCTTCCAATCAATTAACCTTTATAAACAGAAGCCAGAAGACAAACATGGACCCAGCGTTAGTCGGAGACAGTGCAAGCTGCATCTCTTCTCTTCCTGATCCACAGCAGCATACAATCTTTATTATTGTAAAAACATCCAAGTAATTTCACAATATCCTTTTTCCTTGTTTTTCTTTTGTGCAAATTTCTGTATGATAAACTTAAAAGAGACATTACAAAGCATGGAGTCTATTTGAAAAGAACTCAGTGCAGCTTAAAGGATTGAGTAATTATGCTATATTTGTGCATGCATATTTGAATACAGCTTCAATGTCAAACAGAAACAATCTGATGCTCAGGTGACCTTTCCTTTTCAACATGAAAATGGGAAACAGCACTTCAGTGAAGTTTTACCATCATGTAAAAATACAGGGAATGATACTTTGCCTGTTATAATCTTTGAAAAATCTTTTACCTCTAGTTAAGATAGCCTGGCTATGAATTTGATAAAGTTCTCAAATCTAGTCTTTCCATAATTTACACCTCATTCATCACAACACTTTTTTTTTCTGTAGGCTTCTAAAATCTGACAAAACCCAAGTCTGAGTCTGAGGTTCTGAGATCAAACCCTGAGAGAAATGTTTGGGTCTGATCATGTAAGAGATGCATAATCAGATGCAAATGCATTCTGTGGAAGCTCCTTGCTGAGCTTTTCCAGCTCCTGCAGAGTCCCATGGCCCAGCTCCCACAGAGGCCCATGGCCCATCCAGCACAGTGCTGTTGCTCTGGCTGCCCTGCTTGGTGCTGGACACCCCAGCGTGTGGCAAATTTGTGCTGCTGCTTGCCAACAGATTCCTCTTCAGAGGCGTGTGAGATGGGCATAACATGAATACAGACTTGACAGATCTGTATTCCCTGCCCTGTGGCTGGCTTTTTCATTTGTCAGGGGAGTCTGTCCAGAATCTGGTAAACACTTCCCAATAAAATTTTTATTTCGGTGGAAATTTTTTGGTTTGGAGAAATAACACGTTTCCATTTCCAAAGAAAAAAAAAGAAAAAACCCCAGAAATCCCCCAGCTAGATCTAGCTGCTACTAGCACTGAGCCTGAGCATCCCTTACAATCCCATCATTTCAGACAAAAACCCATTATACCCTACAACCATATCAGATTTCTGTAGAAGCCATGTCTCACAGATGGGCTTTACATTATATCCACCTGGTCCATGGGGTAAGGTTTATTGCAGATACACTAGGAAATTAATGTCCCACCACCAAGGGACTAGGCAGAGAAGACCCCAGTTTCTCAGAGAAGCAGCTGGAAAGCCAGTCAATCCCCACAGCAGGGGTATCTGTACTGCTTATCCTGGGCAGGTGTTCCTGGCACAAAAATAACCCTCCTTCCCTCTACAACTGGTAGGCGGCTGTAACGACTCTGGGCAGAGAAACCAGGTGGTGAATGGCCATGGGGTCTGCACCCCCCTGCCCCTCAGAGGCCAGGGTGGCATGCTGTGCTGTAGACTGATGAATTTGGCACTTTCACTGACTACAGAAAAATAAAACTCTTTCTGCTGCTGTCCATTTTTGAAGTATCTCTTGCTATTTGCCTTTTAGGACCTGTAGTCTGGTCCAAGGAACTGCTTTGTGTTTTAGAAGTATGAGGGAATAATAGAGCAAACTCAGCAAAATGGTCTTTTGCATTTTCAGTGTCCTCTGTGCTTGGCTGAATCTGACAGTCTCTCCAGCAGGAAACCTAGCTGTAACTCAGGAAGGGTTTCAATTATCTTCTTGTTTGCTGGAAATAAAAAGAAACCTCAAGCTGACATGTTTCTGAAGACGAATCCCAAGGGATGCATACTTCATACCACAAAAACCAGAAAGAAGAAAAAAAGAGAAAAAAAAAAAAAAGAATCCTTAACTAGCTACAAAGCCTTCACTGGCCAAACCAAAGGGGAACAGAACATTAGTAGCTTCGTTATCTATTTACTAGCATCTTACTGTCACCCATGTCTCAAAACCTTAGCATTGTACACACTGGGGCACCTTACTGTCATGCTAATGAGGTGGCATGTCATATCTTCAGGGGCCCGAGAAGGAAAAAAAATCAGAAACAGAGTTTGTAAATATATGTGCAGCCTACTGCAGGAACATGTGGTCTTCAGGGAATCGTGCACTGTGGATGATTATAGAGGTCATGGTTTACCACCTGAACGGTCTCTTCTGGGTTTTAGCAGGGGAAGTACATCTCAATAGCTGTCATCATTACATGAGTAACTACAGAACAGTATGCAACACTCTTCTTTTTCCTGCATGTTAGCACCACCATTCTTTGAAAGCAGTGAAAGGTCTACCTTCTCCCAGCATTCCTGAGGGCATTGCCCAGGGATAAGCCTTCAACCTAAACCGTCCTTGAGCCAAACAGCCTGTTACTTCCATGCTCTGGGAGTAAATGTGACAAGAGGGGTTCAGCCAAGCAACCATTTAATAAATGCATAACCCTCTGTAAATAAGATTAATGTTAGAAAGAGTTTTCAGGTCATTCAAAATAACTTTGAAAAGAGGCCATTGTACAGTCATTGTAGATTGCTCTAGAGCAATTGCTGCTGTTACTCATATGCGGTAGACCTCAAAATGTGTCCCTCCCATAATTTTTTCACTCGTAGAGGTGGTTGTTTTCAGGCTGTATAGGAAGCCATAAAGTACAGTATACGTGTGAACCCTGCAGAGGTGAAGACACTGTCAGTGATATCATCTCTTTTACAAACAGTTCAGTAACCTGCCAACAAACAAACAGCTGGGGTCACCCCAGCTACAAGCTCAGAGTTAGTGGGTGGTAGATTGCGCCTGTTGCTGGCAAAACAGAAATGCATAATGGAAAGGTAAGGAGCTGTCTTTCGTCTTGTATCAATAAGCAGCTGAAGCCTATACACATACACCCATGCACCTACATGGATGAACAGCAGCTCCAGCCAATGATGTAGGACAGGATCATGTAGTGACTGAAACCATTTAGGCTGCTATACTGAGGTTGCTCGGGAGAAAGTGGTGTGTTGGGTCAGCTAGATAACTCACATCTCTTTCAAAGCTGGTAACTGGGCGGGATGTACACTGCAAAGAGAATTGAAGAGGAGAAGGGCTGTGGGAATTCCTTCTGAGAAATGTGGGAGATGTTACAGGTCTGGGAGCACAGTGAAGTCTGGTGCAAAATTTTCTTGTGGTCAGGATGCAGACTGAAGAATTATTTTTTTATTAATCCTGTTTCAAGATCACATTTTCAAATGCTGCTGAGTGACTCTGCTGCTGATTTTTACCATTGAGAAATGTGCTGTGGACATTGTTGGATGTAGTCATTCCAGATAGTTGCTCAAATAGAGAAGCAGAGGGTTGTTGGGATGATTGAAGATGTAAAGAAAAATATCATGCATGGCATGGGTTTATCTGAACTGGAACTTCACTCGAGAGAACTGTTAATATTGCAAACCTTATGAAATAATTATAAGTACTAGTGCTCAATAAATGGAAACAGCTAAAGCTTTGCCTCCCTGTCTGCTCTGAAAATGCCGTGTTTCCAATAAAACGGTGTCATGAGCACTTGGGCTGTTGATACACTAGCAAATCACGTCATTACTTCATTACTGAATGATCTCAAATGGTAGTGTTTAATATAAGAATCTGCCATTACTGGGGCTGATCTAGCATGCTTCTGTTTAGCCAGTGACAGATGAAGAGGTCATAGCATCCTCTGTTGCGATCTTTCCTATTTCAGGCTTTCAGCACAGCATAAAACAGGAATGAAGGCGTCTTTTCTTCTTTTCTCTTTAAATTGCAAGTCACCTTCAAGCACCTGCTTTCTGAGTGGGAGGAGACAGGCCTTTGAAACATGGTTTCTTTTATTTTCATGTCTCTTAGGATTAAAGAAGAGCAGGTTTTACTCATTTTCATTTTGTGGTGTGTGAGCTGAAGTGTATCTACCTACTTCAATGGCAGAGTTAATTATCTTATACAAAATTAAATCAGTATTTAAAAGTTTTTATGTAAATTCTGGTGTTTCAGTTTGGAATACATATTTCGAGAAATAAAATACCCAGTTAGCTTTCTTTAAATCAATTTTGGTGCCAAAGCATGCAGAAAGCTTATATTCTGCCACAGAAAGCTGAAAGAAATAGACAATTTTTTTTTCTTTCAAGGAATGAAAGTTCCCTTTACATCTTGGCTTTGCTCACATGCATTTCTAAGCATTTTAAGTTATTCTGGCACCTTCAGAATATAAAAAAACAATACTCCTTTAAAACTCTTTTGCTTTCCCCAACCTATGAGCTCCCAAAGTAAACAACATCATTTTTTTCTTCTGTAAATGCTGTCATTCCAACACAGTTTTAAACTCAAAACTCCCTTGTTGAAAAGAAAATGTCACTACCTTCAGGTTTTAGGGACAGCTGGTAGTATTTCCAAAGTCAGAAAAATATGTGCTGCAGCATTTTCCATAAGGGGCTGAACAATTTAGTCCACTTCTTCCTTCAATTACACCCTCAGTATTACTGAGAGAGAGAGCAATGAAAGGTGTTTAAGCAATAGAGGAAAAAGGCAAGAAATAAAAGTAGATGTTGTTGCCAGAATAATGGAACCCCAAGGACAGTGACCACATTTTCCTACCTATAGATCAGCTTACAGGCTAAGAGTTTTCTTAATGGTTAGATTTAATTAAACTTCTTTTTCTGTATCTGCTATAAATTGAGTGTTTATTTCCGTTTCTGTGATTAACATGGATTATGCCAACAAATTTGAGAAGTATTCTGTAGACTTTTTAACTAAGAAATTTTTAAATCATTCAAGTGGTTCTAATTCCTTTTAGAATTAAAGTGTGGATCTGAATTGCAATCACAGATCTCTTGGTTTTCCGTTTCTTAGAGAAGAATGTTGTGTGGTTCAGGAGGGACAAAGAAAAAGAAAACATCTAGCTTTTTTATTTTCTCTGCTTGAATGAGTTAGAAGTTTAAAAAGAAAGTAACTTAAAAGTAAGATGATCGGCCAGCCTCTATCTAACAAATATCTACAAATTTGAGTATTTTTAGCCAAAATAATCAAATAGCCAAACTTTCTTCATTGCTCATAATGGCATCTCCTGTTGGCTCCATGGATTCTGGTGGTGGAGATCACTGTTTACAGGTTATTTCATGATTTGGTCTTATTTCTCCAGTAGCAGATGTGCTACCCTCCTATTGTCTGACTACTTGTTGTAGTTGCTGAGATGATGCCAAATTTTACAGAAAAATAAGTATCTGAACGTGGGAATCAGCTGAGAAAGTGTCAGAGCCAGCAATCAATATTCACTTTACAGTCCCTGGAGAAAAATAGGCACTTACAGGGCATAATTCCTAAAGCAGATGCCTAAAATAGTTCAGCTAAACTGAGCCCTGGAAGTGCTGATTTCTCTCCATAGAATCCATCAGCAGCTTACAGTGCTTAGCTCAGAAGTAGAGGCAGCCGTATTGTGGATATGTAGGGTCTGGTAAGATATTTCTTATCTCAGGGGTCCGATTTACAGAAGATGCTGCTATTGGGTGAGGTAGCCTCCATGGATATACAGAAGATGCTGCTATAGGGTAAGGTGAATTCCATGTAAATTAAGCTTAATTACTTCCCATCCCAACATATTATAGCAGGCATTACATGTAGCCTGTGAGGAAGGAGCTTGGCAGGGCAATGGTTTTATCATAGAACCACAGAATATTCTGAGTGGGAAGGGACCCATAAGGATCATTGAGCCCAACTCCTGGCTCCACACAGGGCCAGACAAGCCAGAGCATGGAACTGAGGGCATCGTCCAGATGCTTCTTGAACCACTTCCCTGGGGAGTCTATTCCAGTGCCTTTGGGTTGCAACTGGCTGTGCAGATGCCATGTGGGACAACACTAGCGGCAGCTGGAGCAAGAGACAGCAGAATAATGGTTTCTTTCTTCCCTGTGGATCTCCTGAAGCTGCCATTTAATAGTATTTAAAAGCTACACCAGAAGAGTGTTTATGGGTACATGTAACAAAATCCTTGGGAAGAAGGCTTTGATTTCAGGAGGTTCAAACACCACTCAGCAGCAAGCTTTGGGTAACGGGACAATGGAAGGATGGGGGAGACATGTTGCCTTTAGAGCAGAAAAAAATTTGCTGTCGTTATTTCCCATCGGCTGGTCTCCAGCTAGAACACTTTACATACTGTTAAAAATAATTTTCAGACAGTTTGGGAGGGGAACCATTTGAAAATTTCTTAGTCACTCTGTATGATATGAAGTAAGTTAAAATAAACTGAATTCAGAGAGGCTATTTGTATAGTTAGGGAATCTTAAAATGACCAAGACTTTGCAGGACTGGATCTGTCCCACTATGGCAAGCTAAATATTGTAAGGGGATTTTTATATCTAAAGTCCTAAACAAAGACTCAGAAGTATAGGCTGAAAGGAGTTACCCGCTCCAGCCTCTTACATATTTCACAGATTTATCTGCTGCACTATTTTGAGTATATTATCTAATCTCCCTTTAAGTATTTCCTCTTCTGATATCTCAGGGGGTTCTCTTGGCAGACTGCTCCACTGATGAATAACTCTTATTTGGAGGTTTGTCCTCACATCTAATCTAAATTTGTTACATTTTAGGTGAACATTCTCCATAGTTAACCACAATCAAGACTCTCTCTTTCATCTTGTTTATCTCAAAAACTCCTTAAAAGTTCCATATTTTGTTTAAACTAGATGTCCTTTCCATCTTGTTCCTTATATCTTGCAGCTTTCTTAATGTTCTTCATCTTTGCTGCTTTCTCATCTTCACAGTGTGAAGGTCAAAGGAAATCCTAAGTGAGGCCTCAGCTGTCATGTGTATTTGTGATTTATTACCTCCCTACTTTTAAGTACAGTTCTTTGAGTATGTGTTCTTTATATGCCAGTAGTATTTCTGATTTTCATTTGTATAGACAAAAAAGTCTAAAAATGCATTTTAACTAATGATTTTCTGTAAGTTTTGGAACACAAATTATTCAGTGTAAACAGTGACTGGGACAGATCACTTTTTAATAAAAACATTTGGTTTTGCAATATATACACATTTCTTTTCATGTCCTGTAGAACAATTTCCTTCCCCTCCTTGTTTTGGGGACCCCATGACAAAAGTTGCTGTTGACCAGTTCTTCAGATGTTCTGCATAACAAGGACCTGTAAAGAAAAACTCCCACATTTTCCTTTAGATGCTCAGAACTCCCAGAATTTAAAATTTTGCCTGGCCTTTCCGTCTTTCCCTAAGTTTTGATGTCTTTATGCACACAGTTAGGGTCAACAAGTGTTTTGTCTGAATATGAACTATGTAAAACTAAGGATTAAACTAGTCCATGTGTTCTACCAACACATAGTTCTGTTTCAGTCTGGTTACTAGCCATTTAAATCACTATTCGCTTAGTCATGTAACTAACTGTCACAAGCTCTGTGGCCAGCCATCATATCTCCTAATTTAAGAGACCTAGCTGAAGAGTCTAAGCCAGGTGTGTAGTCCCCCTCTATGCCCAGTTACAAGAGGTACACTTCTCTCAGGTAACCAAGGGTCTGAAAAACTGTAGTGGTTTTCTGCCAGAAACTGGGTTCCAATTTCCAGTACTTCACCACCTTTGTAGTCAGGTGAAGTGAATTTATTGGGGAGATATGTCGTTGCCAAGTTGTGAGTCCTCCAGAAGTGCTGGGGAAAGTGTGCCAACAAGCCATGAATTTTATGGTGCCCTGACGGCAAACAAGGGAACACACAGTCCTGCACTACCTGTCCTACCCACACCTGCTCCAGAACACCTCTCTGGCTGGACCCATTTAAGATTTTCCAGTTCAATCACTTTCTTCTATCTTCTGCAGTGTTACATGGGATACAATATAAAAATTCAGCTAAGAATAACTGCTTCATTTCCAGCATCATCCTTCTCCTCCTTGTAGCTCAAGATCACATTACAGATTTAACTAATCTGATAGCCATGTCAGTTCAAATGCAAACGAACATTTCTAATAGCCCCACCATTAGATAGTCTGCTTAATATGGAAGGTGCTGCAGTTAAAGACATCTTGAAAGGACTTTAAAGCAAGGCTTCAAGCCAGCTGGTCAGCATTAAGCATCACAGTGCTTTACAGTCCCAATGTTGGTGTTGACACGAAGACAGTTTCTGCTATCTGGAGTCCTATGGCACTAAGAGCTAAGTGTTTTCCAAATGTCCTTCTTGCTATAGGTATTGTGAGTCGTTTTCACCTGGACCCTAAGGAGTTTCCCCAGTTCTGAAAGCCTATTTAATTGTCTGGTTTATTTTCCGAATGCCATTTTAATCCATCTCTAATCTTCATTAATAACAACATTATAATTACTTCATTAACTTTTCCAAATAAAGCATTTAAACTCATCAGGAGCAAATAGCTTTTTGCTGGATCTTGTTCTAATTGCTTCATCTAATACTAAAACCCTGAGTTTTAAATGTATTTAATGAAAACATAAAGCTCTTGTTTAGTGTAAGCATGTTACTGAAACCTGAACACATGGTGCAAGGGTAAATATAGTAACTTGTTGTGTTACATAGCTTTTAATGATGCATTTTGAAACCCTGATGAGGAAGAAAGCTCAATTTATTTCCCAAGGGTAAAAATAATACCCTTAGACATTAGCCTTTAACTTGTTTTGACATCTTTGTTCCTGTGTAAAGGTTAAGTAAGATGATCAAATTTTATAAGTAATGCTTTATTAACAAAGTAACTTGCATTAAGGTTGTAAAATTGAACACCAGATCAGGAAATAATAAAAAGTAAAGGTTGTATCATAAAGTTAACTGATCCGTACAGCTAGTGCTCCCCAGATAAGGTACATGCTCAGCTGCCTACAGTCTGTGCAACTGTAAGTTACTGTTTCTGAACACCTTAACCTTTTAGTTTCTCCTATCGTGAATATTTTCATCTACAGCCTGAACATTGAATGAGTGTAGGTTCTTACATGAATATTACTTTGGAAGAAAAGAACAGCAAATCAAAACCTCACGCCTTCCTTTTGCTGAGCATATAAAGTACATGCTGTGTCTACGTTGCCCTTGGTCCCAGGTTTGTTGCCAGTGTGCCTGCTAACATGGAAATCTCGTGGTTTTGCATGGCGTGCCTGTGTATATACAGTTATAGTTAGGGAAATAATGGCTGAGAGGCTATACCTTCAGCTCCTTCTCAAATGTGTAATTGCCATTTAGGTATTTCTAGTGCATTTCAAGGTGAAGGCAAATGGCTTCAGTGGGCCACTGCAGAATTTAACCTAGCATCACAGTTTTTCATTTTTCTGTGAAGTGAGATGGGAGCATTTACACAGACCACTATGAGGTATCTTCTGGAAGGCAGAAGCTGATAGCTAATTCATTTCTGAGTCATTTCCAAAACTACTTCTCTGCCATGAGTCTCTGGACTGGACAGTTACATTGATCTGCATGTGCCTCTATGTCAGGAATGAAAGGATCAGTTCTACCATGTTTGACTGCCTATATGGTCTTCTGGTGGGTAGACCCCTGCCAGCAGCTACATATCCACACAGCTGCTTTCTTGCTTTGTCTCCCCTTTGCTGGTGAGACAAGGGAAGAAAAGAGGAAGAACAAAAGTGAGAAAACTCATGGGTGAAGGTACAATTTGTATCAGGAACAGTGTGGCCAGCAGGACTAGAGAAGTGATCGTCTGCCTGCACTCAGCACTGGTGATGCTGCACCTTGAGTACTATGTTCAGCTTTAGACTACTCACTGCAAGAGCAACATTGAGGTGCTAGTGTATGTCCAAAGAAGGTCAACAAAGCTGGTCAAGGGTCTAGAACACAAGTCTTGTGAAAAGCAGCTGAGGGAACTGAGATTGTTTAGCTTAGAGAAAAGGAGGCTGAGGGGAGACTTTATCGCTCTCTGCAACTGCCTGGAAGGATTTTGTAGCCAGGTGGATTTTGGTCTCTTCTCCCAAGTAACAAGCTATGGGACAAGAGGAAAGGGCCTCAAGTTGTGCCAGAGAAGGTTTAGATTGGATATTCAGAAAAATTTCTTCACCAAAAGGGTTGTCAATCATTGGAACAGGCTGCCCAGGGAACTGGTTGAGACAGCACCCCTGGAGGTATTGAAAAGACACATAGATGTGGCATTTAGGGACATGGTTTAGTGGTGGACTTGACAGTGCTGGGTTAACAGTTGGACTTGATGATCTCAAAGGTCTTTTTCAACCCACATGATTCTATGATTCTATAATAGGTGAAAGTGGGGGAAAGCACAGCAAGGTAACAGTCATCACCCTCCAAGACAGGTCAACACCCAGCCAGTTTCCAAAAAATGGTCACCTTGGAAGCCAACCACTTCTTCTTACTCTATCTTGGGTTTTATTGCAGAGCACGACTTTCTGTGGTCTGAAACATCCCTTTTGGCCAATTTGAGTCAGCTGCCCTGGCTGTGTCCCCTCCCAGTTTCTTGCTCGTTCCCAGCCTGTCACCAGAGAGGGGCAGAGTTGGAAAAAAAGGCAACCTTGCACACTGAGGTGGTGCAAGCACTATTCAGTAATAGCCAAACTTTAGCATGTTATGAAGACTGGTTTAGTCCCACAGCCAAAACACAGCACCACACTGGCTGCTGTGAAGAAAGACAACTCCATCCCAGCCAGATCCAGCCAGGTGGGTTTCTGCAGTGGTCAGCTTGCTCAGAGGAAGCTGTGCTCTGCACCACGGCATTTTTCTTTGTAGCTTTTTCAGGTGTTAAACCAAAGTTTTAGCGTTAATGTGTATCTGTGGAGACTGCAACTCTGTCTTAGAATGCAAAGTTAACCTTCTATGAGTGTAAATGATTTTAATGGCATAGCAGAAATAACACTTGTGGCCTTGGAAATAGTAATTCATATTCAGGGTTTTAGGTTTTTCAAGCCAACAGATATTTGACATGGAAAGAGAGAGGCAGTAAGCCATTGCACATC
The DNA here is from genome assembly GCA_020800305.1 of Porphyrio hochstetteri. Taxonomy (NCBI): domain Eukaryota; kingdom Metazoa; phylum Chordata; class Aves; order Gruiformes; family Rallidae; genus Porphyrio; species Porphyrio hochstetteri. The sequence goes on from CM036905.1 coordinate 139,633,229, forward strand.
TTTGAGGAGGCTCATATGTTAAACAAAGGCTGTTAGAACTGAATCTACCTTATTTGTAAGGTACTCACTGCTGTCATTCTAGCCGAGCTCGTTACTTGATTTGAGGACTGGCTAATGTAGCTAAGAACAAACAATGAACTATTGAATGAATGATCTTGTTGCACCCCACAAGAACAGAGCATTCATTGTGGGATGCTCAGTGATGCACAGCTCTGAGGTAAACTGAAGATATAAAGATGCAGATACCAAGATGAGGTATGAAATCTTGTCCAAATCAAAGTGAAAGGAAGTGTTGCCACTGCATGGAAAAAATTAGAACTTCAAGAATGCATTAACAGCTCAATTCTGGAAACTGTGGGGCAACAGAGCTGTACAATGAAACTTGAGAGATCTCTGTTGCTTTAAACTTACTTGGCTAAATTTAGCCAGTTTATTGACTCACTCAAGTGTGGACAATTTAAGCATACAAAGAACTTCAGAAGAAAACCTTATTATCAACTAAGAATTGGAGTAAGACACTGATTCTGTTGTGTTTCACCCTGGTCTTTTAATAGAGAAAAAAAATATTCAAGGCAGATATCTAGACACACATGGCAGAATTAGGGGCTAGCATTATTTGTTTAATATGTAAGAAGTATATATTCTGAAAATGTATATATAGGAAATATATTTCTTGGTGTACTGCACTTATCTATTCCATTCAATCAAAATTCACCATAGAAATTTACACTAGGTTTCCATTTCTGGTACAGCAACATAAACAGTGACAGGACTGTGTATTTAAAAAATGGGTAGAAATGGGAGAAGGAAAATCCATCAGTCTTTTAATAAGAGAAAATACTTCTTATAATCCATCTTTAGAGATGAAGAAATTACAGCCAGTGAGACACGTAACTGGAAGTAAAGAGAAACACTGTCACGCTGATCAGTTACCGAGGTTCTGCCTGGGACAGGCAGAGGTGCTTGGCTCTGCTGGACAAAGGTCATCGGACTTACAAATAGTTACTATCGAAATGGCAGGAACTGAACAAACCTCCATAAACCATTTGTATGATTCGTGCACAGGAAACAAACTAATGACACGCTGAACGAGGGTGTCTAGTTACTGCCGAGCTTTTGCTGGAAACAGCTTGGAGCACTGTGACAAAGGAAATAACACGCTGTCATTACCCACATTCACTTCTAATGAATCTTTTAATTCCTAACATTAAAAGTAATATGTCTGAGAGGTCTGCTCAGAGCTTTTCCTATATACCCCAACTCTGAATGCAGGCTCAAACCTATTAGACCTCTTCCTGGAGAATGGGAGTGAATGGGTACAGGGTAATTAATGTTATCTTGGCATTACTTGACAATAATGTGTGTGTGACAGTAAAGTAAATGAAAAGGAGTCTAGGTTACTGTCAGGCCCAAGAATTAACTGGATTGCTTCAGGATTATATACATAAAATAAAAAATAAAGAACTTCATGGGAATAAAAAAGAGATGATGTCTATTACCGTAATTAATTGCTGTTAACACACTAGCAGAGGCATTCAGGGAAAGTACAGATAAATTTTGTTGAGAGTTATGTTTGAAGAAAAAAACTATTTCAACTGCAAGACTTTTTTAAGTAAAGGGATTCCCTCTTACATATGTAGCAAATGCAGGACTTTGGGAAGCTTTTCATGGGTGTGCCAGCAATCCAGTGAAATCAGATTGGGGGGCAGCAATGAAAACATGGTGGTTTATGCCTGGCTATACAATCCTAAATCCCATGACTGATTCACAGTAGGATGATTGGGTCAAGGGATGGAGGTAAAGGGGATATGTCAGGTGCAGAATAGGACAGCTAATTGAGCTTTTGGCATTTGGCACTAGGGGAAATAAAGCACACGTACAAGCCTTGAAGAAGCGGTAAGAAAAACCTTCATCAAGGGAGTGGTTTTGGATAAATGATTGTCATGTTCATTATGGTCTCTGTGTTGGCTAAGGGAAAAACTAGCCTAAAGAGAAATAGTCAGCCATACTTGAGGCAACATCTTTTTTATTAGCCTAATAGTCCTTTTAAACATCCTTTGCTGGTGCAGTTTTGGGAATCTGATGGACTTTAATCGGCTTGCTTCATGTGAAGGAATGATACTTGTTCAGGAACTAGTCATAAGCTCACTGGTGATAAGGGAAAACATGGCTGTGTAGTCGAGCACAAATGGTTTGTCACAGGAGCATGAACTTGGCAAAGCCAACATCCTGCTCTTATGCAGCGAAGGCAAAGTGAGTTATGTGTCCTGAAAGAATCCTATGAAGAGCATTACACCAAGCCCCTGGCCACATATTCCTGATTCTCTATATATTGTACAGAGAGACTATTTTAGATATATTTATTGAGTATCTTACAACTTTTATTGGTATTGTTTTTCATTTTTCTCAACTTCTAAGCCAAGCTTCTGCAGTATCATGAGGTTGAATGTTTATGCCTCAGGGGAAGGGGAAAATTATAACTAAAGAAGTATTGAAATCATTAGGAATGGTCATTAGGAACAGCTTTTCTGCACAGTATATTATTTGATGATCTTTAAGTCATATATTATGTGGGGATAAGAAAAGCTGTAGTCCACTGGATAATGATAATTCCCAGTTTTTGGGTGGTACTCTGTTGTTTCTAACCTTCTTTAGGTCATCAGGAAAACAAATTTGTGCCTGTCCTTCATTTTGAATTACAGGCAATACATCTGGGGGAAAGAGATGAAAATAAACCCAACATGCTTTAGAGTTCCATGTACGGCTTTTTAATAAAAAAACCCCACAACAGCTTCTCATTATCTGACCAAATCTTTTAACTTTTCTTATTTTCACTTTTTTTTTTTACTCTGGTTTCCTCCATCATTTATTTTATTCCTTCTTTTCTTTTTCCTTTCCTCATGCTTTTTTTTTTTTTCCAGTCTATCCCACCCTGCACATTGACAGTCTCTTAGCTTGTAGAAGGGCCATAAGGAACAGGTGAACCTTATCTGAACAAAGGGAAATATACTGCATGACTTTTTCCCTGTAATTAGTGAATTGCTTCTGAAGACCTTCAAGGTATGTCCGACTTGCAGAAGGGGTTTAGTGAGTAGTGAGCAGGCAAGGAGATTTTAAAAAGTATAAAAAATACAGGTGTCACTGGTCTGCAGAGTACAGTATATGCTTCTTCTGGGTACTCCCTCTGTCTCTATTTCTCTGCTTAGACGGGGCGTGCCTGTTAATGTATTGCAATCGCACCTCTTTGAGAAAGACACATCTATCACCAGGAGCTTAACTATTACCCTGGGTAGAAAAGGAACTGAAAAAACGTAAAACAAGCTTTTCTTTTAGTGTTTCTTTCCACTGGTACCAGCATCACACCCCTGGTTGCCTAGGCTTTCCCCAGAAAGCTTGAGATGCAGCAGTCCGATCGGGTCGGAATCATTTCAGCAGTGTCAGATGTGGACACATGTACCTTCGTACAACCTCTTGCACACTTTTCCTGGACACAGGATAATGTAAAAAAGTCAGGCATTCAATGTAATGATATGGCAGTACTCGGTGTTATTACAGCTTTAAGTAGCAGCGTAGTTTCATAGGTGCTCAAGTGCTGCAGGGGAAGCGCTCTCCGCTCTGGAGACCGAGCAAACTTCAGGCACTCGGACCCGTTCGGTACCGGTGGAGTTAACTAAGTTAAGCTTACCGCCAGTTAGCCGCTTTCACCAGGAATGCCGTTTGTGTTTACCTATATAAGGAAACCTGTTCAGTCGGACCGAGCTCGGCAGGGCTGCGGGCTGCCTGCGAGGGGGCGCGGAGCGAGCCCACACCCACTCCCCCGGGCGGGCTGCTGTGCGCGGAGCCTGGGCAGAGCGCAGCCCCCCGGGCTCCGGCAGCCACTCTGTGTGTGAGGTGCGTGCGTGCCCGCCCGTGTCCCCCTCCCCACCTCTTCGTCAACTTCAGGAGGGAGGAGAGGAAAAAAAACCCCAAAGTAATTAAGAAGAAAAGCTGTCAGAGGAGGAAAAATGGAGAAGCAGGTATGTCAGGCGGGTCCTCGCAGCTGGAGGGTGGCAGTGTTGGAGTGAGCGCGGGGGGACTCGGAGCGGGGAGACTCGTTCTTAAAAACTGTTGTTCCCTCCTAAAATGGCTTGCGTGTTTTATAAGGGCTGCGGAGCACAAGCGTGCTTCTTGTGGGCAGCAGCATCAATCTGTGCAAACCATTGCTTTCGACTTCTCCGGCGTTCTGGGTGCTCGTAACTCGGGTGCACCTTCTTTTTACCGGAGGGATTCGCAAACTTTCTTATCTCTGATGGAACACAGATGCGAGACGAGACTTGAAATAAGGCTGAGATGCTTTGGTTAGCTGGCTGAAGCTCTGCAAAAGCACAGCGCTAGGATCTTAGCGTGTATTAGTGAATAAGTAATTGGTTTTCATTTATTTATTTATTTGTTTTCCACCTTAACATGCCCATTGTGTAAAAGGTGCACCCATTGAGCGTTCCCAGGGTTCTGGTGTACTTTATTTTGAGGTGTATGAATGCAGCTAATCAGCGTGGCTGGAATGTGTTTGCCGGAATACAGGGAGCTCCTGCGGTAACCAGGATTTTCCAGTGAGTTAAAAAACAAACTGCAGGTACTGCTCTAGGAAGTGTAAGCAAAACTTGTTCTTCTACAGTAGGGCTCACCCCAGTTCAAAACAAGGATGTGTGTTTTGTAGGAAGTATTTTCTTATTCTGATAAGCTTTACAACAGGCACTGCTCACAGAGCTGCAGAGACCTTGTTCCCTGAAGAATTTGGCCAGGACATATGAAAAGTAAAGTTGAAAACTTATTTCAGACTGCTTTCTAGTTGGAAGAATACTGCCGTGCAGTCCTTCAGGACAGTTTATTTAAGCTTTATGCAATTATGGTTTAAATATAAGAATGGATGAATACTTCCAGCTGATTTCCCAGAGTGCCTGTGAAGACAAAAGTACAGAGAACTAGTCAGAAACAGGTGGGGTTCACTTTCAGAACGAGTTTGCTTTTCTGGTCTTAGCAACTGATAGACATATGAATGCTTTTCACTTACTTTCATGGTTATTTGTATTTATGTGTGCACGTGTGTGTGAATGCACTAGTTGTGAGAGATGCAGCTACATCTTTCCTAGGAGGGAAAGTGAGAAATAAAAATACATTCCTGTGCCGAAGGGTTTAGAAGCTTGCAATTAGGATTATTATTATTATAAAAAATCCTCTTCCTTCTAAATATTTCTAATTTTTATGAATGAATACCTATGTTAAGTTATTAAAATAAGTTATTGAGGAACTGTCAGAACTAAAATTTCCATGTGTTGTTACAGGTTCTCATTCATTTATATATATATATATATATATATGACTTTTCCATACTCCTGACTGTTTAGTGAGGCCTTAATGGGAATGACACAGAATAGCCACAGCAGTTTCAATAGGAGCATCAATGTTGCAAAGTAGATAGCAAGTTTCTAAACACTGCTTCAGCGCAGAAGGTAATGGGTTCATTGTAATGAAACATATTAGGTGTTCGGGGAGAACACCACAAGAAGGAAAGTAGGGCTGGTGGACCAGAACCTTAAATTTTGCTTGTCTCCTCATCCTGGTGGCTTTGCAGATAACCTGTGTTACTGAGAATTGTGTGGGAGCATGAAGGACAGACTTTTAGCAGGGATGTTAGTCATCAAAGTGTGACTTTAAAAGACAGAAGACTCCAGGCAAACACGCTTTTAAATCACCTTTTCTCAAGTCTCTTCAGCAAACTGCATTGCCCCCATCAGTGTAGCATTTAGCTCTGCTGCAGTCATTAATGGGCTTTTGATTTCCCATCGCAAAGTGAACTAGAAACTTGGTTCAAAGTCTGCACAGTATATTCTGGGCTGAGGTGAGCTTACTCTGCCCCGGGATCTGAGCAGCCTGGACATGCTAGTGCAGGGTTGGTCCTGGCTGCAGCCTGCCCCTAGGAGAGCTTTGTGGTTGTGGCTTTCCAGGGAGACAAGGGGCTGTGAGGGAGGTCTCATCCCTTTCAACCCCAGTATGCGCCTTGTGCCCACCTCTGCCTCTCACAGCACGTGTGATGGTGTGGCTGCAGACCCTGCAGTATCACAGTGGGACCTGCCTAAAACTAAAAGAGTCTGCCCTGGGTTTTCTACCTCTGCCTGATGCTCTGTCTGTGGTGTTGTGTGAGTCTCCATTGGCCTGGATGCCCAAAGAGAAAATTCTTTTCAGACCAGGATATATACTGGAAGATATATCCCAGGCTAACTTTATCCTTGTTTACCATGAGAATATAATTGCAAAGTAGATGAAGGAATTTAAAGCATCAAGAAAACCTTATATATTACCTCAAATCACAAGAAAATCCAGTAGCTATGGCTGGGTTGTACAATGACCCTTCTCCTGTCTGAGCTCCTGCAAACCAGCCCCCTCCCCAGGGCACTCGTCTTCCATCCATGTCAACAGATGATGTGTTTCAGTCATGGAGCCTGTTTAAAGATATTGGTTTTTTTAAAAATTCACTCAAGGACTTTTTATATCAGTTTTAGTGACAGGGCTGTGTTCAGGGTACAGTGATGGTATTATTTTGGGTTGTGTATTTTGGAAGTGAATGTGCTGAACTCAAGGCAAAGGCACTGAACGCAGCAAGGCTGTGCATAAGCCTGGGGTATCAGCTTTAGCTGTGTAACAGAGACAAGGCTGAAGTGAAACAGGAATATTGGAATTTCACAGTCTGAAGTTTAACACATGCTCCAATTGGAGTTTTCACTTGTATGCAGGAGATGAGAAGCATCAAATTATTTATAGGCACGATAAAACTTTGGATCAAGTGATCAAGACTTATCTTTTGCTTCCCTCTTGTATTCCTGATGGGTTAATTCATGAGAACTGTTGCTCATTTGCCACTCTTAAATAAGAAAGTGCTTGATGCATTTAGCATATCACACGATTTTTGTTTAGAAATGAAAGAATGCGCTAAAAGTCTTCTATGTTTTCTTATTTAGTTACCTGCTCATTGTTCAAAGGGTTTTTTTGTATGTTTGCTTGACTTACAACCAACATCTCATACTCACTTTCAATTTCTGATTTGCATATAAGTTGAAGCTGAATGGGTGTTTTTACACATTGGCAAGAGGCAGTTGGGCACATCATGGGGTTGGGTATTTTTGCTTCTGGTATCTTTTCACTTATTCAATAAAATAAAAAGACTAGGCTTTCAAAGGTGTAACTGGAGAGCTTGAAATAATAAAAGAACATGCTGTACTAGTTGCACGCTCCCTTTAGGGTTTTGTCAAAGGCCTTACCATTCCATTATGCTATCATTTTGTAGTGTAAGCATTTTATATGGCATGTGTGATTTCATTGCCCTTAAGTGACCTTGGTAAATTCCTTATTTCCCCTGCAGCACATGCCTAATTGAAAATTGCCATCTGCAGTTGCAGAGCTCTTAGTAAGGACTTTAAGAATAACGTAAGAGGGAGATGGGTGTCCAGAGCAGAGAGCATTTCTTCCCTGGCATTCACTGCATTGCATAAGATTAAGTCTTTGCTTTGAGGACATATGATAAGGAAATATAGGAAAGCCATCTTAGTCTGTCCAGTTCATCTGCCTAATGCTGCTATCCAGAGATCAAGTGATCCACAAAAAGCATGTGCTGGTTGACGTATTTTTATTCTTTTAACTTGTGTGTTCCTCTCTTGCATCCCTTGAGTAAATGTATCTGGAGCTTAAAGTTTAAAAATACCATTCCAAATCCAAGCTGTGCTTTCAAGTCCAGCTGCTGTCCTCATTCCACAGTGCCTCGCTTGGCTCTGCTGCACCACTGGGCTTGAGGATGATCGCTGTCTGCAACCACAACCTAAAAATGAGACACTGTTCCCTGCTAGAAGCCTCTAGCCTAGCATTGCGTTACAGCTCCTGTAAGCGTACATGCTTAAGAGTCATAAGCACATGAAGGAGACAAAAAGGTGGATGCTGAAAAGCTGAGGAATAGTTTAGGAAGGGCCTTTCTCAGATCAGAGGACTTTATCCATTCCCTGGATTAGAAATAAAGTCTATGACATCTGTATGCTTGCTCACAAATGTGTAATGTAATTGTTTAAGACAGGACAAAGGCCAGTATTTTAATTAAAAAGGGTTGAGTAACCTAAAGCGTGAAAGTCTGATCACATCTTCAATGTGATGCTGCAATTTTATCATGCCTTGTGTGTCTATTCAGTCTGAAAAATGCAGAAAACTACTGGGCTAAAAATTTGCCCCCCCCAGAATTCTCTAGCCCTTTGTTATCTTTGAAGTAGCCTTATTTATGGAAGCTCATCCTACGAAGGTATTAATTTCTCTGTTAATTCCAAGTTATGTTTTTAAAATGTTGATCAGAGTTTTGGAATACACATGCTACTTTGAGACTCATACAAGAAGGAATTGAAAATATGCAACATGTGTTGGGGTCTGAGTTTACCAGCTGCTTAGAATATATTTCCCTGCTGTTTCTGTGGGTTTCTTTTCTTTCACCAAAAATATTAATACTAAATCTAGTTTTTGATGGTGTAGCAAGTAATTAAGAGAATGCATAAACACTTCTTGGCAAATTTTGCATGGTTCCAGATTTTAATTTTTTTCATGTTAAATGTAATATATGTTCAGCAAGATATTTCAGAACATACTTGAGGCTGAAAGTCTGTACATTAGCAGATGCATGTTTCCTAATGTAGATATATATATCTCTGGGCCTGTAACACATGTTCCATTTCACATGCGCCTAAATTCTCTGCTGAACTCTTAGTTAAAAAGTTACTATTCTCATGTGGTTGTGTGTGCAGAGGCTGGAACAACTGGTATTTGCTTTTAGATAAATCACTTAACACTCAAAGTACTTTCCTTGAACAAATCAATGTCTTCCTCTTACAGGTTTTAGTAAAACTCCTTTGAGGCGTAGATGTTAAGTTGCCCTTTTGGTTTTTTTTCTTGGATAGTTTTACTTGGTGGTTTTGATATCGGTCCTCTGGATGTCAGATTTAAGGAACTGGCATAAAACCAAAAAAGCTGTTGATTTTGTTAGATATTGTTATACTATTTTCCTCTTTACTTAGGATTTGGTGAGGTTCACATTCAGTAGTATGAATGAAATGCCATTTTTTTGACACCTCCTTCCAGTCATTCCAACAGGCTGAGAGCACTCTTGTTGGTAATGCATTGGATTACTCAGGGTATCAGCTTGGAAGTGTCACGACTTGTCTGCCATGCTCCTCCAATGATGCATGTGCTCCTGCCGCTGAGTTTCTAGCACTTGCTTTGTAGCTGTCTAGCCTAGAATACTTCATATAAAACCTCAGATCAGGCCTCCTGAGGTGGATTTCTTTTCGGTCACATATAATTTCACTACATACGAAACAACAGCGGTAGTGTTCCTGCTATGTTAATTCTGTAAAACAAGCAGTTGTTTTACTACCTTTCATATCTTTGTTGTCTCCTTCACAAGAAATTCCAGCCCATGGTAGCTGAGGAGTTTAGGTATTGGCAGTTAATTATGAACTATTACCTTAAGTATAGCAACGTACCCCAGGGTGGTTTGGGATATCCTCTGGGTTGTGGGTTCAAAGTTCTGCAGCTGTGCTTAACACTCCAGTGGGCAATTCTGGCTGTGCCACGTTTCGCCTTTGATACTTTGCCATACCGCTGCCATTAGCACAGTCCTTAGACTGCAAACATCTGTTTGCTTTTATTGCACATGTGTTGCCTAAGATGTTCGGCTTTTACGTGATGTAAATCACTGGACTCAACCAGCACAGATGATTCACTTAACAAATAAACCTTAAATTGTTTTAGTAAAAAGGATGTCCTACAGGTTGACATACAGAAAACTGATTGGACTCACCAGTATTTCTTATTTTACTGTTAGGTTGTTTGTTTTTGTGGTGTTTTGTTTTGTTTGGGTTTTTTTTCAAATGGTTTGAGGGTAGTCATGTACAGAAGAAAAGATTGCCATGAAACTGGAATGCATCCATATGAGAAAACAATTTTGGGAATAGAGAAATGCCCTTGATGTTGGGGGGAAAAAAGATGAAATCTGTATATCCTTAATTCTAGAATTTCATCATATTCATGTCATGAAATGGAACAAACATGTCTAAGAAAAAAATTAGGTATGTTTTAATATCACTCTATATAGCCTACGGTGACCTCTTGAATGGAAAGGTTACCTGGATTTTGAAAGAAGTTTAGCTATTGACCTCAGCAACTTTTCAGCAATACCCTGTCGGTGCACTGGTGTTTTGGAGGCCTAATGGTTCTAATGTATACCATTTCCCATTGCTCGAATGCACAACAGGATTGTTTTGGTTTAGATTAATGAAACTGAACCCAGTGAAATGACTTACAGTTGTTAGCTTTGCATTTTAATTTTAGAGGTTAACCTACCATGCCTTAAAGGTTTTAGTTCTTATATTTCTGTTCCATTAAGAGTTCAGCTTAAACATTTTGTCTGTCACATAAGAACTAAAGAAACAAAACATAAGGAGAAAATGGAAGATTATAGTTGAGCAGAACTGTCTGAACAGGCCTTTATTCACCCACAGACAATTTAAAGTTTTACAGAATTGCTGTAATATAATAAAAATTAAAATAGAAAGCTCTCTCTAGAAAGGGCTTACAAAACTGAAAATTTTAATTGATGGAGTCTGTATCATCTGCCAAGTTTCCAGTACATCACCCAGGCTGAGGGGGCTAAAACTAAACTTGAAAGTAGTTTGACTAGCTGGCAAGCTGTTCTGAAATCGGGAAGATATAAAGGAACCAAAAGAAGCATGGCTTGCTGCAGTCAGAGAAGAAAACAATTTATTGAAAAGGGGGAATAATTGTCAGCAGGAGTATCTATGATTTACAGCAAACTAGAATATGAACGCAATCCACTGATGTGACAGTGTTAAAATGGGAAATTCTGGGAGTCATTGCGGAAGGTATTGTTTACAGGAGGATAGGAGGAAATTATTTTTTCCTGTTCCACTGTGATAAGCCCCCAGACTGGATTTTTCATCCAGCTGTGTGTGTGTCCTGGTTCCAGTGAGGACTGGGTTAATGTTCCCAAGGACCCAGCACATATGGAGCTGGCCACAGGGGTCTCTACACCACGTGAAGTCATGCCCCCATAAAAGGGGTGTGGGGTGGAGCGTACAGTTGCTTTAAGGTCCATAAGTTCTGTGTGTTATCACCGTGTGTGTGTTCTGTCCCCAGAGCTATTGCTGCAGTTCCCCTCTCCCTGTGCTGTCCCAGCAAAGTGCCCTAAGCCCACCCAGCGGGGGCTTTTGCACATTTCTCCTCCCAGTCCCAACAGGGGGTTGAGGGGGAACGGGTGGGCAGTGCTGAAGGTTCAGCTTGGGCTGAACCGTAACACTGTGATACCTTAGTCTTTTTCCAGTTTGTTTATATATTCCTTAATGGAAAGCAAACAAAAAAGATGTAGCAATAAAACACAAACTAAATTGCAGGAACTGAGTGTGTTTTATTGAAAACCTGAATTCCCAGAGTGTCCTGTACAAGGACTCTGATGAACTAATATTCTGTCCAGCTGCCTTCACCCAGAGGTCCAAGGAGGACCTGAGATCTCACATGAGAGAAAAGGTGAATGTGCCCGAGCTGGGGATAGCTGCTAGAAGAGGGCAACTCACTAGTTTAGCTATCAACGTGCTTCTTGCACTAATTCAGCTTGGTGAATTACTGTCTGAAAAAGAGAATAAACTGTGCTGTAATGTACAGACATGGTTATAAAATGACAGTAACTAATTGCTCCTCAACTCTGCTGAGGGTGGAACAAAAGGTGATTTGCAGCAATAGTGGATTTCATGAGATTTTAGGAAGAAGTCTACAACTGCAATCATATTTAGGCACTGGAATTGGTTTCCCAAAGAAGCTGTCAGAGCTGCCTTTGGAGGTTTTTCTACACAATGAGCAAATACACCTTGTGCATGATCTATAGGATAGTAAGTATAAATACAGTTGATTTTCCTTGTGAGTAGGGAAATGACCCCACACAAACCTTCTCAGACCTATGTTTCCACGATGGCTTCCTAGGGCTTTTTCTGTGTCCCTAGCAAGGAGTTGGGAAACTTTCTGATTTCAGACCCCAGCATGTCTCATGGCTGTGTCCCAAGGCTGTAATAGTGCCTGAGCTGGACCTGCTTCTGTCCTTTACCTCTACCTCATGCCCCCAGTTCTCATGCTGTACCCAGGTGCTAGTAAGTCATCAGAGTCAGACTCTCTGGTACCTCACATATGGTCCTTAGCTGTAGGGAAGAATAGGCTCAGCCTCAAGCTGGTATTTTTTCTAAAGTGTACAAGAGAGTGGATGGCCACTACTGCTCTCTTCACTTATTCAAACATTATACACTTCTTGCTTTCAAATTTGAGAACTTTGAATGGCTACTTTCCCTTTAGTTTCTACCCGGTTATTAGTTGTAAGAGTTACTGCCAAGGCTCCCATTGTAACATTGGCATTTAATAGCAACAAATAGAGAAATTACATGAATTAATGCAATACCTAATAAAATCATGGCTAAAATAAGTGGGAGTAGTTACACATGTTAAGCCATTGCTATTTACTCTACAAAATACATACTTTTTCCTCTTACTGTATAGACTGGTTGGTTTGGGGTTTTTTTAACTATGCAAAAAAGCCCCAAAACAACCAAAAGCTGAACAGCACCATCTCTGTAGATGTAAAGTAAGCAAGAATTTAACTACTCTATAATAAATTTAGGGAAGCTAAAACTTCCCTTGTGTTAGTGCAGCAGAGCAAACTGCTCTTCCCAAACACTGTGTGTAAGTAGAAGATAGACTGCAGAGTTACATGACAAGGCTCTTCTTGGAGAGCAAAGTGTAGTGTTTGGTTTTTTGTATGAAATGTTACTGATGTGCTATGGGCAAGGAATTAGTACATATCTTACGTTTATGTAGCAGTGCTGAGTCATTGATTACTGTTGATCAATGCTGTACACCATAGTGCTAGATCCATTAAGCTCATTATGAGAATACAAGGCAGACCGTTCGATTGGTTAGGTCCCAAATTAAAGCAAATGATCCAAGAGAAAGAGAATATAAAAATGGAAAAAGAACAACAGGAAAATGGAAGTGAGAATAATTTCTGCGACTACTAACTGTTGGAGAGGGTTCAGAGGAGGGCCATGAAGATGATTAGAGGGTTGGAGCACCTGCCCTAAGAAGAGAGGCTGAGGGAGCTGGGCTTGTTCAGTCTGGAGAAGAGAAGGCTGCGGGGGGACCTCATTGCAGCCTTCCAGTACCTGAAGGGAGCTTATAAGCAGGAGGGGATTCAACTTTTTAAAAGGATAGACAATGACAGGACAAGGGGGAATGGATTAAAACTAAAGGAAGGAAGGTTTAGATTTGATATTAGGGGGAAGTTTTTTACAGAAAGAGTGGTGAGGTGCTGGAACAGGCTGCCCAGAAAGGTAGTGGATGCCCTGTCCCTGGAAGTGTTCAAGGCCAGGTTGGATGGGGCCCTGGGCAACCTAGTGTAGATCCAGGCCTGAGGTTGGTGGCCCTGCCTGTGGCAGGGGGGTTGGAGCTCTATGATACTTGGGGTCCCTTCCAACTCATACCATTCTATGATACTTCCAATAACCTCCTTCTAATGAGTCAGTATTTATGAGGTCAGATGTGTAAACTGAATTCCAGATTAGTGATTGACTTAATTGTTAGGGCTCAGATCATATAATGGCAAACACTGAACTGTTCACCTTCCTCAAATTAGTTAATATTATCAGTTTTAAAAGGTGGATGAATATTTTTATTAGCAGAAAACCTTTTACTATCACAAGCAACCACTTAAAAACACACAACAAGTGAATAGATGTTCCTCTAATGGGAAGGGTGAAAAGGGGTTACAGCAGGGACACTTTTTAGCAGGACCACACTGTTCACAGTAATTTCTCAGCAGTAGAGGCTGAACATGCTCCCCTCCTTACTGTGGTCAGGGGGATGTTCTTCAGAACTGCTTTTCAGATCAGTGTTTAGCTTAAGTGGTAGACAGCCACAGTGAACTTCACTGCTTTCTAGGTAAGACCATGTGGTTGATGACTGGGGACTCCATCTTGCAGAAGGGATGCCATAACACATTCTGTTCATTCCTGTTGGGAAGTTACTGTTTTTCACGGTGGTTTCTGCCTTAACCCAGTCCTCAATCTGACCACACTGTAAGGGAACATGGTCTCAGGCAACTAATGTGTAATTGTTGAAAACCCTTGGTTTGTGATGACAATCATTACCATGACTTTCATTTACTGTGTTTTGTGACAGAAGCATATTGCATTTTATATTCATAGGCAACACCACTCTCTGACTCTCATTTCTGAGTTTTAGAGGTTCTGCATCTAAAAATATTTTGCAAAAATTAGATTGAACCACGCTACTAAAATATTGAGTAATTATAGGCATCGATATAACCATATGTCTATACAAAACCAGTTTTTAACAATTTGTTTGTAAGATGATCCTCTTTAAAATGCTTGGACAAGCTAAATCTAAAGCTAAAAGTTGTTTGAAAGATTACATTCTTTTGAGCAAGGTTCAATAATTCTTCCAGATCAGGACAGTATCAGTGAGTATTTTTATTGTTTTATATTGTGAAGATAGATGCCAAAGTAAAGATCTAATGAAACATGCTGTGGTTTTGCCTGGCAAGGTTCTGATAGAGGAGAGTTGGCTTCTGCATGAAGCAGCCAGAAGGTCTCTGCAGGCCTGACAGAGCAAACACTCGCTGGCTCAAGGCTGGAGTTGTTGCTGACCAAAGCTGAGCCCTTCACAGTGCCTCTGGGAATCACATTTAGGAGAAAAAAAACCCCTGCAAGAACCTGCTTTTTTGCCACCAGAGAAGAGAGTGAGCAGACGTAAGGAACTGTGCAGGCACCAAGGCCGGGGAAGCAGGGGGAGGTGGAGCTCCAGGTGCCAGAGAAAGATTCTCCTGCAACCGATGGAGAAGGCCATGGTGGAGCGGGTGTCTGCCCACAGACATGGAAGATAATGGGGAGCAGAGATCCCACCTTCAGCCCCTGGAGAGACCCCATGCTAGAGTGGGTGGAGACAACGTGAAGTAGCTCCTGTCAGGACCTGCAGCCCATGGAGAGAGAGGCCCATGCTGGTGTAGCAGGTTTGCTGGAGGTAATTGTGACTCCATGGGGGACCAGGCTGGAGCATTCTGGGCCTGAAAGACATTCTGTGATTTATGACTGCAGCCCATAGAAGTGACCCAAGCTGGGGCAGTTGGTGAAGAGCTGAAGCCCCATGGGAAAGTATTCATGTTGGAGAAGCTTGTGGAGGACTGTTTCCCATGGGTGGGACCCCACAGTGCAGCAGGGGAAGCGTGTGAGTATTCAACAAAAAGCAACTTTGTACAGAGCTGGGCCTCAGTGTTTTTCCTCACTGAAGTCATTAAACACTAGATTCAGAAAGACGTGTGTTATGCATTACATTTTGTTCAACTTCTAGGTGTATGAAATGCAACATTAACCTTTGTCTGGTGTGCCTTTTCATAATCACTACCTCAGAACAAGACCTTCAACATTGCCCTGTTGGGGATGATGGGCTGTTCTGTGAATGGGCAGTGCTGTGAATCAAAACCAGTTCCCTCCTGTATAAAATATATTTAAGACCTGAGGGCAGTTTTTCTGTTGCTTCCTATGATCCCAAGTGCAGGAGACATATAATGGGATTTAATGTTAAGACTATTGTTTTTACTAAATTGTGTTTCCTCCCCACATAAGTTAGGAATAGTTCCAATCTAATAAACAATTGTGATCATAAATATGCTTTCCTTGTGACTCTTCAGGTGATAGATACTGCCATCCTGCACCACACCGTTCATGCATTTGGCAGAACATAGACACATTTGTTCTGCCTTCCCACAAAAAGTCAAAGCATCTTTCTGCTTCAAGAGATATTCTTCACCATATAGGTTGCTCTGAAATTGAGTTGCAAGCAAATAAACTGAAACAATACAACCAAGGCTTCATTTTTCAGTATGGTGTAACTTTTCCAAGAGGGAGTTTATCTGCTTCATATTCAAAATGGTGGCTATAAAGAATAGAACTGTCTGAAAGGATTTCAAAGGCATGAAGAGAAGTTGTTTACAGTTTCATCCCAGCATGCATAACAAAGGATGTTGAAGGAGTATTACAGAAGCACTCAAACTGCACTGATCAACATTCAGAAATTAATATATCGTGTGGAACAATTTTTGGAAGATATCTGTATCCAATTATAAATTCCTTTCTGGTTTGAGTAACATTTATGTGGAATAGTCATTCAAGGGAAGTGGTGAAGCCCTGTGTACTAAACTATTGGCAAATGAACTGTGCAAAGTGTTTGAAGGCTTTTCAGAAAGCAGATCTGAGAAGAGCGGTAGTGGGGATGTGATGACATCGTGGAGTTCCCATGTCTCAGTTCTGACTTGCATTTTGACAGTTGTGCAAGCCAGAAAGTGCTGTCTCGGAAGCATCAGGATGTGCCAAATTTACAGCATTCAGAGTGTAAGAACTCTTTCCTCTGCCCCTGTGTTAGAGAATTTTCTGATTGAGCAGTTCTTTATTTAGAAATATGTATGGATTGGAAACTCGAGAGACGTTTGAGCCAGTTTAAATAAGGATGGAGCCTCTGTACAAAGCACAAGAAGTAACAAACTCTGAAATGGCAAATGTCCCACCAGTTAGATCACCAGTCTGGGTTATGAGAAAGAGCAATCCAACTCTCACTTTTTTTCTCAATTTCATGGGGTGGCATTAGAAGCCGCTGTGGGCTTCATAGCTCACACATGAAGAACATCTCAGCAGCTTATTCAGAAATCCAAATAGCCACATTTCACACTTACTGAAGTTTCTGTAAGATGTGCAGCCTAGCTTTGTATGTGGTACAGACACATTTTGGCTAAAACTTGTAAGCATGACACTCAATGTTGTATTCTGAGTAGCTTGATTCTGCTTAAGTATCAAAGGAAAATGAAGTCTTTCTGGCTCATGTTTTACTTTTTTTCATCAATTGTTTTTGATGGAAAACATCAGTTGGTCAAAACACTTTTTTGTAAGACTAATTTATTTTGACTACAATTTCATTGTAAAAAGACTCTTAAGAGTTGCCAGTAAAATGGGAATGTGGAGGAGAAATGTAGAAGCTAGCTTCAAAAGTGTGGATGGATTTGTTTCCACTTCTCTGACGCAAGGATACAGGCTCTCACAGAGGCATGTCAAGTTAGGATTTTAACCCTGAATCTATCAAGTCTTGACCGGGTGACCAGATCTTGGCTGCTTTGGGCTGCTCCAAATAGCTCCTGATGTTCCATTTTGTACAAGAACAATTTTACCACTTTTTTTTTTCAGAATGCTCAGAGCACGCACCTTGGGTGGGTGTCATAACTGTTTTAGGAGAATCTGAAATAGTGAGTCTTACTTTCTGTTGTCTTTTCTGTTTTAGACCACCATAAATTTACTTAGGTGTAGAATAAGGTGCTTTCTGAAAGGAAAATTGTTTTTTGCCTAGTTCTAACTTCGGCCATATGAAGTAATTTATCTCCACAGTATTTTTTCTTGTGCCTTTCTTTGTAGTAACTTAAACCCACAACCCAAACCCACAATAGTCTGCTGGAATTACTGCATGATAAAGCAGGCAAACACGGTGCTATAAGGAAAATGGTTCTTCTTCTGCAACAGCTACTCTATAAGGGAAGTTGAAAGGACCTTGTTTTATGTCAGACTGATGCAGCTGGCAGCTTCTTATACAGTGCTGCATGTACCTGGAACAAGTTCAAATGGCTTTCAGTCTGGGAGCACTTAACCATGTGAGCTACCAGCTTTACTCTTACAGCACACTGTTCAAATGTGACTGGGTGAGCAACAGGGCACTAAGGCTTCCCATGAGACCTCTCTTGAGGAGGAAGGCTATCCTGATTCATCCACAGCTTCATTGGCCTGTCTCCTTGTTTGGAGCCCTGAGCGTTTGTCCCTAGCATTGCAGGCATCCTCCTTACTCAGGCTTTGATCCCCCTTTCTCAGGAACTTGATTGCTCTTTGCTGAAAGCCCTTGCATTTAGTTAACTTGGGCTGTGCCTAAGCAAGGCCTGCAGCCTGTTAGGAACAAGGATCCTTGAATCTAACAGTTTTACCCATTGTTTTTCAACTGTGTGCAGGTATGGCCACTCTGAGAAAACTAGTGTGCTACTTCCACTGTAATGGAGTGCTATAGTCTACAGTAAGCGTGCCTGTACCAGCCATGTAAACTGCCTGTGATGAATTTGTCTCACTGGCCAGTGCTACAGTTTTAAAGGGCTTCCTCTACCTCTGAATTAAGTGGTGTAAAGAAATTGCACATCTCAAAGTTTCAATGTTTAAACAATTAAAAAAGGGTTGATGAAAGAGTAGCAGATTTGCATATGGCTTGAAAAAGCACTGAAGCATCATCCCCATGGGAAACAGGGGGAATGGAAGTAGAAAGAATCAAATTTATTGTAGATATTACTTGCTACTTTAGGTCACATGGACCAGAACAGGGACCTAGGGTCCTGAACCTGCTACCATTTACACACTTGCTTAACTTCAATACATAGTGTAACAGTCCCATGTAAGTTAGTAGGTCTGCTCATGGCAATAAAACTAAACATGTAAGAAAGTATCCTTAAGTCTGAAGCCTCATATTTAATTCTCAATACATCAGAAAACCATTGAAGGGTCTCGTAGAATGGCTTAATAGACCATAGTGGTAGCTAGATGGGGTTTTTTTAATCTTAATTTTGAACAGATGGTGGAGCCGATATCTTGTAAACGGAAAATATTAGTAATGACCCCCTGTAAGTGCAGTAGTGAGTGAAATCTCAAGGCAAGGATGCAGAAAGAGTGGGGTATGAAATATTTTACAGATGCTACCTTTTGCTCTTCCTACAGTTCTTCGGAGACTGGCCCCAAATGTTCTGACAGTGTTAAAAGCTGTTCCCCTCCCTTTACCGATCGCAGTTTGCTAACCAGCATTTTCATGCAAGATTTGAAGTGGAATGTTGTAAAGTTATATACTTTGAGTCTGTAAAACTCTGGACTCTGTCCAGCAGACCTTTTTTTACATGGCTTGGATCCTTTTCAGACAAACAGGATCTGTACTAGGGTGCAAAATTTTAGACAACTGATGCATTCTTTAAAATAACTACAAGTTGGCTCGCTGCCTCTTATAGGAGTCTGTTAAGACTCCCCCATTGCTGCCTAGGAATATATTTGTGGAGACAGGACTTGAGTGCCAACAAAGTAACAAATTTAAAGGTAAGCTTTCTTTCCTCTGGCACTGAGAATTTAATTTACATCTAGGCAAGATAGGTAAGGGCACTTGAAGCTTCTGGATCAACATATCTGTAAACTCAGGGAGTAAATATTTTATGATTTATAAAACACAACCATATCACAAGATTCCCCCCCCTTAATGATAGATTAATTTACCAAATCCATGCCATTCCCAGAAGAAATTTGTTCCTAGATATGCTGCAAATCATGTCAATCAAGCTTCCCCCAGAATTGTTCTGCTGTGGGTAGCAACACCTGTAAGGATTTATTAGTTGTTTTATATCATAAAATCATAGGGGTTGGAAGGGACCTCTAGAGATCATTGGGTCAAACCCCCCTGCCAAAGCAGTCTCCCTAGCTCATATTGCACAGATAGGTGTCCAGACGCGTCTTGAATATCTCCAGAGAAGGAGACTCCACCACCTCCCTGGGCAGCCTGTGCCAGTGCTCAGTCACCCTCACTGTGTAAAAGTTCTTCCGCATGTTGGTGCGGAACTTCCTGTGCTCCAATTTACAGCCATTGCCCCTTGTCCTGTCCCCACAGACCACTGAAAAGGGGTTGGCCAATTCCCCCTGCATCCCATACTTAAGATATTTATAAACATTAATTAGGTCCCCCCTCAGTCTTCTTTTCTCCAGGCTGAACAGCCCCAGCTCACTCAGCCTTTCCTCATATGGGAGATGCTCCAGGCCCTTAATCATCTTCATAGCCCTCCTGTGGACACTCTCCACTTCTTCATATTTCTGCCCTGTATTCTTAATCCAGGAATTAAAATCTGGATCTTTATTATTCTCTGTCACTTTTACCTGATGACATTACCATTAACTCCTTCTATTAAGTGTCTGTTCCTCATCATAGCTGTTGTGGTAGTAGAGGAAATGTTTTATCTATCTCTTCTGGGTTCAGCTAGAAGATACTTCATCAGAGGGGAAAAGTCCTGGTGGTAGGATGGGCAAAAGAGGCATGGATATGTTTGCTTTTACTCCAAGGTAAAAGAGCAGGTCCCCCCTTGGTGCAAAGGGGGGAAGTTGATAGGGAAGGGTCTAATGAAAAGAGAATCATGAGTGACAGCCACCTTTCCTCTGATTAGTTAGCAAGGAAGCACAGCTCCAGGATATCTCCTCTTAACATGCCTTTGTAGACCTTAGATGGGAAATCAGCAAGAGTCCAAAAAATACAGCTGCTTCTCCATGAAGCAGCAGTTTGGCTTACCCTCCTTAGTCCTCTTTTTCTAGACAGCAATCCTAGTGATGCTAGCAGAGACCTGAGTGAATGTCCTCTGTGTCAGCAATGCATAAGAGTAACTATGGCTAGAAAGTTTGTCATGTTTAAACTCAAGGCAATTTTTAATCCCAAACTTGCCTTAAAAGTCAGCAGCATGAACACATGCAGATTTTTGTCCTGAGGCTGGCAGGGAAAAAGTTGGAGTCTTTGGTGCTGCTAGTGCTACAAGTACTCTGCCTGCTAGTGCTGTGAATGGGCTGTGGCAGTTAAAGTCACAAAACTACATCCCAAATGTGCAGGCTTATGTTTCATCAAGTTTTCTCACAGCTAAGAAAAGTTGTCTCAGACTAAGCCCCAAGTTCCTTGCCATGTGTATGGTGGCTCTAGAATGACACATGAGCTCTGCTTGCCTTTAACACCTTGGGGGAATAGTGTAGCAAGCTGAACCTTTGCAGAGGTGATTAGGTGTTTTGGTCCCTCTGAATTCATAGAGAAAGCTAAGCAAATGTAACTGCCCAGGCACTTGACAGCCCTGATGCCTCAGAAGATATTCTTTGGTCCTTTCCTGCTGACTATAACCTGGGTTTGATCACAACAATTATACCTTTGTACTAGGCCTGGCTAGGATAGTTTTTTTTTTCATAGCAGCTGATACAGTACTTGTATTTTAAATTTTTGATTGAAATAGAACATTTAACACTAATATTCTGTTTTTTGCTGAACAGTGTCAATGTTTTCTCTGTTTCTCGCTCTTCCACCCCAGTGAATAGATTGGGGGTGGGAGGGACACAAGTGGGCAGATGATCCGAACTAACCAAAGAGCTATTCCATATCATAGAACATCATGCTCAGCAATAAAAGGGAAAATAGGGAATTAGTTTTAGGGAATTAGTCATCTTGGTAACAGGCTGGGCATTGATCTACCCGTGAGAGGTGGCGAGTGATTGCTTTTGCATTACCTACTTTCTTTTCATTCCTCTTCTTCCTCTTATCATTCACTTAGTAAACAATTATTTAGTTTTGTTTGTGTTATCTTAAGCCTCAAGTTTTCTTGTTTCATTCTTCCTTTGTTCTTACCCCATCCCACTGAGGGTGATGAGGGGGAAGTGAACAAGTGTTGCTCTTCCACCTCTTGGGGTTAACCATATTTTGCAGGAGTGAGCTACGCATCCTCAGAATATTCTGGCAGCATCATTGTCTCAGTGCATCCAAATATTTCCTGCTTTGCCCTCTTTAAAAAAAACAAATGCATGCACAGGTGAATATGTAGGTTTGTGTGTGAATCGATGAAAGGGAGAAGGAAGCCAACAGCTGATGAGAGCCCAAATTAACATTTTTTTAGTATTAGCAGGTTGGAGTTTCTTATTCATAAGCATTTTGATGACTGCCTCCAACAAAAGGAAAGACACCTGTAGAGGCTTATTATAAAGTGAAAATTTATTTTGACTCTCTAAATTCCAAAACTGGCTCTCACCCTCCTGAATCACAAGTGGGCAATTTTAAATATTTCATATATTTCCATATTGTCATAATATATTCATATTTTATAATATTCATATTCTTTCATAGTATCTTCATATTTTCCATATGTTCATAATATTTCCATTTTTTCTTAGTCTGTTTCTAATTGTTACCTATTACTTTGAAAGCTAGATGTATCTTGGTTACATCTATATTTTTAAAATGAGATCAATCAGTTGAAGAGGGCTAAATGTAACCAGTTTTATGGATGAGAATTAGATAAGCAGATTCAGAAGGGGTATTTGTTCCCAGGTAGGTACATTTGGTTTTAGCCCCTTTTGCAGTGGAACCAGAAGACAGACAACAAAGAGCATCTGAAACCATTTTCTCTAAGATTGCTATATCAGTTGTTCTGTGAGCACGCTTTCTGAGCACTGTCAACTCAATGGTATCTTTTAAAGCCTGAAAAGAAAACTTGACAATTATTTTCATGGTTTATAGAGTTTTAGGAAAAAAATATGCTTTGAATTATGTCTGAATAAGATCTTAGAATAATTAAATAAGGGTGTGACTTGGCCCTCCGTTCCACTGCCTATAAAGAGAAGCCATGAATATGCTTTGCAATACAGCATTTGACTCTTGCAGATGCTACTCAATGAAGGAAACCAATTTCTAAGGTGGTTTTTTGTCTTTCCAAGTTCTATAGAATAACCATTATAGGAGGTACTTTAAGTTTCCAGAGGCTGTGAAAATGACTGTAAAAACATAAAATGTGACTGAATCAATATGAAAATGCTGTATTAAACAACTTGATGAATATGATTGCTAAGTTTATTATTAAGGTAACACACACTCCTACCCTCACCTCCTTCAACTGTCGAAAGTGTTGGGTTAAATTTAAATAATAAAAAGAGAAACATAAACAGTAAAAATGAATTTCTGGTAAAAGGTAAAATCAGAATATCTTTTCTGTTTAAAATTATATTTTTTTGTCCCTGAGAATTGCCCACCATGTTAAGAAAGCAAAATATATGAATGTTTCTTGTGGCATTTCAGCAGGAAATGCATAGCTTTGGCTGTATAAAATGATAGTGCACAGGAAGGTAAATGTATTTAATTACTCTGTTAATAGAAAGGAGATGGCAGTACAGTAGTTTTCCCCCAGGCACCGAGTTTCACAGGTGCTGTACCCATGGTGGGCTGCGTGAGTAGCGTAAACGCAAAAATAACAATTTGCCATTAGATGCATTTTTCTGTGAAATGTGATAAATTAAGAGGTGGAAATTGTCAAGTATCAATTCCCTACTGGCAAGAATGTTTATCTAAAATACAAAAACCTCGCAGCTGAAATCACTATTTCCTCATGTTTTCACTCAGGTCACGAGAGAAATATTAAAACACAGTTCCTAGAATGAAGCTTTTTGTTTTCTCTTTGCATTCATTAGAAAGGATTTCTTATGGAGGCATATTTTTTTTGGCAGTATCAATACCTTTATCTGCATGCTTTCTAAAACCTGTCAGTTTGTCATGAGGGACAATGCTATATTGATGCTGCCTGTCATTTACCCCCTAACTCGAGATGGGTAGAGTTGATAGATAATTAAGCCAACTCTTGAGAAGAATTCTGCACACCCATTGTTCTTGGTCAGTGCAAAGTATTTCTACCCCTAAGAGAGGATACAGGTGTTAACTGCAGCACACTAGTAGGTATCACTGGATTTCTTTGGATAACGCTAGGAAACGCCTTGTTTTCAAGTATGGAAGTGAAATTACAGAATGATGCAAGTACAAGAACATGACATGGAAAAGACCTGATCCAGCTTCACTGGGTCAGGAAGGGAGGTCTGGTCTCAAGGAGGTGCCCTAAAAGCAGCAGAGAAACAGAAGAGAAGAGCTGTAGCCATGCTGGGACAGGGAAGCTTCCCTTGGTGCCAGGCTCTGAGAGGCCTTTCCTGTGCTGACAGTGCCACCATGACACAGCTCCTCTGCTCTGGGACTGAAGTGTACCCATCCCCTCTTTAGGTGTATGTAAAGCCAAAGTCTGAATGGTGCAAGCACTGAGCCTGTTAAAGCCCCTCTGCTTATCAACTTTTCTGGGCTGACAGAAGTTTTTCAAGGTGTCAGCCTTCCCCAGCTTTCTGTGCCGTATTAATTCAGCTGAACATGACCACTGGGGTACCAAGTGTCCATAAGTATGATGCATGCTGGTTACTAACAATAGCATTTTAGGTTGGGCAGCAATAGTGCTATTTTAGGGATTGCCATATTTTGTCACATACAGGCTAAAAAGATCACCGTTTTTGCTTTGTTTTGCCTTGTTTTAACTTGATTCCCACTGAAAAGTGAACAATTAAACTGCTATGGAAATTCACTCTATCAAAACACCATACAGGGCCTCTCTTGCTGGCTTTTTCTTTTTGTGGAAGTGAGTCATCCACCTACACAGCATTAATTTTTCTTATCCTGGTGAGTGCTCTGTGGATTCAGAGTTGAAGCATAGGGTACATTCAAAGCTTGGGGTTATGTTTTCTGTTCCTCATGGCCCACCCAGGGAGCCTGGGCCATGAGGACAAGATGATGTGGCTCCCCAGAGACCGCATGATGCCAGGAGCGGGGAAACAGAGTTCAGGTCCAGGTCTCACTTAATACAGTGCTCCTGGGTTATTCGCCCTCAGGATCTCTGAGGTGTGGGAGTGGATGGACCCTGTGGCCCATCTTGTGGGGGAGTTCAGAGGATTGAGACCCCAGGGACAAGCAATTTGCTTTCCCCGGGTGATAGTCCCAGAGACCTGGCTGTAGGAGTAGGTGACCCGAGGACCTGAGGCCAAGGTTTACTGCCCTGCACTGTCTTGTTGCCTGAAAGTGGTTTGGTTTATTGGAATGCAATTATAAATGCTAGTGCTTGAACATGAAATGTAGGTGAAGAAGCATGGTTAATGTGTGAAGCATTAACCAGAGTCTGGCAACAAATGGCTGTGGTGGGTGCAGGAGTCTCCTGTCAGCCCCTGCAATGGAAATCAGTTTCCATTCAGTGTGGCTCGGAGTGACAGCCAGGACACAGAAGGAAAACAAACAGTAACTATTATCTTCCTGCTGAAGCAGCTCCAAAGTGAATATAAACACTGATTGTTTAGAGACCATCAATTAGGCTAAGAAGTATTTAGAGCAGTTGCAGAAGAGGTAATGAATGAAAAGAGAACTTTATAGTTCTGTATGTTTAAAACATTTTGGCTTCTTGATGTCGTGTTTACTGGGAAAAGTATTGAATTGATAGGTGGAGTCTGTGATTCATTTGTGAACAGTTTTTAGTTTAATAAACACACTGCAAACATCAAGAGAGAAGGCCTTCAAGGATGGGAACTTTAATGTCAGAGGATGTTTTATTTACCACTGGAGTAATATTGAAAGAACATTTCAACTTATGGATAGAAATTTATGGACTTTCTTGTTAACCTCTGATTTATTGAAGTATATTTATGCAAACTTTTGTATGCTTAACTCCCTAGTGGTGTTTAGAGGCATTGCTGAGAATGTGGCTTTCTCATGTATGGATATGGCTCCTGGGAGCTTGAAAAGCCATTTCAAACAAAGGTTAAGAGGAAAGGAAACAATCATTATCTTCACTTTACAGAGCAGGATCTGAGAAATAGAGGAGCAAGGGACAGAGATTTTACAAAGAGACACACTGCCTCTACTAAAAGAAAATTTAATTGGCGTTTCATAAAAGAATTCTGCAGATGAAACAGGAAGCTGAAGCCTCATCTCCCAGTAGTAATTGAGGATAAATGTGGATCAATGTAGCTTTTTCATCTCTAATCTTTGCCAAGTCTTGTATGTCCCTTCCTAAAATAGATAACAGTATGAATTTGTCTTTTTGTTTGTTTTTAACAACTCTCGCCCTTTGTTCTTCCAAGACTTACCTTAGTATTCTGGAGTTTCACACTCTCCATACTTTGTTCTCTCACTGAAATTTGAAGCAGTTTATAATTGGTTTCTCAGCTGCTTAAGTTTTCTGTTCTGGAAAGACAGCTTTACTATGCAGGACTGAAAGTGGTGGAAGGAAACACTTTGGGTGTTAATCAGAAGTGCAGCCCTGGTTTACTGAATAGCCTAGGGGAAACCGCTTGATCCTTTCGGCCAACTTAGTCATTAAACCAGTAAATGGAAACATGTCTTCACTGACCTCTAGATCTCCCATCCAAGCCAACCATCCCCTTGGTAAATATATTACGAAGTTAAAATTAGCTACTGCTAACTGAGGTGAAGCGACCCTAGAAACAAGGAGTTTGTGAGCTGCCGTGACATGCTGAGAGCATGCTCATGTCATATGAGGAAGACCAGTATCAGTGAGTGCTCTCTGTCTGCCCCCCTGCCCCCTGGAGTAGTGCAAGGCAGAGGAGCAGTTGGGCCTTTGAGGCAGCAAGTGGGGCTGCCAGTGCAAAGTAACGCTGATGCATGAGCACCTTCCAGCACCTCCTTCCCATCCTGTACAACTCTTCTCAATGACTGGGCTGTGCTGGGGAGAGGTCTGATGGAGGTGGTGTATGTTGCATGCTATTTCATACATATCTTAGCAGAGTGAGCTTTCACAATGTAAGTCCAGGCAATCAGCCCAGAGGGACTAGAAGGTGGCATCACTACCCGCAAGAGAAAGGAACTGGAAGTGAAACAAGGAGGCTAATCCTAGGAAGCTTGAGGTCAGTGCTTGTTGTTTTTTATTTCACTGATGATCTCCCTGCCATATCCCAGGAAGATACTGTCTACTCTGAATTACGGCAAGGGAAGACTTTTCAATACTGGGAAGGATTTAAAAGAAAAGAAATTAACTGTTGATACCCACAATGAAGCAATTCTTCCCAGTGATTTCATCCCATGTCTCAGTGGGAAGACAATCCTTTGTAGGCGCAGCAAGGTTCCCTGAGATCCCCTGTGTTGACCACACATGGGAAGGATGATGTGTGGATGAGTCTCAGGCTAAACAGAAGCTGAAGCTTCATGGACTGGCTAAATTATTTAAACATCACCTTATCTGTAACACAAACAGGCGTGCAAAAAGACACATGGGAACATACAGTTCTCCACCATGGTTGAACATATGCCTTTATTAATGTAGAAAAGACAGAGTTCTATTTCAGTCAAGCATAATATAGTTTGCTGTTAAATTCACAGCTACACTGAACATGTATTTGTACATTTGGTTTTAGTTTATCTCAAACTGCCTTGCCATTTGTTTTTAGTTGATCTCCAACTGCCTTGCCATTTTTAGGCCTTAAATATTTAGAAAATTTATAGAACTCTCCCTTTTCTATTTTTAACGAATGAAATGATTCAGTGATGCTTATCTAGTATATTTTTATGAAACCTATAAAAACTTTGAACATAAGAAAGGACTCCAAATTCTCTCTGCTAAATCCTGCTAGCCCCATGACAACTAATCAGTTTTCCCATATATATAAAAGGAAGAGTGAGACAAGGGTAAACATTTAGGTTGGTACTTTCAGTGTGTTATAAACAAGATGTGAAACCACACAAGCAAGAATGCTTTATGTATATTGGTAGTTGCTTTGACTTAGCTTTTGAATGTAAATATGAATTAGCCCTAGAATAAAATGTAGGGCATAAATATACTATCACTGCACACCAAGGTTCTCTTTGATATAAAAAGGGATTTCTCTAAACTTTCCAGAAGGATGAGCCAGTGTAGGTGTGGATTACAAATTAGCTATACATGCCAATATATCTATATATATCTTGCCATATGAATTTGAAAAATACTTTGTTAACTGCTATGAGGATATTATTCACTTTTGAAATTCAAGCATTAATTATTTTGCTTTCCAAAAGGCCAAATTATTTTTCCCCATGCAGATGTACTTTATGTCCTCAAACACTAAAACAATTAGTGAATTAAAGCTAAGATGAAATTTTTCTCAAAATTAGTTTCCTGGCATGATTTTAATTAAATTATAGAGGAATTTTTAATGAACCTTCCATTGAGAAAAGTTTATTGCTCATGCTTTTTTTGTGTGTCTGTCATATAAGAGTTTAGCATTATTTTAATTTGCATAATTAACAGATTTGTATTGCCTTCTCAAGATATTTTTCTAAGTCCTAAAGATTTTGGAATACAAATACAATTTTAATTTGTATTTAATTTAATCTATTAAAAATGTAGGCACTCTTCCTTTCCCCCCCCCCCCCCCCTTTCTCTCTTTCTCTATTTTTTTTAGCCAAGGACAGTTGAAAATAACGATTTAACTGTGAGGTTCCCCCCCAGCCCTCACCCCAAAATATGACATTATCTGGTTCAGACTCAAAAAGTCATTATGTAGGGACTTTTCTTTACCATTTCACACCCCAAAACTTCTGTTTAGAGAAAACTCTTTCCCTGGTATACGGTTACAGTGTGTGGTGGAGCCTGCGAGATGCCCAAATAGAGGCAGCTTGTGATGGGACAACATTGCTTTGCAGGAGGGCTGATTTTAGCAGGGGAGGGGGCAACCCTGAAGCTTAGCTTTCTTTCTCTACTCTGCTGTAGGCCATGGCACATGTCATTTTGGGTGGTGTGTGCTTTCAGCTGGTACTGAGCATCACAAACCCTAGAAGAGGAGCACGCAGCCTCTGCCACTTGGTTTTGTTGCAATAACTCATGCAGCCTCATTATTTCCAAAATGCCTAAATTTAGAGGATAGGCTCTTCTTGGCAGGAATCATCCTCTATTTGTTGAAAAATTCCTGGTGTTCTTGTGGCTTGAAATAGATACTGTGTGGACTCTGTTTTCTTGCTATTGGGATGCTGAAATTACACAAGGTGGTTCCCCCATTAGATGGTACTGCTCGTTTCAGTGGTGCCTTCAGTCACTCCTGCTGTGTTAAATTGAAAGTAATTAACTTTTAGGAGGTGTGTTTGTTATAAAAAGCAGTCTCTCCATGTGGGTGTTAGTTCTTTGTTCTTAACAAACTGAGGAAAACTGTCCTTCTCTCTCTTCCACTCCCCTCCCCTTACGTTTGAGAAGCAGCACTGGAAATGCAGAGCGATAGAAAGTCCGTGGAGGGTGCAGGTGAGAAGGAAAAGTGTATGCACCCCTCTCTTCCCACTCTGAAATCAAAAGGAGTTTTACCTTTATATAGGTGATTTAATTTGGATTCCTGTGATTTGAGAAACCCAACATCAGAACAAAGTTTACCCATTAATAATGCCATATTACAGGGAAAAACAAAACCCAAACAACCCTTCTTTCCTTAAGTATGGAAGCAGGCAAAATTATAGAGCTGGCTGTGGCTCCCAGACCTATGAAAGAGGTATGGATAAATACCTGGCTTCTTTGTGACTGAGTAGGAACCAAGCTATTACATGGACGCAGCTGCTATTTGATCCGTCTGTGTCATTAAAAGAGAGATCAAGGGAACACTCATTCTTCAGCTTGGACAGAAATTCACCTCTGAACAAGGGACCAGCAGGAGGCCAGGGCAGGTCCCTGTTAATGGGGAGGGTCCCTGCGTGCTGGGGCATAAATGGGAAGGTCCTGGGCTGATTTGTTTTGCCTAGAAAACTAGCACTGTTTTCCTTGTTCTTAGGCATGGTTCAGGTGTTAAGATGAGCTGGGGTAACCTCCATAAGGGGGTTATGCTTGTGGCCAGTCTGTTTTGGAGGGCAGGAGAATTTAACAGTGTGAATGTGAGTTATTCCATGCCTACCAGCCTTGGTGCTGGAGAACAGTCCCAGGCTCATTTAATTGACTCATATAATTGTAGGGAGAATGTCCCAACAAAGCTTTAAGCAAACAGAGGAATTTATCCTTTCTGGGTTTTTCAGCCCTAGCAAGGCAATGAATACCAGCAGTGTACCTGGTGGGTGTTTTACTGGACAAGTTTTGGAAAGTCCCACTGCTTTTGGCTGCACCTCCAGTGCTGGTGTTCATAAGAGGCTACAAAAGCTAGTTTAGTCAGGAAAAATAACAGTGAGCGGGACTGGAGATCCGTGCTGTACTTATGTGAGAAGACCTGCAGGCTGGGCTGGGGTGAGGGGAACATGGATCACTACCTGGCTACATTATTGGCTCTCAGGGGACTTCGGGCCAACTACTTCAGTTTTCAGAAGTGTGTGATGAGTTTTTCTGCTAGCTGAAAATAATGCAGTCCCTAAAATGGTGGCCTTCTGTACACTGGAGGATGTAATTTTTTCACTGTTGAATCTATAGAACAGGACAGATGATCATGGCACTTTTCCCCATCTTTTCTCTATCTCTTCTAATGTCCTATAAGTTTCTTGTAACTAGAGCAGCTTCTTACTCCAAGTTACCTGTTAGACAACAACAATCTAAAACATTGTTTTGCAGTCATACTTGTATCACATTTTGGCTGACAGAATATGCTTCTGATCCTTAAAACAGTATTCATGTTAGAATGGTTAGGGTTAGAAGGGATCATCAAGTTCTAATCTCCCTGCTATGGTCAGGGGCACCTCTCACTAGACCAGGCTGCTCAAGGCCCCATCCAACCTGGCCCTGAAAACTGCCAGGGAGGGGGCAGCCACCACTTCTTTCTCCAGGAAACCTGTGCCAGTGTCTCACCACCCTCGTAGTGAAGAATTTTTTCCTAGTATCTAATTTAAATCTACCCTTTCCAATTTAAAACCATTCACCCTCGTCCTGTCACTACATGCCCTTCTAAAAAGTCCCTCCTCAGCTTTCGTGGAGGCCTCATCATGTACTGGAAGGCTGCTATAAGGTCTCTCCTGGAGCCTTCTCTTCTCCAGGCTGAACAACCCCAACTCTCTCAGCCTGTCTTCATAGGAGAAGTGCTCCAACCCATTGAATCATCTATATAAATACATAATACATTAGTATATATTTCTGTAACCTATCATACAAAGTGATATACAAATAATGAATAAAGTTTGAATCTATAAAACAGACTTCACAGAGAAAGAAAAAATATTTTAATAATACACTTTACACAACAATAAACTGTTAACAGCTCAGCTTTTATAAAGGATTAGAAAGGAATTCAAGCAGGTGTGGTAAATTATAGGTTGAAAGAAAAAACCCAATAAAAATACAGACTCCTTATTGTTTAATTTCTACTGAATTTTCAAAACTTGAGTTAATGCTCAATTTACATTTTCATTACAAGCAATTTTTCAAGATCTTATTAAATAACTTCAGGCTATAAGTTAGCAAGTAAGCTATGTGCAGATAAGACTGCAACTTTTAAAACAGATTTACAATGAGAAACTTCTAACCAGTAAAATTGTTTGTAGAACAATGACTCTGATACCCTTTAAACAGCCTGAAAATTCAAATTTGTGTTGGGTTTTTCCATTAATAAAAGGCTTTTTTCTGTAACTTTGACTAGAGTTCAAGCATGGCTGTGCGCTTTTGCTACTTGTAGTGGCTGTCAGACATCACAAGTGCACAAGAACCTTGCATGGTAGCCAGAGCATAAGAGATGGGCAGGTGGCAGTAAGCTCCTCAGTAGCTTGGAAATGCTAGTTCATTACTTGCAACACTAAAAACCTTTTTTTTTTTTTTTTTTGTGAAGCTACAAAATAGCATGTCTACTTTTGTTTTCCCTAGTGTGATGCCTATTATGTTTGAAAATATTTAAATTGTAATGACTTCTTGCACTGGCTTGCTTTGGTGGAAAGGTAGATCAGCCAGAGTATTGGTCTAGTCTCCTGTAGCTCTTGGTAATAAAGCTATGTGGCCTATTATGGGCCTGGATGCAATGCAGCTGGTCTAATTAAAATGATCTTTCTCACACTTCTGTGTTTGGAACCTGATCTTACATTCCTCATCTACCCGGTCTTAAAATTAAATTCATTGAACTAACTATACAAAGAATAGGAAACAGAATCTTTTGAGAGCAGTGGTTCCCTAACAGCAGCAAAAATGCTTTCTGTATTCTTTATTTTTCCATTTGATGTTTCTCTGCTCATGGAAAAACAAAATGTGAGAGATTCTGATGCTAGACCTCATCTATAAGGTAGCAGTTACGTGCTCAATTACACGTAATTGGAAAACACGTTATTTGTAGAACAACATCACAGTTTTCTCAAGTTAATTTAACATAGACTTGCTGCCCTCATTATCACTCTAAGTGTTCCTCATGTGGAATTGGAACTCCTGCTCGCAGCAGAAAACCATAATTAGAGAATATAACAAAGCAGTGAAAGAAAAGGAGGTTATGTCCATACAATGCAAGACAAAGTAGTAGTCTGGCCCAATTTAATGAATTTTTGTCTGGATTTTCCTCCCTTTTTTCTTGAGCTGTGATAGGGAAAAAGCTCAGCACAAGTATTCCTTATATGCTTTACTTTCTATACCTTTTCCCATCCAAATTTAGTCTGAAATGCACTGCACAATTCAAATACACAGGCAGATGCCAGTGTCTGCTGAAATCTGTAGAAACATTTGGTTAAAAGAGTTGGAGAGATGAGTCACAGAAGAAAAGGCAAATTTGAAGATTTGCATGAGAAAGAAAAAAGGAAAAACATGACTGACAGGTAAATCCTTAAATTCATGCCCAAAACCTCATTTCTAGAGTCCTTGGAGTATTACTAGTGAGTTTAGAAGGAATCTGATTTTTTTTGTCCATGAATTGACCACACTGTGGTCCTGCAAGACAAGGAGGCCCAGGAAAAGTGACATAAAACATTGGATGAGAAAGCTCTTGTAGCTTCAAGATGCTGTGCTCTTCCTGCTAGCCAGGTATATTAGCTATCCTGAGAAAGCAACAAAGGCAGCCAAAGATGTAATATTTGCAGAACATAATCTCCTCTGAATGGATTCATATGTAACCCTGAGAGCACTAACTAAATTAGGAGTGACATAGTTGTACACCTCTCTGCAGGTAAAAAGAAGTGTGGGCTAGGTTTTGTAGTCTTACAGTGTATAAACAGGAAATAGTAAGTTTGTCCTGAAGTAATTTAAATCACACTGTTTCCAGCTCAGCCAAATGTCACGGTGGTGGTGTTACCTGAGAACACAGGGCAGACACCAAGTTTGTGCTCTTGAGCAGCGTGTGTCTGCAGGACATCTTTTGCTGGTAGTTTCCCATGGGCGAGTCCAGTATCCACATCTAACACTTTCTGTGAACACAAGTAAGATCTACACAAGTTTGTAAAAAAAGAACAAAGGTTGGTTTTGGGGTTTGTTGGGTTTTTGTTTGGGTTTTTTTTCCCTCCCCCTCACTTCTCTGCTTCCAGGGAAGGACTTTGTGTCTGAACTTCAGACTGAAAAGGGGCAAAACCAGGTGGGAGAGCTATGGAGCTATAAGCCCCTTGTTTTCCATCAGAGTGCTGTGACTGCTCTTTGGGGGTCTCTTGTGGGAGTGCCATGTAAGCATAACTGGAAGTAGCTTATTGCCTGGGGAAGGGGCAGCAGTCTGGCACTTCATGTTCAAGCCAGGGACACTGCCCCAGGATTTGCACAGCCTATCCTCATCTTAAGTCCATTAGAGATGGTATGTTACAAATTAGTCAGGTAAACACTGAAGTAACCATGGAAGGATATTCAAGAGTGCTCTGAATATTTTTTGTTTTTATTTAAATAATCTCAAAGCAACATCTATTTATCATAAAACACTTGCTTTGACAGGTCTGAAAATATTACTTTAAAAGGGTGGCTAGACTTACTCCTGGCTTGGGCTGTCATTTCCTTTTTATTATTGCAAGGATATTTCTCTGCTTTTCTTTATTAAACTAGCTTAATTGAGAACCCAAATAGCACCCTTGGGACAAGCATAGGGGCTGATGGCAGCTGCATATTAGAGTCAAAATCATCCTATTATCAAAAATAAATCACGGTCTTTCTCACTCACAGGGTTTCTTTCCAGTGTTTTCTCTCTCTCTCTCTTTTTTTTTTATTATGACTTTTTTATCCTGTATGAAGACTTGACAACTGACAATGAAAATCATTTATAATTCAGATTGCCTGCAGAATGAGAGAGAGAGAAAGCTGACTGCATCTTTAGGAAGTCAGTAGTTGGGAGATTATCATGATCAAATGCCTGTATCAAATGGCTGCTGCACAAAATGGTGATTTTTTTTTTCAGTTTATGGGTTTTTTTAAACAATAAAAACCAAGAAACTTTCAAGAACCTTTTGTTAAAGGTTATGTGCGACATGGGAAAGGCAGTGCAAGTTCAATACAGCTTTTGTACAAAATAACTGATCACTACTTGTGTGATCAGTAGAAATACTGAAACATTCACACAAAAAAAGTCAAATGTCACCAGGAAAGCTCAGACATCTGTTTTACAAAGCAGAAGGAGCTGATTTTACAAAAATACTCTCTTTCAATGATTTCTCCTAAATGGTAGTGTTGTGGTCTGAGGAGACAAAATTACTCCGGCAGATAATTTATTTAACTAAAGTGGGAGGCGTTTTCCAGCTCATACTGTTCATTACAAGTAGTATTATGAGCCTTATGTCTATTACACCAGACAATGCTTAGTTTTGTAAATAAAAATAAAAATGTCTGGCATCCAGACCAGCGCGATAAATGTGGAAAATACATTTTCTGCCTTTGTAAGACTATGAGTAATAGTTACAGGTTATTAGACCAAATATTGCTATTTGCTGTGAAACCCACTCAAGAGGACAAAGCAGTGAGCGGGAGGAGATGTGCATGTGGTCAGTGTGTCTCTGTGGTGGGTATTACCCAACAGTCATCTGACCTTCAGCAGTTGGTTTCTCAGTGGAAATGTACCCCGTCCCAAGTGTGCGGAGTTATGCTTCTGCAGTCTGTACCCTTGTGGGACATCTGTGGGGATGTGTGATGTCCACTCACCAGAAGCATAGCACAGCAGCTTTGAGATGCGGCAGAGAAGGGGGTGGTGGGCTGAGCAGTGCTTTGTGGAAGGATGTTTGCACTCTGGGTGACATGGGATTCAGGGAGCTGGAATGAGTTTTCTCCCACAGGCTTTTGGTGTCCGTGTTCCCTCTTGCTCCTTCATGTGGCTGCTGCCTTCTTCCTCTCTTCTGACTGGATCGGGATGAAACAGAATGGAGTTCTGCTTTGTTTCTGCTCCATCCGCCCTGCCACACCCCCACGTCAGATGTGGGACTTTCCATTAACATCCCACCCTGCAGTTGTTCTCAAAGGATGGGCAAAACACATCAGTCACTGAGATACCGTTTGCAGAGAAGTGGACGGTCTTCTGTGTCCCCCAGTGAGGCACATCCCATATTTTGCAACATATGTCCTCTGACATGGGACTCCTGGAAAGGGTTTGAATAGCCCTGCTTCGAGGCGGAGGTC
Organism: Porphyrio hochstetteri; assembly: GCA_020800305.1. Classification (NCBI taxonomy): domain Eukaryota; kingdom Metazoa; phylum Chordata; class Aves; order Gruiformes; family Rallidae; genus Porphyrio; species Porphyrio hochstetteri. Next base: position 139,668,489 of record CM036905.1, read on the forward strand.
AGCCCGGATGACCTTCCAGCCGAAATCCATCTATAGTTGATAATTCTACAGTGGCTGTTGGGATGGGAGGAGAAGAAACCCATCCAAACCATGAAGTAAGATCAAGATACATGAAAAATAAAAATACATAATTTGCAGCTGTTAAATATTAGTATGATGAGGCAGGATGGCTGCTGCAGTGCTTTCCTGGGGAATGAAAACGTAGCACTTCTGGGCGCAGCCTGCGGTGGGAAGCATTCCCAGCATGTCACACGTTACTCCTGAGACACTGGTGATTTAATTATTCTCACGATTTCAGCCACACCGCGTTGCTTAATTAAATAATGTAAACATGTGCATGCCGTGTCTGTGCTCGCCATTTGGGGAGGCTTTTCCAAAGCTGATCGTGTTTGAAGTGAGAATTTTGTCAGTGCGAATTCAAAACCTGAGCTGGGAAAAAGGTTACATTTTTGAAACATCTGTAATCATTTGTGTGTCATGTAAGTTAATTAGCTGTGTATGGGTTTTAAGCAGTTGACTCTTTTTCTGTTACGGTCAGACACACTGCATGCTTTGCATGCTTGAAACCTTTATAGTTTTCCTAAAGTTTGCAGAAGCAAAACCTGAAATCTCTCTAAATTTAATGCAAAATTCAACAATGGAGCTTAACTAATATCTGCCTGCCTTTTTTTTTTTTTAGATAAATCTCTGATGAGAAGAGAAAAAAAATTATCAATATATCTAGCCCAGCCAGAAAAGTAGAGCATCTATTTTTACTACAAAATATAAATTGGCTCTAGGGCTTGAGGTCAAATTAAGCAAAATAAAGACCTTGTGGTACTAAATCAAGAGTGTGTGTAAAAGAGGTTTTCTATGCCTAAACTCAAATTAATTTAGACACAATTTTCTAAATTACAAATTGTGTTAAGTGAGAACAGTATCTGTTGCAGACAAACAAAACCCCCTTTTTTTAATATTTTCTGTTGGTTTATGGTCTCTAGTATTAAGTAATTTAATTTTTCCTTTCCAGTGGTCAAAATACTTTCTTGTTCCTTACTTCAGTCCCTTTCTCCAACTGTTTTTCTCTGCCTATAATCCTGTTCTGGCTCCAATGAAAGATGATGTCTTTAACTGTGCCACTTGAATTTTCTTAAATCCTTCTTTCTCTTGAGCAGCAAGATGATTGATTCCTTCTCTTTAAATCTAAACCTCACAGCTTTCCTCGTCTCAGTTTACGTAAATCTACGGTCATTTTAAATAGAATAAAATGTGTCCAACCTTGGTGCAGTGAGGTCTCCTTTCTGGACCTCTTCTTCTATTTGTGTGTGAATCGACAGTAATCTGAAACTAACCAATCACTTGGGCATATTGGAGGTGTGGGATCATGGGTGCCTGGGTTTACCGAGTCTGGGAACTTGACTGTATACAACATTGAACTGTAGGATACCGAGAGGGGAAAAAAAATACCCTGACAACGAGGTGCCTCATATGAAGTCACGGAACAAAGCCTTTCATTGCAGGCTTTCCACTTCCTATCAAAGGAGATTGACAACAGTAATAAAGTGATTCTTGTTTGGCTCATGTGCTGTATGTAGTTATGAACACTTTGTGCTGCTGTTATTGCCTCTGGCAAGCTCTTGAGAAAGCCAAGGGTGTCTTGGAAATGAAAAGGCAATGAGCCGGGGCACTGGTCCTCACCTGGGTCTTGGGCAAGGTCTCTGTTGCAAGGTGGTTTGGGGCCTGTGCTGCTGCTGCTCATGAGCCTAGGCAGCTTGAAAGGAAAATTAATCTCACTGTGCTAGGCCCCTCGCCTTTTTTCTGGGTGCTTCTAGGTGGGCTGCTGGATTGTTTTTTAGAATAAACTAGAATAAAACTTTTGGGGGTTTATTTAGTATTGAATGTCTGTTAATCTCACAGGCATCTAAGGGAACAGAGAACTGATACAACAGCTCTGCATTCACTGCATGAATTTGAGATGACTTTTGTTTAGGCCCCTGTTTGGTCTCTCAATCAGCTTCTGTTCTGCATGAATTTAGATTCTACCTGACACGCAGAATAGGAGTGTATTTGTCAAATTTTTTTACTGTGAGCTTTCTCGAACCTTTTTAGTTATTTTGGATATTTTTTTAATTAACTTTTTGATGCATTGCATGTAAGGATGATGATTAGCTGAAGTCATAATACACTCAAAGTCCCATCTGCCAGTGAATAGCTGAAATTATGAGCAGCTGAGCTAGGTCCTCTTCCTGCATGGTGATTGTTCTGGAATATCATATCTGCCACCAAGTGTTAGTATTCTCTCTAGTGGTTGATGACTTCATGCCTGGTAATAGGACAAAATCAACCATCCAAAACATTTCAGACTCTCAGATAGAATTAGTGATTAGCCTCTGCAAGAGCATAGCAATAAATCTGTTCTATTCCTCTTTGGTCTTTGTGACAGAGAGACCCTAAATGTAATTTTTATGACTATTGTGTTCCTGGGCCTTTTTTCCCTGCTATTTGTTCATTAAAGATTACTGCCTTCCCTCACTGAGACTGGTCAATGGCTGCTGCTCTCAGAATCTCACTGTTTGTCTTTCTCATGTTCGTACTTAAAACTTTTACACTCTGTTCCAGTTATTAGTTCTTCTTAGAATGTATTGTTGCATAATCCTTGGAATGCCTCCCTGAATTGATATTACTTTCAGTTTCAATATTGAATTTTGAGATTAGGAAACCAGATGTGAGAGCAAGAAACATCTGAGTTTGCTCTCAACTGAAATAAATGGGCATCAGCAGGAACTGGAAGTAATTTCTCAGTTCCCTGTCCTGTCTGATGCTTGCTCTCAGATGTAGCTCATAGATTTCTGCAAGAAGATAGTTTTTGACATATTAACATTTATTTGCTAGCTTTTCAGTACTGGCTAGATTTTCTTTTTTTTTAAACTTTATTTCACTCAAATGATGAGTCACAAGTAAAACCAGTGGCCTGTGCCACCCTGAGCTACTGTGTGTTTATTCCTCGTTGGTCCTGTTGTGCATGAAGGTCATCTGCTTCTGGAAGAGATGTTTTTTGCCTCATCCTCTGTGCAGAACATGCCAACATGGAGCTCTGGGGTGCCTGGTCCAAGACAGCTCAGCTCTTCGTGTCTTTATGCTGTAAAGTGTGAAGGCCAATGGGAATGCCTTCCTTTGGGAAGTACCCCAATAGCTGTGGAGGAAATGTTGGGAAGTCCATGGTGACTGAGGCTTTCACAGGCCTGGCTGAGCACTGCTTCAGGGCATCTCAGTGATCCTCTTTCTACCAGTGGGGTTTACTGGGTTTTTATATCCTCTGTTCTTGGGAAGAAGGAGAATGATAAAGGTATGTGGTTGCTTGTACATTCAGTAATACAATCTGTCAGTAAGTAGGATGACCAAGGTACATGTTTGTATATTAGAATTCTTCTAAAGTATGAAACCCTACCAAATGTATATATCTATTAACAGTTCTTGATGAAAGCAACAGGTTTTGAAAAGGAAAAGAAAAAGAAAATGCTTACCTAAAGTTCTATAAATTATGTATTAAATGAATTCATTGCTTATTTTTATGATTAGTCTTTAAAAAATGAATTATTATAGGGATTAGATGCATTGATAGAAAGAGACTCTTTGCTCTCAGAGGTCACAATTAATCGTTATGGTTTTCTGTAGATATATCCCAGGCAAAAGAAAGGAGTAAGTGGTAACAGATTAAAAATAGATTCTATTTGTTTCAGTTTTTAAGCTGTTTAGCAACCGATGTAGGAATTCTAGGACATAAACTTCCACAAGTAATACAGTGTAAATACATCTTTTCCATTTCTTAGGAACAGTTATTATATACATTCATGGAAAGACAGCAAAATATTTTCATTCTATGGCACAGGAATACAAATCAAATCCTTAGGAAGCCTGTAGCTCAGTAGCATCCTGTGCAGATTCTATTAGTTTTATCAGATACCAGGATGACTGCATGAGAATGATGCTTTGCTCTCAAATTGTGAAAAATGAAAATTCAAGGCTAAAGAAGAATTTAAAAGGTTTTCAAAGAACCTCTATGAAATGGAGTTTCCACAGCCAGTAACTTTGCGCAATTCAACTTTTTTATTGGAACAGGTGCTGGCCTCCAGCTTCCTTGCAAAGCCTTCCATGTGCAATCCGTCACTCAAAGTTCAAAGTGGGTTCAGTTTGTGCAACATTTTTAGGGATTTGTAACCTGCTCAGGAAAGGTTTTAACTGCTTATTTGGAATATAGATCTTTATTACAAAGAATGTGGTCGTATGTAATGTGCTGAATTCTGGAAGGTGTGCTCTGCTTGGTCTATATTACTTACACAGTCCTTTTCCTTTATAATCTCAACATTTTTGGTAAAGTTGAGAAAATTCTTCTATTCTCCTCCACCCAAAGATACTCAAACAAACCCCAAGCCTCGGGTCAAGCATTTGCTTCTGTTGCAAGAAGCATGGAGTTTTCTCACAACTGAAATGATTACAGAAATGTGAAGCAACAGATGCTTTCTATATCTTTTTAGTGCTATGAAAAACATTCTGTGCACATGGATAATCTGGAGGTAGTTCCTAACAACAGTGCAATATAACTTTCTAGAGTTTGTTTGATGTGTGCAGTGTTCTGCCTTTTCAAGAAATGATAACTGTTTCATGGTAGAAACGGAAGCTTTAGCCGTAGGGTCTCATTTCAGTACATTTGTTTACACGGGGCTTATTCTTTTATTTATCTCAATATGATTATACACTTATAAGTGCATTTCTGCTAGCTTCCTTGGAAAGAGAGAGATGGACCTTTTAAAACAAATGGAGTTTTTGTAATGACTAGAGCGGAGTCAGAGCTTAAATTATTGCTCTTACAAAGATCATTTTTGGAGGACTACCATTCATAATGAATTCAGGGATGAAGCAGTTCTGTTTAAAATGCACAAACACATAAACACACGTGCATGTGCTGATTTTGTTGATTACATATAAGCATTTGTAGGTTTAATATAGGAATCCTATTGACTTATTAAATCAGGGGCTTTATGGATATAAGGCAGATGTGGATTTTTAGCAGCAGTCTATAATCATAATGTAGTTTAATATTCTGATTGAATATTCTTGGAAATGAAATGCATGGTTCAGTGCCTTTTTCATCATGAGTTTGATGTTAGACTGGAGAAGGTGTATGCCTTTCTGCACCCCTTTTCCTATCTTGATTGTGGACACCGATCTGAATTATAGGCATACATTTTATACTAAAGGTTGTTTTCTGAAGATTTAGTTAGCCTTTTTGGCCGAGCAAAGAAGGTATTAAAATTGAACAGGTTGAAAATATGGCTTTTGCTAGTTCTGAAGATTCAAAGGAAATCTTACAATTAAACTAATTCCTTCTGGAATTCATAGGGGAAAAATTCTCATCTAATTTTGGTGAATACACAGAAATTTTCTTCTGTTCAAATTATAACTCCTATTGTTTTTATCAGTAATTAAACACATGCATTAAGAGGAGAATGTCACAATGTTTTGTTTCTTTGAAAATTTAAATGATGATTTTGGCAGGAGAATAGAGCACGCATTCATGACAGCTGGATATGTGACTGACCACAACAGCTCTGAAGGAACAATTACACTTTATTAGTTCAATAGTTTTTCTAAGAAGCAAATATCTGTTATAGTTCTCTGGACGAATAACATCCACCAGATTCACAGCTTCAGGGGAGCATCATTATTCACATCAGCTAACGTCCAGGAACCAGAACTTCACTCTCCTTCTGGCCGCTCTATTCTGGAAGCCACCAGCACAGAGTGGAACAGTGTTGGGACAAGACTCTCTGCAAAGGCAGTGTGAAAGACAGATTTAAAGTTACCTTTTTAGTGTGATGTTGCAAGGGAAAACAGCTGAAGTAGCATAATTTATTTTTTATTAAGTAACCTTCCCTTCTGTGCTAAAGTAAGTTGCATAAATTTCCTAAATTTATAAATTTGAGTAGAAGGATGCACCTCTGTGTACTGGATGTGGATAACCCCTTGTGTTACCTAATCCAAATCAAGATTACGGTAGTGTGAGTGCAATTAACTTTAAAAAATTGTAGTTGTGTACAACTTTGTTGCCTGGTTTCAGCTAGTTGTTTAGAGGGCTCTTACAGCCAGGGGACAGGGAAATGTCTTCAGAGGATGCTGAATGTAGTTATAGACACTGGTGTTTGAGCAGGAATGTTAGTTTAGGATGGCTGGTGAGGTTTTTGCTCACAACTCCTGGACTCTCTACTCTTCTGCAGGTTAAAATTCTGGGGAAGAAGGAGAGGAAAGGAGAGAGGAGGAATGCTTTCCTTAAAGAAAAGTATATCTGAAACATCTCCACGCAAAGAGCTGCAAGAGCAGCTCTCTCCATTCTCCTTGAAATATTCCAGAGATACCTGCAGATTGGTGAAATTTAAATGTGATGAGTAAAATAAATAAAATCTCTCCAATTTTTAGTTTCTTGGATTTTGTAATCTGAATCTGGTAAATGTTGAAATAGTTTGCCTTTTGGATGGTTCCAATATTAAGTGTTGCCTTGTGTTCAGGCTGAAGCCCAAAGCTGGATTTTTCTAACAACCACCCTGCTGTTGTAGACAAGAGTGGGACTGTATCATCCCACCCAGACACCATATAAAACTGTTTTAGTTCTGGAATTAACAAGCTGGTACTGACAGCTTTCTTCCACATGCCTCACTATTGTTGAAGTTTATATCTCTGATCATAAATTAAGGTTTAATACAGCAAATTAGTAACTTAAGATGTGACTTATCAGTTGAGGAGTTTGCTTACCTAATTTAAAAGTACATGGAGACTTAGTAAATGGAAGGGATTTTAGTCCTCAGGACTTTGATTTTTCTGTTTAGGCATTTGTACACTTCAACTTACAATGAGGGGCCTCCTCTGCTATTATTATGGTATTTTACCCTCAGTAAATGGCAGGCGTTATTGGTACATAGAGATACATTACACATTCTCACACTGGAAAGCCTTCGTTGCATGCCATTAGATAACAGCATGTGCTCAATAGCTGTGGTCTCTTAGCAACTAACTCTGTCTCTCTCTCTCTTGAATTCTCCTTTTGTGACCTAGAGGCAGGTCTTAGGCGTAAACCTCAGCCCACTTTTCTATTTCCAAGACAATGAAAACTGGAATGTATTGGGATACTTATATGAAGACCATGTAGTGCAAGAATATGTCCTAAATCGATCACATGTACTGAAAATTGAGATAAATTTGTATTTCTTGATAAGAAATGTATTATTAGAATCCTGACGACTTACAGTATTGTTGGTAATGACTTGCCGATATATTTAAATATGAAATTTGGCTTTAAGAAAACACATAATTAAAATCTGCAGATTTGGCAGTATTACACTTATGTACAAAATGTGTAACCCCTTTCACTGATGAGGATTTTAGTGGATATACTTCTTGAGGTTTTTGTGTTACATATCTGTATTTGAAACAAGGGTGGACAAAGAGGAACATTCCTTCCAGGCAGGAGATTAGGGGCTATGCTTTCACGCCAATTAGAAACTGAAATTCAGATCTTTGAGTGTGTTCCTGAAACTGCCACTGGATGTTGCACTTATTGGAGATTTTATTTGCCTTTCAGTGGCAATGTGTACTGGAAAACCTTTTCATTCCTAAATAAAACCCTAGGATCAAGAAGCATTAGGGGTTTTTTAATAAAAATCTGTTAATTCAATTAAGGAGTATGAAAGAATTTTTATGGTGTAATGAATCAGGGTTCCGATTTTTATGTCCAGACAAATTTTTAGTGTAGAATATATAACACAATGTCAGAATGCACCAAAGACATTTTTCATAATTAGCTCTTAATACAGCCTCCCCCCTCTGCACATTTTTTTTTTTTTAAAGGAAAAACCCCCACCCAAAACCCAAACAAAAAAACCAAGGCATGTATATTGTTTAGAAATCTTTCTGAAGTGACAGTTCGTGTCGACTCTTCTCTGTTAAGCTGATTAGCTGTTTCTGACCTTTCAAAGTATGTCATATACAATCCTAGAAGACCACCAGAGTTGAAACTATTCTGTTAGTTTTGACATCCCCATCAGGCTTTCTGTCTATATCACAAGCAATCCTAATTCACTTGTTTTTAGTTAATTTGACAGGTCACTCTTAATATCATTACTAATAGCAAATTGCTACAAGTTACACGTGTTTTGACAAGAGGAGTCTTCAAGACATAGCAATGCCAGTTAATTGGAATGGAGGGAAAGTGCTTATTTCTTTTGCCCATGAACTGGATATCATTTTAATATGTTGGGAGTAGAAGGAAAGGAAGTATGTTTACTTTATGAACAAACTTATTTCTGGCTGAAACCAAGCAAGAACTGAGATGGAAACTATACTGACACTGTGATGCACATCACATTTAGAAAGTTTCTCTCTTGTAGCTATTTGTCAGGTAGATTTTGAGTGAATCATCACTCCCCTAAGTAGAGCTGCTTTTACTGTACCTAGCTTGTTATGACCAGTGTTGTTTTTCTATGGAAATAATGTGTATAATTTTATCATGGTGTATACATTTTTATCATTGAATATGAAATAAGAGCTTGTCTGCTGAGCTCATTCTGTTCCTGAGAGGCATAAGGATTGAGAAGGTACAGATCCCTACCCAATGAATGCAGTGTAACCCAAATGTGAGCCTTTTAAGAGAGAGAGAGTCAAAGACCACCCCAGAAAAATCCGTCAGGTGAAGTGCGGTTTAAGGAGTGAATAAATGTTTCCTGGCTGAAGGATACTGACATTCATAAACAGTAAAGAAAAATAAGAGACGTGGGATTATGTGTGGTTTAAGCAGGAGCAAATGTCAGCATTGAAGAGGAAATAAGGCACAGGGCTATTTAAGAGAAGCTTGTATATACATTTTTTCTACCTCAATTCACCAACTAAGGAAGCATGCAAACGCTAGACTGGTCTGAAGCCTGAAAATCCAGGATCTGATCAGTAAAAATGGTCCTATCCTACTTCACATTTTCCATTTTTGGTATCAAACTTATGAACTATACGTGAAGAATATTTTGGCTTTAAAATGTGAGTCTTCCAGAGGAAGACCTCATGACTTGGTGTACTACTATAGATATTGGAATATATCTAGACAAGCAACTCTTAAAGTGTCCTCATACAAGACATTGAATCAAAGGCATATTTCATAAGATGCTCATCCACTCTGATCAGACAAACCATTTGAAGAAGTTCTGCATGACTGTACCCCCTTTCTGTCACTGCAGTGATGAGATCCCAAGGCTGTACTTTAAGGTCTGACAGCCCCCAGTCATGCAGGCCAAGGGAGCACACAACCCCTCCCTCCATCCCTATGTCCCGGGCTTGCTATGTGCTACACATCTCTAGGTGTGTGGGGAGAACAAGCTCTTTTAATCTGAAGAGCTACAGGCAAAAAGAAATACTGGTTTTCTGTTTATCAAAAGTAATTAGCCCCAATGCAAAGCGATGGGATCCTGTGCCTGACCCACTGTGTCTGAGGGAACTTGATGGAAAAGGGGATCCTGCCATAAATGCAGTGATGAGATTGGTGTGGAAAGCACCTGGGAGGGCAATTGGAGGCAGTAAGTGCCAACGTACCTACATCCCACGATGACCTTGTTTCTCTGACCTGGGAAGGGAAAGAGCAAGCATCTCCAGTTGCAGCTGCTTTGTTTGAAATGTTTGGTAGCAAATCTTTTCTGGAAAACGGTTTTGGACAGTAAGGTGGGGGCAGGGAGGGGGGAAAGGGGAAGGGAAGACAAGCTGGTGGTTTCAAAACTATGTGCTTCCATTCTTTGATCTGCAAGAAAAAATATCCTTCTGAATCACTCATGGGATGGATAATAATGGTGGATTACCTTGTTACATGCTAGGCCACATCTTTTCCCTGACATGAGATAGAGAGAGCTCTAGCTTATTCTGTTCTACTTCCCTATTGAAGCCTGGTTTTGTTGCAATATGATCGCTTTCTATGTCCTTACATTTTGATGTCTTCATTTGTCTTGTGCTTAATTTTATTATTTTCAAGAAAAGCTGGGTTAAATTATACATCTTGATAATGCTAGATATACCTTGTACCTATATATAGGTATACACCCTCTATAATGCTACCCTATAATATTTTTCTTTCAGGAAGGAGAAAATAAGGAAATCAGGGTAATGATAGACCACATAGGAAGGGGGACAAACTTGAAAGGTAGTCTAGGCCCAGAGAGCATCCTGTAGTTTGGCACTTAATGAAAAGAATGGCTCTGAAGCCCCTTTCCTTAGGTAGTAAAGAAAATGCCAGTGCAGCAATTTCTCTAATCGCAAGGATCGACATTTACTTTGAGATTGAGCCTGCCTGTTTGTTAATTAGCGTGGTGGAGTCGCATTGCACTCAGCCCTGCATCTCAGCAGGCCCCTACTGTAAGATTTACATTTCACAGGGAGAAACAGTCTTGATAATGAAATGATGCTTTGCAGAGATATGTGCGGAGAAGCACAGCTGGATTATGTAAATGTGATTTATCCGAAGCTGTAGCACAAGGGTCCTGTTACTCAGATGGTGATCTATAACTCACTGATGGCTCTTGTGATTTCACATATATGTGCTCAGTGATTGGTATTAACTTTTAAGATCATTTATTTTTATGTATGCCATAAAAGGCTTACATCAAAGTTAATATGTATCTCCTACCTCTCCCCGACAGCGTTTTGCGATGTTTATCTTCTCCAGCTTTGCCATCAGTCATAGTGACATTTTCAAAGCAGAAAGATTCTGACTGAATGCATCCCATTTAGCACCAAAACAGAGAGATGCTTGGGAACCGAAATGAGATGACATGCAGTACCTATTTGCTCTGTTACAGTGTCAGTGTTCTCATTTCAGCTGGGAGAACTTTTTATGTTTTTCTCATTTCTGCTGGGAAAACTTTTTCCTATTTTTCTCATTATCTGGACAATGGGAGAAGGATGCAGTTCCTGAGCAGGCTGTGAAGTACCAGAGTGCCATCACCTTTGTTGGGATTTTCTCCTAACTCATTTGACCCATGCTGCGTTCCACGTCCTTCACCACTTACTCCTAAAATGAGGACTCGGGGCCTTGTACTTGCCAAAGCCAGGCCAAGGGATTGGCAGTGTATCATTTTTCTGTTCCTCTCCTTTCAGCCTTGTGAGGATCAGGAGATGTTTTAGCCTGGCTTCCTCATTAAGCATTGCATGCCTTGTCATGCTCTTTGCCATTTTCCTTACGATAGCTTTGAAACTTGGCAGCCTGCTCTAGCCAGCCTTGGGGGAGAGGTGCAGCAGGCCGAGGGGATTAATTTCTGTCAGGTTTGTGAGGAGAATGTGCTGGGGAGAGGAGAGGGACCAACACCTCTGCCCAGGCAAAGGGCCGAGAGGCTGCTGCCCACTCCTGCCCGGTCCTGCCACTCTGAGGGGGCTTCAAGCACAGGGATCCCTTCCCTGCCAGGGGCAGCAGCAGGGAGATACAGCGGAGCTGGGGTTGACATACACACCTGCCTGTACAGAGGGTCACAGAGGGGACAAAAAACTGCATCTTCCATAGCCATCCCTTTAACTGGTGACAAAACACGATGCACTTCTGAGAAAAGAAGTGCCTGCTCCTGACCCGAAAACTAGTGTATGAATGCAAATAACATTTCTGCTCCATTGAAGTGATCTGTAAGGGAGAAACAAGAACACCAAGCCCTCGTTTTTAAGCTCATCACTTTGGGGAATTCCCTGATTGAACCTCTAAGTTCAAACAGAGAGAAAAACATGCTTGACAGCATGTTGCTTTTTTAATTCTTCTTTGTGCAAGTAAGAAGATTTGAGTATTTAAAATCCCTGTTGTATTTAGGAATGCAAGATAGGGTCGGCAATTGTAGAAAACAGAAATTGCCATTGTTAGCTGTTGACCCAGCAGCCTGTTCTGCTGATTTTTCAACAAGTGGGCAGGCACAGACAAGTCATCAAAAGGAGAAATTTGCAGATGGTTTGAAAACTGTGGCCACAGGTAGAGAAAGAGAGGTCATAAGGCTTGTAAATATGTAAAAAAAAAAAACAAACCCTCCATATATATGAAAATACATATTTAACAGATACTTGTATGTGTTTCTAGTTGAAAAACTGTGGTCTGCAAGGAGTCATCTTAAGCAGTTTATAAGCATTGTGAGCTCTAGTCTCTACCTTGTTAAAAAAGTATTGCAAAGCAGGATAGGAGTTCAGCTTCTTCCACACATCTAAAATGTGAAAGCCTTCCCGTTTTAACAATCACCTCCCCAGGGACAAAATGATGTAATGTAGGGTAATGTAATGGGGCTATAGAAATACATATGAAGACTCAGACAAGCTCCAAATCGCATAAATCTGACTTTCACAAATGGTAACAGGAAGGATAGGCATAGGTTTGGTATTACCTGTGCTGCTCTGAGAGGGGCAAAGGCTGCAGATGTCCTTGGGACATCTAAGTATTTACAGGCTGGCTCTCTGGGGAATCCCTGTTTGTGCAGTTCCAAAAGTACTCTGAGTAGACAAATGAAGTGCTTCTCATCTTTCTCTGAGCTAGAAACATCCCCCAGTTTTAAATTCCTTCCTTTGAGGAAAAACCTCAGCTCAGTAAAGTACTTCAGCGGTTGGCTTCTCAACTGAAAATGCCAAAAGGGCTAAACTGCAATGATGTTTTAGTGGCTTGAAGGGCTGGGCTCACAAGGGAAGGCTTATGCTGCTGTAAATTCCACTTAAGTCTCAAAGAAAATTGCTTATACTGCTTATTGACTACAAGATTACAGAAAGACATTCTGTTTTCTCTTCTTTCTCCTTAAATCTGAGTATTGAACAGCTTTTGCAGTTCAGCCTCTTTGCTTTCTGGGAGATTGTGAAAGTGCTGCTGAGCCAAGGACTTCTCACCCCCGTTTTCACATACTTTTATGGAAGATCAGCTGCACTTGTGCATAACTGCTCACAGGTTTTCTCATTCCCCCCCTTCTTGCTTTCCTCCTGGGAGAGCAAGGCAACTGAAAAAATCAGACTTAAAGGTCTAGCCTTGCCTAATGGCAAAGGTCCTCCCTTGAAAGTCTGTACTTTTTTAGTGGAATAGAATAATGCAGTATTCAACCAAACTGATTTTTCTTTTGCTGCTCCTTATGCTCTTACTCTTCCCACACTGCTAAAAGGCTGGCTTTTCAGAGGTGGTGCAGATGATGGTAACTGCTGTACTACACCTCTCTCCTTCAGTAAGTTTGTCTGATGTTTCCCTTTAGTTCAGTTTCTGGTTGTATTTCTCGATAGCAACTTACATAGCTGACAGTAGTAAATTCTAACTGTTAAGTATACATTAATATGTCAAGATTAATCAAATTTAAAGCTATTCTTGAATTATTCATGTTGCTAATTTCCATCATTCCAGTGGATGCTGGGAGGTTACTTACAGCACAGTGTGGTTTTGAAAATTAAGCTGTGTATGTTCCTTTTCTGCAGACTTGTTCATCTTGAGGTTTTTGCTCTTGTAAAGCTCAGAAGAACACGTAAATACAGTAATGGGATCTGGGGCATCAGTTGGATGGATCTTCGGGTATTTTCACTGCTGTATCTCCATTGACATGATGCCCCCACCCCGCCCTGCATTTGCACAGGTATATAGACTGTGACACCGGACTGAAGCAAGTTGCCTAATGCCACACTGACAGTCTGTGGTAGAGGGAGGAACTGATCTGAAACACGTGCCTCTACTATTGAACTATTATTTACCTGGTTTCTTACTCTATCTTATTGTGTATATGCTTTCAAAATAATGCAATGTTATGAATAGTCTAAAAAGAACCAGATCTGAAACTTAATTAATTGTCCTTGGCACTACTTGAATAAAACTATTAGTGTGTGTATCACAGGCTCCATCCAGCTGCCACTAAAGGTGCTGTTAAGATTTCCTTTTACTTCATTATGACCCAGAACAGGCTTCAGGACTAAAAGTGTATCCTGTCCATTTGGAGTAGCATTGCAGTTTAGCTAAAGGAGCCAGACGTACAGATTTTAAACAACAGTAGAGGGGAAAAAAAAGGACATCATAAGTACAAGAGATAATTCTTTGACTAAATATCTACTGGAGTTTAAATTAGAATGAGGAAACAAAGCTATCTGTTCAGGAAATCAGTAAATAACATGCTCAGGACAGGCACAGATGTTTAAAAACCAAACTTTTTTCCATTTTATGTCTGTATTTCCTACAGAGGAAAACAAAAAATTTAAATAATGTGTCTAGGCTCTTCCACAAGAAGGAATTCAGAAAGGCACAAGGAGCATTAAAATTTAGAATTTTTTAATGTCTGTGACAACTTGCTGTGTGCTTTGGAATACAAAGCAACACTGAATAAGAAACATTTAGTTGACATGCATGTCCCCCAACTCACTAGGATTTCAGCTAAGCTGAAGCCTGGAATCCAGACATCAAAACTTGAGAGATAAGATGTCTTCCAGCCCTGTCTGGTTTTGCCCAATCCTTGGTCTTGTTTTTGATTCCAGGAAAATGGATGATAAAACTCTTGTTCCTGATGCTGGGAGACAGCTGGGCCCTGCTACAAAGTTGCAAAGTTGCCATCAGAAATTCTACCAGGAATATATGGGCAACAGTTCTTGACATGCAAGAACTTAGGATAAAATTGAACATAACGATTTTTCTGTGCATCTGCATTACGAAGTCCCAAAATTGTCCAGCCAGGTGATTTGTAGCAGTGGCTGAAGACTGTGATGTTTCTGTTTGGCACAGTTGGTGCACTGAAACACTGAATATTGCATTACTCTGATTACAGCTGGGAAGGCATCAGGCACCTCAAACCATGAAAAATATATATTTTGGGGTTTTTTAGAAGATAGTAAAAAGTATATAGAGAAAGGAAAAAAACCCACTACCCATCAACCAAACAAAAACAAACCACAAACTCCCCCCCAAAAAACCAAAACCAAAAACCAAACAAACCCAAAAAACAAACCCCCAAACCCAAAAATCTTCTTTTAGGCAAATGCTGCTTGCTGTTAGATTGCTGTAGTGGCCAGGTGGTAAAATGTAAGACCACCTTGCATGACTGGCCAGACTGCTGCCTGCTACAAGCTGCTCAGCCCTGTCTGCTTCCCAGAGATTTGAAAGAGCTGAAACCTGGTTTTCTGCAGTCAACCTTGATGATCTCAGACGTGTTGCTAGAATGAAACTGCTTCTATTCTTTATGCACATCTTGCTGTGAGTATTTTCTCCAAATGTTCTTAAGAACCGCTTATTAACTGGCAGTATAAAGAAAACATTTCTGGAGAATGATCTAGGGAGTAGAGAGAAAAAGCTTCTCCTTAAATTGTATTTAAACCTTTGAAATTGTGAGCATTAAGTGGCCATAAATTTCTTCCTAGCTCTGGGAGCTGCAGTTGGTTTCATTTTGAAATGGAAATAGTGAGGCTGGAAAAGGATTTCAGACCTGTAGGCATTCCACATACTGCCTGAACAACAGCCAGGAGCAGAGTTGTCGGTCACAATATTACAAGAGTGTAATCGGAATTCATTAGTATCAGTTATCAGCTTACTGCTGATAATCAGGAGAGACGGGAAGAAATGGTGTAATGAGTATGTCTGGGAAATGTTTACACCTGCATCATTTCATTGTTTTTCCTCAGTATGTTTGAATGAAAAGTAGAAATTGAGGAATCCCTTGCTCAGTGCAGGAGGTTCGCATGGCTTCTAGTTTTCAGACAAAATCCACATAGATACCTAAGTGCACATAAATCAGGATCTCTTGTGTCAGGTATATATTCCCCCTCACTTGGTTTGAAGTGAAGTGATGATGAACTCAGTAAGTTTTCAGTAAGCTTGGCTCTTTGAAGGATAAGAAGTATAGACTTCAACTAGTGTGATACTCTGGTCACTCATGGCAATTTCAGTGGCAGTTATCTTAAATTTGTAATTATTCAAGACTTTTACATAGAAGAAAGCATTTTCCTTTCTTTTCTCCTTCCTTAAGACTTTTATGGGATTGCTATCATTCTTGCTTTAATTAGATCATTTCAGAATGGTGCACACTCTGAATAAGAACAGTCCATGTGACAGAAGACAACACTGGAAATTTGGAATCACAGCAGCTTTTTTTTCCTCTGTAAGCATAGTGCAATATCTGCAGATATTTACCATCACCACCACCCACCCCCCCTTTATTTTTTTTTTTGAAGGAAGAGTAACACTTTTCCATAATTTTTACTTTTGATTGTTTTCTCTTGGCCCAAGGAATCTTGCCCACCTGACATCTCTTTAACCCACTGCAAGAGATGTTTATTCTACCTAATTTTCAAAGTCCAACAAGCAGTACCGTCATGGACCCTTCCTGTTTATCTTCGGACAAGTGGTGTTTCGCTCATATCTGTGAGCTGGCCTTACAGCAAAGTCGAACAGCTCATTGAAATACAGTCCTGAAAATCCAGGATTACTTCTGCATAATCCGTTTTAGCACAGGCAGCACTGACATATTTTTTTGCTGTGATTGTTTGATCTTTAAAATGGAGAATATTTCTTAATTAATTTCTCTTGAAACATAAGATCATAAATACTGTTGAATTCATTCCTGTGCAGAGGCTTTTTTTTTTCCCTGAAGTGGTTACAAAAGTGACTTTTGTTCTTGAATAACATACAGAATTTACCCCTGTAATCCTAAACTTATTGTCATGACAGCTGGGGAGCTGGAGAGGAGCAGCATTCTCTTTCTTTATGTTTCTCTCTTTGGCAACTACTATTGGGGCATGGTGGAAACATTGAAAAGAATACATCTTTGAAATGACACTCTCAGCCAAAAAACCCAAGCAGAACTGAAAGGAAATTCAGTAGAATAAAGGAAGAAACTACTTATCATAACTGAAAATTATTCCATTAGAACTTTTGCAAAGTTTAGTTTAGAAAGGCCCAAGAAATGAAAATTAATAACTTCCAGCTTTGAAAATTAGAAAGATTTTGAAGGTTAAATGAATAAGAGGTCACCTAGCAGATGAGTGAAAGCTTCAGGAGATTTACTTCCATGCTGGGAGCCTCACATCACGTTTGGCTCTCCACACAATGCAGATTCACACAAGCATGTGCACTTAAAAATTTAAAACAAATTTAATTTCTCAATGGCCTCAACTCTCCAGGAGTTCAGCTCTCACCTCACACCTGTTGGCAGCTGGGACTTTTTTTGAAGAGAAGGATTTTCAGTGACAAATGCCTATTGGTGAAACTATAACTTGCTAGAACGTATTAGTTTAAGAAAAGTTTTAATTTGGAAAAAAACAAGTTTGAAATGGGATTCCTGGTCAGAATGGGAGAGCAGTCTTTCCCACAGTAGTTCGTCTCACACCTGGGTTGTGACTGATGGTCTGGAGTCATTGCTGTGCCTGATTTGCTGCACAGATGTGTAAAATCAAATTGCCTTCAGCCTCAGTGACGACGAGAAATGAACAAATTTCCTTAGATTTTCAAGGGCCTATTGCCACTGCCAGCTTTTTCTCCATGTATTTGTCTGCATATTTACACACTACTTATGTGTGTGTTTTTGGGGTACCTGCTTGATGTACAGGGGCTTGTGGCACAAGTACAGCAAACTCAGAGGTCATGTGTTAGGCGACAGTGACACAGAAAGCTGGGACTGCCAGGGAACTAATTTAACTGAGTCTCTGCAAGGGTATTCAGAGTACCAAAGAATGAAGATTAACATACACTCATACATACACACCCTTTTTTTCTTTTTTCCCATCATAATCTTTTTTTTGTTCTAATTTCTTTCTCCACTTATAGCTTTGGAAAGGCATTTTTGAGAGAGGCAAGGAGTCTGTGGCGGTTCTGGGAATAAAAGTCACATTTCCTGGCTGCAAATTATATGCCTTGACCACAGACTTTTTCCTTCTTAGAAAATCTAATTTTGCCCTGGCTTGTATTGTTATTATGCTGCCTCTTTTTTTTTTTTTTTTGTTTTATTTTTAAGAAGCTGCAGATATCTGGGTTGGTTCATGTGGTGTTATATGATATTTTGGGATGTCTTGGATGAACGGTCTTTGAATATTAAATATTTTAACTTTTATTCAGTTGTTTTTACTTTTCACAATGACTACAGTTATATTTCACCATTATCTGTCCAGGATGTGCCTAGTCCTATGATTGCTGTTTCACTTTAAGAGTCATGTGCAGTTGTAAAAGGTGTGGAGGTATTTGAGCATCACAAGAGGTCTGTCTGATACCAGCTGCTATCTAGATTTTTAATGAGTCATTGCTCATGTGGCAATGAAAGCTCATTTAGGTCAAGTAGGCTTTCATTTTTAATTGAATTATTGGTTCTTAGGGGTTTTTTTAGAGGAACTGCTTCTGGGCTGTTATAGTTATCTCTTTAAAGGTCTTCCACCTTTCAGTGAAATGCTAGGAGGACAGTGCTTCAATATTCTCATGTTTCTAGGCAGTAGCAGGTGTTTTTCTGTTGAAATTCTTGAAGTCCTAAAGGATGTGAAATATTTTTAATACATAAATACCATGAAAATCTTCAGATGCTTTTTCAGAGTCTGCTTTCTCTGTGCAGTTCATCCATGGAAGGATAATTAGGAACTTAAAGAAGTGGATAGTCCTCCTTGGCAGTTAATCACTGAAGTACTCAGGAGAGGTTTAAGAAATACACAGGTATCCCCCTTAGTTTTGTGTTTTAGCACTGTTTTCAGGTCTTGAGTGTTCTGATTTCAGAGTGCTGTCCTCCATAAATACCTGGAATTTTCTGTAAAATTGGGGCAATGATAATGGTGCTTTGCTGTTCTGCAGTGTTCTCTCCTCTCAGTGCCTACTGAATGCTGACAAGGGCAGCAGCGTGAATGGTGTAAGCAAGCTAGGCAATATTACAGGTAGGGTCCCAAGTCAAGACTGCCAAGTATCTACTTAGAATTTCTTTATTTGGAGATGTGGTCCTGCTTTTCTGAGATGCTATTATGTAAAACATACTTTTCCTTTCATTTCTATTGAGTCACTGACATTTATAGGCCAGGAACTTGCCTTAAAACATGAACTTTAAAGGACTGCAGTCTTTCATACATGAACACCTTTAGGTACCTTCATTTGTGAATGGGGTGGAGATAGAGACACTTGACACTTGTAATGCAGCCACTAAGTAGTATATTTGAAATTGTGTGTTATAGAAATTAAATACAGAATCATTGTTTTCCCAGCTCCCAGGGGATAAAAGAAAGATGGCTGGTGTGTTGGGAGAAGAGGGAGGTAACCAACACCTTGTACTAATAAAGGCATCTTAATCCCTTAATCTGTTTAGAAAAAATATACTTCATTTTTCCTATCCTGCTTATGGTATTTTAACTGTAATATATGAGTGACGCTACAGCATGGGGCAGGAACTCTCCTCCCTGTATGTGTTTCTTAAGATTCAGGAAAATAGATCTTCTGCTCTGACTGGGACTTTCAGGCATGAGTTCAGCATATTTTTAAGTCAGTAGTATTGAGTATATAATCAGAGCTCTTTCTGTAGTATATTTACTGCTTTAGATGGGTACTCTATGTTAATTAAGAGAGGGGGAGGGCCTGCAGACCTCATACCCAGGGCAGCATAGCACGTGTATTTTTAGTGTCTCATTCTCTGGAGAGTGGTGAATCGGTTAATTATTTTCCATGATGAATGTGTGTCCTCCGAAGTCACAAGAAAACGTTGTTTAAAGTTAGGAGCTGAATGCAAAGCACCAGATGTTATTTGCTACCATGCACAAATAAATGTGATAAAAATAATTCCCCTTAAATAATACATGGTAGGTTCACATGGGATGTGGAAAACACAGCAAATGTGCTTGTGAGGAAATGACCTCCATATTTCATTTGAACTGCACCTTTCATCTGTTAGAGCAAATTTGTGAGAGAGATCATTCTACATCCCTGAATCTCCAGCATATCCCTGATATGTTCTCCTAACTCACTGCTTTGCTTGTTTTTCTCATTCTATTTATCCAGCAAAAGCAGGGACAAAGGACCAGAAAAGCAAAACATGTTTCAGATAAGGTATAGATGGAAACTGTAGGACCCCGGTTGGGATTAGAGAAGAATGTAAACTGTGCAGGACAGCGGCTCAGATGAGTCTCTGTGCCTGCTTGTGCTGTTTACGTTTTATTCAACTATTGTTTATTTTAACAAAACCTGCTGTAATTATAGCATCATGTTGTTTTATTACACATACACATGAGGGCTGATACAATTCTATTAATATAGAATCATGGAGTAGGTTGGGAGGGACCTTAAAGACCATGTGGTCCCAACTCCCTTGCCATGGGCTGGGACACCCTCCACTAGACTAGGGTTGCCCAAAACCCATCCAGTGTTTTTTAATTCTTTAGTTTTCATCATACCTTTTGTTTTAACTGAGTATGAGAGAGAAAGTCTGAGGAGATAAACTCACATAAAGAAGCTGGAAGAAGCCTCTGGGATTGAAACATCACCATCCTGCTTTGTCAGTGCCACATATAGGACAGCCTCTTCAGAAAGCTTTCTAGTATAACACTTGCAGACATAAAGCTATTGTATCTTACTTTCAGTCTTCATTAAGCTCCCTTATATAGATTTGGGTTATTCAAACAGGAAACTCTATTATTTCATAATTATAAAGCCTTTTCTCTTTCAATGGAAACGTTTTGTGGTGGTTGTTAAATTAGTTTATTATTCTTAGACATTAATTTTCCACCTTCAAGTGAAAACAGACCTCTCTATTCTAATCACATAAAGTCCTATTTACATTAAGTAGTCTGTTCGGCAAGTCACTTTGGGTCCTCCAGATCTGCATTAATCTTCCCTGATCACACACTCACCAGCTTACTAATGGGTCTGTGCTCCTGCTCTGATTACACTGGTTTCTGAAAAAACTGGGATTAATTCAGTGGCCTTTGGCAGTGGCAGAAGGGGTGGCTGGGAAGAAGCTGTGGTGATACTTGCTGTAGAGCTCACTGTTGGCACAGCGAGCTCCCGCTGCTTCGGTGATTTGCTGGGTTATCTCGGTTAAATTGCTTAAACCCCAAGTAGACAAATTGCTAGTTCTTCTTTTTTCTTCTTTTTTTTTTTTTTCCAGAGGCTTTAAACTTAGAGAACAGAGCTTATAGGATCACACAATAGTTCAGGTTGGAAGGAAATTTTGAAGCTAATCTATATCTAATCCTCACTTAGCTGTAAGCTATGGACCTACGTGAAAAAGCAGTTCTTTAAGTTGGGTTTTTTTTCATAATTTTAAAGTGCATATTTTTTTTGGATCCTAACTGGTGCCATAAAGCACCTTATTTAAGTAAGTTTACAAAAACCCTTCAGCTAACATAACTTTCCCATGTCTATAAAAATTCAATTTATGTGTGTGTGACTTAGCAGAGCTGACAATTGCAGAGATTTGTTATATGTTTATTTTTTAAGTTTCATCCACTTCATCTTTTGCTCGAACCGGAATCTTCTGTGTCTGATAACACCACCAGGGAAAAAATAAAATATGGCTTGGAAAAATATTGTTCTATTATGTGAGGATGTGAAAACACTTACCCTAACCATTAACTCCAGTAAAGTGGTGGGATGTATATAAATTAAAGTAATAGATTTTAGAAGGCAAGATGACCGGGGGATAGAAATACATTTCTTTTGAGGCTGAATCTGTATGTCTTTCTCTCGAGGATGTGTTTTCTTTTACATGTAGTCTTTTTCTGCTGAATTGTGTTGATAGGGAAAAGTGTTAGATAATGCTTTACTGTAGAAATACATGCTTTTAGAAAGGTGTAACAGTTCCTTTGTTTTCTGTTGTTTTGGTTGGGGGTTTTTTTTGGCAAGCACCAGTCTTAGTAGGAGAGTACAGGGATATGCCTGTCTTTATCTCTAAAGACAGCAAAGCACAAATCATTACTCATCTATGTTAATTGCAGTCTGATTAATTCATCTGCCTGTTAATTGGGTGTGTGATGTGCCATCTTCCCTCATAGTCTCATAAGTCTGTTAGTGCCAGATGTCTGTCCTGCAGTCTGGAAGAACTCTTTTTACTGGTGCTTAAAGTCTCTGGTGCATCCACAACCGCATTTCGTGGATCTACTAAGTGCAGTGATTGAATCCAGCTGTTTGCATTCTGTGTCTCACTGTCATTTGCCAGCTACTCGCCATGAGAGCTGGGCAGGAAACAATTTTCCCATCCCATTAAAATTTTCAGGGTTTGAAAAAAAAAAAAAAGAGTTTTTTAAGGCTGTTCCCCAGAAGTGGAAAAAAAACACCCAAGATTTCAACCCCCAAATAGCTTGTCCATATGACGGTCACTTCAGTTGAGGAGACTCCAAGCTGGATATTTTCATGGAATGTTTCTCTATTTTAATCAAAATTTTGGACGAATAATTAACTTGTGAAAAACATTCAATGTCCCAAATTTCTAACTATTTCTATGCACCAGAGCTACTATTTGCTCACAGATGATCTGTTCTAGTTGTAAAGGGTAATTTTTTTCCATTTGAGCAACTGCCAACGCTTTGGGAAAAGCAGACATTGCACACTGATTTCCCTCTCACCACCCCACATCATCCATGCTTCATATAATATAATTTGATATATCTGTTGAGAGCATGGATTGAATTTACTGGCCCTTTTTCCTTTGTAGTCACTGTCAGTGACACGAATCTAATAGGAGTAGTAGGTACATGTCTCTTCCCACGGTGTTTTTTTGCAAAAGAGGAGAATGTACACCCAATATCTACCTCTTTCTGTTACCCACTCAAATGTCAGTTTTGACTCTAATTTTAGTGTTTCATTTTATTATTCATACTATTGTACTGCATTATACATTGTTATCTTTATATTATGTTGTACTTGAAAAGTGCATTAGTTTAGGCACTGAACCAGCATGGCAGATGAGTCTTTCACAGCTTAAAACCAAGGATCTAAGAATTTTACAGCCTTACTGTATTTAACCCAAATCCCTGCTGCAATGTACAACTTAAAAGGTCTACTCACTGGAAACTTTGGCCTAATGCATGCTCTGTGGCCATGGAGGTATTGGCTCTTAAAGGAGAATGGCAAAGGTGAAGAAAGGGAAAGATTAGTCTTGGTTTTGGTTTCCCTCACCAAAGTTGGGGATACACAGGGGTTGTAGGCTAAGGCAGCCTACAGCTACTTGGTGTAGAAATAGCACTGTACTTGCACACTGGGTAACCATGAGCCCTGCAGATTTTTGCACTGTAGATCAACAACTGATTGAACACAAGGAGACTGCTGCAGCCAAGTAGCTAATGCTGCTTCAGGATGTCCATGTGTGCAGGAATGCGTGCCTACTTTGGCACAGAATGTCATCCTCTCCCCATGGACTGCAACAATAAGGCTTCCAGCCGGTTTTCCCATAGCTGAGATTTTATCAGTTGGCTCTCAGGCGTGTTCTTAGCTTGTGCGTGTCTGTTCACCACTCCTAGCCTTCTCTTTGCAGTGCTTTGTAGTGATGTTTGTCTGAAAACTGGCAGTACTGGGCCGGTCTGTACAGAGAAACTGACTAGCACATCTGGTGTATTGCAAAGGTCTGGCAATCGCTGGCTCCGTCTATCAGGCTGTTTGACACGTCGCCTCTCTCTGTTACTGGAGACAGTATGATTTGTTGAATGTGATTGGAATGTCTTATTAAATCGTAAGTGAATCCTTTAAAAATTAAATTCTGTATAGGCAAAACGACTAGATAATTTCTAGATGCTATAAATCTCTCTTCTGATTTATGGTTATTTCTATTCATTCTGTGAAGAGATCAGCAGTAAGAGGAACACACCAACAAACAGCTTTTTTGATACTTTCCTTGACTAGTAGTATATAAATAATTTCTGAAAGATACTATTAACTTCCCTGGTGGGACAATAAAAGTGCTAAATAATTCTGGAGACTGGAAACATCTCGACCCACCAATGTTATTTATTATAATACCAAAAATAGGGCTAGTACCTTCATGATTATTTCCTTCAAATAATTCAAAACCGAGAAAATAAAAATACTAAGGTGTTATCTGTGAGCTATAGACCTTGTAGGGTAATCTCTTGTATATATCTTTTATTTATAGACTCAAAGGCTTTTTTATGATACTCCTCCACAGCATAGCTGGGTATCTTACAAAGTTTAATGGCTCTTTCCTAACAATGCTTATCTTTTGAGGGAACAATATCTCCATTATAAGGACAGGTAAGGAAAGAACGGTGAGCTCAGGATTACCCAAGGTCATGGTGGAAGCACACAATAGTAATACAGGTGGAGTGCAAACTTCAATATGGTGTATTAATGCCTAGTCTTTCTCTCCACGATATCCTTTCCGCTGCCACACGCTGCTTATTTGTAAGGAGCATCATCACATATTGTGAGATTTAGTTTTGTGTTAATGGCAAGCAAGGCTCATGTGATTATTTCTCTTCTTCCCATGCTCTTTAAAAAAAAAAAAGTGTTCATCAGTACCCCAAAATGCTGCCTGTGAGCCACTCTCGTTGTCACAGCCACTATTGAAATGATAGAAACACGCAGAGAAAAGGCTTGCCCCTATGAAAGGATCCCCATGATGGAAAGGGACCTCCGGCTGTCAGACGCGTCGGGCTTGTTCGCTGCGTGATCCAGCATAAGCGGGGCTGACTTCCAACCTCCCGGCACAATGCGTGGTGTGTGGGGTCACCCTCCAGCTCCCCTGCCCCCTGCTCCCAGGCCACGGGGCTGACCTCCTCCCTCGGGGAGCGTGACCCCTGCCAGCCCAGCTGAAATGGGCTCAGCGGACTCCCAGCCGGAGTGCAAGGCTCAGAGCACGGCTGTCGGCAACAGAGATGGTAATGGGAGAAAAACATTTGTCTTCGGAGGCACCGCTGCCGCCAAAGAGAATATTCAGCTCCATTCTTATTTAAATAGGGTGCATATTCAAGACTTCACTTGTTTTAAAAGCTCTGTGAGATCCCAGAGGAGAGAAAAATAGAAGCATGCTGTCAGGCTTCTCGGGCAATTAAAATAAAAATAAAGGGACACTTATTCTGCTGTGATTCAGAGTATGTAGTTTCAGTGATGTGGATGCACATATATACATATCTATGTGCATAATAAATCCACATGTGCAGAGAAAAAAAACACGTTGGTGTAGTTCATCATTAGCAAAAAAAAAAAAGGCTGTCTGAATTATTTGATAAAGGTGAATCTGTGGAATTGGAAACATTATTGTGTGATAAATCTAGATTAACTCGAATAATTTTGTTGAATTCAGTGGAATTACTTGTATGAGTGAGAGATGTGGCATCCTGTCCTGTCCTTGAGTTAGTCCTACCAAGTGGTTACTGCGTGGGTTGAAATGACACAGAACTGAAAACGAACACGTTGCATGTTTTATATATATATATTGTTTCCATTACCTCATCATATGGGAAGCAAGTCAATTACCTGCATTATAGAAAATTGGACATTTCCAGTGTCCAATACTTAAAACATTGTTACTTCTTCCTGATACAGTATGCATTGTACTTGCAGTTCAGACTGCATTTCACTTGGAGGAGATTCACAGTCTGAAGATTAGTTTCTCCTCCATGTCCTTGAGTAAGAGAGGGCATGCAAGGACTGAAAAGCCTTGAAATCTAGGGCCATGTACTTCTGGATATGAAGGCTTCTATCCAGCAGGTTATTTCTTGGAGTTATTGTGACCCAGAACAGCTCTCTGTAACTTTTCACATCTCTTCAATCTCCTCTCTCACACAGAGACTTGGGAGAATCTGTTCAGCAAGATGAAAAAAAAGAAAAAGAGATGTAGCACCTTAAAAAAGAGTTAGAAAAATAGTCGAGGTTGATGAGTGAGTGTTTTCGTAACAGGGGCTAATGCAATCAGTTAGATTTATGTATCCTATTCTGTATTTTAATAAAATTGCAGCTTATACCTGGCCTTGAAGAAGAATGTGGTTTTAAATAATTTAACAGTGCAATGGCAAAGTAAATGGATGGAGATGGTATGCAAAATTGTTTTACATGGTACATGTGAAATATGAAGTGCCCTGGCTACTGCTGGCAGTTACTTTTTCAAGCCAAATCCTCTCAAGGATTTTGTGATTTCTTTTTTATATTCTACAAGGCTGCACTCTCATTGTGACTATTCTCATACAACATTCGTTTATATGTAAATAAATGTACATAAAACTGTGAAATAGTGAGGGCTTCTTATGTGTCTCACTTTTATTGTGTTTTTTTTGTTTCTTACTCATGGAATCACAGGGTGGTTGAGGTTGGAGGAGACCTCTGGAGCTCCTCTGATCCAACCTGACCTGCTCAAGCAGGGCAACGTATAGCTAGTTTTCCAGGACTGTATCCAAACAACTTTTCATATCTCCAAAGATGGAGACTCCACAACCTCACTGGGTAACCTGCACCAGTGCCTAATCACCCTCACAGTGAAAAAGTTTTCCTTTTGTTCAGAGGGAACCTCCAGTGTTTCGGGTTGTGCCCGTTGCCTCTGGTAGTCTGTCACTGGGCACCTCTGAGAAGAGCCTGGCTCCATCCTCTTTACATCCTCCCTTCCTGTATTTGTATCTATTAATAAGATCCCCCTGAACCTATTCATCTCCAGGCGGAACAAACCCAGCTCTCCTAGCCTTTCCTCATAGGAGAGATGCTGTGGTCTTTGTGGCGCTCCACTCCAGTAAGTCACTTTTGAGATAGGCTTGAGATATTGACAACTGATTAAAAAATGAGCTGACATTGTGCACCCCAGGTGTTTTTGCTAGAATAGGTGTTTTTGCTAGAATTTCTCATGCCAGCCTAGGGACAGGCCCCAGTGCCAACTGGACACTTGAGAAAATTTGGTGGTGACCCAGGTGTCCTGGTTTCAGCTATGATGGAGTTAATTATTTTTAGCAGTGGATGGAATGCCATGTTTGGGTGTTAGGATGAGAACAGTGCTGATAGCACCCTGATGTTTCTAGTTGTTGCCGGGCAATCAAGGACCTTTCTCAGCTCTGCATACTTCCTTACTAGTGAGAAAGGAGGGGACGTAGCCAGGACAGGTGACCCGAACTGGCCAAAGAGGATATTCCATGCCAGTTACGTCATGCTCAGTATAAAGGGGACTGGGGGGAAGAGGAGGAGACAACGCCAGGACGTGCAGTTTCTGGGGGACGGTCGGGTTTTTTTCCGGGACGGGCTCTAAGCTGTGCGGCCTGAGTTGTGTGGTTTGGTGAGAAATTGCATTGTGTATCACCAGTTTCATCTATTTTGTACTTTAAACTTCTGTTATTGTTATATCTAGTTTTCTGTTATTGTTTAGTAAACTATCCTTATCCCAACCTGCGTGGTTCTGGTTTCTAGGTTGTGGTTTCTTTTCCTCCTTTCTTCCTTCCCTTTTCCCCCTCCCCCAACTTTCCCTCCCCCTTCCTTTTAAAAGTACAAGCGACTGTGTGGGGTGCGGCCCTCGGCCGGGGCAAAACCACGACAGTTATTTTGGCACCCAACGTGGGGCACGAACGGTTGGGATAACGGTAGATCTGACCCTGACTATCACAATTAAGATAAGCACTGTTGTTTAAGCAATCTCTGGTCACGATGCTGTGGTATTTATTCACAAGGCTGTGTCCATGGCTGTGGCAGCAAAACCACCACATGCTGTATACAATCCTGGCAGGATTCTTTACTCTCTCAGGTCTGCGGCTCCCATATTTGTTCCCATACTTCATTATAGTGTATTTTATGATATCAGTCTATGATACAATAATATCGATGACCATGAGCTTAATCTGGTACTTGTATGAGGTTTTGCTGTCCTGTCCATTCTTTGGACAGGGAGGGGTTAATAACAGCACTGCTTTCTTTTCCTTTGGGCTAAATACAACAGCTCTTATGGCAGTTTTTGAAAATCTTCAATATCTCTGGGATATTCAAACTAGCATTTTGCTATTGGTAGGTTTGGGGCAGATGGTTCAGTTTTTGTTATATATCAGGCATAGGTTTATGAATACCACTGAAGAGCTTTCTCCGAGACAGAATAATCACGAGTGGCAGGGCATGTGGCAAAGTATGGGCAAGTACCTAGGTACTTTCTCACGCCCGATGGTTTGGAACTTCACTCCTGAACAGCTACAAGACCCCGATCAAGTGACTGCATACCTAAAGAAAAATTGCTGTAGGTTTCCCAGAGATGGACACCTTACTGCACTGTGCTGGGCTCTGGCCACTATTTATCAAACACTGCTTGATAGCAGGCAGCACTGTCAGCACTGTCAGCACTGTCAGGGAGAAGGGAAAGGAAACAGACTGGCAGATACTATAGCTGCTGCAACCACTGGGGCTGACACTGCAGCTACTGCAACCCCTGTGACCGACACTGCAGCTACTGTAATCTCTACAGCAGACACTGCAGATGATCAGAAAAACCAACCCACACCAGTGTCTGTTGCTCCCGTACAAAAGAGGAAATGCACAAAGAAATCAGTTCGCATAGTGACGGATGATGATGATGATCAACCGGGACCATCCCGAGGATATCAGGATGAGGCAGAACCAGAGATTGTTACCCGATCCCTGACTCTGAGTGAGCTGCGTGAGGTCCGAAAAGATTTCACCCGCCACCCAAGTGAGCACATTATCACTTGGTTGCTCCGATGTTGGGATCACGGGGCCAATAGTTTGGAATTAGAAGGCAGAGAGGCCAAGCAGTTGGGATCCCTAGCTAGAGAAGGAGGAATTGACAAAGCAATTGGGAGGAGGCCGGAAATCCTCAGCCTCTGGAGGCGACTACTGTCAAGTGTGCAGGAAAGATATCCCATAAAGGAATATATTACATGTCAGACACCCAAGTGTAACAGCATAGAGACAGCTATCCAGCACCTGAGAGAATTAGCTGTACGGGAGATAGTTTATTATGATCTGGACAATTCACGGCTTCCCGCTGATCCCGATGAAGTCCTATGCACTCCAGATATGTGGCGTAAGGTTGTACGAAGTGCACCGTCAGGGCACACCAATTCACTGGCAGCAATTGACTGGAATGATATGGATCCACCAACCGTAAATGAGGTGGCCTGCCGACTCAGGAAATACCAAGACAATGTTTCCCTCTCCGTCATTGCAGCAGTAGAGAAACTGGTTCAACGACTTGACAACAATGTGTCCAACTCCCAACCCGTATGGAGCAATGTTGCAGCTACTGGGAGAAAGCGTCCATCGTTCCAAGAGGGAGAATACACACCACGACGTACATTGTGGTTTTACCTGCTTGATCATGGAGAGGACATGAGGAAATGGGATATGCAGCCCACCTCAGCCCTTCGAGCACGAGTAAATGAGCTGCAGGGTAAAACATTCGCACAACGAGATTCTGCCAGGAAGAAGGCTGCACCAGTTTCTACTGGGCAGTTCCCTAGACCAACTGGAAGGCCTACCTATATGTCTGATGTGTCTGATCCTCTTGAAGGGACCTCTAAGTCCTTTATGCAACCAGTGGAAAACAAATATGATCAGCAGCAATAGAGGGGCCCTGCCTCCAGCCAAGTGGTACGCCACAATTGACACTGCGAATGCTTTCTTCTCGATCCCACTGGCGCCAGAGTGCAGGCCACAGTTTGCTTTCACCTGGAGAGGCATCCAATACACGTGAAATCGTCTGCCCCAGGGGTGGAAACATAGCCCCACCATCTGCCATGGACTAATCCAGAATACACTGGAAAAGGGTGAAGCACCAGAGCACCTGCAGTACATTGATGACATCATTGTATGGGGCAACACAGCAGAGGAAGTTTTTGAAAAAGGAAACAGGGTAATTAAAATCCTTTTAGAAGCTGGTTTTGCTATAAAACGAAGTAAAGTCAAGGGGCCTACGCGAGAAATCCAGTTTTTAGGAATAAAATGGCAGGAATGCGTACCTCAAGGGGATTTGATTTTGGGTGAGAATAGCCAATATAATTAATAGAGTAGAAATTATAATAATTGCCAAATAACCCATTATTGTATATTCATTATTGTTATGATTGCTGTATGTTGTACCATAGCATTATAGCCGGAGTCATACAAGTTAATGAAGAATGAGTGCCATGATGATGGAACTAAAGCCTGGCCTCTCAAGAACTTTTTTTCTTTTTTCCCTTTGAAATTAAACTCTGACCCACAGACTATGAGCATGGACCATGCCAGGTGTATCAGTCAAGAGCCCGAGATGCAGCATGCAACGAGCCAATGGAACATACAATTATTCTGAGAAACTGTTACGACAAATGGAGCCTGAAAATCATGGACTAAATGAACTCAACAACTTCAGAGGGATGATTCACAGACTGAGGGAATAAGATCTGTATGCACGTATATGTGCATACATGTGTACATACATATATGGGTGTGTGAAACACGAAACTGGTTGTACCCAAAGAAAATTGTTGGATCTGGTCATGACGTAAATGGTATGGAATAAGGGGTGGATAATGTCCTGGTTTCAGCTATGATGGAGTTAATTATTTTTTAGCAGTGGATGGAATGCCATGTTTGGGTGTTAGGATGAGAACAGTGCTGATAGCACCCTGATGTTTCTAGTTGTTGCCGGGCAATCAAGGACCTTTCTCAGCTCTGCATACTTCCTTACTAGTGAGAAAGGAGGGGACGTAGCCAGGACAGGTGACCCGAACTGGCCAAAGAGAATATTCCATGCCAGTTACGTCATGCTCAGTATAAAGGGGACTGGGGGGAAGAGGAGGAGACAACGCCAGGACGTGCAGTTTCTGGGGGACGGTCGGGTTTTTTTCCGGGACGGGCTCTAAGCTGTGCGGCCTGGGTTCTGTGGTTTGGTGAGAAATTGCATTGTGTATCACCAGTTTCATCTATTTTGTGCTTTAAACTTCTGTTATTGTTATATCTAGTTTTCTGTTATTGTTTAGTAAACTATCCTTATCCCAACCTGCGTGGTTCTGGTTTCTAGGTTGTGGTTTCTTTTCCTCCTTTCTTCCTTCCCTTTTCCCCCTCCCCCAACTTTCCCTCCCCCTTCCTTTTAAAAGTACAAGCGACTGTGTGGGGTGTGGCCCTCGGCTGGGGAAAAACCACGACACCAGGGAAGACAGAAGACCAGCCCTTAAGCCATACAGTCACAGTTCAACACAGCTGGTGTACAAGTCAGTGTGTATCATCCTCCTGGCTTCAGGTGGAGTTGGAACGGACCCTCAATGCCCTCAGAAAACCCAATGATTGTTGGCGTGTCAAAACTCAAAACAAATTCGAAGTTTAGTTGCAGATGAATCAAGTATTTATAAGAAAACTAAAGCTCTCCTTTTCTTTTTTCATAAAAGCTGCAATTGTTTAAATTCTCCGTGGAAAGCTGGTATCTAGGACAAACAGGATTGCTTACCACATGATCAGGGTTGATTTTATATCCCCCTTTTCACTAATCTAAGATGCCTCAGAGAACTGTGTATATGTCAGGCTACATTTTATTGTAGAGCTTAATTGCTGCAAAGGATGATTTATCTGCAAAAATTATTGTTCCCATTAATAAATTCTCTCGGTAGTTATATAAACATTTATTGTAGCCCATGAATGAAAAGGATGCCGGTGCAGGTGTTGAGTGTACTGTAATAAAATTTGAGCAGTAAAGAGGTTGTTTATTGTACTCGGTCACATATTCTGTTGGACTCCCAGGTATTGAGACTGAAACAGAGCAAATGAAAAAACAAGATTAGAACCTTTTAAAATGGGAAATAAGCTAAAGGAAAATATTTTTTAGCCACTGTGCCTTTTTTCAGTTGCAAAACAATGCATGACTAATTTAGAGGAAACAGTATTATTTCTCCAAGCAGACTCTCCATGATACTTCTATTTTTCTTTTCTTTTATTTTTTTAAAATGTAATAGAAACATAGAATATACCGAGTTGGAAGGGACCCACACAATGGAAACCAAGAATACTTGACAACTCATTTTAGGTCTGGTAGGCTTGAATGTAAACTGAGCAGCCCAGAGAGAGTTGGCGAAAGAGTTTACTTGCTGTAATTGTAATAAAGGAAATTTAAAAACCACAATCTGTTTCAAGTCAAAAATGAACAACTGAATATTGACTTAATCATTTTTCCCCATGCCTTGCATGCCCATGCTCTTTAGGCAAGTGGCATTATGGGACCGAGGATACAAATGCTAATTCCTTTAGATAAATCGTGTTGTTTCTGAATCCTTCAGTCCATTAACTCAAGGTTTTTAGTTTCAGAGTCTTGCTTTACAGTGCAAGAAAATAAAGCATAAAAGCTCGGAAAAAAGTAATGAGTAGGGATCAAATCATATGATCTGTTTGTTTCTGGTGTTACACTTCATTTAGTAAACTTCACATGCCTCGTGATTTTGATGCAATGTTAAATGTATTTGGTTATTTTATGCAACACATCTTCATTTTTGTGTCTATCTAATATTTATTCCAGGAAGGTGGCCCTTCTCTGACTGGCATGATATTTCACCTGTTAAAATATTACAAAAGCCTAACAAAGCATTTTTCAAAGAATGTCTTGGAGGGAGGTATGAACATTTGTGGCTGGTACTAAGCTTTCCTTTGAAAGCTTATTATATTGTATTACCATTATTACACAATATTACCATTATAATATTGGGGTGGGTTTTTTTGTTCTAAGCAAAATATGGATTTCTCACCCATCTCCTAGATGTCTTGCACATGTAATAGTGGGTTGTTTTGGGTTTTTTTATATAGCTTTCTTTCCTAAGGTGATATGCTGGCTAGTATACCTCCTGAGTGAGTTTATCTGAAGCATCCAAACTCATGATGGTGCTCCCAGTTTTACACGGTTTAACCATAGGAGGGAGCCTCTCCTCTTCCAAAGTTACACGGTAAAATGCAACCATGGGCCTTTGGAGTTTTCCTACCAGGTCACATTTCGAAGTGTAAATCCGTATTATATTATTTTTTTACTTCTTCTCCCCCCCTTTCCCCCAAGTCTGATCCACTGCAGTTTCACAGGCGGGTACATTTACTTGGGAGTCAAACCTGCCAGTTCCAGAAGCAGCTACGCAGAAAATATCAAACCCTGCTCCCAAGGGATTCTAAGAGTGGGATCACACTTAACGCACGTATGGGATTCAGCCTTTGTTAGGAAATAGCTGGGTTGCAAAAATACCTGCCGGCATCACTACAGCTGCCACAGGGAAAGAGTGCTTGTTGCACTGATGCTGCAGAGGTGGTACTCCGGCCTTTTCCGTAGCACCTCTGTCTTCGTTATGGACAATTGTTATTGGAAAAGCAAATATTTTGGTGATTGTGCCTTTATTACAGTCAGGATAGGTTTGACTTTAGGACAAAGTTTATGTAGTTCAAAGTAAAAATTCTGTTGTAATGGAGTTAAGTGGAAGGAAACGTGTGTGTGCGTATATTTAAGTGCATTTCTGACTACATTAGTTACACTGAATCGGA
Source organism: Porphyrio hochstetteri (assembly GCA_020800305.1). Classification (NCBI taxonomy): domain Eukaryota; kingdom Metazoa; phylum Chordata; class Aves; order Gruiformes; family Rallidae; genus Porphyrio; species Porphyrio hochstetteri. The sequence continues at coordinate 139,701,880 of CM036905.1, forward strand.
TCAATAAACTGATATAAGAGAGAGATATAAATTCATCTGTTGAATTGAAAACCACAAAATAAATGTGGGAGGGAAATTAGAAAAGGAAAAGTGGAGAATAATCTGATTAGAGAAGCTTGAACAAAAGAATGACTTAAAATGACTGATTATTAAAGCTTAAGGCCCAAACTAAATTTTAGGTAATTTCTTTTTTTTTTTTTTAAATCCATAAGATTGAGATCTAAAAGAAGCTACCCTTAAAGTTTTAATGTGGTCAGAAATTATTTCTGGAGTTATTTGTACTTGCTGATTCAGCTTGGGTCTCCCCTCCATGGTGAGCAGAGGTTTCTCTGATGCTTCGACCATCAGGCTTGCCCTCCTCTTCCTCATCTTACAGGCCTAAACTGGGGCACTGGAGCTGGAGTGAATGAGAGATGGTGACTGTTGCCAAGGCGCGTGATGCTTGGGGTGCCTGGAGTGAGAGCTCAGAGTAGACTCAACCAGGAAAATGGGGTCTTCACGTACTGATGTGTTTCTCTAGCCTTGCAAAGCTGTTTTTCCAAGTTCCTCCCCTTGTTATTCCAGTTCGAGGCCATATTATTGCTTTCTGAAGCCTCTACCTGCTCTGTATATGCTGAAATCTGTCCTGGATAGAGACAGTGTTATTTTACAGTATTCTGAACAAATAGAAAAAATGCCACACTTTCCTCACAGCAAGAGCAGTGCATGGTATTAACTCAGTCATTTCTCACACCTAATATTCCACTGCTTTCCTTGCATACGTTATTGGATAATATCCAGATAAAGCTATATGTTATTTTTTCTTGTCATGTGAATGTGATGATAATTCCTAGGAGGAATCTTTAATGAAGGGGTAAATCTGCAGCAGTGCTTATGTTACAGCTCAGTACTACAAATTCTTTTTCATATAAGTAGATTTCTTGTATGGAGTCTGAGTAACTGTTACATGAGGTGATGCCTGTGTTTGCAGTAGTTTGGAGAGTGGTTTCCCATAAGCCATTTAAACCATATGTCAGTATGCCACTTCATTCTTTACTTCTCCTCCCTCTTCCCAAATACACACAAGTTAACTGTCTTAATTTTTCTTTGATTTGGAAAAATGGGCAATACCACCGCTATGTAAACCAGTCTGTGTATCTTTTCACTGTAGGAATACCCAAAAATTGGAATTCCAACTGTGCTGCAAACCTATGAACTACAGGGAAAATATACGTGTCTCCTCCAAAGAACTTTACAGCCTGAGGCTTCAAGCCTAGAAATTTTCTATGCAGATGTTTGTCTTTAAATACTGAAGGGGTTACAAAAATCTTGACGGCTTTCAAAAGCCTTTCAGTCTTTTTGATGCCTGTGTCGGTCCGTGTGCTACCCTCATCCTGTCTGTTGTGCAGTTGTGACAGTATCTGAGCAATTAAAAAACTTAAAGGATGTTTCTGATCCCAGGCTGCCCACTCATCCCCAGGCTGGTGCAGAGGGCTGCAGAGAACAGGCTAGATTATGGGTGTTTTTCATGGCTTCCCAGGAGCCATGGTCCAAATTGACAGTGTTGGCTCATTTCTGACCAGCATGACATGAATCTCAAAGCCTCTGTAAAGATATTTGAATGCTTCTGTCCAGTTTATAGCAAGCAACATCATTCTTGTTCTCTACAGCTTCGGATGGAGGAGGGATGAAGATTTAACATTTTTTTACAAGTCACAGCCTGGTCTTTCCATTTGCAGTTTTGTTTTATTCTTCTCTCAAGCTTTAAGATGAGACATATTTACCGAAGCTTGCAGGCAAGGTGCACCAGCGTCGACTGATGTGCTTTGAAGTTCCAGGCCAGATATCCTTAGTTTCACACGTGCTTTCCTAATGTAAACCCAGCTGCACTGCTGAATCCTTGCTTTCGTCCAGCTCGGACACAAAAGCAGAGAGATAGTGGGTTTAGGCTGAGCCTGAAGGAAATGATGTTTGTCAAAGTGAAACTCTGACTTGAGTAACAAACATTCTTGCTGGAGTGACTCTCCCTAATAATCTGAATTTCTTTATTTCTTTTTCTTTTATCTATCTTTTTATACTGTGTTCTTCCCTCCTTACTACTAGTTGTCCTTCCTCCTTGCACCTGGTTTCTCCTCTTCCACCTTGCAGAATTGCTACTACGTCACTTTCTCCGAAGACAGATCCTGTGACACCGCTAAATAATATCCCAGAAATTCAATGTACAGATGTTATAGGCTGTCTGAGCATAGGGCATTAAGCAGCCTTACCTTTGTGTGGTAAAATTTTAATATTAATTGTGTTAAAGAGTTGGTTAAGAGGTGTGGACTCTGGGGCACCTACTGACAGGTTATGGAATTTACACATCTCCTTCTGACATTTAATCATTTGATCATCTGCGTACCCCTAAGACGTGCATTTCCTTCTGCTTGTGAAGATGCCCTGCCTCCATTTTCTACACTACCTTTAAGAATTGCTGGGAGGTGTTTTTTTCCAGGAGAAGGTAAGCGAACAAAACCAAAGAACTGCGGTGGATTGAGCAAATCAGTCACACCAACAATTCTCAAAGAGCTTAGCAACCTTTAAAGTTTGCTTTTGCTGGAATCTTTTCCAGTGCAATTACCTGCACCACTCTGCTTGCAGACTGGATTATTTGAAATGCACTTATGACTGCTATTAAAAATGCAGGGCTGTTATCCAGATGATTCTGCCTTACGCTTTTGGTTAATCCAAGAAATAAAGAAAAGAGTACGTGCTATGCAGTAACGGTGGTTTTGACAGATGATACAGCTAAAAGAGGACATAATTGTGAGCAAGTAGAGAAAAAAACTATGTAGGAGAGTGTGTAAACCGGTTGGTGCTTCCTAAGGCTTGGACTTCCTTAAGGCATTTGTGGTGAGTTAGTCTGAAAGTTACATTTTGCTACAAGAATGAGGAAGATGAGCTCTTCCAACTCTTCAGTGCCTCTTGCTCCCAGTTGTATGTCCTATTGTGAGATTTATTTATTATTCCCTACCTCCACCCCCCCATGCAAACTTATTTTAACTGGCTTCCAAGTACATGGCTGGCTACACTTTTCAAGCTTCACCTTTTGACAGGTAGAGCTCTTCTTCTTTCTCCTGTGTATCATAGTTAACTACATGCTAGATGCTATGAACTCATTATTTAGCTGTTCTTTATATGAAGTGGTCTGTGAAGTGGTCTTAGCCTTTCTAAAAGATTTAATGTGCTTCCTGCTTTCCAATGGGAATGCTCTGCGACCATTAGAGACAAAGAAGCAATGACAGCAATTTAGAAACTGTAATTGGGATATAAATGTTTCACAAGTGCATCCCTTAACATTTCTTTTTAAGAGGTGAAATTCACACCACATGACTTCCACCATGCTAGAGCCCCATCTAAATCTCAGAGTGGGGTCACCTGAAGCAAACATGCAATTCAAAGGTGGTTCTCAGAATGAAAAATACTTTAAAAATTTGAGTTGGGTTGATGAAACAACATAACTGCAGGTATTCATCTGTATTAATCTGTCAAAATTTGCTTTTCTGGATATCAAGGAATCTCTGACTTCTGCTGGATAACCTTTCAGTATTATCATGAGTTGGGTACTACCTCATAGAAATTCTGTGGGAAGAAAAATATTCGTAAATATGAAAGCACATAAATACCTTCATCCAAAACAACATTACACTTTTTGGAAAGACAATAGTAATTTTGAAAAAAATGAGTAGGATTTCCATATATTTATGATACAATTTTGCTACTGGAGAACCTTCATATATATTTTGGGGGTTAATATTCATAATTCTGTCTAAAACTAGAAGCAATAACATAATTTGTGTGATAACAAATACAAAATATCTAAGAACTTGATAGGGTAGACGAGTGGTAGTAAACCATCTTTCTGAGCTTGGGGATCACTGGAGGTGGGGTGCAGTAGTGTGGAACAGCAGAGACTTGGCTTCCTGCCCAAAGCTTCCTTGGAACAGGTCATTTGGCCTCAGTATCCACCCATAAAATTAGAGACACTGTTGTGGTTAGGGGCAGCTAAAATATCTGCACAGCTGTTTGCTCACTCCCTGCCCCAACACTGGGATGGGGGACAATGACACATGACATGGACACAAGACAGGAAGGTAAAACTCATGAGTTGAGGTCAAGACAAATAATAAAACAAGTGACTCGCAACCCAATTGCTCACCACTCTCAGACTCCCTATGCTCAGCTAGTTCACAAGCTGTGGTCCATGGCCAGCCTCCCCAAGTTATATACCAAGCATGATGTCATATGGTATGGAATATCCCTTTGGCCAGTTTGGGTCAGCTGTCCTGGCCTTGCCCCCTCTCAGCTTCTTGTGCACACTCAGACTCCTCACTGGCAGGGCAGTATGAGAAGCTGAGAAGCCCCTGGCCGGGTGTAAACACTGCCTGGCAACAACCAAAACATCAGTGTGTTACCAGCATTAGTCTCCTGGTAAATCAAAACCACAGCACTATACCTGCTGCTAGGAAGAAAATTATCCTAGCCCAAACCAGTACGTCCCTTATTCTATATCATTGTATTGGGTTTGCGTGGCCAGGTTTTACTTGTAGAGGGGCTACAGGGGTGGCTTCTGTGAGAAACTGCTAGAAGCTTCCCCCATGTCTATAGAGCTAGTGCCAGCTACTCCAAGATGGACCTGCCACTGGCCAAGGCAAAGACCATCATGAATGGTGGTACTGCCTCTCGGTTAACATACTTAAGAATGAAAAAAACACAAACCTGTCATTATATTATGATCTCCCCTGTCAAGATGAGGAGAGGAGTGATGGTCTGGCTTTGGTGGGCACCTGGTATCTAGTGAGGGTCAGCCCACCACAGCTGGGCCTCCCCATAATTATATTTCAGCCATCATACTCCATACCAGAGAGTCTTTAACTGCTCAGCTTGTTTGATTGCATCATGTTTTACATTGATGGATAAGCTGTGCAATAGTAGCCATGGTCAAATCCATGTCTTGATCACAAGCCCATCTATATGCTGCATCTCTTCCTGATGACCTGAGTCATGGGTCCAACAAGCCCATGAATAATATATTAATAAGTAATTCTCCCTTACATTGTCAGTACAGATCCACCTGAGCCACCTCAATCTGAGCAGCCTGATCCAACTGCTGGCTGTTTTGATGTTTCTCCAAAGCCTAACTCTTGGGCATGTGGGCATCTACGTGACATACTCCAGCATTGCCACAATGAACCCATCTGATTAGATGAACAAGTGGAAAAACAGACATAAAGATATTAGCTACCTCTGTTCCTCTCTAAGGAAATAAGAGGCTGACTTAAAATGATAGTGTGTCTGCTCATGACCTTAAGTCCATGGAGGTGGAGCCTTACATTTCAGAGAGTTCATTCATTCCCCATCTTCCTTTTTTTCAATCTTTTTATGGAAAGTTTCAAGTCATTTCAATTTATTCACAGGGACTTCTGCAGTTTTTTACATTAAATATGTTAATCTTGTAAAAAGATTTCAGAAGTCTTTTTAGCAGAGAAACTGCATTCAAAATACTGAATTTGCAGACCAACTTATGTATATAAATATGAATCCTTTGATTTTTTTTCAATAATTTTTAGGTAATCAATATTAGACTGTAATTGTTTTCCTTAGACGATTGCAGTGAGTTTTTGTCTTGTAAAGAACTGTCCAGGATTCCTGATTACGTAAGTAATTAAATCAGTCTAGTTAAGAGTTCACAAAATTCACAGTCTGAGTGTTTGGTCATAAACCAAACAGAATTTTTCTTTCCTTTCTTCCTTCCTTTGTTCTCTGCTGATAGTGCCATTTTCTTAAATTAAAAAGCCATTTAGAGTAAACCATAGGGATTCATTTCTCTCCTTGGAGCCTCTTCCCACCCACTTATACCCTAACCCCAACAAAAGCGGAAAGGGATTCCCCCAACTTCCTGATTTTGAGGTAGGAAAAAGGTGTTCCAGGTATTTATCATACATGTTTGGTTCATTTTCATTGTTAAAATGGTTCTGTATGGTGAAAGATCCTCCTCTGCTCTTGTCTTCTCCTTCAGCTAAGCAATAACAGGGAGACAGCCATGAAGTCACAACCCATATTGTGAAAAAAGATCTCATCCATCAAACTGTCACCTCAGTTTTCTGTCCAGGGTCACAGAGGAACAAAGTCAGCTTGTGTCAGGTTGAAATAGCATTGGTAAGTGTTAGTGTATGTGGAGCTGGTGGTTTGAAGTCTATTTATTTTGTTTGAAAGGCTGAAACAGCATGCTGCCGAGCAGAGGAACAAGCAGGAGGAAGTCTCCTTATAAATTATTACTGGAAGGCTCACAGACATCATTTAAGATGTGAAATTATGCCAACTGCTTTTCTAGGTCTTTGATTTACTTTGTGGCAGCTGTCAGTTTCTGAGTTTCTGTGTCTCACAGAGAGGTAAAACTTGCATTAAAAACTAATACAACAGCACTTAACAAAGATTTAATGCATTCTTGAAAACTGGAGAGTATGCAGGGGATGTTATCTCAATATCTGTGGCATGATTTCAAGGCAAATTATATGAATAAATTGTTGTCTCTTTCTACATAAACTGGGAACGTAGACAGAAGTCACCTCTTGTTGTGAAAAATGCAATTGTTTGTTCTGATTTTAGCTATCAAAAGCATTCAGGGAGGCACCAATTATTTTTTTATAGTGCTTTTAATTTGGTGATTCCCAGTGCCATTGATTTCTTGTCTGTTGGGCTCTTTTTCCTTTACACTTTTTATTATTGATTTTCCAGGGGAACATCTTTGTTGTTATTTTGCTGTTTGTGGTATTTAAGGTTTATATTCAAGTTCTTCATTAAAAAGAAAAAACTTAGGCCCTACAATAGCTTTAGGAAGGTCACACAGCTAATTTTAAAAGAACAACCAAAAAAAAAAAGGCTGACTACTTCAGTACAGGAGAAGAGAGATGCACGCGGGGAACTCTTGCAAGTACCCAGGGGTGTGCTCGTTTCAGAAATTAGCGGCTGAGAGGGTGATGAATGGAGATGTGCACTTCTCCGTGCCTTGTCCTGACGTGCTGTCTGTGTTCGGGGCGTGCTGCCCAAGTGCCCGGCAAAGCTTGTTTGGATACCCTCCCTGAGGATGGCTGTGGGGCGGGGAGGGAGCGGGGAGGGGGGAGGCTAAGTGGCAGCAGCATCTCTTCCCCCACCCCTCCCGGGAGAATCGCTTCTGCTGAAGTCATTTGGTGCGTGCTGCTTTTTCCTGTGCGAGGATTAGGGAGTAGGAGAATGGCTTTGTGAGGAGGCTCGGAGAGAGGGAGCTGAAGAGAGGCTGAACAGAGGGGCCGAAAAGACTTTAGCCTTTCATAGTTCTTTCAGCCAATTCATTCTGGGAGACCAATTGCATGCAATACGGCAGCTGGGGGTTTTGTTTTCCTTTCAGCTATATACTGTAGGAGAACCTGGTAAGGTTATTTGGTTTTTTTTCTCCCTTGTTCTACTGTTCCACGATGCTATTGTAATTGCTTTATCGAAGTGGCTGTTGGGCGAGGAAGGGAAGTTGGTTAATGATGTTGAGGGTCCCCTGCATTGTCTGTGCTTTGTGCAGCTGCATAGTTTGGGGAGAGGCACTGTTTACAGTAGAGGGGCTGGTTTCCGTGGAACAACTTTGCTGTTATTTTTCCAAAGTTGTTTCAGCCTTTTCTTCGGCGGAGGTAGGAAAATAAGCAAATACACAGGCTCGGCTGCTTAGAAATGGGTGAATTTATGGAGGCTGCAATTTTTTGAAAAAGCTGTTCTGCTGAAATCCCAGTTTCAGATGTTCTGCCTTTGATGTTATCAGATTTGTCACTCTGCTGGATCAACTCCAAAACTGGGTTTTATGTGAGAACCTCTCCTCGCAAATCTCTTCTTTGCATTTTCAGCAGGGACAAGATAGGTCACTTGAACTGATAGCCAAAGAAAACAAAACAAAAATGTCTCTGTGGAAGGTGGAAATATTTGGGGAAAGGAAAAAAAATCCTAGGGGAACTCTGAAATTAAAAAAAAAAAATAAACGAAGGAGCATTAATTCTTGGCACTAATTTTTAGCAGAATGCTCCCTATCACTGTAATAGGAAGCATGTGGCTAGGCAGAGAACACAAATACGCTTTCAGAAGATTCAAGATGCACAGGTGCATATCCTGTCTAACCGTACCCTTCCAAAGAGTGAGGTAACATTTATCCTCTAGGGGGGTGAGGGGTTGGGGGTGGGGAGAAGGAAACCAGAAGATCCTGGCTATCCTGTCCCTTTCCCCTCTTCTTGTTATTTTTAGAATGGTGACTTGTGTTTGTCAGAGTCTTTTATTTCCTTTCATATCATCGTGGGAAACTTTAGCTTGAATTGGTTGGACATACGTGAGCGCAGCTTGGGGCATACCATGTCTGTCCCACAGGCAGGCTATGAAAATCCTGCCTGTGACTCAGAAGAATTGTAAAGACCGTAATTACCAACAAAAGTTTCTTTTGTGGCCATTCAAAAATCGCAAACAAGGTAAGGGGGAATGACTGACAACAGTTACACTACTGATTGACAGAGAACCAAAAACTTGGTCTGTGACTTAGTATGTTAGTTTTTCAGGAAGTGTTGACCTTTTTCACTCTTAGTTCATTCTTTCTGGTGGACTATTCCCAACTCCCCTATTGAGGGTAGAATGTCTGTCTAAAATGTGTCTTTGTAATTACTGCCTCTAGTCTGTATGTCTTTTTACAATGATATGCTTATTTGTTGATGCTGAAACAAAATTGAGACATGCATTGCAATCAGACCTCCGTGAAAGAATGTGTATCTTTTATATGCCTCACATGCTTAACTATTGATTTCAGCTACAAATTTCACTCTTATGAAGTAATGAAGTGCCACATCCAAATCCTGCAAATTTATACTCACAGTTCTAGCTCTTAATAATGGAAGGCCCAAGGATATCAATGCGGTTACTCATGTGAGTAAAGATTTAGAGACTCATTTCCCATTCATGAATGAAATGGTTCAGGAAGTGCACAGTTACTATGGTTCTCTTTTGGCTTAAAAACAAAAATCTCCATTAAAACAACCACTAATGAGATTTGTTAGAGGCGCCCAAGGATAGACAAATTCACTGATTTAATATAAGTATGTGGTGGACTCTTGACAGCAGTATTTCCAGAAGAATGATGAAAAGTTCTCTCCCTTCAGCTTATTAACAGTTTTAGAAACATGGGAAACATAATTCATCCCTTCGTGCTACACCACTAGACATGGCCGTGACCCTTGAAATGCCACCACGGCTATGAGTTACTCCTCCCGTTGAGAACAGAAGTTAATTTAGTGTGGTCTTCATCACATATCTGCTCCCCTCCCAGCCTTAGTAATAACTGTCAGTTCTGGCAAATGACAAAAACCTGATATGTCAGGTTAGCCTCCTCCTGGTTTTCTGTAGAGAAAGGTGCAGTATCTCCAGCATGCAGTATTTATTACTTTTACATCCTTGGTTTCATTGCAAGAAACCAAGGCAGGATGTATTCCCTGGTTATTGATACACCAGTTTAGGTTCCTAACTTCTCTAGCGGACAAATTACTTTCCTTCAGCATTTCTGAACTGTTCAGTAGCATCCTTCAGATTACAGTGAGAGAGAAAAAAATCTATTTACTGCTACTTCTTTCCTGGTTTTCATGAATTCTAGATTTCAAAACATGATTTTGAAGAAAAAATGGGCATGTAATTTAAAAGAACTCACAACTGATACCTATACATGTAGATGGTAAAAGAACCACAATAAAGTTTTGCAAGAGATCCCTAAAATTAACTGTCTGAAACAGAAAAGTGGCTTTCCTATAAATTTCTTTATAAAGCAGAAATATGTATACTCTTATATGGCCATTATTGTTGGAAACATAGCCTCTAATTGTAAATGAATATCACATTTGTGCATAAAGAAGTAAATCTTGCTTATAAATGTCTTTCATGAAGTTAAAGTGGAACAAAATGAATTCCAAAGGTAGAGTGAAACGTGTATAAATAAAAATAACATTTATGCATAAAATGAGAGCAATCTAAAGATATTCCAGCAGTCATTATCTACCAGCTATTTGTCACAACTGGAAGGTTTAGGCAGGCGAAAAGTGTAATACGTACACATACAAAATTCTGTAAAAGAAATTGTAAGGTTGGAGCTGCCATACTGGTGCTGTGCTGCAATTGGGTGACTTTTTTTAAAAATTATTTTATTTTTGGCAAGCTTTTGCAAGTCCAGATGTCATATAAAGAACATATATAGGAAAAAAAGAAAGAAAAAGTACTAGTATGTTTTCTACACTATATACATACATACTTATATATGCATGTGTAAACACGACTGGCAATTTATTAAAATGCAGTTGGCACACTGCAGATGACTTTCAAGCTGGTTTTGTTGGTGTTCTTTTAAGTGTACTCTTGCTTGCATCACTGTAGGAGTTGTTGCTTGAAGATTCCCGTAAAGGTACACACTAACACCATGCATCTTCTATGGTAACTAACTGCTTCCTATGTTCATCATTGCACAGAGGATTCACAAAGCCTGTGCTTAGAGCTCATGGCTACCCATCTTCCTAGAAACAGCGACCTGAAGTGAATGTCACCGTAAGTCATCCTAAACACAGTGTAAAAGAGAAGTACTTTTCTTATCCTTAACTGGAAGAAAGCACGTCTGGGGTCCCATGGGAAGCTGCCATTTTACAAACAGTGAGCAGCAGGGGGTCAAGTCTGGTGGAACAAGATAGGAATTAAAGAACATAGTTCCCACTTGAGACAAGAGATTTTGAATGTTGCTTTAGAATAATCGTTTGTTTGTTGTTAGTTTTTTGATTGCTGTGGAATTACTTCAGATACTAATTCTGTCATTTTTACTCATGAAGTAACAAAATATAGAATAGGCTTAGTATTTTTTGTCACCTATATAAGTGATACATAGTCTCTAAAATACATCTATGCCATTTTCAAAATCTTCTGTTGAAAGTCTGCAGAACTGCTGATACATCTTTCTGTTGTGCACATCCTCCAGCACATTAGAAGCTCAGCGTGTTCCACAGCTTGGAATTTGCTTGGGTCTAAGATCCAATGTAAACAGAGAGAAATTACACTGATAGGAGATCATCTGCAGGGTGATTTGAGCACAAGAATGGTGAGACATGGTAACAATATATGCCTGAAGTTTGCAAAGTTCACTATTTTCCAAGAATATGCTCCAGTGATGTATGTTCTTATCCCTTCATCTTTGAAAAGCTGTAACATTTACAAGCATATTGTCCCTTCTGGTTGAATGTAGTAGGTATCTTTTATCTTAGAAATTTCAGTCTTTTAGAAAACTAGTATCCATTTCCACAATTAACTTCCAGGGTTTAAGAGACTGACTTGTGGTCCATTGTAAGTTAAAATTCAGCCCACATGGTGTGGCAGGCTGGGCAGGATGCTGTCTGTCAGGGTCTCATAGTTGATGCAGAATGAAATTATTGAAACATGTGGTCTTATCCAATTAAAACTTTGACTGAAATGTTAATGGTATTTTGGCTGATGCCTTGGGAAAGACCACCAGTGATTTCCTAAGGGGAAAGAGCTGATAGCTTCCAATCATACCTGGGTCTGTCCAAGCCCAGCACATTGTTAGCTGATGTCTATGTAGATCTGTAAGAGCTTTTGAAGTTTCCTGGATTACATGCAGACAGAAAAAGATGGATTATTTTTACTTCCATGAACCAGAGTATCATACTTCAGTGCTAAGTAAAGGAAGCGAAGGGTCAACCTGTCAGTCAAAACTCATCTACATTAGAAAAATGTGTGTAGCTTTTTTTTTTTTTTCCTGCACTGGTCCTTCTTATCCAGTACAAACAGCTGTAGAAGTGGTGCAAGCTGAGACTTGAGGACTCCCAGGGCTTCCAGAGCATTCTCAGGTGGCAAATGAAAGAACAACAAAATTTGACTACCTCTGCACCTCTCCCAAAGTAGTCCCAGTAGGTACGTTGATGGGGATGCTTGTGTTAGGACTTGGATCACATTTTTAAGTCCTGGGGCTTTCTTCTATTGAGTTTAACTGGGTCAGCTTTTGGCAATTGTTGATTGCCCCTTGTGACCTGTTTTCTTCCAGGTTGTGGAAGAAAAGAATGCACCCTGTTGATACTAGCATGGTGCCCTACAAAGAGATATCACTTGTCCTTTTTTGCTTCTTGCAGTTTCAAGGCCATATATTATACTTTGTGCTGGGTGCTGTTCCCTTTTATAAGACTATTTATGTACTCCACTCCTTTTTGTAGTTCAAGTTAATAAATTGCCTAGAAATGTGGTTTTGAAATGCCAGTAGATGCTGAGGGAATGATACAGTGAAAGCTGGGAGCATGTACAGTGCAACCGGGATGGGATTCAGTTCCAGAAAAGCTCTAAAACTTGGGCATCTGTGTGCAGATGTCTACATGTGATTCAGCTCAAGGGTCAGCCGACACCTATGGCTCAGTTCAGTTGCTCACACAGAGGCATTTAATGCCCATGCAGATGCATTAAGGTACCTTAAATATCCGCATGGGACTAAGAGGTGACACAGGACATGTATATGTTGTCTTTCTGGAGAGGAGTCTCTGCCAGGACGTCTGAAGTGAGGCTAGGCACCTGTGCATAGACCCCTGTACAGAGAGGCCATCTTAGCTGGACAGCTCAACAGCTCTTCATATTCCACTGCTCATGTTGACCTAGATCATCGCTGGCCACAGTGATGATCCTTGCACAGCTAGCTTGTCCACACACAGCTACCCACAATTTTAATAACTACTGGGTTTTCTATTACGTCACTACTCTTGAAGAAAAGGAGCTATTTTATGGAGCAAAATTAAAGTGTTCCTGCTCGTTATGGTAATAGCAGGAATAAGTAAAGCAGGAAGGAAAGGGAAAAGTGGTTTTGTTCTATCTTCTGAAGGCATCTAATTTGAATGCTGAAGTTAGGGCACTGTGCTGTATTGCAATCAAGAAAGAGAACAATGGACCTTACCTGAATTATTCAAATTATGGATAAATTCCTAGCCAGGGAGAGACAAAGTCTCCTTGGACTGATTCAGGTGGCCTTGGCAAGATGCTGAGCCTATAACATCTAGGACTACTCTAGGAAATACAGGGCATGCTCATTATAGAGTAAGTCATCTGAATATGACATACTTTCCTAAGGTTATTCTAAGTTCTGTTTATACCTGTTCAGACTAGAAGAGATTGTACTCAACAACTCTTTCCAAGATATCTATCATTCTATTCTACACTAGTCATCTAATTTGGCCTAGCTGCTCTCTTATATGAGTTAAACTGACTTCTAAATGCAGCTACCTCTCTTCACAAAGAGCAGAGGACTATTGCATCTGAGAAAATAATCTGAGGGAAGAAATGCTTTCCTTTTGTTATGTACCACTTATGTTAAGTCCTTTTGCTGAGATCTTTAAACTTACACATTTTCTGTGCGTATCTATAGTGTTTGTCTAATGTATTCATGTGTAGTTCAATATACGTACACACCTCACAGTTCTTTTGCATGTGCCAGAAAATTATTTCCTCAACTACAAGTCCAGTTATTGTCTGTTCTGAGACCCATAGTTAGAGCTCAGATGGTAGAGCATTTGCAGAAGAGAGTTTACCAATTTACATGTTAATCAAACATAGTCTGATGGACCATGATTAACATAGGCTCAGTCAACCTCTTAATTACCCAGAAGTGCATCATGAGACATTGGTGCCTGTCTTGCCACCCCTGAGATCTACTTTTTTTTTCAAGGAAGTACAGGTTCCTCAATAGCTGTTTTCCATAGCATTGTTAAAGCTAAGACCTTAATAACTGCTCTAATGAGGGAAGTTAGTTAAAAACATAGCCTTGTGCAGAACACCTGAGGTAACATGGCATCTTCATTAGAGGGCAGAGCTCAGCCAATTTGTAACCTGTTTCAGGTATGATATTAAATAACAGATTTGTGCCAAAAATCACGTTGAGCACAGAATGTGGGTTTTTTTAAGAACTGAGGATGGTTTTATCTGATTGATTAGTTCCAAATGTCCCCAGCCCCAGGAATCTCTCCACAGGAGCCCACATGGAATCAGGATAAGCACAATTTAAGTATGCCTTTGTAGTTGAGTAACCTGCTGAGCGGGACTTCATCTCTCCTAACAATGTGTCTCCTGATATTTTGTTTAAAGGCTTGCTGGTCTGCAGCTAATTTATTTTACAAGTAAAAATCAACTTTCTGCATACAGATATGTTTTAAAATTCCTCGAATGCTATCAAATATTGTTTTCAAAAGCTAGCCTGTCTGAGGACTAGCTCCAGTGAGAGTAGGAGATGTTTAGAATTTTTCCTCATTTGATTCTTTGCTGTACATCTTTCACTGCTGCAAAATACACACAGTAGATGGAAAAGTTCAGTGTATATTTATTTTTATTTTTACAAGGAAAATCCTGTTATTAAATGTTTGATTTTAGTGGGAAGATGTTCTTGTATTGATTAAACCAGAAATTCTACCTCCCTGGCATTACACAAGTGCAGATAACACATACACTCTGTGCAATTTCCATCCTTGCTGTCATGATAGCTGGTGTAAGAGCTGCTGGTGGCAACAATAAAAAAAAACCTGTTTGTGTTTTTTGGAAATGACCACTGAGGATAACAGGGAGCCGATTTATGACCTTATATTTTCTATTATCTTTGGGCATAGCATTGTGATTTTCTGCTTGGTTTCTGAGGAGAGGTATGAACGGTGTTTGGAATCAGTACCAGTCACTGCATGAACATGGGATGCTACTCTGGCTTTCCACCCAGGGGACTGGTATTGCAGCCTCCCACACAGGAAGTCTTCCCTTGTTACAGAAATAAAGGATAGATTCCCTGAGATCAAAACCACCTACAAATTACAGATCTCTCTTGCCAAAACAGAGAGAATTTATTAGTGGAAAAGACCCAGGAAGCTTCCTTAGTCTGTTTGCCTAGCAATGCCTTGTTATTTCTTACATCCTCTCAAAGGCTTCATTATGCTCAATCCATCCTTGTAGGCTTTAGCAGCAGTCAGGCCTCTTATTTAGAGGATTATTTTTTTGGTATTAAATGTTCACTTCATGCTTCTGTTTGTAGTACAAATTATCCTGCTCCCTTCAACTCGGGTGACTAAGAAAGTAGTACTCTATGTAATTACAAACTCATATCTATTATTTCTGAATATACTGTAAATTTCAGATGAATGGTAAGAATTTGTATTGAATCCTTTTGTGGAAAGCTAACCTTTTGGGTTAGTTAAACTGGAAAGTTTACCATCATAAAATAAGAATTTCATGCCTTGAAATACAGAGTGTTGGAAATTGCCTTGACATACAGTACTTTAAACATTATTAGACTAAAAAAGAGCAATTTTAATCTTAATGGAACCAAACATTCAAAAAAATTCGGCAGCTATCTGCAGTTGCCATATTGCATTAATGCAGAAGCTACCAGTATTTATTAACCTAAACACAAAGAAATTGATGGGAAAATCTTTTTTAGCCTAAACATGTACTGACAGAGCTGCCACTGAAGGAACTGCAGTCTGCAGATGTCAAGTAGTAACTGAAAATGGCTGTTTGGATGAGTAATGTGACTATATCTAGAAAAACTCAGTTTTTAATGGTGTAACATAAAGCTGCTTATAAATTATACCTTTAAATGTTGATTCTTGAAATGGGTTTGGTATTTGAATTTTGGATATTTTATTTGGATTTTAGCCATGGACAGTAGCTCTGGAAACTCTGTTCCCTCTAAATCCAGAAGGAGCCTATTCCAACTGCAGGCTATAGCTTCAGTCTTACCTACCCTAGAACATCAGTGGATGGAACTGTGCTTGGTCTTCTTTCTGTCTTATGGTAAATCCATGTTATTAGTATGCTTTAAAGTACTCCTCATTCCTTTCCTTCTAGTATCCATCCTGGATAACCTGTTAAAAATGGGGATTTATCTCTGCTAACCACCGTGAATCAAAAGGCTAGATAGTTTCATAGCTAATTCTAATGGGTAAGTGTTTTCATTTGTGCCTTCTGGAAGTTCATTTCTTTCTCCATTAAAACAAAAGCTCACATGCTTATATATTATCCCTAACTGCGGTGTTTAAAATACGAGCGACATGAATCTCTCATTTAATGACCAGAATTTGGTATCATTATAATGTTAAAGTCTGAAGAACCATCTTACATTTTTAAAAAGTAAAATACCATCCCTACACAAGTGGAGAGCAAAGGTCTTCAAACAGGAGAAGCATCCAAAAGAATTAATCACTGAAATTAACTGTTAACAGCAACATTTGTTTACTAAAACATAACATATTTTTCTCTGGAAAGATCTAATTGCAGCACCTATTTTCAACCTTTAACAGACATTATTTTTCTAAAGGTGTTTTGCATTACTTAGATTAAATACCAAATTCAAATCAATGCAATCAAGAAGCAAAGCAAAATATTAAGATATGGTGAAGTGGTATGAGCAGTGTTTTCATGAGAGAGATGCTTAGACTGCAAGTCTTATGAGTGAACATCTTTTCTGCAGTACTAGTTTTCCATTTAAGTGCTTACAAAGTACTTTCAAAGAGCAAAATGATATCTTGTATTGTACACAGATTTCACTGTGTTGATGTATCCCTGTAATCAGTCATCCTCCCAGAAGTATTCATGTAATAACACTATAATTAGCTTGCACTTACACGGCATTTTTCAGTATAAGGAAATCTGTAGACAGTGCTTCCATTTTACAGAAAGGAAACCAAAGACAGGGGTTCAGTGTTTTGATCAGGATTCTGGTGTATCTGAGCCAAGAAGGTTTTTTACTGGTCATGATCAGAGCACTGAACATCTTTCACAAATGATCCTTTCTCGTCTATGAGAAGATGTTCTCCTGGAATCAGTCCCAGGGAGACATATTGGGGGAGCAGGTGGAGCTTTATTGAAAAGAAAGCACAGCTATTTGAGCGCTATTGTGGTCATTAACAATGCAGCCATTAGGCTGAACATACACAGAAAGTAAATATTTACATTAGTGGCAATCTAGCTGAAAAAAAAGTGGAAAATGGCACCAAAAAGCCTGTTTTATTTTTGCTTCAGTTAGGTGTCTGACTCTTTCTGTTATGCTATTTCTGTGGCATTGTCTTTCTGTAGAGCTATAGGTTGGGGAAACACTAGATCAGATGAGAAAGGTAAAAGTAAAAGAATAAAACCAAAACCAAAAAACCCAAACAAACAAAACCCACCCAACAACAAAATCAGTTAGTTGAGAAAAAGCAGACGAAGAAAAAACAACCAGCTGTAGTCAATACTGTTCAGTGTGAAAAATGTGGTATTAATTCTCTCTTTTTACCTTTTTTTTTCTGTAGGAGATCATTAGAGGGCTTTATGGTCTTTCCAGATCAGTACAAAAAGACATTCTATATCTTGATGTGTCTCTATGAATTTGAAAGATGTGACCTCTGTCAGGGATATTACTGTTGGTTTTACATCATTAATGGCTCCCTTCGTTTATTTCTGCAGAATACCTGCACTGTCTTTTAAAGTGGGAATTGCCTGGGGTGACGAATTGAATCTTGAATCTTTGCACCTGACGCCATGAGAGCTTATAAATTAGTTATGGGCTAGGAAGATAGAATCCTAAATATTTCTATTTCTCATGGAAAAAATGACCCTTGGGTTCACTAACCAAAGAATGAAAAACCTGGGCTTGTTAACAAGAAAACAATTAATTATTTACACACATGTGGGTAATTGCCATTAGCATCTTTAGAATTAGAAGTCCTTGTTCTGCTAGATTTACTTCTGCCCTTGAGATTGTAGCTGTTAAAAACGGGGCTCAGTCTAACCCTTTATTTAATATCAGGAAATATGTACAACAGAAACTATGAGTTAAAAGCAGGGCCGTATGTGTCCACTGCTTTTGGTCTTTCAAAGGAACCAAAGATTAAGCTATCCTATTTCAAAGCTACAATAGTGTGGAATCAGTAGTTGTAACTGTACTATCACCCATAACGGCGGTTTATTATTCCAGCACATTCGTGGCCAGGATGAAGCAAATAAATTATTGAGCGCTATGGGTGATTTCATTTATTTATGTGTGTGTGTGTCTGTCATTGTTAGAGCAAACAGTAGAGGGGGGGGAAAAAAAGAAATCTTGCATCCCAATATGACTCCCATGGGGAAATCTTAATGCCATTCAGCCAGGCGGAGCTTCTATGTGGGGTTTTTTTCCATTCACTGCCATCCGCCTATCCATCATTATGCCCTGAGCACTTTTCATCCATGAAAACTCCTTGCTATAGCAATATATAGGCTTTGTAAATAAAGTCTGGCACCCCTGAGGGGAACAATATAGACTTCTAGGAATTCTCATATATTTAATCTGTTTTAAGGCCTGAAAAGTATATTTCTGTAATAAAATTTTTTAAGACCTTTTTGTCCTGGTAAATTTCTTTTCCATAGCAGGTGACCTTTACAGGTCCTCTCTGGCTACATAACTGCTATGGATATGAACATTTAGGGGTTTCAAATGGATACAGTATGATGCAGGCATTTTTTTAAAGATTATTCCAAGGCTAGAGTACTTCCCCCCCTCCCAGTATTTGAGCTGTTTGAAAGCATCAACACCCATACTCTCCCCACAGATACATGGTGGAAACTCCGAATGGCTGCAGCAAAAGCTTCACATTCACACCCAAGGGCAGTGTTTTGGATCTGAAAGTTAACTACAATATGAAAGAATAGAATTTGGCTTTGTATAGCCCCTTTCATGTTTGTTATGGCTTGAAGCATCTTACAAGGTAGTAAATGAGATACTACTAGCACAGGGAGCATGGTAGGAAAGCTGAGAAGACATAAGATGCTTAGTAGAAGATCACACTGTTTGAAAAAGCAGAGCTTGATTTACAATGAAAAGCAATAGTGGCCAGAATTATTGATGTTATTGGGTCCCTGTCCCCGCCCCCCACCGCTTTTTCTTCTATATGCACAAAAGATGCCACTGAATTTTTTAATTTTAAAGGCTTTTAACCCATTATCTTAAAACTAACTTTTACTTTTTCCTCGGCCCTGTCTTTTGATCATCCACCAAGACCTGGGTGTTATGCTTGAAAACCAAAATGCCTTCTCAGCCTCTGCCATACAGTGTCAAAGGCTTTAGTCTAGTCATGTTGGCATCACATGCACAGCTATGTAGTAGGATATGCACAGTCATTTGGAGAGAAAAAAAGAGCGAAACAGCAGAGTTTTCCAGTAGCTTCTTTAGGGCAACCTGTGTTGCTGGGTAGGAGACATCTGAGCAGGCTCTGTCTCTGCTGGCTCCAGACTCGGGGGTACATGGTGCGGCACAGCACCTGACCTGACGAATCACATGGATGCCTCAATTCAGAAGTGATATTATTGTCACATTTACTTCAGCAAAGCACAGGCTAGTGAGTGATTCCAAAATATTAGGCAGCTCCTATGTTGCTTCTTCCCATCACCTGGGTAAATCCCAGGTACCTTCGATAACAAACTGTGTATCAAGCTCCATGGTGCAATGAAGACTTGCTATACAGATCCCAATCGTATGGGAAATGTACCAGTAGCTCCCTGTCCCTCTTGAGCCTGGGAGCCCAGAACTGCTCACAATATGCCAGGTGAGGCCTCACCATTGCAGGGTAGAGGGGGAGGAGAACCTCTCTTGACCTGCTGGCCACACTTTTCTTGATACACCCCAGGATGCCACTGGCTTTCTTGGCCACGAGGCCACATTCTGTCTCATGGTTAACCTGTTGTCCACCAGCAGCATTTGCTAGGGTTTGTCTGCAGGGAAGGGCAGGAGGGCAGGTAATGTATGTCTCAATTTAAAAGCTGGTAATATTGACTATAAAGTGTTTTTTTTTTAAAAAAGCGACATACAGATGAGCAATTTGGCTAGTGCCTTACTGTGTGTGAAACGGGTTGTCTTCAGGAAAAGCAATTTCTGTAGTCCCTTGCCCTTAAGGAGACTGCAAAGCCTTAGCTAAGTCTGATAAATGACACAGGATCAGAAGGCTGGTGAAAACAATAGGTATTTGACTGGTGAGTCAGTGTGTTTTAAACAACCTCCTCTGCATCTGCTCTGTAGAGGATGAGGTGGTACAGCAGCCTTTCTAGCTGTGGTGGGACACATTTTCCCTCCAGGATCTCCCTGCCTAGGCTAGTGTGTGCATGAGATGGGGGGTCTTTTCTTACCTGCAATGGATGGACAGCTTTCAAAAAGCATTAACCTCCTACCAGGCTCCACCTCTTTCACAATCATAATATTTTAGTTTAAAAATCATAACACGTTAAAGACAATTCTGCGTTCCTTTTCTCTAGCCTCTGGCTTTCAAATCATGAGGTTATAATCAGGTCAGACTGTCAGCTCCCCCTCTGCAACAGTCTAACGGCTAAATCCCTTTTAAAAAAGAAAATAAATCTTCAGTGCTCACATAATGACTTGGTATCTGTAGCTGAGGCTTCACAGAAAAGATCAAATAGATGGAGCCTTGTGACAGGACTGTAAGAAACGGCAACTCCTTATTATCCCATAGAGCAATGTCTCAGTTATGGTATTAAAATGGACCAAAAAGGACCCCTTTGGTCTTTGAATGCTCCCTGAGACAGATGACCAAGGGTACAATCAATCCCTGTGACAGGAGCTGGTACTGCTTCTGCACTGTGTGTGTCGGGGTTTGTTGCTTGTGCTCCAGACTCGTATATTGTTAG
Source organism: Porphyrio hochstetteri (assembly GCA_020800305.1). Classification (NCBI taxonomy): domain Eukaryota; kingdom Metazoa; phylum Chordata; class Aves; order Gruiformes; family Rallidae; genus Porphyrio; species Porphyrio hochstetteri. Next base: position 139,722,607 of record CM036905.1, read on the forward strand.
AGCTGCTCACTCAAGTGTTACGTGGAGTTAAATTGGATGGTTGGGGCATGCAAAGTGCTAACGAGATGTGGGATACTCTGCAAAAGTTAATGATTCATGGGCAAGATGGGGTCAAAACTGGTTATGAGCACCTGCTCAGCATTAAAGCCCATAGAAAGTTTGAGAAGAGCAGAGGTGGACTACAGAGAGAACAGCTCGATCAAGGTAGAACCCTCCAAAAGAGAGCACAATCCTTGTCCTGTTCAAACCCAAGCGTGGGCTCATCTCGGCAAGCTCGCTGTTCTCTAGCAGCTGCAGCTGTATCACAGCAGCCTCTGTGCCTGTGCTAATGGGATAAAAGCATTTCCATGTGCTCTTTCCATTCGAGGAGCATAAATCCCTTCCCACAGCCTCCAGTGCATCCTCATTCCCTTGAAATGGATTCAAATATTAAAGCCTGTTAATTTTAATTACTTCCAGTAGTCTGTGAGGAGACCAAATCTTACAGCCACTTTAAGCCATTTCAGAACAGGTACGTATAAATCACAAGTGTGCAATCACGTATGGGAAATTCAGAAGCCAGCAGAAAGCAATGTGCGCTGCGGAGAGTGATCATAAAGCCCACACAGTCCCCTCAGTCATATGTGCAGGCTTTTGCAGTTCCTGGCCTGGCGAATGTCATTCCATAGTGATGGACTCTCACGGTCGGGACCCGTGCAGGCCACGCTGGCAGCCGGGAGGTGCGGTGCCGTGTCATGCCAGAGGCATTGCCTTTCTTTCCCGGCTTTCGAAAACTGGTCCAGGAACAGGTCGATCACTACTAGGATAACTTTGTGCTTTCTCCAGAAAATTGTCCATTCCCCATAATTTCAAATTAAGCCAATGGGAAGATCTTGCCCTCAGCCCTTTTACCAACCATGTGGAAAACAGTATTTTATTCTGAGAGGTGTTTTCACATGTCAGAGTGCAGAACGAGGTGCACGGAGGAAACCATTCCTCCTGATGCCTATATCCCTGCTATCCTTTCTGTGCTATTTCTGATTTTGGGGAGTTACTGCTCTTCATTATGTGTTGGCAGTGGATCAGCCAGTGGACAACTATTATTTCATTTGAACGAAGCTTTGTATGTGCATATACACACATTTAACACACACTGTGTATATATACACGTGCACACATGTAACAAGGCTGTGTCTACTCTTCCCCCTGCTTTTTTCTAATGCAAAAGCTCTCACTTTCATCAAGTTGCACCATGGCAAAACAGTACAGGAACAAAAAGTACTTCATATGTGCTGCAGTGAGGGGCAGCCTAAACAAAAATAAATATATTGCTGGGTAGCTGATCTTATGGAGGGACTGAAGAAAGAATTGTATTTCCTTCTTCTGTTGTGGGGCTGACTTCAAAACAAACTTCACAGGAAGTCTTAGTTTACAATTTGCATCACTCCCGCCTCCCATCAGAGTATCCATGATGACATCTGGCAGCCGCAGCAGCGGGCAAGCTCTGCTATCTTTTTTAACTTTTTTTTAAGTATTTCTATTTTGTTGAGAAGCAAGCACCCAATCAAACCAGTAACAGCAGCTTTACTTTATTTTGCACATAGGCCACATTCTTCTTAACATTGTCTTTTTTACTAGTAAACTGTTTCAGCTTTAATCTGATGCAAAATCACATTACTCTCTTCTCTTGTATAAAATTCTCCTGTAAAAGCTTAAAGCCTCTGTTTCTGATGGAAAGACCTCCTGTCCTTCTGTTTCTAAAGATCTTTTTTTGATCTCACATAGGAAAAAAAGTAATTCTTAACAGATTGGGGTGGTGCTGTAAAATATGTACTGGACAAAGATGTAAAAAAGCATATATCAAGTCTTGTGGAGGATCCTGCACCTAGTATTGTGGTTGGAAGAGCTGTACTGAGTCTCAGTTTCTTTCACATGGAGATGGGACTGTTTTCTAATGCCTACTGACAGTGTGCATTGATGATGCTTGTCCCCTGGGCTGAGCTCTATCAAGTGCAGATAAATTCCAGGCTCTAATGAAACATCTTTCGGAAACATTAACGTTTGCTAAACAAACATCTTTTCCTTTTCTTTGTTGCACATAATGGCTGTTTTTAACATTGTTTGCCAGTCTTTCTACAAAGCATAACAGATGGCCACTTCTTCTAAAGAAATAATTATATTACCTGACCTTTTCCTTGTGAGAGAAAAGGTTTGGCTTTGACTTTTTCACTGTCTTACCTCTTGATTTCTGCAAAGTGTCTTGCTTATGTCGCTAGTATTTTCTATTAAGAACAATGATGAAAAGATAAGGAGGAAGGAAGAAGGATAAGGCTGAAAAATCTTTTGCTGGTTTTAAATGAAAGAACGGCTCCTTCTCTTGGTGGTGTTTCTTTGATTTGGTCACCCTCTTGTCCTGGTTTCAGCTATGATGGAGTTAATTATTTTTAGCAGTGGATGGAATGCCATGTTTGGGTGTTAGGATGAGAACAGTGCTGATAGCACCCTGATGTTTCTAGTTGTTGCCGGGCAATCAAGGACCTTTCTCAGCTCTGCATACTTCCTTACTAGTGAGAAAGGAGGGGACGTAGCCAGGACAGGTGACCCGAACTGGCCAAAGAGGATATTCCATGCCAGTTACGTCATGCTCAGTATAAAGGGGACTGGGGGGAAGAGGAGGAGACAACGCCAGGACGGGCGGTTTTCTGGGTACGGGGACGGGCTCTAAGCTGTGCGGCCTGGGTTCTGTGGTTTGGTGAGAAACTGCATTGTGTATCATCAGTTTCATCTATTTTGTACTTTAAACTTCTGTTATTGTTATATCTAGTTTTCGGTTATTGTTTAGTAAACTATCCTTATCCCAACCTGCGTGGTTCTGGTTTCTAGGTTGTGGTTTCTTTTCCTCCTTTCTTCCTTCCCTTTTCCCCCTCTCCCCCAACTTTCCCTCCCCCTTCCTTTTAAAAGTACAAGCGACTGTGTGGGGTGCGGCCCTCGGCCGGGGCAAAACCACGACACCTCTCCATCTGGAAAATGTAAAAGGGCAAGTTCAAGGCAAAAGTCGGTGAAGAAGCGAAGAGGGGCAGCTACCACAGTGATGTGGCAAATCTACATTGCTCTCAAAAACAGGTCCTGCGAGTGCTCGGAAACACCCTCTTCTCCTTGATCTACCCATACCTGTTGACACATTTGCCCAAAGGATATTGTGCTGGTATCCTCCAGGTGCCTTCTTTGTGTTCTTGGTGACCTGCTAAGTCAGCTGGCTGAATTGTATTGAGGTGCTAAAGTGGCCGATAGGCTTATGCATGCAAGGAGCCATCATGTGCGGTGAACCTGGCCACTGAAAGAGCTAGGGATCAAGCTCCCAGGTCCACCATTTGCATGGAGAATCACAGAATCACAGAATCACATGGTTGGAAAAGACCTTTAAGATCATCAAGTCCAACCATTCACATCCTAAACTAAACCATATCCCTAAGTACTTCATCTACCCTTTTTTTAAACACATCCAGGGAAGGTGACTCAACCACCTCCCTGGGCAGCCTGTTCCAGGCCCTGACAACTCTTTCAGTAAAAAATTTTTTTCTAACATCCAATCTAAACCTGCCCTGGCACAGCTTCATGCCATTCCCCCTTGTCCTATCACCTGTCACCTGGCTGAAGAGACCATCACCTATCTCTCTATAACCTCCCTTCAGGTAGTTGTAGGCGGTGATAAGGTCTCCCCTCAGCCTCCTCTTCTCTAGGCTAAACAGCCCCAGCTCCCTCAGCCGCCTCTCATAGGATTTGCCCTCCAGCCCCTTCACCAGCCTGGTTGCCCTTCTCTGGACTCGCTCCAGGACCTCCATGTCCTTCTTATGGTGAGAAGCCCAGAACTGGACACAGTACTCGAGGTGCTGCCTCACCAGTGCCAAGTACAGGGGCACAATCACCTCCCTAGACCTACTGGCCACGCTGTTTTTGATACAAGCCAAGACGCCATTGGCCTTCTTGGCCGCCTGGGCACACTGCTGACTCATATTCAGTCTGCAGTCAACCAACACCCCCAGGTCCTTCTCTGCCTGACAGCTCTCCAGCCAGTCTCCCCCAAGCCTGTAGCGCTGCATGGGGTTGTTATGTCCCATGTGCAGCACTCTACACTTGGCCTTGTTAAACTCCATCCCATTGGTCTCAGCCCATTGGTCCAGTCTGTTCAGATCCCTCTGAAAGAGCCTCCCTACCCTCAGGCAGATCAACACTTCCTCCTAGTTTAGTGTCATCTGCAAACTTAGTGAGGGAGCACTCAATCCCTTCGTCGAGATCATTGATAAAGATGTTGAACAAAACTGGACCCAGGACTGAGCCCTGGGGGACGCCACTCTTGACCGGCCTCCAGCTGGATTTTGTTCCATTCACCACCACCCTCTGGGCTTGGCCATCCAGCCAGTTTTTAACCCAGCTGAGGGTCCACCTGTCCAGGCCAGTGGCAGCCAGTTTCTCAGTCAGAATGCTGTGAGAAACAGTGTCGAAGGCTTTACCAAAGTCCAGGTAGATCACATCCACAACCTTCCTCTCGTCCATTAAGCGGGTCACCTTGTCATAGAAGGTGATCAGGTTAGTTTGACAGGATCTACCTTTTGTAAACCCATGTTGACTAGGCCTGATCCCCTGGCCATCGTGCATGTGCTGCATGATAGCTCCCAAGATGATCCTCTCCATGATCTTCCCTGGGACTGAGGTCAGACTGACAGGCCTGTAGTTCCCTGGATCCTCCTTCTGACCCTTCTTGTATATGGGTGTAACATCTGCCAGCCTCCAGTTGACTGGAACTTCCCCAGTCTGCCAGGATTGCTGGTAGATCATGGAAAGCGGTTTGGCAAGCACATCTGACAGCTCCCTCAGTACCCTTGGGTGAATCCCATCTGGCCCCATTGACTTGTGGGTATCTAACTGGCCAAGTAGGTCGCTAATCATTTCCTCCTGAACCATGGAGGCATCCTTAAGACTGCATGCTGACGAGGTTAGTCTGCTCCTTGTTTGTCCTGCTGAGAACCTGAGTGTGCTCTCAAAGCAGATGTGCTGGGAGTGTCCAGGAACGTACTGGTGAGATGGTGCCCTTCTGCAGCAAGCTCCCGCATGTGCATGTGAGCAGCAGAGTGAGAACAGAGGCTCCTCAGATTCGGAATATGCTTGATTCACAAACATTTCAAGAAACTATTTGGCCTTTGACATTGATGACATACCATGGATTGCTAATAATAGTGTGCCTGAACTTTTGTTAGAAAAATAAGCACATCCCTCAGTAATTCCCACACTCCAAGGTTAAATCACCACAATATCTTATTAATGCCAGGGCTGATGGAACACAGAGAAATAGTCAAACCTCAGCTGAATAAAACTTGTTCTCCTTTGAAAGGTCTTTTTTATGAGGCTCAAAAGAAGAACAATGTGATGTCAGCTAGTCGTTTGTCAGTACCAATGCTCTTGGACACAGATAGGGGCGACAGGATGCTCTTGTCCCATCCCCTTCACAAGTGTGGAGATTTTACACAAAGCTGCTGATGTTCTGCTGAATTATTATGGTAAATGTATTTTCATTAACGACCTTTAAAATAAAGGAAGCATGAGTAAGAGGAAGATTTCACCGAGTTAAGATAGAGGAATTCCTGGAAGGAAATACTATGAATAGACAAATTTGGAGGGGAAGGTCAGACTGAAGGTTAGCTTGTATTGCTTTGGTTTGGTCCTTGTAGGATTAATAAAATCTGTCTCCAAGAGGAGTTCAGGCTTGGATATTAATTCTAGGTCTGCATGTTTTCTGAGCACATCCACAGTAGTATGAAACTGGTTATTCACAAAGGGGGAAATAGCGGGATTTATGCCAAAATTCCACTAGCATTTACTATTGATGCACCTAGGAAGAAATGTAATGGAGAGCTGTGAGTGCAGGCAGGGATAAAAGTTCATTACAATATGAAGAGACGTGGGTTTTGTGTGAAGAATCTTGGAGGGTGTGGTAATTAACAGAATAATATTGTTTGCACAGAGTCATTATATATAAGGAAGCTGCCCTGGTATCAAACTCATTTCTCACCTGTCTGGACACGACATTAACGATCTGTTTGTTTGCTATGAAAATTCAGTGTTTGCGTTTCCTGGGTACCTCTTCTGAGGGCAAATAACAAGTATGTGTTGAATCAGGAAAGACAGAGGGAATATGAAAATGAGCAAGATAGATTGATAGCCACATACTTGAAGTGGAATGGTTCGAGTTATCCTGAGGTTTACTTGCTGGTGTTTTTATCCCATTTTATGCTGACTATCAGGATATCCTGTTGCTATAGGCTAATGTGGAATGCGCTCCACTTTAATGGTCAGAGTTCAGTGGTTTTGTTGTATTTTCACAAGCAAAAAGCTGCTCCTGAGGATTTTTTCCTTCGTCCCAGCGGGCTAGGCATATGCTGAGAAAAAAATGTAGCACAAATTTCAAGTATGCAAACTCTTGCAGGCTTTTAAGGCTGTAGCTGCAGAAAAAGCAGAGCACGGGGACTTCATGGTGGTAGTAATGCTAGGGCATTAAATGCAATGTAGTGCGCTCCTGCTATGTGCCAATGGTGTGCTTACGTTACAGTCACTCAAACCAGGGAAGAAATAGTTGGCATTTGGAATCTGTCCTGCTTTCTTTTTTTCGCATGCAGAAATCAGCTTTTACACGTTAGAAAGGCTTAGAAGCAGCAGTCGTGCCACCGCTCAGGACCAAGAGGAAGGTACCTTGCAATAATACAGATGGCATCACCAGCACGAATCGGTAGAACCGCCTGCTGTGACACGGGGTTTAACATTTATTTTAATGCAAAGTTCAGCTGAGAAGCGACCGAGAGCGCAGGGCTCCAGCACCCTCGCCTCGCAGGCAGAAAGTTGTCGCCGTCCCTGCAAAGAAGAGAGCCCGCTGTCACTCGGCTGCCTCCGAGGGAACACACCGGGCGTCCCTGTTCCTTGCCGAGACGCTTGACGTCAACAAAGCTTGGCTGATGCTGGGCGGCGCGGCGGGCAGAGTCGGGTGACGGCTGGCAGGGCCGAGGGGCGGCGAGCAGGGCTGGGTGGTGGCGGGCCGGGCCGGGCCGGGCCGGGCCGGGCCAGGCCAGGCCAGGTCAGGCGGGGGCGTCCGGCAGGGGCTGCTCTGGTCCCGGTCACGGGCCGGCCCGGCCCGGCTCCGCGGGTCCCGAGTCCCACCTCTCTCTGTCCGCCGTCCCTTAAATACCCTTGATTACCTCAATAAATAGCCATTAATAAGGCAGTCTCAAAACAGCTCCTTGCTAACACAGAGGTCCTGTCCCGTTCTTTCCCCCCCTTAGTTGTATATGAGAAAAGTTTTGGGGGAGTCCCCCCCTGAGCAATGTGTCTCTGATTTTCTGATTGCTTTTTCAGTTTTTTTGGATATTCATGAGTTTTCTATTCTGCTAGAACATAGATGTGCATATTTGCATGGAAGACATGTGGTTAGAATCACAGACTGCTTTGGGTTGGAAGTGACCCCAAAGATCATCTAGTTCCAACCCCCCCTGCCGCGGGCAGGGACACCCTCCACTAGACCAGGTTGCCCAAAGCCTTATCCAACCTGGCCTTAAACACCTCCAGGGGTGGGGCTTTATCCTGTTTCTGGCCAAGAGTCAACCTCCCTAATCAGCCAGCCCAGGTGAGCTGAATTAGCCTGGACTGTTCACACACCACCTGACATCACTCCCCCATATAAAGGGCTGGGTGGAGAAGGGTGCTCCTGGTGTCTCTGGGACAGTCTGAGTGCTACTGGGATGTGGGTTGGTCCTTGTGTTGTGCAGTACCCTGTTATGGTCAGGTAGGTAAGGTACTCTGTGTTATCACTGGGTGTGAGTGTAATTTGTCATGAGCTGTTACTGTTCCCTGTTCATAGTGATTTTGTCAGCAAGCTGTCTTTATCCCAACCTATGGAGGCTCTGTCTGTGTCTCCAGGAATGAGCAAGCAGCGTGTGGTGCTCAGCCACTGTTTGGGGCTGAACAACCCCAGTCTCTCTGGGCAACCTGTTCTAGTGCCTCAATATCCTCATAGTAAAGAATTTCTTCCTAACATCTAACCTAAACCTATCTGCTTTCAGCCTAAAGCCATTGCCCCTTGTTCTATCACTACACTCCCTGGTGAACAGTCCCTCTCTTGCTTTCCTGTAGGACCCCTTTATGTAATGGTAGGCTGTAATTAGCTCACCCCAGAGTCTTCTCCTCTCCAGGCTGCACAAACCCAACTCTCTCAGCCTGTCCTCACAGGATAGGTGCTCCAGCCCCCTGATCATCTTTGTGGCCCTCCTCTGGACCTGCTCCAACAACTCTATGTCTGTCCTGTACTGGGGACCCCGGAGCTGGATGCAGTGCTCCAGGTGGGGTCTCACGAGAACAGTGTAGAGTTCTTTCTTTTCCTGCTTCTCTATATCATTGTTTGTCACCACATTCCCTCTGTCATGCTTGTTCCTACAATCATTGCTTACTCTGTAAGTGCCATAAGCACCTAAATACTGAAACCAGTAACAGGTTTATTACAATAGGTGCTACCTATCTTGGTAAACAGAGGGTTAACTGTAGGTTTGGGAACAGATTTCCAAAGTCTTCTGGTGACTGACTTCACTGACACCTTCAAACTTCAGGTCAGTGCATGTTCAGGAAGGAGGAGGCAACAAAAGGCATTCTTACACTTCAGAAAGGAACCCAAATACACAGCGAGTACGGATGAGTTATTTCGTGGCTAACAAAACTGGTGATTGTAGAACAAACATGACAATTTCACCTCTGCTAACTACAGCACAAAAATGCTTCTTGCTGAATGCTCATTATTGTGTTTGCAGATCGACTTCATATGTGCCACATGTGGGTATTGTTGTTGTGTTGTGATTTCAAGCTTTTATGAAGTGGTAAGCCCCACATTAATAGTTTTAACAGGAGGTGCTCTAGTTGTTAACATGGTAACACCTTGCAGGAGCAATATGTTATGTCCATTTTTGATTCTAGAAATGTGCAATGTTCTGCGCTTCAAAATACATAAGGCGGGTGCCTAGTCGGTACTTTGCTCTGCTCAATATATTATCTTCCACAAATTCCTACCCTGTTGCTCAGTTCTGCTATAAAATTTGCTCTCTTGGATTGCAAAATACTAATTTATTTTCCAGGAATCTCTTTGGGTACACACTGTGAAAGTGTATCTGGAAGTTGCAAGTGCACTTGCTCAATCTTACTCAAAGCTGAATTGATTACTAACACTAGTATAGTAACAGGTGTTCAGATACATTCAAGTAAGCTATTACCTTAGCTTGGAGGAATCCTTTCTTTTTTATTATTTTCTTATAACAATCAGGTAATCAGTGATATATAGACAAAATCCTAGTCGTGTTCAGCTCAGTAAAAATTGTGCTGTTGCTACTGGAAGCGACCTTTGTAGGAGCAGAATTCCACCCTGTCACTGCAGCTGATGTCAGTGAAAATGTTCAAAATAAGGTATTGGGTATATAATGGTTACAGTGCTCCAAAGAAAGTCTAACAGTGGTGTTTCAGTTATAAAAATTAGGGAACTTTATATTTGGCTACATTCTGGATATCTTAATAAATAAGATAAAATTAAAGGAAGCTAATGTGTTAAATTTTTTTCCTTCTGTACTGTGAATGGGACAGACAAAAAAAACCCACCAAATTTTATGCCTTTACAGTAATTCCTTTCAACCTGCCCTTCTGTGTAGGCAGTGCATGGAAGCATTTGCCCATGAGTAATATCTTATTAAACTGTCATGATTTGATGTGACACATTTTTTCTCCCAATTTACATGCCAGTTAGTAGACTTCCTAAATATCACCTTCAGGTCCATTGGCAAAAAAAGTAACCCCACTGAAAGAAACGTTGGATCAAATGTTGGTGATGGGACAATCTCAGGGCCACGTCTGAATGTGAGACAAAGCGTTCAGGCCATTAAAAGCTATATGGTCTATTGCCATGCTAATGCTGAGTTCTTTGTGTAGTGCAGGCTTGTTGCCTTGTAAACATGTTTCCATGACTCATTAAATCCTCTGAAATAAAAGCTCTTGTAATTCCAGTACAGTGGAGCAGTCATTTTTCGATTTAATTGTAAACAGGCTAGATAATGAGCTACCTAACTTGTCCCCTTTTCTGACGGAGGAGAATGGTTCCGTGACCTCTCTTTTCTCTGGAGAGTACCAAAATCCACTTTGTTTGAAAGATGAAGGAGTGGAAAGTCCTTGAGAAAATAAAAGGGGTGCATAAGCAAACACCAGCTGGGTAACTAATATTTTACATAACAAGTAAGAATATATGTTTTGTGAACCTATTCAGTATTCAGCTTAAGATATTATAGTAACCATAGCAACCCTTATCACCTGTTGGAGACACTGCAACATCCTAATGAAATGTGCTCCAAATGCCTCGCTAATATTTGTAAAAGGCTGATGATGTTATCTCTTGGAGAGAGCCAAGCTGGGAGATAAATGCATGAAAATGCTCGAGATTCAGGAGTCCCTTGTTTACTGTCGGCTTCCTCCTCACCCTTGTACTTCGCTTATATGTATCAGTTATATTTATCAAAAGCAAAAGATTAACTGGTAGAAGGGGTCGCTAGAGAGAGCAGGGTGGTGGACACCCATGTCTCTAACAGCCGCCCTCAGTTAAATGCTCTGAAGGCTTCAGTGGTTTGTGGTAGCCAAACAGAGGCAATGTAAAGGGAAGGGCTTCCCAAAATGGTTAAACGTGGGAACTCGCAGGAAGATACCCCAAATAACAAGGTAAGTGCAGATCCCTCCCTTGAATCAGTGAGGGATTTAGAGACAGTTTTGCCATTCACTTTATTTCCAGGCTTCTGAATCACATAAAGTTGTAACAGTAATGAACTTTCTGTTTGTCCTGACAGTTCCTGCCAGTGTAGACTTGGCATTTCAGGTGCTCTACCTCTCCTTTTCAGCTTCCAAGCTGCACCTGGTCACAGCTTTTTGCTTCTGAAGTCTAAAATGTGGGTATGGCAGGTGAATTTTTCTGTGGTGGTATTTCTGTGCCCCACAGCCCTAAAGTTAAGGACACTGATGGGGCGCAGTGGGGCTCCTCTGCTGAAGCATCATAACCTTTTACCAAATGATTTTGTGCTTTGTCCTTGCACTAGTTTTGGGTTTTTTTTTTTTGTGGTGGACTTTATTCTCCCAGGCTATAAACTAGTTAGAGAGGCCCGTGGTTATCAGTTATCTGAAGATCCCAGTGAATGAATTCAGAGTTCCTTCAAGAAAAGATCTGTGGAAACTGAGTTTAAATCATGAAAGTCTTTCATTTGAAATCCTCAGTAGGATTCTACTCTTTCTCTCCCTTCATTGTGAGGTGCAGTGTACTGTGTATGTATGCTTCCACTCCTACATATGCATGTAGAGGGAGGGTGGTCAAATCAAGAGTTTCCAAGTGATTTGATAATCAAGCAACATGGCTGCCCAATTCAGCCAGTTCCTTTGTACACGCTGAGACATTCTCATGTCTAACTTTGGTCTGCAGCATGCTGTAGTACTGAGTCTTTCACTCTTAATTGCAGGTGATAGATGGGAAACAGAGCTGGCAGGATTATCAGGACATGACTCCCCATTGCTGTTGTCATAAGATACTTTCTTGGTGCCCAAGAGGTGTGAATGAGACCTTTATGAAATGGGAGGTACGACCTTTGAATATCATTGTGGTTTCATAGTGTGTTACAGCAAAACGTAACCTACGGAAGATGTTGGAACAAGAGGGAGAGAGAGTATGAGTGTATGTGACAAAGTGTGGCCCTAGGGACCAGAAGCTACATGAAACAGCTCAGAGGGTACGCATTACCCTTCACTGTCGGGGTAATGTGCGCTGGCAGCTACTCCTGTTCCCTTTTCACCTGCTGCTGGTGCAAAATAACCATGTCGAAGAGCGTTTGGCAGGCAGGAGTTACAATGGTTGGTTAAAGGTCAAACAGATCCTCAGGGTACCCCTCTCTCTGACCTGGTAGTCTCAGCTGGGGAGCATGCTAACTCCCCTGTGATTCTGGAAGAAACAGTCAGAGACTTCCTACTCCAACTGGACTGCCACAAGTCCATGGGGCCGGATGAGATCCACCCGAGAGTGCTGAGGGAACTGGCAGAGGTGGTAGCCGAGCCGCTTTCCATTATCTATCAGTCCTCCTTGTTGACTGGTGAGGTCCCAGAAGACTGGAGGCTTGCCAATGTGACTCCCATTTACAAGAAAGGTTGTAAGGAGGATCCGGGGAACTACAGGCCTGTTAGCCTGACCTCGGTTCCAGGGAAGGTTATGGAACAGATAGTCTTGAGGGAGATCATGCGGTATGTGCGGGATGGCCGGGGGATCAGGCCTAGCCAGCATGGGTTCATGAAGGGCAGGTCCTGTTTGACCAACCTGATCTCCTTCTATGATCTAGTGACCCATCTGCTGGATGAGGGAAAGGCTGTTGATGTGGTCTACCTAGACTTCAGCAAAGCCTTTGACACTGTCTCCCACAGTATTCTCCTGCAGAAGCTGGCAGCCCGTGGCTTGGATGGGTACACCCTCGGCTGGGTAAGGAGCTGGCTGGAGGGCCGGGCTCAGAGAGTGGTAGTAAATGGAGTTAAATCCAGCTGGCGACCGGTCACGAGTGGTGTTCCCCAGGGGTCGGTGCTGGGGCCTGTCCTCTTCAATATCTTTATTGATGACCTAGATGAGGGCATTGAGTGCACCCTCAGTAAGTTTGCAGATGACACTAAATTGGCTGGGAGTGTGGATCTGCCTGGGGGTAGCGAGGCCCTACAGAGGGATCTGGACAGGCTGGAGAGCTGGGCTGAAGCCAATGGCATGAGGTTCAACAAGAGCAAATGCCGAGTCCTGCACTTTGGCCACAACAACCCCAGGCAGCGCTATAGGCTTGGGGCAGAGTGGCTGGAGGACTGTGTGGAGGAAATGGACCTGGGGGTACTGATTGATGCACGGCTGAACATGAGCCAACAGTGTGCGCGGGTGGCCAAGAAGGCCAACGGCATCCTGGCTTGCATCAAAAATAGTGTTACTAGTAGGAGCAGGGAGGTAATTGTCCCCCTGTACTCAGCACTTGTGAGGCCGCATCTCGAGTACTGTGTTCAGTTTTGGGCCCCTCACTACAGGAAAGACATTGAGGCTCTGGAACGCGTTCAGAGGAGGGCTACTAAGCTGGTGAGGGGTCTGGAACACAGGCCTTACGAGGAGCGTCTGAGGAAGCTGGGATTGTTCAGCCTGGAGAAGAGGAGGCTTAGGGGAGACCTTATAGCTCTCTATAACTTCCTGAAGGGAGGTTGTAGTGAGCTGGGTGTCAGCCTCTTCTCCTGTGTAGGCAGTGACAGAACTAGAGGGAATGGTAGCAAGCTGCGCCAGGGGAGATTCAGGCTTGACATTAGGAAGCACTACTTCTCAGAAAGGGTAGTCAGGCACTGGAATGCACTGCCCAGGGAGGTGGTGGAGTCACCGGCCCTGGGGGTGTTCAAGGAAAGACTGGATGTTGTATTGAGGGATATGGTTTAGTGGGAGCTAGTAGTAATAGGTGAATGGTTGGACTGGATGATCTTCTAGGTCTTTTCCAACCTTGATAATTCTGTGATTCTGTGATGTCTCTGTTAAATAACACGTGCACTTGTGAAGACCTATGAATTTCAGCGATTAAGTGATGAATGAGGATTAATAATAAACTGGAAGTAAGAGATGCAAAAATGAAAGCGTGGTGGTGAGCATTTCATTTCTGTGCCTGGCATTCATATTCCACAAACCTTTCCTGAATCAGATTTTCTGTTACTGGATCTTCATCAAAAAGTTTAACACCAACTATGACAATGAAGTTTTTGTGGACCAGTCTGGACTTTATTTTAGTATTTTTTTATAAGCATAGCTCATAAATGAGACTCAAAGGGTTGGATTATGAAACTGGTTTGCCTGGAACCTGGAGAAGCATGTTACCTGTGCTGTCGTTGTCTTTTATTGCCAGTGCCATTTAACAGTAAGAGAGGCCTGAAGACGGGACACATCTGGAAATGTGAGCTAAATAAAGTAAAAATTCTTTTGGAAACTGGTAAACCTATATTATATATGACTATAATTAAAAGACACAAGGTACAGTGGCTCATAAAAGTACCATCTGAAAACAGTTTAAAGGTTAAAAAAGGGATACTTGGCACAGATAGAAGGGTGAGACCTGACCAGACCAGTCCTCCCAGGGCAGTCCTCCCAGTAGGCCTGTTAATAAGTATACTATTTCAAACCCCTCCTTAGCTGGTGTACACATAGATAATTTTAAGCTGTACTCCTAGTGAGAAAAAACATTAGTGCAACAGGGAAGAGTCTCTGAAACTGTCTCTTATTTTACTGCTGTGACTAATGCTTTGTGATATCTGCCCATATCACTGAATTACTTAATTTTAAATCCTCTGGTAAGAAGTTTTGTTTATTTTCTTCTAAATTCTTCACCTGTTGTTTTTTTTTTTTCATTTGAAATGAGAAGAATGTGATTTGTCTGTGTGTGTAAGAGTTCCCACATACACGTATTACATAGTGAGCACTGAGGGCCTCCCTGAAGCAGTGGGAAGGGATAGTAATTCAATATTTCATAGGTAATCTGACCTTGACGGTAACCCTGGTGAACTCCAGAAGCTTATGAGTCAAATCATGAGTCTCATATGTTAGCAAATTTTCAGCTGTATGAAGAGGTTTTTCCCAGGCAGAGTGTAAGGACTTTGGGTTGAGGCTTTTTGTTATCATTCCCCAGCCTGCCCCCCGCAGACCTCGTCTTGCCACAAGCATCTCAGTCCAGTTGTGCTCTGGCTAGGGAAACAGTTTTAGGGAAGTTACAACCTTAAGACCTCTTTCGTTTTAACAGAGGAAGTTCAAGAATATATATTTATTTTTACTGGAAGAATTTAAATGTATTTCTTACATATGCACACAATTTTCTAGAAATAATTTCAGCAGTTTACCTGTTGGGTTTTCTCATTAATGCTGTCTTTCCTGCTCACTCTGGCTACTTATATTTAGCCCAGAAACTTCTTGTCATATCTACAAAGATTAGTCTTTTTGTGTCTTTCATTCCTGCTTATCGAAGAGCCTGTGCTGGCCTGATTACAATAATGTTTAAAGATGTTTTAGTTCTTATAGATTTTTTTTCCTCTCCTTTATTATCCTCAGGGAAATAATATTATCCACAGTTTGAGAATAAAAATGGGGGAGATGAATGCCTTCCTACAGACACCCAAGCAGTTTACAGATTGCAGTTTGTGTGACTCTTGTTTAAGATACAATCCTAAGTCACTTTGCTTCACAAAGTTTCTGTGAGAGCTGGTTGCTCTATGGCTGACAGACATTAACTTCTGTCCCAAGAGTTTACCTGCTTCACAGAAGCCCTTTTTCCATGTGCCAGGCAGCTGGCATAGGTAGCCAGGGCATGGAAGAAAAGAGAGAAATGAGATACATTGTGTGTTGGGGACAGGGGTTCAACAGCAAAATGTCATTTTCTCGTCACATTAGGTTTCATGAGAAAATGCAGATTGAAAAATTCTTCTCCCTAGAAAAATGAAACAAAAAAGATGTTAGTATCCATTTAACTATTATTACTTTGAGTGATGAGAGATAATTATCACTGAAGTATCAACCAACTGTAAAGCCCTAAGAAATAAAATGGAGAAACAATGCTAATCTAATTATGATTTCCATTTAATTCTGTATTTATATATACTAGAGAACAGATATTTTAGAAGCTCTGAACCCTTACAGCATTCTTCTTTGTCAGTATATTTAATTCACTATACTTCCTAATAATTTTGGAATAGGCTGTTGTGCCGGTTTTGGCTGGGACAGAGTTCATTTTCTCCACAGCAGCTGGTACAGGGCTCTGGTTTGGGTTTGTGCTGCAAAAAGAGCTGGTAACAGAGGGGTGTTTTTGTCACTGCTGAGCAGTGCTCACACAGAGCCAAGGCCTTTGCTGCTCCTCACCCCATCAGCAAGGAGGCTGGGGGTGCCTGAGGAGTTGGGAGGGGACACAGCTGGGACAGCTGACCCCAACTGACCCAAGGGATATCCCATACCATATGACATCATGCTTAGTGCATAAAGCTGCAGGAAGAAAGAGGAAAAGGGGAACATTGGGACTGATGGTGTTGGTCTTGCTTTGCTTGTGTCTGCAGCTTTTGCTTTCCCTACTGAACTGTCTTTATCTGCACCCACAGGTTTGCTCACTTTCTTCTGATTCTCTCCCTCATCCTGCTGGGCTAGAGTGAGCAAGTGGCCCTGTGGTGTTTAGCTGCTGGCTGGGGTTAAACCACAACAACTATCAGTATCTTCTCATCACTGATTTATTATAGAATGATAGAATGATGTGGGTTGGAAGGAACCTTAGAGAGCATCTAGTTCCAACCCCCCTGCCACATTATTACACATGAATGTGCACCAATCTGTTCAGTCTAGCAGATCAAGTATTTGCCTCATAGAAGATGTGGTAAAATGAAATCCAGCAGATTATATTCTTTTGATTAAAATGCCTTAATCAGAAAGTGTAGTCAGAGTTATCATTAAGGAAAGTGCAGATGGATTATTTTCTTACCACCTTTCATCCTGTTTGAGGTGTGGGTTATTTAGGTTGCTTAAGTGATAGAGGGAGAAGCTGTCCTGAAGACATCTTCCCTTCCCTCTTGCCAGTAGCTGGTGCTGCCCTAAGTGAGAAAAGAGAAGTTTGAGGGATGTTGTAAATAAGCAGGTGAGGACAAATGGTCATCTAAGGACCACTCCACCAAGAGGACTGCAGGACAGTCTGATCCTTCTCATCTGTGACTGTTTTAGTGATACCCAGCCAAAAGGCTGAATCATCTTGCTTGAAATGAACTTCCCAAAGGTCTGCCTTACGGACATCTCTGTGTACTCTGGCTTTTCAGTGTGTATTTGTAAATATAAAGACATCTGACATTTCTGGTCTTATTTTTAAACTTCTGTTGGAAAACATGTGTGCATTTAAATACCCATGAGTCAGACACTCTGCCAGGGTAATTACCTTATCTTCATTGCATTCACTGCGGCGATGTTGATAAGAGTTAAGCACTGCTTTGTGAGATCTAGCTCTGCACTTTCTTATATTCATAAACACTAACTATATATTTTTATATCATTGTGTGATACTTTCACATCTCGTGAACAGTTTTCATATTACCACTATTTCAGAATTGTTTCATTTTCTATTCTGTCTTCTCAGAAATTTGCCTTCATCTTGCAACCTCGTGTTCTGTGCCAGTTCTCCTGGAGGTTATTTTTACATTCCAGTGTTGCCTTGAGTTATATATTCTGGTGTTATCTGGGGTTATTAAATAGTATTTTGTATTCTGGACACCCTGCTCTTCCTGCAGGTGCCAATTTGAAACTGCCAAGGGAGGGACTATAAAAGCCATTAGAAATGAATTTCAACACCAGTAGTTCGAGTGTGAATATTACCTTTTCCTTTCAAAGTGTAACAGTTTAGCTGACTTGTTTAATTTTAAAAAGCAGGTCTTTATTTTTGTCAGTTGCCTATATTGCAAATTAGAGGCAATATATTTGTGATTGACTTCGTACCTGAAGATGTTGATTTTAAAGCTTGGTTTGTTTCTTCCTATGTGCTGGGTCATATTTTTCCCTGCTGCAACTCTTTCACTCCTACCATATAATCAGATCCTGGGGTCTGGTCTGTCTCTATTTGGCACAGCTCTGAAGAGACAGAGTGGTGGTTCTGTTTTTAGCGTATACTGAATTCTCTGGGCCCAGAAGGATTTCCATGACAGCTGGAATTCAGCTAATAAGAAAAAGTCCTTTTCTCTGCTTCCTGTTCTGCGCTTCCCCTGCAGCCGGTGCAGAGCCAGAAAAACCCCAGTGACCAAGCAATTCCACGTTAGGATGCTTTGCATCTGGTCCTCCAGTTCAAGACTGTTCCTGTGTTTGATAATTTATTGGAAAGATTGAAAATAAGTAAGGAAGGCTGACATAACAAATCAGAATAAGCAGAAGTTTCAGGTTTTGAAAGAGTTGATTTTTGGTATCAAGATTGTTGTTGTTGCCACTTCAAACCTTCGAACTTGACCACTGCATTTATAAGAACTGGACAAAGCATCACCCCACTAAACTCATAGAATTTTCCATAATGAGAGTTGACATGCTGACAAAAAAAACACATAAAACCAAGTTTACGGTGCTGCAGTATCAATTTGTGATATTTGTACATAATGTACAATGGGTAGCTGATATTACACAGTGGTGGGTTTTGCTGCACATTTATAAGAACTCTTGAAGCTTTTTGGCTACTTGAGATGGCTCAGGACACACGATAAAAGTACCTCTTTATCTTAAGCAGCAAAAGAAGGTGGGATTGTGAGTTAGCACCCAACATCCTGAGCTCTCACAGGTACCCACTAATTACTTTTGCCAGGTCAAGAGCAGAACAGCAGAGACCACTAAAGTTCTACTCTATGTTTCTGTTCCAGAATTCTACCTAGAATTCTCTGGGTTAAGTTCTTGGTGGTCAAAGCAGCTGCTATCGGAAGCCCAGCTGAGGTTATCCTGCTGTACCTCTGGTTTAGTGAATGGGGCACCATGATGCTTGTGGCACAATGCTAGACAGAAGGCTTGCATAGCTGCCTGGTTTGCCTGGGAGGTGTTTGGTTTGTGATAGGGAGTGTGGCAGAGGCTTACATGGGGCAGGAACGACACAGCTGCTTTGATATGTCTGTCTGCTTGAGTCACACACACCTGAGAGCAGGCTAAACTGAGGACAGAACAGGTGGAGCTGGCCATCACCACTGATAGTCAGAGTTCACAGAACATAAAACTGAAAATGGTTTGGTGCACTTGTAGCCACTGGTCCTTAAATGAATCCCATCAGAAGCTTCTAAAACTATTTGGGCTCCCAACTGTGACTTTGCTCTTGCTTATACAGATATTTGCTCCCAGTGACGCCTGAACTTCTTATGCCTGGCACCACCTCCTCTGGCTGACCTGACCTCAGTAGGTACCACTGGACAGGCTGCAAAAATTTCTTCCTTCAGAGGCAGAATCTTTCTTTGCCTTCTGGAAGACAGTATGACTTCCTCATGTACACACATACACTTGGGTTGTAGATGTAAAACTATAGTCAGAGGAAGGTGTTAAAAAACACTTGGGTTTGTGTTTATTTAAAACTAAAAATGATTTTTCATCCTATACAAGTCAGTCAGTTTTGGATGCCACATTCTGCTGAGTGATCAGAAAAATGCAGTTCCCATTGTATCCTGTAAAGAACCTGTGCATGTCTCCAGAAAAGTTCCACAACCATTTTATCTTTATACTGTGAGAGCTCTTACTGGACCTTTTCCTACATTTCCAAGTGAAACTCTGTCTTCAGAATTCCCTTCTTAAAGCCCTGAAACTGAATATGATGTTTTGGGGGGTGAATCCTTTATAATCCTTACTAATTTCTTAAGTTTTGCACCTTCTGCTAAATCACCTTTGCTAGGGAATTCTATCCCTAAGGCTCTAATTACTTCAGCATTACTAAATGCTTCCTTTGAATGCATCCTGGAGGGGATTCTCCTAGATTTAACCACAGTAAAAGGTCTTTGCATACCACATACTCATTTCAAGTGACACGTGTCCAACAGAGCTATGTTTGGGGAACAGAGGATAAGCATTCCTGCTGAGGGCTCTTAATGCACCCTGCTCTGTGCAGTGCAGCTGCATTGAGCTGTTGTGCAAGCGTGTGGGACAAGCCCGTCACTGGAGGATCACTAAGTTGTCTCCACGTGTAAACAGCTGGTCATACCCTTATGCCACGTGCTGTGTTGATCCCTGGAGACAGTTGGTTTCTGCTGTACATTAAAGCAGATGCCTGAATCTTTCCATCTGAGGACATGGACCAGGCAAGAGCACAGTTAGCCCTGGATACAATGCAAGAATGCTTTAAATCAAGTTTTCGCTCCATCCATACCTTGCTTCTGAGCTGGACAGTGCCAGTATTACTCTAAAGCCTGATTTGATTGCACCTCATGAGAAAAATTATTATTGTATTTTAAAAGGAAAAGCAAATTAATATTATTTTTCAGATCTTTTCTTTCTTTCCCTGTGATGTACCCAGTGCTGGAACTTATCATAAGTTAAAAGGAAATACATTTTAGGAAGCCTTTAATTAAAATCCTGGCAGCACATCATTGCAACTTTTTTTTTCCTCTGCAGCTCAGTAAGATTTGTTGTACTGATAATTTCTCTGGATAGTGACTACTTTTCACACTAGTAGATAAAGCCCTTGCAGAATCAAATCCATGATATTGGTGCTTTTCTTCAGACATCAGATTTGCCTGATTGTCCCCTGAGATCAAACGGCAGATTTCCATTTAGAGTGGAACAGAGACTAACAGGCTTCTGCACTGATATTAAGTTAGAAGCAAAGAATTTGGGGAAGAGTGGGTGGTATGAATGTGCAGGTTCATACTGCTGCACATTCTAACTATTTTTCACTGCAGGAAGGTGTAACTCAAATGGCATTCCAGGTTTGGGATATTTTTTTTTCTTTATTTTAATGAGAGCCACTGAGGGGCAGCAGACAAAAGCTGATCTCTGAAATTGGGAAAAAACCCTAAACCACAACTATTGTTATTTTCTTCAAAGTTACATTTGGGGTCCAGTTTTACCTTATGGAAGGAACTGAGCTTCAGGAATCAGGAAATAACCCTCTCTGGTGAAGGCAAAGCAGATAACATGTTAACGCTAAGGTTAATTAGACGTTTGCTATCGAGACAAATAGAGCTTAGCAACAGAACGTGTCCAAAGCCTGTGAGTTCGCAGGCAAACGTCTGTACCTTCCAGCAGACGGGCACTTGCTCTGACTGCATTTTACTACTTCCTGCTCAAGTCATTATGCAATTTACTTTTAAATCTGACGTCAATAAATCAGTGCTTGTGGAGCACATGTGGCTCCGACTAGTCCTGGACATTGCCCGGTGGCTGGGACGTGTTTCCGTGTCACTCATGATGCTTCAGTAGATACAACTGGGCATTTACATTTTCTCGCTGGAGCCCTGAGAGCCCGTCCAGCTTTCAGCAGACCCGGAGCAGTCAGATGAGAATGGAAATAATCTCTTACACCGCAAATTGACTTCCCTCTTTGTAGCCCTAGACACTGTTTCCAGCTGCTTTCAGTCTTTTAAATCCTTGAAAGCTTTCCTAATCCTCATGTAGGCAGCCTTTATGCGCTCTGCCTCCCTCCCCTTCCTCCTGATTGGCGAGGCTATTTCATGGCCCAATTCAGCCAACTACTACATCCCTGGGCTGCGGTTTGAAATCGGAGCCAGGCGGACAGTTGCCTCCCCGCTCCTGACTTTTAATAGGCTGGGGAAGGAAGGTTGGGAAACTTGACGTTGTCTTAAGAGGAGTTTCCCCCACCACCCCCCAGTAAAAGGATAAAAAGGCGGGGGGGGTGAGAGGGGGGGAAATATATATATATAAATAATTGAAGTGGGAGGGAAACTTGCTTATGGTGGGAAAGTTGATGGATTTCTGCCCTGCCGACAGCAGCGCGGTGTGAGCAGCCCTTTGCCGGCTGGATGGATGATGGGAATCTCACCATGAGGCAGGTAAGGAGCCGCTGCCCCCCGGGGTCGTCCCGGGCTGTCGGGACTCGCCTGGCCTCGCCTGTCCAGCCCCGCGTCGGACCGGTACCGAGGGACCAAGCTCTGCGGAGCTCCGCCTGGCTTAGTTAGTTATTTATTCCCCCACCCCCTCCTCCCCGTTTCTTATCCTTGTCAAGATAAGTTTCCAGGGCGAAGAAAAAAAAATTTTAAAAATTTAAAGTTAACCGGTTTTGCGGGGTTTTTGGTTAATCCTGCCGGTAGGCAGTGATGCCGCGCAGGTCATTGTGCGCCTCGGTTTGCGTGGGGCATGAAAGCAGTTTGAGAGAAGGATGTAAATCAATTCCAGTTTGCCATGGTTTAAATGCATTGTGCGGGCTGTCTCGCCGCCCTGTTTGTGACATGCGAAAGCAAAGAACTTGCTGTGTTATAAGGCTAAATATGCCAATAATTCATCCCGGGGATAATTTATTAAACAGCTCTGCGTGAGTTCCTTGCCTGCCAGTGCTTTAATCTTCTGATTGTTTTAAAATGTAGCAGTTTCAAGCTGTCTGATAGCTTCACAAAAGTACTTTAAGATGGGTTTTCTAAGATTATTCAAATTACTCCCCCCCAACCCCCCCCCCTACCCCCCCAAGACTTCTATTCACCTGAGGAGACAAAAGGAGCTTTTCTTCTCATTCTTGCAGTTAAAAGGCACAGTGGCAAAATGTTTTTGATTCTCACTGGTTTTAGTTTTACAGCAACAATGTGTGGTTAGAAGAGCCTTGTGGGAGCCAGGAGAACTGGCCGGGCTGCATCTTAAGACTGAATCAGAGATCTGTCCCAGTTAAGAAAAAAAACAAAACAAAGCCTTGCCGTTCCACTCCCAGAGCTCGCACTTAATATGTCGTTTTTCTAGGTGGGCAATGGGTAAATATGAAGAAACGAGAGAAGTTTTCTGTGTTCTTTTCTGTGTGGGTGCTACTCGTTCAGGTCTCAGTGGGACTTTCATAGTATGCCTCCGGGGAGTGCGTGTGTGAGGATACTGCACCTGTAGTGCAAACAGAGCATTTGTTTTCCGCTCACTTTCCCAAACCGCGGTGGGATATCTCAGCTTCCTTACCCTAGTTTTTTGTAAGTTACGAGAGGTGGAGAAAAAAGCGAGGAGACAGCACAGGTGATGGGAGGAGTAAAGGTATTTCTTTCCTCCCCACCACCCCAAATTACTTTTATAGCTCTTTAAAGATAGCGTGGGATCCTCGCCCTTGAGAAGGGCGTTTTTATATGCTGCATAGCTCAGGCCGGTCAGTCGGACGCACATCAGAAATGGTTATCGCCACGAGAGGGTACTTTGGCACAGGGGGGTGCCACGGAGGAGTGGGCAAGGGGCGGCAGGAACGAGAAGGAAAACCCGGCGTGAATGCGCGCACTTTGCTCTCGGGAAACACTTCCACCCAAAGCAGAAGGCTCCGTGGGTCATGCAGATGGTTAAAAATGCTGGGGGGTTGCTCCGTGGGTCATGCAGATGCGTAGCTGGCGGGTTAAAAGAGCAAGTAAGTCACGGGGTGGGGGGGGAAGGAATGGATGGATATGTTACTGCACACGCGAACCTTCCCTCCCGTTCCGAAAGAGCAGACAGACAGACAGACATTCCAGCCTAAGAAAAGGTGCAGGCACAAGCACAGGCGGGCTTATTCTTGCAGGGCCCGGCCCGGCTCCGTAGGTGCCTGCCGCCTTTCCTCTCCCCCCTCCCCGCGGGAGCGCAGCGGGCGGGGCGGCGGGGGGGTGGGGGGAGAAGGGGGGGTGCGGGGCCGGCTCCGCGCCCCCCCTTCTTCCCCTGCCGCCCCGCCCGCCGCAGTACCTCCTCCCGGGGGGTGAGAGGGGGCTGTGGGGAGCGCCAGCTGAAGGGCTGCCAGAGTTTGTTTAAACACCTGCCCGCGAGTGCGGTTTCTCTCTCCCCTGCCAAGCCAACGTTTTCGAAGCATTTCTTCCTAGCTCGGGCGGTTTGTCGTGCACCAGTGTTCTCGGGTTTGGCGGGGGGGGGATGGGGGGGAGTCTGTAGGCGCTGCTAGGGTCCCCGAGCCACTGGGTGCATCAGTCCCTGGCACCAAAATTCACGTTTTGGTGGGAAGTGGAGATTGTGATGAGCTATTATGAGCTAACTGTGCAAAAAGCCTAGGAAATCCAGCAGATGCTTAGGGGCCGGGGTGTTGGGTGCAGCTGGAGACCTTCCTCCTGCTCCCGGTTTGAAACTGGTACAGGAAAGAGGCAACAAGCAGATGGTGACTTTTCTGTTGTCCCTCTTATCACAGAATCACAGAATTGTAGGGGTTGGAAAGGGACCTCCAGAGATCATCGGGTCCAACCCCCCTGCCAAAGCAGCTCCCTAGGACAGGTCGCACAGGTAGCCGTCCAGATGGGTCTTGAATATCTCCAGAGAAGGAGACTCCACAACCCCTCTGGGCATGGCCCTCCTGTTTAGAGAGCTCTCTTTACCTATTGATCTGCCTTGCAGCCCTCCCTCCCTACCTGTACTGTTGCTTTCCCTGTTCCTCCCCGCTGCGTCCATCCTCATCCTCACACCAGTGGGCTATAAGGCACTGGGGAGGTGGCTTCACTCCTTCCTCCTATCAGGCTCTGGAGAAAAGGGCTCCTGCTTTGAGAGGCTTTCGGTGGGAGCTGTAGCTTAATTTGGGGTTGTTGGGTCAACCATCAAGCATGTTGCGGGTGCTGGAGTGAAACTCTGTGTTGTGCTGGTGACTGACAGGGGGCCCAAAAGCAGTCCACAGTTGCTAAACAACAACACAGGGCAAGACAAATGCGGTGATTTCCCCAGGAGAAGCCCAGGAATTGCTGTAGAGATGAAATATGCAGCCCGTTGAGTTGGTAATTTTCAACCTGCTTTGCTACTAGGCCAAGCCAATAATCCCTGGTAGGTAACAGGGGCTGGTGTAAGTGTTGCATTGAGCCTCGTAAAAAATTTCTGTATAAAGAACCAGACACTTTCAGGTGATAGTTGAAAACTTTAGGAATAGGTGTCTCCTTGCTGTCTGACAGAATGACATCACATAAAAGGTCCAGTAACCAAAATGTGACAACTTCTATCCTATTGCTGTGCATGTGACATCTAGGAAAGCAAGCTGGTCGCTGTGTAGCTGTGAAAGTTTAAGCATCCACAGGAAAACATACCCATTTGGATGTGCCGGGGCTAGAAGCTAGTGTTAGGAAGCCGAAGTGCAGGGGTATTTTTGCAACATGGTTGCAAGACAAAGCACTTAACTAACCTGACAAGAGGAAAAAAAATCCTTTGCAAAGCAGAAGCTGTGTTACCTGCAGAGTGTTCAGTTCAGTCAGTTTGTCCCTTGAAATTCCCAAGTAAGGAAACCTGTAAGTGATGGGAGCTCCTGAGAAGATGCTCAGCCTTTGCGTCAGTGAGCGGTGGTTCTGCATGGCTGGTGCGTGGTTGGGTTCCCTGAGTTTTTTACAGAACTGGAGAGGGCACTGTGGGCTCTGTTTTAAGTTCCCTACGCCTCCTTCACAGAACATCCAATGTTTGATGATTCTTCGTACTTCATTTTCTCTCCCTTTCACCTGCAACAAATCCCTGAAGTGCAGTTTGTGGGAGTGTCACTGACAACAAATGCAACTGCTTGTTTTGGCCTCTTCCTACTGAAATCCCATTGACTCTGAGGCAGACTTGAGTCCTTTGTCTTGTAAAGAGTTTCAACAATATGACTGTTAACTGACAGGCCACCTAAAAATGAAAAATGGTGTTTGAGGTGCACAAAGCCCTTACAATTACTTATCATGACTGCACTCGTACAGCTTTTAGCATGCATGTAATTCACCAAGTGAATAAATGCTGCATATAGTTTCAGTGCAGGAGATGTACAAGATTCATCCCCCTTCCTTACAGCTGTTTAAGCGCTTAGCATGTGTTTCTTATTTCCTAATTTCTTTTGCATACCTTTTAAAATTCTTACTGTTGTTCTTCAGCTGATAAGCTGTGTTCTTATCCTGGAGTACTGCAATCCTTAACCTGGCTTCGGGAAATTCTCTTTCTAAAGTTCTTCCCGGGATGTTTTGTTGTTTGTTCGGCCTGTGAGGGAAGAATGAGCATCTCAGAGTTGTGGGGTTTTTGTGTATTGCGCAGAGTAAAGAAAACAAGTGTACAGAGTCTGCAGGCTGGGAGTGTATTGGTTAATTAGCTGCTGGACATTTCTCGGTAGGAAGCCCTGCGAGGTCTTTTTGTGCATATGTGTGTGTGTAAGTGTGTTGTCTGCTCCCTTTGATCACTTGTGTGGTAAATAGACATGCAGGGTAGCTATAGCAACATGTGCTGTAGGTTGGTGGGAACAGAGGGGACGGGATCTCTGGACAAAGGGTAGTTTGTTAGAGTGGTTGGTTCTGATTAGGAAAAGGTGGCACCAATCAGGGCATTTAAAAACATCAGTTTTGCAAAATGCCAGTGGATGTTATCAGTTTCAAAGTGACGTTTGTTTCTGTAGCTCTGAAAGAGCAGATCACATGGAAGATTGGGGAAGAAGGGGGAAGGATAATAATAAAAAGCAGAAGCAGAACCCCGTAATGCTTTTGAATGTAGCAACGTTCATGCTAGATGTGCTTTTCCTGGTGTTGCTGCGCTGTCTGTGTGTTTTGCCAGAGACCCTTTGTAGGAGCCAGATTACCACAGATGATGCTACAGATAGTAGTGCCTTTAAAATACGGCTTTAGGGATGCTATGATGGCTACCCGATGTTCTGTAGTACATCTGATACATCACCTTTCTCCAGTTTCCGAAAGTCCCGTGTACCATTTGAGATCAGGAGATACGGAACCTATTTCAGCAGCCTACCTGTAGAGGTCAGACTTGAAGTTCTCAAAATCTTCACTTGAATGGAATTTCAACCTAAAGCTATAAAAACACAAACCCAGGCGTAGCCACTTTCCTCATTAACTTTACGTGGAATACTCTTAAAGTAATGTTGGTTTGTCAGCGTCAGGCTATCAGGTAACTCTGCGTTCTGCATTGATGGCTGCCTGAAATGCATTGAAAGCCAGCCTCATCTCACATCTTGAACAGAGAGCCCTACCTAAAGCTTTTATTAGTGCCTGAATTATTTAGATGTGTATCCCCCTCTCTCTCCGATCCCCACCAGGCCTCCTACCTTTGATGAGATCTGTCTCCGTCTCTCTCCCTGCCGCCTGCCCTGCGCTCTGCTGCGCTGGCTGACGCCTTCCCACTGCTGCCCAGTCCCAGGGCTGCCCCACTGGGGAGGGACGGGGAGGCAGGCAGCAGCACGGAGGGCTTCCACAGCTTCTGAGCTCTGCAAAAAGTTGTCAGACCTCAGAGTCCCTCCGCAGAGTAGCACCAGAGGTAAGGGGTCTGGCTAGAGCCTGGGGTCGAGGAAAACGAACTGCTGGGAACGAGGAGCAGGCGGTGGTAAACGCTCAGGGGATGTGCTGAAGGCATTTGGAAAAACAGTTTGATTTGGCTATGGGTGAAGACTGGGCTGAGAGAGAGAGAGGCAGACTTGTATTTGCATACGGCCATGTGAATAGCCTTTCAGACGTGCGCTGGAGTTTGTTTGAACTGAATTTCAGAGTTCTTAGGGTACTCCATTCTTTAGCCTGTTCTCGCGTTCAAAGTCTTTTATTACAGCCGTGTAGCTTAGAGCTTGTAATGCGTTAGCAAGCTGTAAGGAATTACTGAATATCCCTGAGATCCTTGGCTTGCAGTGCAGAATCCACCCTGCCTGAAAGCTGGGAACAGCACTAAAGGGTAGGAAGCTGATTTTGATCTCTTTTCTAAACAATAAAAATAGCTCTTAATTCTTTAAAAATCTTTCCTACGTGCTGTCATGTCACTTCAAAAAAAAAAAAAATTATTATTTATATTTTCCCAAGGGGAAGTGGGAGGACAAAAAAGCTGGCAAATAGGCAATGTTTGTTTGGCCCTGAAGTATGATAAAACTTTTTTGATTGCTTAACTGTTGGGAGAGCTGGGTACAAGAACTACTTTAAGGTAATAAAACAAATCAAAGAGAGTCCAGGCTTTTACTGCTGTCTTAGTGGGACGGTAAACGAGGAGATCCACGGGGCTGATAGGATTTTTCACTGTAGTGTGATAGTCTGTAATGAAAATATTTACACAGGGATATTTCATGGCCCCAGAAAGGAGCTGGTGACATGCCACGACAGTTGCTCTGCATTTTGGGGCGGGGAGGCTGACATATTTCTCCTGCTTCTGGGGTGCCGACAGCTCCCTGTCATGTGGCGCCCCAACCGCCTTGTCCTGCAGGGAGCACCTGTGGCCCCGCAGCATCGCCCGCTGCCTCCCGAGCGGGTCCCCATGACTAATGGCATTAACTTGGCTCTTTGAGTCTGCAGGTATTTAATTACTGAACAGCTGCAGCAGGAGCTCTGAGACACCCCCCTGCCAGAGCGGTGGGTCACACTCATTTGTGATCCCGGTGAGCCCATGTGCTACTTTGAGTCAGGTGATGAGAGAGCTTCCTCAGATGAGAAACACACACACACACACAAGACTGTCTCTGGGATCTCCATCTCTGTTTTCTCATCAGAAAATTTATCCTGAACGTTAGCTGAGGCTGGTGCTTTCTCCTGAAAAAGCCCTGAGAAATCAGTTTTCTGGCAAAATGACCTCAAATTCTCTTTTTCAGTAGTTGAAAGATTCCTTTTGTGTTGTTGTGTTTCTCATTGGCTTTTGTTTGTGGGGTAATTTTGTTCTGTTTTCTCTGTGCTTTTTTTTTTCTTGCTGAGAGGTAATTTGAGATGTAAAAAAGAAGAAAGCAAAAATACTTTTTTGAAAGAAAGAAATACTACATATTCACTTTTTTTAATTGGAGTTGCCAAATCCAGCCACTCCATCATAAAAGCAGTCCACATTGCATTTTTAGTGTACTCTTGTTTGTAACACCAAACAAACTGCAGAAGTATTGGAGGTGGTTTCATCATTGGAGCATATTGGTTATTTCCTCCTTAGATTATGCCCTTATTGAATAATCTGTATATTCTACAGGAAGGTAAATTATATTGACAACTCCTGCTTTTGGGGACTATCATGGTTGTCCTCTGGCTCCTGCCCAGCCAAACCCAGCTCCCTGTGCAGCTGGGGCCTCAAGTTCTCAGCCTGGTCTCTGGTGCCACCTCAGCTCTGGAGGCAGGGATACTGACAGATATCGCTCTCACGTTTCATGTTTCTGTTCCTGTGGCAGTCGCAAGAGGCTGTAGGTGGAAACCCACACAATTCATTTTATAGTCTTCCCAAAATCTTCTGTGCTCTAATTCTGACGTGCAGAGGAGCAACAGAAGTAGAGGAAGGGAAAGCTGCCCTGAGTAAGCAAAAGGACTGTCCTTTTCAGAGCACCACATCAATAAAGCTCTTGGGCAGGGACTTGCAGTGACCAAGCATGGAGCAGATTTGCCTATGTGATGCACAGGAGAGTGTATATGAGTTCTGACTTGTGTTAAGTGTCATCAGCATTAGCACTTTGCTTAGTGGCAGATGTTAGGGCTACAAAGTTGACTTAAACATCTCTTGTGCGAGGAAAGGCTGAGAGAGCTGGGTTTGTTTAGTGTGGAGAAGTGAAGATCTCATCAATGCTTATAAGTATCTAAAGGGTGGATGTCTACAGGATGGGGGCAGACTCTTCTCAGTGGTGCCCAGTGACAGGTCAAGGGTAATAGACACAAACTGGAATACAGGAAGTTCCATCTCAACATGAGGATAAACTTGTTCACTGTGAGGGTGGCAGAGCCCTGGCACAGGCTGCCCAGAGAGGTTGTGGAGTCTTCTCTGGAGAGATTCAAAACCCACCTGGACATTGTCCTGACTAGTTGATCACCAGAGGTACATTCCAACCCCTGCCAGGCTGTGATTCTCTTAGCTATGCAAACCTTGCTTTTGACAAATAGTGCACAACCTACAAAGCTTAGGTTTTGACCTGTATGCAAAGTTAACACTGTTCCTCCAGCCTTGGTAGCACCTATCGAAACAAGTGACTGTAAAGAGTTAATGACTTAATTTCTAACTGGATAACCTCAGACATATAGTTTAGGCAGAGATTTCAAACTGGGAGTTAAGCAGTTCAAAAGTGCACTATATTGTTTTGGTCTAATTAACACAACATGGTGATAAGACGTTAAAGCAGAGTGACAACACTATACATAGATAACAGGGGACATTAATGCCTGCAGACACAGTCTACATTGTAAAAATCTGAAAAAAAAGGCTTATTATGTTAGATAGGTCAATGTGATTTGACCTAGTTTTGCTTTGCTGCTTGGATATTATGTCAGTACTCGTTATGTCATCTCCTTGGATGAGCAATTTAACATCCTTTTTGCATTGCAGTGTTGTCCTAATATTTTATATATATATATGAATTTACTTAGTCTTTAAAAGGATCCTCCAGGCTAATTCTAGAGATCTGGGAAAAACTGGTACAAACTAAAACCTTCTGAAACTGGTTTTCTCTTGTATGTATATCCATATCCACTGTGCAACAAAAATGAAAGAATTTAGTCACAGCAAAATTATAGCTACGAATTCCAAAAAGTATCTTGTCCCTTTTGCATGTAAAGCTCGTTAAAGTTCATGAATGAAGAATGAGTGTATTAAGTCATGTAGCCATGTATGCCTTTCCCATGCAAGTTTTTCATCACTAGCATACAGCATTTTTAACTTTACCTGGATGCTTGTGTAAAACCAAGTGGGTTAAAGGAATCGTGCTGTATACTTTCCTTGTTAAATGTAGGGTCTCATATGAAGCCATTAGTATTTTCCTTGGAAAAACTGAGGTTGTTTTTTTAGTATTCAACAAAATCACAAGGACTTTCTTTCATATTTATGTTTATGCTGTCATCTTTTTTTTTTCTCTCTTCTACCATCTGGACTTGTAAGGCAAGACTTTGCATTCAGCAGGACCCAAATAGTTGGACATCAGGGAATAACTGGAGGATTAAATGCTACTGTTCTTTGCTCTAATGGAAAAATAATCTATTGCTATTAGTATTTTGTTAAATGCTAGCAAAGGAAAGCTCTGCCTCTTCCTTAGCTTTGAACATCCCATGGCCATCACTGGTTTGTAACCAATGTAGGGTATTGCAAACTTGCACTTTTTAGTTTTAGCTTTGCCTGATCCAAAATGGGAAGTTCTGAAGCCTGATTTGGCTTCTGCTGACGCCAGTGGAACTGGGGAGGAGATGGGGTGGATTCCCCTTTCAGAGAGTAAGTCTGAGAGTAAATTTGCACCCTTGTGACAAATGCTGAACAGATCGGGTGATAGTGTGATGATAAAGCCAGGCTTTTCTTCTTGAATTTTTTTGAAATCTTTATTTTCATTCCTACTTTCTTGAATAATAAGAAATTTGTTCTTGAGCTTCAGCATGAGCCTGTTCCTTGGAGTGCTGGAATATTTTAGTGACATAAGAGCTGTACAGGTTCCTCACCGTTTCTTCACAAATACATCTAATCTTCAAAAGGTCCTCCTTACTCAGACTTCTCAGCTCAAGTAAAATTTAAAATTGTAATACCTATCTGAAATCTTTGAGTATACTTCAGATGCAAATGCCCCTACGTCCCCTGTTAACCAGCTTAATTGGAACAAAAGCCCAATAAGAATAAGCGTTCAGAGGTGCTCTTCTGTGCTATAAGATTTGCTCTTGATCCCTAATTAAGCCTTGTTACCAAAGGTTAAAATACTCTCCCATGATATAACACTCCTTGAATGTCTTGGCTGCAAAAGAAACTGTCATGGGAGAAGTCTGTTATTGCCTCACATGCTTCTCCTCCCTTTACAGAGAACCAAAGTGTAAATTGCTTTTGAAAGATTAGCAATGACAGGAAACAAATACCACATATCCCCAGAGCAGCAGAAGCCCAGGTAATGAGTGTCCTGTGTTTGTACACTGATGGTGCAGGACCATGATGGTTTATAAGCGAGTGAGAAAACCTCTCTGCTGCCCCTTCAAGTTTACAATCTCAAGAAAATGAAGGATGGAACAAAATACAGCAGTGCTGTATCTTGCATGGCAAGGCTGGGGAAAGCAAATCCCTATTTTTCAAAAGAAAATACATGGTGTTTTTAACTTGTACAATTCAACGTGGAGAGAGATGCTTGAAGGAGATGATGTTTGTGGACTGACAATGCTATTCATATAGCTAGCATAGAGCAAGACTGCACCAATGGGGATTCACAGAAAGTTCAGATTGGACTCTGGAGTTTACCTGGCCCAAACTTTTCATCACGGGGCACTGCAGCAGTTTACTCAATCTTGAGCATTTCTAGCACTTGAGACTCCACCCCTTCCCTGAGCAGCCTCTTTCAATCTCCAGCTGCTCTCATGGAGAAGAACTCTTTTTCTTGTATCCAGGCAGAATTTCCCCTGAAGCCCACTGCATCTTGTCCTGTCAGTGACTATCCTTGTGAAGAAAGTAGGTCTGTTTTCTCTAGAACTAAATTTTTACATCTTCAACAAGTGTGATTAGATTCTCCTTGAGCCTTCTATTCTCCAGGCTGAGCAAACCTGGTTCCTCCAACCTTTCTTCATACATCAAGCTGTCCAACCCCCTAATCATCCTGGTGGCCTCCATTGGACCCTTGCCAGCTTTTCCAGCTGAGGGGATCAAAACTGGTCACAGTATTCCAGGTGTGGCCTAAGAAGTGATTGAAATAGCCATATTCCATGGTATACTGACTGTACTCGCTCGTACAGCCCAGGTGGCTTGTGGCCACCTTCCCTGCCAGGACATAGCACTGACTCCTGTTCAGGTCGCTGCCTGCCACTACCCCAGGTCAGCAGAGCTGCTCCTCAGCCCATCAGTCCTGAGCTTGTGCTGCTGCTTGGGATTACTTCTTTCCAGGTACAGGACATAATATTTATCTCTGTTAAAGCTCATGTGTTGAGAAAGTTACTTTGCTGGCTGCAAGAGAGGCTTCCTGGATGAATTAACAACAAAAAAACCCACCACCACCAACAACTCCCCAAACCCTTAGCTTGATCTTATTGCATGATTGCCCACAAAAGGCTTTAGTTGTTTGACAACTATCATCTGTCTTTCTGGACCAGAAATTCTGATGTATTAGATCATGAATCTTGTCTAGTTTGCTTATTTCCATGGGGTTTTTTTCCCTATTGCTTGTTTCTGTGAATTTATACTTGTAAATATTGTGGAGGAGTTATCTTTAGGAAGACAGATTGTGTCTTTGTGGTCCAGAAAATCTGGAAACTGTTACAGGAGAGAACAGGTTTGTGGAGTAATGCACTTTATTTCCCCTTTTGTTTCGAATTGATGAGGTAGGTATGTCCCAAGAGAGACTAACAGCTAATAGTGCTGATTTTTTCCCTAAGCTTCCCTTGAGTTTTCAGATTAATTCCAGTACATTGTCCTAGTCCAGTGATTATTTTTTTAGCCTCTTTGAATCAAGCCTCTCTGCCCCCCACCTTGTCCCTGCTCTAGGATTTCTTTTGCTTTTAACCTAACCAGGGAGGTAGGATTTGCCAACCTCGAACTCCTGACCCAGTCAATATGCAGCTGGAAATTTGAGCATAACAAAGAAAACTGGTAGCATGGGTTTTTTCTTCTTATCTTCTTCTCTCCTCTTCCTTCTCTTATTGAAATTGGAATTTTTCCTTGAAAATCCTAAGCTTGAAAATATTTTTGAATCTTTCCAGACATCTCTTGCCAATGTTTGAGGTATTGGTTGGTGCTATGCCAGGGGATGACTAAATGGGTTTGGCTTTTTGAAGTACTTGAGGTAAAGGAAGGGGAAGAGAAAGAAGGACTGTTTGTGTGCTATTCCTATATAACAACAGGGAAAGCAGCTCTTTCGTTTTCTTGACAGCAGTACACTTTAAAATACCAGGGTGCATTTCTAAGACTAGACTAGTTGCTCAGAAAATAAAGTACAGAATAGAGGGATAGAGAGAGGCCCAGAGGGAAAAAAACTATGTAGGAGAGGAGACCAGGAGGAGCCTGCAGAGAAGGAAAAGATTACCAGACCCCTCCTCTTAAAACTGCATTAGGAAAGCGGAGGAATGAGCTTTATGCAGAAATCAAGAATGAAGCTTGTTTGAAAGCCTTGGGGATGAAGATAGGTCTTTTGGTGCTACAGAATCAGAAGTTGCCTTGGGTAAGCAGAGATGAAAGAATGTGGAATTGTTTGTAAACCTTGAGAGTTTGGAGGCAAAATGAAGGAAGGCAGCAGACAGAAAGGTAAGGAGGGTAAGGAAGACCTCTGAAGGCATTCAAAGGAGGTTAAACACACAAAAGCCATTGTAGCTTCCTATTCTTCATTAAACTGTCTGACCTATATCAACCTGAAAGTACTGTTCCTGGTGGTATCTGTCCTTTACAGGCCCCTTTCCTTTGCAGTGCAAAGGAATAATGGTATGATCAATGGAGTTTTGTTTTATAAATTCTCTGGACGGCTATTTTCCTAGCAAGCTTTTCTTTCTAATTAAAAAGATAATTGGGTTTTTAATGTCCCTAAAAATACAAGGCTTAGTTTTGTGACCAGACTCCAAGATTTTTGGCTTTTTCAGTCTTGAGGTGATTACATAGTGTGTGAATGTGTTCTACTGAGTGCTGAAACCTTGCACGTGAGGACTGGAGGTATAAATAATCAGTTAAAAAGTCAAATGTACCAAAACTTTATGCATCTTCATTTTAAAAATTTATAAGCCGGACTTATGGAGCAGCATTTATACTAACAATTCTGGTAATTTATTTTTTGTCATAAGGTACTGTTAAAAAATGCTTCATTACAATTATGAGACCCTTAGTCCTCATGATGTTGAAGCTCTTCTACTGTGTGAACAAAGACCTACCCTGGGGAAGTGACAACATGGCATTTAGTAGACAGAAAACCAAACCTGTGTTGTTTTATTTTGCAAATGCATGACAAATCTTACTCCCCAAAATGAAACCTTTCCCCATGTGATTTCATGATCACATTTATGTGGGAAAAGCTAGTTTTTTATGATAAAGATTCTTGATGTTTTGGTACATTGTCTCAGTAAAAAGTACTGTGAAGGATGTGACACCCGTTAGAAGCTTATATGACGTGGACAGAGATCGTAAAATGCTGTACTTCAGACCAGGCAGAAGTCCAACCATTAGAGTTGAAAGGTGACTAACTTAATTTTTCCAGCTTCAGGCTATTTCATTTGAATCTCCATTAGAGATTTAAAAAATGTTTTTGTCATGGTTTAGCCCCAGCTGACAGGTAAGTACCACACAGCCGCTCACTCATCCCTCCCCACCCCCAGTAGGATGAGAAGAATGGAAAAAAATGTCATGGGTTGAGATAAAGACAGTTTAAAAAATTATCTTTATTATTATTATTATACACATGATGCACAATGCAGTTGCTCACCACATGCAGAACCTCCTCCAACAATGGGGAGCCCATTTCCGAGCAGCAATCTCACCTCTCAGCTTGCTTCCCCAGTTCCATAGGGAGCCTGATGCCATACATAGGGAATATCCCTTGGCCAGCCTGGTCCAGCTGTCCTGGCTGTGCTCTCCCAGCTCTCTGTGCACCCGGCAGGGCATGAGAAGCCCAACAGTCCTTGGCTTAGTGTAGGCACTGCAGCTACCCAGCAGCAACTGAACACATCTCTGTGTTATCAACGTGATTCTCATTCTAAATCCAAACTACAGCACTATACTGGCTACTAAAAAGAAAATTAACTCTATCTTAGCCAAAATCAGGATAGTGTTAATGTGCTTTTTTGCAGTGCAGATATACTCTAAGCAATATTAGGATGGCTTATGTACTGTAGCAAGTCAAGCAAGCTTGGGGATTTAGTAATATTTACAATAGATGTTTGTTTACTTACTCTGTTCCCTTTCTTGTATAGGGTAAAAAGGTTATGTATGTCTTCAGGTGTTAATGGATAAATTCTTTAATTAATAGGGGTGGTTTTGCTCCAAATCAGAAGGTCAAGAATCTTTGCCTAGTGTGTGGGAAAGAATGATACTTGGAGTGATTAACACCCAGAGGAAATTTCTCGGAGTTTATTTTGGCTGGTCTGTAATTGATAACTCCCTTGGCTAGTGCCATGCCTGGCTCCACGTCAATCACCATTTGCAAAGCTTAACTCTGAATAGCAGTTATTGGTCACATATGTGGGCCTGTCAACTCTCGTTTCAGAAATGGGATGCAAAATGGCACATGGATGAACTGTAGCATTTGGGGACGTGTGTGCTTCTATTTGGTGTTATTGACAGTCTCTGATGTTTAAAAAAGAAATATAGGAAGGTTCTTGGTGAAAGTCTGCTTATATGAAGCAGACTGTCCAAGCCACACTACTTTGACAGTGTGAGAAAGACTTCAGGAGAATGGGAATAACCGAAAAAAATTCCCATGGCTCTTGCCACTTGTGCCTACAGGCCGGCAGGTGGGTGCTGTATGAGGAGGCTCTAAGGATGTTAATAATCATACATGGATAAAAATGATGACCGAAAACTATGCTTTTGGTTATTGTTGATGATGCATACTGTTGGCTAGGCTTGTTTCTGTTGAGCATTGGAGGGGAAGGGTGCTGCTTGTGCCAGGAGAGTGTCAGCTGATGTGTGGTGGGGGCAGCTATGGCGTTCTGGTGTACTGCTGCTGAGAGACATGGAAGTGCAGCAGATCCACACCAGTTAGGTGAAATGACCTGTTAATCAGGAAGGGGAGCTGAACAGTGACATACTGGAGAGCCTTTGGAAAATTTCGTCTTGCCTTGGTCTTATCAGGGAATGGAGACTGTAATAATGACTTTTAAAGATGCTTTCAAGTTCACAGTTTTACTCACAGAAAGCTGTCAGAATTGGTGATACAGATGCTTAAGGAAGGCATAGGAGACAGGTCTTTATTGTAGGGTTGAAATGTATACCATGCCTTGTATACAATGTGGAACATGCTTCTCTTAAAATGGTACACTCTTCCCGGCAGTACCTGATCTTTTTCTCTCCCCAATTCCTTAAAAAGAACCCAAACAACAACCCAAAACCCATTCCAAACTAATCAACACACTAAAACTTTCGTGTTCAGATGACAGATCCCCAAAATAAAACTAAGTTATCACTCTCTGAGATATATCTGGACAGAACAAATGTTTTATTCAGCTTGACTGTGTTAAAGCACAAAATGTGTTCTTACACATACTAGATGTAAACCAAAAATAGTTGTATTTAATGGCAAAATTGATTGAAATAATTTTTTACTTATTCCTTAGAATACTTCATTCAAGTTGACATACTCCTGTAAAATGTCTACAGTTTTGATGAAACTGAACTTCTCAACAGGGAGCTGTTCTAACAAAAATATTTAATCTATTCTTGTGATCTGAGAATAAGATGGAATGAGACCACTGGAATTAAAACATCTGGTGAAAGATGAGGTGAAGAATTCCCATGACTTTTAAAAAATATTATTCCATTGTGAAATTTTGTCAGACCAGATGATACAAAAAAGACTTTATGAAATGTAAAATAGCAAAAATTTTAATTTTATTAATTGATTTTTATTAAAGATCATGTTTTTGGTTTGCTGTTGAAAAACAAGTCTTAGTAGTTAGAAGTGCTTAATCTGATCTCATGCCCTAACCCCAGTAATAACGAAATTGGTCATTTTGTAATCACAGGATTGTTATTTTAGCTATTCTGGAAGAGAAAAACTCATTATATGGGGAATAAATAGCCTTAGCATAGGCTGTAGTGAGGATCTTGCTAGCAAGGTAAAAAAATTGCAGGTACCTTATTCCATCACAGGCTTTTATAACAAGATAAGAAACATTTATTTTTCAAATTCTTCCTGCCTTACCACACCTCTGTCTGGACAGACATGCACATACCTTTCTGAGAATGTGAGAAAAAGGGTTTTAAAGGTTGCATGAGGCTTCAACAGCAGGCTATGTTCAAATGTCGTTCAGTGATTGTCCAGAAACAGAAACTGATGCAAAATTTAGCAGTGATATGTAGGTAAGAAAAAGGGAGCAATTCCAATCTCAAATATAGTTGCTTAAATACAGTTCCAGTAGCTCAGAAGGATACAAAGAACATCCGTTCTCAAAATCCTGATTATAAAAGTAATGAAATGAATCATAGTATCTTGTAAAATATTTGAGAGATGGTATAAAAGATCAAACGGCATAAAACCCTCTAGAATTACTCAGAATGAAGGAGATAAATTTGTAGAGTCCTCACACTAGCAGGAAATTCTTTGGGGGGAAATTCTATATAATATTAGGAAGTGGACAATGCTCATACCAAGGGCTGCTCCACAAAATATACTTTAAATCCCCAAATCTGACCTGGAGAATTTCCGCCCAGATTCTAGAAGCATTTGTCAGTTTAACTTTGAGCATGTAAGATGTGTTTTCCACATTTTCAAAATATTTGAAGTGTTTCGTTTCAGTGGATGAAATCATTCACAGACATTTTATGCCAAATGCTGTCTGTGGTTTAAAGCATCATGTTTTGGTACATGGTTGTATTTCTAATATTTGTCAGGTTTATCTTTATCTTTTAAATGCAAATGTGCTGAGATGGGAAGCCTGGACTGGATCAGTGCATGGATCTGTTAGAATTTCTTGTCTCCATTAAGTTTCTGCTGCAACTGAGGAGTTACGCATCTCATTTTGGTGGTGACCCCCCAACTCTCCTGAGCCTAACAACAAAGACATAGGTATGAAGTGGCCACCTGGTTCTACTTTCATGTCAGCCGCTATACATCCCATCTTTGTCTCAGAGGGAGGACACAGATTAAGTCATTCTATGCTCCTAGTTCTCTAGTACCTGTCTATACTTCTTTCAAAGTGCCCGGAAGGATGGGAAAGCCTTGCTGAGATTGGTTGAAAGGCATCATGAAGGGGTTCAGCTGCAGCTGGAGGAGCCACAGGACTTGCCCCAACAAATCTCAGTAACAGACACAGGAACTTCAGTCAGAGAAGTGGTGGGGAAAAAACGATAGAGTGAAAAGTGGAAGCACCCAAGTGAGCGCAAGTTTATCTACCTTATTAACTAAATGTCTGAGTCTAAATCTGTGGCTTATTATACTTCTATCAAGTAAGGGAGGATATATATGAAAAAGGACCTGCAGAATCAGGCCTTTCCCAACAAAAACATTGCGTGAATAGTCCTTATCATCTGTGCAGTCTATCTTTAAGCTACATGTGGATTGACATACAGAGCTGAAACCTCCTGGTGTATGTGGAATATTCGCTAAAGAATTAAAATGGTGAGGTGGCTTTAGATTGCAGTGAAAGACACTGGATAAGTGGCTAATGAGAACCTTATGAGGTTCAGTGATGAGTATAAGGTCTTGCACCTAGGGAAACATTATCCCGGAGTGCAGCACATGCTGGGATCCACCTGGCTAGAGAGCAGCTTTGTGGAAAGGGACCTGGGGTTCCTGGTGGATGACAAGCTTAATATGAGCAAACAGCGTGCTGCTGTGGCAAGCAAAGCCAACAGGATGCTGGGCTGCATCAACAAGGGCTTTGCTAGCAGAGGTAAAAAAATATGTATCCCACTGTTGTGGTTTTTGCACCAGCCAGCAGCTAAGCACCACTGAACCACTCATTCACTCTACCCAAGCAGGATGGAGGAGAGAATTGGGAGAGTAAAAGTGAGTAAACTCGTGGTTGGGAAGACAAGCACCATCTCCATCACTGTGTGTTGTGTGTGTCCCCCACATTCCTCCTTATTTGCCCAGCTTTGTATGCTGAGCATAACGTCACATGGTATGGAATATCCCTTTAGTTGGTTTAGGTTGACTGTCCCAGCTGTGTCCCCTCCCAATTCCTTGTGCAACCACAGTCTACTCACTGGTGGGGTGGTGTAAGAAGCTGTGTTATCAACATTATTGTCATCCTAAATCCAAACCACAGCACTATATCAGCTACTAGAAGGACAATTAACTCTATCTCAGCTGAAGCCAGGATACTGACTCAGCACTTGTCAGGCCACACCTGGAATACTGTGTTTGGTTTTGGTCCCCGCTAAACAAAAAAGATGTGGACAGGCTGAAGAGGGTCCAGAGCATGGACACAGGATGGCCAAAGGATTGGGAAGCCTGCCATGTGAGGAAAGGCTGGGACAACTCTTTTTGCAGTGCCTTGAGAAAAGTTTTAGGGGAGGTCTCATCACCATGTTCCAGTAATCAAAGGCTGGCTGCAAAGAAGATGGAGGCTCACATTTACAGAGTTGCATAGAGAAGATCAGGGGTAACGGGTGCAAGTTGCTCCTGGGGAGTTTACAATTTACATGGTATCCTTGAATTAGCATATTCTTGAATTAGCATATTCTTTTTATCCAGTTTACAATTGGATAAAAGAGGAAAGGTTTTCACAAGGAGACCAATGGGCCATTGGAATAATCGTCCCTAGGGCAGTGGTGGATTCCCCAACATTGGACACTTCTAGGATTTGTCTGGATGGGATGCTGGGCCATCTTGTCTAGACCCAGAAAGGGTGGACCAGATGATCCTTGAGGTCCCTTCCAACCTGGTATTCTATGATAATTTTTTTAAACATCAGTTTGATCTAGACAGAACAACAACATAGAATAATGGAAATAATAT
The DNA here is from genome assembly GCA_020800305.1 of Porphyrio hochstetteri. Taxonomy (NCBI): domain Eukaryota; kingdom Metazoa; phylum Chordata; class Aves; order Gruiformes; family Rallidae; genus Porphyrio; species Porphyrio hochstetteri. The sequence goes on from CM036905.1 coordinate 139,762,785, forward strand.
TGAGCATTGCTGCTATCTGAGAAGGCAGGTTTAGTGAAGGAGTGTTGTGTTAACATATTATTAGTTCCTCTGTATGCTCTAATTCTGAAACTCCCCATTCCCTGCTTCCCAAATTTGACCATGCCTGAATCCTCATTCAGATTTTCCTGAAGGTGCTAAGCTTTTGGCATAGTCAGTACCTATGTCCACAATAGCTGGATGAGTTAACAGCAGATCTGTAGAGGGAAATGATCAATGCAGAGAGCTCAATAGCCAGACTATGTGTGTTTTACTCCCACGCTGTACTCCTCCTAGTCAGGGACTGAGGGCTGGGTATTCATTAATGGCTGAAGGTCGTTATTAAGTGCTCATCATCTGAGTTATTTCATCTGAGAGGATGAAACTTCATGTCCAGCATCACTCAGCAATGCGAACCAAAGTTTGATTAAGGGAGAGGATTGAGAGACTTCTTAAAAACGTTCTCATGACCTGAACTAAAGCGCTAAGGGAAGACATATAGCAGTAAGAATAGGAGCTTCTGCTTTGCAAAGGAGCAGATATCCTTGAATTAGCATATTCATTTGAACCTCTCGTTTCCTCAATACTGCTTTCCAAACCAGGATCATCCTGAGGGATGATGTTAACAATGCAGATACAGTTAATGAGCAAGTCATGCTCAAACCCCTCATAAGACAAAGTGGTGTCACTCTCCCTCAAGTAAGGAGGTTAAGTTATACATGAGTGAACTTAGGTATTCAGAGCACAGCAAAAATGGTGAAGGGCAGACTTGGTAGGAGCAAGATGGTTTTGGGTCAGGCTGAGAACGAGAAGTACTAATGCTAAACAGCATTATAGCACTAATCCTTTTAACTTCTCCGGGCTTTGTTGCCAGACCCCTGTTGGGGCCTGATTACCCAGACTTAGCTCCATCTTCCCAGGCATTGGTTTCAAGCAGAGCTGCCTCTTTCCATAGTTAACAGGAAGCCAAATGGCAAAAAGCAGCTAGTGTTTCTTCAAGGTGGCAGACAGCTTTTTACCATTAAAACATTGTAATTCAACCAAAGGTACGGAATGTCTGCTGACCAAGTTTATGAATGTGTTTAGGAAGCTATACTGCTCAGAAGTATGGGAGGATTGCATCTGTGTTGCGTTATTTCTTATCTCTGTTACCCATGGAGGGATCTCTTCTATAGAAAAGCTCAGGAGTACATAAAGGCACCGTTGTTTCTTGGAGTTAGTGAAGCTATGAAATGCATGAACTTTACCCCTTGCCTCTACAAAAGGTCTGCCAATTCTATGAATTTTAAATCCATGGGAAATTTTTGTTGCCCTTGGCTGTTGAGTTTCAATGGCTAAAACTCTTTCACAAGCTATGCTTGAATGCTATTTTCTTTATAGCCTTTATGACACCTTATGCTTTTCCTGCATTCTTAACACTGTGAGAAAGATGAACAAGTGTTCTCTGTTCAGACAACCGTCACATATGCTCTGGTCTGTTTGGCTGTTTGAATGTAGTGATTTAATGCCAGTAATTCCAAGAAACATTAAAATGTGTTTAGCAGGTCAGTGTTTTAAAATCTGGGAATAAAAAGGCTGACGTTATGATCGATGAAGGGATAGCACATACATACTGGGGCACAAGGAAACTGGAAATGTTCCCTGTGGAACGAGCCATGCATGGCAAGGACTGTGAGGAACAACTGGGAGCAAAGAGCTATCTACAGTGATGTAGTCATTTTAGGCTCTATTAAGGGCTTGTTATTTTAGAATTTTAAAAAAATATATATGCTGCAGGGAAATATGGTGCCTGTTGCAGAACTTTGGTGAGGAAGAAGATCAAGCTTCAAAGTGTTGGGCTATCATTTAGAAGAATTGCGTCCATCAAATTCTGATATTTTGCAGAGAAAAGGGGGATGCTTGAAATCGGGAAGGAAATAGTGGCATATTGAGCACTGTAAATGTCAAGGCAAACATGGGCAGATGCAAACAGCACTTTTTTGGCTATGTGACACAACTTCACTTTTGCTTATGCAAGGTGATGGACAGAACAGCCTGTGTTTTCAAGAGTCACTAGTAGCATATTAAATGGGTCTGTTTTTAAAAGAGTACTGAGCACTTACTCCTCAAAAAAACAGGACACAAGCTGGACGTATAAAAAAATTATGTTTTCATATGCCCTTTTGAAAATGCAATACACAGCAGTAAGAAAAGGGGAAAAATGAAATCAGCCTTCAGTTTTTCCATCTGTAATATAAACTAATATCATAATCAAACCCATTTCAAAATATGTCTGGGCCACTGCATCAGAAAACCAAAGATTCTGACACAAGAGCTATGATATGTGTCTGCATCCATAGCTGTTTCTTTAAGGAAGATTTACTGAAGAAACCATTTCCCCATTAGGAATCAAACCTTACTATTGGTTTAACTGTTAGACATGCTTCTAACTTTAAATGCATCAGGTATAACCCACCAATAAGCTTCGTTACCAGATTTCTGTCTGTAGTGGTGTGTCTGGATTGACAAACATAGAGCTATCTTCAAAGAGGCTGATGAAAGAACAGTGTTGTCAAACACCAGCTTGACCCAATGTGCAGGAATTCTCCCCTTTGCCTCCTTCCAGGTTTCTTTTGTGGCCACAGCATCATCTTTCCTTAGCCAAGGAAACAACAGCTCAGACAACATTGTGGTCATCGACACGTGCAGTTGCCCCAAGCAGCCCTATGCTACTCTAGACTTGAGAGGCTTAATGTGAATGTGATCTCTGGATATGTAGCTTCCAATCTGCTAAAGGTGTAGGTTTGACGACTTCTGCCTCTGGTGAGGCTAACTCTCACATCCCTCACTGAGTGGCTGTTGTAGCCTCTGCTTTCATACAGAAGAACTGAGCTCTTGTGGCAGTGAAGAAACCTGAACAAATCAAAGTCCAGGAAGCACACTAAAAAGGTTTTTAAATTCTATGTCAAATGTAATAAAATACTGGCTTTTAATTTTTCTAAATCCTGTTTCCAACTTGTGTGTGTATAAGGGTAGTGATAACGAGGCTCCTGCTTGGCTATGGTGCTTGCATAGTTGTGGACAGAGGTCAATATCAGATCCGTTTTCCATGATGGAATTCTGTTAAACCAGTTCACAAACCAGTTGTCCTGAAAGTCAGCCTATTCCAGATACCATGTACCAACACATGATGCCTTTCTGCTCTAAAGCACCTGGGAAAGGCAGATGGGGAACTGTAAGGAGAAGACACCCCTTTTCCCCTATATCTACACTATATTTTTTAATACATCATTTTCTAATGATATCTGCTTCTGAAATATGTCAGTTAAAAGCAACACTGTGGGCCTGATTCTTCAATGTATGAAGTAACAGAATAATAATGTAAATGTGAGAATGCTTTAAAAAGTTGTATTTTTAAAATGTTTAGTCCTAAGAACAAGCGCTACTCAATGTACTAGAAAATTTTCCCAAACAAGCAATCCACCACAAGGACTGGTGTACTTCATCTGGTACAATAGGGTGATATTTATCTTCAGACTAGACAGAACAAATCTTCTTTTTAAGCCTCTGTGGCCCTTTGAGTACTGGTCTGACTTAAAGTAAAGAAAGATGGTTATCAGAGTATATCAAGTGGATGGTGAAGTATTATGCTTTGAATGGTTTATAGTCTACTCTCTCTCTTACATATTATTTCAAAATCTGTTTCTCTCTGCATCTGAAATACAATGGGACAATATCCATGTTCCTGATGCAAAATGAAGGTATGTGATATAGAGCTTTTTGTTTAACTGTTTTTGGGGAGGAGTGTTACACAAATGCTGCTGAAAAATTAGCATTGCTCAGTGATTGAGGGCTCAGATTTCATATGTCTTATTTTCACAGTTCAGACCATTAGTGGTGGCATACACATCAATAGTTCTGTTTGTAATATTGTCAGATGCTTCTCCCTGTTACTTGGCTATAGAATCTGAATAATATTATTCACCTTATTCACTTCCAGAAGTTAGAACAATTCTAGGCATTGTGGCCAGACACTTGAAATTGACATTTTCCACTGTATAGTTGAGTTATTTCAAAGACCTCTCATGCAGCAAGTGTTTTATTTTTTTTCTGCTTTTTCATTGTATGTGCATAATATACTGATGTTTCCACACAAACGGAAGAGGTAACATCTAAAGAAAGACTGATAATACCTTGTAATTGTTTACGTGCTTCATAATTACAAGCCATCTTGTCTACATCTTGATTGCTTGCAGAGGGTTCAGCCCACCCTCCACCTGAAGAAAGTGACAGAGTTCAGTCTGACTTGATAATAAAGCACTCAGGAAGACAAGGACCCTGTCCCTCAGAATCACATTTTAGTACTTAGTTTTCCAGGAAATGCTAATTCTTATACCTTCATAATCCCAAGCATGAATATAATGCAGAGCTGTAAATCTTAATAATATATTGTTTTTATTTGAGCAGTAGTACTTCAGCATTTCAAAATAATTGACAATAAAATGAATAGTGAAGGGAGCAGTGTTTCTCTGCTATAGGTGCTCTGTGTGTGTGATAAAATCCCAGCATGAATTCACAACAAAATGAAGTATTAACTTTCTTTTCTTCCTAAGAGTTCAAAACGTTTTTCTCCTGTGGGATTTAATGTAAGTGATGCTGGATGTTTAGTCTACAGTTTTCTATTCACCTTTGAAAAGCCTAGGTGGTAATCTTATTTAGGTGACAATTGAAAGAGCTCAGTGGTCTCAGTTTAGTTCCTTGTTTATGAAACCACCTTCACACCCTTAACCCGGTGCTGTGCATGACACTAACGGACCCGCCTCGAGACATGCTGGCACAATTGCAATAAAAGAGCTAAATATAATATGATTTTAAAAAACCCACCTCCATCAAATTTATTTCTTTTAAATAGAGTAAATTTTTCATAGATGATTGCCATTTATAATGCAGAATGATCTATGTTTTTGGTACTGCTGGAAAACAAATCCTCAGGAGGAACTGCATTGTAGTAAAAGTGATTTACACTGGTTTATTTAAAGGTATCAGTGTAGCAGAAACTGTCCAGATGATAAATTGTTAGGTGGTCAGCAAGTTAGAAACTACACTAGGTTAAGATACTGAATCTGGTCAACATCTTCAGTCATCTCTTTACGTCTGACCAATCCTGGACTTGTAATAGACATGGCGCAGTAGTGTAAAGCTCTGCAATTATAAATAAACTAATTTATTCCAATATAATCTTATTCTAAAATGTGGTCATAAGGAATAGAGGCAACAACAACAACAAAATTATAAAATGGTATTTCTCATCCTGCATTATTAAATTCTGAAAAGAAAGCTCTAATGTAGTTTTTGAAAAACACTGTGCCACTTAATTTCATTTCTGTAACCAAGTATGAATGAAAAGCTGTGCAGAGCAACCATCAGTAAAGGTTTTTGAGAGATACGAAGTAGACATAGCAGAAGAAAGAGGTTTAGAGTTTAGCACTTCAGGGGGCTAATGTGTGTTAAAGCTACTTCTGGAATGGACCACAGCTTAATCCCTGTGCTGCCAGTCAAGACAGTGATTAAAAATCACCCATCCAGGGAATTGCTTCTGGATGTTGATGTGCTGGGTTGTGGGGATGGAGTTAAGGGGGTGGAGAAGAGGAGGGTTTATGTATGTATTGCTGATGTTTGAGCAGCTGAATTTCAAAGGGGAAGGGGAAGAGAGGGAAAAACTTGGCTGGCCCCAAGAGGGAGAAAAGAGAGAGAACAAAGCTTCCTTTAGTAAACTCAGCCAGTCACATAATGGTAATTTCTGAATTCCTCACAAGAGAGCTACCCCACTATCGGTACTCTAAAGAGAAAACAAGATTGTGAAATCAAAAGTCAGCACTGGGGGGGAAAATAAAAAGCAGCTAGCTTGTAAATGAGGCAGGGTTTATGCTGAAATAATAACCTTAGCTGTGATAACAAGGCTCCTGGTGAACCACTTGGTGGACTTTTTAATCTGTCTTTCCAGATGCAGAGTGTCTGCTGTTTTTAAAGTAGCTCCTTTGTGTCAAAGGAGCTTACCATTGGTGACAGTTTAACATACCCTTCAATGTGAATATGGAAGAAAGAATACCTTCCCCCATCTCCTCTGATGGTAATTCTGATATGTAGATAACATCTCGGCATTGCTTGCTTGTTTATTTTGTAGATTTTTTTTTTGGAATCCAATTACTACTAAAGGACTTTTTAAAAAAAATCGATTGCAGAAAATGCATTTGTTTTCTGGTTAACTAAAACAAATGAAGATTTACTGAGGATACCATTAAATCTTCTTCCAGCGTTAAACATTTAAAGTAAGTGATGGCTGTGCTGCTGCCTTTTGAATTCACGCATGGCTGCTGAAATATTTCATCTCTCAGGCTTTCTTACACATCTCATCCATGCTAATGGGAGGAAAATGTGTTGGTTTCTGATCTTTTCCAGAGAGCATTTCATTGAATGGCTGGTATGCTCAGGTCCTTGAACAGAGAGGGTAACATAAAAGCTGATGGGTACAGTCCAATTTACTTCAGATTGGCTGAAACACATGGAGTCCTTAAGGACCAAACATTTTTAATAGACCAAAGTAGTATGCCATAAATTACTTTCTTCTCTCCTTTAGACTCATTTCTTTTGAAAGAAGGGAGAAAAAAATATCTTGTCAAATAGAAGGCTAAAGTTGGGAAAAAAGATCATTCTGAATACAGTATATAGTAAATTTAGGAATACAGATAAGAAAAACAGTCATATCAGTTCGGTTTCCCCATAGATTTAATTATTTTTCTTTCTTTTTCTTATTTATTTTTCATTTGGCATTAGTGCCTGAGAAATGGGCTGCACAGCAGCTGCAGGGTATTCTACACATTTAAGACTGCAAAACTTGGTGGGTTTTGCAGGGTCTCTCTCAGAATAACACTTCAGCATCTGTTTTTCCTCCTGCTTTAGAAACCTTGTTTTTTCATTGCTAAATCATAGGCACCTCAGACGAGCTGGAAGCTCTGCCAGCATCTGCTACTACCACCTCTTCTTTGTATCTTGTCTTTTGGACAAGAGACCTACCATGCTTCTTGCCGGGCATTTAAACTAGCCCTTAATTTCTAGAGGTATCCCAGTTTAGGGAAGAAAAGCACTCCAGTAAATATCATAAAAGTTGTATTTTAACAAATAAGGTGTCCACATGTGGCCCTTTCATGTATGCAGTGCTGCTGATTCAGACAAGTTAAAAAATAGAGGCTTCTATGAGGGGTTTTTCAAACTTGGTTCTTAGGAGCTGGAAATGAGAGCTGCCCTTGGCTTTAGTCACTATTTTAGATGCTGTTCAAAATTGAGCTAAACTACTGAAAACAGATTTAATTTATTTTTATGGCTGATGTGAGTATTTTTCATGTCATTAAGATGGAAATCTCCCTTCACCACTGGAAGTCTTCCAAGAGCATTTGCAAAATGAGTGGAACAGGGAAAGGTGCAATGGAACAACCTCTGCCCATTTCTGCTTGGCTTGAGTAGGTCCAGCCCTTGTGAGAGTCTTGAAGGAAACCTGAGTTATCCATTCCGGATGGCAAGTCAGGAACCTGAGCAAGCTTTGAAGGGAGTGGTACAGAATATCAGCTCTCTGCTTGCTGCAATTATATGACCCCTCTCCTCCAGAGAGGACTGATTTAGCTGTCTGAAGGTCAAGAACTCAGAAAATCCTGGCTGTAGTGGCTTTCTCCGAGTTAATGGTGGAAGTGGTGGTTACCTACGAGGGGACACTCATGCTATCTATTTTGAACATCTCCAGAGGAATGTTTATCCCATCCGGGGGTGTTTGTTTCACTCCATTTTCTAAACAACCTAAACAGCTAGCTAAAATCTTGTCTAGCTTTTCAATGCCTAAAATTAAAGTTCTGCTCTGTCACACCCGGAGGAACTTAACTACCAGTCCTTTGACACAGGAACCTCATTTAAGCAACATTTATCTCCCACTCTGTCTCCTTGTCCCATTTGTCCTTTGTCAGACCTGTTTCTTGACAGTATAATCAACCCCTTGTTATCCACCTCATCTTGTCTGTGGCACGGGAAAGGACTGAAGTTGTCTTTTCCTAACTGAAGATGGTAAAAGAAGCTGCAAGAAATCTAATCACAGAATGAATGGATCAAAGCATGGCTTTATATTCCAGGTGTGACTCTGTGGCAGATGACAGTTCTGTGACTTGTGGGTGTGCATTTCTGTGATGATGAGGAACTCAGAAGTAGAAGATGCTGCAAAACATGTGTTCCTGTCCTAGGGAACCTGTTTTGGCAGGGAGGTTGGACTTGATGATCTCTGGAGGTCCCTTCCAACCGCTATGGTTCTGTGAATCTGTAAAACAGACAGTAGCAGAACCTTTGACACATCAGTCTCACAGAGTATGATGGCTAGATTTACTCTAACTTTCCAGTAGCAGCACAAATGTTCTTTCTGCTGCTGTAGCTACTTCTTTTTCCCAGCACCCCAGGTAATATAATTTCTGGTAGCTGGAATGGAGATAAGTACTCATGTTCTGATAGGGGATTTTCTCAACTAGGACAAATACAAGCAAAAGACAACATTAGGTTGATACAGCAGAAAAAGAAAGTATTAGGAAAAAATGGTATTTATATCCTTACATCCACCTGAGGGATTCTGTGGGTTTAAGACTGATACAGTAAGTCTCCTGTTAAGTGGGGGAGTTAGCTGCCAGGCAGATGGGCTTCCTGGAAAAGAAGGGACCCATAGACCAGCTGCTGTTCAATAAATACCCTGTGCCCATCATTCAAGCTCTTGAGCAGATTCTTTTTGTTTGCTATGGAAAAAAATGGAATTATTCTCTTTGTTGCTCAACAAAAATCATCATGATCTTGAATTTAGTATAGATTCACAGAAATTAGTGCAGAATAATCCAAAGGTAGGTTGTTTGTCTTGTCTTTTCAAGCCATTCTGGGATGTTGGATGTTGCTGAACCTGTTTGGTTGGAAATATGGATGGATGTGAGCTACCACCTGGAGCAGCTACCTGGAGCAGTTACTACTGTCTCTGACTAGTTCACAAAGACACATTTATTCTGGTTGGCATTAATTAGATGGAGAAGGTGGGAAAGAAAAAGGAAAGAATAGAGAAGTTATTGCATTCCTGAGTTGATAATACATGCAGGGACTGACAAGCGGAGAGGAAAATTGCAGAGCATAGCAGCTGTCTCTGCTGGCAACCGAAAACTGAGCTAAGTCAACAAACGTGTCTAAAGAATAACTAAATCTAGCCCATTATTTTCAGCCCAGTAACTTTATTTTTTTCAGGGGACTTCTGCTTTTTCTTTTTGACCTAAAGAGAGCAAAGTACAGTAAATTATTAATAGTCATGGCAAAAAAAGTTACCTGGGATGGAAAACTGAATTTGCAATTAATATAAAAATGCTGTGCAGCTTTGATATGTAAATGCATTGCATCTGTGTTTTTGTGAAATTATTGTTCAGCAGGTCCAAACTTCAAATTAGCTGTGGATCTCATTGCCATGGGATGCTATGAAGGCCCAAAATACAAAAGCGCTCTCAAAGGAAAAACTGATGGGAAACGGACACACAGGTGGTGCTCCAAGCTGCCTGTTGCCAGCAGTAGAGTGGATATTCCTGGGAGAGGGTCAGACAGTAACTAGTTTGTTGCTCAGTTTTCTCTTAACTTACACATCTTCTGTTCCTATTAAAAAATATGTCTGCATTAAAAGTGTGAGGTTCCAATAGTTTAAAATTAATAGCTGCAATATATTATTCTCATCTGGTTGACTGGTGTTCTCTGAGACACATTAGTATCAGTCCTGAATGATTTTTAGCTTATGAAACATCACTGAGTGTGCAATGGCTGCTTCATTGACAGAAGCTTGAGGTTTAACACCCTTACTAGTTAAAGGACTTTTTCATTCATTTTAGGCTGGAAAATTTTATGCTCTAGATGTTGAAGTTTTATAACAATTCCTACTCAAGGATATTGTAACTACTTAAATAACCAGTTTTAGTGGTTTTTTTTTCCCTTGAGTCACTACTGGAATCTTTGTTCTTATGTCTGCCTGCTAGACTTTGTTGCTTAAACTTTTTCCTTTCTCTTGACTGAGAACAAATGCAGCATCTCCCATTATTTTTGAGCTGGGAGATATGCTTTTAGTTGTAATTTATATTGCAATTTATGATAGGGTACAGTAGCAGGAGATTCTGCTGAAGAAAAGCAGCAGAAAGTAAACACTATCATGTTTCTTTCCTTGTTTCTTGGTCAGCGTTACGTTTTGGGGAATATTCCTTCAGGTAGGCTACAGTGATAGTGATGTGAGAACTGCAGAGGCTCTGGAGAGCCTTCAATGTCAGAGACAGGCTCTTCTTTCAGGCTGTTGGGGGAGAATACTTAAATGAGTTCTTCATCTGTTATTTGGCAATGGGCTGTGTTTTTTTTGTGTATAGATGCAGGTGCACCACCATGATGAAGACACTGACAAGAGACTAAAGAGGAAAGTTGCCAGATTATTAGAGATTTAATAAGTAGAAAAAAATGGTGGCTCTGTAATGCAAGATTGGTGTTCATTTAATTTCTTGCAAATCATGAGTACTTAAAGAGGGAGAGTGATTGATGGGATTAATTAGAGCTATATGTTTAACAAGTGCTCCTAGCTATAATGGCCTCATTAATTAAAACTTGAACTTTGTGGGAAAGCTTTTTGCAATCCATGTTGGTTTATGTATTCTCTCTTTGTTTTTGAATGGAGGAACATCAGATGAACAGGTCAGTAGTGCATATGACAAATACTATGTAATGCATAACAGTGATTCGTATTTCTCTGGAGAATCAGAAAAACACAAATCAACACATAAATCAAGCATAATCAGCAAGACCAGCCTTTGTGAAGATGTTCTCTTTAGCAGTCTCTGGAGGTCTGTGTTTAAGTTCGTCTTATGTGAGGTTACATAGACTCATCTTTGAACCAGTCTTTGAACTAACTGTAGACTAAGTGTATCATTTTTCTTTTAAGCAATTTTCTTTCCATTGAGAACACTGAATATCCATAATCCTCCTCTATAAATCTTTTTGCTTGATAAACTCAGGAAAACAACAGAAGGGCGTATAATTTTACATACTTATCAGGGGTCTTAATCCTGCAGCCTTTTGCAAATGTAAAATGCACTTAAGTCACTCACCAGGCCCTATGCTCTTAAGTAAGGATTTGTGTTCCCTGATGCTTTGCTTTCTTTTGCATGAATTAATTTTCTTTATTAAAAGGTACAGCTTTCTTTTACTAACACATTTCAAGGCTATTCATTTCAATTTGCTAATGGTCCTCATTCATTTATAAACCTAGTGGTGCAGTGAATACAGGACTATCCCTGGAAGACAACAGATATACGCTCAGGACTAAAGATCTTTTTTACTAGCATACACTTGCTTTGGCTCTAGTCTCTAATTATTTGGCTATGTACTTAACTTTATTTATCCTTCCCAGGAAATTCACGTGTCTGATGCTGTCTCTTAGTGTCTGCAGAATAAACTGCTGGTATTTGGAGAGACATGCCCTTTAAAGAAAGCTGTTGAACTATGGCTTTAGTTGGAAACTGTGATTTCAGCTGCAGTTCACACGTGCATACGCATGTTTTATAAATACACAAATAATAGAGTCCAGTGTGGAGTCCTAAGTTTGGTATTGATGGCTTGGTAACAGTACGTAGTTTAGAGAGAGCTGTGTACTTCCCAGTTATTGCTTGTGTATGTGTGAATTTCTGTAAGATAAAGAATACCTGGAAGCATGTATGGCAAACAAGAATGTAGTTGGACTTGATTGTGAAGTCACTAAAGATAATATATTATGTTCTAATATCAAGTTTAATGAGAATGTTTCATATTTCTCAGTCTTGATAATTTTTCTGCAATTTTTCAGGAATTCTTTAAGAAACCTTGACCTAATTTGGTAATTTTTTTCAATATGACTCAAAACTTGCATAATTTTTAGCAAGGATATTGGCTTAAAAGCAAAGAATACGGACAACTTGGTATTTACTAGGACACATAGGCAGGGAAATACTTATTGTTCCTTACTGAGCACAGACCCTGCACTTGTGGTGCTCTTTCAGAAAACTCATCTTTCGCTTTTTAACACCGAAGCATCACTGTTGCCTTCAGCAAAACTGAGAGCTGGGTATGAGGCTAAAATATATTTTTAATTACTGGAAGTGCAGATTTATAATGGTGCTCATGAATACCACATAATGTTCCTGTGAGACTAAGGGTTAAATTTCAACCTTAAGAATATAAATTTAAATTGCTTCTCTAATGCAGTTCCTTGTGGCTGCTGTATGAAAACATGAACAGATTCAGGCAGTGTTTCTCAGGTTTGTTAATGTGATATTTGCATCCCAGTTTTCTGAATCAGAAAAGCATGCAGAGGTAAAGCATAATCAGATATCCTTTTTGTAAAGGATCTCCACTGAAGGAATCGTTCTGCCTTTTGTGCTAAGAAAAAATATTCTTAAAAAAATTGGAAACACTGGGGCATTTGCATATAGTCATCAGCCAAAGTTTTGAGGCTTCATAGATTTGAGATCTCATTATCCTGGGCACTATTTAGGATTAATTGCTTTTCCAAACACTGTAGCATTGACTTCGACTTCAGAAACTTCAGGCTTCATGTTTAGTGTCAGATCAATGTGGCATAGTACTGCAAAAGAAAACAAGTTTTTAAATCTTTTCAGTAGAAAACCTTATGTGGGGAGTTTGAACAGGTGAGAAATACTTTAGGATATATTGCAGAGAAAAATATAAAAAAGCATACACATGCACCCTGAGTCTTATTTTAATAATTTGGTCCAATTGATGCTTTCATACTCCTGCCCTATTTGTTCCTTCAGAGTCCTTCAGGGGGACGGATTAGAATTCAGTGCTGTATCATTAGTCTAACAATTTGGAACAGAGTAATTAATCTTCCCTTTCTCTATCCAAAACCCAAAACGTGGCACTGAGCAAATGGCTTCATTGATCAGAGGGAATTGTTAAAAGCAAGTCCTGTGTAGCAGTAAAATGGGATGGGAGTAGCTTTTATTCTTCCCTCTCCCTGCCTCACCTACCCCCCATGATTACAAGTAGCTGCTGTACATTGTAAGCAAGGGGAATTTTTTGCCTGTGGCTTCCTTTGAAGTTTAGAAAGATACTATTTTGTCTGAATAAGGGAAATCTGATATTAGGTGGTGCAATTCGTAATCTATTCATCTGATATGAATAAAGTGCTACACATTGCTCCTCCAACGAGGCACAAAGAGTTTCGGGGTCACATGCTGCTGTCAAAATTACAGTTTGCCTTTCTTTAGAGAGCATTACTGGTGGGTCATTTATCGAATGGCTTATTGGGCCACATTCAAACGATATTTAAATACCATTGTGAAATGCAGATGAAGCGTTAGAGGGGAAAATGGCATACCTGCCTACAGCCACCTATCGTTGTCTTAAGATATTCATCAGTGAGGCAACAGAAGGGTTTTATAGCTCAAGGGACAATTAATATTAAACAACCATTTGAAGGACAATTGGTACTCAACAGTCACATGAAATAGTTTCATACTAAGAAGTGGTTCATGCTGAGGCACGAGTTGCTCTTGCTGACATGACATTTCCTAATTTTTCAAAGAAAATTTTAGTTTTTTCTGCCCTTGATGTGTGAAGGGAATCACAAGGTGCAGATGCCAACTAAAAGGTCGGAGCATCTATCCTTTCTCCACTCCTTTTACTTGCAGTGGGCAGAGGACGTATGTAATCCGTAGCATACTGAAGGTATGTGCTGCAAGAAGGAGAGCCCCACATCTCTGACCTGCTGCTCAGAACAGCAGTGCAGCTCCTCTGACTTTGGCCCTGTTCAGCAAAAGAGAGTTGCCAATGTCTTTTGGATCAGCCCCTGTGCACTGACTGACAGTGTGGCCAGAGAAGAAAGAGTGGAGAGGGACTATTTTTAAACCAACCCACTGTTGTTACTTTTCTTCATCAGAAAATCCTATGGTTAGCTGCATAGAATAGACAATTTATGTGAGTGTGCTTGTGGGTCAGACAGTTCCAAACCACAGGCAAACTAGCATATTTCTTCTAATTGTTAATATTACAGCTCCACTATGATCTCACCATACTACACTATGGCAATTGCTTTCCATAGACAGCAAGTTGATTGATTGGTATATCAGTTGCCTGGTGCCTGACAGCAGCACCTATCGATCTAAAAATATATGTCCCCTGTCCATCAAAAGAAGATAAAATACAATTCTACATGTAATGCACTTAAGAAAAAGAGATTGCATTTGTGTTCTGCGCATGGAACAGGTGGTGCAGAGAATTCTCCTCTGTGGGCGGATGGCAGAGCAGTAATAACAAGGTTTTGGGAACTGTATCTTAGGATTTCCAAACCAACAAGTAAAAAACCTTACTTTCTAGCTTTCTTAAAGAAACCCACCTGGACCGTTTTTTCAAGTCCAACCAGTTTTACCAAGATATTTATGCCTGACTCAGTAGTGAGACAAGTAAACCCAACAAAGATCTGTACTGGATGCTTGTAGGTCAGTGTGTTCCAGTGGTGAGACTGGACTACAGTTTTTTTGCCCCATCTAAGGTGCTTCTCCCAGTCAGTCCTTGTTTTATCTTTCCTTAGAACTTTGAGTGTTTTGTGGAGATAGCACTTTTTGTAACCGAATTTGGAACCTCCTTTTTTCTATCCTGTCATTGATCTGCTCCAGCTCCTGAAGGGCTCTGTTTCTTGATAGCAAGGAGTACTGTAACCAGAATAACACTGGGTTACTAGACAGCACAACTACGAGGTGTGCAGAATGCAAAGCATGGTATTTGGCACACCCTTAAACAGGCTCACACTGGAAAAACTCTTTCTATGCAGAACTGACCCTGAGTTCTGGAGGAAGAGAAGGCTGCACAGTGAACAGATACATTCTGGAGATTCTGTCATCAGAAATACAGAATTTAGAACTCTCACATGATGAAATAATCATTTTTCAGTTGTTCAATAGATGGACATTTGTTAAGTACCTGAGCCTTAAGCTATGTTAAATTTAGGTATGTGATCTCTAACCTGTCTAGTAATAGATTAGCTCAGTCTTAGACTGAATTTCTTCACAACCTGGTTGAGCTAGGGACATTGCTAGTTGAAACCTAGTAAAATTTTGGACATGGCTTAAGAAATTTCTGTCGCCAACTTCTTTCCCCTGCTCTAACTTACTGCAACCACACACACCTTCAGCAATCATATTTTAGTTTGTACCTTGCAAAGAAACTCATGAGCTGTGGTTCAGCATGTAAACTGCTGGTTCTGTGGTGAAGGTGGTAACTTTCGGCAGAAAGGGAACGTCAGTGGCTGACCCATCTTGTGTTTCCTTAGGAAGATTTGCCAAAGTCTTTAGTGGGTACCATAAGTATGGAAACACACAGCTGTGCTGGCTCTGAGCTCTGAAGTTGGCATCTTGTTAAAGTGCGATAGTCTGATCATATTCAGTCATGTATCTCAGTCCTTCTGCTACATGAGAATTTAAGTCCATATCCAAAGACTTGTCAGGTAGGGCTTGTATGAATTTCAGTAGGAGGATGCCTAGAAGACACCTGTTTTATATTTGACACATGAGTTAAGGAAGTGGACAAAGGGATATTAATAAAGTCAATGATGTGGTACATTCTTTATTTTAAGCTAAGATTCTTAAATGGTAATGGGAACAAACTAGCATAGCCAGTGGCACAAGTAGAAGTTTTTGAGGTTATTGCTTTGAACCCATAATTATTTACTTGCACACGTGTGCATGCATACTCCTGTATGTGCAGTGAAAAATGTACTGAAGCCTTTGTAGACATGCCAACATATAGACATACTCAGATAAGTTTTGAAAGCTCCTTCCAGTGTTGTCTATTAAAACATGTGCAATGTTACCTTCCAACTGAAGAAGCACACATGCAAAAATCAAGGCAGACATATCAGTAGAATTAAGGTTATCGGAATTGTTTTGCATCACTTCTATGATTAAGTAAGGAGAAGATCTAAATAAAAAACCTGTTTACTTATTCAGACTGTGTCTGGTGGTCGGCAAGCAAAGGGCATGAAAATCTCAGGCTAACTGTAGCGTGGACAGAGCAGCAGGGCAGCGCTTGTTAATAGCACTGGTCTCTGGGCTGGGTGATCCCGAATGCCTCTGGATGACTGTGAGCCGTGGCTGGCGGGACAGTCCAAAGAAGCTGCATGATGCTGTTTGATGAAAGATCAAGGCTAGGCTGTGAGCTGAGTCGTCTAAAATCCTTCTGGCTAGGACTTGTGCTGTGATCCCTGCTGGGCTGCTTGTAAATTGACTTGACTATAGATTATCCGCGGACGTTTAATATTGTGGAAAAGAGTTCCAATAATCATAATCCCTCAGCACATCTGTCTTGCTTTCCACATGCTCATTTTACCGGTTACAAGCTGTCATTCCACACACATGCTAACAGACGTTGCCAGCAGAAACCTTTAAAAACCTTATGAAGAGTGTGCATTTGTGAGGGCTCAGGACTGTTGTTTCAGGGAAATGAAACGAATAGGAAATTAAATAATCACAACAGTTGTTTATTGCCTCAACGAGAACAAAGTGCAGACTCCTCCGTGGAAGAAAGACCAAAGACGGTGTGTGTTTGCAACCTTGCGCTCAAATGTCAGAGGTATGTTTCATTTCACTTGGCTGTGTTACCGTTGTATGAAAGAGGGCATTGCAACATGAAGAACAAAGGACATGAGGAAGCAATTCTTTCCTGCTGTTTCTACTTTGCATGAATTTTTAACACCTTTGTTGGAGACCAAATGTCTGGTGTGACTTTAGTCAGGATTCCCCCTAGCCACTTTGCTGAAGAATTTGTAGTTTACTGTTGCTGTTTTCTGCATACGTGCAAGTTTAGTTTAAAAAAAATATATATATAAAAAAAATGAAGCAACTGTTGTCATTTTGTTTCACCTGCTGAATTTCAGATGGTGGGCTCTCCACGATGTTTGTAGGAAGAATCTTTCCTTCAAGTGCTACGCTCTTTCAGACTGTCCTCACTTTTGGCAAACTCCTGCTGGATTTCCTGCGGTTAACTTTTGCAGCAATATTTGGAGAAAACAGTAAAAACAAGTGAACTGCTTGTTTATCGTGAGTCTGTCCTGCTGAGTTCTGTAGAACAGAAATTTCTGAAATGTTCATTTTGCATGTGACAGGTTTGGCCTGTCCACGTCAGCCTCCTGTTATGGGCCTGGGTGCTGCAAGCTGGTCCTCACTCGGCACTGGATATCTGTCCCCATGGCTGACCTCTCATCACTGGGGATGCGAGGCAGCAGCATCCCACCGCAGCCTTTCAGGCAGGTTGCTGGGATGCTTTGCGAGAGGACCCGTTCCTCCCAGGCTTCTCATGCCGCTGAGGCTGGCCCTTGGGAGGGAGAGGACGTATGATGCCGTGGGAGCAGTGTGAAGGGCTGGCTTTGGGAGCGCGGATCCTGGCGGAGGCAGTTGGGTGGAGCGGGTTTTCCTGCAATTGTAGGGGACACTTTCCTGTTGTGTTCCAGCCGGGACAGTCTCGCAGTTGCAGACACGGTCAGCACTGCCACAGGATTACTGGGCTGGTGGTGGCTGCTACCGCCTGTCCCGGCTGGACTGCCTGTGCTTTCCAAGAGGATCATCGTGGTCCCTGTCTCTGCAGCAATGTTTCAGCCAGAAGATGTAGGGCGGGATCCAGCGGTGGGTATGCAACTGGGTGGCTTCTCGGAGCCGATATGTATGCGTAGGCTTGCTGCTACAAGTAATTTAGGCAGTATCTTAATAATGTGTTTAGCAGTCGTTAAGGGAGGAGTTGAGGTTTGTTCTGTTACTGGGACAAATTATCTTTTCAGTACTTTTCAGTCAGGAGAAAAGGGAACTTTTTAAGCAAAGAGGAGTTTTTGTCTTGCGTTTTCAAATAAGGGCTTATTGTCTTTTTAGTTGTTGTAAAACTAGTAATAGACATAAAGGAGATGTTAGCATCTTCACACAGTTAACATCTGGAACATGATACTTTTGTTTTAAACATAACAGATGAAGGCTGTGATAACATGTTTACATGAGAGGAATAAAAAAAAAGTCCATTCCCTGAACTCTGCTCCGCTCCTTGCACAGAGTCTTTCAAATCTCATTTATTTATGTGTAACTGATGAAGTTACATAACCGAAAGCTATGACGTGTTTAGGTATGATGACTGAGAGGCGTTGTCTTTTCAAAGGATGTACTTTTTGTCACTGTTATGCTAGGAGTGGTGGCCTGGTCACTACAGTTATTTTCTGTGCAAGTTCTGTAACCACAAAAGCCCATGGTATGTGCCATACATTTAGGAGGATGAGAAGCATTAGAAAGAGAATTTCTAATACGATTTTCCCCAGTACAGTATTTCAAGCTAAGCAATTGTCTGAGAACAAGATAAACAGACATTCAGTTACATTTTAAAGTATATATTTAGCAAGCTCCCGGAAGAAAAACCCTTGAGGCTGGAAGCTGTGCAGATGCATGCCAGTAATTTTTTCACGAGTTCTGCTGTCTTTATTACTGTAATGGTCACCTGCTTGAAAGCTGACAGGCAATGTACAATTTTTTTCCCATTTTTTGAGATTAACTGTGAGACTTTGCATGTTGTTGATGAGAAATGTCTCAAAGGGATGTAATTAAGCTGTTATTTTTCTCTTCCCATGCTATCATCTTAAAAGCTGCTAAGCTATTTTGTAAGTGACATTGAGAGTTATTCAGAAGCAATTATCGGGTTTAGTTGGTTTTTTTCTACACTCTTTTGGGATGTTCTCAAGACTATCTGCAGGACAATTAATTTGAGGATGTCAAGTAAACTAGCAGATATTCCAACCAAACTGGTACATAGTCTGTCTACCTGTAGCAAATGGATCATTTTCGTGTGCACCTGTGTGCATGTATATATGTGCGTGTGTTTGGCAGGACACAGCCATTTTCCATTCATTTCGTGAGGCCTGGCCTTTATCAGGATCTTCTTGCAGAGAAGACCTGTACACACCAAACACCACTCACATCTCAGGGTTGGAGGGAACTGGGACTCTAAGCAATGAAGACATTATATAGCAGCAGCTCAAAAAGACAATGCTTTCACTTGACAGGGTCAGCTTAAATTTAATACTTGACCTGGCTGTTGTACGGTTTTCTGGTTGATGTCAAGTGAAGCACAGGGAAATTGGATAATTCTTTCTTATCTTGTCACTAGCTGGATTAGAAACTGGTGTTAGCTGGTTTCCTAACTTCAGCCCCCAGAGCATCTCTCTGGTCATCAGGAGAGTTAAAAAAGACTGGTACTATTTACCACTTCAGTTTCTCAGCTGCAGATTACGTTGCTGATACAGCAGCAGCCCTTTGCTGCTCTTAATCTTTTAGCTTGAAGCAATGAAGTTTTGTCACTGTGCGGTTAATAGAAACCTGTGAGGCAAGATTATGTGGCTGTGGCTAGTGATTAATTTTGTCTCAGGTCTTTAAAAAGTCTTTAAAGGATAACATTCTTCAAGGATGTAAATGCATAGAAGAAAATATTTGAGATCACCAGGGTTTATTTTGGTATGTCTCTGTTAAGCAACACTCAAGAGGTGAAACACATGTGGGCGTGCCTCTGGCAAGCAATAAAGCATTACAGATTCTTTGCAGAAAGCACTAGCTGACATGACTTAGAAAGCCTTCAAGAGAGGTTAAGTGGAAACTTGCCACCTTCTAAGGATTTGCCATTATTAGCAAGGAATGAAAGACTTTGCATCTCATTGTGAATGAGGGGTGTCCCTCACAGGACAGGCTGGGTTGGGATGCTGGGCCCGTGTCTTGGGGCAGACCAGCCAGCTCTTGTTAACTAGTACATACAACTCTGTACTTCCTCTTCTCAGTTGGTTTTGCTGGTTTTGTTTTGTGTCCTGTGGTGTCGGGGTCAGAATTTTTACTGATGTGCTCACCATTTTGGGTTATTTAGGGTAAAAAACCAAATGACAAGCGAGGACTAGTGAAGTAGCTACTACAGTACTTAGTACTGTGAATGGGAGAAGCTTAACCCTTTGAAACCTGTTAAGAGAGCTGCAGTGGGATGGCAGGAAGGACAGGGATGAACAGCTGGAAGGACAAGGGTGTGGAACCTGGTGTGTGATCTGCAGTATAGGAAGGCAAAATACTATTTTATCAAAAATCCTATGAAAAAACCCACGGAAGCTGAAGCAAGGTTTGTCATGCCAAGCAGGATGGCCTTAAGGCTTAGTGCAGGCTCCCTTGTGCCTGTTTCCCAGGAACTGTCTGTGTGCCCTTTTGCGAGCAGCAGGGATCCGAACCATCCAAATGCAGACAAATCCTAGTAGTGTCAGCTGGAAATGGGCTGCTTTGGGATCGTTCTCCTGCAACTGAATTCAGTTTTCTGTGTATCCTCTTGGATCTTTAAATACAGAGAAAGAGAGAAATGAGGCACATTGCAAGAGAATGATTGGAAGGAAATTTGACTAAACAAGTGATTGTTGAACTCATAAGAATATCAAAGAAATATGTAGATTCTACATTTTCTTTTTTTATAAAGGTTCAACAACACTGGAAATAGTTATCTGTTAGTTTATGAAGTCTTAATTCCTTAGTTTTAAATTTCTTTTTACACCTGGAATGAAATATGAACATACAAAATCGCAAATCACTTAATCCTAAAGATAACCTAAAATAGTTTAAATGAGATGCCTTTAGAGATGCTTATTTCTACTGACTACTGAGGGACCTTGCAGAGACTGGCTCAGATGAAATGTATTTAGTTACTACTGTGCAGCAAGAGAGAGGAACTGCTAGTTCTGCTAGCAATTTGCTGTGGGGCATTGGCAGATTTCTGCAGTGGTCCACAGGGCCAAAAGCTGCTTCTAAAAGTCATTCTGGATCATAATGGAGAAAAGAAGCCTACTACTCCAAGGTGGGGTGGCAGATGCATGTTCATGATGCCCCTGTGACACCAGTAGGATAGGAAACATCTCAAAATGGGCCACAGGGCCTGATAAGGGTCTGCATGAGGTTCTGCTCCCCACACAGAGGAGGAGCCCTGTTGGTCCCCATTTTGTTATTCGTGGGACCAGAGCTGGGTGTTTCCTGCACTAGTGGCAGAGGTATCTGTCTAAAATAGATTACCTTCAGAGTACAGAGATAATTTGTTCCTTATCCTTCACCCTCCCACAGTTCACAGCTAATTTCCCCTTCTAATTACCTGATTACAATCTTGATTTTTAAATACACCATTGATCTTATGAAGTTCCGTGTACCGAGAGCACTGAGATTACAGCAGGCATAAATTGGAAGGAGCTGCTCAATGTTGGACAGTGGGGCTTTTGCAGGCACGAGAATCTCTTTGTAGTCTTTACAAATGCGAAGAATATAACTCTGAGAATGGGTGTTTATTCTTTTTTTTTAAAAAATCAAAACCCTTTTATAGGCTTTTTTAGCGATCACATATGATGAGCAGGACAGTGAGAAGCTCACTCTGTGTGCCTTGCAACGTGATAGGGATAGCTCTATAAATGCAAGGAGCTTTGTCAGTCAAAAGTGCATCTTGCAGGTAGTTTAAATTCAGAGTTGCATGTGGTGGGTGAGGTCACACCTTCACACCTGCTGTGGTTCCTGGGACATCTCCTGCTGCTGTTTGAAAGGCTCCCTGTGATAAGGAGGCAGACCTTAGGGTTCTTCCTTGAGAATGTATAAAGTCATTATCAAGGTGGAGGCAATGATTATGGATTTCAGTAGTATTTATGATCCTTTTTGCTTAACTGCAGGGAAAGAATTCATGAGACAATTTGGTAGAAAGAGAATGCAATTGGGGTTTTTTTTTTTTGGTTTTTGGGGTTTTTTTAATCTGTTGGGGTTTTTTTACAGCACCCTAAGATCCTCCCCGAAAACTTGCAGTAGCTTATGGGCCCCAGTGTTTCCAGGCTGCACTAAATTACGTATCCGTGTGTGTAAACACATCTGACTAGAAGGAATGTGATGAACTATTTCTGCCTATTTCTGTTGCTGTATCATCTGTGCTAAAGATCAGGGAGTACTGTGTCACCTAACTCATTAGACAAGTGAAATTCCCAGCTGGGGAAATGTGAGAGATTTCCAGCTCTACAGTGCAACTAAAGCCCTATGAAAACTGGTGGCTTTTGGAATTTACTATTGGAGCAAAATTGTTTCATCTTTCTTTGTTTTGCAGAATGGCATTTGTCATCTAGAAAGCTCTCAGTTGAAATGAGAGAGAAAAAACCTGCGTGGCATATAACAATTTGTCCCCTTTGGCAATTTTTTGGGGTTGGTCCAGTCATTGTTTCCTGTGGTGCCAGCATCTAGACCATGATGTGAACCTAATTCTGCAATATTTGTTGTTGTATACCCCAGAATAAAGACCAATTTTTCAAATTAAGACTGTGAATTTGGTTGAAGCCTTTTTTGGAACAGACCTTTGGCCATAAATTTAAGAGGTCACTGCTGATGCCAGTAGACCTATGCTGATCCACATGTGCTAAAGATGAAACAATCATTTGCTTTCACTCCTCTGAAGCATTTTGATGAAATAATAAATCTTATATCTAAAGAACATAAAGTTGAGAGTTGCAAGGATAGAAAAAAGAAGTCAAAAGGCATTCCAAATCTATACTAAGATCAATTTATGCACACGTGTAAATACTGTATCTAATACTATAAATAATATTAAATCAGATAGATAGTTATTGATTACTTTGGGATTTACAGAGCATGATAGTTTTTTCTTGCCTGTTAGCTTTTGAGGCTCAGTTATTGTTTTAGCTCCCATGAGAAGCAATATGTGATGTTATGCCAAAGACCTTAATACTGTGAGATGTTCTTGTCTCACTGAATAACTACAGAATTTGGCTTTTTGAAAACACACCCTCCTGGTAGCACACGCTTCAACCGGAGAGAGATGTTGTCTAGACTTTATATCACTATAATCAGTATAGCAGATGTGCTTTTGCTTTATTAATACCCTTTAAATGTTGCAAACAACTATCTCAACGTGATGGAAATACTGCATGTAACTTACTTCTAGACATGACAGCTAATCATTCTTCTGTCAGTGAAAATGTGTGAATAGGATCAACTAGTCATTGCCTTTTATGCTGAGTATTTGGTTTTGCATATCAGGAGCTGTTGAAGAGCACCAGCCTTTGAATATGTATTAATTTGCACTGCTTTGGTAAAAAACAGTGGGAAAACAAATATTTGCTTGCTTCAGGGTGTGTGCAGCTTGCTTTCTTTGTCATTATGGAATATTTCCTTAAACATTTCTAAAGAAAAAACATTCTGAGTTTTGATTATTAGCTCCTTTTACACTGCTTACACAACTGTCTCAGTAGCTGTACTGCTGGCAATTACTGGCATCACTGGTACTCACAGACTTCAGTGTCTGTGCTGCAAAGGGCAAATGTTGTAACGGACCTGGGACAAACTGTGCTATGAAGCAATCCATTGGTTTCATCGCATTTAAAAGGTTTATTGGATGTGATGTGAAACAATCACATTCACTTGTTGGAAGGGAAAGTTGTTCCCTTGACAATTTTGTGTATATCCTGATACATGATAGAAAATGGCAAAAAGAATGGAGCTTTTTTAATTTTCCAGAGCGCACAGAAGAAATTGCAAGGTTTTTGGGTTTTTATTGCCCGTAGCAGACTTTATGACAAGAACATAAACTTAAAATTTTCCTTTTATCATGCATTTAAGAGAAAAATACTGCCACTTGGAAAGATATGGCTACGTATGATGACAGTAACCTGCTTAAGCACTTGCCGTAACCTATTCAGAAATAATGTGCGTTGGCAGTCATTCTTCTTGTGCTGTAAACCAAGGAGATGTATGTATGTATGTATGCACACACCCATGCATATATAGATGCATAATGCATCATACTATCTTTCATACTTAGATATCTTTCATACTTAGATATCTTTCATACTTAGATATCTTTCATACTTAGATATCTATCTTTCATACTTAGATATCTATCTTTCATACTTAGATATCTATCTTTCATACTTAGATATCTATCTTTCATACTTAGATATCTATCTTTCATACTTAGATATCTATCTTTCATACTTAGATATCTATCTTTCATACTTAGATATCTATCTTTCATACTTAGATATCTATCTTTCATACTCAGATATCTATCTTTCATACTCAGATATCTATCTTTCATACTCAGATATCTATCTTTCATACTCAGATATCTATCTTTCATACTCAGATATCTATCTTTCATACTCAGATATCTATCTTTCATACTCAGATATCTATCTTTCATACTCAGATATCTATCTTTCATACTCAGATATCTATCTTTCATACTCAGATATCTATCTTTCATACTCAGATATCTATCTTTCATACTCAGATATCTATCTTTCATACTCAGATATCTATCTTTCATACTCAGATATCTATCTTTCATACTCAGATATCTATCTTTCATACTCAGATATCTATCTTTCATACTCAGATATCTATCTTTCATACTCAGATATCTATCTTTCATACTCAGATATCTATCTTTCATACTCAGATATCTATCTTTCATACTCAGATATCTATCTTTCATACTCAGATATCTATCTTTCATACTCAGATATCTATCTTTCATACTCAGATATCTATCTTTCATACTCAGATATCTATCTTTCATACTCAGATATCTATCTTTCATACTCAGATATCTATCTTTCATACTCAGATATCTATCTTTCATACTCAGATATCTATCTTTCATACTCAGATATCTATCTTTCATACTCAGATATCTATCTTTCATACTCAGATATCTATCTTTCATACTCAGATATCTATCTTTCATACTCAGATATCTATCTTTCATACTCAGATATCTATCTTTCATACTCAGATATCTATCTTTCATACTCAGATATCTATCTTTCATACTCAGATATCTATCTTTCATACTCAGATATCTATCTTTCATACTCAGATATCTATCTTTCATACTCAGATATCTATCTTTCATACTCAGATATCTATCTTTCATACTCAGATATCTATCTTTCATACTCAGATATCTATCTTTCATACTCAGATATCTATCTTTCATACTCAGATATCTATCTTTCATACTCAGATATCTATCTTTCATACTCAGATATCTATCTTTCATACTCAGATATCTATCTTTCATACTCAGATATCTATCTTTCATACTCAGATATCTATCTTTCATACTCAGATATCTATCTTTCATACTCAGATATCTATCTTTCATACTCAGATATCTATCTTTCATACTCAGATATCTATCTTTCATACTCAGATATCTATCTTTCATACTCAGATATCTATCTTTCATACTCAGATATCTATCTTTCATACTCAGATATCTATCTTTCATACTCAGATATCTATCTTTCATACTCAGATATCTATCTTTCATACTCAGATATCTATCTTTCATACTCAGATATCTATCTTTCATACTCAGATATCTATCTTTCATACTCAGATATCTATCTTTCATACTCAGATATCTATCTTTCATACTCAGATATCTATCTTTCATACTCAGATATCTATCTTTCATACTCAGATATCTATCTTTCATACTCAGATATCTATCTTTCATACTCAGATATCTATCTTTCATACTCAGATATCTATCTTTCATACTCAGATATCTATCTTTCATACTCATATTATGTCGGTTGAATAAATTTTATTTTCTAACTGAAAAAGTCGGTGTTTTCTCCAAAAACAAATGCTCTACAAGTGTTTGATCTTTAACTTAGCCTGCAGTCTTGGATCCATCTGTGAACATTCTTGTATATGCAGGGGCAGGGCTAAGAGCGCTTTTCTGTAGTAGGCATTTGGTAACAGCCTTAGTATTTTCTAACAATTTGTTGTGCTATTAAAAAAATGCAGTTCAAACCTCCTTGAGCATATTTGGCCATAATTCACCAAAACACAACAAAGTGCAATTTTGCCAGAGAGGTAACTCATGAAGAGATTTTTGGAACACGGCACAAGTCTAGCTCTTTTCCCAATGCTATTTTTTACTAAGATGCTTAAATTTTGCATAATGGCCTTCAGCTCTGTTTCCTCCTTCAGTGTCACTAGGTCCATTGCAAATGTTCACTGAAACAGCTTTAATTTGTACTTTGAATTGTAATTGCCAGTGTGCCCAGGTGGCCAAGAAGGCCGATGGCATCCTGACCTGCATCAGGAACACTGTGGACAGTAGGAGTAGGGAAGGGATCCTTCCCCTGTACTCCGTGCTGGTGAAGCTGCACCTGGAGTACTGTATCAGTTTTTGGCCCCTCACTACAAGCTATGGTTTGAGCATGTCCAGAGAAGGGTTACAAATCTGGTGAAGGATTTAGAAGACAAATCTTATGAGGAGTGGCTGAGGGAATTGGGATTGTTTAGTCTGGAGAAAAGGAGACTGAGGGGAGAACTCATCACTCTTTACAACTACCAAAAATGTGGTTATAGTGAGGTGGAGGTCGGTCTCTTCTCCCTGGTCAAGGGGAAATGGCCCAAAATTGCATCAGGGGAAGTTTAGGTTGGATATTAGGAAAAATTTCCATACCGAAAGGGTTGTCAGATATTGGAACAGGCTGCCCAGGGAGGTGGTTGAGTCATTATCCCTGAAGGTGTTTAAAAGAAGAGTAGATGATGTACTTAGCGATATGGTCTAGTGTTGGACATAGTAGGGCTGGATAGGTGGTTGGACTCAATGATCTTGAAGGTCTTTTCCAACTGAAACTGTTCTGTGATTCTATGAGCTCCATTTTTACTGAACCGGAAATCAAAGCTTTGTAGGACATCCACTTCCACCAGTTTTTCCACTCCTGGTAAACTCTTTTCTCACCTTTGCTGAAGGAAAGAGCAGCAGCTGGAATAGAAGAGGAGGGGACAACACCTGGCACAGTAAAACATTGCCTGCTAACTTTTTTCTGATAGGTAGTGATTTATTCTGCATGGGGAGAATTCTGTAGTGTTTTAATGACAAAAAAGTGATCTCAGTATACTGGAAATTTTGACACATTAAGTTTTAAGTGGAATTTTATATTTTTAGTCATTTTACCTCAGGCATTATGTTAACACTTCAGAAATCTGTTTTAGCTTGAATATACTGATTTAAGGTGAAGAATGTTCTTTGACAATATCATGTTAATAATTATGTTAACACAAAAAATGTAAATAATTATCAGTATAATTGGTCATCTTGTTAACTCCAGTGAGAAACATGGCAGGTCACTAGTTGCCCAGTGTTAGTAGTTAGGCTAAAATGTCCTATACAGATCCAACTTTAAAGAAGGCTGTTAGCCTTCTCGAAGTATTTTATTACTGTAGCATCACCAGTCCTACAATATTACTGCTGGATGTTTGTCTTTTTCCCAAGGAGTTAGCTTTGAACATTAATTGCAATTTTTTGTTTGCCGTTTGGGTGCAGAAAGAGTGCTAGCCTGTGTACAGGAGTGCACCTTATACCCTGTGTAGAGGGGCTATTTCCTGTGAGAATTGCTCCGTTACAGCAACATGTGGTTTGCAATATCTTTCTAATAGCAGGTGAGTTCTTCAGAGTATGGAAGCATGTTGCTTCCTGTGGGGAAGTGCTTATAATTCTGGTTCATGGAAATCTCCCTCAACCAACCCTTTCTCGCATATTTATCCTGCTGCTTCTATATGCACTTTCTATATACTGCTCTCTGTACTTGAAACATAACGGTCATCCATAACTCTCTAACTCCCAGCAATGAAAAACCAGGAGTCAGACTTCAGTCAGCCCTGTGCTGATTTCAGGGGACACCAAATCTCCAGATTTACCTACAAATAGTAACATTTCAAAAAGCGATGAACTGCATATTTTATGTCCTCCTCTGGAAATATGTTCTGGGGCTTTGACAACTAGGGTCACATTAAGATCATCAGACAACAATCTTCTGCTTTTTGATAGTATATCTGATCTGATATTTTTCAATGGAAGGTATAATGCAGTGTTTTTGCAGTGTAGCATTTCATCTGGTTACGAGAAACAGCTTGACAGATTCATTTTTTGTTTATCTACTCAGCTCTACCAGTACTTGATGCACTGAAACTTATCTAGCTCAGTTTTAAGTTTAATTTCCCTCATGTATCTTTTCTTCTGAAAAGTTTTGGGTGCACTTCTGAGCATCTGAATGCAGTAATATCACCACAAAATATGTTGTGCTTAAAACAAGAAGTAAAAAGATGCTAATGCCTAGTAGAAGTCTTCCCGTGAACTCCATTGAGATGAGGGTTTCATTTACTGCATTGCTTACCACATAATGCATAACTAATTGTTATGTGCTGGGGAGATGTCACAAATCTAAGTAACTTAAGTATATTTTTGATTTTTACATAACTTTTGTCTTTTGACAATCACTTTTTCTTTGATACCTTTTCTTAAAACCACCTCTTGTGGGTAGGAAAATAATGTTTCTCATTTCAATGACATTTTGTTAATAGTATAATTTTCTGCCAGTAATTCCATATCTTTGCAAATATGAAATAATGTGCTTCAATTTTTTTCTTTCCTTTCTGTGGTTGAGAGCATCTATGTGGCTTTCAATTTATGGGTCATGTTTAATACGGAATACAACTGTGTACATATATAAATTATACGTATTTAATTTCTGCCTGATCCTCCAGTTTACTCTAGTTCTGCATTCTCTACCACTCTCAAGGAAAAAAAAAAACCAACAAAAATGAGTATGAGACTTTAAAGCAAGGGCCAGTGAGATTCAAAGATTTTGTAGCTGGACCATCAGCGTATTGTGCGCTTCAGGCATCAACCTAAAAGTGAAAGCAGAACTGCAGTTGATTAAAGAGAAATCATTGGATTGCCCAGAAAATGCAGTCCCTCCTCAGTGCCTCTTAAAGGATTAATTGTTCAGTCCCAGATGCAGTGTGTCTTTGACTTATTTGCAATTGCAAAAGAAAACAGGGACGTGTCACTTCTTGATTTCTCTGTGTGCTCAGCTTTGATTACCTTGTAAGATACGCTCTTATTCCAAGGCATTTACAGTCTAAATTCAGATTTTGGCACCCTTGCTCATCCTGAATAGCATTAATCAGGGCTAAGCTGCTGCTCGTTCAGGCCAGATAGATCAGAATTAGTCATCAACCGAGACAGCAGTATTTATGTTGAACCGTAGCAGTGATTCAAGCATCTTTCCATGAAGAAATGATGCAAATGTTTTTATGCTTGTTTCATCTGTTTATCTGTACCCATGGTGGTTTGACTCTGGCTGGAGGCCAGATGCCCACCAAAGCCACTCTGTCACTCTCCTTTTCAGCTGGACCAAGGAGAAAATATATATTGAGAGGCTTAGGAATTGAGATAAGGACAGGGAGAGATCATTCTGCAATTAGTGTTACAGGCAAAACGGACTCAACACAGAATAAAAAACACACTACACACACAGAAAAAGTGTGATAATGAGAAGTACAAGAAAATCTTAAAACATCTTCCCCCCTTCCCCTTCTTCTCAGACTTTTTTTATTATTTCTCTGCCTTCCTCCCACCAGGTGTCACAGGGAAGACGGGGAATGGGGATTTTGATCAGTTCTTCACAAGTTGTTTAGTGGGGGTGTGCATGTGTGTGTGTGCATTCCTCACACTCTTCCTGTGTGCCAGTGTGGAGTCCCACCCACAGGAGACAGTCCTTCATGAACTTCTCCAACATGAGTCCTTTTCTACAGGGCTTCAGCTCTTCACCAGCTGCCCCAGTGTGGGTCACTTCAGTGGGGCACAGTCATAAATCATAGAAATGTCTGTCAGGCCCATACTGCTCCAGCCTGGTCCCCCTCAGAGTCACAAGTCTCCCCAGCAAACCTGATCCAGTGTGGGCCTCTGTTTCCAGGGCCTGCAGGTGGGATCTCTGCTCCCCATCATGTTCCACGGACTACATGGGGACACCGGCTCCACCATGGGTGGAATATCAAACTGCCTTCATCAGCAAAGACTCAAGCCTTGAGCGGGCTGGTGTTTGCTCTGTCAGGCCTGCAGAGAGCTTCTGGCTGCTTCTTGCAGAAGCCACCTCTCCTCCACCAGAACCTTGCCATGCAAAACCACAACAGTACCTCACATTTATAAATATCATTAAAAAAAGCTTTGAGTAGAAAAAAGAAAAAGCTGCTTTAAGAAGGAAAATAAATGAATGGATGAATAAAACCTTTTTGGCATGCGAAGGAGCAGGAGGGATTTTTGTACAGAAAGGATACTGTGGAAAAAAGCCCTGTGTCCCAAATGTGGTCCTAAGAAACAAACCCAAAAAGTTTTCATGGGGTTTCCAAGAGGTGAGCAATGATTAGTTTGCCTTTTTAATATGTTGCCTCCTGCCAGCCCCCAAATCCACTTCTATTTCCAGCACAGCATTCAGCCTGCAGGGTAAGTGGATGATGAGGTGCATAGTTGTGATGTCGAGGGGATTCAAACAATGTGAATGAGATTTTGATCTTCTGGGACTTCTGTAATACGGAGAGTGAAAAGGGGGAGAGACAAACTGTTCTTCACTTGCAGAGAAGGCTTTCATCTTTTCTGTGCTGTGTGGCTATGGCTGAGGAGAGAGGAGGGGACTTGTCTCCCTGTTTATATCAAATTGCCAGAGCTTTAATTTTGACCAGATGCACCATGCAATTATGTCAGCTGATGGATAGTTATAAATGAATTAGTCTTTGGCAAACTGAACTTTATTTCAAGTAAGATCAGCATCACGGAAGATGAAGGAAAGCAAATTTTGTGACGGGGTCAGTGCATTTTATAAATACTCACATTTCTTGTCAGAATAAAAGGACGCGTTAGTGCGAAGAGGCAAAGTATCCTAATTTCTAAGCATACGTCTGGAACAGACGCCTTGCTGCTCTTCCCACAGAGCAAGCAGGACTAAATACCAATGGGCAGCTTGAACCTTGCCTCTGTTTGCTGAACTTTCCTTTTTGCTGTGGTTCATATTGGGGTTATAGGTAGCATTCCTGTCACTGCCACCGCACACCCCACAGTAATTGTCATGAAGTACAGAAGGTTCAAGCATGTCTGGTTCCCAAGGCTGCTAATGAGCCCTGTGCTCTCCTCACCCTTAATGAACCAAGATTTGTTCGGGCAATGGTGGGGGGGATTCTTGCCCCTCTCTCCTCTTCCCTGGTCAGGGGAGGAGGCAAGAATTCACACAACAGAACAATGACTTTACAGTGTAAAGACGATGCAGCTGTGCCATCCAAAGCCATCCTCAGTTATGAGCAACAAAGCTTAAATGGATTGTACTGTGAAGAGGTACAGCTCTGTGAGTGTGAAGCATAGCTTTTGCTTCTGCTTCACTGACCTGTCTGCTTGAGGCAGAGACGGGCCCCTGACAGGAGCTTACGCAGGGAGAGCTGCGTAGGGCGACTCTTTCAAAACCACTCTCTGTAACGCCGAGCACAGGAAAGGAAACAAAATGAAGTTTCGGTTGATCTCTGACAGGGTTGTACTGCTGTGTTCTCTGGAAAATCCCATGCCTACCCCCACCTTTAAAAGTCAGTGATTCCTCATCCACTTCAGGTGGTTAATAAGGCCACTAAAGCAAGCAGGAGGTAGTAAGTTTTAGCAAGAGAGAGTACTTGCACAAACACACAAGCACCTAAGCAAGTCACACATTTCACTGTCTTACTCTCTAGAGGCTCTTCATGTACTGTAGAATCATCACAAATTTGGGCTAAACTACTGTTTGTCATTTACTTCATCCACCTTTCCTTTAGGCGTTTCAGTTACAACGCTGTGTGATCCTCTGGCTGCATTTATCTTTCTACAAATACATATGTGGTATATGTTTGTAAATATGTATACAGGTACAGATCTGCAAAAACAGATACACAAATAGTTGCATGTGTTCTTGAAATACATAGGATGTGTCTAATATGTCGTATACAAGATACATATATATAAAAACATCACCTGCTTTCCTAGAAACAGTGTTCCCTGTGTATATCCAGATAGATATTTACACAGGTAAACACAGACATGTACTCTATATGTTGTGCTATTGGAAGTTAAAATTTTAATCTGAGACAATAAGTCTTAATTTTAGTAGCAATGAGAGATGTAAGGTGTTAATACTCTTGATTAATGCTATACAAAGGTGAGGGTCTTTTTTTAAAAAGTTTTACTACTAGATTAATAAAGCCAAAAGCAGCATCTGCAGAAGAAATCTAATTTTGCTTTAATAGGCTGTTTGAAGGTCATCGTTTTGTGTTTTAGTAATGCACAGAAACATCTGCTGTTTTCCTCAAGCTCATGAGAGAGAAAGGAAAAGAGAAAGAAATTAAGAAGGAGCTTTTATTTTGCATTCTTAAGTGAACAGAAGTGAGAAAAAAAACCCAAAGCAGTACAGTTTTAAATACCTTGGTGTGTGCATGTGCAGGTTCAAAACTTTAGATTGCTCTCCTGCCTGGCGTGGTGGGTTGATAGCCCCGGGAGCAGTGGCGAAAGTTGACAACCCCCCACGGCTGACCCCTCATGTTCTCTCTCGCCTAATCGAATTTTACGTGTGTTTCCAGATAGCTGATCAGCTTCCCTGGATTTCGCTGACGCCACAGGAAAGCTTTGCCTGAAGATGGAAACACTGGAGTCGGAACTGACCTGCCCTATCTGTCTGGAGCTGTTTGAAGACCCGCTGCTGCTGCCTTGCGCTCACAGCCTCTGCTTCAACTGCGCGCACCGCATCCTGGTCTCTCACTGCGCCACCAACGAGCCGGTGGAGTCAATCACCGCCTTCCAGTGCCCGACCTGCCGCTATGTCATCACCCTCAGCCAGCGCGGTCTAGACGGGCTCAAGCGCAACGTCACTCTGCAGAACATCATCGACAGGTTTCAGAAAGCCTCGGTCAGCGGGCCCAATTCCCCCAGCGAGACCCGCCGGGAGCGGGCATTCGATAGCAACAGCATGTCGTCCTGCGAGAAGGTCCTCTGCCAGTTCTGTGACCAGGACCCTGCCCAGGAAGCGGTGAAAACCTGTGTTACCTGCGAGGTGTCCTACTGCGAGGAGTGCCTGAAAGCCACTCACCCCAACAAGAAGCCGTTTACCGGCCACCGTCTCATCGAGCCCATCCCGGACTCTCACATCAGGGGATTAATGTGCTTGGAGCACGAGGATGAGAAAGTTAATATGTACTGCGTGACCGACGACCAGTTAATCTGTGCCTTGTGTAAACTGGTTGGGCGACACCGTGACCATCAGGTGGCAGCTTTAAGTGAGCGCTATGACAAGCTAAAGGTTAGTGCTACCTATCCGCCTTTCTAGTCAAGCAGCATGTAAGTTGGGAAGTAAAGTCCCCTTTGGTTGCATGCTAAATCCCTCATTTGGGCAGAGCTTGGGAAAGGTAGGTGCGCAGTCTAATTGGACAAGATGCACGTATGTACGTACAGATCTATATGTGCGTTTGCTCATCACTATTCCAAAGGTATCAGATTTTGCTCAAGATTCCTCAGTTGTGCTTTGGTCTCTCTAAAGCTATCATAGGGAATATGCAGCATATCCTACTGTTTAGATTAATTTTTTTATCTACCCACAGCTTTATTCCTGGCAGCCGGCAAGGTTTAGTGCCGACTGCGCATAGGTGCTGACTGAAATGTCAGGCATTCTTTGCGTACACTCTGCTGTTGATTAGTTTTCATTTGGTTGCTTTCATTGTGAAAAGCCCTTTGCATCACCGCTAACAGGAGATGCATTTATCCACGCTGGCTTCAGGGATGCCAGCTGCCCATCCAGCCAGGGAAAGCGAATGCCAGCTCTGCTCTTCCTGCGCTGCCTCCCACCCAGGCTCACAGACGGGGCAGCCCTGGAAACAAAACAGAAATTGTTTCTGAGCTTCTTCTGGCATTCCCACAGTTCGGTGAGCTCCCTGTACATCTCATACCAGATAGCTGGATGGCTCTGGCAGCCCCCTGTCCCCGTGAAGGACACCCCTGGTGGGGTGGCGGTGAACAGCCACGTTGTAGGGTGTTCTGGCAGCTCTCCAGGCTGCTGGCAGAGATGCAGCTCCCACGGAGCAGTGAGGCCACGGCAAGTGGCCTCTCACCCACTCGGGTGTACATTCCTCCCATGCCGATTTAGGTGCTGCTGCAGAGCAAAGGCAGGAATTGAGCACCCCACGCTTTTTCTCCACCCACTCCTCCCAGACAGTCTGCATGTGCCTGTGCGTGGCTCGGGGAGGGGGGGGGGATTTTTTTGGAAGGTGGATTGCAATCCAGAAATCACAGGTGTGGAGGGCAGAGATGATCTGCTGGGCTTCCCACACAGCATTTCAGAGGTTGAAAAAGAAGCTGAATTAATAGGCTCAACTAACTGAGAGGGTTTTTCTTGAATACCTTCAGACAAAAATATGTGTCTGCACATGTCTACGGTAACTTTAGGTGAGTGCAGGTGAAACCTGCATACACATGCTGTGTGGATCTTGTGCCTCGGTGCATGGGCAAGCATGCAGGTCATATTCCGTGATTGTATCTACATAATGAAAGATTCTCCTTTACCTGGACCCAAGAGCTTCCTTTCATCTCTTGAAGGCTTTTATATTTATTGAGGATGAGCTGTTATTTTTTCTTTCTGGACTGGTTTATTAATTAGGTAAGAGTTTGGCCATTGATAAAATGGGACATGGACTACAAACATGAATAGAAGGTGTCTGAACTTACAATGCTTTTCAGTAATCCAGCAGGCTTATATCCTTAACAGGTACTACTACATAGAAAGCTAACAGTGTATTGTTTATGGACTTTATATGAGTAGGTAGAAATGCACTACTTAATGTGAAATACTTTCAACAATAAATACCAGATAAGTATATTTTTAAGGATATTAAAAAAAAATCTTGTTTGGACATACAGACATACAACAAGCCTTGAAAGAAGACAAGTGTCTTCTCTTGAAATCTTTTACTGAATGTTGCAGGTATGTAGGGAAAAAAATAGGGTATTTTTGCATGATCTATGAGTTTTCTGTACAAAGATGCCTACGCAAACTCTGAAAGTAACAAACAGGCTAAGTAACATCTACATCAGATATTACCCAGTCTGTTACCCAGAAGCCTAGTAAAGTACTTACCACCAGCCTACTTGAAGAGTAATTCAAGTACTAATGTAATGGTTAGTGTAGTCCTGAGACAAATAACTTTATAATGGAAAGATTTAGCTTTGTTTATAATGGGATTGGGTGTTGGAGGTTTTTTTGACAAGTGTACTTTCTTTGTACACAAACTATCTAAAAGTAAAGTAGTCTACACAGACAATTATTGGTCTATATGAACTCCAGTTCCTACCCTGTTTGTCATGAAGCAGTCTATTTCACTTTGCTAATGCTAGCAGTGACATGAGTCATTCAAGTTATGCCAGCGATTATGATATGTTTATACTCAGCACAGGAGCAGTAGGCTAGGTGGTTTCTATCCAGATCCAGCATCCGTTCTTCATTCATAAGAAGGCAATCTGAAAATTATACATTTCCTTTCCTTGGTGCCTCTTCTAGCTTAGAAATTTTTGCTGTTTGATATATCAAATCTCCAAGAATGAGATTTTCGATTTGGCAGATTGGCACTTATTCCTAAGAAGTAAAGGAATGATACCTCTTCACATCAGTGGCTGGTAGCTGACACACAGGAATTTCAGGTCCATTTTCATATTCAGACCTCCTTCATAAATGATATTACCTCTTGAGCCACTGGTCATGTTGCTAATGTAAATCTTAGGTACAAGCGTGTACATGGTCTTTGTTAACTTATGGATAACATGCACATGCCATTGGCAAATTCAGTGGTCAAATGGGTCAGAAAATCCCCACCTGAAAATACAGGTTGTTGCTTGCTATATTGCTGATGTGGGTTTAATATGCATCATGGGGTTTTATAGACTGGCTGCCCAAATCTTTAAAAAGAATTCTGAAAGAAAGAGTGTGTGGTAGCTGATAGTATAGTAGATTCATTAAAAAATGGGTGCTTAGTTGTATCTTTAAAAAAGAAAACTCCTTCAAGTGATTTTTCTTTTTAAATTGACACATTATTGATGCTAACAACAGCAACTGGTGTTGCTCTGGGTGTCAAGCTATGCTAATTACTTGCATTCTCTTCCAGCACTGTTACTAATTATTTAAGCAACATCTCACCCTTCATTAAGCACAGGACAAAAGATGCCATTACAATCTAACTCCTTTTGTGGCAAAAAAGAAACCCCTTAATTAGGAGTTCTGTACACTTCTCCAACAGAGGCATCTACACTGAAGTGTAGCAATCAATGTAATAGCAATTGTGGACATCTAAAAATAAGAAAGTGTTTTCCTTTGGCACCGGCAGCTCCAAACCTGAGAGGTGCTTGTCTTTCTCAACTTACACCAGGGTGGAGAGGATCGAGGACAACTGTATTCTTCCAGGAATGGTCCTTTCTTGCTTAGTTGCATGACTAAATGATATATCTTCACAGTTAGAGCTGTTTTAGTGTTTATAGATGTGGTAGGGTTGTGTTGTTTTTTTTTAAAGTAGCCATAGGCAGGCACATATTGAAAATGGAAAAATGATAAAACTTGTCCAAACCAGAGAACAAGAAATATTGTGGTGATATGCTAAATTTATGAAGTGGTGGTCCAAATAGTGGTGTAAATTAGAAATATTTTTTAGCTACATTAATAATGAGAGCTTTAGAAACAGAAGGTGCAAATACTTACGTTTAGCTCACCATATTACTTTAAAGAAATTATGTATGACTAATTACTTGTGATATGGATTCTTTGGGGTTTTTTCTTGTTGCAACGGAAAGGAAAAGATAATTGAAAATTACATATTTTCAGATTAATAAAATTACCATTTTGTATAGATATGTTTATACTCAAGGAAGTTATAAGAAAAAATAAAATACAGGATTTGTTTTGAGCAAGAGATAATATTTTTGAGAGAAGTTAGAGGGTATAGATGGAAAGATATTGCCACTTAATGTTAGTGAAGCGCCACAAGGAGGTGTAACAAAAGAAGGTGGTACATGGTAAACCATATTTTTATACGGTGCAAAGCCAGCATAACTCCTTTGAAACCTATGTTTTTACCCATCTTCATACTAACTGGGAATCTGGTCACTGACAACATATGTTCTTGTCAAAAAATAATCTGGGCACATTTTTTGTGTGCTTAATCAATAAAGATCTTTTGTTAAATCAAACTGCTGTAGGTTAGCTGTGGTTCTCCATGTTTTTGTTCGAATCTTATTAGTTCTGACGTCTATTGGGCATGTTTACGAAGGCAGGGCAGCCCTCTGAAAGGCACTCAGCAATTTCAGGAACAAAAGGGAGCTTCTTGTTTCTGTGGTTTTCATCTAGTTTTAGTGACAGAATCTATACACATCTGTATTTCCTGTGCTGTTGATTCAGGATGTAAGGGTTCGGTTTTCCACGGTGTGTCAATTCAATTACTCACAAATATTCTTTGGTGGGAAGCAGCCATAAACTGCTTCCACATAGGGAGAATTGCATTCAACTCTTATAAGCCTACTTTGCCTTTGTAAAGGTAGAAGAGTTTGTCAAGTCTGCAGCTTCTACAAATAGAGCACAAAAGTATGTCTGCTTCCCTGCAGGCATACTTTATGAATTTAAAAACTTTTTGTGTTTAAATGTATTTGCAGAGATACTGGCAAAATATGTGTTGAAGCTTTCCAGATATTTTTAATTGGCAGTATTTTGTAGTTGCAGCTAGATCGTTATTGTTATACTGTGATACCATAAAAACCCAGCACTTACAAATCTATACTCATATAAATAAGTTGTTTGGGTTGACTATCTGGGAATATTGTTTTCTGGACTTACATGTATAAATATATTACACACATATATGTAAATATGTGGCTATATAAATTTTATTCATTTAATGTGCACATTTGTAGTGCTTGTGTTAGTATATAGAGACAATACTGCATATGTTTGTATGCATGCATATGTAGACTTGTTTGTCTAGCATAGAAATACTCATAAGTTCTAGTAAGGTCTGTAGGGGGTTGACTTTGGCTGGAGGCCAGGTGCCCACCAAAGTCACTCTATCACTCCCCTCCTCAGCTGGACTGGGGAGAGAAAATAAGATAGAAAAAAAAAACTCCTTATGGGTCAAGACAAGGGCAAATAATAATAAAGCAAAAGCAAAAGGTCATGCACAGAAGCAAAGGAAAACCAAAGGATTTATTCTCTACTTCCCATCAGCAGGCGATGTCCGGCCCCTTCCCGGGAAGCAGGCCTGCAGTACGCGTAGCAGTTGCTCCAGAAGACAAATGTTATAAATAACTAATGCCACCCCTTCTTCCTCCTTTCCCTTAGCTTTTGTTGCTGAGCAGACATCGTATGGTACAGAATATCCCTTTGGCCAGTTTGGGCTGGCTGTGTCCCCTCCCAAGATCTTGCCCACCCACCGGTGTGTTACCAACACTGTGCTGGCTACTGATGCACAGCGCTGTGAGGGCTGCTGTGGGGAAAAGTCACTCCTCCTCACCCAGACCCAATATATGTCTAACATCATTAGCATCTAGAATCTTGAATTTGAATAAATACATATATACCTATTTTTTTAAGTAGTTATATCAGTTTCATATACGTGTGTAGGTCAGTAAAAATATACATACATAAAAATATACGTATATATACATAAACTACATGCTTATTGATGTATTTGGAATATATCTGAATATTTTCACATCTAAATTTATAGTTTCTCCAGGTACCCTTAACTTTATTAACTTCCTATTTAATGGAAGCTATATACACTAAAAAGAAACCCACTGTTATGCACAAAGACATCTTAAGTCAGTGTTACAGTGACACACGTTATTAAACATTTAGATAAGTGGCACTTCCCCTTACATTGTACTTAATCGATACAGAGTGTAGAAGGTGACTTTCTATAGTGCCAGTTATGAAGGTTTAACATACAATTAAACTACTGTATCCAACCTGACAAAATGTGGAACTCACGGGTTTTCATCATTATTAGATTGTTATTAGATTAGACACAGCTTGAAATTATTATTAAATTAGATACTGCTTGACAGATATTTCAGTGTATTATGTGTTATGAAGTTAAAATGATGAATGGTCACATATATTAGTATGCAATATTACCTGATATTACTTAACCCAGAAATAGATGCAGAAATGGAACTAAAGGGCTGTGCTGAAGTATTTGCAAAAATCTAAAAATATGAAGTTTTTGCATGACGGTGATTGGTGTAGGAACAAACCATTTATTACAAAGGTTTTCCAGCTGTACTTATTTTATTACATTGATATATAAACATTAAGGCAAACTTTAGAACATACTCTCTTTGGTGTTGTCTCCAGTGTCTGTGTTTCCTCCAGCTGGTAGAGTTTAGAAGAATAATAGAGAATGTCAGTAGAGTAATAAACATTAGTTTGAAGTTCCTTGTGTTTATGATGGTGGATAATGGCCTATGACTTTACAACAGTTATAAATAAAGTACTCCTTATTTCCTTCAATTTTTAGTGGAAATGATGGTGTTGAAGGCATAATCTATACAGGAAGAACAAGAGAATTAAGTAAAATTGTAAACAGTACATCATTATTATCTTTGTTCTCATAACTGGTTTTCAATGAAGGCAGACCAGGCACTAAGTAAAATGCATTTTCATGCTTTTCTGTGGATCTGGGCCACACTGTTCAGATACTGGACTTTAAGTTCATGTTCTAGCTCTGAATTTCCTTATGGTAATGGCCTCCTGAATGGCCCTTAGTTGCCTATGCATTTTTAGATGATACGCTTGAGAGTTGGAGGTGGAATATAAAGCGTGACAGATACTTCTTCAAAATGGAGATTTGTGTGTAAACAATAAGTAACAAAGGAATAAAAAAATAAAGCAAAGCAATAAAAATGGAAATGTAGCAAAAGGAGAGGTTAAGGGCAAATAACAAACTATTTTAGAACATTTAGTGATGGGTATGAGTGGACCCTTTGTTTAGGAAATGTCGTGTCTGCCTACCAGGGTAACAAAGATAGGGTTGGTAACAGGAAAAATCACAAACAAGTGACCTTTCAAAGGCAGAGCATTTATGGGTATTAACATAACAGTACTTATAACTGATAAGTAGCATGAGTAAGCTAATTCTTTTAGTGCTTTACAAAGGAGTGATAAGGCTAGATGGGGGATTATAGCTAAAACCACTTATCATGGACAGTAGGCTAGATCTCACACTCTTTGGTGGCACTGATCCTCCATGGAAGAGTATGAATATGCATGTCTATATGATAGGTATACATATTCTGAACTTCTGTAATGGTATAACCTTATTTTCATTCAAATACTTTGAAAAATAATGTGACAGCAAACACCTTGTCTCATCTGAAAGAGCTCTGTGATATTCTGCGCACTGAAAAGTAGAAAGGGAAGGAAAAGGGGCAAGGAATGAGGCCATGTGAGGAGTATGGTTTTGTAGAATTATTTCCCCATCCATTTCGATTACAAGACTATTGCACTTCCAGAACTTTTGGCCTATTTATGTGTTTGTATTGAATGCATGTTCAAAGTTGCGTCATTTTGACTTTAAAAGCAGCAGTTTGGTGGTTTGGGGTTTTTTTCCGTGATCACACTTGCATTTTTTGAGAAATGAAAATTTCCTTCCAAAATGTAATCTCAGTCTTGCCTCTTGAAATTTTGCAATTTTAGCTTCCTTAGAGTATGTCAGCCATAATAGCATAAAGTAGCAGTATGATCCTATAATTATATTTTACAGTATGAGAGGGATCAAATTCAGCACAGATGAGAAATGTAACTGGAGAGCCTCTGGCTAGCTTTTCCCCTTGTGATTTATCTGTTCAATTAGTCGTGATATTGAGAATTATCTTCTAAACTGTGACAAACCCCTCATTCATAGCCTTTTAGTGGCCCACAGAACATTTGCTGCAGAAACCAAATGCTGACAGTTTGAAATGGGAAAGATATTTGGTTGGAGTAATACACAATTCACAACTTCATATCTATACAGAAGGTGAGACTTTGTTAAGAAAAAACATACAAACAAAAAAGAAATCTCTGAGGGCATTTGTTACTTTGGAATATACAATATTTCTCTGTGCCATCATCTGCCAAGCACATCTGTACAGTATAGAAATGATTTTACTTAATTTTACTATTGTAATTCCCTAAGGCTCCATTCTAAAAGTCCTGTAATATAAGATCTTGTACAAATACATGAGATATGATCCAAGCTTCAAGGACTATTGGTTCAACTATGCTTAGAAAAAAATACAAAAGTAAGCATGACAGGTACATTGAAATTTTACATGGTCACAGTAATACTCAGACAAGCTGTTGGCATCATGTAATGGGTAAGATTAAATAAGGAAAAAAAAAATATTGGCTAGTTCCACAACTCAGCAGAGACACTAGTATTTGATTTCTTATAATTATAAAGATTTGAAATACGAGAGCCTCGCTCCCCCTTGTCACTATGCTGAAAAGCTTGGATTCTTGTGCCTTTCAGTTAGAAGAAGAGGTCCCAGTGTACATCCTAAGAGATTCCAAAATATGAGAGAATCACTACTTCATAGAGATTTTCTTCTGTCTTAGAAGCGTTTCAGCTTCCGTTTCTTAATGGTATTATGATTTTGATATCACATTCTTTTTCCAAGGGGTATTCTAAATAAAAAGAAAACAAAAACCTGTTACAACAGAATAGACATATGCTACAGCTCATATAAATTACAACAAATAGTAATAAAATGTATAGCCTTTTCTTAAATAGCTAGAAAGTAAAAAGGGGCCTTTTTGATTGGATTCCTTCCTAGTGCCATACTGCATGAATCATTGTTAATGCCAGGACAGATGAAGATGGGAGCAGCAATCTGATAGGCTGAGTGAAGAGACTGGAACTAGAGGTAGACAGAGATCTTAGGTCCCAAGACTAATATCAGGATGGGATTGTTAATATACCTCTCAATCAGGGGTATACCCAAAATCATAAGCCACCCCA
This sequence comes from Porphyrio hochstetteri, assembly GCA_020800305.1. Taxonomy (NCBI): domain Eukaryota; kingdom Metazoa; phylum Chordata; class Aves; order Gruiformes; family Rallidae; genus Porphyrio; species Porphyrio hochstetteri. Next base: position 139,804,820 of record CM036905.1, read on the forward strand.
GCATTTTTTTTTCTGTACTGTTTCCTGTAATTCACATACATTTCAAAATACATGCTTTAAAGGTATCAAACTTCAATTTTCCCCTCAGAAGATAATCATTAACCTGTTCAGCTACAAATAAACTGGAATATCTCTGATGGAAGATTTCTCAGCACACGCAGGGTATCAGACCTGGGGGAAGCAATGGCTAATCACATCCAGGAAATCTTTTCAATATTTGAAGCAGATGAAATTAAAAAAAAGAAAAAAAAAAGCAGCATTTCCCCTATCAAAATAATCCGGTTTTAATCTTTTCTTAAAATTATCCACAAGCACATGAGCAAAAAAAAACTTAAGCTTAGTTTGCAGCAAGTCTTAAGATTTCCCACAAACAAAACTTAAGGCTTTCCAAAATGTCCTGTGTTCCCCATGCAATTTACAGTGAGATTTCAGGCTGTCTCTGAACAACAATGTCAGTTCAAGCTTGTAATATGTTTCAGTGTCAGAGAAGTTTTCTTTATCTAAGTATAGCTGCTAGGTAAAATCAGTTACAGGTGGGGAGGAAAAAAAAAAGGCATCCCCTTTCACTAACTTCTAGAGAATCAGAAACATCCCATGACAGAGAAGAGCCTGAGTTGCTGTATTGGCTGAATACATTGATATTCCCTTGGTAGGCACCCAGTGCTCTGCTGATGCTGGCTGGCAGTTGCTCTAAGCTCCCGTGTTACTGAAACTCAGCTCTGGAGACATCCTGGCTGCTTGGAAACGCCAGGCTCTGCACCCAAGTTTTGTTATTTGCTGTGATACAGTGAAACTTTAAAAGAGATTAAAGACAGGCAGCTGTTCACAACATATGTGTCTGGTGTTGGAAGCACTAAGCAGACTTTGTTAGGCTGCAGGTAATGACAGTGTGTGCAGACTTTGTTTCCAGATTAAGCCAGTAGCATATGGAGAATATAACTTATTCAAACTGAACTCAAGCAATATCTATCTTAATAGTAAGTTACTAAAGAGAAGAAAACATTTTGATTCAGAGTATGGATGATGGTTCATCTGTAGGTATTTAAGATATTTTTTTTCTTTTTGTGGCCCAAAGACTCTAAGCATACACATGCAAGAAATCCCTTCAAAGGAATAATTACAGGAACCATTAAAATATTGCAAATAATATTTGACTGACATTATCAGTTAAAAAATAAAATGTTTCAATCCAGACCCCAATGTTTTCAATGCCTTTCTGAATATACCAAACCTCATTATATCCCACTATAAAAGGGGAAAAAAAAAAAGATGTGCAGATATGTAAGAGGTTGGTAGAGGTGAATGCTTGGGAGAGAAATCCCCTGGTTTTTTTCCAGGAGACCTCCTGTGACCTCCTGGTTGCTGCATGGTCTTTTCTATGGTTCCTGCTTCCCCGCTGTACACAGATGCTGGGGGCTGCTGGGGCAAGTGAGTCACTCCAGGATGACCACACCAGCGCAGGGGCTCTCCCATGACACAGGGTGTTCTTCAGCTTGATCAGAGTGAACCACGTTTGCTTTTCTGTAAGTGCTTGCTGCTGGAAGGCTAGCATTGAGGCTTAAAACTCACCAGTGCATTGAAAACACCGCCAAGTGAGGGAGATCGAGCATTTAGCCCCTTTTTCATCCAAAGGGGTGATAGGTGCCCACTTACGGAAAGGACCCACTTGAGATGCCTGGTGAGGTTATGCAAACTTTGGGTGAATTTATGTGATGATGCAATGTTTTCTTTCATCTGCCTTAAGAATAGGCAGGCTTTGTTCCCTCCTCTGCCTTTGATTACAACCTTCAACTTAAAAAATATGCTGCAGCTTGGGGGGAAGGGGCATTATATTAGCCATACAATAATGTTTTCACCCTCTTTTGAGCATTTCTTATGATCGCTCTTGAAGAAAATGTGACCTTTCCATTCAGATCCACCAATTAGAGCAGCAACCATGAAGCTTTTCTGTGGTTTTTATGCCTTCTTTCCCTCTGCTGAATTATCTTTCTTTTCAAACTTGGGAGACACATGCTCTAGCTCTCCTGAAATTGCGATGCACTGAAATGCTTATGTGGGTGAGATGCTATGCATTACTGTAATTCTTGTGGGGCAAGAATATCATTGGAGGAACCTCTTTTTTTAACTCCTTTAATTTACTTGATTGCTTCCAGCTTTGTCCATATTTATACAAATTGAAAGCCTTTGTCTCAACATATAGTGGATTACTTTAAGTAATAACACCTCTTTAGATTAACTTTCTTGTAATGCCTTTTGCTAAAGAGGTTGGGTAAAGAGAGTGATAAGCTAATAAAACATTTTTCTGAAGTCTTGAAAGTCATTTAAACAAAGCCTGAATTCGGAGAAGTTTTAAAAGGGTTCTTGCACTGACTAAATGTGTTTGCATGTTCTGACTTGAAAGTGATAGAATTTGCCTGCCAAATAAATCACTACTGCTCTTTAGGAAAAATCAAACAAACAAACATGATTTGGTGTTCTGCTCTTAGCTCTCACAGTGCTTCATTTCAACACTATAAAAGTTGGCAAAGGCTTTAGGTTTTAATGTGTATAATATCAAAATAATTTTGAATAAATTAGGGAGCTATTTTAGTCTAATTGTTGGCTGTATTGTGTGCAGAGTTGAGTGTTTGCAGTATAGGGGTACAAGTAAATTGTTGACTTACAGGTAAATGATTGTCACGAGCTACAAATGTAGATGTTTTGTAATGAATGTGCTTAGAGTTAGCAGTGAAACTGTCACTCCAAGGAAATAAAACGTCAGAAATTAAAGGGGAGGATGCTTATTTTTTACTGTTTCTTTTTTCCTGACGTATTCTAAGCATGCTAGGAACCCCAGTTCACCCTGAAGTTCAAGACCAGAGTGCCTCATTGAATAACTCCTGCCTACAGAATGGGCTCTGAATCTGCTGTCACATGTTTTCCTTGGAGGAACTCATTTCCTTCCTGAGGAGGTCTCCAAGGTCAGGCAAATATCCGATCTTGGAAGCTGCCTGTCTCAGGGCTCTCTCTCTGAGTCATTATTTCTGCAGAAAAATTCCAAGGAAAAGTCTTTCAGAAAATCTGGAGTGTGGCAAAGTGTTTCAGTAGTGGGAAGCTGTTTAAACTGGGTGAGCCAGGTAGAAGAGAGGTGGTTTGAAGCTTTAGGGATTTGCTCTCTCATATAGTATATACATAATTTCAGTATTGCTTAAGAATCAGAATTCATGTAATCGTTTTCTAGAGCTGTGAGGCAGTAACAGCTTGGTAGTGCAAACAAAAGGCCTCCTCTCCAGTCTTTAAAAGTTTGACCCTGTTACTACTTTTGCTTTCTGCTTACAGCCTATACCAAATTCTAGCCTCAGGCACACCAGTAGAATCCCACACTGCTTCAGCCAATATTACTGGGGTTTTTTTTACTGTTCTCACTTAGTAATTATTTATTTATTAGGTGCTTATTATTATCTCTTTGAGGTTTTCCTTATTCATACTGTTAGCACCGAGAGTACATTATGGGATCATTGAACTTACTTAACAAGCCTGCTGCTGCCAAAAAATGGTTCATCCTGCTACACTGGTCTCCCTGTCTTCTCTGCACACTACTGTCATCCCTCTGAGGCATCTCTGCCACTTGTGCAGCCCTTTGGTGAGGTAATTCCCTGCCTTTTCTGTGGGCAGTGAGCAGACGCAGCAATGACGTGGTGCAGGTGTGCCGGAGGTGGGACCACTGAGTCTGCTCTGTTTTCTCCTTCCATAGGCAGCCAGCTGTCTTCACTGGCTGCACAGGTGTACTCTAGGAAAGACTGCTGTGCTAGGTGATGATAATAGATGTACAAGTCAGGAGCATAAAATACAATTTTCCAGCAACCAAATCCATTTAATGGCTGGTTTCTGTGGGCCCACCATTATGCCCCTCCTGCAGTGGTGCATCCATACCTCTACCTCAGCATCTGTGCTGTGCCTGTCCAATCCCACCCTGATCTATGCTGTCTCTCAATGTGGGCTAAAAAACCAACCTTGCTTAGTAAGTGAATAGTTTTCTGTGTGTCTAGCAAGTTGATGAGGCTCTTACAGAGTAGGACAGCGAGGAAAGTGACTGAATGGAATTCAAACATTACCCTAGGCAAGGAGGAGCAATTCAACCTATAGCCCTTAACTGTGAATGAAAAGGAGATATAGTAAATATTCTACATCCAGCTCTCTTAAGGGTTGTTCTCTTTATCACCACAAACCACTTTAAGATCTATCTACAGACTTGACTCTTGACACTGAGTGAACCTTCCAGAATTTGAGAAAAGCTGAAAAAAGAAAACTTTCATTTTCCTAGTGTTGTTAAGTGTACAAAAAGTATTTTTGCCAATCCAAACAACTGTATTCATAAACAAAACCAAATAAACTACAGAGGTACAAAAGCAGTGCTGTAACTATCCCTATACAAAGACTTTTTTCAATACAAAAATTCCCTGCAGAAGCTACACAGAATCACAGAATTATCAAGGTTGGAAAAGACCTAGAAGATCATCCAGTCCAACCATTCACCTATTACTACTAGCTCCCACTAAACCATATCCCTCAATACAACATCCAGTCTTTCCTTGAACACCCCCAGGGCCGGTGACTCCACCACCTCCCTGGGCAGTGCATTCCAGTGCCTGACTACCCTTTCTGAGAAGTAGTGCTTCCTAATGTCGAGCCTGAATCTCCCCTGGCGCAGCTTGCTACCATTCCCTCTAGTTCTGTCACTGCCTACACGGGAGAAGAGGCCGACCCCCAGCTCACTACAACCTCCCTTCAGGAAGTTATAGAGAGCTATAAGGTCTCCCCTAAGCCTCCTCTTCTCCAGGCTGAACAATCCCAGCTTCCTCAGACGCTCCTCGTAAGGCCTGTGTTCCAGACCCCTCACCAGCTTAGTAGCCCTCCTCTGAACGCGTTCCAGAGCCTCAATGTCTTTCCTGTAGTGAGGGGCCCAAAACTGAACACAGTACTCGAGATGCGGCCTCACAAGTGCTGAGTACAGGGGGACAATTACCTCCCTGCTCCTACTAGTAACACTATTTTTGATGCAAGCCAGGATGCCGTTGGCCTTCTTGGCCACCCGCGCACACTGTTGGCTCATGTTCAGCCGTGCATCAATCAGTACCCCCAGGTCCATTTCCTCCACACAGTCCTCCAGCCACTCCGCCCCAAGCCTATAGCGCTGCCTGGGGTTGTTGTGGCCAAAGTGCAGGACTCGGCATTTGCTCTTGTTGAACCTCATGCCATTGGCTTCAGCCCAGCTCTCCAGCCTGTCCAGATCCCTCTGTAGGGCCTCGCTACCCCCAGGCAGATCCACACTCCCAGCCAATTTAGTGTCATCTGCAAACTTACTGAGGGTGCACTCAATGCCCTCATCTAGGTCATCAATAAAGATATTGAAGAGGACAGGCCCCAGCACCGACCCCTGGGGAACACCACTCGTGACCGGTCGCCAGCTGGATTTAACTCCATTTACTACCACTCTCTGAGCCCGGCCCTCCAGCCAGCTCCTTATCCAGCCGAGGGTGTACCCATCCAAGCCACGGGCTGCCAGCTTCTGCAGGAGAATACTGTGGGAGACAGTGTCAAAGGCTTTGCTGAAGTCTAGGTAGACCACATCAACAGCCTTTCCCTCATCCAGCAGATGGGTCACTAGATCATAGAAGGAGATCAGGTTGGTCAAACAGGACCTGCCCTTCATGAACCCATGCTGGCTAGGCCTGATCCCCCGGCCATCCCGCACATACCGCATGATCTCCCTCAAGACTACCTGTTCCATAACCTTCCCTGGAACCGAGGTCAGGCTAACAGGCCTGTAGTTCCCCGGATCCTCCTTACAACCTTTCTTGTAAATGGGAGTCACATTGGCAAGCCTCCAGTCTTCTGGGACCTCACCAGTCAACAAGGAGGACTGATAGATAATGGAAAGCGGCTCGGCTACCACCTCTGCCAGTTCCCTCAGCACTCTCGGGTGGATCTCATCCGGCCCCATGGACTTGTGGCAGTCCAGTTGGAGTAGGAAGTCTCTGACTGTTTCTTCCAGAATCACAGGGGAGTTAGCATGCTCCCCAGCTGAGACTACCAGGTCAGAGAGAGGGGTACCCTGAGGATCTGTTTGACCTTTAAAGACAGACGTAAAGAAGGCATTCAGAACCTCCGCCTTTTCCTTATCCTCAGTGATCACATTCCCAGCCTCATCCAGTAAAGAGTGGATATTCTCCTTTGTCCTCCTCTTACTGTTAATGTACTTATAAAAGAGTTTATTATTCTTTTTCACCCCAGCGGCCAGGTTAAATTCAAGCTGGGCTTTTGCCTTTCTGATTTCACCTCTACACATCCTGACAACTTCCTTGAATTCATTCTCAGTTACCCGTCCCTCCTTCCACAGGCGGTAGATTCTCTTTTTCTCACGGAGCCTCAAGAGTAACTCCCTATTCATCCACGCTGGTCTTCTTCCCCGCCGGCTCATTTTGCAGCTCAGGGGGACCGCCTGCTCCTGCGCACCCCTCACATGATGTTAGCACTCTGGCAAAAGCTTCTAATATTGCTTCTGATGTGAAGCTGCAGCTTTTGTTGGGAATTTTCAAGAGAACAAATTTGATCTTCAGAGGTTTTGGCTCCCCATGCTATGAATTTTGCCCTATGATTAGGCTTCATGTCACCCCTTCACATGTGCTTCGAACTTACTGTAAGTCCTCCAGACAGTTCCAAAAAATGGAGCAAATATTTCACAAATCTGGCTTAAAACTTGAGCTCGGAAGCAGTCACAGAAATCATTTGGTTTAGATTTCCTTGAGAACCCTTACTAAATTTCTAGTAGGGATATAACTTTTCTGCTTTGGGAAAAGTTCATCCATGAAAAATACAGACAATATTGAGGATTTGTTATTTATGTACTTATTCTGATTTATACACATGACTTTTGAAATAGTTCTGGAAAATTCCTTAAAATATAGTGGAATGGATCGGAATGGTAATTCCCTTTTAACCACAAACAGCAGGACTTCAACAACTGAGCTGCAACAGGTGTAGATATATCTGATGTTTAAGAACTCCTGTCAGAGCCTTCCCACTTTCTCACAGACTGCAGGGCCAAATGGGCTGGGGAGTCATGCTCACTAAAACGGGGCTATTCTAAACTAAATAAAGAGCAAATTCCAAAACACATCAGAGCTAATTTGCCATTGTTTTCACCATAAACCATAATGAATCCTCATCAAATGAATGCAGCTGCTATGGTGCTGTATCCAAAATAAAGTAATTAAATTGCTGCTCGGGGAATTTTAGAATATAAATTTGGCAGAGACTTGTTACTGGCAATTCGACAGCAAAGCATTTATAATCTTATCCAGAGAGGTGATCCTGTGTTCTGTCATTCTAAGAACAGAGAGAGGAGAAACAGAACCAGGATGACAAATGACCAGACCGAAATCTGAAACAAGAAACCACAAGAACTTAAGGCTAATCCAAGCCATGCTGGAAAGCCGATTGGGAAGACAAGGGGAGGACAGGAGGATAAACCTTGGATGGTTTACATTAGAAAATTTCTCCACCACACCGTGCAGTGACAAGGTCAATGAGGAAAGAGGGTTGACCAAAGGGAGCCTGCAGGAGCTGCAGCTTTGCCACTGTCAGGGTAAGAAGACTCACAGTTCCAAAGCAGATGAGCAGACTCATCCTTCGTCCTGCTCCCTTGCTAAAGGCTCGCCTGCTAAAACATCCTCCCCCATGCTGTTACATACCGTGAATGTATAGATCCTTGATCATAACTCAGGCAGCCTCATCTAGGGGAAAGCAGTCATGGGCCTTGGCCTCTGGGCAGCTTGGCCTCTTGTGATGAATTCTCCTGGAGCTGTCAGGAGCCAGGCTGGCACACAAAGATCCAACAGTCAACTCAAACATCTGTGAAAAAATCTGTGATGTATGTGTGCTGAACACACCAACATTGTCTTTGCTTGGACTGTTCAAGATCAAACAAGCAGTCATTAAAGTGCCAAAAGTTATGATGAAGTGACTACTGCAATAGTTTTCTTGGTTACAAAACTGTAAAACTTGAACCAGTGTCATCCTGTCTCATCAGAAAGCAGGCTTTATTTCTAGTTTGTGTTAAAAGTGACCGCATATTAAATTTCAAGTTTAGCTTGCATTGGGGCCAAATCTGAGTCCTTAAATGTTTGTTTAATAAGCCTTACTATACCCATTCTAATTAAGCATGTATAAATTGTGCAGCTTAGGCCAGGCTTTAGTTTAACAGCTATATTTCTGTTCCTTTATATGCTAAGCAAAACCCATGGGAATGTGTTTCCAATATGAATATTCAGTATTATGGCTTCAGAATTGGATATCTATGAATATTTAATAAGATGTGTTCCCAGAGGAGTTACCTAATACTTCAGCTTAGGGACAGTTAATCAGATGAAGCCACAAAGTCCTTCACAATATCTTTTCTTTTGTAGCATTTTTTTTTTTTTTTTTTACTATTCCTTAGTGCATAGCAGTTGCTGGCAAAGTTGCAGAAGCAGCATCTGACGGCAGTGCCAGCAGAAGTAATTGAAAGGGGGGGGGGGGGGGGGGAAAGGAAAATTTCAGGCTTTTGATGAGAAACCATAATAACCATTTGCTGAAGAAAAACAAGTGGAGAGATCAAATGGTGGGATTAAAGACTAACATGTTCAGCAGTAAAGTTCACAGAACATCTTTGATGTGGAGAGAACATTAAAAATTACTAAGACCAGAGAGTTCTGAGGTAGGTGGGAATCCCTACTTTTACATATATATACTTAGAGAAAAACTGTATTTTGAGGTTGATATTCTTTCTACCCTAAGGTTTAAAACAAGAAGACAAAATGAGCCTGCTGTATCCTTCTGTTGCTTAACGTTGGCCAGTAAACATTCTTTCGGATGGGAATAAAAAATAGTTATTAGAGCTAACATTTGGCCTTAAGGTAAATGTTCCAGCAGCATAAATCTACTCTAGCAACAGACTGATGTCTCTTGAATTTGAACTGCCAGGAGGGGAAGTGAAAAGAGAAATAGGCAGGGTGGGATTTGTAGGTCAGTCATAGATTTCACGTAATTCATTTGTTTATGTAGCTTTGCAAACCCAAAGCTGTCTGAGGTTTAGAAAAACAAATGTTCGTGCCTTCTCAGAGGTTTGCCAAATGACAAAGTGCTGGCAATCTTAGTGAGAGGCTGAAATCATTTGTTGCCATGTTGTTTCAGCTCACAGTGAGCTTTACAGTTTTCCTGGATTTCATACATAATACCTTCAGCATTGCTCAAGGCAATTCAGTGCCTCTATTCCTGCCATACTCCCCACCCCCCCAAAAAAACTGATGTAGCAGTTGCAAAACAACTCCACTGTGATTTATTTTTTTTAGCATTACTGGATGATGACTTTGATTTTGGCCTGTCTGGTCAGGTTAAGTGCCTGCTGTAAAGTTCCACAAAGTCACTGAGAAAGTGCTGGCATCTTCTTGAGCTTATTGGAAGGACTAGACTGGCTTTATCCTGAAATTTAATCAATAGAGTTGGGTAACATTGTTAGGGACAACAGGTTCATCACAAATAGTGTTTTGATCCTGAAGCTGTTTCCACTTTTGAGTAGAACTGCAGCACATGGCCTCGACATGCATGCCGCTGCTGGAGCAACTTTAAGAGCAGAGGTGTCATTGGATATGTGTGCCCTCCTCAGTTGTCCTAGAGCCTGGAGGTTCAGTCATTCTTAGGAAAGTGGGAACTCCAGGTCAAGTTTGTTCTTCCCCAGTCCAAGGTGGGGACAGGACCGGAGAGAGAGACAGGGCCACTTTTTTGCTTCCAGTATTTCAGTTTTGCTGCTGACCCAGAAAATCAATTACAGTCACAGCCTTATGTAGTGCAGAATAAGGTAATAATCAGTATGACAGTGGTTCTGTTTGGTCTATGTGGAGCGAAGACACCTGCAGAGGCTACTTTCCACGTGCTGCCTTATTTATCTCTTTATGTCCCTTTACGTTCTCCAGAGGAATCCTGTCTTCTATTTAAAATAGAGCTGCAGTACATTAAGAGACTTTTTTGCAGTACTTTTTTCTTTTCTTTTTTTTTTTTGGCACAATAGTTCCAAAGACTGGTCTTAGATGAAGTTCAGCTAATTTATATACTAACAATAGTGAGCTGATATTTCCGCTGATACTGCGACTTGGCAGAGAGGACCAGCAGGAAGTGTTTCAATCCAATATATAAGAGAATGGCAAAAGGGAAAAAAGAGACTTCCTCTTTATTATGTGAAGAGAATAATATATTACAAATAATTTCCACCCATTAAAATGCCCTTTGTTCTTACAGCCTGGTTTGGGATCTGTGGTCAGTCCGATTTTGATCATTATAATACCTTTGCCACATTCCGTCTCTGCTTCCTTATGTCTGCAGCTTGTCTTTGCATGTGTTGCATCTGATGGTGGCTGCTTACATTCAAAGATCATTATCCAGGGAACTTATTAATAGAGAGTAGTGGTCAAAATCTGGACTATTCTGGCCCAGCTGTTGCGGCTGGGTTTTTGTGGTCCTCAAATCCAGTCATTTCTGAATACCTTCATCTTTAATCAACCAGCCAGCTGTAATTTAGTGAGAGCGCTAGTGGGCCAAGTTGTGTGAACAAAGATATTTAAATCAGCTTCCTGTAGCTTTGCAAATCCCAAGGTGAAGTCCCAGGTCGAGAAGCTTCCCACAGAGCTCGAGGAAAAAACTTTGCACCGTGCTATCAGCTTTTTCAGTGTTTGCAAGTGTTATCACTCTGATTACTAAATGGTATGTATTTGCATTACAAATTAATAATAACTAGGGGAGAAAGAATGAAAGGTTCTACACTGTTGTTCGGGGGTTTTTTTGTACACCACCAGCAATGCAGCAGTGTTTCATTCGAACACGTAAGTGAGGTTTTCTTCGCTCAACCACGCAGCTTCTGTGGCTTGTTTTGTCCTGCTGGTGTTCGAAATCTATTAGCAGCTCGGCCCTAGAAGCACTGTTTCAGCCTCAGAGCTTGTGTAGTTTGCACACCACACCGTGCAGAAGAGTAGACTTTCTCAAAGGCTTTTCCATGGGAGGCATGATGTGCGTCTGATTGGGAAACCCTGGGGCAGTTTAACAGCAGAAAGGACGAGGAGAAATGCTGCCAAGTCCTGTGGAACCCAACACCACTGATTTCCCAATGTGGCAGAGAAGGAGAGAAAGATTTCTGATGCCAAGGTTTTCAAAACAATCAGCAAATGGCAGTAAGTTCTGTTACGCCTTGAGAAAGGGCTGATTTCCAAGCACTGATTTTTGATAGCTTTAGGACATCGTCACGCAATAAATGCCAAATGAGTGCTGCTCTCTTCTGCACCTTCACATTGCTTGCAGCTAAAAGCCTGGGGGATTGTTCAACAGTCTATGGAGTGCAGTCCTGGGAATTAAAATTATCTAAATAATAAGCAATATGGAATAAGTTGTGATTCTGATTTGTTCACATTTTTGGTTGATTTGGCTTCATTAAAACTAACTGCTATCATAATGAACCTCTCCTTCTGAGAAGCCAGGAGTTTCATTTCTACAAGGACTCTCATCAAAAATGTTACTTTCTATTGTTTAGTTCTTACTGAATTAGAAATTTACAATTGCAAAGTTTCAATAACAGAATAAAGTTAAAATAATATTTTTAAAATTTATTATTATTATTATTATTATTATGCAATGGTTATTGTGTGTGAGCCAGAGGTCCATTCCCAGTGGGTTCTTCTGCTTTATGAAGTTAACACAGATACTGATACTCTAGTAAACAGCTGATGGTAGCAAAAAGCGTTTATACATTTCTGGAACGTAACACCTTACAAGTTTAAATGGATTCTCTTAATGACAAACAAGCTATAGAACTAGTTTTTACCCAGGTTTTCAGCTGACTTTAGCTTGCATATTAAAAGCCCATTTTTTCTGTGTCAATTCTACATCAGATCAGAAGGATGTTTTCTGCTAGCTTTGTCCATTCTGCTCAAGTGGACTTCGTGGGAGAGATGGGCTCAGGAAAACTATTCTGTTTCCCTCATTCCAGCTAACTGAAGTTCAGCAGCATTCATTATTATTTTTTTCACATTGTTATCCCTGGGAAGTTTCTAATTAAAAGCTTCCCTGCACGCAGATTTTCTCAGTTGAATCCTCTCCTTCTGAATTGTGCAAATTTTACAGGCTATAAAAGAGTGCCCAGAATTTCCAGATGGTAACTCCAATAGATCACACACTTCTAATTTGGCTGCTTTTCGTCTGGAATCCTAAATGTCTTTGGGCTTTCCAGTGATCATCACCTGGAATTTTGACACTGTCAGGATATCCCAGCCTTCCTGTACTATATATTCATTTTCAATTGCACTTCACTGCCTTCAGTAGGTCCCTGGGAAGGGTCACACAGTGCACAGGTGGCCTTTGCAGCCCCTTTATATCTCATATTTATGGCATATGCAGTGAATGTTCACAGATTTTCAATTGGGAAATCTTGCCTAGCAGTAACAAAGTCCTCTACATAACCCAAGCTCCCACCTCCCTAGATGATCCACATGATGGAAACAAAACCATCAGCAGCTTTCTAACTACGAAGAAGCTTTTGCATAGAGAGAATGGTCCATTTTACTTTTGCTGACCCACTTAACACTGTGTGTTGATGCTTCACTAGAAAAACTAGCCCTGCTGGGGAAATACTTCTAGTGAGTATTTAAAGTTTGTGTAAATGCCCTGCAAATATATATATTCACTATATTGGTCTAGAGGGTAGAAGAATGACTGTGCGGTGTGAGGAAACATGTCACCAGGATATTGTTGATTTGATCTTTGCTTCATTTTTATTTCTCTGTTTCATTTTTCTTAATTTTCTTTCTTTCATCCATGAACAAAGTTATGGTGAAAACAGATGGAAAACATATCCTGCCTTTCTGAGTTGATTCCAATTCACATAACACTGTTTCAATAGGAATTTTAATTTCTGTAATGACTTGTTACTATATCTGTTTGGTTTATTTCTGGTCACAGAATCATGAGAGACACAAAATAAGTTAATGCCTACTTTAAAGAGCAAAAATCAGTAGCATTTGAAGACTTTTTCCTTCTGAGACAGAAGGAAATTCTTCCTGAACTAAGATAACTACTCAAGTACTTTGCTTTTAAAGTACATATTTACATATCTTTTGAGTATCCTAATGTTTTTTTCCTTTCAACCTGCATATGAAAAGGGGATACTTGCTACATCACTTAAATTCATGGTTCTAATACATGTTAAGATATTTCTGAGGCAGATATTTGGTGGGCCAATAACTTAATGTCTTCTTATTCTGGAGACCATCAGTATTCATGGTCTCATTGTAGTCATTAATCTCTCTAAACATTGCAATTTGCTATTTGACTGAAGTGAAGGGATGCTTATTCTGATGATGTATAAATTAATTGGTGAAAATTCTAGGTTTAATGTTAATTGAATAATTAAAAATATTTCAAGACATATCTTTTACTCAGGTAATTTGTGAAAAAAAAGAAATCTAAAAGAGAGAGAGAAAAAAGAATTAAAATTAGCACAGAAATAATGTAAGAGAAGAAAAGGTAAATAAAAGCTGTGTAAAGGCCCCGTCCCGTATGTTGAAATCTTGCTGTTGATTTAAGCAGGAGAAGAAACTTGCTCTATAGTAGAATGACTGCTTGCAAGATGTGAGAGTGTCATTACATACACTGGTTTTGTGTATTTTCTATATTTTTTCACATTATGGAAAGTACTAAAGAGCTAAAGACCCCAAGTCTAGCATTTAATGTCTAAAACAAGTTTAGTAAACCTTTTATTTTTATTGGCAACTTGCAGCCTGTTGCAGCTCTCATTCAGTTGTCAAAAAAAAGGGTCTTTAGTGAGGTAAAACATGAGCTTTTCGTGTCTGGGGACTTGGCAGAGGATGAACACTAGAGTCTCAATTTGGCATCTGATGTACAATAGGTGATTTCACAAAGCACCTTTGCAATTTGGCAGCCTTGTTTGCAAGAGACCTCAGGATTAAATGAGCCTACAGTGAATTACTTAACATTACCCCATAGAAGCCTGCCTCTGTAGGTCAAATCTGAAGTTAATTCGCTAAAAGTACTGCAGTTTCTTCTTCCTGTGCTGCTCTGGGCCTCATAGTACGGCAGGGGACATCTGGTTCAGCTCAGTACCTACTTCACCCTTTAGGTATTGGTGTGAAATGTATTTACATTTACATTTACATTTGAAATCCCCCTCACAACTCAGTAAATATAGATGTGACACTAAATGAGAGACTTCTAAAATTTTTTTACCTAAAAATCGTATCCAGAATAACCAAATTAAATCTTACTGTAAGTGCTGTGGGTTGTGTTTAGGGAATTAGAACTAATATTGCCCTAGTTCTTTCTGCTCTGATTGTGACTCCTTACAAATTACCATCCAATTTTTATCATCTGTTTTCTGGGTTGTGCTTCAATTTCTGTGCCCTGCTCTTTCAAAGGTTGTATTAACACTATTCTGTGTTGGCACAGCTGATCCAGGGCTTGTTGGCATCAGCAGAAAAAGCCCTAGATTACTTTAGAAGCCATTGCACAAGTTCCACAGGGAATCGATGGCTGCACCCATAAAAAATTTACTGGGATTAATTTGAACATTTTGTCTGCATCTTTAGTAGTAAAGTCTCAGGTGAGGTCCATGAAGTCAAACAGTGTATAAACCACTTAAAAAGCACTGCAGCATAAACCATGTGCTTTGAGGACTTAATCGAGCAATTAAATGCCCAAGCACCATGAACTATGCATTGTGAATTAAGCATCTGACTGCTATTTATTGATTTAGTCATCTACAAGCCCTAATAATGTCATTGTATAGAAATTTTCTCACGTATCTTTTGTCTCTCTCCATGCAAAATGGGTGTGGAAACCTTTAAAATACTAGATTTTTTCTAAAATATGTTTGGTTTTGAGAAAAAAAAACACATGCGCTTTCAGATTACTCTTTGTTCTATTTGTTCTTGGCTGTTTCATTTACATTTTAAAAGGCAGAGATCGGATCTCCTCTGGTTTTCTAATGATCCCTAGGTACTTTTACTGCATGTAGGTGACAGAGGATGTAATTTGAAGATTAGGTCTTCTTAGGGAAGGTGTGACAGGAGGCCATGAAGCATTATGTATTACTAATTCCAGATGTATAATGGCCTACAGGATGGAGTCTCATGTGTGATTTTTTTGGTTCAAGCATGTTTGATGCATATGTTGCATCTAATTTTTAGTGCAGTTCTACTTTGCTCAGTGATCCTTGTAGACTGGCTGACATATAAGGAGGTCAATTGATTTTCATAAGATTCATGGGGTCCTTGACTTTATTCCTTAGCAGGCAGACTGAGTGACCTCCTTATTTAACACTCATTTATTTTACAAATTTAAGAAGACCTCTGCTTTGAGTCCCCAAAAATGTTTTCAGATAAAATCAACTTTCCTAAATAGGTGCATTGAATAATGTAGGGATAATGGGAAGGTGTTTATTCTGCCCTTATGTGTAATATGCTCCTTTGGTGTGCTTCAATCCCGTGGGGTAGGATACCCATGATGGGACCTGTACCTGGAAGAGGTTACAGCAGTCCAATGCATTTGCCTGCAAATATGAATTATATGCATTTTGTGGTACCATTTGGAAGGGGACTTTAAAAGACTCTACACGTTATCTCAAAACTTTTAAGGAGGGAAAGGCAATAAGAGTAAACAACAGTATAGTGTATATCATCCCCATGTAATGGAAATATATGGTGCAGTGATCTGCTTCTATCTCCAGTTGTGCCACATGCAAGAGTAAGGGCCGTTCATATGAGGGCTTACTGGATAAACTCCAGGGCTGCCATTTCACTGCACTAAGCAGAATGGGTATAACAGCATTTTCCATGAATGCTTCCAACCAGCATTTTTTTACCACAGTACGAAATGCAACAAACTCAAAGCACCCCTTTCTCTTTGGCATATTTTCCACCATGTGAGAAAGTTACATGGACATGTAAAAAAAAAAAAGAACATACTCTTTTAAATGTAGGGCTGTACAAAGCAAGAGATACTCACTTGAAAATAATAAATAAATAAGGAAATAATAGCATAGTCTGTTTTTTTAGATCCTCTAAGTTTCTGGGTATCCTTAGTTTAAACCAAAAAAATATTGTGTTAAACATTTTCTGGACTGTGATCCATTTAAAACATTACAGCTAGTGTTATTGCATCATGCAAGTCATCATTGCAAAGTAGGAGCATAGCATGTCCCTAAAAATCAGACATAGCCTTCTACTACTAGCTGTTACTTTATTTATTCCTGTGAGTCACCATCAGTCGTTGCAGTAGAGATCATGCAGGTTTTGAACCTTAGAGTGGATTGCAGCTGGAAATCAATTCTTTTAGTTGCTGGTCTAGCATTACTCTTGGAGAACTTGGGGGCTGAAAATTATTTTGGACACTGTTACAGATACAGGTAAGCTCTCTTGACTTTTGTCTGGACTTTTAAATCTAGATTCTTTATCTAAACTTTTGAGTTGAGGTGATTGAACACCAGACAGGATGGGAGAAAAGCTTTCTTGGAACTTCAACAAAAACGGCAGCATGAAGTAGATGCAATGTGACACTGCAGAGCACCACAAGCGTTCTTTCATCACTTCTATTGTGCTCTCTCCTCTTGAAACACTTCAGAACTGTATCTACTCCCACACTTTCTGTGAATGTACCCTCAGTTTCAAGAGACAACAGAAAGCATCGTGTTTATCTTACCCACAGTCATTGCCAAGCCTTGAGGTGGAACCTAGGTTTTGTTGTTTCTGTCAGTGGTCAGGTTGAAGTCTTGTGTTCATATTCTAACTAATAAACAATGCTGCCTCAAGTAGCTCAATTTCTACCTCAGTTTCAGATTTGGATTAACTATTTTATTCTAAATATTTCAATGTTTATTACAAACAAGGAAACTGAGCAAATATTTTGCTTTTAGTTCTGTTAGATAGAAGTATCTTTAAAGTTTTAAAAAGCACTATGTCCTAGTGGAACAAATGGTGCAACCTGAAACTTCACCAATAATGAATGCTGCAGTGCAACCTCCAATAAAAGATCTCAGTTCAGGGCACAGGGAGATCAGATCAGGTTTATCTTTGATCAAGAGCCAAAAGGATCAAGAAAATAATGATAGTCATTTTGAATTCTTTTATTTTCACAGAGAATGTAAGATAAGCATTGGAAACAGTTACTATTTATGTTAACACAGGAGTTCATTATTAAATTACTTTTATCTATGTAAAACAAAGCTAAGACTGAATGAAATAAAGTTGTATTCTCTCGTCCCCTCCTTACTCTTAATATTTACTAAATTGTCTTATCATCTGTCATCTCCTGTCTAATATTATATTCCATTCTTCAGTCTGCAAGAAAAAATCTTTAGATTAAATACAGTTTAATGCTTGGGCAAGAAGCCACGTTTAGTGCTGTAATTCACATCAACAGTTTTTGATTATTTCAGAACCAGTAACTGAATCTCCTGTCAGTTACACACATTATGAGGTCACAAAGCTTCAATTTCTATTCTGGTGTAAACTTTGAAATAGAGACACTTGTGGGTTTCTTTTTTTCTTTTTTTTTTTCCCCTTAATTAAGGCATTCCAATCTGTGTTGCAAAGAAAAGATCTAGTCCAAAGGTGAACCCTACCTGTCTTTACCGGACTGTTATTACAGAGAGCTATAGATGTCGGGGTGATAGGATTGTGTGTGTGGGACTGGGAGCAGGGATAATTACAAATTTGGAAATTAACTTTCTATTGCTGTTTTTGTAAAGGCTTGTGTATATGTATTTTTTTTCTCCGGGAATGATCCATTTTTAATAAAATTTGTGCAGAGAGAGACAGCAATTGCTTGAGGGAAATAGAAAAGGAATACCATCTCAGAATAGCCATTCTGTTTTTCATAAAGATTAGTGAGAAATCCCTGTTGGAAGTTCCCAACTGGTTCTGCAAGTGAACATACATGTAAGGGGCGGGGCGACTTTGTGAAAGGGTGTGATAGGGACTGCGTGCTCCAGTCACAGGCTGCTAATTGACATTTAAGGAAGCTTGTTCAAATCAATCATATGGGATGCCAAAGTTCAAGTACATGTTCAATATAATAGATGTTCAGTATGTAGCTATTTATAGACATTGACATCGCGGCAGGAGCATGGACCTCACACAGGTGAGATCTCTGCAATTCAGGAAAGAAAACATAGCTCCTTATATGTGTTGCTATGTTGAAAGAGTCATCTTGGGGCCAAAAGAAAATGTAGAAGTTAAACCCTGTGTTTTCCTTATCCCATGAAGTTTCTGAACAGTGTGTTCAGTCAATACAGTTATCTTTCTACCATCATTCTTAAAATGCTCTACAGTCTTCATTAAATTTTTGCTAGAATACATTCAGCCAGCTGTGGTTTTCCTCATACTTTTCCCTCTCTGTGTTCCCACACTTTCTTTTGTTCCTTAAACCACCTGGGCTTCCTTTCTCAATAGGTGCAACCGTTTCCTCGTCCCCATCTGTCTGCTGCTCCTTTTAAAACTTTCCCTCAGAGAATATGCATCTAAGAAATCAATTTTTAAGATTTTCGACACTCTGACCTTTAATGACATTTGTGGGACTTGTCTTTCTCAGCATCCCCTGCACTCAGGCAGTACTTCTCATGAGCATGCTTGGTTTTAGCTTGTTGCTAAAATAAGATCGTTTAAGATCCATCAGGAACAAGCTCCGAATGGGAAGGAGCTCGGGAGAAACAAAGCTTGAAACAGAAATCCCTGGGCTCTGGAGAAAATTAGCTAATCACATGGTTTGAATAACACACAGTCACAGAAGTTAATTCTGTCAAGACATTTTCGACCACTGGCAAACACATGCACGAAGAGGTATATACTGTTATCTCTGTATGTGTGAATGTGCTAAATAGCTTTGGGTAGGGTGAAGTTTCTCATATCTTCAGCCTTTCTTTTTCTGATACAGTTGTTCACATCCTCCTGTCTTTGCTTGTTCATATGCTGAGCATTCCCCACATAGACTCCTACTCTTGTGTCCTCACAAATGTCACTTGAAGCTTTGCTGCTTTCCTCCTCATTGTCCCAAGGTACTGCTGTCAAAATGTTATGTCCCAGGTATTGCTTCAGGCGTCTTGTGCTGCCATCACTTTAGTATGCTCCTGTGTTGATGTCCTGAATTGCAACTTCCTGTGGTTCCTTTCAGTAGCCTAAGTAGGGGTACTTTTAGTGCACCTCCTGTGTCTTCCCTGCTCTTCTCATTGTCTCAGTGCTTCCATTTTCCAAATACACACCCATTTCTCATGTGCAGTCCCCTTACCTAGAGCAAAGCTCAGTGATTCAAGGCGAGGACGCTTCAGGCTCTAAGATGGCACTTCCAAAGCAGTGAAATCTTTATTTTTCCTTGTTCAGAATGTCATATGGCAAGGAATTAAAAAATAATATTAATAAAAGGTGATATTAATTTTTCAATTTTTTTTATGCTAGGATCTTTACTTGTAATGTTTAACTACTTTTGGGCAGGGACTAAATTTTGGTCTTACGTTTATACAGTATCTAGCAGAGCAGAGTTCTAATGTGTGAGTGGACTCTGCAGCAGGAGACAGATGAATACAGTGTGTCGCTTCAATTTCTTATCTATTAATTACTTTATTGTGGATATTTCAAAACTGATGACTAATTAACTTTTAATCTTGGATCCACTATAAAACAATATAGTAAGCATTAAAAACTACCAGGAAAAAATGTGTTAGGCTTATGGGGTTTTTTTACTTATAAATATTTGGGATAGTTCTCTAATCAGAAATTATTAGGTTTTAAGCATACTTTGTAATATTTACAGAGCAAGTTGATAAATTAATTTTGACTGACTATCACTCATCAGTAATCAATTAGTCATCTGTGGGTTATGGATAATTACCATTATTTGAGTTTTAGCTTAAATTCTCTTAACATTTAAACAAGGCAGTATTTGAGTCAGCGTCCCTGGAGGGAATGTTTCAGTGCTCAGCTCTGCCTTTAATTAGTACACATTTCTTTTAATTTTGCAATTATTCACTAGTGACATTTTATTTACAGATAAATGTCTCATGCACTAAAGGAGGAAAGGGTTTCTCGCAGGCTCAAAATTCAGTGTTTTGTCCTTTCCTCTCTGCTGACAAGTAGTATATTCACCAATTCTCTGAATATTGATTTATTTCATGTGTGCATTCTTTTATAATCTGGAGGATCGCATCAGCCTTTGCATGTTGTAGAAGTGGTGTAGATTCCTAGTGCTGGGTAACTGCAGAATTACAAAGGAGCTTAAGGGTGAGCATACGCTTATGCAGTTTAATAAGTTCCAGCCTAAGTCCTCTGAACATTCCAGGAACCAAGAAAAAGGCTCCCTTCCTGCTCAGCATATGTAGAAATGGAGCACTGTCATTGCAAATTGCAAAGTCTACCTACCAAGATAAGATGGATTACCAAGTGTTTGGTGTTACTCTTCGTAAGGAATTAGCTAAAGATCAGTTCTTTAGAATGGACCAGTCCTTGGGAATCTTCTCAAAAAGTATTTAGAGGAAATGTGCCAGTCTACAGATGTAACTGTATTACTTTCATAATTTAATTCTTCCTGGTTAATTTAGATACTTTTCCCAAATTTGACAGGTGCACAAGTATTGAAAACATGAATGTAAAACTCTTAACAATAAATGTGTTAAAAAGCAAAGCTGTATTCACTGTAATACTTGACTATAGTCCTTTCGAGGCTATGAACTATGTTCTTACTCATCCTGGCACATTTAGTGATACTGCAGCAGTGTATTGCAATATTGCACTACAGTACACCATGTAATAATGGATAGCATATAGTATCATATGTATTTTAGTATACTACATAAAGATATGTAGTGGTACCCTGCATTATCACTGGTGATACAGCCATTCTAATTGTAGCACTTGCCAGCTGAGGTTGATGTTATACTCTCTGCTTTCAGAGTTGTGGTTGCTCAAGAATTTAGCTAAGAATTTGTTATTTTCTTTTACTTCTGTTACCAGAGGTTAGCTTCTTTCCTGGTGTGCTTAACCCAGCCCCAGTCCAGTCTGGAGACTGCAAAGTAGGCTGTATGGGCAAAAGGACTCACAAAGCTACAAGCAGAGCAGCCGGTGCCTTGTTAACCCCTACAAATAAGCCCATTTTCTTCTGTGAATTCAGTTTTCTTTCCTTGTCATACTTTCTTGAAAACCCCTGAGCGCCTTCAGTACCTCTTCCCTTCTTCAGGCAACTGGCCAGGCAAGTCAAAGGGCTGCTTCCCAGGTAGGTGCATGATCCAGTAGGCCCTATGGGTCAGTTCAGTTCAAACCACAGTCTTCCTCCTCAGCAGAGCCATTAACAGAGTCCTCACTCCACTTCTCAGCAGTCAGTTTTCATGAACTTTGTAGGACTTCAACATATCCAAGACTTTGGTCTCAGTTTGTAGGCTATTGTAGATGTCTGCATGGAGGAAAGACAGGCAGTCAATTCAGAGTTAGGGAGCAGGATGAATTTAAATGACACCCTGTTGGACACAAACCCATTTCTATCCTCAATATTTTCTCTCCCTTTCAAATGCTGAAGAGCCACTTTTTCATGCTCTGCTCTTTTCTCCTTCTCCAGCACAACTCTACACAACTAGTTGGACCAAATTTTTGCAGGGAATGGCTGTTGTATTTTTTACTTATGAGCAACCCACACACTTCTACAGATCCCTGTTCTGAGGGGACTCCCAATTCTACAGTTGTAACTTGTTCATCTAGAAAGATAAACAAACCATAATGACATGCAAATAAAATATTTCTACTAGCTGAAATCTGACTGACCTTTTGCTTATAGAGCAAGCAGAGTAAGATGCTTCTTTGTGTGGCAAAGCATATAGATGCTGCAGTGGGGTATGTAAATCAACTATGTTGAGTTTGTGCAAGATTTGGATAAGTTATTCAGGAGTGAGGGTGTCCAAAATGTAATCTTTTCTAGTGTTTTTTAAAATACGTTTGTGGTAAATGTCTCTTTCAAATCCGAGGCGTCTGGAAAAACAGATCAGTCATACTTCTAAGCAGAAGTAGCTTAGTTTTCAACAGTCCTAAACCTAAAGAAAATACTATAGGCTCTAGAAACAAAGGAAAATATCACTTACAGAAGGTTTTTTTGAGGAGTTTCAGCTAATTGGACACCTTGATAGGAGGGATGGCTCTGCTTTCCCACTTGCTTAAAGATAATTTGTTATCCACCTCCTCACTGGCACTGGCTGTTACAGTCATGGACCTTTGTGGGAGGATTTGTTTTCAGCAAGATTAATATTTTGATGTGCTTGAATATACATCCCCACAAGCTGCAGTGCTGATGAAAGGGTTAGAGCAGGAGTGCCCCTTTCAACAATGGCACCTTCTTAAGCTATTTTAATAACTTCCAAAATTAAGTCACCTGCTGACAAAAAAATAAGTAAGACAAATAAAACTAAGAATCCCTGTCTGACTACTTGGGGAAAGGAGCTTAAACAGAGTCCACCCTGTATTTGGAGAAACGGCATGGGGTTTTGTTGTGAGGGAGTCTTTTCTGGAGCTTCAGAACCAGTCTCTGCATCACATGCCACACGCTGACATTGCTATCTAACTCCTCTCTTGAAAATTGCATCTACCATAAATAAAAGATGCAAGGATGCCATAAACTCTGTCTGTGTCAATTCATTTCTTTCTCACCAAGGAACTAACCCCACCCCGGAGTCCAGAACTTGCTGAGAATTCAGGAGCTGTGGCAGTGTCACTCTGTAGTGCCATGGTAGGCCAGGTAAGGAAACCTGCATTTATCATTAAGTTGCCCGAACAGAAGCAGAAACACATCCGGTAATAAGTACATTTTAATGGTCACGTGAAATACATGGTGTCACATAATGGAAGTAAATGAGGGCACTGTTTATTGTACTTTAAAGTAGACCAAGTCTTTTGGCCACATACATAGCTTTAAAATAGATCTTAGAAGAAAAGTAAGACACATTCATATTGCAGATCACCATGCCGGTTCAAAATAAATAAGTAGAACCCCATTAAATGATCAGGTTTAATGAGTAACATTAATTTGCAGCTGGAGTTGACTGTCTGTTTTGCAAACTGAATAATGTTTGACCGAGGAGATACGATCACACACCTCAACTCATGCTTTTCAGAGAACTGGTACCAGCTATAGGGTTACTCTATTCCTTCTCTTTCTCTTTTATCATCACATGCAGTATCAGATCCTGGCTTTATCTTTTTCTTTGGCAAATTCCTCCCCATTTTAATATCACATCAGTAACAAGTGGTGATTTCTACAATTGTATTTTACGGTGTCTGAGGGGACTCAGTGAGTCAAGGTTACTTTTCAGTGAATCCATGAGAATACTGGCTGTGACGTGAAGACCACCTGGCAACTTCTGACCCTTCAGCACCCTGGTCTTCGTGCTCTGTCACAGCTTATCACCTCCTCAGTTTTTCTGCTACTACTGTCTATGGAGCTGCATTGCAAACTGCATCTCCTATACTGGTTTAAAGTATATTCCTATTCCCTCCTCCTTTCTTTCAGAGGTCTATTTGTAACCCACAGCTGGCTTGCAGTACAGCTGCCGAGAGTCGTGACAGCCGCACAGATTCGTGACAGCTGCACAGGGTGGTGCTAGCAGAAGCAAGGCAGTGGAGCTGGCAGGACCATAAAACTGACCTTGCCATCACAGCCCATAAGTGACAATATCCCACTAAAGACCACGGGACTCTTCATGCTCAGTGTTCTTGTAATGTATCTAACCAGCCCCAATGGGTTGACTGGAGCAGGCTGAGAACTAACTGGTACAGGCTGCTCCCACCCAAGAAGTGGCTGCATGTATTGCATTTACATGGCAAGGTTTTGGTGTCATGGAGAGCAACTGTTGAAGACCCCTGGGTGCTGCTCTGGGGCAGTTTTAGGTAGAGTTAGGCGGGTATTATATTTCTTGCCTTTCTAGATGGAGGAACCGAAATACTTGGTGATGTGACATGACAAAGGGCAGAGAATAGACATCACTCCTGGGAATAAAAGTTATGAAATGTATGTGAAAACTTGTTCTGTAGTTTGCTTCCTACCAGCCTGTGCTCAGATAATGCAGGTTTCATAACTCCTTTTTTCTTTGACAGATGTTATCAGTCAGGAATGCTTTTTTCTTAGACAACTACTCAAGAAAGAAACACAGTAAACCTGTTATATTTAAAGGCATGCGATGTGCACTAGGGCTATATGCCATTTCCAGAATTTCTTAAGGAAATGGTAAATCTTGTTTTGTCTAAGTATTTTTTTCACAAGGGATTTGGGATTTACTGGGATATCTCTGTGTGGGTCAAGTCAGACTTATTAATTTTATTTTCAGTAGCAGTTTTTCTTCCAGACAGTGAGTTATTCATTGAACAGATAGCACTGTCTAGCAGCATAAGAGAAATGGATAGTACTGAATAAAAGCACTGAGGAAGAACATTTCACCTTTTGTATATGGCAAGTGTTGGACGAATACTAAAATATCTTTAAACCAGCCAGCAGTCAGGCTGTGGCTTTCCTGTGTGGTCTTAACTTGTCTCTGGATGTAAAGAACAAAGACAGGTTTGCTTATTAGTGCCAGTATTATTGCCTGGGAGTACTATTTTTTTTTTTCCACTGGGCAATATTTTCACTGGATTTGGCCTCACAAAGAACATATTTGCAACTGCAGATAACATACCTTTGAAAAACATAAGTCAACACGTTGAGCCTGCTGTAACACCAATTACTTCATTGTTTGATTGCAATCCAAACCAGAGCCCCAGAACTGAACGTACAGACAGATCAGAAGCCAGTGCAGTTCAACGCTGTCCACACTGAAGTTGTCAGCCCTAGTATAGAAGTGTTGCAGGGACAGCTGGATTGTTGTGGCATCCTTGACTGGAGTTTATCTGGTAATAAAGATGGAATTGAAACTCAATGAAACCCACATATTCATAATTAACATCTTAGTGTTCTTTAGAAGCACTTCGATAGGCAACACTTTCACTTCTCTTTTGGCATGAGACAAAGTGTTGCCCAGTGGCTGTACACAAGTTTTGAATGCTGATGGTAGTGGACCCACACGACATACGGGGGTGCAAAGGCAGGGTGGGTGGCAGTAGGGTTAATGTGGGGACAAGTCCCTGCAATATAGTGTGTGGCTTGTTGTTAGGGCAGAGCAGTCTCTCCCAGTGTGAACCCAGGTACCACAGAGCTCCCCGCAAGAGACAGCTATAGCCCAGCCCAGCTTAAACATGTTTGATGTGTATCCACTGAGAAGCACACTAAAAAATGCCTCTTGTAGTTTCCTGATCTGTTTTCCCATTCTTAGGACAAAGTTATGCCACCACTTCGCTAAATCCTACACTTCAGATCTGTCATATTTGTACTATAAAGGTATCCTTGACTGTCCTATATTAGCCTCAAAACTCAGTGCTCTTCACGTTTTTAAGCAAAGCTTTGAAGTGACCCATGTAGAACCTTAGGCTTGTATATCAGATTCATAGAATCACAGACTGCTTTGGGTTGGAAGGGACCTAAGTATCACCTGGTTCCACCTTCCCCTGCCACGGGCAGGGACACCCTCCACTAGACCAGGCTGCCCAAAGCCCCATCCAACCTGGCCTGGAACTCTGCCAGGGACGGGGCAGCCACAACTTCTCTGGGCAGCCTGTGCCATGCAGGGCCTCACCACCCTCACAGGGAAGAATTTATTCCTAATATCTAATCTAAATCTCTCCTCCTTCAGCTCAAGCACTTGTCCTGTCACTGCATGCCCTGTTAACAGTCCCTCTATTAATCTCCGGATTAAGTAGCACAGCCTCAAAAGTATGATGCCTTTGGGAAATTTTTCAAGGTAAATATCATAAGACACTCTATCTGTTTTTCAAAGTAAATATCAGCAGTGCAATTAGCAGGGCCATAATCTCAGCTGACACAAATAACTTCATCAGAGTCATAATTTACATCAACCAAGTATCTTTTCCTTAAAAACAGATGCTCAAAATTTTAGACGCTTTCGAAAGCAACAAATTGCTGTAGGCCAAAACTGTCACACATTTTGTGAGAAAACACGTTTTATGAAATAATTGTAACTTGGGAAATGAAGCCACTTTAATTTCTTCCTTGATTGACAATCTCATAAAAGAAAAAAAAAGTAAAAAGAGAACTGCAAACTCCACAGTCTTCTATTTAGAGAACTTTAATAGGAAAACAAAACACCCAATCTAACTATAGCTGATGACAAGTTGCACTGTATTATACATTATACTTGGTAGCAGGTAGAAGGAAATAACCTTGTCCTCTAACACCCTGCTAGATTAAGGAGAGTAAAGAACTGATGTTTGCATTAAAACGTCCTTAACAAAAATGGAAAACAAACAATCATATTAACATTGCAGCCTTTTAGTAATTAAAATCTGGATTAGGAGAACAAGTGCTTTATTTCAGTCTCCTTTTCAAAGATAAGTGGGCTAAAAACCTAACTAAATCAAAACAATGGCAAAATTTTAGAAACAGAAATCACAGGTTGGAAAATTAGAAGACTAAAGGATCCTTTGGTATTTCTATTTTTCACTATCTACAAAAGAGCAGCATAACTAGAGGCAGCTGTTGGACCGTTTATGTTCTTTACTTCTCATTTTTTGCATATAAGCAGAATTCCCAAGGTTGCCAAAAAGAACTGGGAGAAACAATTAAAACAGAGCATTGCCTCTATTGGTCCCCTTTATGTGATTTTGTTGTAATATATGATTGCATTTTGCTGGCAAATGGAAATGTTTTCCTAAAAGGAAAAGTATGACTGATGTCATAGGAATCATTTGAGAATTATAAGAATGTTGTCCAGAGCTGACTTTTTTCTATGTCAATATGAGCCCACAAAAAGCCTCGCAAAATTATTCACCTAGAGGGGTTTCCTTTTGAGGGAGACTTTGTTCCTAATTCCTTCCATCTTCTTCCCATAGACTCAGTCTTTCCCTTTCCTGACACCCAGTCTCAGTCTCCTTGCCTGCTCAGATCCTTTTCCAGTTGTATATACTCAGCGTCTGTGTCCCAAGAGTACCATTTCCTTGGCTCTACATCTGTATTTATTCTGAACCTTTTCCTTTGGTTCCCAGACTGCTTCGACCTCCATGGATGCTCAACTATTTTCGGTAAGCCCTCCACTTCCTCAGACCACGGTTCTGCTCAGGGCTTTGCCCTCCCTGGTCTCTTGCCCCAGTGTCTCTCCCCTCCAAGGCTTTATTTTCCCAGTCCCAGCTGTTTCTCCACCACAGTAATTCCTATATGCAGATTCTCATCTAACTCATACTGACATTCCCCTGGTCCTTCCGCTTTGCTTCTTCCTCCCCGCACCTTATTGTTCAGCCATCTCTGCCCTTTTTTCATTCCTGGGGTTATCATTTCTAGCATCTCCCCTGCCACTTTACCCTCTCGCTTGTCTGGCTGTACTTCCAGAGGGGCTTCCAGCCCACCCACCTCCCAGTCTCAGTATCCTTTCCCAAAATCACTCTTAACTCACTCCACTTTTCCAGATATCCATCCTTGTTTTTTCCCACCACCTTCTTCCAATCTAGACTCATCAGGAGCAATTTTTACCCATTGCTAATGCACCAGATACCACATTGTTGTTGAACTCCCCTCTCTGTCTCTAATCAAACTATGGTGCTTGCTTCATTTACATTTTCAATTGAATTCTCTGCATTAACAAGTGGGTTCTTACAGGCGGGAGGACTGAGGGTATATGACCCTACCTTATGTGGGAGAAGTCATTACAAGGATATTGTAATTAGGTTTTAGTAGCCCTGAGCTCTACTGTGATGGTACATGTACTGTCTGGTCAGATTGGGGTCTGGAGCTCAGCTAGCATTGACGATCTTTGGCGCTTTTAGTTGCAACACTGTGACATACAGTATTTCAGGTCGCACCTGAATTTGGAAGGACTGGCAGCAAAGGGCAAAAAAAGCACATACCTGGCACAGAAACCTCTCCTGCCAAATTTAAATCCAGCTTTCAAAGCACTGAAGCTGTAAAGTGGGGCTTTTTATCATTGATGGCAGCATAATCCCCCTAGCCTGTTCTGCAAAATTAGCTGGTGGTTTTGGCTGACATTTTCCTAAAAATAAAAGTTAAGTAAAATCAGGCCAAGGAAAGACTTGTAACTAAAAAATTTAATCTGGAGTAACTAAGGTTTGACATTGCTATATGTGAAATCAGGATCTAATAATGTGAAATGTCAAATGTGCATAATCACAGGTGAAACTACGGTCCCTACTGATATAAGTAAAGGCTTTGAAAAGTCTGAAATATATTCTAAATAGTTGAGGATAAATTATGAACTCAGTTACATCTCTGGAAAACATCTGATTCTTACAGAATTCAGCCCTTTGTGTATAGCAGATCTACTTTTTGAAACCTGCTGCAGGCAGATGTTATAAATCCTCATCTTTCTAAGGCCAAACATGACCACAGCCATTGCAGAATCCGATCTCATGTGCAAGAGAGACTGCCACATTTTGCATACCGATTCTTTGATTTCACCTAATGCTCACAGTTGAACTAGAAGATAGCCTTAGTGTATCTAAATCCAGCTATCAGTATGCATGTATTCGGGGACAGGACAGGGGTGCCCTTTCCTGGGTTGTGTTGGAGAGAAGAGGTTGAGCCTAATGGCCGTAATGACTTGACGGTATCTTAATGGGGGCGCACCCCAAGCAAAACATTCCAATTAACGGGGGATGTACTGAGCTGAAATAAATGGCTTTAAGTGATGATCAGCCTGGTGTGAAATTATAAACTCCATTGTTAGTATCAAAACGACTAATTACAGCTCTGATGCAGAATAGCACTCAAATTTTTAAATCTGTGGGCCTGAACTGAAAATGCTTTCAGCCTTTTGCAAGACCTCCAGGGAAAAATGAGGAGTGTGTAATTTTTAGCTTGCATTATTTCAGTAGAAGTTTTATACAGGGTTTCTTTCCTCTTTCTTCAGTCTTTTTCTTAATTGAGTTTCCACAGGATGTCCTAATTAGGAGACCCATACTGTATAACCTCAAAAGAATTAAGGATTTCACTTCAGCTAAGTGGCATTTTTGACTGGGAGAAAAAAGCAGAGTTGAGTGGGACAGAGGAAAATGGGGCAACCAGACTATTCAAGGAAAAATGAGAAATAGGCACAAGTTTTATATAAGGACTTTTAATTCATTTAGTTAGTGCTCTTTTCCTTACACATTTTTTACAATGTAAAACACTAAATTGTCTTAATTTAATTTGTACTTCTGTGCAAAGCAATCCACACACATTTTAGGCTCTTTCTTCCTTTTGCCCCATAGCTTTCATATCGAGCAAACAAATGTTAAAAGCAGTTAAAAGCTGGTTTGAATGTGTTCTCTCCGTTTTGTTTTAAAATTAAAGCTCTTTGAAACTTTCATGCCCATCAGTGCAGCCCAGGAGCACTAAATCACAACTGTCTGGTGCCACATGCTGACAGACTGAGTCTTGAAAGAAGGGTGATAATCTTTTCACCCACGCTTAGAGTACCCAACAACTGGATGGGGAGAAAAAAATAAACCAGATTTTCCTTTTAGTAGAGGATATGAAATAGGAAAGGCTGAAGATGCCCTTGAGGTCCTGTTCTGCTTTATTTACAATCTCTCATGATTGCCATGAGAACTAAAAACATCCCATAATTACAATAGAGATTGTAATTCTTTGTGACAGATTCCAGGTGAGGTAAAAAAAGGTGTGATGGTTCTGTAGCTGTACACCTCCCAGAAAATGTTATTCACTGGAACTTGATATCCTGCAGAGGATTCAAAGGATAGTTTCAATGAAGTTAACAGAACAAGCTATTGTAGTCATATTATTCACTCATGGTTTACAACCTACATTAAATAGTTTAATCAAACATGCAGAAAAAGTCGACACCTATATGCCATAATAATAGACATATTAAGCACATCTGATAAAGCTTGCAGCCTTATTGAAACCCTAAAAGCTGATTTTCCTGAAATCTGTCTCCTGAAATATTTGAAACAAAATCTTAAATTCATAGATACTTATGAGTTCCTATTACTTTTATAAAAAGTACATTAGCTTACTTCATATTTGTATATTATAAGTCTCATTGGTCTTCTTACTTCCAGTGAAAAATTTTAGTTTCATTATATAAAAATTATTTAATGCACAACTGCCTATCTGAAAAGAGCTTCAGATTTTCACGTTTTTTCTAAATGTTTGATTTATAAAGATAAGCATCTTAATTATTGAATTACAGAATCGTTTACAGAATTTCACAGTATTGTAGGGGTTGGAAGGGACCTCCAGAGATCCCTGGGGTCCAACCACCTCCTCCAAAGCAGGTTCCCTAGGACAGTTCGCACAGGGAGGCATCCAGACAGGTCTTGAATATCTCCAGAGAAGGAGGCTCCACAACCCCCCTGGGCAGCCTGTGCCAGGGCTCTGTCACCCGCACCATGAAAATGTTCTCCTGCATATTAATGTGGAACTTCCTGTGCTCCAAATTGAGGCCATTGCCCCTTGTCCTGAAGTTTAGTTTCAAAGAGATGTCGGGAGGTTATCTAGTCCAGCCCACTGAACAGTGAGAAAGACATCGTTTAGGGACTATACTGAATATCTTCAGAGATGGGACTTAACAGCATCTTTGGGCAATCTGTTCCAGCACTTGACCACCTTCAAGGTGACAACAGCCACCTTTGCACATGACCACAAAAGCACATGGTCAGCTTGATATCCATTGGAATCCACGGGGCCTTTCTGCTAATGTCAGGGTCAACGGCCTTTTTTATGAAGTTCAATGTTTCCTTCAAGAAAACCACCATGTTGTACTTCTAGATGCATTGCTTTTATGGTGATTCCTTTTTCTCATTCATTCATATTTGGTTTTAGTGCTTATTGTTCATCCTTGAGCCTTGAAAGTGGTTTTGATGTACAAACTTCATTTGTACCTAAGGCACCTCAGAAGGCACCTGTAGAGAACTCTGCAAAATTAAACAAAACAGACTTTTATTTACTTTGAAAAGCATCCAGCAGCCAATGTCATACACTGGAGACATGCCACAGTGCATGTTTAGTAATGGGAATGTGCAACATTGATGCTCTGGAGGAACCCAGAAGGAATTGCTGAAGTCTCCTTTTCTAGACATGGAGTTTTAAAATTACATTCAGCAGCAAGAAAATATCTTTTCACAAAATGTTTCTGAGGGGCTAGTTTTAGGAGTCAGAATTGGGAATTTTTATCCAGCAATTTTTCACTTTGACCATGTATCAATCGACCATGGCAAGGGCAAGGTGCCTCAGTTATTTCATGAGCCACCAATGTGCATCTGCAGCCCAGAAGGCCAACAGCATCCTCGTCTGCATCAGCAGAAGTGTGGCCAGCAGATCAAGAGAGGTGATTTGGCCCCTCTACTCTACTCTGGGGAGACATAACCTGGAGTACTGAGTCCAGCTTTGGAGCCCTCAACACAAAAATTGCATGGACCTGTTGGAGTGCAACCAGAGGAGGGCCACAAAAATGATAAAAGGGCTGGAGCACCTCTCCTGTGAAGACAGGCTGAGAGACTTGGGCTTGTTCAGCCTGGAGAAGAGAAGACTCCAGGAGAACCTTATAGCAGCCTTCCAATACCTGAAAGGTGCCTGTAAGAAAGCTGGGGAAGAACTGCTCATGGGGACATGTAGCAGTAGGACAAGGGGTAATGTCTAGAAAAGGGGAGATTTATGTTGGTTATTAAGAAAAAAATCTTCAATATGAGGGTGGTGGTTCACTGGAACAGACTGCCCAGACAGGTAGTGGAGGCCCCATCCCTGGATATATGCAAGTTCAGGCTTGATATGGGGCTCAGAGCAACCTGATCTAGTGAAGATGTCCCTGCTTACCTCAGTGGGGGTGGAATAGGTGACCTCTAAAGGTCCCTTCCAACCTAACACATTCTATGATTCTATGTCAGACATAGGCATACCCAAGTCATTTCTTTTGGTGTTATTGGTAATCATGTATATGTTTTTTCAGAAATAGTTTGATACCAAAAGGTACCAGTTTGAGTCTGACAACAAAATAATAATTAATCAATCTCTTGAGCATGCATGTTTCTTGCCTGCACAAGCACGTGTTACCAGCACGTGGCATCTGTGACTGAAGGGACCTTCTTAAAAGCACTTTTTTCTGATGAATCTCATTCCAAGCCCACTGGCTCAGTAGAAAAACTAGTATAGCCTTCAGAGGGTTTTGAATTAAAGGCATTTGATCATAGGGAAATTGAATAATCTCTAAAATAAGGATCATAATGTTTCTCCCTGGTAAAAGTAATTGAAATTCATTGAGGGAAAGTACAAAGTATGCACTATTACTGCTTTATCTCTATTAAGAAAATCAGTTTTATCAATTTTTATTTAATTACTTAAATGAGCAATTAAAGGCATTTAACGGCCTTATGTGTTTGGCGTTTCATTTGTTTCTTTCAGTTGAAACAAGGTGGTTTCTATGGAAACAAAGACATTGCAAGATGTGAGTTGCTGTTAGCTTTGGGAACAAATACATTACTATGCAAACAAAGAATCTCTCAGATATCGAACCATTAAATAGACTAAGTTCCTTTTTAATTAACAGGGGTAAAAGCTAGTTTTAGGAAATAGGAACTATCGCAGAAACAAATGAAAAAAATTAAAAGTTAGTGGAAGCTGTCACTTCAATAGTCAATATTACCTAGAACATGCAATTTCCCAATGCAAATCCCACATGAACAGTTACAACAACATGAAAGGTGAACGGATGGATGCCAGTGTGCTTTCCCTGTCACAGAGTGACACCAAAACATATACACTTCTAGAAACACCAGAGCAATTGGGAAAATAGAGCTGCTCTGGACATCAGTTATGCAGGCAATATGTGGCATAATCCTCCTGGCACCCCCTCAGCTATTTGCACAATTATTTTCCTGGCCGTCTCACAGATTGGTATGTATACACATGGGGCAAACAGGCATGCGTGCAGAAAGGAGGAGTCAAAGCCCCTCAGTCTGGGAAAGCCTGACATCCTGAGGGTTGACAAGTGTTGCCAGGCATTGCTTTCCGAAGTCCTGGAGATAGAGGCAAGAGTGGACCAGGCCAGTAGGAATTTGATAGATGTCAGTTTTGTTTTACCATCCATATCTCACTTTTGATTGCTAGTGGCCCTATAATGATCAAAATGGGGCAAGGGTTGCATAACTGAAATCAGCTCAAACTTGGCAAATCAGCTCAAATTACAGGCATGGAGCCCAGTGAGCTAAAATAAGAGCCCAGGATAAACCGTAAGTTGATTTTACTGTGGCATTTATAAACCACGCTCATACATGCCTGCATGCACAAGCACATAAAACCACACTTAAAAGGGTACTTCAATTATAGATACAGCTCTTTAACTAATAAAAGTATTTAATAAATCATCACTCATAGAACAGCACAGGTTGGGAGGCACCTTGAAAGATGATCCGGTCCAAACTTTCATCGGAAAGGAAACCTAGATGAGATTATTTAGACTGTCTTTCCAACTGCATCTTGAAAAGCTCCAGTGATCAAGATGCTGCCACATCCCTGGAGAACTTGTTACAGTGAATGACTGTTCCCACTATAAAAACTTTCTTACATCAAGATGAAACCTCTCCCAGTGCAACTTGTAACCAATGCCCCTTGTCTTCTTCCTGTAGTTTTTTGTGAAGAGAGCACCTTTGTCCTCTTTGTAGCTGCCCTTTGAGTACAGGCATGCTGTCATGAGGTCCTTTCTGAGCCTTTTCTTCCCCAGGAAGTAAAAACCTACCTCTTTCAGTCAAGGAAAAGAAAAAAGGAAATTAAAAAGCTATATTTTCATGGGGTGTTTTAAAAACTGTTGAGTGCATGAAATCAGACTCAGCCCTCAGTCAGTGTTGTATGATCTCAGAATGCTATTTTTAATCATGCACAGAAGCACCAGAGAAGAGTCTGTGTTATCCCTCTAGACCTTTTGCACGTTGCACAACTTATATTTTCCATGTTACAGAGGATGTAGGAGTACCTATGTAAATGCATGCTTGTTTGTGTCTGGTTTATAGGACTACAGGGGTGTTTCTCACAAAGTCTGTAGGCCTGACTCTCAGAAAAAATGGATGTAGAAGATAGAGACTTAAAGTAACATACTGGGTGAATCAAGTCCATGTATTTTCTCAAAAAAATACTTTGAGATCAAAATCAAAATTAGTTAATTAAAAGTTCCAAATAAATACTTTCATGGGCTTTATGTTTTTTATATCTTCCCAAAGTGCCATTAAAAATATACTTAGATAATCAGCGTTGGCTCATGCCTTCAGTGGAAAAAAAAGTTTGACAGCCTTGATAGTAGGGAAAACTTCAAAGGATGTGGTAAATCAAATGAATAATTTGTCTAGAGGAAGTCTGTATATATTGGTCACATTATCTAAATGTGTCGAATGAAATGTTAAGATCTCTCCCTCTCCTTCTCCGGGAATAATTGGATTTGCACATCTCTCTAAATTGCTAATCTTCTCACCAAAATGTAAGCACATTTATTTTTCATTGTCTGGATGCCTGTCATGATAAATGGTTACAGAGTGGCCAAAGTTCTATGGTTCAGGCAGGCTGATTCTATGTTTTCCTACTGTTAGCCCACCTGATGTGAAGACAATCAACAGGCATGCAAGACTAACTCAGTTCTGCATCCCCAATTTAGACATGCTGGACTGGGTAAGATGAAAGGGTCTAAGATCCATTGCAAATCACTCAAAGGTAAGTTAGAAAGCTTCATTGCTTACACATGAGTTTCTCTAGAGGACTGTCACTGCTGCATTTGGCATTCTGGAGAGAGAAGAGGTAACAAAAATGACATTTTAAAATTATCTTGATTTTTTAAAGTTTCTATGGTTTTAAGGAAGCACTGGGTTGTACCTATTGCTTGCTGGTCTTTTAGAAGAGGGACTATGGGGTCATATGTTTTATTTTCTGTTGTTCCTTAGTATTTTGTCCTGGTTCTGTCAAGGAAAGGGATAAATGTTCTCAAGGAACCAGCACAGGTGAGCCGAGCTGGCCAAGGGGTTTTCCACACCACATGATATCATGCCCCCATAAAAGGAGCTGGGGAGGGGGGCAGGGGGCCAGCTCCAGGACAGGCTGAGCATGGGCTGAGAGTCCCATCAGTGTCCAGTCTGTAAAAGCCCCACACTGTGGTAGGCAGGGGGAGAGGGAAAAGGAAAAGGAAGGAAAAGGGAAAAAATGGAAAAGGAAGAGACCCACAGGCTCTGCAGCTACCACAGCCCCCACAGCAGGAACTGTGGCTACTCACCTCAGACAGACACTGCAGCTGATGGTGGCAAGACATAGGATGCATAGAACTTAAATTGCTTTGACTCTCTATATGCATTTAATGCTCTCTTTCTGAATGTGAGATTTACCAGTTTTACTAGTTCAAATATAGATGTTTAACATTAAGATCGAAGACAAAGCATCTTGTCCTTACTTTATTAGTAAAATGTTATAAGTCTCTTCCTGTTAGAACTTACAACACTCTTATTAGCTGTTCTTGTTATCTTATAAAGAGAACACACAAGCCTTTCCTTAGCACTCTGCCTTTTGGCTGAGAATCTGGAGTGTCAAGAAAACAGAGAAGGTTTTGCTTCAGAAGGTGCAGGAGAAAACACTGTGTTAAAAACTCAAACAGTAATAGGTAAGCCTGTGCTTGGGCAGTGCGAGTTCAAAGTTTTAGGGGTGCACACATTTGGGTTTCTACTTACACTTTTTTTTTTTCTCTGAAAACATCATTTGATTTCATATGACGTGATCTATCACCTTGCCAAACTACAGCAGAATTTTTATTTCTTAATGGCATTTTTAAAATATCTTGAGAAGCCAGAGTCCTGCGGTGCTACTAGGAACGTGTTGTCACAATCCACTGACTCTCACTGACAGAAGTTTTACCTAGGGTATGATTTCAAGCTGTAAGCTGAAACAAAAAATGGAAAATAACATTTGGAATATAATGATGGGACCTCAAGTACTGACAAGCAGAACTGGCTTGAGTTGTGTTTATGGTTTGGCATGCTATAAGGGATTTATCATCACAGGAACATAGTAAAAATAAACTGCAAAAGTACTTGCAAACATACTTTCTTGAGGTAAAATTCAGTATGCTCATGCAATTGTTCATATTTGTATGAACAATTCATTAGTTCATACTCATTGATTAATTCATATTAGTAAAATGAAACACATCTGTGATTAGCTGCAATGCTGAAAGAAGTGAAATCTACAAGTCTCTGCTGTAGCCTCCACATGGGACATTTGCTTTAGGCTTGTTAGTATTTTAACCATTACATACACATTGTTAAGAGCTGTTAAATAATAAGCTCTCCTTGAGTTATTGGCCCTTCAAATAATAGTTAGATCAACATGGAACTGATTATTGCATTTTAAACTGTGTGAATGTGCCCTCCAGTAGGGACTGAAAAATAGTGTCTTAGCAGGGGAAGGAAAGGAATTTTTTTTTTTTTTGGGTGTTCCCCTAGCTGTAGCATGTGTCCCTGAGCATTTTCTTGAACATCCAAGTCACTCAGTCCTTCCACCGAGAAACTCTTGGCAATGTTCATTGCTGGTAAAGCAAGAGCCAGCAACTGAGCTCAACTCAGGTTTATAAAATCTAGCAGGAGGTGATGAATGTGTGGTCATAGCAGCTGGGCAGGTCACAGCACAACCAAAGAAAAGGGCAAAATATGTGAATGTCTTGGAAGTAAGATAGGCAAGGTAACTCCAGATGTCTGGGAATGCAGTGGGATCCACTGCTGGCTTGGGGGGAAGCTTTCAGTGTTGTACATTAAATGAGACAGGATGATACCTTGACTGCTGACTGCTTCCTTGGTGTGCTTTGCTTTCTTTCATTTATCACTTGCAGATGCAAGGCATGTATGGAGTGCTATTTTTATTGTGGTTATTTTGCCAGTGTGTTGGTATTTAAATTATAGAATCATAGAATGTATTGGGTTGGAAGGGGCCTTTAAAGTTCATCTAATCTAACTCCCCCTGCAGTAAGCAGGGACATCGTCACTAGATCAGGTTTCTCAGAGCCCCATCAAGCCGGGCCTTGAATATCTCCAGGGATGGGGCCTCCACTACCTCTCTGGGCAACCAGAGAGTAGTTTCAATGAGCCACCACCCTCATATTGAAGAATTTTTTCCTACTATCCAACCTAAATCTCTTCTTTCCTAGTTTAAAACCATTACCCCTCATCCTATGGCTACATGCCCTCGTGAGCAGTTCTTCTCCAGCTTTCTTATATGCACCTTTCAGGTATTGGAAGGCCGCTGTAAGGTTCCCCTGGAGCTTTCTCTTCTCCAAGCTGAACAAGCCCAACTCACTCAGCCTGTCTTCATAGGAGGGGTGCTACAGCCCTTTCATCACTTTTGTGGCACTCCTTGCATGTGCTCCAACAGGTCCTTTTCCTTCTTGTGTTTAGGGCACCAAAGCTGGACACAGTACTGCAGGTGAGGTCTCACCAGAGCAGAGTAGAGGGGCAGAATCACCTCTCTCGATCTGCTGGCCACAGTTCTGATGCAGCCCAGGATGCTGTTGGCCTTCTGGGCTGCAGATAAGCATTGGTGGCTCATGTCCTGCTACTCATCCACGAATACTTCCAAGTCCTTTTCCTCAGGGCTGCTTTCCAGCACATCACCTCCTAACCTGTATGGATACCAGGGATTGTCCCAACCCAGGTGCAGAACCTTACACTTGACTTTGTTGAACCTCACGGGGTTCACCTGGGCCCACTTCTCCAGCCTGTCCATGTATACTCAGACTTCAACCTGGGTTTTGAACCAAAAGTTCCTGAGTGTTTTTCTGTTGTTTTAGTTTGGGTGTTTTGGGTTTTTTTGTCTTTTTTGGGTTTTGCTTTGGGTTTCTGTTGGGTTTTTCTTCGTTTCTTGGTAAATTTGGAATCTGGAGTTGATCCCTGAAGTTTTGGGAATAAGGTTTTGGCAGTTCGGAACAGAAGCTTCACCTGAGTATGACAGAAATATGAAACAATCTGATTCCAAATTATGATCTGTACCTTGCAATTTATATTCACTATTTAAAGTCAGCTCACAACCATGGCATTATTTTAATAAGTCCCTAAGTATGTAATTTTACTAGAATTATTTAACACTATTAGCTGGTTTATCCATAGCAACATGTAAAGTAAAAGATTATATTATAATAGCAACTTTGTACCTGAAATCTGAGTCAAAGATGTTTTCCTAATGCCTAAATTCAAGATCTGATGCCTGGTCAAAAGCTTTGTGCAGGAAAATACTGATAAATTATGTTATCAGGCCAGGTTGGCAAGTATTTTAGATGTTTAAGCCTTCTTTTCAAAAAATTACTGACGCCTGTGTCTAAACTCTAAACCTGTGGATAGCTCACGCTCACCATACCAAACTCCTTCCAGGGAATTTACTCAATATAGTAGAGGGGTTTTGTTTACTGAATAGGAAGTAGAGCAAATGAAGAGAAGAAAACAGAGAGATTTACACTTCTGCCTAGACTGAGCTCTAACTGTGGGCAGCAAGGCAAGGAGCATGTGCCAGAAGAAGCACTAAACTGGGTGGATGCCAATAT
This sequence comes from Porphyrio hochstetteri, assembly GCA_020800305.1. Taxonomy (NCBI): domain Eukaryota; kingdom Metazoa; phylum Chordata; class Aves; order Gruiformes; family Rallidae; genus Porphyrio; species Porphyrio hochstetteri. Next base: position 139,843,524 of record CM036905.1, read on the forward strand.
TTTATATCACGAGTAACCTCTTGCAGCTCGAGCCTGTTCCCTGGAAGGAAAAGGCAGATCCACCAATGACTTCAGCAGTGCAAAACCAGAGCACTCCAGACTGGAAGGATTAGCTCATGGTGTACTTCTTGGCATAACCCTGAAGAGTTTATAAATGCACGAAAATACCATAAAAGATAATTTTAAGTGCTTCTTTGTTTAGTATGATTCACTCTAAGTCAGAGTTGGGTCTTCATGATTGACTGGTTGATTGACACTTGCCTCATACACCATGCAGTTGGGCAGTGGGATTTGACATTTTCCAAGAAGCACTGTGCTCTGGCTCCCCTCGGGCTTACTGATAGTGACTATTCAGCTCCTCAGGTGCCACCAGAGCAACATCTGGTGTTCACAGATGCACCTGTTTCCTCACTGTAGAGGAACTGCAGAGAAAATCAGTCTCGTTTCCTGAATAAATTCCTGGTGCTGGTCTGCTTAGTCCAACTGCTTGATGCTGCACAAGTGGCAGATGAAGTCAGTGTGTGCCCTGTGTGTCCTGGTCCTTCCAGCCGTGCCAGGAGATGGACTTCCAGCTTCATTCTCCAGAGGGACAATTAACATCCTCAGGAGGGCAGTCTCTAGAGGTCCTTCAAAGTGCACTTTGCCATACTGCCAGTTTGTCACGGGCCAGAAGAAAGAGCTGAATTAGGTTTGCGACAGCTCCACTGGTCTCCTACCTAACACAGACCAAATCACCGCGTTGACCTTCTCTAATCCTTACTAGGATTATTGCTGAGCTGAATTAGGTTTGTCACAGCTCCACTGGTCTCCTACCTAACACAGACCAAATCACCATGTTGACCTTCTCTAATCCTTACTTATGTAGCCGTCCTTTCTAGCCTGCCAGTTTTGCATAATGCTAAATTGCTTTTCATACATACCTGGTTAGATAAGATGGAATTTTTCAACCACAAAATGCAGTAATATGTATTGACTGATTAAAAACAGATTGTTTTCCATAATATAGCCTCTTAAATAAAATACAAACTTTTAGAAATGTTTAGGCAGACATCTGTAGAAGCCAGGACTTCAATAACACTGCATAAATTGTGGTTCTTCAGATGAGCTTTTTGCTTTCTCTTCATATAAATGTCTGTCATTAGTTATGTGCAAAACTCAGAACTTCAGTTTTTGGAATGAATACTTCCCAGATCTTGCTTGAAAAAGATTAGATTAGGCATCTCATAAGCAGGAGCTCTTGTTAAGCTCAGTTTCAAGTACGTTCCATGTCCTGGGAGGCTGGAAGGGGATGTAGCCAACAAGCTGTAGGACAGCTGTGCAATAGTTCAAGTTCTCCTTAACCCCCTTCATTGCATTGGATTAGCCCATGGGGAAAAGAAGGCATATACAATCCTCTAGCTCTCCACAATAAGTCTTTAGTGACATGCTTTAAATGCAGGATGTCTGGTATTTGTTGTGCTCTTTTAACACTTCAGCTTCCAGTTTGACTACTGCATCAAAGAAAAAAAAAAAAGAATATACATGGGGCCTCAAGTATATCCACAGTTTTGCAAACCTTTATCAGCTCACATATCAGTTCAAGATGGGTTTTGGGTTTTAATTTAGCCAAATGCTCAATCTAATCTTCATTGATCCTGGATTCCTGATTACTATTCTGGCCCTTCTTTGATTAGTGACTCATTAGAAGTAAGGCTGAACCATCTCACCTGATCCCAGCCAAGCAATAATTTGATATCTTGTGATAGTTCCATTGAAATGGGAACCTCTAAAAAATTGCTTGCCCTATATAGTCAGTTTTTTCCGTGTCTAAACTGGGACAAAATTTTTACAATGTGTTTGAATGCCCTCAGGAAACAAATCACTTTCTCTGTTCAAAAGAATGTTATTTTCTTAACATTTTCTGTATGTCTCTTTCATAATATTGCAAATATCCAAGCAGTGACAGTTCTGATGGCCTGTATTCTTGGTAATCTTGAAATTTCTCTCATGCTTTGGGGGAGAAGAAGCAGTGAAGGCATGGCAACAAAGCAACTCACAAGGCAGATTAGTGTCATTAAATCAAAGGGCAGAGCCATGGCTGCAAGTGGCAAGGGCCCATGATAATATTTGAGGACATGGCTTTGCTGAGATGTGAGAACACAACTGTAGGTTTGCTCCAGAATATCTCAGTTAATAAAGATTTTATGTGGTCAAGAAACTGAAATGCTTGGATTTCCTTTAATTTTCATAATGCTCCATTTTAAATAAAGGGTAATGAAAAAAATAAGTCATGTTTCTATGAAATATGGCAATAGGCCCAACTTAGTTAAAAACTTTTACATCACATTTAAGTCATTTTGGCTTCAAAGGCAGCTATTTTTATTGCACATTTAATAAAAAGAATCCTGGACAATTAATTAATAGCACACTATCTCCTGAGTCTTTTCTTGTGATATGCTGCAATCACTTGAGGTAAATAATCTTAGTCCCCAGGCGTGTATCACCACCATAACTGTTATTCCTTTTTATATAAAATGTGGAGTGCAGTCGTCAAGCTCTGCGCGTTTGGGACTTGAGGTCAATCATTCCTATCAACCGCAAATGTTGCCATTCCCTGGCTGGAGAAACACAGGGTCAAGCATGTGTATCCTATGGAAGAGTAGTCATCTGTTTCAGGACAAGTACATAGAATAAAAATTAGCTTAAGTTTTTCCATGTGCACCTGGCATGTCTATTTAAATAAAGAACACCAAAGTAAACATTAAACTCACATACACCCGCAGCCGAGCTCAAAACCACGCTTGATATTCTGGCAGTTCTTCTGGAATTGATTGGCAACTTTTTTAATAGGTTAGACACAAGTCCTGGAGGCAACAGGCCTAGTTCATAGGGTATGTCACCATGATGAGGTGGAAGCGTAACTGGAGCACATGCAAGGGTAACTTCTGAGTTAGGAGGAAAAACAGTTGCGGCAAAGATGTGGTTGCATGGGCTTTGTTAGTGACAGTGTGTAAAGTTATGATCTCCAGTCAGCCTGCATGTACTAAAGACTGATCTGCCATGTCAACACCACTCTGGTTGCCCTGCTCGCTTGAGTAAGCTAGGGTATGCTCACACTTCTGCTTTATGGCATTTTATTCCTCGTCTCTGTGTTGCTGCAGTGGAGCTGCATGGCTTTTGGTTACACGCTTTAACCAACCAAATCTGGAAATATATAACCTCTGTTTCAGTTTTACCATTTGTAAAGAGATGATGGGAGGATAGCTATGGTTCCCATGAGACCTATACAATTACTTAACTTACTTTCCACTGTGCAGGGTTCTGATAAGCCCAGAAGGCTCTCTAAAGTTTTTTTCTTCTTTAAATGAGGCGGTAGCCTCAAAATATGCCTTACCCTGGTCAGTTCTGTGCCAGGAGCAAAGGAAATGCAAACTGCTGTCAATGTTTGCTGCTGAAGGGCTTTGATTATGATGGATTTGACATAAATAGTGATCAGGGCTGTTACAAAGTACTGTCCCACAGTGTGTGAGTCTTAATGGGTGCTGCAGTTTCAGTGGATCCGTTCTCAAAATCTTCCAGTAAGCAGTGGAAAACACAAATGCTCACTTGTATTGAACAATGGCAGGAAAAATAATATTTTAATGAGAAAGAGAGAGTGGCTTTACTTCAAATGGTATTTAAAATCTTGTTGTAGTTGATAGTATTTGTTTCATTTTGTGGCCGTTTGAATAGACGTTTTTTATGAACCAGGAAAATGCCTCTCAGAAGATATCTGGGATATCGCTGTTTTTTCTGCTGTGATGTAAGGCAGGAGCACGCAACTCAGTGTTTTCTTCTTAAGAAGCTTACATTAATTTATTTTGACATCATTTTCAACCCATATAGTAGCTTAGGACTATCTGTTTGTGCTACCTTGCTATTTTAGACAAGTGATGCTTTGCGTGAGACTGTTAATTTGGCAAAGGGCATGGGTTCACATTTGGTTTTCATAGACTGATAGATTTACAGGCCAGAAGAGACCATTATGATCATCTAGTCTGACCTCCCACTTCAACTGGGGCACAAGCCTCACGCAATCGTTACTGCAACAAGACCATGATGTCAATGTGAGCTAGACAGCAGCTTAAAGAAGGCATCCAGTCCTGAGTTGCCTTCCTTTAATTTTTAGCATTAATTTTTCCAACTTCAGACTCCAGTCCCTGGATCATGTTTTATAGGCATGCAGAGTCAAAATGAAACATCATCCTCAACTGTCCTCTTCAATTACATGTCTGTGATTTCATCTACTTGGATTTATCCTAAGCTTATGGGAACATTTTTGTTGTATAGTTGTCAGACCATGCTAAATGGACACAAGCATGCTTTTCACTTTATACTGGATGTTGTAAAAACAGTCACAAGGCACACATGGGAAGTCAAGATCTCTGGCTAGGTCTGCGTTGTAAGGCTGGCTTTTGGTTTTTGAGAGCAGTTTGCAGCTGCTGAGCTAACAGGCGTGAAGCCTCTTCACAGAGCAAATGCACAACAGCTATTGCCCTTTAGAAAAACCAGCCCCTACATTTCTAAGATCAGTTTTTAATAAACAGATAATGACAAAAACTATAAGGAAAGGCAAGTGGCAATGCTTAAGAAATATCACTTATCTACGTATCTAAGAAATTACTTATTATTTATCTAAGAAATATCTACTTATCTTCAAATATACAATTATAATTTGGCTCTCCTAAGAGAATGGCAGTAGAATAATAGGTGGGAGGAAGGAAGATACTTTTAATAAGCTTATTCAGCTGCTCATTTTCACCTGTGTTCATCGTGGAAGCATGCTTTTTCCAAACTTAAAATCTAGCTACAATTCACTATCTCCAGAATTCTGGTCTATAGCACTCCATCAATTTTTCAAGAGAGCAAGAGCTCCAAATCTGGTGTTCAAGTTTTATACAACCTTGGAAGTTTTAATGTGTGGATGCAAAATTAGATTCTGATGCTGTGAAAAGTCTGTGAGCAAATTTCTGCTTCTGAAATTTTAATGTTTCTCAGGTCCTTTCCAGCTTCCCCTATGCAGAGTAAAGAAAGAGTGCAGGGCTTGAACTCTGCTTCTGGTACATACTAATATACTGTTATGCGGTAGCCAGAGCGGTGCTATGGTCCATACTGGAATGGAACAGGGGAAAGAACTAGAGGAGGATACTTCCAGGAGAAAATCTGGGTAAACATACTGCAAGAACCGATTGAGTTTTATGACCTTTAAAACTTTCAAGTCAAGCCAGTTTTAAAACCTGACATTCAGTGCTTGCCCTAGTGAAACTGGAAAGATTGACATTAATTTCAGAAAGCAGCTGCCAGGTTCTTGCGACCTTTTACAGCATTAATACAACCTGATGTTCCTCAACAAAAGTTTAACAAAATTCTGATAAGTCGTCACATAAAAAGACCCCAATTTTTTGCATACCAAACTGCAAGGAAACAAAATTTACGGTTTGAAAATGAGAGTACAAGGAGCAGGAGCATAGGAATGCATTAGATCTAATTTTTATAAGGCATCTAACTTGTTTAATAGCTATCTTCCATCTTCACACTTGGCAAATGCAGAGAACAGTGAGACCTGTGTGAAACCATAATTTATACATGTATATGGGTTTGTGTCTATATTCACTGAATAGACAACTTAATTCTAGTAGTTTTTTCTTTTTCGGGGATTTGAAAATATCCTGGATATAATCTATATATTATCTAAGGGTAAATAAATTTCTGTTTCAGAGAAAAATATATTCTTTGTATATGAATGGCCTTAGTTCAAAACACGTGGGATATTGAAAATCACTCCACTTTTCTGTAACAGCTTTGAGAGCATTTTTTTTTCATAGTGTAGATCCTGACTGTTAGTATTTATTGTGTCAAATCATACAATTGAAATTAGGTGATCACAATCATGTATATACAGTTTTAATTTTAAATCTTTTTGCATAAAATATTGGAACATGTATAGAATGAATATATGGACAATAAGAAGACATATAAATATAATTTCAAGAGTGTTTGCACATTTGGACCTCCTTAACAAACTGGTTTTTAATGAAAAAGATTTTCTGATACTGTAACTATATACGTGGGGTTATTTTACTGTGCACATGAGTCTCAGCTCTACAAAGGGCCATTAATGATCTTTCACAGCGCAGGTTATGGAAATGTAACATACAACTCAAACTGTTCAGTAAAAAATACCCATTCTTTTTACTCTTTGTTATAATGGGCTATAAAATCAATGCAGTGTAAAAGGTATTTTTACAGCCAGAGCTTGTGATACACGATATGCATGGTTGTGCTGGGATGAAAATGCCAAAATTACGTACTTCAAACACACATCATCCTTCTCTGAAGGGTTATATACGTAAAGCTATCAAAATCTTGCACTATCTTTAATGGAAGGGGACTGACTGCTCCTCCGGTGTTTACAGCGTCAGCCCTGGTAAATGCCAATGTCTGGTTCAGCAATGAAGTATTGCCAGGTCCATTCGTTTGTAGCCATGTGCAAGGAGGGGTAAGGAGACTGCATGGGCAAGGAGCAAAGTGTTTGAAAACAGCATGAAATAGTCAGGGAGCAACAGCAGCAGAGAACACACACATCGTGTGTGTGCATGGAGATGGCAAAAATAAGGATGAGAGAAGTTGGGTAAGTTAGTGGTAGCTGAAGGGACCTGAGTGATGGAATAGATACATGGGGGTGGGGTGTGGATGTGTGTGCGTGTAAGTATTATTGTGAAGAAAAGAGGCCTTTAAGAAAACATGAGGAGGGATGAAATTAATGACAGCTCTGCAGAGACACTCCAGCCTTGTGAGGGCCCAGTTCTGGTGTTCTCGTTCAGTACTTCTGACACGCTGGACACTGCTTGGAGGACAAAGTACAATTACAAGGCAGGGACTGTCAGCAATACTAAGCAAGGGACTAGTCTCACACACATTACATATAATAATATGTGAATAACTGTGAGAAACAGCCTGTCTTGCCAGCAGTGCCCATGTTTTTCAAAATTAAGTGTATGCCTCTGAAGTTACTGAAAAAAGGACTGTTTACAGTCAGGACTCTTTTTAATGGCTTGCTGCTTCCTTCTTTTTCATATACTCAAGTTATATTGACAGGTTTTTTTCTCTCTGTGGAAACTTTGCATTTCATGCAAAACTAGGACTTTTTCATGCCAGTGTGCTTCCAGAAGATGGAATTTCTTGTAAAACAGCAGCTATCATGGGATGTATAGTAAAAATCAAGGAGCTGGTACTCACAGGTTCCAGCATGCACTCACTGCAGGGTCCTGGTCCTGAAGCAGCCAGACCAAGGAGCCATCACAAATCACTTCCCCATGCATTTGGATTTCCTTCCTGTGGGTATGAAGGAGGCAAGGGAGGCTGAAACTTTTGCTTCTAGATCTCAGTCTCACATGCAATTGTACAGTGGCCAGGACACGGCCTCAGATCTGGAAGCTGGAAAGTGACGCTGAGCTCCCACAGTTGCATTTATTTATTGCAGCCCTGATCAGTTGATAAACACAGATGCAAACCACAAGTTGTCTCTTAAGAACAATTAGTGAAGGTGCAGTCCGTGTGTAGATATTTCATTCTTATTTGTAGAAAGAGTGTTTTTCTTTAGACTTATTTAATTAAAAATATAACTCTACTGAACTAGGGAACTGTGAATCCAAAGAAGAAAGTGCTGACCCAAGTACAGTCCCAAAGGGGCACGTGATCAGAGACCTCAGTTATCAGCAGGCTTTTAAATTCAGATGTTAGACTGATAGCAGGAAATTAGGAGTCAAAATGTTCTCAGACAAAATAAACCACTTATTTTAGTGAAAAGTTTTACTTTTCCTGCTCTTCTCCTTACTCCTTCCCTCCCTTTCCCTAATTACTTAATCTAGTTTTAGTAGGTCCTCAGAAACTCTATTTTCTAGAACTCACTCTTATCTTGAACTTTTCTTCTCTCTTGTTTTGTCATACCTGATGCATAGACAAAACATCTAATGGAGCATGTAAAAATGGAAGTCTCATGTTCATACCTGTGTAATTGCAAAATTCACATCCTGAAAGTGTATCTGTTTTTCAACTGTTCACCTAAACATTGAATTCTTCAAAATGCTAATGTGTTCTTTTATTTTTCTTCTTGACAGCAAAATTTGGAGAGTAACCTCACCAACCTTATTAAGAGGAATACTGAACTGGAAACTCTTTTGGCAAAACTTATTCAGACCTGTCAACATGTAGAAGTGAGTACTGACATCCATTTGTACTGACATCCATTTGAAATACTTATAAACTTGATTGCATTAACTTCCAAAATTCAGGGACAAAAGTTTAAACACAGGAAGCACAGAACTGAATTAAAATAATGGTAAATTTATTTGGAACTTTTCCACTGGTAAATGGTATTCTTGATATAGATGAACCCCTTTACATTCATTTACATCCCCTTTTAATTACGATACATTTGTATGGTCCCCACCACTGCCATACTTAAGCATATCACTCACTATCTGTAATATATTTTATTGTAATATATCTTGTTGAGTTCTTTGTGAGGTAAAGTAATATTTACAGGTGGAAAACTAAAGCAAAGGAATTATAGTGCTCAGATCTGCAACAATATTTAGGTTTCTACGGGCCACAGATTATTTTTTCCTCTGAATTAAACATCTAAATACATGTGTGGACTCAGTCATACAGGAAATCTATGTATCTTCAGAAGAAGAAAGATGCTTTTACAGGCCTTTGAATTGCCTCAGTTGCAAATTCCACTTTGAATATCACAGAACATCTTTAGCAGGGAGGGACCTGAATCTGTATTCCCCCCTAATCTGGAGAATTTTTTAGGTGGCCCTGTGGGGCTTGCTGCTCTAAATGCAAATTAAAATAATCAGGCTACTTCAGCCATGGGAGCTGACTCAGGAGGAGATGAATCCAAAATAGATTCTTTTTTAGGAAAACTTTTCTTTTTACATTTTGCCATACTGTAAGACCTTTTCAGTTCCTTGTAGCACATTCAGGTCAACGAAGCTGTGAACACTATGAATAGAAAGTGTCCATCTCATGCAAAACTTGCAAAAGACAACACAAGTTTCTGCTTTCTGCTAGTGATCATTGCAGAAACATCTCCACGGCATCAAAACTTTATCACCAGTGCTTTCCTTGTTGTCAGTCTCAGCCAGGAGTCTCAGGTCACAGACCAGACACAAAACTTTTTCACCCTTCCTCCAGGTAAATTGTGGATGAGAAGCACTGGAAGGCTAGGGAAGGCTCAATATTGTGAGGTGCATGCACTTTTTGACAGGTGTACTGGATTCACTGAGGTACAGCAAGCCTGTAGTTTGCAGTACTGTTAGTTTTCATAAGTTCTAAGTTCAATATAAGTTGGCATGGGAAAGTTAATGGGTAGAAATCAGATGAGGAGCTGGCACAACATAAATACCGCAGATTTAGAGTGAAACAAGCTTCAGACTTCAATCACAGAGAAAAGTTTTTTTCAGTTGAGCAGCTATTTACTAGTCAGATTGACAGGGAAATCTTATTTTCCCTGTGAAAAATGGTTGGGTTTTCATTTGCACTACAATGCTGTCTGTTGACAGGCTTCTTCATAAGACCATTTCACTTCTGACTGTGTTGCAGTTCCTGCAGCAGCCTCATTTGTTCAGCAAAGGGTGCACTGTACAGGCAGGCAGCATTAAATAGTAATAGTGTTGTGTAGAAAAGGTATTCCACTTTGAGTACGGTTGTCTCTTTATGTGAAAGAAAGCCAGGTTTCTTCATTAGTGCTACCTAGGGAGCAGCCCTGGGGAATTGGAGTGAGGAAGGCAGCCTTAAACCCAAACTTTCTGAAACATGTATAATTCAAGAGAAAGTTTGATGTGACATGCACTACTGTAACACAGTCACCTGCCAGCTCTGCAGAAAGGCACTCTCTTCTTAGAGAAGCCTCTTTTTCTTCCTTATAAAGTCCCATGGAATTTCTCCATAGGATGACTTTTGTGCAGTCTCTCTGACTGAAGTTCAGTCACTTTCTAAAGCTCAAGAGCAATTTCTCTTGTGAACAGATTCAAAGTCACATCTTGAAAATCTGGCACCCGCTGAAGTACTTTGCTGACTGTGGCAATGGCATGTGCTGCTGAAAAACATATCAAAGAACAACAGAAAAAAAGTCCACCCAAAAAGCCCGAAGTAAACAAAACCAAACCAAAAACTAAGCCACCAAAGAGATTCTCTCATGCATTTTTCTATCTGCTCCACCTCTGTGGAACCTCACTGACTTCATGGGGCCCAACAAAATCATGAAAGTCTATCCACAGTATCAGACTTGAGGTGAGAGGTTGAGTTCTTTGTATAGGCAGCAATAACTTTAGGCAGAACAACCGTAGCATCAGCTGGAACGACACTGGTAAGTAATGAGAGACAGAGACAAGGCTCATTTTTTTCCTCTGTGTATAAAACTCAGAGCAAAACCCATGAAGCAGATGGGCCCAGGACACCATAAGGCCTCCTCCTCATTAGTGGCCTATGTCCAAGATGGGCTAGATCTGGAAATTTAAAATTGCTCCTCCATCTCCTCTGCAATTCTGCAATATATTACCAGCCCTGAGGTTTAATATTACAAAAAGTCCAACTTCTTCAACTGGTAACAGATGCGCTGCTCTCCCTGGAGTCCTGTTTCAGAAAATTTCTCTGTAGACATAAAGCAATAGCGGCAAAGTTGTTAATGAATTCCTACCACGTTTTATTCATCAAATTAGTCTAATTAGCATTTAAATGAGCTAAATATTAAGAAATGAGCCTCAGTCAAAACCCTGAACCTAGGCTGTGCTGGAAATCAGGCAAGTGGGGATGTGGAAGTAAACTTTAAAGCTATCTCGGTTTCTCAGAGCTCTGTGGAAACTTCAGATATGATGTGAATGTCTCCAATGTTAGAGAAGCTGAGGCTTCAATTTGTTTTTTAAAAGTCCATTTGCTCTCTTCCTTTGTACTGCTTCCTGACGGAAATTCATCCCAAACCAGGAAGCTGAATGACGCAAAGTAAAGTTGCAAAGTTAATGTTGCAAATTGAAAATTACAGATTATTAGGAAAAGAAAAGCTGACTTTTCCAATGACTGTATTAGTGTTGCCACATGAACTCACTCAAAGGTTGAAACCCAACAGGTAGTTAATTTTAGAGGAAATGTTTCCTTCTTCATTTTTTGATACAATATATTACAAATAATGATGTGGAATATATTATACACGATTTGCAAACGTGAAAACATAGGTAGTACATATTTAAAACTGCTGTTACATCCCTTGATTTTCCTTACCTAATTTTAAATAGTTTTAATAATGTTATTTTAATGTCAATTTAGATCTTTAAAAACAGTTGACAAGAAAAAGAAAAGAAGTTTTGGCTTTCACACATAATTTGAAATTTGAAAAATAAGGAAGGAAAGGAAATTGTTATTCCTTGTGTTAAAGTTACCAAGTTTTTATTATGAATAAATATATATATTTATAAATGCATAAACTTTTTAAAAAGTTATGCTAATAAACATTTTCCTGGAAATAAACTCCAAAAATTTTTTAAACCTTTTTCACCAAAAAATTCAATCTTACATGAAAAATAAAAAAGGAATGTCTATTTTGGCTTTTGATATGGAGCAGAAGCTGATGTTTCTGAAAATGAACAACAAACAGGCTCTGTGTCTTTTGAATAAATGAATCCCCGCCAGCCAAACCAAATGTTGTCACACAGCCACTGTTTCTCATCAACGGAGCTGTTAATGGCTTCCCAGCAACCAGCTTCGATGCAGATTAATTATCTGCCCATACATCCTTTGCATCAGGCAAATTGTAACTGCATTGTTAGCAAAGGCCAAATCCCAATACCCCTGGTTCTATAACTAATGTGCATTCCCTTCTGAGAGAGTTGTTTTTCCTTTTCCATCACATGAGCAGGCAAGCACTGGTCAGGTACTTTTGCTCTCTGGAAGCTGAACACCTTCCATCCTCTGGGGAGGGGGATCTGGGGCTGCCTCTCATCCCAGCAATGGAGGAATAAATTTTGCCTGGTTTTAGATAGAGTTTATAAATTTGTGGCTAAATTTATCATGCTGGGGTGCCTGATCTTGGGAGGCTAGAGAAATCAATTTGCAGCTTTACGTTCCTCTGGGTGGGTCCAAGTATATCGACAGGAAAACTTTTGCAAATAAATCAAGCCAAACTTGTATTCTTTACTCCTTTAAGTACAGCAGAGATAATAAGTGGTTAATAATAATAATAGAAAGTCTGCTTTCATGCTGAATATGAAAATATGGTCTGTGCTAATAATTTATGGCAGCACTTCATTTCAAAAACCCAATTTTCTCAAAGAGAAGCACACCCTGAAAAGGGAATGCTTGAGACTCTAACAATCCTTTCTGTCCCAGATCTTTCCATTTTGTTAGGAGCACCCTGACACACTGGCTTTACTTCTTTCAGACACATCCCTAACATGTTTTTTATTTTACACTCATTTTTCCATCTTTCCACTCTCTCTTCTTCTTAATCCCATCTGTCATTTCTTGGTTTTGCAGAAACCCCAAAGGCTGTTAATCAGGAAAGTTTTGTTTTTCCTTCCTTGGAGACAATGGCAGGTCTATAACCCAGGCTGCTTTCCCCCCCTCCCTTTCTCTGGGGGTGGCTCTCTGGGTTGGCCCCAGTGATCCAGCTCTGCTCCTCACTCCATTTAGGGAAGGCGGCTGCGGCTGCCTCCCCAGGGATAGCAGGCTTGGCTGTGTCAAATGATAAACTGATTCACAGGATAAAACACAGTTTTCTCCCTAAACTGAGAAAATTAGTAGCCATTTCTACTCCATCTGAAATATGTTTATTTGTAGATGCAGTTCACAGTGCTCACATCTCATAGTAGTTTTTCTCCTAGAAAACTTTTTAAAAAAACATTCTGAATTTTATCTTTAAACTCTGTGTCCATTCACCCAAAGAGAGAGCCCTCTAGCATGAGTGGCTCTTAAAAGTCCATAAAAACATGTGTGCATTTTGGGAAAGCAGCTACCTAATTCTGGAGCTGTTATATGAGGAAGATGTTTGAGGGAAAAGGAAGTCATCTATTTATGTCTGCTTTGGCATATAGGAACAGCCTGGGTACAAACCCCCTACCTCATCGGAGGGAGAAGAGGCTCTAGCTCAATCCAGTCCCACTGGGTGAACAAGGCTGCAGTAATTCACTCAAGACAAACATGCTGTACAAATTGCTTGTGTGAATGTCTGAACGTTTCTGTAGGAGCCTTGGACACATCTTCCAAAACCACTATTGTAGAATTGGGATTGGCAGGCCTGGGATATAGCAATACAGGTTAATTGCTGGGTGACAGCATCCCTGTGGCCACACCAACCCACTGTCAGGTCTCCCTGTCTCCCACGGTGTGCTGGAGGAGCATCAGCATGGCCATGCCCCTGGGTGCCTTTGGGGCACCTTCCATACCTGCCCCTGACAGGCCGCAGTGCTGCCACCCCCTCACCCCCTGCACGTGCAAGACGATGGGGGCTGCATCCTGCTCTGCTGTCCTGTGGCTTTGCCAGCTGTACACAGCCATGGATTTAGCCACTTCTCAGGGGAACTGGGGAAGCATTTAGTGCCATGAGCACTTATGTTCTCCCCTTGGCTTTAGTGTCACAGGTTTCTCTGGCTGACAAATTGCTATGTCACAGTGTATTTGCTTCTTTGTCATAGTTTCCAAGGCATATTGCTTCCTTGAATGTGTGAGGCTTTTGGAAACATCTTTTAGATCATGGCATTAATTGGCATAAGACACAAATTTGAGCATGAACATCTTCTGACTGTTACTTTTTCTCCAAGGAAGTTTTTTGTTTCTGGACTTTTTTCCTCATCTCTTCTAGGAAACATATGATTAAACGTCTGTTATATAGTCAATACCATGAAGCATCTCTCATCTGTTAGGCAGAAACATAATCTGAACTCAGCTGGAGGAAAAATTGGAGCAATTAACTGGGGGGAGGGGAAAGGAAATAGGTTTTGCTTGTAGACAGCTTTATAACATCTGTATCCCAGTCTTTCTGTTTGTTTTGTTTTGTTTTCAATTCACCAAACATCATAGGAAGCAAATTCTGGACACTGCTGCAAAATCATTTTTAGTTGTGTAAAGAAGGGGAGGCATTTTCCTCTCACTGTGTAACCCTCAAACTGCTGCATGCTTTCTGTTTGTAATGGAAATGCTCAGTCTCTAGCTCTCTTCTAAAGATCTGCTGCAGGCTAAATCTCAGCATAAAGTTCCCAGTCAAAAATTGTTTTTGTATGTGTCAAGCAGTGTTATTTATAGCTGTTATATAATCACCTGGAAAAAAAATATATATATACTGAAAGACCCTTTATTTCACTGGCACAGATACTGAACACTCACATATATCAGATGCATTTTAAATCAGTGTACAAACAGCAGTGCAAAAGGGATGAAGAGATGAAGAGGGCAGCACCTAGAAAATCCTGCTCATGCCTTTTTTGTGTGTGTGTGTGTGTCTAAATTTGAGTTTCTGGTAAGACTTCAGCTCCAAGCTAGCTTCTTCAAATTTTCTGGCAAAATGTCTCCATCAGTTTCATAGCAGTTACGTTTCTTCAGGGAAAATAACACCAAAACTTGGCCATCAGCATGAATCCCTGAAGATACTCAAGCAGTTAAGAGGCTTTGTCTGTGACAGTAAAAACCAGTGACTGCTCTGTTTTCACTAAATTTCATGGTACTCAGTCCTTGAGGTTTGGGACCTTTCCAGTCAAAGCCTGAGTAAACTGAGAAGTTCTCATTAGGAAATTTAGGTGGAAAGGCTCTGTGTAAATCCTGGTGTCCAAACCATAAAAAATGGTCTTCATAGTCACACAAAGGTGACCACATGTAGTTTGGAATAGGGAATCTACTTTGCTGGGGGATTTATTAGATAGTAGGAAAGGGGTAATGGGTTAAATAAGTGTTTGCCATCACTGTGAAATATATGGGACAGACAACTTCAAAAATAGCTCCACCAAAAGTTGCTTTTTCATCTGCCTCAGTATCTTGCTTTTTTTGTAAGGACACTTGTTCAGCAGCTAAATTGATTTGCTATTTATTTAAGTGCTAGAACAAACTGACATTTTTTATACGACTTGAAGGAAATCGGAAGTTCTTACTCACAATAAGAGACTAATTAACAAACTTCACAATGTGAATAAAGCCCTAAGGAGGAGTTTGCAGCATTTGTTTCCTAAGACAGTTTCTAATGAGAGAGGGTACAAGAGACACTTTCTCTATTAACATTATTTGGATGAGATATATGACATGATCTACTTTTAATTTCTAATTACTCTAGTTCTGCATTTCATTTCACTCTCAAGTTTATTTCATTAATTGAAAATCACAGGTAGGCTTTACTCAGAGTTCTAATTTTATGTAGCATTAAAGTAAAGAGAATCTTCAGATAATAAACCTGACAAAACATGCTACATGACGATATGGAATGTTGCATGTCCAGTAGGCCCTAGCCTAATACTCAAATATTATTTGCCTAAAGAATTATTTGCTTTCACAAATTGCTAATTAAATGTATAATTGTGTATATATATATATATATATGTAACTAGCACTCTGCATACATTTTATGTATAGTTTAAGGACGTGCTGGAATATCTTATTGCACCTACAACCGCTTTCTAAATTGGAATCATTATTATGATAACAGGTCACATGGATTGTATATAAACTAACTACAACACTTGCCATTGTCTTTTAAGGTGGCCAGTTCCCATTTGCTCCATCTCTTTAGTTCACTGTTGGTCACTGATTAACTAATGCAGCAGGTAATGCTTTGTGCCTGACATCAGTGAAGATAATGCTTCAATCAAAATCTTGTTACTTTTTGCAATCTTCTGTTTTTGAGATGTTTACCTTTATGGGAACAAAATACTCCTCAGTTCCTCTTTTTTCTGCTTGACGTAAATACCTGAACAATTAGAGCAGCAAGGATACCAAAGGTGTTAGTGCTCTAGTCAGTATGTTAAACACTGTGATAGAGACCCTGGATGAGAGTCTTAAACTCTTGGTTACAAGGGCATGGACTTCCATCTTCATCAAAGGACAGGCAGTCCTTTGAACTTCTGTGATTCTTTAATTGTTTTTGTTTCTCTATCCCAGATGAACACACCAAGTGGAATATTTTGCTCAGTGTGAAACAAAGGCTCAATGTCAGCGGGAAAAAAACAAATAAAAGCAATAAATAAGTAAATATAGTTCAATTCAAAATATATCTTCATTATTTAGGTTCAGAGAAAGGACTAACACAAAGGACAAAAATAATGACTGAAAATAAATTAATTTGTCCCTTTAACTGCATCTTGAAAAAACACATCTGTCTTAGGGCTTAGTTTCACAATTTAATCTGATTTTAAGCCTCACTGCTGCTATAAATCCTGCCACCTCTGCTTCAGCCCTCCCCACTACGTTTCTCTACCTGATCCCCATATGTTTGTGCCACTGCCTGGTCAGACAGGTAAGTTCAGCCCAGCCATTTCCCCAGGTGGCCACACCGGCACTTACAGATGGAAGGAAAGCAGGGAATACCTTTTCAGTTTTGGGAGGATGATCCCAGCACAGTTTGTCTCTCTAAATGTCTTTCCTCCAGTGTGCTTCCCTACCCTGAGAAATGTCAGCTGTAGTTCCAACACGATGCTGCGTTTGTGTTTTGCTTGGTTCACTGAAGCAAGCCCAGTCAATGGAGTCTACAGCTGTCAGCCCCCTCTGGAGTAGCTTCTGATGAGAACTTTCCAGATCATCTGAGTTTAAGATTTTTTTTAATGGAAGTCACAATTTTCTTGTTTTCCATGAAATTTCTGGGTTTGTTTTGTTTTATGATTAGATTGTAAATGTCACCAGAGGATTGCTAGGTATCTCAGTGGTTAGTTTCTCAACAACATGCTTCAAAGCATAGTGGGACAAAAAAACCTTTGAAACCGTATTTTAATAAATAACACGAGTATTTGAGACTTCTAAAAAAATGTTTACTTTTCATCAAGATTGGGGCTGATGGTCTTATCAGCCTGACCCAAAGTGGTTAAACTATCCCGGCCCAATTCATCCTTCATTCACAAAATTCCTAAGTAGCCAGAGTAAGTTGCTGTATTTTTGCACTGACCTTTGTTTAACCTGCTCTGAGGCTGCCTCTAAAGGCAGGTCTCCTGGTTAGAGATAGATGTGGAATGCAAACACAAACAGAGCCTCTGGCACACTTGAAACGGGAGATGACCATTCCTTTTTCTCTTGAGCCAATGCCGAATAAAGGAGTTGTAGATGATCCATTCGGATGGCAAGCTGATTAATATCACATATTTCCAAAGGCACAGTTTGTCATAATAGATAAAATCAGTTCTACACTTAGACTAGACAAAGTCCCAAAAAGCTTTATTCCAGGAGTTGCTTTTGCTCTACAGAAGACTAAATTGAATAACCCGTAGTACCAGATGGGGATGTGAAATGAAAGAAGTTTGCATCCATGACTCTCATTCAGTCTAGCCACCCAGAAAAAGAAAGGGAAGATGTGTTTTCACAAATGTGCATTAATCATTATCCTTTGTATTTCCATTAAATACATGAAACATGGATGATGTTAAAATATGTCATCAATGTATTGTGATTCTATGAAGAAAAGTTATTCACTGTACAAAATGGAGTAATTAAAAAATACAGATGTCTCTCTCTTCAGATGAGTATAATCCTTTAATCCCAGAAAATGTACTCCACATGTACATTACAATGAAGAAAGTTTTCCTAAAGTAACAAGGTACAGTCCATTACATGTCATCATTTTGGATTGGTTTTTTTTCTTTCCCTCAGTTTATGGGTTTGGTGCAAGAAGAAATTTGGGCTCAAAATCTAGACTGAAATGTATGGCAAGGATGTTATACGTTTTAAATTGAATCACTGCAATATTATTTTCTGATGTTTTTGCTTCTTTGTGAGTATGTAGTAATTCTATAACCACTACCTCAAACCTATAAAGAAAAGCTGATACCTCTTCTTTACCTGTATGGCCACAACTGGAAAGAAATTATTTATTGGGTCATTGAGACCATTTTTAAATACTAAAATTGAAATTCAATGTCTACCTCACTTTCCAATTATTATGTACTTTCTACAACCTACTTTCTTCAATTTTGCATACCCGACAGAAGACTATTGAATAAAAATTGCTCTGGTTTTGATGAATTTGCAAGGCAATGCACTCAAAAAAAAGAGGCCCCGTCTAATTTAGTGTATCTTATTTTATTTATCATTTAGAGATTATTTGCCAAAAAGACATGTGTATTTCCATTTGAGGACAAAATTGCCTCACCCATAAAGAATCCCAGAGGGAGAATTTTGATCCTGAGAGGAAAATTCTGCGAAGACACTAAAAAATCCTTTGATTCCGGCATATCAAATGGGGGAGATTTTGTGGTTATGAATCCTGCCCTCTGACACTCTGTTTGCCTTTGAATTAACCAGAGAAGCTCTCCTGTAACCTTGAACCTCTAGCCATGTTGTAGTTCTGTGATTTCCCAAACATCTGCTGGGGACTTTGAAACCACCACATTCATTTTCTTATGACCAAACCTGCAATTTAGCTAAGGTCTCTGAAGATGAAAGCCAAGGAAACCTCTGCAGAGAGTAGAACACTTTCCAAAGCAGTTCTCAGGTTGTGGAGATGAGAACAGCTGGCTTGCTCTCCCCTTTGGGTTGGGAGGGCTTGTTGTTTCCAGCTCCCTGTCAGACATCTGAGGAACCCCCATTTTTCTTTTTTTACTTTTTTTCTACACCCACTCCCCGAGGCAAAGACCAGCAGACCCTATCCATCTGTCTGAAAAACCTGGAAGAAATCCTGATCTTTTCATTTTTTTGTTGTTTTGTTTTGGTAAACTGTCAGGTCTTTGGCTATTACAGAAACAGGAATAGCTTCCCCACAAAAGCAGAAGGTCTAGAATCAGTCCTTGCTTTCTTGTTTGCAGTAGAAAATGCCATCATTTTTTGCTAAATAGTAACAAGACCTCCTAGTCAGTTTTAAAACTTCTGTGGTGCGAGAGAGAAGTTTCTAAAAATCATACCAACAAAACACAGAGGTTTAGGTTCAAAGTACTTCCGCACATGTTTTTTTAAGGAATTTGCTGATGCCAAAAACTATGTGAAATTTTCTACCAAAAGGTTTCCCCAAGACCTGTGTAAACTCGCAAGCAATAGATATCTCAGATTAAGGGGTCAACACTTATTTGGGGTAAAGAAAGCCCAGATTTAAGTCTTCTCTCTGCATGATCCAGAGCCTCCCATAACCAAAGTGAAGGACACAGTCTAATGCACTTCTCTAATGCAGCTCTCAGACTCTTAATGAACTCCTTGGAAAGAGGGCTTGTTTTAATGTGGAAAAATGTAGAACGTAAAACCTCAAATATTTTCACCAGACAGAACTCACATTCCTTGGCCAGCCCCAGCTGGAAGTTATTGTAAAGGTTGCTGTTCATCAAAGGCCGCACGCAGAAGGCAGAGCCTTGTGCTGGTGTTTCTGTAGCACCTGTACAGAGGAGCCCTGCTCTTTGGTCTGACATTTGATTCCTCAGAAACATACAAGTAAATAATATTCAGTGCTAATCTCCCAAATAGTCCCTTTAGGGCCACAGCTAATGTGGTGCACTTAAAGTTCGGCATGTGCTCAGTTACAAAGTTATTACCGAATAAAAGGACTTCTGGGCTGAAAATTTGATTAAGGAGTATTTCAACTTGAGAAAAGACCCCAGATTAAATATTGGTGGTTTTTTCATACAAAGCTCAGACATATCAAATAATTTTGGAATATTCTTTTCACTTTTAATAAGCATGTGCAAGCTATAAAGTTGGAAATGTCTTCAAGTGAAGGTTATAAAAGAGTATACTTTTCAGATTTCAAAGAAAAAGAGAAGTCTGAAGTCAGTGTGTATGAAATCCAAAGTTTTTTTCCAAGGTTTTTCTTAGTCTGGAGTTTTTAAATTAAGATTTAATTAATACTTTATTATTCAATCCAACCAGAGCATTAAAAGAAACAATGTTGACTTAACTCTCCTGTAAGACTATATTTCATGACAGTTACCCCAAAGATTAATTGGATCTGCTTGACAAAATGAATTCATGACATAAGTGGTGATAAAAGTAACACTTACAGTGGAAGCTACTCAAAAATCCTATGAAGTGTTACCATAATTAAGTGTCAGACAGCTCTGGCACGAGCAGATGTCTGTATTGACACGGAGGGAGCTGTGCAAGTGTGAGGGGCATGTCATCATTGCCCTTGACTGATCCCATTTGGGATTCCCCACTTTTCAGTGGAATTTCAGTGCACTAGTGAAACCGGTGTCAGGGCTAGGAAAACTTCTGCACTGAACAGTTTGTTGAGATCAGCTCTGTAGAGCTTCATGCCAAAGCATGGTGTATGGCAGGAAGGTGTCCTGCACTCCGGCTGGTGGGATGACAAGAAAAGGGGGAATAAGAAGGATGGTGTTGATTGACTGGCTCTTCTAGGCTTCCTGAGTATACAGTGGAGAGGAACTGCCAGAGGCTTTGGGTGAGCTGCTGTGTGCTCTGTCTCTCCTCATGGACCATGGTGGGAAGCCAGGCACAGAAAACAGCTAGAAGATAAACAGGCACCTAAAACTGCACAGTGGAAGTGCTTTGTACATCTTCACCTACTGCAGGCAGATCTCCACAGTGTTTTTAGTGCCACTTGACCCCTTCCAGAAACAAATATATTTCCTCTTTATAATCCTGATATCTTAATTTATAACTAAGCCTATAAAATATGCAATCAAACTTTATTTTATGAATGTTTAAGGATAATCCAAAACTTTAACGAAAACAGGCCTTTGTAAACAAGTCCACTTGTTGCCCAGAGGACACAATGTATTTCACATAAGAAGGTTATTTGTAAAATTGGCCCTGGTCCAAATTTAGATATATACGCATTTTCTTCATCTTAATGAGCTCCATAATGTGCTTAAAGGTAAATGCATGTTTAAACACATTGTTGGAATTAAAATAAGAAGGTTGAGGCAGATCAAGGGATTCATTAGACTAAAAAATAACCAAGGGGAGAAATATCATTACTTGTCACCTGTAATTGTTCCCTGTTGTTCTTCACCACAAACTCTTACTCGCCCAATGAGTGCCTCTAGGAGTAATTTGCAAGGGCTGAAGATACTTCACCCTCTTAGCAAAATGCAGAAGTAAACACACCTCTGAAATCACTCCTTTAAATTTTTCTTTATTCTAGGTATGATTAGGGTTTTTTTCCTTTTTCTCTGACTCTTTATGCATGCATGTAAGTTACACATACTACTGGTGGTGGGGAAGTACGTTCTTCTTGTCAACATACAGAATGTTTGCTTTTCATTGAAAAAAACAATCCATCTCCTCCAGAAGCAAGACATTTTCACCAGAGAAACAAAATTTTTCTATTTTAAGGGTTTGTTTTTTTTTTTTTTAACAGAACTCAACATTTTCCATTGAAAGCTAATTTGGTTTTTGAGGGGGTTTTGTGCTAAAAAGTGTTTCAGTTCCACATTTACACTGTGGAAGACTACATGAGCACAGCTATAATGTTCGAGCAGTTTCATTGCTGAGGCAAAGTGACAATAATAAAGCAGTGGATACACAGGGCTTGGTAAAGTCACTTGGATCTTCTGTAATTTTAGTCTTTCAGGAAGCACTAGTTGGACATTTAAAATAATAGACAATATTTTCAAGTGTTAAATCCAGCCAATCAAACGTTAGGAATCATTATGAACAGTTCAAATCCCGCTTAAAGGAGGCGGCTGTTCACTTGGCTGTGAGTAAAGCTGTGGTACTCGCTGCTGTATCATGGTGGGATACTTAAGGTTTACAGGGCTTGAAGGAGAGACCAAATGCATTCACAGAAGATAACTCTTCTGAAGATTAGGAATGGTGTAGAAATTGTGCCTGATTCAAGAAGACACTGAGCTGCAAATGGTTGGAGGATGAGAAAAAGAGTCATGGGAATTGTCATCCATGCTGAAAGAGACTTCTTCCCAAGATGCTTTACTAGCAGATGGTGGCACTAGCAGGAGTGAGAGACAGGATATTGCACTAGACAGACCGTCTGATCCCGTGATTGTGCTTCTACATGCATATGTGTTCACTACAGTCCTATATACAGTTTGAATCTGTGATGTTTTAAGTACCTCCTGAGGCGCCTTCCCTGATGTCGGCTGTAACTGGCATCTGTCACCAGGCTTTTCTCGCTTCAATCAGAAATACCTGATGAGTACCTATCTGCACGTCCTACCTCCCACAAACAAGGCGTTCAGACTTGTTTCAGTATTTCACAAAATCCAAGACAGGGAAAACAAAATAACATATAGGTTATACACAGAAAGGAAAGAAAAATTCCCAAACATTTTAGAAATTGCAGATTTTAAATTAGGAAGAGGAAATTGTCCAAAAATATTTTCCTAATCAAAACTATTTGCTTTATAGGTAAATGCATCCCGCCAAGAAACCAAGCTGATGGAAGAATGTGACCAGCTAATTGAAATAATCCAGCAAAGACGACAAATAATTGGAACCAAAATCAAGGAAGGAAAGGTAAAAGCTTCTCTTCTTCTTTAGTTCCCAAGTAGGTCAATAACGCTAGCTCATACTTAGGGCTTTTTGGCCATAGGTGCTATACAAATTTGTAAAAGTCCTTACATAGTCCCAGGTTACCGCTACTTTCATGTAAAGAGGAACAAAATATGTCAAGAATAGTATGCTAGATCTCATCAGTCTGTTTGGCATTTATCTTACTATACATGATTGTGATTTTTAAGGATAATCACAGAAATTATGTCACCATCAATAAATGATAATAAAATGATGGCTAATTAATGATTCCTTCCCTCTGTTGTATGTCTAACTGTTTCGCCTCACAGTTTTCACTTTCACAAAGTGTCACAACACTTGGTATTATGGCTAACAATTATGAATATGTTAGTCTAGGTATTTCAATTATTTATTAAAATACTGTCACAGAAATAATTTTTTAAACCAATGTTCATTCTTGAGAATAGGAAATTTAACTTATTAAGAAAAAAAATATTTAAAACCATGCAGGAAATTAAATGAAGTGGGCATTTCTAATTACTTAGGTACAAAGATTCTAAATGACAGACATATCGAGCGGGGGAAAATCTCTGATATTCTAGTTTCAATCCATTTTGCTAGCTACCTGTTAACCTGTTAAGTCAGAACAATGTTAGAGTTGAATTAGCATTCTTATTTTCTAGGTACATGGTGTTTACTCTTTAACTGCTAAACCAGCTAAGTCAAATATAAACTCTTCTTGTGTGGGAAAACCTCAGGAAAGGAATAAAGTCAAGAGCAGGTTAAATGGTTCATGTGGCTGTCAAGATATTCCAATTAACTTGAAATAAAAAGCCTGTAGGCAAGAGCTGACTTAAACATGTTTGAAACCACAGGTCCTGCACATTGTGTGACAGAACCTGAATTTCCTCATGCTGTTAACAAAACAGAATTCCCTTCAAAATTTAGAAGATGACCTGCTGCATTATTGTTTCAGCTCTGTTTCTCTGTGCAGTGAGACCAGCTGTTCTGATGAAGTAGAAAACGTTCTATTCATTTGGATCTGTGCTCTATACACTAATTGCTTTTAAAAACGCAAATGCTTGCTAAAATGTATTCTAATGTCCATTATAGCATGGAAGATTTATAATACAATCGACTCAAAATTTATTTGAATTTAGCTGAGTCCGTCCCCATTCTTTGTTCTACTTGGTCCAACAAAAAGTGGTATCAATGGAGGTCCAGTTAGGATCTGGAATGCTTTGCCCTGAATGTTGCATAAGTCGAAAGATTCAAGGGGTTCAAGAGGCCCGTGTGAAAAACAACTGGAAATTCTGCCCAATGTACCTTCTTTAGAGGGTTTGTGGCTAAGAGTCTTTCTGGAAGGCAGGGCACAGCAGATTTGTCTGTAGGACTATAGTTACGACTACAGACCTGGAAATGCCTACGTTTAAAGTTCTAGCTATGGCTGCAAGGCTGTAGATTCAGACAGTGTCCTGCAGCTCCAATCTTAATCTCACCCATAACTTGAAACCTATAAAAACCCACAGACCATGTAGCATGAAAAAAAACCTTAAATATCAAATAAATAATTTTAGCTCAGGCACTGTTCCTGCTGTTGGAGGGAGGGCTGGACAGGCAAGTTGAGACTCTCCTTTTTAAAGTTTAGAATCAGTCGTTTTCTTGAAGAAGATATAAAAAAAAAGAATCAAGCAAATAAAAGCCTAGTTCATTTGTAGACCTCACAAATAATGACATGCCTCCTAATTGCTAAAAGATAACCATTTATTTCAGTTCATTATTTTGTTAATTAATAAATAAGGAGATGAGCTAACTAATACTGGAAGGAACCTTACCCTGGTTAAACTGGTGTAGACTAAATTGAAATCTCTGTAAATGCACAGTTAGCGAAAACATTATGGCATTATTTCATCCTAGAAGCTGGTCAGATCATTAGCATTATCAAAACCTTTATGCTCTCACAGCATTTTTCTCTTTTTTATTTTTTAATCTTTAGAAGAAATACCAATGTTACAGGACATTAATCATTTGGCCAGTATTTTCTTTTTGAAAGTTTTCCAAAAGATTTATTTTCCTACTGGTTTCTGATGTCAGGTAGGTGCACCGAGATACCCTTATCTCTGCTTAAGATGCAATTATACTTAAAATTTAACTCAGCAGCTTCATAGCTTGTGCCCTAATTGCAGAGATTGAGAACTTTATCTTGGTTATAAATTGGGATATTTCTGCCAGACTACGTGGTTGTTGGTTTCCTCATTTTGCTTGTAACTGGGTCTCAATGCCTTTTTAAACTCCAGAATTATTTCATTTCCTTCCTATGTCTTACTTCTGTTCCAACTATGATGCTGATGTGATAACAACGGGAAGGACTCCCAGACCTTTCAGGAACTAGAAGTCTTGTCAGCCAACGTTGTCTTCAAATGGAGGACTGACAATGCCCCTCCGTAACCTTTCAGCTAATGATTACAGTCACATCTACTGTGTTTATCTCCAGCACATATGTTTGTAGTAATAATAATCAGCTCTCCAGCACTACTGTGCTTTTGTCCAGTTAAAAATATCCAACAAGAAACCGCCCTGGTTGACTAAAAGCACATGAGGAAAAGGGTGGGCATATATATTGTTATTAGAATCGAAAGGCCATTTTCTGTCAAGTTTTATTTTCAGATTATTTTTAATGAAATTCACCTCGGTAATAGGAAAAAAAAAAAAAAGGAGTTAGTCTATGAGATGCCTTTAACACAGATCTCATTGCTCAGGGAAATGGTTATCCAAATAGCCCTCAGTTATCATGTAAGCAGAAAGTACCAGGAAATGACGTTTCTTCTGTTGGAAAATAGTCCAGCTGTGCTTGTTTTGGCTCTCTCCAGTTGTTTTCCATGTGGAAAATATCGATGCAGAAAGGCTGTGCCTGTCCCCTTACTGAAAATATTACATGGCTAGTGGAAGGGGCTCACTATCAAGCCAGTGTGAAAAAAGCTCTTGTCAGCAAAGCCATTCATCTTAACTTCCCCCACCCTTTCATCCCAGCTTTGCCTCGGAAGTGCAAATGCAATCATGATTTGTGACCTCAGAGATGTGACTGCTTTCTTATGTTTCTACTCAAGGTGGTGAGGTTGAGAAAACTGGCTCAGCAGATTGCGAACTGCAAACAGTGCATCGAGCGCTCGACATCCCTCATCTCTCAGGCTGAACAGTCACTGAAGGAGAACGACCACGCTCGCTTCCTGCAAACTGCTAAAAATATCACTGAAAGGTAAAGACATTCCTCCTGTGTAACCTCCAGTTGAGGCAACTTGGTTGTCATGGTTGCCATACTGTGTTGTCCCACCACAGATGTGGTCAAAGACAGGGTCAATGAAATTGACGCATTCCCCAAAACACTATTTTTTGCTATAGCAGAGTAGGAAGGATGCTAAATCAAAACATCTCTTTGAAAAGAGGAGCAGTTGAAAAAAGGTGCAAAATAAGAGTTAGAACAATAACAGCATGCACAAATGAAGCAGGTAGTGTGGATGCCAAGCAGATGTTTGGTGCTAAACACAGTAAAAAACAGGTTTCTGGAAGCAGAAATTCCTACTCTGTGAAGAAATCCTGAGATTGAAAAAGAAATCATGCAGTGAATAAATTCCTTAGAAGAAATTTGGAATGATCTTAAAGGATTCATATTCTTCACAAAACAGCAAGTAACAAAGTAACAAAATGTGTAACTTTTGGAAGGTGTGATATGCATCTCTGAGGCAGAGCACTCAAAGGGTTTGAGATTCAACAGCCTGGGTGTCTGGAAGTTATAGCAGCTGCTGTGTTGTGTCCCTGGGCACAGGGAACTTGTACTGCTCCTGGGATCCTAGCTTCTCTTCAGCATCACCAGATATATCAAGGACCCAAAGACAAGTCAGCATGTCTTTACAGGAAATTGCACTGTCAGAAAATTTGGTCTGTTTTTCAGTGTAACACTGTGAATGCTGAAAAATTCCCACCAAATTTCAGCAGTATTTTCTGATGAAAAAAAATAATCTGTTGGAATTATTAACTGTTAGGCCATCAGTCAGAGGAACAAAAAACAAAGGAGAATGTATCTAGAAAACAAAGAAGAAAACTATAAAAAGTATGCTCAACTATTCAGCTATTATTTTTATCTCTGGGCTTACATTATATCTCCACATTGTCCAGCCAATTTTCACGTAATTTGAAGCATGAAATTATTAAATTCCCTACTCCTTTTTTTTAAATTATTTTTTAAGGTTATGACTTACTCTGGAGTGCTGTATGTAGGTTCCCTGAGCATCACAGAATCACAGAATTGTAAATGTTGGAAGGGACCTCAAGAGATCATCTAGTCCAATCCCCCTGCCAAAGCAGGTTCTCTAGGACAGATCACACAAATAGGTGTCCAGAAGGGTCTTGAATATCTCCAGAGAAGGAGATATCTCCAGACTTCACCAAAGCTGTTTGATCCATTTATAAATAAGCCAGCAACACTGAGTGGTTCATTACGGGTTCAGAGGATTGAAAATCTGTTGAGAAAAGCAAGGCAAAGCAAAGCAAAGGAAGTGAAGGCAGGGCAGTGGATTACATTTGTTCTGTCAGACTCAGACCCTAGTTTGTATTCTGCCACCAACCTGTATCAAGGCACTTCTTCCCAGCTGAAACTGATCATAAACTACCACAAGTATCATAAGTTAAAATCTGAAGTGAGGGTCTGGTCTTTCATTCAGTTTTCAGTGGAACAAGCAGTAAGGCAGAAACCTGTGGAGACACAAGGCTTTTTAACTGACTACCAGGGAAAATTCAGAGAAGTTGCATTTTGAACTTTTAAACATGAACAGTTGCATCATAAATACAGTCACAGGAGAGACACTTGGGGAGCAGAAATGAGACCAGCTGACATATGTGCCCATTCAAACCTAATTTTTGGCTATCACGGATTTCTTTCTGTAATGAGATGGCTGTGAACACCCTGAAAATCAGAGAATCATTTTAAGCAGTGAATAAATCTGAGGGGGAAAAAAACACCAAGTGTTTGCAGAAAAATTGCAAGTAGAAAAAGAGACTAAATCTGATTAATAAATTATTCCCCACAAGTAACTCTCTTCATTCTCCTGTGGTAAGCAGTATTTTGTTTGCTTCTAGACTGCTCATGTAACAGTCTCGCCAGGGGTCTGAGCTCCAGCAGCTAAACAGTCTCCTGAAATTATGGTCATTGCATTTCTTTATGCACATATTTCAAAGTAATTGCAGTATAATATTCTCTGTTGTAAGCACAACAGGTAACTATGTATAGCAAAGACATTACACACTCCACAATGATTTAGGTCATGCATCATTTACCCTGGGTGAAATGCATTTATGCTAGAAAAACCCTTTCCAGCCACATACCGTGTCAGATAGAGTAGGGAAGAAGTACAAGAAGAAACTCTGTCCTCTGCACCTACTGTAGTGAGACAGTGTTTGATCTGTTGAGCTCACTAAAAACTGACTTTCACACATGTACTCACAGCGCAGCCTTTGCATAGCCCTAAACAAAGTTCCGAAGGGCCTGGTGATAACGGTTGTCTTCATAATAAGTGCTTGATGGAGGTATTCAAAGAAGCTCTTCATCTTAGGTATCTGCCAGCTGATTTCTCAGCAAAGCCATTGTTAATTCTGTAGAGGTGTTTGCCCTAACACAGGCCCTACAAGAAACGAGCGTATGTTTTCTCTTACTGGATATAAAACAGTGTAGTGTGACTATAAATGAACTACCAGGGGTCAAAGGGGTGGGGGAGGAAAAAAAGAAAACCGTTTAAAAGAGCTCAGGGAATTTTACCTCTAAGTACATGGGGCAAGAGGCTCTTTAATTATCCTCTCTAAAAAAAACCCATTTTTACTATCTGCAGTAAGATCTACTTTAAACTAAGTTCTACAACCACAGTTGCAAGAGAAACAGTGCTGAAAACTGTTTGATGTGAATTCCTGACTAGGAAACCTCCTCAGCTCAGCTTTTGAAAACTATGCTGAGGACAATGAGATGTACAGCTCAGGCTTTGACTTTCCTAACTGCATTTTCTGAAAATGCTACACAAATATACACAAACATAGTTTTAGTAAGCATTTGGCCTGGAGCCATTTGAGTCATGTCTACAGAGAAATACTCTAATTTGGGAAATTGTTAATTGAATCAATCAAAATATTTTGATCTGACGTGTGTCATGAATGGCAGATAACTGACATATCTTGTGTGTTTGCCTCCAAACTCAATTAAGAAATGAGGTTTAATAACCTCTTTGCTTAAACAGACCAAACTTTCTGTAAACATATACAGTATCCAGTTCTCCAGTAATGAATATTTTTGAGATATCAAGCTGAAGGATCTGAAAGATAGGTCCTAATGGCAGTTTTCTTGGGAGATCTGGCCTCTCTCTATTAGTATGGCTGGACAGACAGAAAGCGGATGTAGCTCCTGAAATGAGGAAGGTAAGGAACCTTTTCAGTTTTGGAGGAAACATAAGCATGTACACACACTTTGCAGGGAAAAGCCTTTCAAAACAAACTGTGCTAATGCCTATTTGTTTTATCTCCACCCACCTCGCGGTTTTAAGTTAGCAGCAGTGCGCTGTGCTGAGCAGCTGAGGAGGTTGGGGATCAGCACCAAGCCCTTGGGACAGCAGTGCCAAGGAATCCCTGGAGCAAAAGAATGCTGGAGAAAACAAGGGTTAGGGGAGATGCAGCATCTGCTTAAAACATAGATAATTATGGTGCTGTCGCTGCTGTGGTTCACTGGGCAATTAGAAAGAACAATTTGAAGTGTATTGTTGTTTGACCAATATTTTGTTGAAAACTTATCTGACATTGCATATTAGGCAAAAGCTAAGTAATAAGGGATTTTTACTGGAGACTTTACATACTAAAATCAAAAATGGCACAGAAGCTCCTAACATACCATATAAATAAAATACATATAAAAGTTTTTGTCAAGATTTTTTGCAAGTAATAACAATTACAATGATCTGGTCCTACCTTGATATGAAAGTCATTGTGTCTTGTTTGCTAAAAGGCTTTTTTCTTTTTGTTATAGGGTTTCCATGGCAACTGCATCATCCCAGGTTCTAATTCCTGAAATTAATCTCAACGATACTTTCGATACTTTCGCACTTGATTTTACCAGGGAGAAGAAATTGTTGGAATGCCTTGATTATCTTACAGGTAATTTTTTCCTTAGCGTGCTAATATTATATGTTCCGCATAAATTAGTAGTGATAGGTTTTCTTCATTCTTCTCTGTGATCTATTAACTTTGGCTGACGGTCATGCGCCCACCAAGGTGCTCTCTTGCTCCATCTCCTCAGCAAGATGGGGAGAAAATGAGATGGAAAACTCATGGGTTGAGATGAGGACAGGGAGATCTCTCAACTGTAACTGCTACAGGAAAAACAGACTCAATTTGGGGAAGAGATTAATGTAATCTATTGCCAATTAATTGTAAGAATAGGATACTGAGAAATAAAAACAAAACCAGAAACACTTTCCCTCCACCCCATCCTTCTTCTTGGGCTAAAACTTCACTCCCAACTCCTGGCAAGTGGCACAAGGGAATGTGTAATGGGTGTTGCAGTCAGCTCATCACACACCATCTCTGCCACTCCTTCCTCCTCATGCTCTTCCCCAGCTCCAGCATGGGCTCCTTCCCATTGGATGCAGTTCTTCACCAGCTTCTCCAACATGGGTCTTTCTCAACGGCTGCAGTTCTCCAAGAACTGCTCTAACATGAGTCCTTTCCATGGGGTACAATTCTTCAGTAACAGACTGCTCTCCTGTGGCTCCCCTGTGGTTTCTCCCAGAAAGTCTGGTCCTGAGTGGGGTCCTCTCCACAAGTAGAATTGTAGATATTTACTCCAGTGTGGTCTTCCATGGTCTGCAAGGTGACAGCCTGACTCATAATGATCTTCTCAACAGACTGCAGGGGAATCCGCCCCAGTGCCTGAAGCAACTCTTCCTTCTTCACTGACCTTGGTGTCTACAGGGCTGTCTCACTCACATTTTCTCACTCCTCTCTTTCCCAGCTGCTATGCAGCCTTTTTTCTACTTCTCAGATATGGTATCACAGAAGCACTACCAGCATCAGTGATGGGCTCAGCTTTGGGCAGCAGTGCGTCTGGCTTAGAACTGTCTGTGTTCAACACAGGGTCTCACAGAAGTCACCCCTGCAGCCCAACTGCCAATAAAACCTCGCCACATAAAGCCAATGCAACTCTACCTCTTGATCCTGAATATATTACCCCCAGCATCCCCAGAATGCCCCAGGAAGGATTAGGGGCTACAGAGCACAACTGAGATGCATTTCCTACCTCCTCTCCTTGCACTCCCCCTCACTAGGGTGTGGGCAAGTGGGAGGGAGAAATGCTTAAAAGCCACCACAGCAGAGTGAAATGAAAGAACAGCTGGAGCTCAGCCTGGAGTGGACAGAGGAGGGAGAGCAGGGACCAAGTCCCATTTCCCAGGGGACGGATGGGAGTGTGTTAACCTTTCCCTTGGGACTGCCTTCTTGCTGCAGCAAATTGCAACCTGGCAGATTTACCCTGAGAAACCAGAAGCTGTTTAAGCAATCAACTTAAAGGTCTCAGAAGTGAAAGATGTGTTCCCATGTCTGTGATGGGTGGGATGGGTTCTCTGCAGAGCCCCAGCTCGCTTAACTGAGAGCGCTGGCTTGAAGAAGCCCACAGGATTAGATCCTTACTGAAGGCCTGAGTAATGTGCAATCTCAGAGTATATAATGACTCACCAAGAGAAACAAATTACTGTAATTTAGGGTGTTTTGGTTTCAATGCCAGAATTAGAACAATTCATTCCAGTTCAATTGAAAACAGAAGAGACACTGAGTAGGTTTTCGTTTTGCAGGGTCTTTAAGCATCTGCTGTTACTAGTGAGAATCTGCAATGGAAGTCACAAAGCACTGTTAGAAAAGCACTTGAAAAGGCTTCCTAGACCCGTTCTCTAAGCTGGGTTTACAGGAGATATTTCAGAAGAATGTGAGAGCATGTAGTCTCTTCATTGCCAACCTCTGGATCTTTTCTATTCAGAGGGCTGGTTTCTGGCTCTTCTGCAGAGGGATAAGATTGCACATTGATACTGGGAAGAGCAAAGCTGTCTGTCTGCATGCACAGGATGGAACCACCCTTGCCTTGCAGAACTGTGGAGTTCTTGCCATATCTGAAGGAGATTTTATGTGCAAGAAATTTCTGTATCACTGTGTAACTGGTGAATACAATCAGCATTTAACACATGCTCAAGTAAATAATGCACAATGATACTGCAGTGAGAGTGGCTTAAACTTCTTATAGAGCACCAGTGTGGAATGTTATGGTGTCTGCCTCTCCCCAAATTCACTGGAATTTTGCCATCATTTGAATACTCTCCACAAAATTATTTTTTAAAAAAAGGCAATTAAAGAAAAGGAAGGATTAAGAAAAAGTCAGACTCATTTGCCCTAACCTAGGAATCTACTTGCAAAATAATCAGTTTCAGCTTCTTTTACAGTCAAAGATGACTGACCTCTTTTGAAGGCACATATCTAAGTCAGTTGACTCCATTCTGGAGGTGCCTATTTTCCTCAGCTGGCTCCAAACAGAGGCTCAAGAGACAAATTCAGATACAGATAATTGTAGTTTACATCTTTAAAGTTGTAAGAGATGAAGTCCATCTAGCAGTCTGTTCCTGCACACCCACCCCCCATCTTCTCCCCTTTCAACGCTCCATGTCAATATTACCAGCCTAATTGCTGTGCACTGCAGAAAATGAACGTTGTGTCCATACCAAAATGAAGGGTAGTCTTGCTACACAGTGTAGTGCCACAGGGATCCTTCCTGCAGTTCATCACTCCGGTTGTGCCATTTACACAGCTCCTTCTCTGCCTCCTCCCTCCCTCATCTGCAGTCTTAAATAACAGCTCATGATGCAGTCGAAGAGAACTCGTGAATATATCAAGCAGCTTAACTGGGTTTTTTCCTAATCTACTGTTTTTATCATTGTCCCTGATGCCCAGTGAAGAACAGTTTTAGTCAGATCTGTCTTTGTACTATTTTTCTTCACATTAATAAATAGCATATGGCTGTGATGCCAAAATCCAAAACACATGTCCAAATTATTTGAGCATAAAATACCAGCTATGCGGACAGTTAAATACATTTATGTAAATATATGTATATATGTAATATATATGTGTATATGTATAGATCCGAGGGGTCAAATGCACTTGATTATTCTCTATTATTGTTCAGAAACTCTAGAGGAAAATTTATTTTCTTTTACTCCTTTCAGATTGATTAATGGAATCTTCATAAATCTTAAACTGAAAACTCTGTGACAGATTGAATTGGTCTTTACTTTTATCATGTTCCACAGTTAAGTAAAATGAAGACCATTTGTAGATCCTAGTGGTACATTTGTGTTGTGAATCAAGGGAAGAAGCCCATAGTATATCAACTGTCTGTGCTGTCTGTACTGAAGCCTGAGCTCCAGCTTCATTCTGTCAGCTGTCAGTTGTCTATGAAGCAGTTGACCTTGGTTGTCTTCTAGAGATTTTCTCCTTTGGTTCTTCCCAATGTACTATTTGTCACATTGTCTTCATCTTTCATGTCCCTAATCTTAGTTTTCTATGTGTCAAATTGAAGTTTGCATCTTTCCTACTTCTTAGGCTATTTCTTTCCCAAATATAATTTAGCTAGTTTGTGCTTATCTTTTACACAGCTGTCTTTCCAAATCTTCTGCTATCCAAATGAAAATCTCTGATATCTTTCTGGAACTTGCCAGCCAGACATTAAGATGTCAAGCTCAGTATAGTAAAACAATAACCTTAATCTTCCTCTGACTGTTCTATCCTCTGTATATATAGCCTTGATGTCTTTTGAAAGCTTTTTTATCTTGCTGGTTGCTGAAGCTCTTCATCTGGAACTCATATTTTTCTAAAAACATGTATCTAGCTAGATCCAGGCAATGCATATGACTTGCAAGCTTTCTGAACAATATTACTAACATAAGGACATTTTTTATCCATTGTGAATAAAAAATACTTGTTTCATGTCCTGGTACTTTGAAATCAATTGCAGGAACATCTATTCTTTGACCTTGCAATTTGCCCTCCTTCAGAAATCCTATCTGAAACAATGATACATTTTCCTCATCCATCACTTTAGCTATGACTGTACTAAGAAATATGCACTGCCCAGCCTACACCAGCAGTTTTTTCACACAAAAGCAACTTCATTCTGGAAACTCTTCATAACCTATCTTTCCTCTTAACTCTTTCAGTTTTTAAAAGATCAAAGCCACCTCCAGCAAGCTCAGTCTCATGCTTTGGGGATAACCACTTTTCATTCTGTTGTTTGTTGCTAACACATCAAATCTGTATCCACATCTCAGGTTTTGAGTTCCTGCATCCTGGTTCAGTCTACTGTCATGATACACTGTGGAGACTGTAATGATGAGCTAAGAGAAGTTCACAGCAGCTTTCTCAACTCCTTTGTGTTATAGCAGCAATATAAACATTTCTAGCACCACTAAGT
This sequence comes from Porphyrio hochstetteri, assembly GCA_020800305.1. Lineage (NCBI taxonomy): Eukaryota > Metazoa > Chordata > Aves > Gruiformes > Rallidae > Porphyrio > Porphyrio hochstetteri. Next base: position 139,877,680 of record CM036905.1, read on the forward strand.
CAAGGAAGTGGCTTAGTTCTTTGTTTTTCACTCAGTATCAAGACCACTAATGAGCCCTGGCAAAGTCAGTCATCCCATCCCACAGGGAGGTGGAGACCAAGTGGAAAAATAAAAAAGGAAGAATTGGTGCTTTTAGTCAACCCTTGTGATCTTGAGCTGAAATGATATAGAAATAGTCTCAGTAGTCACCCACGAGCCCCTGCATTGATGCTGGGTTTCACCAATGAGAGGTGGCAGTTTCCCTAAACTGCCTCTCAGGTGTTTGGACCATGCAAGTGCTTTAGTCTGCTTCAAAGCAAAAGCCATGCAGATGACGTTGAACTGAAGGTGGGTTAGAATAATTCAGTTGAAAGAGATTAGGTATACTCACAAGGTCAGTTATTTCTGGCAGCAAATTTAAGAAACTGCTTTTATAACGTTAGTTAATGCCTTCCAGGAACTTCAGATGTGGTTCGTGACTATTCAGGTGTGCCTGCTCAGTTTTGAGTAGAAGTCATGCAAATGAACTAAAACAACCTTCAGTGAAGATTTTCATTCTTGACAGGGAATGTTCATTTGTGAATGCAGGTGGATGAAATTCACTGCATCTGGAGCAGTCACCACAGATGTTTGCCCTTCTCCCCTATGGAGATTTCCACCCCATGACCAACAAGAGCTGCAGATGTTAGGATGCAATAACTTAAACCACTGCAGCTTTCACTGTGCCTTGTTAAGTCTGCTGGCAGTGGCTCCAGGTTTCCTCACTGCTCAAGGCTATAAGTTTGGGGTATTCAAGAGCTGCTTTGAATTTTTTTTCAGCTCTGCCATTGGGTAGCAATTTGTAGACAGGACACTGCCGATAGCTGAGGGTATCAACAGCATCAGCTGTCAAATGTCGATCTCATGACTGTTGTGAGTTGGTGCTCCAGTGGACTGGAAGAGCTCATGAGCAATCACTGCTTCTCCACTGGGAAACAGGACCAAAAGGTGGATATGAGGCTTCATGTCTTCCACCGCTGTGCTGGAAGGATGCTGGGCTTCCTCTTCCTGAGCAGTGGTGGAGCACAGCCAAGTCAAGGCCATTTGTGGGAAGATGGTGGTGAAGCTTTGACATCACTTTGGAGTCTGTGGAGTTTTCCCTGTGGCACCTGAGCTCTGTAGCAGTACTACTAAATCACACACTGTCGATGTAACAATGAAGATAACTGATTAAGGTCAATCTCTTTAATTGCATTATGGATTTACACTCTCCAAAGGAGTGTGTGCTGTGGACTGATGAGTTGTGCAGTCAAGAGCTGAGTCTCTCACAGTAGTCTCAAGTAGGTGTGGGTTAATCATAAGAGTAAGAGGAATGTCCCGCTTAGGTCAAATCTCTTTTTTCTGTCATTCTTCTTATATGAAGGCTTGTAAATCCCTAGCCATAAGGCCAACCAGGTGTGTGCATAAAGAGAGAACTTAGGCTGTCATTTTCAAAGGAGTTTGAGACATTAGGTGCTATTGAAATGCAGTTTACAGTTCATTAAACCTTCTGTAATTATTGATTTCCATAAATTAATATTTATTATCTCTGCTGTAGTAATAACAGGTACATTTCTCAAGTAAAAGCTTTTGCTCTCTCAGGTGCAGGAGATAACTGAAGAAGACTTTAGTTGAATACTAGCACACAAAAGAATTGATCCACTTATATATTTTTAGTTATTTTCCCCTTTGAAGGACGAGCAAAATATGAAAATGAAGCCTCAATTAGAAAAAAGAATATAACAGCTCCAGTAGATTGTTCTGCTGAGCACATTTTTGAAATGTAGCTGATGAACTGATGCAGTACTGCAGAGTTTTCACAACAGTTGGCCTCAGTTAGTACACAGCCTCTAAACTGCCGCGCTAATATTTCCAGAAGATTGCAGGGGGGTTTTTTTCCTTCTCCTTTTGTTTATATTCACTTCCTGGATGACTGCTCTTAATTTAGTTCATTTTTCTCTCTCTTTATTAATACCCATCTGTCCCAAGGGTTCCTATGCTGAGGAAAAAAAAAAAGGGCACTGGTAAGCTTCCGTGCTAGAATATTTAGAGCATCACAAATCACGGTCATATCATGAAACACATTTGAACGTTTCCTTATGCCCCTTGCTTGAAAGAGGCTGCTTGGTAATGCATCTGCACTTTAATCCTTGGGAACATACATCAGTAAACCAGGGACATGAACTATAAAAACTCTTAATGGAAAGTAAAATAGATGTTTCATAAAAATATGTTGTTGCAAAAGTAAAGGTCCCTCCTTCAGAGGCTTTTTTTTTTGAAGCCATGATTTGTGGCTAACAAATTAGAGAGCTGACAGCAAAAATTCCTTCCTGTTCCTTTAATTCAAGCGTATTGTGTTTTTTTCAGCTTGAGTGCCCTCCTTCCTCACTCTGTGACAGCTGGAAGGAACACTAGTAAGAACAAGGAATTTTATTTTTTTTCCCCACGCTGGTGGCATGTAGGGAAGATGATGGAGAGATTGTGCATGAAAGCATGACTGACTGGAGTCTTTTCCAAAATATATTTTTAAAATACTATTTGGCTGATCTCTGGTAAGATAGGCTAGGCAAACACTGCTTTCAAGTCAACAGTGAAGAGTGTTTGATATATACTTCAATCAAACTTTGAAATTTTAGTGTGATTGTCAGAAACAAACCTAGAAAAAATAACATCTGAATTGTACCCATTTATCACAGTTTAATGTGACCACCAACACATCAACTGTGCTAGAGCATTTGGAACTAAACCTACTTCAATGTAAATTATTTTCAAAATCTGTGATTATACTGATAGAAGGAATTCCTTTGCAACAATTTATTGATAGTCTAAGTTACTACTCCAATTAGAGAAAAGTTGTTGAAAAGTCTGTTGGGTGATATAGCTGCAAACATACATCAGATGCATCACCCCCCAGTCTCAGGTGAGAAGGGAAATATTTTACTGATTGCATCAGTAAACCTCCTGTTATATCTTGCAGCTCCCAACCCTCCCACTATTCGAGAAGAGCTCTGTACAGCTTCTTATGACACCATCACTGTCCACTGGACGTCAGATGATGAGTTCAGCGTGGTCTCTTATGAATTGCAGTATACCATCTTCACTGGACAAGCTAATGTTGTTAGTAAGTATAAACGTTCTCTTTTCTAATTCTGTTTCCTTATGGTTTCACTGTTAAACAAATGCCTTTCTATATAAATGTATTATATGTCAAAAACAAAACTAAAAAATATTTTATAGGAAGATGTAAAGCCAAAATTTTAAATTAAAGAAAAATATATTTTTTAATTCAGCTTCATTCAGTTAAAATTTCTTGTGTGTTTTCTGGGAATGCTGCGTAGTGAGAGCTTTTGAAGACTAAAACCAGCACATATTCCCAAAGGCACAAACACTGTCCATGTTAACAGGATTTACCAAATCATACTATAGTTTGAGTTGAAAGGGACCTTTAAAGGTCATCTAGTCCAACCTTCTTCCTGCAGTAAGGAGAAACATCTTCAACTCCAGCCTGACCTTGAATGTCTACAGGGATGGGCCATCTACCACCCCATGGGCAACCTGTTCAGTCTTTCACCACCCTCATTGTAAAAATTTTCTTCCTAGTCTGTATCTCCTCTCAGGTTAAAGCTGTTGCCCCTTTTCCTATCACTACAGGCCCTGGTAAAAAGTTTCCCTCCGTCTTTCTTATGAGCCCCCTTTATGATTGAAAGACCACAACAACATCCCCCCAGAACCTTCTGTTCTCCAGGCTGGGCAACCCCTGCTCTCAGCCTGTCCTCACAGGAGAGGTGCTACAGCCCTTTGATCATTTTTGTGGCCCTCCTCTGGATGCGCTCCAACAAGTCCATGTCCTTCTTGTACTGAGGACCCCTGAACTGGATGCGGTAATTCCAGGTGGGGGTCTCACAAAAGCAGAGTAGAGGGCAGAATCACTGCCCACGCTTCTTTAGGTGCAGCCCAGGATACAGGTGGCTTTCTGGGTCACAAGAGCACATTGCCAGCTTATGTCCAGCTCTTTATCCACCAGTAACTTGGAAATCTTCTCACAGGACTGTTCTCAATCCATTCATCCCCTAGGCTGTATTGATATTAGGGATTGCCCTGACCTAGGTGCAGGACCTTGCACTTGGCCTTGCTGTCCCTCCTGAGGTTCACATGGACCCACTTCTTGACTTGTTTTCTACATCTTAAATCTCTTGTTGCAGATGTAGCCATGGGGATAAAGACCTACTCATTATCTTTGTCTGGGCCAGCCAGGCACTTAGGAGCCTGTGTTGAATTTACAACTGTAGCTCTGTTCTCATTCAGATACCCTTGACAAATGGACTTTTGTTAGAAAAACTGATTAAGTCCTTTCCTCTGATTTTTACTGTCTTCAAAGGTATAGGTCTCAGTATATCAATGGCTAGGAAAGCAAATATCAGTGAAACAATGGTTAATATGGTAACTTTATTCAACTTATAATGACATTAATTATCATTGCTTTCTATTTTGCATTGTAGCATATATTTTATTAAATACACTCTCTGTTTTCAATCTGTGACTTCCCTGAATGAGCTAGCTCACTGATTATTCCTTGGATTATTTTGTTGTTAAATAGCTATTCCTCTGAGAAAATGATACTGTCTGACCTTTGGCCAGGAAGTCAACACTTCGGGGCTCAGTGCATAGCAATCCCTGACTACAAATTTGGAGAAATCATTTAACTTCTTCCTGTTCCCTGTATGCTTAAGAGGAATACCACTAGCTGATCTGTACTTGCTTTATGAAACCAAAGGATTATGAAATGAACTAAATCAATCAAAAGGTGGAATTTGTTCAGTCAACATGTATTTGGAACTCATTGCCACAGAGCGTTGTTGATTGTAAGTCTGAGTTCAAGATATGATTCATCAGATCATGCAAGAAAAATCCACTGAGAACAATGAAGTGTAGAGACTTCCTCCTGGCTCAGGAAGTCCCTGAGGTGTAAGCTGTTGGAGCCAGGAGAAATAATCACTGTGTGCTTTCCCCAGTCCTTAACACCTTCCTACACTCTTGCTTTTGTCAGACACCCCGGCATGCTCTGAGCTAGATAGGCTTAACTCTGACCCAGTGCAGAAGTGGTTTTGTTCTTGCAAAATTTGTTGAGATGTTTTGATGAAAATTAGTGCTGTGAACATGTTTACATACTTTGGATCAGGGGAAGAATGGTATGGTCTATGCCAAGCCTCAGTACTGAGCCAAACTCTTGCACTGACTCCTTTGTTGGTGTGAGTTCTCCAAGCCATCTGAAGGGATATATGAGGCATCATGTGCTGGCATTTTAAAATTATTTTTAAGTAGATTACTGGTAATACATCATGATGTTCAGGATTGACTGAAAAATCAGTAGGCTATTGAAAATTTGTTGAGTGTTTTGCTCAAACCTTCATTCAGTATTTCACTAAACAGCCTAATTCCAAACAGCACACTGGAAAGACAAACTAACCTTCAACAGATGCTCCATCTGAGCAAACTGGGTACAAAAAAGGTCTAATAGTAATTTGGAACAAATTTAAATATGGTAGATAAGTATGGAACACTTACCTAATCACCGCTAAGCAGACAGGTATTAATGGTAACACAGTGCATTGCTTGCTTTCTGACCCGTTTTTATCTATGCCTTTATGATGAAAGGCTTTATGTTAAGTCAGTTACTGGCACTACACATGAACAGGCAGCAGAAAGGCCTGCCATTTCCATACCTTTGTGATGCAGGGTTTTTCTCTTTGCTTATTAGTGAATAAATAACAAGATATGTCATTTTCAGGCTGTATTACAGGTTTCCCATGTGGAGAAAAAAGCTTTGATCTGCAAAACTTGTATCGATTAGTCTACTTTCAGAGATGCAGTATGATACTCTTTGGGTATAGCATGGAGTGCTCAGTGTGCAGTCTGAACTTCCATTTTATCACTTGGCAGAAATGGTGTCATTAAAATGTTTTAAGAGAAATCAAATCAACACTATAAGAATTTTTATTTACAACATGCTCAGAAGACCTGAAATGACAATAGAAAGAAGTGAAGCGCCTGTGGTTTTGGTTGGTTGGTTGGGCTTTTTAATGCAATAACTCTTATACTATAATCCACAAATTTCCTGGCAATAATGTTAACCCAAATTAAATACATGCATATATAAGTATATGTGGAAGGGTTTTCTAAATGTAAAGGTTTTATTCTAATCTCATTATTTAATATAGACTTGAACACTTCCAATGGAGGTGTTCCTGCCAAATCTAACTGCTACAGACCTGCCCAAGCTTCTAACACATGGGACTCCCCTGGTTCATTCCAACTTCTACTGGCAAAGGAGATTTGCCAGGTAACACCCTGATTTTATTCGGAACACTGCTCAGACATTTCTTTGCTTCATTGCATTATATTCTTTGTCCTGCCTAAGGGTCTAATATCCCAACTTTTATAGATTACTTTCCTTGATTGCCTCGGGAGTAGCGCAGTGTGCCCTGGGGGTGTGGTATAACACAGAGAGCTTTTTCCACTCTACACAGCATTAGCAAGTGCTACACTGCAGCCTCCATGTTTTGATGACCTGAAGCTAGGTGATTTTTTATAAAATCCTATTTTAATGGAATAGATTTTGGCTCAGCACAGATTTCTTTCTATTTCTGGCACTTGCATGCTATTGCACAGAAATTTATTTTTTTTAATTTATTTTTCTGTCATATCCCAAAAAGTTTCCATTGGTGTTGTGTGTTGCCTGTAACAGATAATGTAAACAGGTCCATAGATCATCTTCTGCTCTGTGTTTTTGTAGCTATGAATTAGTCACGAGGGAGTTTCTAGAGTACTGCATTAAACCAACAGGCATTTTTCCCCTGAGAGAACAGGAATCACTTTGCATACATACCCACCTACCGTGCTAATGGAGGTTGTTATTTTGGAATCCGTTTCTTAAAACCACAGAGCCAGACTGACTGCACTTTCCACTCCTCAGTACATTTCCCCCACCAGAGGCATATATCATTCAGAGATTGCTAAGAATTCAGGTAACAAAAACAAGCAATGCTGTGTTTATCTAGTGTATTTTCTATCCAAGATAATCAACTATATTCTTTTTTATTAACTGAAAAATTGGAGAGTTAACATTCGATGGAAAAGGTCCAACTAGGGTATTTCATTTTGAATCCTATTTCATACAGGAAAGATTATTTCCAAATGTGGCCAAACTGCTCGGCTATTAAATGTTTGGCAGCCCTGTTCTGTGCATAAGAGCTATACAGAACTTTAAATTAAGCAGTCTTTTACCAAAGCGGTTGTTCTTAGTTACACCATTCACACATTTGCATTTCTGAGATGCAGCTAATCACCTGCAATCTGAATATTGTAAAGGTTTTTAAAATTACTTTATCACTAGCTAGCTAACCTGCATTATAATTTCATTATCCCATTTCAATACATTTTCAAGTATTTATCAAGCACGCATTTTTTTTAACATGGAATTTCTTTACTGTGCTTCGGGAAGGTTAAAATTTAAACTCTCAGCTTTTTGCTAGCTGCAATGCAAGGTGTCTTCTTGAAAAACACCTCTCTCTCGTCAAGACAAGATGCAGTAAATTATTCTCTCTTTCCTGGCAATTGGAATTTAGGTTAGATAGTTAACTTCATTGCCTAAGTACTAAAATTCACTGTATTAAGGATACAGTGTACTGTCAGAACCTTCCCAGTGTTGATCTTCCTATAAGATGGGATATGATTTTGTTGGAAGATCTAAGGCAATTAGAAGCCCAACCTTACAAGAAAAACAATAAGTTTATGGTTCACCAATTAATTTTTTGAATATGCTAGCTTTTGTCTGTTTCAGGAATTAATTTATTTAAACTTTAAAATCTTCAGATTGCTACTGAGGATTTTAGTGAGTATATTTTAATGGCGCAAAAAGAAGTTTGGGACAAAACCAATACAACTTCTGCCTCTGGAAGAGTATAAAAAGAGTGTATTTCTTAAAAAAAAAAAAAGAAGTGATGCCTTTTGCAGAAATCCTGCATTATTTTTTTCTTTCACATGGGAATGCAGAGTGGGGGTGGAGAGCTGTTACTTTCACCTACTGTATTTGTTCTACCAATTTGAATTGGTAATAATTTATTTAAATAAAGCATTTAAAAATAATTAAAGCACTCAAGAGATTAAATAACCTTCCCATGACTTTTGTGCTCCTCTTCCAGTTTTCAAGCGGATATGTTTTATTAAAATCTGCCAGTGTAAATTTTAGGAGGATTTACACCTTGGGATTTTTCCCATCTGTTTTTTTTAAAGTGCATCAACAGCAAATGCCAGGGAAATAGTTTTACAAACTATTACCTCCAGACTCTGAGAAACACATTCTGAAAACTCACACATCCTGTACGGACATCATTGTGCTCGCTGCACGATTCCAGGATGTAATTTAAATTCTCTACATTTTTGTAGGCTACAGTTTTAAAATACATTGTTTTACCACCTGCATAACCCTGCAAAAAGCCCTGGGTTTTTGAAACAAGAAACCTGAATGTAGCCTGGATTAGGGGTGGGTACAATAGAAGAACTTTAGCTCCTGCTGCTGTGCCAGTGAGAAGATACGTGCTTTTACACTTAGCCCGCTGCCACTGGCAGGGAGCTGAGGGGGCAAATGCTAGCCCCTGGTGCCCGCGTTGCCAGGCTGCTTGCTCATTTCCTTGAACTTTCCTAATCAGCTTCTTTTGTATTCAGGGAAGAAAGGCTGTCCTCACAGGGTAGAACTGGAGACAAATTCTTTTGAAGTAGTGAGAAAATGTTCTTTCATAACTAAATGCTTAACTTGGCTGCCACTATTTACTGTTCTTCATTCTGGAGGATTTTGGACTTGTAGATTGGCACCATCAAAACTTCATTTCCAAGATTTCTAGAATCAAAGTTCAGTTTAAAGCCTGTTATCAAATAGCTTGCTGTCAGGAAGCATGTGGACATACCACTGAGCCCCGTGGTGCAGAGACAAGAGCTGAGTTTGACAGGACAACAAAGTTTGTTGAGCAAAGCAGTCGAGCAGTCACCACACATCTGATATTTATTGTACACTGGTGGTCTGGGGTGCCTAAGAGTGGATGCACAAACAAAGAAACCTGGGGTGTCTTCTGTCATTAGAGAGGATCAAGTCTTCCCCTAGAACATGAATAAGGTCAAACAAAGGATTGCCAGTTCTTAGGTTAGGTATGGTACTACCTCAGGAACTCTGCTCTTTGTTGAAGGTCAGGTGGGACGAATATACACCTGCACGTGAGCGTTTTGCCATGAACCCCAGCGACAGAAGCCAATATGTGGGAATACCTAAAATTATTTTGGCTCTGCCTTCTGTACAGAAATCTAAATTAACTTTTAACTGGATCATTTCATAATGTAATAATTTACCCTGTATGGGTATTTACAGACTAGTGAGTGTCGGGTATGTATAAATCCACAGAGATGGGAGGAGAACATATACTGGAGAGGAGACTCATAGCAATGCAACTGTACCGTTACAGTCCTTCATATACCTATTTAGATCCAAGTTTTATACCTTGTTAAGAAGCAATCAGCAAGTCTGAAAAAATGGGCCCTTTAGAGTGTTATAGGGACTAATACAAATCTAAATTTTAGATGATCTAGCAAAAAAATCTGAGCATTTCTGTGTTTGAATAAGAGTTTGTTTACATGTGGCCTGTGTATAACATAGATCTTTGCTTTCAGATTGTGGTTATGGAAGGAGAAGACACTTCCAGGACCACTGTCTGGCTTCATCCCACTTACTGTCCTATTATGTTCTTTGCTACCCCATGAGAGGTCTCACAGTTAAGGATTCCTTGGTTGTCCTGGGCACCCTCTAAATGCAGTACTTCATTTTGCTTCTTTAACTTAACACTTATTTTGCAGTAGAGCCCATGAGTTGGGTAAGTGATGGTCTTAATGCAAAATCAATGTGGTAGTTCAGCTACAGAACAGTCATACCTTTGCTTTAACAACCTTGGCAATTTTTTATTGGGAAAAGATGAAGATTCCTCTAAGCGGTCAGTGAAATATTTTATGCCAGGAAACTGCTGCTTTTATTTCCTTTCTTCTCTTAGGAAACCCATTCACACCCCACCTAAAAAACAAATACCATTCAGTAGGTATGGTTCAGTAAAACAAGATGTGGAGTGATGTTGCTATAAGCAGTTTACTACGGGTGCCAGGCACAACTGGGGTTCTCATGTGGTGTACACCGGATCCTTCTTTTTCAGGACATAGACAGATGATTGCTCTATATGATCTAGTTTTTCAATCATCTTGAGAAAAACAGTGCTGCAAGGTTGGTTTGCTTTGCTGCTTCTATCCAGATAGAGCAAATTATTTGAATCCCTTGTCGCTGATGTTTAGGGAGGCTACATGTGGTCAGAATGCTCACTGGATGGGGAATTCTATCTTCTCACTTCACATCAGGAAACTGCAACAAAGACGTTTTTATTCTGGTAATCATGGCCACAACCCATGTGTGAGTTCTGCCACACATTTACATTTCCAGACTTCAAATCACGGTGTCGGGGGGTTCATCTTCCTGCATTTCATTCAGGTACCTGAAGTTAGAGATCTCACCTGTGCTAGCCACCTAGGCATCCTCTGTGGCTAAGAAAAGAGAGGCACTTGTGGTAAGATGTTCGCACTAGAATTGAGAGTAACTACTTGCTGATTTCTGCCTCTCCTCAGAGTCCAGAAAAAATATTAGGCACTGCAGCTCTTCATCAGATGAAGAGGTGATATGAATCCCACCTGATACTGTGCCTCAGTTACCCATTTGCACGGCAGGCTGGACACCTGCCTGCCTCAAGGATGCTTGAGTTGAACAACATTGAGTTGAAAGCTACATAGTTCTTAGATTGAAATTTAGGGTCTGAGCTCTCTTTCTAATGAAATTTTCTTATGAAAAGAACATCCCAGATGAGGAAGGAATCTCACAGTATGCTTATGAGTCTTATTGTCTATGAGTCTGTATCACAGGTCTTTTTCTTTCAAGTTTTCTGCTCAGTAGCCTGTTAATTTTTGCTTTACATAAAGATTTTGTGTTATCTAATATGCAGACCTGAAATGCCTGCTGACTTCTAAAAGGTTCTCTTCACTAGTACTTACTGGTTAAACACGAGTTAAAAGCAGAAAGCCAGTTTTGAATAACACAACAGCTTTCATAACATGTTCCATGCCCAGTAAAGGGAGAGACCAAAATGCCTGTCAGGTTCCTAATCCAGTCTTACATATGCACACGCGTGCATGAGCTTCCACCTGTGCATAGCTTTTTCTAGCTGTGTAGCTATATAAAGTTTGTGATCATACATACACTTCATGAATGTTATTATTTATGTAAACATTCTATTAAGAGAGCTATCAGACTGGGGATCCATTAAACCAGGGACTGTATAAAGTGTGCGGTAAGTAATATGGGTGATTGACTGCCACTGCAGTGTTATATCACAGTAGGAAAAAATTATGCAGATGTATAAATTCATCTTAATGGAATATTTTCCTGTTTTGCAGATGATATTTCTCCTTCCTTATTTTACTACATATTAGACATCAAATATAGCCAAAGAGTTTGTAACGGAAAAATTATCCAACCCTTCCTCAACTGACATCCAACCATGAGGACATAAATTAAAAACTTGCATCCATTAAATCTGCTGGTTTAGATTACATCCTGGCAAAATCTGGAGTGTAAGAGCCAAAACTTGCTCTGGAGCCCATGCTGTACCCTATTTTGCCTACTATGGTTTGCTTCATGTCTTGAAGACTGCATACCTGGGGACTGTCAGCAAAGGTGCCTCCCCGGCCCTCCTAGCATTCCTGCTTATGTTAGTTTTCTGAGGCTTAAACTGAGTTCATTAATCCAAACAGTAGATTGATGGGATCTCCATAATCCTCTAGTTCTTAAGCAATAAAGAATTCCTTGTGCTGGGAGATGAAAAATGTCAGACTACTTGTGCCTCCACTGAGTCATTTCTTCAATGTCCATTTTTTCCGGTTGACTTCACATAGCAAGAACTTCAGAGGTCCCCGGCCGGCAGCTGAGCACCACACAGCAGCTCACTCAGCCTTCCACCCGCGCCGGTGGGACAGGGAAGAGAAGGAAACAACCTCAGGGGCTGAGATAGTTTTGAATTTAATAGGATAACAAAAGAAAATAGTAACTATAGTAACAACAAAGATAATATATATTAAACAAGCGATGCACAAATGCAATTTCTCTCCACCTGCAAAAACAACATGATGCCCAGCCTGTTTCCGAGCAGCGATCCCACCTCCCAGCTCACTCCCACCATTCCATAGGGAGCCTGACACTATAACATCAGGGAATATTCCTTGGCCAGCCTGGGCCAGCTGTCCTGGCTGTGCTCTCCCTGCTCCTTGTGTACCTGGCAGGGTGTGAGAAGCCCAAAAGTCCTTGGCTTACTGTAGGCTCTGCAGCTACCCAGCAACAACTAAAACAAGCGTCTGTGTGTTATCAACATGATTCTTATCCTAAATCCGAACCACAGCGCTATACTGGCTACCAGGAGGAACATTAACACTGTCTCAGATGAAACCAGGACAGATACTTTGGCTGAGGACTGATAATGAGTTAGTGGAATCAAGTAGTGACTCAGTAGATGCTGAGATGCTGTAAAAGGTACAGAAGTAAAATTCCTATCAGTCCTTGGGTGCTTGGAAGTGCTTTAGATGTTCTTTTTTTACAAAGTGTTTAGTACACTATGACCAATGTGCTCTGTTTGAAATTGCAGGTTTATGCAACTCAGCCGACAGCTGGATGATTGTTCCCAATATCAAACAAAACCACTACACAGTGCACGGGTTGCAGAGTGGCACTAAGTACATCTTCATTGTTAAGGCCATTAATCAGGCGGGCAGCAGGAGCAGCGAGCCCGGCAAACTCAAGACAAACAGTGAGTAATGTGAAATCTGGCACACACACATTCTTCTCCTTTCTTCCCTTCCTTTTTAGGTTTGATCTTCAGAAAATGCAAGAGTGCAGAGCAGTTTAACTTGTTTAAAATGCTTCCCACAATGAAAGCCACTTATTTAACCCAACTGAAGATTGCCACAGTCTTCAGTAGTGCAGAAATTACCATTTGGTTTTGTGCTGGGTTTTTTTGAGACACATCTGTAGTTTGGTCACTGGAAATATCATTTAGGAACAGAGCCATCATTTGTGAAATGATTGCAAATACTCTTTTGTGGTTTTGTTTTAATGTCCTCTCTATTCTTCCTCTAAAAAGAAAAAAAACTTTTCTTATGTTTGCAATAAAACATTTCATCTTTGTATAAAGTTCATAAGATAATTCCTAGTTTAATTTTGTCCTCCAAAATTATCTCTTTCTTAGGACACTGAGAAACTTTCTTAACTTCATCCCTCTCAGTTTTTTTGTGGAGTTCAGCAAGGTGGTAGAGTATTCAGAGATTCCACTTTAAAAAAAATGGTTACACAAATTATTAGCAGATGTAGTATAGCAATTTTAAGATTGGTTCTCAGCCTTTTTCTTCTTGTGTCCCGGCCAATCCCTCAGTCACATGTAGTCATCACAGGCAGCCCTGAGCACTGGAAAGGGAAAACTTAAGATTTTTGACCCTCTGAAATCTGCTTGTTGTAGGGGAGGGTGCTTGAAGAGGGGCAATACTGAATGTTTGCAAGAAGGAAGCTGCAGGGAATGGCGCGTACATGTCTCGCATTTTCCCCTTCCTGCTGTTAACCTGACTTGCATTTCTGTGTAAAAGCTGCTCCTACAAACCCCACATCTGCTACCAAGATTCTCCTCATTGCTAAACCTGGTAACCTACAAGCAAATGCCTAACCAGAGGACCCCTTTGGAAATGGCAATCTTTTATCCTTTTGTCTTTTTGTGACCCAGCCTGGCACAAAAGCAGTCTCTCAGGTGACTGTGAGAAATTATGTGACCATGGAGAAAGACACCATTCAGATACTGCTTCAGCAGTACAAAGGCTACAAACCAGTTAGAGAGGCAAGCCATAGGTATTTTACTGCTACTGAGCAATAAGAAAAAGCAGGTAAAATGTTCCCCAAATGCTCCCTGACTTTCATTTCTTACTTGATCATAATGGTTAACTAAGTACACATTATGAAAGGAGATGATAACTCTAAAGCTAAAAGTATTCCTTACCTAATTCCTGACCCATCTTTAATAATGCTAATTGAGAATTAGTATTGCTTCAATCATCTCCTATTTTAAATGTCCGCATTTTCAGATTGTCTGGAGATCTGAACCAACACATATTGACTGACACTGTTCTGATGAACTTAATTTCTTTTTACTCCCCCACGTTAATGCTTTCAGGTTTACTGCAAGAGAAATGCTTAAAGGTTTCTCATAAACTGAACTACTTGCATCTTATTTGAAGTACACATATCAGTGCTTCACACAGACCCCAGGAGAGCTCTCATCTCTGTTTTCCATCCATGTCATCAAATCTTCTGCTTAGGGTTTTTTCTTTTTCTTTCACCCTTGATATGAAAGACAGTCAGGGGAGAAAAAGGCTTTGCTGGGCCACTCATGGAGTCATACTTTCCCAGTTGTCTCCTGGTGGAGGTAAATGATCCTTCTGCTTTTTGACACAAAGAGCAAGCCTGTCAGGATTGCAGTGGCCTTTACATATCTACAGGGTTCGGTTTACCAAAAAAGCTTCCTGTTATTGTCTACAAACCTTGTGCTAGAGCCGGAGATACTTGCCAAGAGCAACAGCCTCGGTGATGTTTTCACACCATATTATTTGGACCAAGTTACAGTTCACTTCCTTCTTTTTAATGCTCAGTATCCAGCACCACATGGGCGTCCTTCCAAAGCCACCCTGAATTGTTGACTGCGCTTGTTATAAATAAAGCTGTGCATGAACGAACAGGCAAGATCAGTGCATCTTCTTATCTTCAAACTCATTTTGTTGTATTTAAAACCATCCTTTTTTTGTAGTAAAGATGAAGTTCTTATTATGGAACTTTATCCTTCTAGAATTAATAGAACATAAGTTATTCTAAATCTAATATGCTGTGAAAAAAGCAACCCTCGGACCTTTATTAGCATGTATATTGGTTTCAATTACATGCAAGAATTAGAGTATTCAGGTTACCTCTAGGTCAGAGATAATGGGTGTGTTGATTATGCAGGGCTCTTTTCAGGGATTATCGACACAGGGAAGTTAGTGCACAATGAGATTGACAGTAAACTGACAATGCAAACTAGCTATTGCAGGGAGCAGAATGGGATAGTCTATCTCGAGGATGCTTCAGAGGAGGAGATTAATATGGTTATGTAATCTTGTGGACTTCTTAGAGGTTCACTAATCCACTCTTCTTTTCAAAATCAAAGCCAAACCATTCTTCTGTGGTCTTTGTCTCTGCCTCTCTAGGTCAGCCATTTAAACTGGACCCCAAATCTGCTCATAGAAAATTGAAAGTGTCTCATGATAACTTGACAGTGGAACGTGATGAAACATCCTCCAAAAAGAGTCACACACCAGAGCGATTCACGAGCCAAGGGAGCTACGGAGTAGCTGGCAATGTGTTCATTGACAGCGGGCGGCATTACTGGGAAGTGGTTATAAGTGGCAGTACATGGTATGTATATAAAAATACACATGAAAAAAATCACCAGTTCACACCAAAGGCCTGTGCAGGTCCCAGCACAGTTTCTCTGTCAGAGACCAGTAGCAGATGCATGGAGAATGGCACAAGAGCAGAATAAACATCTATTTTCACAGTTTGTCAGACTGTTTTCCCGATCTCCAGGGGGAATCTTTCAGACTCTGGAAGTAAGTCTGCCAGATCAAGCATCTCTATATTTAGAGGACCTCACTGGACGTTTTCCTCTATGATTCAGGATGTTTTTTGAACCCACATACAGTAAATTCTAAAATTTTAGTGAATTGGGGAGCTCAGAAAGTTTCATCGAGTTTAGACAACAGAGTGAACATTGTAAGTGTGATCGTTAACTTACTAAATGTGAAAGATCTTAGTGTCCTTCACTGAGAAAAAAAATTGGGGACATTCCAGTTTCACAGGGGTGGAGGTCAGATTTACTTCTGGGGAGGGGGTGCAGAGCAGCAGAGCTGTAGGTCTATGCCCCAGGGTATGAAGCAAGGGGCAGGAAATGGAGGAGTGCATTCCTCCTCTCCTGAATGATCCTCTGTGTGATACAGGGGTGGATTTCAGAGGCCCTTTAGTCAATGGAAGAGATGGCATCCTTTGGGATTCAAAGGCAACAATCAGGATGGAAGTTAGAGGAGTGGAAAAAACAGTAAGGTCTTCAGGTATGCCCACTGTCCCAAACAAGAAAAATGCTGTTTGCCTGTGCCAGTGCTAAGGAATGGAAATAGAGTAATTTATGGCACATTAATCTCTGTTGGTTGAAAGCCCAACAAATACTGCAGTGTCTCTAAAACGTGAGGAACTTTTACATTTCTGTTACATATGAGAAAACAGGTATTTGCCCCCAGTGTTCATTAATGAGAACATTTCCACAGTCCTTTTACCCTGCACATCTTGCCATAAATTATGGTTTGTAGAGCAAATGTCTTCACCTACAATTGCTTCACTTGGCCCAAAACCCAGTCTCAAAAATGCTCATTTGAATTTAAAAACCTCACCAACATCTGGCAAAACATCTTTGGGAATGGCAAAAATGGGTTTTTTAATGTGTCCTTTGATGTTTACTCTTGCATTCCTTCTTCTGGGCCATATATTAAAGGAGCAAGGAGAGATCAGATTAGCTGACAGATAGCAATGCATTTCAAAATCAATGAATTCCTCTGTATTCATCTGTTGGGAAGTGGAAATTTGAGGCTCGCTGATTTAAACTCATGAGTTGCTGAGTACTCAACAATTTTCCTTTTGCATACCAGAGGTGAGCGCTCCAAAAAATTACCATAGCAGCCAAAGTACAAACAACATGAGGAACAATAAAGTTTCCATGACCTCTGAGGCCCAAAAAAGAGATGAGGGAAAAACATTAATTAAACCTGTGCAGATATTGTCATAAAACATCAGTTAATTAGAACTTAATTAGCAGAAGTAAGAGGCCAAGGCATTCCAGTGAGTCTTCTGGGCTAACATTTGCCTTCATCGAAAGACAAACATGGCAGGAAGCGTTTGTTTCCCTGAGTTGTTTTTTGTTTTACAGGTATGCCATTGGTATTTCTTACAAGTCAGCACCGAAGCACGAGTGGATTGGGAAGAATTCTGCCTCCTGGGTGCTTTGCCGCTGCAATAACTCGTGGGTGGTGCGGCACAACAGCAAAGAAATCCCCATCGAGCCCGCACCTCACCTCCGGCGGGTTGGGATTTTGCTGGACTATGACAACGGTTCCCTTGCTTTCTACGATGCTTTGAACTCCCTACACCTTTACACTTTTGACATTACGTTTGGGCAGCCGGTGTGCCCCACATTCACCGTGTGGAATAAGTGTTTGACCATTATAACTGGCTTGCCTATCCCTGACCACCTAGACTCCTCCGAGCAGCTCGCATGACTGCTAAAAGCCAAAAGGTAGGACAACGCATCTTTCCCAGGGCAGCCAGGCGACTGCCCACAGGAGCTTGCCCAGAGCTGACAGACCACATGGCATTCCCAGCTGTCATTGCCGAATCTGGGCAAAACTGAGAAGGGGAGAATTTCTCTTTACTGTCTACTTTGTACAGAAGGACGAGAAGTGGCTTTAATATCTTAGAACTTTCTTTTGAAGTTGGCTTTGGTTCGTTGGTTTTGTATTTAGTCTCTTACAGGAAGATTTATAAATTATTTATAAAAAAAAAGAAAAAAAGAAGAAAAAAAAAAAAAAAAAAGAAGGGAAAGCCTGGTTTGGACACCTGGAAAATGACTTATTTGTTTTGCACAGTGATGATTCTGTTAATTAAAGCTTCGTTAGCCCTTTACATCATTTTATTTTACAGTGGATAAAAGCAGGAAATTGGAAGGATGAAAACTGCACACTGGACAAGTCAGTATACTGCAGGTTTTATTCAGGCCAATATTAGCACTCTCAGTATCAGTCTCACAGAGTGCGAAATCTCCTACTTCACACATGGGAATGTGCAGACGAAAAAAAGCAAAAACAAAGTGATGAAGTGCATCTAGCCAGCACAGCAAAAGAAGAAATTTAAATTTACTTCTATTCACAAGGCAGTGCTCTCTCTGTTCATAAAAAAAACCCCAAACGTGGAATATCTCCTAGAAATGTGAGTGGACAAATCATCTGGTAATTTATTTCATTGATGGCAACATTCCCATCTACCAGTACTTCACCTTTCTCTTTGGAAAACATTGTAGAATCTCTGAGGATGTGAAAGACTGATACCATCTCTGAGGAACAGCAACACTGGAGGAAAGCAGCAGATTCAAGGTCTGACTGTAGACTCATTTGATAAAGCACAGCATCTTTTAAGGATTGATTGTAATAGAAGATGTCACGGTTCTGATGGTAGACGTGTGAATGCTTATTGCTGATTTTACAAGGTTCAACATAGCAAGCCCAGCCGAAACTCGGAAGTGAGACATGTGACACTTTACCATTGATTTTAAATTAAATACAAATGTTTCATTGTTTACACTGTGTAGTCTCTATAACAAAGCAAGGAAATCTGTTTTACATGTGCTGTGTGGAGAAACACTGCAGCTGGGGTTTGCTCACAGTTATCGTTGTCCTGGGTTGTTTGGGAAAGCACAGTTCTCTTTGTGAATGAAGAGTAAATAACAAGTTTTCAGGAGCAATAGGAATCTGCACTGGCAGGCCCGACATTCATCCTGGTGTTGGGAGATGAACTTCAGTAAAGGCAACAGAGGTAGTACCTACTTTATCTCAGAGTTGAATCAGGTGCATTTTTTTTCTCTTTTCCTTCTATAGAATAGAAGCCCTTTGTAATTGCGACAATGCTTATGTATAAACCATCGTTTTGGGAGATGCTTGAGGCATATGGCAACTTTAGAAGAATGGTTTTCCTACAGTGTTTTGTTGTTACTATGCAAGTGGTGAAAATCTGCCTGTGCAGAAAGAGGGTAAATTGAATACCAGCTTTAAGAGAAGACTTGCTCGGTAATTTATAACCATGACTTAGGTGTCTTGAAAAGGATGCCTTAATGCACTTTGTTCACTAATGGGTCCAAAGTAAAATGGTCCCAAGCTCAGCTTCAGATTTTTTAAATACTGACTCTCCAGGTACCAAGCTGTACTACAGTTTGCCTTATGATGATGTAGAAAATTTATGAGCAAGATGAGGAACATGCCTATTTGGTGTTTGGTGTTTTCTTCCTTCTTTTTTTTTTTCATAGAAAATAAATGCCTACCCACGTTCCTTTGATTTCCCCCTTTTGCCCTGAAAATTGCTGAATTAAATGGAGAAAAGTCTGACAGTGTTGCTGATACCATCGCTTTCAGCTGGGGCAGCATCCCAGGGTTCAGAGGTAGGAGCCACTGATCTTTCCGGGGTTGGCATAAATAAGAAAAAAATGTGTACATACAGTGAACTGCAGTGCTTATCGTAGTTTCTTTAATAATAAAGAAATACGTACCCTCAGAAATGAAAAAGTAAATTAATCCCCAAACATTACATTTCATAATTGATCACAACACTACTAATACAATCGGAGGTACGTTGCCTGACCTGTCTTGGGGTGTTTGGAAGGTAGTTGACGTGGCTTGAAAATCGTTACAATGAGTTTACAGGAGATGACAGATGCAAAGCAGTGATAAGAAGATGCAGGCAGAAAGGAGTTTTAATGTAGGAGTTTCTGCCTAGAAGGAAAGGGTATATTACCAAAGTACCTGTGGCAAGTCTGTGTATCTCCTCTTTTGCCAGAAATAATAAATCTAGAAGCTGATTTCAGTAGTGGACAAACTGAAAACACTGTTCAGTGTTTGGCTGTACAAAGGTAGCAGAGAATGAGCTGGATGGAAGTAATACCATGAATTTGGAAAGGTCCCAAATGATCTCACATATTTTCATTGTAAAGCTAGACGGTTAGTCTAAAGGCCGATCACGGTTTTGGCCAATGGCAAAAGGATGGTCTGTTATCTACAGGCCTTGTGCTATCTTTTTTTCATTTTAACACAAAATGCTTAATTTGGCGATAAGCCACCTTTCTCCAGTGGACTGTTCGTTCAGTCAGTACTCTTTGTGTGTATATGTTTGTGTATATATGTGTTCATATGTATGGGTACACACACACACACGCACCTCCCCGGTGTATGCACAAATAGAGAGCATAATTTGTGTATATACAAACATAACATGTATACACACACAGGCTGACAGTAATTAGTCAGGAGTTTATTTTTTTTGCTTGTTTCTTGAACAATTTCATATTCTGTATGACTTTGAGGAAACAAGTTTGCTATGAATGGTATTCTTCTGGACATTTTTAAAAATAAACAAAATCTGTTTATTTTACAATACTTGATTCAATGCCTGATTAATCAATAAAAACATCCATTCTAAACTGTAGCTTCTGTGGTCTGTGGCATTTTGCATGGTCCATAGCAATCAGGTAAAGTCTGGGGGAACGGTAATCCTTGTGTAAAGATAAAACATGGTAATTTAATGTAGCATGCTGTCTTAGGTGAGGGTTTTCCCCTGACTTTTGGAATTTTTGTGACTAGGAATAGCATTGAATAATGCCACGTTTAAGAAAGGTAGATTTTTGAGGTGATAGCCTGGTGAAATGTGAGCGAGGAACATAGTAGATCAAGCCTGTGTTGATATAATGACTGTTCCTGAGGTGTGTTTCATTGTGACGTTGGGATTCAGCAAAGTTAGAGCAAACTGTAGCACAATCTCCTTAGAAGACATTAGCATTAGCAGGGCAGTCAGAGCTCATCTCTAGCTTCAGGTAGTGGGACGGTGGGGGACTTTTCTCTCTGCGAGACTAGGTAAGATTAGGCTCCCAAGTGTTAATGCACACCTAATGGGGAAAAAGTCAATCAGGAGCATGCTGTAGCTCATAATAAGTAGACTGTCTCCAGCCTGCTGTATTTCCTATTGTCGGCTTTCAGAGAGCAATTAGAGAGCTGAAGTTGCTGCATTTTCTGCCATGAGTTTATTCTGTGCCTGTTTTGGGTATCCCATTCCTCAGTTGTTCAGCAAAGGGACCCCCACTGAGCAGTGGGTCCCAAAGTAGGAAGCATAAAAAATCCCTGAGGTGTGAGTACTGTCTGAAAAGCTGGAAATCAGCAAACACAGATGCAAGCACATGCATGTTCTTCACTATATTAGCAATAGTAGGTCACTAAACAGCAGTGTGCATCATCGGTTTTAATCCCAGATTTTAATTGCAAAGGCTATATTCTTTCCAAGTTAGAAAACACAACAGGACACTATTGACAGCACAAATTAAAGTGTCAGCTATTTAACCATTCCATTTTGAGACGGTCAGCGTTTATAGCTCTGTGAAGAACTACTGGCTGTGGGAGATTTCATTAAACTATTATTTGACATCAAGCACAGTATAAGTATTTCTCTTTCTTAATTATTCTGATAAAACAGCTCTGCTCTTAGCTACAACAGCACAAATTACAGATAAGCCCACGCACCAAAACCAAAATGAGAACTGCTAGTGGCTCTGATCTGTATCACCAAAACCGAGGCTGTTCATTTTAATTGCCAAAAAGTGTCTTCATTTCTGTTTAGGAGTGAAAAAGTGTTGGGTCCAAACAGGAAGTACACACTGGTCCACCTCAGTAACTGGTCAGGGCACACCTGGTCTGGAGACTGTCAATGGGGATGCTTTGGGAAGCCAGTGGTCAACAAAGAAACATGCACAGGTTGCTTACCTAGTGATGTACTGCCAATTTTCTTGTAATGCCATCTCTAATGTCTTTTCATGTAGTGATCTTTCCACTCGTGGAAGTATGTATTAAGATTTAGAAATGCAAAACGCAGTCTTTTCCTGTGTTATTGGGTTGGTTGCCCCTGTAGAACTTAACATCTTCTGCATAGTGTTCTGAACATGAACATCAAACTTTGTCTTCTCCACAGGGAGAAAAGCCCTGGTCACTCCCAAGTGCTGATGGTGGCTGTTCCCCATTATGCAGAGCTGTTCATTTTTATTGCGCTTTTACTTTCTAACCTTTGATTTAGCAGTTGATTTTAATATAAAAATAATTAAGAGATTAAATAGCAAAGATGCTAGCAATGCTTTGGTGTGGGTAAGACTCTTGGTTTGGACCGTGAGGTTTAAGGTATATAAATCTGTGCACATAAATCTCTGTGCCAGAATAGACTGACTTGTCATTCATGTGGGACTTAAACAGGATGAGTCCAAGTGTGTTCTTGTGAGTCAGGCTTTTTCATTAACTCCACTGTTGGTCTGGAATATTCTGTTCTTTAACTTCTTTTGAATGGGTTTCTCATTCAAGTGCTGACCATGTTAGTAAGACTGGGATTAAGATAATCTTTCACCATGTTACTCAATCTCTACACTGTCCTGTGCCTCCGAACCCATCAACAGCAATCATAACCTTTGCAACATCACCTCCAGCGTGCGGAATGATGCTAACCCATTGAGCAAGTATTTCTCTTTCCCGGGTAGGATTCATCTTGCTTTGAGTAAGGAACTCTTAACACAAATGATTATACCAGTCCAAGGTGAGAGGCTCCCATATTTTCCATAGATGATATAGGAAAGACATGGGCCTGAACACCAACAGCATTGAGGCAGTTCTGGTTTAGAAGCATGACAATGTATAAGGAAGGCCTGAAGTCTTACCCTCCTACAGTGTGACCAACAGTGTCACTACTGCTGCTGCCTGAGAAGAAGGTTGGAGGCAGCAACAGAGTTCTGGAGTGGGATCATTCGGAGTGACAGGACAGCTGGCTGGAAACCTGCTACCGTTACCTGCCCTGGCAACCTTGCTGCAGCTCTGCAACGTGTGCCTGCACCTATTCTTCCTTTTGTAATGGATCAGACCCTGACCCACATTCCCAAATGACAGGAAAAAAATATTGCAGGTATACATTTGAAATCCTGACCTGAATGAAAGCAGCAGGGCAGGGATGACAGCTCCAGGCCTTGATTCTCTTGTATTCACTCAGACTTTTACATCTCCTGACTTCAAAGCAGATAGTTTTGATTTACATAGAGGTAGGTACAAGCCCATGAATCTTCAGCTTCCAAAGGGTCAAACCTGAGTGAAGCAGGAGCCCCGGTGTGAACAGCTCAGCATTCCTGTTAAATCACGCCTTTGGAGAAAGCATATTGGCTGCTAGCAAAACTGCAGTTTCCCCTGGGCTGATTCCCAAGGCCAGCACAGGTGTGCTTTCAAATGAAAAGTTCTTTTAAAATGCCCAGTTCAATAACATTCTTCTCGGGTGAATTATTCAGGCCAGGCTTTGCTCTTTTCTCCAAGCAGGGTGGGAACAATTCTCTTCACAGGTGCTGTGTTACTTTTGTAAAAGTCATGAGAACAGCAGATATAGTTAAGTTATGATACAATGTTGCCACAGAAGACTATTGTTCTTGGACTTCTATTTAAAAATGAATAATAACTGAAGAGGTTTAGAAGTCTACTTCCTCTAACTGTTTGTCCTAATTTATATAATTATTTGAATGTATGGAGATGTTTCCCTCTTGAGGACTACCACCTCATTTATTTTTGATACACATAGACACGTAGTAATTAGGAGTATTCCTGAAAATCCGTGAGGTCATGGAACAGCTTATAACCAAGCCTATGGAATACAGCAAATGCAGGCTTTGCATTCTGTGTTACGTTTGTCATTGAACAGGGAATAAAACCTACAGCTGTTTAGATCACAGAAACACAATTAAAAAATGACAACTGGCTGCCACACAAGAGGTTGAGAAAGTTTCCATTAGCAGTTTTTTATTTCTCCATCATTTTTATTTTATAGGGAGAACAAACTATTCACCTTGAAAATAGTTCTCTGTTGTCCTTCCATTTCTTCGCCTTTTCTGCTTTCTGTCTCATGTTCAGATTTTAAATATTAGAGCAGCAAGAAATGAGTGTTTTTAAAACTTTTTTCAGGAGACTCACAGAAAATCATATGAGAATTCAAAATACTAATGCCATATGGTACCTTGAAAGTGCAGAATATTTTTCAGGTAGAAGTTAAAGAAGGAATGCAGATAAGCCTGTCACTCTTCTACAATTACTGAAATATTTGGTTTCATTATTCTGGGCTTAATAGTATTCTTCTCTAATTAAGCCTGTGTTAGGAGACCTGATTAAGGAGCACAAGCTGAGTAATAGTACATTATTTTAGGATAACCATGAAACAAGTTCTCTTTAATAGCAATATATATATTCTTCCTCATTAACGTCAGCTCATTTGTGGGTAATTTTTAATTTTTACATATTATGTGTCTTCTCTGGGAGTGGTTCCCAGCCCAGAAATGTCTGTCTCTTTTGGGAAGTATAGGGTCTAGTTCCTTATAGGACTGGGAAAAAAGTCTTCCCTGTGGCAGATGTGAAGGTGGTGCTGACACAGCGAGAACATCTTCCACTGGCAGGGGGCAATTTGATCTGTATTTCTGTCATCTTTTCTGTGCAAGTCACAATGATGGACAAACTGAGGATGAAATAGGTTCATCCAGATTTTTGGGTGCAGCAAGAGGTGGAAGACCTTGCTGGTGAGTCATGAGTAGTGATTACAATCAGTGGTAGACGCAACCCAGAGCTGGAAATTAGCAAATGGAGATTGTCCTTATACCATCAGTAACATATCCTTTTAATTTCTTCAAGTGACTCTGACTTCTCTATTTGTCTACCAGTTTGCATACACAAGCTGCTTGAACATCTGTTAAAGTTGGAGTTGAAAAAGTTTGGGGTTCTTTCTAATTGCTATGTTTTTGTCAAACTATCTTGGAAACAAACAGTGCTGATATTACGTCAGTTTCTTATGGCAGAGGGAAGAGATAAGGAACAACGTAGGACCAACAGAATAAATACAGGTGCAGACTGAGTTTGGAATAGCATAATACTGCTCATGAACATCATTTCCATCAATCCTAATTTAAATTATTCCTGTAGGTGAAGAGAGAGAAACACGACTGAATTCAACCGTGGCATGTACATGAACGTATGTCAGTACAAAGTAGCACAGGGGCTGAAATGATTGAAAAGCAAGTCTTTTCTGTAAAATTCATAGTTGATATTGTTTCTTTTGTAACACATGGGTCATAATATTCCTACATGGTATGTATTTAAACAAACAGGAAATATTATTAAGGAAGTGCCCTGAATTACGCTTACAAACACAAGACCGATTGAGGAAATTAGGATAAATCTTTGAATGACATACACAAAAAGAACAACAGAAAAAAAGAAGTTATTTATTCACAATCAATAATTCAAATAACTGTACCCAAATCATCCTTTCTTATTAGAATCCTAACGCTGCCTTCCCACGTCTCTCCATGGAGAGGATGAAACAGGAACGCTTTGTCTTTCTGTTCTTATGAAGTCAGTGCTCCATATTCGTGTTACTTGGAAATCTCTCAGGATGAATAAATTTAGTAGGAACAAGTACAGAGTTCTCAACAGTCACAGAGCCTGAATAAGCCATTAGCCAGTTTCAAGGATAAATTACCATCATTATGAATGCTTTCATGTATTTTTAACTGTGCAAGAAGAAACACCAAGCATTAAAAAAAAATGTAGTGACCAATTCTATATAGATGTGGGAATAGATGTAATTTTTTCCAGCTACAAAGCAGCTCTTTGGTACAGGGACAGGAAAATATTTTTATGGAATTGGTATAAAGCACCTGCACTTGCACTGGTTCTCATACCCAGGCATACATAAGCCCTGTAGCCCAAGGTCCCGACAGCCTTTTATCTGCCTGGGCAATTCAAACGCTCTGCAAATCATGATGAGGGGTGGGTTGGTGTGTGTGGGTGCAATGTTCCCTGAAAATGTTTCCACTGGCCCAATTTTTTCCTGCTTCCCACAAGTAAAGGGAGAGGCAAGCAAGCTCAAAAATGTCTTCGGCTCTAATCCTGCCCTGACATTTCTCATGGCAGAAACAGTGAGGCCATAGGCTGGCCCTTGTCCCCACATCTTGTGTGGCAATTATGGTACGAAGCTCCAGGCACACTCCTCTGGTTAAGTAACTTGACATCACAGAAAGAGAGGTTAGATTAGCTCCACTAGCAAGGTGTCATTCATCCTCATAGGAAGGTCTGTGTAAGGAGGCTGAGACACATTTTTCCATTTCTCCCTGTTTCCATGAAGGCCTGGAAAGCCACATCCTTATGCCCCATGTTTGGGAGCGCTTGTAGGCAGGCAGGCTTCACAGTTAATTTTGAAGAGTGGAAAATCATTGCCCCATGGTTTTCTCCCCACTGTTCCAGAAGTTTGACATCTGGGAAAGAAAAAAGTCATCAAATTCCACTGCATAAATGCTCATACCACTCATCTTCAGTGTCAAAACAAAGACAGTGCACAAAAAGTCAGCCAAACCTGTGTGTGCAAAATTGGTATTTGTTACAACTGTTTCATATTTGACACATTTTTAATCAGATATTAAATCAGTAACAGAAACAAAGTTGAAGATTTATCATGACAAGAGATCTGATAAAGAGAGAGAAATAGAAGTTAAGGACAGAAATAAAATAACTGGGGAATGCACCCGGGGAGGCAAAGCCAGAAACAGCTGCTACCATGTTGCAACGATGCTTGTAGAAGCTCATCTGGAACACTACAAAATTCTGGTCGATCATAGTGAGAAAGGTGGTGTTCAGTGACACAGGAGAGAGAGCCTAGGTAGGAAGGGGAGATGTGCATGTGGTTTATTTGGTCTAGCAGTTGATGGGCAAAGGAACTTAAGGTTGTTGTGTCTTTAAACATATGATTTCGGGTAGCACCAGGAAAGGAGAATAGCAGCTTTAAATAAAATACAATAATAGTATGAGAATAAATGTGGTCTGTCTATAAACAGGTTTATAAATAGGTCCATAGAAATTGAGACAGTTGCTCTACAGTAGAGCAGGATGAAAAAAGGACCCTTCCTGCTTCTGAGACAAAGTTTAGTTGGTAAAATTAATCTCCTTTTAATCCAAATGCCCGAGTATTAGTTGACTAGACCTAAGCATATTTTCTAGGCGTTTCTATAATGAACAGGAAGTAAATAGCATCTCAGGGGTCTACTCATCCCAGTTATTCTAGCAACCTAACTTACAACAGGAAGAATCAATATCGCTCTACATAGTTAGCAAAAGAGATATCGACTTTTTTATAGTGGCAATTATGGAGTAAAACCATTTCTTTGGATAGAATACAGACATTTACAGACAGCTTCCGACTTAAAATCCCTGCTGTGCTGAAGTAAACAGGCAATTTTTCATTGGCCTCAGTGGAGCTCATTATGCACCCTTCAGTATGGACAAGGTGAAACATACTGAATGTAGGCATCTTCCCTAACCAAAGAGTGTTCTAGCCACAGAGCCCTTGTTTTTTCAAAGCAAGTTACTTGTAATAATGCTTCAGTAAAATGGCCACCCAGGCAAAGTCAATGAATGAAAACGCATCTGTTTGACCACACAACAAATGTTTCTTGGAGATACATGTGCTTGTATGCATTCAATTACATTGAACACGTGCACAAGCATTTGAGACTCCAAACTGGGTAAGTCATCTGATGCTGCAAAATGTTAGCTGTTAATAATTAGCATTGTTCTATCATTATTCCTAAAGTTTGTTTTAATAGATGTCACAATCAGATCTCCTCTGGCATTACCTGAATTCAACTATATGACCACATCAAAGCTAGAATAGGTAGAGACCAGTTGACATGGCTGCATCATTAATTCCACACAATAGTAAGACTAACTCAGTTTGATAGTTACAAATACTAAATTCATAGTGCCTGTGCCAAACAGGTTTTGTTTATGGAATGAAGAGCCCCTTGGTGTAATTCTCTTCTAATGGAAAAGTGTCTAATTATAATTTAAAAGGAATGTACAAGAGACAGCTGAGAAGTGCTAGATCTTTAGCTTGTAAGTCGGATGCTGAGGTCAAAAGTACTTATATTACCATGTAATTTATTTGCGTCTTCTGCAAAGGAAACAGGGCTGGTTCTCTGAAGGATAACTGAGAGTCCTTTTCATATTCATAGCAGATTGTTTTGGATGGCTACCATCCAGAAAAATCTTAATGAAGAGAGAAAAATAGTCTGTGGGTGGATGTAAATACGACTTTTCCAAGGTTTTATCTTAGACTCACCTCTCTACACTGTGTAGTTTACTTTCAGTGGTTTCTTTTTATCTATTTCTAAACAGCACAAGTATTTATCGAAGGATGCGGTGGTGAAGTATGATTCATCCTTCAGTTTAATAGAGTGCATAGTTGAAAAAAACCGTTCACATGCAAAGTATTGTTAAGTGCTTGTTCTTTGTAAAAGGGAAGGAAATGACTCAGGCTGGAGAAATGTTATAGTGAGGACTGTTGATGCTCTTCAAGCTGATAGACAAAGAATTGCTCAAATAAAAGGTGAGAGCTTCTGCAGGAAGCACTTTCTGATGGGAAAAGGATTAGCGCTTCAGGAAGGTTAACTAAAGAAAACTGACAGAAAATCACCCAAACTAGGCAAATATTTGGGAAAAGGCTTGACAAAGAGGGATTTCACAGGTTTGAGTCACAGTGAAAAGTGGAATACGGACAGGATTGAGATAGTCTGGTGTGCTTTGTAGGGACTGCTCTGAGGATTTCTATTTGCAAAAAGTACAGGATGAAAAGGGTAGATCAGGTACTTAGGGATATGGTTTAGCATAGGACAGGAACAGTTGGACTTGATGATCTTAAAGGTCTTTTCCAACCTTGTGATTCTGTGATAAGTTATGAAACTGCACTGACCCATCCTGTTTAGGGGTCTCTGAGTCAGAAGCTGCAGCAGAAAATAAAGGAACCGAAATGCGATTTGAGAAAGAAGGGAGAATATTTTCTTTTCCTTTTCTACTCATTCAAAAGAAAAAGTGCACTGAAATATCCAATGGCATGAAATGAGATACAATGAAAAATTTTGGTAAATTGACATTGTCTCTCCTTCCCTTTGTGATTTGTAACAGCAATGATTACCGAAATGGAGATGGCTTTTAAACTGTTAACTTATTTTCACTGGTTGTGGCAACTTGGTTCATTACTTCTGTTAATTTTAAATGTTTGAACAAAATGTTCCTTCGTTTCTGCTGCCTAAAACTCAGTCAGCCTACGATCCTGATTCAGAGGCAAGCAGGGCATTACCTCCATAGGTATTTCCCAACTGACACTTGAGTGGAATTAATCTTATTTCTGTATAAATCCTGGGCCCTTCCAATAGCACAGAGGGAATGTGGAGCAGCTCCTTTTCCAGCTCTAGTTAACCCTACCAAAGGTTTTGGTAAATAACGTAACTAGGCTGGTACTGTGTCCCTATGAGATGTCTATGTTTGGGTGCTTGGTGGGTTGATGTGACAGAAGTAGCACTGATTTGCCTTTTAGATAGAAGCAGGAACCAACTGAGAGGTTAAAAGCAATGATGGATGATTTTGTGCCGAACTGCTGGAGTGGAATGTGTCTGAAGGGTGCTGAGGAAGTTTGATGCTGGATGATGAGGAAGTTTTTGCCATGGCATTGGTGAGCTCTCACTGTCAAGCAGGTTGATGAAATGTAACTACAGTCACTGTAATGCAAAAGGACTTTGACAAAATCTTTGTAAGGTTATTGTGCTCTGAATAGTGTTAAAATAAGGAATTTTGTAAATGTAAATGAACTTATTTGAATAAAATACTGCAGATGTATTGTGGGATACATAAAAATGAATGTGTAATCTAGATGATTTGGGTTATAAAAGATGGTGCGTTGGCCATCTGTTGGTAATTTTCTTTTACCAGGCTAAGGAAATTGTGGATATGAAAAGAAATAACAATTTATTAGGACGTTCTTGGATTGTATGAATGTGTCTTGATTTTTGTAATAAAGAATGTTAACTCTACCTCTTAATTTCTGCTAAAGTAAACCTGTGACTTTCAACAATTGTTTTAGTTTGGTCTAGTTTAACAAAAATAAGAGTGGTAGTTAAACCTTATCTAATCTCCGTTTAAAAGAATGGTCAACAGATTAGTAATTTGTTAGTGAATCACTGCCACACCAAGGAATTCGCACTGAAGGGAAGCCACAGGGCATATGCAGCTTAAGGAAGCTTTCCAGAGATTTATCCCAGGGTTAGCCTTGAGGAAAACGGCGAAATCTGTAGTGAGGAAAAACACCAGTTGAACACATGGGTGGATGTGCCTGAATTTTTATGACCAAGGGTAGCCACCTTCAAGTCCAGGGGAAGGAGAGGGTTCCCACCCTCACAATCTCACATCAGATCCATGTGACTCCCTGAAAACGAGCCACTCTTCCCAGCTCACATAAGCTTTCTCCTCCATGTAATGTCATAGGAACTGAAATGGTCCTGGAGCAAAATTATTTTGTGGTGTAGAGCTATTGAAGACAAGGATAATAACAGCAAAGCTAAATTTGGAGAGGTGCACAGGTAAGGGAGAGAACAATGAGGAGCTTTACTGGGATTAATGAGCTGTGGACAAGATGAATAAAACAAAGTTCAGAGGATTTTTTCTCTCTCTCTCTGAATCAACATAGTTTTGGGATTATCTCTGAGTCACAAATTCCAGACAGCGGTATTAAAAAAAGTTTAATTTCACTTTTGGCTGAAAGACAGCTTTCCATCACGTTCCCACAGCCTTACCTCAGAGATACCCTATCTAAACTTGTTCAGAACTGCTCGTTGAGCTCGTAATAGAAGAATCACACCTATTTAGTCAGGTTTTATTACCAAAAAAATGAAAAGAATCTAAATTACATGACCCAACTACAATACAAGCTTTATAAATTCTACATGTTTCTCCTGGCAGAGGCATGAAAAGATACATAGTTAATCATTCCTTGAATTAGCATGCTTTGTCATCACTTTCATCAAGGGAAGCTCTCAGTGTGCTGCAACTATCGCAGCCCTGTGCTGGTCTCCCATCAAGCAGGGCTCGGCCCGGCCCAAGTGCTGGGAATGCTCCACATAGCATCCTTGCTCTTCTCAAAGTATGTACTGAGCCCCATTTTACTACTGTATT
The DNA here is from genome assembly GCA_020800305.1 of Porphyrio hochstetteri. NCBI lineage: Eukaryota > Metazoa > Chordata > Aves > Gruiformes > Rallidae > Porphyrio > Porphyrio hochstetteri. The sequence continues at coordinate 139,908,793 of CM036905.1, forward strand.
ATATATCAACACCAGTAAAGAGGTTCAACTTGAGCACATGTGGACCTACTGAAGGAGCTGAACTGAAGCTAATTCTGACACCTAGAGCCATAAACATACAAATATGGCAGTTAGGCAACATTCTGCTTGCTGTGTTTGATAACCGATACCACATACCCTACTATTTTTTTTTCCCTTGCTTTAGGTTTAAAGTCCCTAGCTGATACAGTGTTTTCCTATAAAACACGTATCTTTGATTTTTTTTCATCCTTTGTATTGCTTCCTTGTGGATTCTTTTCAACTGATCTACATAGCTTTTACTACAAAGGCATTTCCCAAAACTGCATGCAAGACTTTAGCAGCTGTTCAGAGCAGAAGGATAAAAACAACCATCTTTCAAGGACATCGCCAGTCTTCGAAACCCAGTATGGTTCTTGCCTTTCTCATAACACCATAGCAATGTTGAATAACATACCTGTCATGCTCTATAATCTCTTCAGGAGAACTACCTCCAGCCTGACTTCACCTTGTCAGGATCATGTTTGTTTTCAGTCCTGCAATGAAAGTACTGCAAGGAATTTACAGTCCAGCTCCACATCAGCTGCAAATGTAACACATTTATCCATTGTTCCACCTCTTTGGGGTGTCTGGGTGTTAACCAAGAGGTGTTCAGCCTGAGACAAGTCCTCCCTTCCTCTGAGGAATACCTATCAGTACCATTATTGTCGCACAGAACTTAATGATAGCTACTCTCTGAGCAGAGGTTTTGTAATGGCTCTTAGACCTACTTCTGGTACTTTCAGTTAGATAAGATTTCCTTTGCTTTGTTTCCAAGATTGTCACATGAGACAGTGCCAGAAGCTTCACTAAGCATCACCTACGTGACAAGTACTGCCTCTCCTCTCTTCCCAGTTACCGTGCTGTAGATGGAAATAGGATTTGTCAGATGTATTTGTTCCTGACAAATACATGTTAACTTTTACTCCTTTTGAAGTTATCTTCCAGGTGCTTGCCAATTTATTTTACATGAACAGGCACATAAAGAACTGACAACAGTGACTGGTATTCTAAAAAAAAAAAAAGTAATTCTCTTTCCAAAAAAATTACTAAATGCCTTCTCCAGGTAAATTAATGTGCAGTATGAAACAAAATAAAATTTCAGAACAGCTGAAAGAAGAAACAGATAATCTATGAGAAGTTTGGTTCAAAACTAAGACACCTAATTGCTGACATGTAAAAGAACAGTGCTCAAACACAGGCATCTAGAGCCATTTGAGAAACCCCAGGGCATGGGAGTATCTAAGGGGGCTGCCAGATGTGCCACAGGATCTATGGGGAGCATGGATTGTCTGGAACAAGTAAGCCAGGTATTCTAGACACATAAAATGTCCCATAGTTAACAACTGGGTCGTTCCTGAGTTGACCTAAATTAACTGACCTTAATTTTGTCATTTTAATCTCTAATGGAATCTCTACTCATTCAGTTTTATGTTACTGCTGAACTTTGATCCTCTGTTTTTGGCAGACCCTCTTGGGCATATCATCTTGAGACTAGGGCTAAAAGGAAAAAAAAACCAACCCAACTTTTTTTTTATTTCCTGCCATTTTAGAAAGCAGTTATTTTTATGTATAATGGGAAGGAGGAGGAGGAGAATCTTTTCCCTTTGATATATCCTCCTCATAGCAGACTTACTGGGAGCTGTTTAACTGCCTTTGCACCAGTAATTACAGTGAATTCTACTTGAATTTGAATTTCTGGTGTTCTCCCAAGCTTTGAAAAAAGGCAGGGAGCAAAAAAGGGGATTCACATACAGGTCTGAGTTTAGAAAAGTCCTTAGGGGGTACAGTAAAGCACTAGCCTAATCTAGGAAGAAAAGAGATCATGTGAAAAAAATTTCATACCATCAGGAATCAGGAGATTGCTGTGAAATAACTGGGGAGTCTTAGAATCAGAAAGGAATATGAATAAGGAAAAAGAGTGAGCTGAAGTTATTTTTACTTGCACAGAAGCAGCTAACAGGTGCCTTTTATCTTACTTACAGTATGTTGCAGAAGGCTCGAATTCCTTCATCAACATCATGTGGTCTATTCATTTAAGGCCAGGATCTCTTTGCTCCCAGAAGGATACTCACTGCAAGGGCTGGAGGTGTGCAGAGGTTTGGTGCTGCCTGTGCTCTGGACATGTTGTAGAGGGGTAGATACATCTGCTTGGAGACCAGAGAACAGCATAGCAACCTTTCTGCACCCCTAATGAAGGCCACTTAAGTGCTCAGGATGCAGCTGTATGTCTGTCTGTCTGTCCAGCCTGTGCTGGGATGGGAGGGTGGGGTGGAGGTGGGGGGGTGGGGCGCAGTCTTATCTTTTGCAGCAGCCCCCTTTTCTCTGCATCAGTACCACTTGCCAGCATGTCAGCTCCAGCCCCAGGCTCCTGCTGACTTCTGTGTACTCTGACCACTCTCACAGTCTGGGGCTCGTCTCCCACGTGCCAGACACGTGTGGGGATCAAAATTAATGTTGCCTTCACCATTAGCAAAGAGACCATGTGGATGGCAAGGACCCATTACACACATCATTATGTTCTCTTTTAGGCATGTCCACTTTGGCAAACACCCAGTGGTTCCTGCTGCCCATACACAAGCCAACTGCGGTGTGGAAGCTCCAGAGCTGTGTTAACATTGGACTTTCCCATGTCAACATATAAATTTAGGAGGCAAAGTGGAAGAAGTGAATTGCTTTGTTGCAACATAACTCCCGTGCTAGCAGAGCCATATACTTTCCAGCTGAGGCAGGCTTACAAATGGTATTCCCAGAGTGTGGGTCTTCTCTACCCATGCATGCATTCATGCTTTGACCAATTAACATCTCATCCATCGACGTAAGTGTAATACAAGCTAAGTCTTCATAAAATGGATTTGAAACAAAAACATTTTTTTAAGTGTCCTGGCAACGAGACTTAACAACTTTTTTCCAAATATGTTTCTTTTTAAAAAGCCATAAATTTGTAGCCTCACATTTTTTCCAGAATTATAGCAGTGGATTTAATCCAGCTTCCTATCTGTTTTGGAGATGTCATTTTTGTGCTTTGAAAATCAATCAGACTAGAAAAAGTTGAAGAAAAAAATAATTCAAAAAGTTGAAAATTTATTTAATGTATTTTTCAGGATCAATTTTAATTTAATAATATGAAAAAGCATGTAAACCCCATGGTTCTGGTTCAACAAACAGATCATAGAATTATAGAATGATCTGGGTTGGAAGGGACCCCAAGGATCATAGAGTTCCAACCCCCTGCCACAGGCAGGGCCACCAGCCTCCAGGCCTGGATCTACACAAGGTTGCCCAGGGCCCCATCCAACCTGGCCTTGAACATCTCCAGGGATGGGGCATCCACCACCTCTCTGGGCAGCCTGTTCCAGCACCTCACCACTCTCTCTATAAAGAACTTCCCCTAATATCTAATCTAAACCTCCCCTCCTTTAGTTTTAGTCCATTCCCCCTTGTCCTGCCATTGTCTACCCTTTTAAAAAGTTGATTCCCCTCCTGTTTGTATGCTCCCTTCAGGTACTGGAAGGCTGCACTGAGGTCACCCCACAGCCTTCTCTTCTCTAGGCTGAACAAGCCCACCTCCCTCAGCCTCTCCTCGTAGGGTAGGTGCTCCAGCCTTCTAATCATACTTGTGGCCTCCTCTGAACCCTGTCCAACAGTTCCACATCTTTCTTGTACTGGGGGCCCCAGATCTGGATACGGGTAGTCTGGATGGGGCTTCATGAGGGCAGAGTAGAGAGTCATAAGGGCAGAGTAGAGAGGGAACATAGCAAGCACAGTAACATAGGAAGCAATCTTAAATGTGTTCCAACAGTTAAGAACATTATTTTCATTGTGAATCTGTCTAAATTCCAGAAGGCTTCTCTTTTTTTTAGACTCCAGGCCCAGAGCTGCCAGCCTTGCTGAGGTCAGCACTACATACCCTGTGGAGTGCTTAGTAGCAAGCCTCAGCTTCAGCTTCCAGAGGAACAGCTAGAATAGGATAAGTTATGTCTAATAGGAGGAGAAAGTGCTTGCAGGACCTGGATGAGGGTCTGAAGCCATTTAAGTTTCATCCCAGTCTACTTGTCATTCAGAGCATAGATTCAGCAAATACAGGGGTGGGTTCTCACACTATACGTTAATTACCTTTAATATTTTCCCTAAATAATTGAACAGTTTATGCAGATAGGTATCTAGACAGCTGGATTGGTGGCTTTAAGCCCAGAGACTGGCAACTTCTCTCTTTTCTCTGGAGAGTGGCCTTGAAGGCCAGTCCCCAGGCTGGGGGTCTACCCTCATACACAAGTCAACTGTGTGTGCAGCCATAAGAAGGAATGTACCCTTTGGAGGATGCCAGACGCTGGTGTGAGCATGCCAGGGCAAGCTGCAGGCTGGCTCCAGGAGGTAGCTGGTGCCCACTAGCAAGGCATGCCACCGGGCACCAGCTATGAATCCAGCTCCTTTGGAGCATATCAGCACAGCTGTAACCCCTCTCCCATGGGGGATCCATTAATGGGGCATTCTTCAGCCCATGCAAAGACATGAGGAAGGAGTGTGCACAGTTTCTGAGTACACAGCGTGTAGTTATTGGCTAATAAGTACTAATATTCTTACTGACAAGGCTTTGCTGGCCCTGCAGCCATCAGTCAGTCAAGGAAGTGCCATCCCTCATGGCGTGGCTGAACCATTATCTTGCTGAGCTGCGATCATCTGCCTCTCTACTTCCCCCCACCAGTCTTCACATCAACATTTCTCTCTGAAGTTCTGGACTAAGCATTACAGGTTCACTCATGCCTTTCTCACTTTTCTTTTCTTAGCTTAACAGAGGGCCAAGGGATCCCCAGCAGCATTTCTGCAGGAGCAGCACTGAGCCAGGCTCAAGGAGGCATCTGGCAAAGCTGGACCCTGGGCTGTATCTCCCTCAGCACTGAAACTCAGTTTCAGCCAATGACTTAAACCAGGACCTTCCAGTGCAAATGTCTCCTAAGTGTGCACTCAAGGTGGGTTCAAAGATTGGAATAGGTAGAGAGTTTTTATACTGAAGTTGTCCCAGGTTTTGCTGCAATGGAATTATGGTTTTAAATATAATAAATCTTAACTTAATTCCACTTTTAGTTAATCTAGTTTCAGCTGCACATGAAAACACACAATTCAAGATTTAAACAAATCAAAAATCCCTTTTTTGAGAAATAGATATACCTGTAACAAAGGAGGTGGAAAATTTCTTAGAACAGTAATGCTTTTAGAACTTGGCATTATATATATATATAATTGTTTTGGGGAAAAAAGGAGCTTTTTGGGGAAAAACATCTTTCCCCCTTACTGTTTAAATCATCAGATAATTTAATAAACAGAGAAGAACCTCTCTCTGCTTGTCATATTCTCACCTGGAATCTCAGCTATAAAAAACTAGTCCTTTGTTAAGACTTAAAACCCTCTACTGTGAAAGGGAAATACAATAACCTTTGCTGTATATATACCAGGTGTCATTCTCCAATAAGCACTGTTGATAGAGAGATGTTTAATCCTTGATGGTAATATCTAGGACGTATTGAATTGCAATAAAAACACTTTCCAGACACAGTATCTTCCAGGATTATAAAATCTATGGACAAACCATATGAATCTGTACAATGGCATTAAATACTGACTAGTAGTGCCAGGGAAGTTCGGGTAATGTTATAAGTTTGATCTCTTACGTGGGAAAAATTCAGAGTGTTTAATAGATTTATTAAGTGGCAAGATTTTGTTCCTGTGTATCAAGTCAGCAATAAATTCTTATGTTACTACTGTTGTAAAGCTCAGCAACAGAAACCTGAAGCTGCATTATATGACTCTCCCCTAGGAAAGGTCAACGACTCCAGTCAGTGCTGCACAATGACGGTGGAAAGCACCAGATTCATACAAAAAAAAAACCCCTAGGAAGGATTGTGATCCAAAGTCAGTACTATACGATTGCAATTTAATGTACCACTTTGAAAAAGCCACTTGATTATCGAGGCCAAGATATTCACTGAAAGCTGAATTCAGGCAGCAAAAATGTTATTAAAAGACATGGAGAATTCATCATGAGCTGAAAATTACAGGGAAGAGTAGGAGGAAGAAAAGGCTAGAGGCAGAAGGTAGAGTGATTTCCACCCATTCTCATATGACATTCTTCATCAGGCATCTAACTTGGACATAACTTTAAAAACCCTTTCTCAATCTAGCATCATTTTTAATCCTTATCCTGCAAGATAGGCTGTGGCTTTTAAATGTCTGTGGGTCACTCTTATGCCTTGAAAAAAGCAGGGAGATTAACACCTTTTTCAACACGAAACCCCTAAATAACAGAAACACAGCAAGAAAAAAAAATCTCACATCTCTTAGGGCCCTGCCCAGGTTATCTTTGTGTTTCTGTAAGACCCAGCTCATTGTTACCACTGACAAGCAAATTGCAGGTGTCACGCCCACCACAGGCACAAACTGGAAACCAGGAGAAAGTTGAGATAAAGGGTTAATGTGGCTCCAGGAGCTTAGCACGAGGCAGAAGTCTGCTTCTATGTTCCAGAGCTTGAAATAGGCCTTATTTCCACCTCCAGGCAATACCAAAGTATCTTACAGGATTCATAGGAAGGCATGTTGCAGGCAGGGAAGTTTTCAAATGAACTGGGATTAATCTTGCCTACCAATTAAATGCTAATCATTTAGCCTAAACTAGCACTTAGCTTCTTGCTATAGCCAAGGGAGAAGGACAGACACCTCTAAAGAGCGATTATTCCACCCTCTACTGAATACCCAGGGTGGGATGAATCACCTTTTCGTAAGTGTCTGTGAGCCTCCACTGAATACAGACGGAGTCTAGATGATTACCTAAACTCACAACTGTATTTTGAGTGAGCTTAAACTGGATGAGATTATTTTCACTGCTGGCTAATAAAATAAAGCATTTTTTCATGATTAGCGTCAATTGTCCAGACAATTGTCAAATGCATCTACTTCTATCCAGTCTCGTAAATAGAGGAAAACATGGAAATGGAGTATGGTATTTCAGATAGTTCATTCTTTTCCCCAGGTAGCATTATTTAAGTCTGGCAGTCTGAGCCTGCCTTTTTTTCATCCAGTTGGTGATTTCTCCTAGAGAGAAAGCAATCATACAACATCACTGGCTACATCACAGCATCACCAGCCTCCTGTGGGCCTGACATCCCATAACATCCCATCACAATCCCAAATATTATGTTTATATTTTGAAAGTATGAAAAAAAGAGCGTTTGGGCTAGAAAGATTTTTGCCTACCAGGAGTCACTGACTTTCATTAATAATTTAATTTTTAAAAATTAAAACCATGGTAATACCAATTACTCCAGTTGTGATGACTCAGTAGCTTGTGGTCTGCAGTTCTGGAGCTTGAGAGAGCCAAGTAGGAGCTTTAGGATGTGACTGTTATTCATTGTCCTAAGGGATATTGTCATACCTTGATGACCAGTTCAGCCCAGTTCCGAAGCATGATGGCATATGTCATATGCTTTTCATTCTCTGCCTCTCGGCAATTTTCCCAGGCTGGAAACAGAGAAATGGGTGATGTGGCTTTTCTAACTTCCTTATTCTCTTTGAAACTATGGCTGTTTCCAGGGAGCCTGACAAGCTGCCTTCTTTGAAGAAGGTGTTGATAATTTCCATTAGCAGCAGACAGTAGGTTTTCCACTGGCTTTCACCAGTCAGCAAAAGTACAAATCTGCTTTGTAGGAGGCAGCTCGCATAATCCTAGCAGCTTCTAGAATTTCATTGTGTTTGATGGAGTTTCATTATGCTGGGGCAGTGAGGTGGTTAATACCAACCAGACCAACTCAAAGTTTTCTGCCCCTGTGAATTCCTGTCACATTTAGTTTATTTCTTCTGTGAAGTAAGATGAGAGTTCTTTGCAACAGGCTGGTCTAGGGTTTAATTCAAAGACAGTCTTTGAATTTCAGCTGTAACTGGGCTTTAGTGATTCCTGGTTGCACTAAAGCACAAGTGAAAATACAAGTAATAGATACAGGCAGATGAAGAGAGAGAGAGAGAGAGATGATAAATAGGTAGGTAAGTACATAGGTAGTTAAGTAGGTAAATGGATGGATGGATAGATAGATAGGTAGGTAGATAGATAGATAGATAGATAGATAGATAGATAGATAGATAGAGACATGCAGAGGCAGCCTTTGCACAAATGTATCATACTGTCATACACAGTCTTCATGCAGTACACAATTCCTCAGGTTCTACATGACATATCCATAGTCAACACACTGTCAAAAATCAGCTCTTTTTAAAAAAAAAAATTTAAAAGTCATCTAGCCCCTTAACTAAGCAGCAGAAGGTGCATAGAAAGTAATCAGTGTTTAGTATTCCCAGACAGAGCTGTGGTCATGTTTGGGAAAGAAAGCAGCCCCAGGGAACTGAGATCTTCCCATTTTGCAGTTTGTTATATAGCAGGATAACACCAAGAGTGGCACGATCCATGTGGCCCTACTTGGGGTCTTGTTGCCGGCATGTGAGGTGGAAGAGCTGGAGAGAAAAGAGTTGGGTTGGGAATCTGTGTTCTCAAGGCCCCTGGAAAGCTGAGGGTGAGACAGGTGGTGCTGGAAGGCAGGAAAACCTTTCTAGAAGGGCAAACCCTGTGCCTGTTCATGTGGGCAGCTTGGGCCAGGGTATTATTCCTGAAACATAAAAAGACTGGTGTCCCACAGAAAGCAGCAGAAAATAAATCCAGTCTTCCAGTCTCAGCATGAATGACCGGAGAGTCTGTATCGTTTTTACATGTGTTCCTAAAAACAAACCCAAACCAAATTAGGCTGGTGTATTGTTGGGAAATCAGCATGAGTGACAGGACTGCTAAAGAACACGCCAGGATTTTGCCATATGCAAATGGTTGTCTTTGTGTGATTTAAGGAGACAATTATCCTTCCAGACAATTTTAGCTGACTGTCATTTATCTTTATTACTGTATCAGCTGTAATTACAGAGCAAATTATTGACAAAATGAGGAATTAAACCTACCCATTTAACTCCAAAGCTTTTATAAAATTTCCTTGACATTTTACACCTTTTTGCTGTTTTGAAGGGACATCCTGAAGAAGTCCAAGACCTTGATTGAAACGACTGTGAAACCAAAGGCAATGCATTCTCCTAGTGAGACATGATACAGGGCACAAGGAAGTAAAAAATCCACCTAGTTCTTGGGACCAAGAGGCATTTCTCTCTACAGGATATCAAATCTAAATCCAGCTGCTGTGAGCAATGGCTGCCCTTCATTGTTACCCCATGGCCCTTCGCAGCTTTGGTTGGGCTCTCTAATAACTATGTTGTAAATCTGTCATCATTTTCCCTTCTGAGTTACTTTTCATCTGACAACATGCCTAAGAGTATATCATGACCATTTTTTTCAGAACCAGATGAAAGGCAGATGGGAATATGTCTCTTTGTTAGTTCCCACTCTACTCACACCCCTCTTCCTTCTCAAAGTATGTCCCCACAGGCACACCTGCTCCCCACAGATATTTTTTCCTCATTTTTCTGTTTTTTCCCCATAATCTCAGAGGAGTCCCTTTTGCATAAAGTCTTGAAGTCCTCTTCTTTCTTTTTTTTTTCCCATCTTCAAATGGTCTTGCTGTACAATGTTTTTTTTACTGTGGTTCTCTTTCCCATACACAGCCACTGTCTCGGCGACATGCAGAGACAGCAGGCATGGAGCTGGGCAGGCGTCAGCTTTCAATTTGCCTCTGGACCATCCTTTCCACAGCAGGAAAAGGCCATGGAGGGCGGGGGGGATGGCAGAGAGAGTTTTCAAAATCATGGCCAAAATGCTAGCTACAGATGTTTCATCAGGTCCAAAGAGGATCCAGATTCTTAGCTTTAAAATAGAGATGCTACAATGGGAAGAAGCGGAGAAGTGAAATAAAACAGCACTTGCAACATAGGAAAAGAAAATAAAAGGGGCTGAGCAAGGAGTGTATCTGAAAACACTATAAAATAGGCAAAATTGCTAATAAATAGTAACATGGGATACGGAAAGAAAACCATAGTCTCTCCTTCCCTATCCTTGGTACTGCAGGAAGTGTTCAGGGCTCCAAGTACCTGTGCTTTTAGAAAGCCTTTAAATATGCAAGTGCTAGAAAACAGATGCTTTGACAATTTCTGTGTTCCTTTGGGTAATTGTCAAAGCTGGTAGTGATACACTGGATGGTGAACTCAGCTGAAATATTAAAAGTTCCCCCTGCTGCAGACAAGCCGTTCATTGCTGACCCCAAAAATGGCTACTTTCTTAGCTGGTGGCAAAATCCCTGCCAAGTGAGATTGGATTGTTTAGTATTCTTTAAAATTTGTGTGAGATTAATTTTTTTTTCCTCCCTTCTGTATGGGGCATAAACTGTAAACTGTCGCTGACTGCACCAGAATGATGTTACAAAAACATTTACTATGCAGAATTTTACCCTTTAATATCACTCAATTTTATCAAAACCAGTCTGCTTTATTAGTGTGTCAAATAAGTGCATTCTCTCTGAAAACCATAAGGATTTTGTAGGTATCCACTCTTGCTTGCCCTTTGTTATAGCTAACACGTATTTTTATTTATCATTGGATAAAAGACACCAAATGAGGCTTAAGCTTCATTGTCTTATGCAGTATACAAGTACAGGATAAGAGATGAGCTAATAAAATGCCTAATTAAATGAGTGTGTTTGCATTAGGTCTGAGCATATCAGTCTTTTCCTTTGTCTGAGGTTTCTGCATGGGCACTTTTCTGCATGAAAAATATCTCATGTACATCAGCACACACAGGTGGGATAAGGGCAAAGTTCACGTCATCTGGCATAAGGCTTTATTGAAAGCGTTTTTTGAATGACCACATCTCCAAAAAATGAGCATCTTTTGGCTTAAACAGGCATACCAGAGTGTAGTGGAGGTTGAAAGAGATGTCTGGAGATCATCTTATCCATGATGGCTCAGAGTGTGGTCAGCCAGAGCAGGTTGTGCAGGACCACATCCAGTCTGATGTCTCCACAGACAGAGACTCCACAGCCTCTCTGGGCAACCTTTGCCAGTGTCTGATCGCCCTGGGAGGAAGAAAGATTTTTCATATGTTTAAACTGATTTTCCTGTGTTTCGGTTTGTGCCCCTTGTCTCGTGTCTGGTTCATTCTTTACTTCTCATTATACTGGTATACATAGACAAGATCTCCCTGACCTTTCCTGTCTCCAGACTGAATACTCACAGCTCTCTCAGTCTTGCCTTGTATGGAAAATGCTCCGGTCTCTTAATCACCTTTGTGGCCCTTCACTGGACTCACTCCAGTACCTCCATATCCCTCTTGTATGACCTGGACCCAGCACTTCAGAGGTGTCTCACCAGAGCTGAGTATATAGACTCCTTTGACCTGGTGGTGACACTTTCCCTAAAGCAGACCAGGATGCTGTTGGCTGCTTTTGCCCTGCTGGTTAATGGTCAGCTTGATGTCCACAAGATGACAAGGGTCCTCTTCTGCTAAGCTTCTCCCAGCCACTTGGGCCCCACTAGTAACTGGTGTCATTGCTCCCCAGGAATAACAAATGCAGGACTCTTTGCATTTGCCTTGGCAGAATTTCATGCAGTAACTCATTGCCTATTCTCCACCCTGTGAAGGTCTCTCTGGATGGTAGCACATCCATCTAGGGTTTCAGTCACCTCTCCCTGTTTTGTATCATCTGCAAACTTGCTGTGAGTGCACTCTGTCCTGGCATTCGGGCCATTGACGTGGATACTAAACAGTATTGGCAATGGAACTGTTCACCTGTGACTAGTCTCCAGCTGGGCTTTGTGCCACTGGCCACAACCATCTGAGTCTGGAAATTCAGCTGGTTTTTAATCCAGCTCATTGTTCCTTTATTTAGCACACATATCTTTTGCTGTCCTCTTGGCACTTGCTTATCTCTATACATATGCTTGACCTGGGCCTCTTTTAGCGACATTTTGTTGATTAAGGTATCTCTCTTGTGACCATCATCCTGCATCTTTTGGTCACCAGCCCAGTCTATCATTTCCTCTCCTGACTGTAGGTCATCATTTCTATTCCTCAGTTTTCCTCCAGGCATTTGTTAAGCTGTTGGCAAAAAAGCTTTTGCTGTTTGGTCAGCTGGACACTCTCTTTTCCAGACAGTCCTCATCAATCCAAGGTGCACAACCCAGCATGGAGCTGCAGGATCCACCCTCTTGCCCTTTGACAGCACTGAAGAGAAATGATATGCATATGGACTTCCGTGCCTCTCACCCTTTCCCTGGGAGCCGTGCAGCCATGACTGATACTTTCCAGGTCTCCCCTAGACTCATTGCTGGTGCCAATGTGAAAGAGTAATGGAAGACAGAGAGTCAGCCAAGCTTCAGAAGGTCCTTCTAGCCCCTGGCAAGCAGCGAGCTCCCACAAAAGCATGTCAGGTTGGCAGATGGGGGCCTCTATCCCCACAGGAGGGACTGTCCCACTGCTGCAACTAGTTGCTTCTTCCACATGCTGCCATGGGGCTCAGGGTCAGCAACTGCAGTGCCGGGTTGGGCAGAGCTCCCAATCCTTGACTGCTACCAGGGCACTGAACCCACTGAGCAGGTGCAGACCTATAGGCAGAGACATTCCCCTGATGCCCCAAGTCATGATCTCCCAGCCTTTGCTATTTTGTCTCCATCTCTTAAACTGATAGGCACAGACTCTGCCTGGCCCTCAGACTCCCCCTGAACTCACAGAGTCCAAGAGAAGGTCGGATCACTTTTGTTTTCAGCAGCTCTGAGGCCATGCAGCCTGCTTACTTCCTCTCCCAGCTCCTTTCCCTGCTGACATTGAGTCTTCCCCTGTGCAGTTGGGCTGCAGGTGGGGAGTCCCTCTGCCCTGGCCCACAGAGAGAGGCACCAGGAACCCCTTGGTGCCCTGGACCTGCGTTGTTCAATTGGGTGCTGGGTACTGTACCTTGTGGCATGTCAGCACTATTGCCAAGGACGTGTACAGGGTTTCTGTCCCACTCTCACACACCCTTCTGCACCAAGTGCTGCACCTGTTGGCTGACTCTGCTAGCTGGGCGTGTTCTTCATTGTTTGCTTAGTCTCCATTCGGGTCCTCTGACAAATGCCTCTCCATAAAAATTCCCGAGCATGCTGTGACATGTTTTATGCATGCTTGCAGAGAAAGGTACTCAGGCTCACCTGTTGAAATATCGCTCAGTCTTGTCCTTGATCTTCAATCTATGCATAATGTATAACGAACAGGTTAATAATGTAGTTATGTTGATGATACTTTTGCATAGAAAAAAAAAGATTAAATAAATGCTAGCACATGATCACGTGTGTGCCTGTGCACTTGAAGAAACGTCCAGCAGGACAGGCATTCAGCATGGGGCCCATGGTGATGTGACAGGTGTTGCCACAATGCCCGAAAGGTCAGAAGTCAAACTTTCCATCCTCATCTAAGGGCTTGAAAAGCTCTAGACCCTCTATAGGGACACATTGGGCTTTCAAACCAGAGCTCGCTGCTGCCAGTATTGTTGTGTCAAGGACAGGCCAGTTTCATGCCTGGCTGCCCTAGGATCAGTGTCTCTGTTTGCTCAGGGAGCTACCCCCGTGGTAGGTGTACTGGGAAAATGTGATGCAGTGCCTGAAATAATTTCCTTTACTTGGACACCCAGAGAAGTGATTGTTTGACTTACACAGCTAATGGATGGACCTGGATTTACAAGTGTTCCTCCTGTGGAGCAGCTGGCCACCTTGGCACACCTGGAGAGCACCCTATCCACTGGATCCTGGAGAGCAGGGGAGTTTTCACCACCAACTTTCCTATTGAAGTTCGGCTGGCAAGCAGCCAGAAAGGCCAAACTGTGGAACTACCTTGTAGGTTTAGAATGGAAACAAAAAAAAAAAAAGAAAAAGAAGCCAAGATAATTTCCATACACAAAAGAACAGTAAATAATTATTTTTCCAATCAAAATATTTCATGATGTTGTCCCAGGATGGACAGATTTTAAGTAACTTCCAATGCAATGAGAGCTACCATTTTCACAGACAGAGCAGAGCAAGAGCTTAAGGATTGATGAAAAAAACCCCAAAATTAGAGATTACTTTCTCTGCCAATAAGGCCACAAGACTTTTGTGAGTGGGACTAGGCTGTAAGTTCGCTGAAACCAACAGTTGCTTGCTTCGTGGTATGTGCTATATTGGTTTACAAGTAGTGTAATGATGATCCTGTGTTACCAACCCAGGCACTGAAATATTCTTGAAAATATTCTATGAATTTCACATTACATTAAAACACTGCGATCTTCCTTTTTTTTTTTTTTTAAGATTTTCCCTGGAAGATTTGAAGATACCTTACTGTTTTCAACATATTTTAAAAAAACCCCAACAAAACAGCAAGAGAGCAAAGGAAACAGATGCATAGTCACAGCAGTGTGCTGTAAAAATCTTACCTATGAAGTTTATCTGTGCAAAATACATACAGCAAGTCACACAGAGGACTGGCAATTGTCTGTCATGTGTTCCTGAATGGCATAGCTGTTAATTACTGAAAAGGATATCCAATGACTCTTTGTGCTGATTTTTACATTTTTTTCCCCTATATGGGGATTCTGAAATGTCCAGAGATGTCTATACCCTCTCAGAGACACTGCGGTTGTGTTTCTTACAGCACTTCTGTCTCCTTAAATATTGACAGGAAATATTATCTCAGAGACACCGCTGAACTGAAGTTCAAGTCCAGTCCAATTAGTCATTTCCTTGTCTGTGAATGACTGTTCCCTATACTGCCTATTTTAGACTGTATAGCTCAGCCTAGCTTTCAAATGACCTCAGAGCCTTTAAAAAGTCTTTGTGACAGAGGTGAACAGTGCAGTAATAGAAATATGTCTCAATAGAAGAAAAAGTTTATTGACCTTTTGAATATTCAGGAATGCAATATAACAATGCATGGCTCAATTTATATGAATCTTTACATATAATTAACCATACTTCAAGTCTCCCTATTGGGAATCTACATCAGAGTTCAAACCAGAACTAGTAACATAATATGTGTTTTGGTCAGGTAGGGGAGCAACAGCTATGGAATTAATTGTTAGAATGGGGAAAGATTATTTATCTATGCTGCGATGGGCCTAATTTAAGAGTTTGAACTGTCAGTGAAAGAAACCATGTTTAAAATTCTCATTTTTATTATTTCTGTGAGTCATTCTGGATTCACACCAGACTCCAGTTTTTCACATTCTAAGCCTGACATGAAGGTCCCATTACAACTGGAACAAAGCCTTTAGTATCTTTGATAATTCATTAAACCTTGCACTTCGCTCGATGGGCTTTCCTTCCGCGCATCCTTCAGCACACGATGTTTCAAACAGAACATCTGTTTAGCGCACAGGCAGGTGGATTTGTGTTTTTAGGGCAGTTGTTGTGGGGAAATGAGGATCTTGAGTGACATTTTGCAGATTCTCTTCGGGTTTGTTCAGCTGAGCAGCTGCCTTTGGCACGGCTTCAGCAGTTGCCATCTGAGAAATTCCATAGGTTGGGACAAGATTTGGGTCTCTACCCTATAGCCACCCTTTCGATGCCACATGCCGATCAAGCCTTTTGCAGTTGTATGCTCTGTGAGTGTCAGTGAACCTCAGCGCTCTGTCCTGAACCTTTCAGATCTTTCATTAAATTTAAACCTCCTTGAAGCATTGATTGTGTCATATGGCTTTCATTATCATAAGCACGCTGATGATATTCAGATTCATGGTTCATGTTAACCTTTCCTACTGAGGTCAGTAACAGTATCTCTGAGCGTCTAACAGCTGTCTCCCTGTGGATGTCTCATAATTTTTTGACATTAAACACAGGCAGTAGGAGGCTCTGTTAATTGGGTCTGACAGTTTGGGTTCCTCTTTTGGTTTGCATTTCACGGGATCCACTCAGTACCTTTAGCTGGGAACTCGGGTCTTATTCCTGACAATAATTTGTCATTTACTGCTCTGTATTTTTCTTCAACAAAAAGCACATCATTACTTACCATCTCATAAATTTGCCTCTACTTAGCCATTGCATCAATAAAAACACATCTGTATGCTTGTGGTTTCATGTTTAGATGTCTCCTTTATTCAAAAACATATTTGTCATGTCAACATATTCATACTCTTCTGCTTGTGGACTCTCTTCTTATGTCTCTTGATACTGGTTCTACCAAGGCCAGTAAGTAGCATGTGCCTCCTGACAATGTATATGAGCTTGGGCACGGTGACACCCTTGTGTGCAAGGCACTTGTGTTCTGGGCTGGAGCATGTTTGGCCAGCTTGAAGCATGGGCAAAGGAGCCAGAGACAAATCTTTTTGTAATTTAACTAAATTTCCTCTGCAGGCATGAAAGCAGGTTTTCTTCGTGCTTCTCAGTAGAGGTTTTTGCTCTCAAGCAGGGTATTAAACAAAACAGTACAGTCATTCTCCAATGGTCCTTGAAGTGATTAGAGAAATACTGTTGTGTCCGACCGACAGCCCCTCTCTTGAGTGATAGCAGTGGGGCAAATAAGAAGTTTCTGTTCAAACAGATTAGTAGAGGGAATATGCATTTGGTTTTCCTGTATCAAAAGTTTAAGAAAAAGTATTAAGTTTTTTATTTGGTGGTTATCAATAAGTGACAGAGATGGTTTTCATTTCCTGCTTGTGCTCAGCTTTAGATAGGTGCCGGTTGGCCTGTCAGAGCTAAAATGTTGTCCTCATCCAGGCAAAGACCAGCTTGTACTGTTTTTTTCATTTTAAATCCAAGCAACAGAAATGTAACCTTCAGCCTGTAATTAAAAACATCAACAATTTCCAAAGGCTTCAAAGACTTGAAGGTCTGGAAATTGAGTGTATCACTATATATAATAAGGTGAATATTCACCCCAGAATAAAGGTGAATCTCAGGTAAACAGTACATGAATTTTTTGGTATCACACAGCTTGAGTATCCTTTGCAACAGTAAGACCAGAGAGAGACATGGGAAGGAAATTTGCCTCATGGTTAACAGACACAGTAAGTCCTTTACAGTCAATATCGTGCTGCTCTGCACTCACACAGATCTCTAAGTGAGAAAGCTCAGCTCAACTCAGCATTGCCCAGCTCCAAGCAGCTTCCCGATGGGGAATAAAGTAAAACATAAAGTCTGGATGCACTCCAAGAGGAGCGCATTTGCACAAGCGAAAATGCCAGCCATGATCTGAGGTGTAGTGCCTCAGCAATTATGTCAGAAATGCACAACAAAAATCAGTCCTTGAACTGTTGTCCAGAAAGCCTAGTGTGTGTCAGATTTGAGTGCATGGCTCAGGACTGCCACGCTGTACTGCTGGGCTCACAGGTGAAAATTTGCAAATTTCCCTTCCATGCTGCCTTTTCAGTGCTACCCAGGAAGATATGGTTGTGCAAATCAGCTCCTTCCTGCTGAGAAGTGTCCCACAGACACCTCTGCGTGCTCAGATCTGCTGCCCAATACCTTCACCTGCTTAAGGCAGGTCATTGCTTTCTCAAATAAACTCAGGGGTAATTGCAGCCTTGGGGATTTTAACCTTACATCCACTTCCCAGACAATCTGGGAGCAAGGGTTCCAAGCTTGATTCAAAATTGGGATTTGAACATCTGTGTGTCTGCAGAATGCCCCAGCTCCCGTGTTGTCCAGAGGCAAATGTCTCCCACTGCAGCTAGGCATTTGTTACAAGCAGTCATTATCCCATGAAGCAGGGATTTGAGCTGCACTTCGACAAAGTGCCTTACCCGCCAGGCAGCGCAAGCCTTAGTCTTTATGCCTTCCCCAGCTCAGTGAGCAGAAAATAATTCTGACATTTGGAATCAAGAAAAAAGCACAAAAATTAAGCATTCTATTTTGTTGCACTAATGTTTCGCTTTTGTATATATCTGTACTTATAAAACTGGTAACCAAAAGGAGCTAAGGCAAGATTCCCTATTCAGCATAGTACTCTGCGGATGAGGATGGAAAAGAAAATTTGGGGGAAAACCCATGACACGTTTTTCTTTTCTATTGTAATACAGTCTTATTTAGTTAGACACAAGTTTGCTTTCTCCACTTCAAAGGTGGCAAATGGCACCATGAATCTTCATCTGAAGAAGATTGTTTCGACATGACCTACAAATGGAATGAAAGTTGTTGCAAGCTAACTGATGATGCTGCAGGGAAAGGTGAGTGTTAACAAGCCAGACACTTTCTAGGGGAGCAAGAGAAAGGTCTGGGAGAATTGTGTGGGAACTTTGACTGACGATTAGTTGAAGGAACGGGTAATCATAACAGTTTTATTTTCTAATTTCATACCATTTGTTAAAGTGTTACTAATCGCAATCTGAAAAAAATACCCCAAACAAACAAACAAACAAACAAAAAACAACCAGAGAAAAGCTTCCAATGCTGATTGAAAATTAGTAACTTTCTGAATTTAAATATCTCTTCCTCATGCAGCTGGATGTATGGTAGTTCATTTTCAGCTATTTTCAATGACGGGTTTAGTTAAATTTCTTTTCCTATGTTTTAGACCAAATTTCCCTTGCCTCCCAGAAATCTCAAAATAATTTATGTAGGTTCAGCAAGTAGAAAGGTCATACCAAGACATACAAAAACTAGTCTCAGTAAATGGATTTATAAATACAGATTTTTGAGGTTAAAAAGTACCAATGGTTTTTCCTATTTATTCACTTATGTTCACATTTCACTAGTGAAGGTGTTACTGGCACCACAGTGCTGCACACGTCTGTTAGCTTGAGTCCTAGGAGGACTTTCCCTGCTTAGAGTCTGTTTACAATACTTTCATGGGCAGTTTCCTTTGTCAGAACTTTTAAATTTCCTTCACTGGACCCCTCTAAATAATTCTTGCATTTCTTCCTTTTCTAATGTCATTCCCTGCTGGGAATACCTACTAAGAGCAGAAGCAAAAAATTCCCGGGGACAATCTGGAAACAAACGCATCACCAAACTCTTCCTGGGACAGAGTCATTTGAAGATGTTTGTTGAGATATTTTTTACAATACAGTTGTAAAATTTCCTAGCCCTGTCCCATTTCTTATTGTGACCCATCAAGCTTTTAAGGAGATAGACAAACCACTACTGTATAATGAGAGCATGTAAAATTATAGGCCCAAATATGCTATTCCATTCTTCTGCAAAAGAGCTGCCTCTGTCAAATGAGCTTTACTTTCTGGATGAATGATGGGTAGCTGCCCTATCTGCTCCAAACAGCTAACGGTTTTGAACAACAAACTGATAAAGTAAAAAACATATCTTCCTCTTGCCATGGCTGTACGATGTGTCTCAATGCTCAGTGATAATAATCATGACTCTTACAGGGCTGTAAACACTACATGAGCACAAGATCCTTGTAATGGACCGCTGAGGACAGGCTTCTTCACTGCAGTTTTACTGCCTTCATTACATGGTAATGCATTGCCAGCACCTTAAGCATCACAGTAAACTCAGAAAGCAAACTGAAATGACTTATACTTGTGTGAATATTGATGCAATCTAAATGTCATTGTCACCATTCCTATTACAGCAAATTTTTGCTAAATATGGCTCAGATGGCGGTTCATATCTCAAACTTTTCACATCTCTCTGCTTCTGATAATATTTTCCTTAGACTCTGTTTCCTCCAGCAAAGTTTTATAGAGTAATCCTTGCCATGTTACTAAAGCTAAATTCCACTTTACTAAAGCTAAATTAGAAAAAGAAATCTGAATTATATGGACTAAAACATTACACATACGAAAAATGTCAAGTTAGAAAAACAATAAGCTAACCCTGAAGAGATTTTATTTCTATAAAAATAGGCACATAAGAGCATTTAAATTCAAGTTAAACCAGAGGTAGTTAGGGCTAGTTTGGCCATTCTCATAAGACTGACAAATCTTACATATGGGAACTATAAATATGCTACAGAAATAAAGGTCTAGCTGAGACCTAATTTGTTTTATTTGACTTGACCATGTAAATGAGAACTACATTTTCCCCATCTTGACTACTATAATATTTTTTTTAAAAGTTATTACTCAAAGCTACCTTTGCTCATGTAAAATATCTTGGGTCAGATATAGTCCTTTAGCACCTTTTTCAGGCAGGGGCAGATCCTAAAAAATACCCCAACAGAACTCCAAAATAACAGGTTCTGGTGGAGAAGGGGGGGCTGCAGGGGTGGCTTCTGCAAGAAGCAGCCAGAAGCTCTCTGCAGGCCTGACAGAGCAAACACCAGCCGGCTCAAGGCTAAAGTCAGTGTTGACCAAGGCCGAGCCCAACAGTGATGGTCACAGCGCCTCTGGGGGAAAAAAAAATGGGAGCAGCTGGTTTGTGCCACCAGAGAAGGGAGTGAGAAGATGTAAGGAACTGTGCAGGCACCAAGGCCAGTGAAGTGGGGGTAGGAGGCACCCCAGGTGTGGGAGAGAAAGATGCCCCTGCAGCCCGTGGAGAAACCCATGGTGGAGCGGGTGTCCCCCCTGCAGCCCATGGAAAAGGCCAAGACCCCACCTGTAGCAGGTGGAGACATACAGGAGATGCTGTGACTCGCATAGGAGCAAGCCTCTGCCAGCACTTGCAACACATGGAGAGAGACAGAGACACAGAGGTGAACAAGAGGGAGACCCACGCCAACTCCTAAGTCTCTCAATATATATATTTTCTCCCCTGTTCAACTGAAAAGGGGAGTGATAGAGCAACTTTGGTGGGTGTCTGGCCTCGAGTCAGGGCTAAACAATCACAGTGTGTATCCCAGGACAATTAAGAAATCCTTTGTATCAGAACCATAGGTAATCTAGAGCCAATATTGGTAAAGACCAAAAGCATATGCAAATTTTATAAGGTGGTCCCTAAATGTTAGATGTTTGGCTTTCGGACCATGATCTGAATTGTAACATGAGGACCTGGAATCTCTTTTCAGTGAATGTGTCAAGCAAGATAAGTCAGAGGAGCCTGCCAGAGAAAACTAAGAACTAAATGAAGAGGTGCTCCCTCCTTCCACTAAACAAGGTCAATATTCTCCTCCAATCTGACAGAAACAAGTATTTCATTTACACAAATCTCTGTGAAGTGGCTCACTTTGGCTAGGCGTCCATACAGGAGTCACCACAGAGGGCACAGCCCTGTTGAGCAGCAGATCCTTGAAGTGGAAGGCGTTCCCCAGCCAGCACAGCACCCTGACCCTGCAAAGCACCTAGAGAGGAGTGAGTGGGTGTCCTGTGCTGCATCTGCATTGGATGTATATATCTACATAGATTTAGTTTGCCATGTAGAGGCACTTAGGATGCCCAAGTATCCAACTAGAACAGTTCAACCCTTTTTGAACTCTGATCTATCTTGTCTGATCTACGCGTTTTAGTGCCTGAGAACACATTTAATTAACCCTTGCAAGCACCAGTCTTTCACCATGTTCCGTAGGTCCTCAGCCTCCCCTTAAGGACACAGTATCCATCCAAATTATACCAACTGTCAAATATTGGCATATCCTTTCTTTTTCTAGTCATACTAATTTCTGCTCACAATACCTGCTGTATCTCTGTTTTCCAGCTTCTTTTACCGACAACTTGTGATTAGCAAGCTCTAGGGTTTAAGGGGACCTCTTTGATTGTTTGTTTTTTTCCTGATAATTTCCAGATGTGGCGATTTGTTCTGTGATGCAGGAATTCCATCTGTTGCCTCCTATATGTTGGCTCTGCTTTATTTTGCATCTGTACCACATTGTGATTCAGAGGGTTTGAATTAGTACCTCTTGGAAGAACAGGCTTCCCAGGGAAGTGGTCACAGCACCAAGAGCTTGACTGAGTTCAAGAAGCACCTGGACAATGCCCTCAGTCCCATGCTCTGACCTGGCTAGCCCTGTGTGGGCTCAATGACTCTTATGGGTCCCTTCCAACTCAGGAGATTCTATGATTTGCTGTATCGCCTATTTATCATAATTTCTGCATTTGCAGATTGTCTCACTTGCCTGAGTTGATTATTGCAATAAATAATAACTCATTAAAATTTATTAGACATATTTCTATAGACTTAAGCATACCTTTAAATTTACATCTGAAACTCCTTGCAAAAAGCTGGACAATGCCCTCAGTCCCATGCTCTGACTTGGTTGGCCCTGTTTTGAGCCAGGAATTGGGCTCGATGATCCTTATGGGTCCCTTCCAACTCAGGAGATTCTATAATTCCATGATTCTAAGCTATTCCTGACCTTAATTAACAGAGTTCCAAAGATAACGGATATTTGAAAGGTGACAATTACTAAAGACAGTTAGGGTAGCATTAATTCGTATTCATGACAAGCGTAAAGAGTCTTGACAAGAATATAAACCCACCATTTGTTTATTGTAAATTAATACAGACAATTTAGTGCTGAACTAAAATCCAGCAGTTCTCTGAAAATGGTGAGTAGCACTCACAAGTACTCAGTCATTAGCAGGACATTTTGTTTATCTTCAGTAAATAGATGTGTTTACAGGCAAAAACTCTGCTTGGCTTTGACCCAGCAAACTTTTAAATTATCGCAGTGTGAAAGAGAAGTTAGAGTCCAGTGGTCAGCCAGCAGTTGCAAGGTGTGGCAAAACTGACACCCTGATAAAATCATAGAAATCATAGAAAGCACCAACTGGGAAAGAGTTCCTTAGTAATGCTTCACTCTGTAAGGAACCAAATATATGAGAGGACTTTTGCCTCTCTGCATTATCCTATTTAGAAGAAAAGCATCCCCACTGGCAGCTGACAGCGTTTTAGTTGAAATAGCAGTAGGAAACCCTTAAAGAGCTTACTAAAATCCAGGGTCAACAGGCATGGTTTTTACCTATTTATCCTTTAACATGATCATTACTTTTTAATCCTTGCAATTATTTGGAAATTATTTATGTTACACTTCTTTAATGTTTAATATGACTTTCAGATACCTGGCTAAACCTGAGGAAATTTGTTCTCCAAAGAAACATTTCTAAACAGGTTATCAGTCCATTCTTGTCATACCCATAACCCCCAGAAAGACTAGACAGCAATAAGCATTGAGGTGCAGGGGGTCAGTTTGGTTATGCAGGGTAGCAGCCTAGAGAAAGCCATTCTGATTAGCGAAATATGTCTGGTATGCAAGGAGGATGCCTATATAATGGAAATTTTCTTGAAATCCTAAAATTAGCTTTTGAAGCACCCACACAAACCCCTGGAGTTATAAAGAATGTAAAGCTTACCTTTTAAAATTAATGTGGCTGGCTAAACTCAGTCAGAACTGCAATCAGTAAACAATGAGCAAGTACTGGCTGAAATCACATATTTAAGGCTGTGAGGTGGTTGACTGAGAGTAAGAGACAAAGATGGCATTCTTTAAAATTCTTCTGGCAATAATCTTTCACAAATGTTAATGCATCTATTTCATGTAATGTCTTTGTTTTCATCAAGCAAGACAACAGCCTTGCTATATTAACCTTTTACATACAGACTAATAGATTTTGTAATAAGAGAGTGGGAATCTGCAGCAGTGGCTGTGGGGTGTCCTGGCCTGTGCTCCAGCACAAGTCTTTGTGTAGCCATTCTAAATTAAAAAAAAACCAACAAACCAAACCCTAAAAACCTACCAGGATATATTTTAAACTGATTCGCTTCCCAGTCTATCATTCAAGAAACTGTGCAGGTGAACTCAGGAAAAGGTAGCAATGGGAATACCTGCAGCCAATATTGCTGTCAGAGACTTCACATTGTGTAACCACAAGTCTTGCGTGTTCCTGAGGGCAGAACACCTAATTGATGTATCCTGGGTAATTATGTTCCTTTTTGAAAGCTTTAGGTCTTCTCCTCGTAATTTCTTTGGTATTCTTGCTCCTTTAGGAAATAATATTAAAGAATTAAGCTTTTAGATTTTGTGTATTACCAGTTATCCCCTTCATCAAATCAGATTCACTTCTTCATTGAACTAGTATTTCCATAAGTGCCAGTGCTCCAATACTGACATTTTAACGTATCTCTGAAGTGCATGGTTGCAGAATGATGCAAGGAATTTTATGTATGTATTTTTTAAAGCTTTAGGGTTTTACCATCTCCCCATTGAATATTAATCTCTTGTCCTAAAGGTCATCTAGAAGTTTATCTCTCTTCTGTGCTGTCTATCGGTACTAAATATATTCTCCTTTATTCCAGGGATTTCTCAAATGCATTCCATTTTACACTCTACTAATGCAGTAAAGACCAAACATTTGATTTGTATATACAAATGTGATTTGTATTGCCTCTGTTAGAATAACTTGCTCTTACTAGCACATTACTGATATGGTTATCCAGAATCCAGTCTGCTTTCAATAATTTTTAATTTTCATTTAAAACAGTCTAGTGAGTTACTGTCATCTCTGATTATAGCATATAATCTCTGGTTTGGACACTCATAAGTAGCTGAGCTATGTAAACAAAAAAAAGACAAAACTCCACCAAAATTACCAAAACCAGAAACTGGTAGATGTGTTGCTTCTCTGGAAAGAGAAAGTGTAAATTCCCAAATACTCACAGAGTTTTGAGAAGCTTGCTTACATATTCAGCTTCATCGTTATGTCTTGTTTTTCTCTCAACCTAATAAGGCATAAAGCCTCCTTTATTCCTGCCAACCCTTGGCTGTAGAGAGATTTCATCAGCGGAAACCAAATACAGCCATTCCTGTCAATTTGCAACAGAAATCCTTTTCTTCCTTCCTTCCCTCTGTTTGTTGGGTGGGTTTTGTGATTTTTTTTTTCCATGTAAACTGTTTAGAAAGGCTGCTGAGATTAGACTGGTAGGCATTGCTTTCCCAGAGTGACAGGCTAATTTCCTCCTTTTCTCCCCGTAGCCGTGCACCCTGCTAGCTCTGTCGTGGGAACTGGGGAGTTCGCCATCAGCATCCTGAAAAGGCTTACCTAGGTCTTCATTCGTGTGCATCGGCAAGTGAAAAACAGAGGGACAAAACTAAATGCATGGGGTTTGGAGGTGGGGCTTTACTGCTTCAAGTGCTGGAAATCAAACCCTCAGGGACAAAAATGTAACTTTTGGAGCTCTAACGCCATTAGAGATTTTGTACAAAATGTAAAGAATTACATAATGGCAGCACTTTCAAAAGCATGAGTTTAGAAGCAGTTTAGGGGATATTTTGATAAAAGGAGTGAAATCACACTTTCTGGGGAAAAGCTGAGGTAGCACACAGGAGTCTGACACACTGGCACGCAGTGGCTTTTCCTCCCAGCATCACACAATTTAGATCAGTTTCTTTTCCCATGTCAGAACATCAAACTGTGAGTTTTCAGAATGGAATGGGAACACCTGGTAGCAGGGAGGGGATATAAGTGAGTACAAGCAAATGTCCCCGGGTCCCTTCTCTGCTCTGCAACATGCTGCAGAGGGAAGTATTGGAACAGAGCTGAAAGGCATCTCAGTATCTTCTCTTCAGGGTGGGATGTTCTGCTCCCACGAATCCTCCTCTGGAAGACGGTCATGGAGGGGGCTTGTCCTGTCCTGGCACATGGCATGGCCTGCACAGGCAGTTCCGTTACTGGGTGATCACTGTAGGAAAGTAAATGATAATGAAATTTTGATTTCAGCTGCTGTCTCACCCCAGTGGCACCTTTGTCATATTTGAATGGGTAAAAAGGAGATTTATAGTCTGAAGTTTAGCTGAGTCATGAATCTGCTCTGAACCAATTCTCCCTTTCCTAAAACCTAAAAGCTAAGTTGCCCCTTTTCAGCCAGATCCAACTGCTAGCTGCCTTTACATTTTATTCCCTTAAGCTCATGTTTTAGCAAATCACAATCTTATTCTCATATTGATTGTGCCCTCGGCATGAAACTCTGTTTCAATTTCACAGTAAGTTGTAGTGCTGATCTTATTAAACACCACTGAAAGCCCTTACCCAACACACTGATGTCATACCCCCTTCTGATAAATAGCAGTAAAAATGTATGTATCTGATATCAACCATATGTTTTTCTTACCTAGTACAACCATAGCACAGTTAGAAATCACTTGGAAAAGTGCTCTTTTGAGAACATCTTCCCGACAGCAAAATGCTCCACAAGTGAGTCAGGATGAGTCTGGACTAGTACTAAGATACAGATGACATGCAGTATTTTTATGGTAAAATCCATAGAAAGTTAATCTGGAATAAAGAGGAAAGCTAATTTAGCACAGCAATTTAAATTAATTTAGTACAGCAGTACATGCTGATGACTTTTATTTGCTTTCTGGCACTTTGACATTGTGTATTTTAGGCAAGTAAAGACACACTACTCTGTCTAAGCTGTCCAACTGCTCAAATACCAGAGAGCTGGAATTTTTTTTTTTAAACCTATGTCTTAGGGAGAGAGGCAGAGAT
This sequence comes from Porphyrio hochstetteri, assembly GCA_020800305.1. NCBI lineage: Eukaryota > Metazoa > Chordata > Aves > Gruiformes > Rallidae > Porphyrio > Porphyrio hochstetteri. The sequence continues at coordinate 139,935,114 of CM036905.1, forward strand.
AGTATTTGCTGCAGTAAGCAGCTTTTTCCTTTGGGTTTGTTTTTCATTTTTATGTATTAAAAAAAATCCATGAAACAAAGACAAACCTTTCACTTTTTTGCTATGGTTGTTTCTTCTAAGGAAGGCATGTAATCAAAGTAGGGTCTAGTAGCAGTCACAAAGTAGCTTGGGTGTCTTTCTTTAAAAAAAGTTAAAAAACAAATAACAAGAACCTCCACAACAATTTTCAGAAGGCAGAAAAACAGTTCCTGTCCTGAAATTCCTTTAAAAATAGCTCATTGTAACTTGGCAACAGCAAAAAACAGAGGTAGGATTCTGCCTCTGGACTTCTGGGAAGCTTCTGGAGTGAGACCTGGTCATGCAGAAGAATTTACGTCTCTCTGCAACAATTCTGCCAAAATGGCAGCAAGAGACTGTTGAGGAACACAACCAGCCAATTCAACCTCCAAGTAGGGAGTAGAAGAGTATAAAGGCAAACAAATTTGGTACCAAAATATGGTTCTGTTACAATTGCCCAGAAATTCAATGCATTGCAAATACATCCCACCATGCATCTCACTTAAAACAGGTGGGTTATAAACGCAGAACAACCTGGCGTATTATTACACACAGTTCCTTTTAAGTTCAGTGAATTGAAGTCTCCTCCGGTCTACATTTGTTCTCCTTAAAAATTAAATATTTTCCTTTGAACTCAGTAGATCTTACCTGAACCAATACAAAGGGAAGAGGCTGATGTGCTGAAATAAAAATACACAGTACAGATGGTGCTTTTCTCATCTTCCCTTTTATTGTTTTCCTGTAAGCTTTTCCTATAAGTCCTCTCTCTATTCCATGCAGAGTGGGTGAGGTTTCTCTGTTGAAAGGTTCCTTCCATGCTGAAATAAACGTCTAGGGCAAGGGACCCCAGAAGCATCTCTGATGATTACAGAGGGAGTTGAGACAGCAAGCTTAAACACAGGGCTCATCCAGAAATTCAGTTCCAGATTCAGACTCTTGTGTTTCTGTTACAATCAATACACATTCACAGCTCTGTTCAGTTGCCCTGACTTCACCCCTTGTGCCTTTTAAGATGCCCTAGGTAAAATATTTTGTTTGTCTACTGGCTGCCTGCCTATCATAGCACAGGTCTACTGTAAGGTCTGCCCAGTATCTACCATACCTGAGTGGATTTTCCTTATATCTGGAGTCCTCTGAAATGGCCCCCCTTTGAGCCTCTAGTAACCACAGCAAACAAAAGATGAGATTCATTTGCCTAAACTTTAGCAGCTAGTGCCAAATGCAATGCCCTAGGGCATCTGAGGCATTCGTGGCTCAGGGCTGGCAGATCCCATCTTTGAGTCTCTGTAGCAGCAGCTGCAGCCGTGTAGAATAATTGAAAATGTCTAAACAGCGAAAACATTTACCATCCCCAAAGGCCTGTTCAGGTAACAGAACTGACCCCCTCCCTGGGTCTAAAGAGCTATTCAAGCTGACAAAAAGTAGTTCTAAATACTGAGCTCAAAGTGCTGTAGGAGGGCAGGGTAGACACCTAAATACAGGGGTTTGATTATTGGCCTCAGTCTGTAAAATCATTAATTTTAGATGGGATGAAGCCCACTGCGGTTGCTTTATGCAGATGAAGTTATATATAAACCTGTGCTGATCTAGCAGTGATTGCCATGATTAGGATTTGCAAAGTACACATGTTTCTACTGTCAATTATAAAAAGAATACCTCACAAAATATGCACATTATTTAACACCATTTTACTCTCTAGCACTGTGATAGTTAGGGTTTGTCAGCATTTCCCTTTACCTTTTATGAGCCTGACTTTTCTCGGTGAGATTTACAGCATTAGAGTATTTCTTTTCAAATTAAATTACACCCTGTTTTGCATGTCATCGGCCTAAATACATTTTTAACCAAACATTGTAAATCAGGGAAAACATTTTCACCTCAGGCAGGGTAGTTCTAGTAGACACATTTTTGGCACGCTGTATATAACAATTTAGGCTAGAAACAGAAATTTGGCATCACAGTTTTAGTTCTTCCTGAAGTCAGGATAAGCCTGAGAGATCCTTTTAGAATTTGTGATCAGGACTGAGCCAAAACTCTCTTTTTCCACTTAGGTTTAAACTATTCAGGGGGATAGATTCTTTTTTCCATAAGCCAAAGCTATTAGCTTGAAAGCCTAAAAACCGTAACTACTACCACTTATTAGAAACAGTTCTGGCAACTTGAGACCCTTTTTTCATTTCATCGACTAATTTCTGATTTCAGTTTTATTTCCTTACTTGATGGTGCCTTAGAGGTACACACATCTTCCTGTGTGATGCATATTAATTGTTTGTTACTAGGTTAGCAGTCCTATGAAATAAAGAGTATTGTAGGTGCTCGACTGGAAAACAAGAAAAATAAATTGTGTGTACAGAGAGAAGGTGTAAGTACCAGTCACGAACCTAAGCCATAAAAATGACTTTAGGGTTCAAGAAACAAGCATCCCTGATCTCTTGCTTTTGGATGAATTGGGTTAGGATCCTCACTGTTTTCCCTCATTAGGATGTATAGCAGATGTGACACGTTAACTTAACTGTTTCAGCAGAAGCGCAGAAAGATGCCACGGGGAAATCGGTTGTCTTTTTTCATCCTCATATGTTAGAAAAAAAGATGATGTCTTGACTGGACAAAAATAATTATCTCTAGAAACTGTACCCTGAATGTCACTTTTTTCTTCTTTCCTTTTTTCGTGCTTACTGGCTTAGGGCAAGCATCCAGCATGATACAAATTTACACATGATTAATAAAACTGAACCAAGAAAGGACTCAATACTCACAGCTATATAATACTGTGTCTTTTCTTAGGTAGCCAACAAGAAATCCCAAGGGGTCCTGACACACCTTCTGTTTCTGCAGTTGGTTCATCAGTGGGTGGGAAGAAACATCTTGGTGATTACTGAAGTCCTAGAGGAAGTCCATAATGAGAATTGCTGATCTCCTTGGAAAGGATGCTGGGAAGCATCTCCCTGTGTGTGGTTTCCAGTGGCTGGGGTCATGGTTCCCCCACCACCAGATGCTTTCTCTCCACACAGCCTCTTTGGAGCCCAGCTCCTCCTGGCACTCCCCCAGCTCCTCTCCACATCCAGCTCGCTGCAGGGGAGCACCAGTAACTTGCATGTTAGAGGCACAGGGCTGCTACAGGATAGATAAATCATTGTGAACCGAACTTTTGTTGTGCTGAATTTCCAGCAGTAAAAATACACTTCCAATCTGCATGGGTTGTCGTGTTCTCTCAGTGGGATAAATGGTGACTGTTCCACTTGCTTAAGCATTGCTTTGATTCATGACAGAAAATTAGCAGAAGAACCATGCTGTCTGCTGAGCAGTTTAGTAGTTCCACAGCGGCACCTAACCTCCTCCCTGTATACGTATTTATTGTCTGTGATATGCAACTGTATCACCTTATGGCTGAACATCTTAAACAGTTTGTAAATAAGAGTCTGGATGTCTCAGCTCAATGCATGTGAGACTGAGACACATACTTTTTCAGTGTCTAAATGCCATATTCTTGTATGTGTCTTTTTTGTCTTCTAGAAAGCTGTTTTCATAATATGGGTGGAAAACTATCCAACCAAAATCACTGCAGCATTGTAGAAATTGCACTCTGCAGCTAGTGAATCTAATCAAGATGACAGCTTTTTTTATCAAATTTGGAATTCCCCTGAAAAGTTGATAGCAAGCGTTACCTCTTACATTATAGGCTACCTTAAAAGAGCTATATTTTTCCTTCTGACTCCTGAGGAATTTTCCTGAGCTATAGAAAACTCTTGGCCAGATCCTATTTTCCTTATTCCGAGATTTAGTCTAAGCCTTACTGAAATTATCAGGAATGTTTGCGTGAGTAAGGCAGGAAACATTTTATGCTATCCCCACAAACTATGCGATAGGGAAATTTGTCAGCCAGGCTTTCCAGGAATAATTGCATTGATTTATCTTCAGTGTGGTATGTCTCAACAAGGTTTCTTCAAGCACTTCATTCTTAAAGCTATTTCCCTTTAAGATACTCCTGACATCTGCAGTTTTTATAGCTGGAAGCGCTAGAAGGTTGCTCCTCGGATGGTCGTTACTTCACAAACAGTCGTGGTTTTTGACAGTCATGGGCTCTGCACTGTCAAAATCCCAAATCTCTACATCAGAGGCTGGAATTCTTTCAGAGAACAATTCTTCTGGCTCTCTCTAAAGCTTTCTTGGTTTATTTTGTTTAGGTTCTTGTTATACTTTCTGGAGCCAAAGAAAGGGCTCTCTATCCCTTCCCACGAGCTCCCTATACAGCACACTTGTGAGTGCGTTCTCTCCTGTGCTTGTCCTCCAAAAATCTTCTCTGCCATGGCAGTTGGCTACATTACAAGTGGAGGATAAAGAATAACAATATCCCTGGGGTCCCTTGACTCCAGCGTAAATCCTGCATATCAGCAACAGTCACTGCTAGGCCAGGAGAGCTGCGGTGGGACAGAGAAGAAGGGCATGCGCGCTCCAGGGAGAGCCTCCATAGGAGGCAATGGCCTCTGCAAAAGTGGAGCTCAAGATACCAGGAGGGAGGCATGCAGACTGACCATGAAACAAAGACATATCTTAATTCCACAGTGAGTTTAACTTTCCTTTCCATTACCGACAGCATAGCTTGAAATGGTTCCTGTTGTAATCCGGAGCCTCCTCCAAGAAGATCACAATGGCATTCATCCTGAGCTGTGAAAGGAGAACTTTTGAAAGTTCAGGCTTGGCACCTTTGTCTCATAAAGCTTTGCTGCTGCTGCCATGATGCCCTGGGAGAATGGTGGAGAAAATGTAGGCTGCTAGAAATTAAAAGGATGAATAATGTAAACAAGCTGATTAAATTCTGTAACCTCTTCAACTTCATGGCTCTAGGGTGGCTTATGTCCCATTAAAATGAATGGATTCTGTAAGCTGGAAGGAGGAAATTAGAGGTGGCTAGCAGGAAGAAAAAAAGAGAAAAAACCATAAAAAACCAAGCAGTGCACTGCAAAAGTCACAAATAGCTAAAGAGAAATTGCTATTTTGTTTTATCCATCTGCTCTACTCTCGTGGTGATCTGCATTATTTCATGGAGTAGAATATGAGAAGTGCCTACAGACAAGGCTTTACAGAATGCAGGTAATTTTTCCTACCTAGCTATTCGATCCTGATTAAAGCAGGTTTGAAGGATACCATGCCCAGAGCACTTTCCAGGGTAATAGTGTCCATCCAAATCTAAAATACAGTAAGATATAGTAAGACAAAATTCCTGTTCCATCCTCTTTCAAAATTCCTGAGTCTTCAAATTAAGAGAAGTATGAAGGGTAAAACTTCTTGCCAGCCATTCCTTTGTAGCACAGACATATTTTCACAATGATTAATGGGTATGACTCCATACAGTAAGGTATGGGAGAGTACACATAAACTATTAAACGTGCCACAGGTTGTTGTTTTTACATGTGTGAATTTAGAATGTCTTGTGTCTCTGGCCTTTGCCAAAAGTTTCATCAGGTTGGGAAGCTTTACCTTCTCTGGGGCATCCCAAGTTACCCACACAATGGCAATCCCGTGAAGTATGTGCCTACTTTGTGTGCAGCTGGACACACAGATGGCACAGGAGAGCTGTCTTTGGCAATACCATTAATATGTTTGACAGGCCATGTGGAGGACACTATAACAAAAACACATGGTCACTGGTTCCCTCATGATCCTTGAGGTTCAGAGGTGCTCTCCTCTGAGAGGGTACATGAGAGCCAGTAAGGGTGAATGGGCACCTAGCCCTGCTCTCTCAGTTAAAAGGTGTGGGTGATGGGAAGCCACATTCCGAGCATGCCGAAATGGATATGTGTAGCTATGGCAGTGGAGTAAGGCAAAGGAAACTTCCCTTTTCCTCAGGAAAGTGTGTGGGAAATCATCACTGAAAGAAATCTGTGCAAGCTTTGAGCTGGTAACATCATCAGCAGAGGAAGAGGTTGGGCAGAGTAGAAATGTGCCTGCAGATTTACACCTAACTAGTGAACATATTTCCAGAGAGACACACCAGCGTTGGAGAAGTGCACATGTTGCTGTGGAAAAGTATGGTGAAGCTACTGCTCTGGAGGTCTTGGGTCAGAGAGGAATATGATGTAATGAACTCAAATGTCTCATGAAATTACCTGTCCTGTTTCTTATCTCATCAATACAGTTAGTGTCCCACATGAGGAATTCTGGACAGGCAGGAGAACATATGAGAGGGGTTGAAGTACTCCGGTAAGAATCAAAGCAGTAGGGGGACTTCAGTGAGTTCAATCCCCCTGTCATTTCTAGCAGTCACATTATGTAACCCCATAGGTTTATAATTGATCAAACTCTATTTTACAGCTAATTAGACTTTTTTTTTTTTTTTCACTTAATACCTCCAATTAGAAAGCTATTCCAGGTCTTCACTGCAATAATGTCTCAAAGTCTTCTAATTATCAGTATAAGCTTCTTTATGCCCAGGTTATATTAGTTCCTTAACCTAAATAACGCTTTCTCCACAATGGGATTTCCTTTGTTAATATATTTGTAAAGACAAACTGTAGTCCCTTTCAGACATTATTAGGACAATAATGTCAACCAAGACAGTTGTTTTCATAGTATTTACACATGCTGTCCTTAACAAGTGGGTGTGGGGGAAGAAGAGATGGGAATCTGGGAACACAATCTGCATTAACCTGGGTGTGAGCCAGAGGGTCAAACTCTGCTCCTCACTGAGAAATGAAGTACCTCAGATCCTCCCTTTCTAACCATAGTTAAATAGTTCCGACAAAACTCTGATCTCTGACTGAACTCTGACTGAATTGCACTAGGTGCCTAAATATTGCCTTTGATATAAATTAAAAATGAGCCTGCCAACATTACCACTGTTATAACCTCACGGGAATGAGCTTTCGTATTTGTACTGTACTTCCTCTCATTGACTTCTTCTCTCATTCCGGTTTGTTTGATCTTCATTTACTTGGAATAATAAAGGGAAGGGAAACCTGAACTGCTTTCCCTATTCAGCATTTAAAGTGTTTGCATCATTTCAAGCATGTAAGAGTTCATATCATATTGTTAATGTGTGCTTTTATAAATTCTTTGAAAACTAACCTAGAGTAGCGATGTTTAGATATTATTTACATAGACACAACCTTTGATATAACAAAATATAGTGAATAGAAGCTGAAATAAAATAAAATCAAATTAGAAGTACAATACAAGTTTGCAATAGCCAGAATAGGCGAACCTTGGAACAGGTTGTTTAGAATGATGAGTTTTCAAATCAAGAATGCATGGTTTTCTAAAATGTATGTATTATAGAAGAAATTAACTTCTTGAAGCATTTAGGTTACACTACGTGTTCATAGTGATCCTGTCTGTCAATAAAAGCAATTTTTTTTAAATTATTTGATGAATTGTAGGATTCTTCAAACTGCTCTAGGCTAGACCTGTGAAAAACAAGGTGACTCCACTGCAGAGAGGTGAAACTGGTAGCTACTTGCTCTAGTAAGAAGTTGCAGTAGCAGCACAAAAAAGCTTACACACAAATATGAAATAGTTATACTTCCTTTTAATGGTTGCTTCATGTTAAGAATAACAATTTCTCTGGACTAATGAATACAATAGGTGAGGTATTCACTCTTATGGGTGGCTAGGGGGACCAACAAGACTTGCAAGGCCAGCTCCCATTTGTGCTTAAAAGAGCAGTTCCTGGAATTGAAAATCCTCGTGAAACCTCTCCATAGGTGTCAAGGACGCTGGGAGAAGCTGACTGGAAGCTTTCTGCTACACAAATTTTGGACAAAATGCCAATAATGTGACAGGTTTGTTTATATATATATATGTATAAAACATGCCCCAGTACACCAGACGCGCACTTTCATGTTCAGCATGAACAAAGTATTGCCATATTGTAAGCAAGAGTCATTCCAAGAAAATACACGGTGATACTAAGCAGATGCTGCCCTTTAGTGACCAAAATGTACAGTTGTAGAAATGATGTTTGTAGGAAGCATCCGGAGTCCTGTAGCTCAAAGGCTGGGCTACTGTCAATTGTCAGCCCTGACATTGTTCTGAAATCCTCTGGAGATGGAGATCGCACAGCGTCTCTGGGCACCTGTTCCAGTACTGCACTGCCTCCAGCATTTTCACAAGTCCTGCTTTCCAGAGCTTCCAAACATCCAAACTGAATTCCCACTTTCTCAGCATTGCCTGCTGCTGTACCTTAAATTGAGAAGGCTTGAGTCCATCATCTTTGTCTCAAAGTCTCCTTAGCAGTATTGATCCTTTGTCAAGTTTTGATCTGGTTTTCTCTTCACTTACATAACTTCCTGTAGCTCCTTATTTCCTCCTACTCATTGATTACACTTCTTGACACCTCTATATTCCAAATTCTATGTCTGCTTTAGTATACTCTGATGGGGAAGAGCATCACATTTGCCCTTACCTCATGATGTTTCTGTGACGTAATTTTAAGTTCTGCTAGATTTATGACTCAAAGCTCATTGAAATCTTATGAGAAAAGTCTTGAAAACATTGATTCGCTTTCAGCTTCAGGTAAGCAATTCTGACCTTCGTCAGTGTATTCACCATTTAAAAGGAGGAACAGTAAGACTGCACAGCAATGAGGTTTCCCACATACAGCATGAGACACAGCAACATAATCTAGAGCAAGGGTAATGATTTCGCCCCTCCACCCAAGTAAGTGTAAATCCAGGCCTTTCCTATTTCTCAAACAAGTATGGAACAGGCTGAAGGGGGGTAAAATAAGGAATTTTCATTTTAGCAGAATAGCGATGGAGTTTTAGACAATAGGTATAAACTAGTTTTGTGTTTCTCTTCTGCAAGATGGGGACAGAGGAGCATTAGACCAAATTTTTACTGTGCTACCCCATGTACAAGGTACACTCTTTTGAAGAATCAATGCTCTTTTAAAACATCTGCTCTTCAAAGGAAAAAATGACAACTGGTGTGAAAAGGAAAACTCAAGCCCTAAGCATAATAGATAAAGAATGTGAATGTCTTTTGATGTAACCAGTACTCTTTGATGTATTTATAAATCTTGCAACTCATCTCGTGTTTTCAGCCAGTTAATATATGGATTAAAATAATTAGTTATAACTAACGGGTTTTACATTGTTTTAAAATCCTTGTCCTGGATCTTCCCTTTTCTTCCATCACTGCTGACATTCCTGCTACTTTTGGAAGCTGTATCACAGGTTTCTGTAGTCAAAGGCAGATGTGTTAATACAGAAACACTTAATGACCCAAATAAAGCTTCCTTGGAAATTAAAAGCAGAGTGTGTGTTGGATGAGGGAAACCAGGCCATTGCTATGTGGCTGGTTTTATTTATAATGTTGACAATTCCCTTTCTTAGCAGAGCAAGAACCAAATTTTACCTTCATTTCATGACACAATAGTATAATCCACACTAACTCCACTGAGGTCAGTGAATTTATTCTCAGTATATGTCTTGGGGAGTGGTATTTGGACTTCACTAGAAGAGGATTTCATTTGCCACCTTATAAGAGAGAGAAATGTCTTGGAGACATTTAAGAAAAATCTAAACTGAAGTGTTCATTCTTTAGAGGTACCGGTGCTATTAAAATAATCTCATTCCTTTTCAATGACTGTCTTCTATGAAGAAAAAAAAGACCCTTTCTCTGGGTTTTGGGAACTTCATCTGACCAGAACTCTCCACAGCTTCTGTCCTGAAACCTGAGAGTAATGCCTTTCCTGAAGCCCTCCTTTAATAGCTCCAGACTCATCTGGTGCTTCCATTTCATAGAAAAGTCATTGCCCTCAGAAAATACCAAGAGCCCTTTTGGCTTTTTGACCAAATTTTTCACAATAAAATCAGTTGTTTTCAAATCAGCAGAGTGTAATTTCACGAGCTAAGGGAGTGTTCACATCTCCTCTGCTATAATGAATGTGTCCCAGGGCTATGGTATCTATCTGCCCTTTCAAGCTGCCTGCTTAATTTCCCCAGCAGCAGCCCAGCACCTGCTGCTCATTTCACCATGGGGACCCATCATGAATTTTTCTAATAATATTCATGCATCTGTCCTGCACACTTTCTTCTGTGAACATCTCTATTACTTCCCCTCAATCGACCTACCTTTGTTTCTATGGCCTTTCTTTTATGAATAACTTTTATGAACAGCTAGGGAATTTGTGCTATGTCAAGCTTTATCACACGAGTGCCACCTGGTCTTCAGAGTTGTCCACATAGCTGAATGGCAGATACAATATACCAAACACCAAAAATATGACAGAAAGCCTCCTGGTCTTTATTTAAATATTTTTCAGAGAAGTTTTTCCTTGTAGAGTCATGAGGGTTAGGGAAAAATGTCAGCAAAATGCTCTTCTGTCTTACTGTCCTCTCTTCACTTCTTTTCTTGCAGGTCTGTGCAACTGCTCCAGCTGAATTATTGACAAACATTACCACAGTTACGAAGTAATTTATTGTTTTGTTACAACTCCACATGTAATGTCACCAGTGCTCTTTTCCAGTGATGTACTGTACAATATGAAGGCAGGATTCAGCCTGGGATTAGGATATGAGTTGAGGTGTCTAAATTTAAGCTACATGAGAAAAATCAGTTGCTAAATTCTGCCTGAAGGTAGGTACCTCATGTCAACTGAGACATGCCAGGACATCCAACGTGTCCATAAAGGACCAGCAGACATGACACAGAAGTCACGGGAGATCTTCTAGAGAAGCAGGTCCAAGTAGAAGGCCCTACAGTATCTAAAACAATGTCTAAACACCTACCAACAGGCAACTACAAGCCTGTTACTAATGTTATCTCTTTTTAGATGGTCAGGATACAAGAAAGATCAATCCACCATGCTTCTCAGGCAAGAACTACTCTGTTGGTGGTTGGGCTTTTGCCTGAACAAGGCCAGTTGGATTGGGCTTCTGTGCATGTTTGTGATTACTTTTAATGCATTACCTACTTTTAATATTATTTTTTGTTTAGAATTTCCTCTGTTAAAAACACTTTTGCTATTTTTTTCCTAAAAAAACCCCAAACCCACAAGTGAGAGCTGCCAAATTTGAAGGGTTTCTTTTCTATTCTCATACAGTAACTATAAATTTTGCTTCCTAAGCCTTGCACATAGCTTTCCCATTATTTCCCTTTGAATTGCTCCCAGATACATAACAGGCCCTATTAGCACTCTTGTTGAATAGGTGTCATGAACAATGGCTTTTGCTCAGCACTTACCTTGCATCAGGCCTTATCTTCACACATTTTCTGTGGAAATTCTAAAACATTATGGGCCAGATTCATGCTGTGACCTGAGAGATTCACTACAACTCATAGCTGTTGTGAGAAGGGCAGTTTCCAAGATTTGAGTAGTGCACAATGATCCAGCTGACACTTTTTGGACTTGATCTGGACCAGGTTTTTATTGCAGCTGGCCTCTTGCCTTTAGTTTCTATTAGAAAAGGGGGTTCTGTTCATTGATTCTGGAGAATGATCTAAGAAGTCTTTCAAACTGGTGTCTATCCCTCTGTATTAAGAAGTTCTCTCCCAGTTTGCACTACTTCCATAGTGAATAACAGTAAATGAGAAGCAGAATCTGGACAGCCTCATTCAAGCTGTTCAGATCCCCAGTCCTCTATCTCTACCACTTCAGCAAGAACAGGACTGTTGGAGATTGTCATAGTTGCTCCTGCTCTGGAGCATCTGCTTGTCTTCATAGCACTCGGAGCTGAGCAGCTACACTGATGTATAAGGCCCTAATACTTCAGATTGTCCCTGGGAGATTTTTGTTACTTTTGACCTTCCAAAGATGAATGACTCATAGCCTTTGACTTCTGAGTTTTAACAAGAATGCTCATTTCTCCTGGATTTAAAAAAAAACCCCAACCAAACAGAAACCACCAAAAAAAAAACCCAAACCCAGAGGCTTGTTTTTAATAAAGGTGACTTATCTTCTCTTAGTTTTCTTTATGAATGTGATTCTCCTGGTCTTGCAAACTCCTCCTCAAATCTCCTGCTGGCGCCCCATGCACACTATGCACATATATCAGGTGGATGAGCAGAAGACGACAGGAAGAAAAACTACATTGCTTCACTGAAGCTGCATTATATTTCATCTCCTCCAGATACATAATGCCTTGAAAGAATGAGTAATGCAGCAAATTAAAAGGAAGAGCTTCTCAGTGGAATTGAGTGAATTAATGAGAAGTAGACAAAAACCAACACAAAGAAAAGGATGCCAAAGAGAAGGAATAAAGGGAAGATATTTCAGTGAAGCCCACCTTCAACCTTCAATCTTTTCCCTCTCTAAACAAAAATTAAAAGCTAGAAAGGGGAATGCTAGAGGCCTCTTGTAAGAAGTTTTTAAAAATAAAGTAATCAAACAGCAGGAAATATGAAAGTTCAAACGAGGAGTAAAGGCTTAGAAAAGACTTCCTGGGTCACCAAGTCTGATCCTTTGCCATCTGAGATAACCTTTCTAGTAAACTGAACAACCACATTCAAACTGGCTGGGCTTTTTGTCCCTTCACTCCTAAAGGGAGACCACTGCAGCATAGCTAGTTTCCTGCCTAAACTTGTCCATATTGGTGCAAACCAATCAATTCTTCTGCCAGAATTATTACTTAACTTAAATATCCTCTTATATTCACCCCATATGGGTTACCAATATGAAGCAAAGGTTTTTAAAAACCGAGGAGTTTTAAATTTCTCCTTTAGGAATACATTATGATGATCATCAAATTTAAGTAGTAAGCATTATCTTGCATGTGTCAAGGATTAAGATGATTACAATTTTATAATAAGATTTTGGGAAAATGTTTAATAAAACTCTTGATAAAGCAACCTCCCCAAAGCTCACAGAAGTAAGAGCTGTAGGTTCGCAATGCATACCTCTGGAAACTGAAGAGCATGGATGGTGCAGGATAAGGTGGGTGATACAGTTTCCAGTGCCCATATTAGCCAAAATTTCCCACTTTTCCAGCCTGTGCTGTGCTGTCCCCATATCCATAAAATGGGGATAACGGCATGTCACAGAGTCACCATGAGGACAAAGGGTTTCGGATCCTGTGATAACGATAGTCATATTTGAGATAGACCAGCAACAGGTGTTTATTGTGAAAGTGCTGTGCCCTTAACTCTTATATGGGACAGACATATGTTTCATATACAGTACATAAAGTGTGTGTCATATTTCATATAACATCACTGAAGACTGCAGCGTATTAAAGCTTCTTTCATGTAATGAGTTACTCTATGATCTCATATAAATTCAATCTGTGAAACATTTGCGAAGACTCTAGTGTTCATAAAAGTACGTGTACCATATGAAATGCAGTATATGCTCCCAAGCAAAGAGCACGTAGCATTCTATTCACATCATGGCACATAAATATAACAACAGAAAATTCTAGTAGCAGCAACCTAGAATTAATTTGATACCGTTTGTTTGAGCCTGAGCAGTTAAATAACTCTGAATATTTATATAATTCGCAAATTAGAATGAGGCACTCAGTCAATTCCAAAAAACACAGTTACCCAAATGAAAATTGATTGGAAAAAAGGAAAACCATTACTTTCTCTTCATTAAGGGAAAGAGCATTTAATTGTGTCAATTAATCATAGAAAATTTTAAATAAAAATGAGGTAGTACGGGGCCAAATTTTTCTGTGTTCATACAAAGTATCACTTGACTTGGCCAGGAGTTTCAGAGATTCCATCAGTTTATGTGGATGTTAAGGTATAACTCACCTCACCTAGTTCTGGATGTTTCCGCTTATGACAGTCAACAGAGAGAAACAGACCTTCTAGGCACAACACTCAGCACCTTAGATGCCAGCTTTAGAGTAGAAAGAGTCCTGCTGAGTTCTGACCACTGGCTGCACCATGAGGTTGGACACCCAGCTCAGAGGTAGAATTACGCTGGGGTATATTGCCAACGTTTAGAACAGGATTCAGGTGCTTGAGCAGTTGCTGCTTTAGGCACTGGTGTCTCACCTATCTCCTGCTATTCCAGCAAGGCATGGTTTTCCCAAAAGGCCTGTGTCATGTCTGCTGTTTGCATGCATGTGTCTTGGATAAACTACATCATCTAAAACAGAACGGTGTGTCTGTGTTTAGGTAAGAAAATGGTGTCCTTGCCTTCAGAGAGAAGAGTGCCTCAGTCTAGATATAGAATGTCAGACCTCACTTCCAGCCTTCATCGGTCCACAGCATTACCATCCAAGAGGCATACACAATACAAACAGAAACCCTAGGACAAAATTTGCAGGGGAGGGAAGGGGGACGAATGAACTTAACAACTTCAAAAGTACCATATGCACTAAGCATTTGCAAAAGGATTTCCTGTGTACTTGAAAGCCACGATGATTTAATATGTCCTACATCTGGAAGTCCAAATCTGTATGCTGATTAACTTGGACCACAGTTTGAGCTCTTTAAATGAAAAAGCAGGTGTTTGTCCAAAAAAAAAGCGAATGTTCTTAAAACCTAGCTGTAAACTTCGACCACTCACAGAAAGAATAAACCATTCTAAATGCTTTACAGAAAAAGAAAGACAAAGAAGAAATATTTTAAGCTGAAACACATGGCCATATTACTCTGCCTAAAGGAGTAATTATTACAGAAAATAAATAGTTACAACTGCATTTCCCAACACTGTGCATGAAACTTCATCTCTGAACAAAGGGATGTGATGCAGTTACATTAGAAATTCGCTTTGTGTGGGAAAAAAAGAATATCTTTGTAAGCATGTATACCTGTATACTGTGAATGTGATTTTTGGAGAGGGTGAATTTTGCAGAGGGAGAGGAAGGGTGCTTATTGAGCTGTGTAATGAAAACACTAGCACATGCACTTTGTGAACCAAGATAAAGGCTATCTTCATATCACTTTCTTATTAGAGGCTAAGGTACACAGCAAATGAAGCAAAGACCTTTAAAGATTTTTCTTATCAAGGCCTTTTGGCTGTTGCTTCTCCCTTTAGCCACATGGGCACAGAGCATTAAAAACATTGATCTTCTCTAGTAATGAAACCTATCCCAGTGGCTTTGCACAGTTTACCTTCAGGCACTTGAACAACCTTCAGAAGTCACCTAACACTCCAGTGATTAAATGGGAATGCATGCTTCAACGTGAAGTGCTCTGAATCATGTGTTAGCTACACATCTGAAAAGATCTTATCACAAGTGGCTTGAACCATATTTCTGCCACAGATTCCTTCTCTCCACCTTGACCTACCAGGGTTGATGGTCACTGATGGTCTTATTCTCATTCATTTATTCAGTCTCTTTGTGGCCATATTTGATTCTCATTCCTACACCATCCCGTGGCAGTAAGTTTTACCTTTCTTACTAAGTATTGTGTGAAGTAAATAATTGTTTTGCTCTTAAGATTTTCCCCTTGTTGAAATGGAGGTGTGTTAAAACCAGACTACAGCCCTCCCTGTGTAACGTCAGCTCTGTGCATTACAGAGCTTTTTCACCCTTACAGATGGGTATCCCATGAGAAGGAATCCACATGAAATGTCTTCAAGGCTTAAACATTAAATGACATAATATTTCTGTTTCTTCTTCAGAACTCTTAAAATGGGCAGTTAAAAGCACACCGATTTTTTTTTCTTAGAATCTCCAAGAATTGCATAATATCGTAACCTTACAAGGCTGAAGGAACCTACGTTTCACTGTCTACAGACAAACTGCATGAAACATAATCTGGCTGAGCTGCAGACAGTTTTCTTATTACAAGGGTACACAGTGCCTACCACAACGGACACACAACTCCTGGCTCTTCCTCTGTGGCTTTTTTATTCTCCCCAAGCAAATACGTTCTTGTCAGCGCTGCATCTATGGTTTGGCTGCGTGTAATAGGATGGCTTCTGTATTCTTTCATTGTTTGGCCATTTGTGTTAGAATTAGCATGTGTCTAGTCATCTGAGACACGGTGTCAACATCTGGAAAACTGTGGTGCATTGGGGACACAGAGTTTGTGCTTTTTTTCCTTTTCTTCTAACATTGCCTATATCTCCTAATGGGAACTGTTTCTGTTGCCTTTTTAACATGAATTTGTTGTAAATGCTGCTAGACTAAGAATTATTCTATTTTATCATTTTAGATATCTGCATGTACAATATTATTTTAAGAATATGCTTTCCAACTCTTTAATTCACCTACTGTTTCAATTATGGCTATCAAATACTTCTCAAAATAGATGGTTATAGACATTTTGGGTGTTTGGCAGGAAGTTTTTAATGGCTGGCTACGAGAATCAAGAAAGCTGCAGTTTTATTAAAAAAACATGTTCAGGCCTAAACCACCTACTTCAAAGAGGGTGTTTTCAGGATTGATTATTTCCTATGAATCTCATGGCCGTTTTCTATGAAAGTTTTCAATGGAGTTTTACATAATCACATATTTTAAGTTACATGAATCTTTCCCTCTTCAACCCTTACTGTTCTGGTTTTCACACAACTGGGTTGGAGGTTTTGGGGGGTTTTACACATTGATTTAATAATTTATGTACCAACACTGTTTAATTTTAAAATGGGACCTGTTTCCAGTTTCTTAGTTCTTTTCAGGTGAATTTAAATATTAAATACTTAGATACTTTTAGCATACCTGATTCTTCAAGTTTTGAGCGTTAGGAAATCTACTGACAAACTTTACATTTCTGTAGTATATCACATTGAATGAGTCAGTTACCATCTCTATTCTATGGTTTTACTTCTTTGTAATTCTTTGTCTTACCTATTGAAATGGGGAAAATAATCCCTACCAATCTCATAGGGAAAGGTCACATGTAGTATGTTGTACAGCTCTCTAAATACCCAAAATATAATGCATGATTGTCAGTCATCACTATTAAAGACCCATTGTTTCAAAGCAGAACACTTCTCAGATCATATATTTTTAAAATGTGAGTTCATTGACATTAAAAGTGTGATTCTCTGTCTCTAGACTTAACTGCAGATAGCACTGAATTACTATTAGAGAGAGCTAAATTGTCTTAAACTATGAGGAACTTTCTTTTTTAATGTGAAAAGTGAATTTAAATAATGACCTGACAGAAAAAAAAAAAAAGAAAAGAGACTGCAAACTCTTTGGTGCATTACTCCTGTTCATATTGTTTTCAAACCTCATGGTTTCCTCATTCTTCAGAGAAATGTGCCTACATCTTTCATAAAAGGCTCTGTATGCTCAGAGCAAATACTGTCATTGTACACTAAGATCCTTTTTCTTTAAGAAAAAATATGTTTTTTAAAATCAAGCAGCTGAATAATAAAAGAATGAATACAAGAATACATAAACCCTTTTTTCCCTCCCCATTTTTTTCCCTTTCATTCTAGCTCCAGGCTTTAAACAACAAAGTTTTAGTCATTTGCAACTGTCTATGATTCATAACACTTGTTTTAAATCAAGAGAAATTCCGCTTTGATTAAGAGTTTTGAACGCCATGTGAAGCTCTCCCACAGTTCCTCAGGAAGCTGTCCCACCTCGCTGGCTGGCTGGAGGGATCTCTGTTGCAATCACAAACAGCAGTCAGTGTGTGGCCATCACAGGGAGGGAACTTGCTCATGACCAGCTGGGTGGAAATCACTCTGCGTCTCACTCCATCCAAAGAAACCAAACCAAAACAAGCTTTTGGATGCACTGCTTAGAAAAAGAAAATGCCTTCCACAAAGCTCTACCCAGACAATAAGCTCAGAGAGTCTTCACAAGCACTCCTTCCTTTTCTTAGGGTATCACCTGCCTGACAGTAGGGAGTGACCATCAACATCACTGCCTTCTCAAAACTATTCAGCTTTGGGCCTTTCCAGGTTGTGGGATATATCAATCTTGAGTCCTACACAAGAGGCAGCTGGCTATGGTGGGTTTTAGGGTGTGTTGGGAAAGGGCAGAGGACAGAGTACCTCTCCCTCCTGTTTCATGGAAATGTTTTATCTGCTGAATGATAGTAGGTGACAAAATAAGAGGAAGCACAAACACCTTAGAGAAGCTAAATTCTAAAGAAGTAAAAAGAAAGGACCAGTTTAATGATGTTAAAAAGAAGCTTCTGAAATCTAATTTTACACCAGGGCTGCAGTTAAAAGGGGATGTCTTGGGTCAAGAGAACAGATGTCAATCTCAGGTGAAACAGCGACATATAGCTGCAGCTCTGAGTGGGCATCTATTTAGCCTTTTACAATTAGGTCACCATTTAGGAGGACAGAGAGAGGGCAATATTGAGGATGTCTCTCTTGTCTGCTGAAGACAACAAATGTGGGCACAGAGCAGTTGGGAAATATCTTGTATGATATATGGCAATCCACCTGCCTGAGTAGGCACGATGGGTTTGCACTGGGCAGGGTTCTCACAGCTCATTGTGATGAGCTGTCTGCATGTTATTTGCTAGGCAGTCCCACCAAGAGGAAGTGGAGCAAATCCTAAGCAAAGCTGCTTTGGAGGGCTCTCTTTCTGAGCCTCTACAGCTTGTTGGAAGTTGCTTGAAATGTCAAGTCTGCAATTAAAGAGTATCCTTTCGCCACAAAGTGGAGAAAAGAATTAAACCCAGGTAGATATCAATGCACATACTTGTAAGGAAACCTAGATGATCTTAGAGGTCTTTTCCAACCTTAATGACTCTATGATTCTATTAAACATATGGAGTAGTTACTGTAGGAATTAAAGGGATGCACAGTAAAAAAGGGAAGAAATAAAGGAGGTGAAGAGGAACTAACCTAGAGAGAAAGCAAGGGTGAGAGAGAAAAACAGAAGGCAATGAGAATCACATATGTATTCACTAACACTGTTTAAAGTCAGGCTAGTATTTTTTCAGTCAAGCATGCAGATGAGTTACTTGGGGTGTGCTGTCAGGTTTTTCTCCAAAACACGGAACATTTGCATGTTGCCTGAAGGTGAACAGAGACATAGGGTGTAATGGGCTAAACAAGGAGCCAGGCTTTTGGTACTTAAATATAAACCCTGTCTTTCCTTGTTAAACTGGTTAGTACCACTCTTCTGATGTTTTTTCTAAACAAAGGAAAATATTTCACTCCATGAGTGTAAGTACTTAAAGCAGAATGCATCAGGCATTTAAACTAGTCAATAGTTAGCTATTTTAAGAAATCATTACTAAGAGGTCTCTGTCTTAGCTGAATAAGCAGCTACCTGTTGTGGCTTGAAACCTTCCTGAATGTACAAGAGGAATAGAAAGAGGTAAGTACTTAGGGAAAAATATTCCACATAAATATCCAACACCCTTGGTCAAGCCAAAATGCTGATGTAAAAATAAACATTGCAAATATTTCCTAATATAAAATGTTTAATTTGAGTACTGGTCTAGAATGTTCCAATTTCATTTATAGCTGAGACTGAAATCCAGATAACTGCATTGCCTTCAAAATTGCCAGCACCATAAAGCAGAGCTAGAATTCAGGGGGATACATGGTACAATTTAACTTTGCACATTTAGAAGTGTGAAAAGAAAACAAAAAAACCCAATCCTCACCCAAACCCAAGCAAACTCCTTTTAATATTTCATGCTGATTTTTTCCTAACAAAGAAACTGTAATACTGCATGATGTTACAAATCAACACAAAGTCGATGTTTATGCATTCCCTCCACTCTAAATCTTACCCTAAAAGATCAGAGTGAATTACCCCAGGCTTCAGGAACATTAAATCCCCAGGACATCAGTGATTCCAAGAAGAGAGAAAGAATTGATCATAAAAATCAATGTCAATAGTCTGGTTTTCCTCTATTAGCAACTACTAGTAGCAGAGTGTTGATTAGCCTCCCTCTTCTTCCCTCACTCCTGCATCCACCCCTATACTAGTTCAGAATCAAATAGCCAAACTGATGTAAAGATTTTCAACTGCTTTGTGTTGTCTTTCTCCTTTTCCTGTATCCTAAGGGATCGTAGTCTCACATTGGACCTTGACAGAAAAGAAACTAATTTTATTTCAGATAAATCCACACTAACTTTAATTCTTATTAGAACTGCAATCTCCCTTAGTGTCAGTGCAACTGATGTTGATGGCATCAAAGCTGTCTTGCCCTGGCTCTGAAAGGCATTAGTGGGGTGACTCTGTGACTCTACTTCTCTTCCTTCGTCAAAGCAAGTGTCTTGGACCTTCAGTGCTGAAACTTTGGTGCTGTCAGAAAGGAGCTTTTCACAAGCACCCCATGGCACACACACCCTGTTGAACCCATGTTTATTTTCTCCCAGTGTCAGCTGTGCCAGAAGCCCTGCTGCTTAGAGGACATGCTGTTGCAGAGTTTTGCTGAAGAAGCATAGTAAGTAGGCGTGAGATATCTCACTGATCTATCTAGCTCACCACTAGTTTTAATAGGCAATTATATTTTTTATGCTCTTTGCTCTTACCATTCTGCTTTCTTTTCTGACTTATTATGGCAGTGTGTCATATTGACACCTGAGTGATGGCTTTACTGAAGGAAGGAGAAAAAGGGCCACAGGAGGGACATACTGCTGCCATGTGGCTTGGTAGCCTCGCATCCCTTGTCCCAGCCACAGTGTAATAACATCTCCATGCTCGTCTGAATGAAAGCAGTGACTGGCACTCTTTGCAGACATTCCTTCCCAAAGCAGCTTGACTCCGTCTCTAACAGCAGAGAACATGTGCTTTTAGGCTGTGTTAGTACCTCAGTCCTGAGATAGCCAGGAAAAGATTCTATGCAAAGCCAAGATCCTTTACAGAGAAGAGGACCTCACTCTTCTTTCCCAGCCCAGGTATTTTTTCCTGTCTTTTTGTTCCCTCGCTTAATTTTGAGAGGAAGAACGTGTAGGTGATGGGGAAATTGTTGCACAATTGTCTGAAAGAAGCAAAGTTCAGTACCTCAGATTTGGAAGAAAGAGAAGGGAGAAGGAGATTTTATAAAGCATAAAGCAATCTGCCTTTAGTCACCCTTTGCCTTTCATCCCTTTTGTGCTTCACCCCACCCTCCAGAGCACAGTCCTGATGTCTCCAAGTGCAAGGAACAAACTATTATTAGATGCTGCCTGGGTCCTCCATGTTTATCTTTAGTTGTCCTGTTATCTTTCCTGATTGCAGAAACATGACTCCACTTCTTTCCTGGTTGCTTGTGAGGAATTCCCCAGGCTCAGGAATGACTTCTGCCATCCTGTCCCTCTTTCTGTAATCAAGGTTGAGTTTGGTTTCTCCAATTCGCTCCATGGTTCATTAACAAGTGGAGCTGAAGAATTTCTAATGTGACACTCTATTGAGTATTCATAAATATTCAGTCTGAAATACTGAAGGATATTATTTGTCTGCTGGTGGAACTGCCCACATTATAGTTGTATGGGAAACTGGGTGGTCACTGCATCCACCAGAGTTCCTGGGCATTTTTCTTTACAGTTGGAAAAAAAAAAAATGTAAGAAATTTTATTTTTAAGACAGTTGCAAAAGGTACTGTTTTCTAAATATGAGTTTATTTTAAAATTGGAAACAATCCCACTGTTACTGCTTTTTTGCACCCCTTCCCCCTTTTTAGGTTGTCTATGTACAAAGCATAAAGGTAACCCAATCCACAGAGCATTTAAATACTGTCAGCCCCTGAAAATAAGATGCAGAGTCTCAAAAACCTAAGGCAAACACTTTTGTTCACTGAATTAAAATAAAGAAACAAAGAACTTGGCAATTATAGGTCATGTGCAATTACCCAGAAGGTCAGACAAAAAGCTATTGAGAGAAACTTGTGGGCAGTGTGGGCTGATGGGGAAGGAATCTCACTTAATTGAGCCCCACAGCACAAATGTGTGAGGCTGTTTGTGATAACTTTGGAGTGTTTGATAAGGAACTAAGATGCTTTTTGCTCTGAGCAACTCCTTCAGCTCTCTACCAGTTTACCATGGAGTCAGTCATCCTGCATGAAAGCTTTCAGAATTTTGCTATAGATTGCACCCTTTCAGAGGTCCCCTGCAGCCTATCTGTCTGTTCTGTTGGGGAATTGAAAGCTGCATAACACTGAGGCCTCTGTCCCCTTTCCATGTTTTCTTCCCTAATGCTCTCTGAAATTGTTTTCCTGACCAGCTAAAGGATTAAAGCTGAAGAAAACCAGAGACCTCCAGCTTTGTCCCTGATGCTAACCAGAGGATTTCTCCAATCAGCAGCACTTACTGTCAGCCAAGAAACACGAACTTCCAGTGTCCACTCTGTGCTGGGATCTTACATATTAGGGGTTCAGAATTAGACCCCAGTAACGTCAATAATTTTCTACTAGTTTCAGTAGAGTTAACCCAATTTTATTAAATTAATGGAGACCAGTCTTTAGCGTACTCCTTCGAAAATGCCCCTTTTTGCCTGGTGAGAAGGGATGACAAGCCACGAAGACCTGATGAAGAAGACAGCAAATCAGGGCTGAATGTGCATGGGATCTGTAGGCCATTCTGTAATATTTCTAAATGGTTACCAAGCTTAGCTATGTGAGGACAGAGATTTCCTTTTCATTGGGGAAAAAAAGTGACCTGTCAATTAATTATTTTTTTTTAAAAAGCTTTCATTCAGAAAAGCAATTGTGAGAATCTGAACAATTTTTACTATATTTTTTCTTATCCTATTAATTTCCTTGATCCTTCATTTTCTTACTTCTTAGTAGAAAAAGGATCCCTGTTTGTGATGTACTTGGAAGCAAGGTGACCTCGACTAGTTAAGGAGTAGAGGAACATGAAGTGCTCAAATGCAATTTTCTGGAGACACCGTTGTTACCTCAGATCCTTTACAAACATTCTCCAGAACCAGCTATACTATTTTAATATGAACTTTCAACAGACACAAGCAACAAACATTCTGGTTTTTAAATGTACAGATTAAAAATTTTGTTCATCCTTGTTTCTTGTGGAATAATAGTTTTTTAAGAAAACTTCCATTTCCAATTGTAGCATTTTATTTTTGCCTCACTCTCCTACAAATTGTTCCTTCGAATTGTCAGAATTATGTGGCCATGGCATAGCTGCATCATTCCTACATGATCCTTTGAGAGTAATAGGACTGGATTGCTCTGGGCGGTCATTCACCCTGAGGAAGTGAGTGCTAGGTGGAATGAAGCAGAAGTGTCTATTTCTGGTGGCTCACATGGGAAAATAAAGTGAGTGCAAAGCTGACAAGACACCTGAGTGCATCTGATTTGTCAAGAGACTCTGCTGCCATCAGGTAGCTTCCCCATCAGTCAGTCTTGCTTCCTCTTACCAGGTTGCCATCTCATTAATTTTAATAGGGTTTCTAGCTTGGCTGTGGGGGTCAACACTGATTAAAATTGTTTCACACTGGTGCTGGTAAACTGGAGCCCAGCTGTAATCCTAATGAGAGGTCAAGAAAGGCCATAATCAGATCCTCCTAGTTTTGGACAATTGGGCCAACAGTTGCCAGAAGAGGCAAGAGTGCAACTAATAAGCCGTTACAAGTGACCCAATAAACGAGTTAAAAGGAGGCAGCAGAAATACCGAGTCCTCTATATAAAGGTCAGAGTCAGAAATATTAGCTATGAGCCCTGAAATATCAGTGCTGGCCTTTATATTACAAGGCATTATTCCAACAAGACACCTCTTTTCCCTCTACCGCTATAGTGCTAGATAATTACACCTCAGGTAAACATCCCTGGCTCACTTTGCAGTCAATAGAGAGAAGGATGTTCTTCTAAGTGCAATTCATCATTTTGTAAAATCTCAAATAACTCCGACGAATTACACCCTAGAGGTTTCTCTGCTGACTGCAAATGAAGCTTAAAACGATTCAGTAACCTCAGGTGCAGATATCTTCGTTGTTACTGTCCAGAGTCAGGAAAGATGAATCTCATCAAAAGTTACTGTACTTGTGAAGACGCTCTGTTTTTATTAATGGAAATGCATAGACTCAAGGAATGTGTTCTTCTATTAAAGACATTGATTTCTAGCCAAACCTGGTCTGTATAAACACTGCATGAATAAACATGGAAATGCAGGTCCTAATGTGGTTCCCCCAGTCACCAGCCTCTGTTGGAAACAGACCAAGCTGTTGGAAAAAAACCACCAACTTTTGACAAGCTCCATAAAAAAGAGCTGGTTGAATCTGAAGAGACCTTCAGTGACAAGCCTATGAGGTTTGTTTTGACCAATGTGCTTGCCTGTCCCAAAGCAAAGGCATATAAAAAATGAGGATAGAGATATCTTTCAGTGATAATACTACCCAATTGGCTCTTTTTCAGAGACCTGTGTCTTCAGGCTGAGATCTTAGCAAACTGAGATCTGCATAGGTAATGCATAAATCAAAATGCAAATAAGACTTTCTTTTAATGAGAAATTGCTTATTATTAGCAGAATCACAAAAAAAAAACCCCAGCAAAAAAACCCCACATGTGTCACTTCCTTTTACTTAAGTCTAGGAGATGCAGAAGCAAATGAACTTCCAAGGGGCACAAGATACAGCTTTGCATGGATGTTTTTCATAATGATTTTGTGTTCTTTAGCTGGAAAGTCTTGTTGTGTATCCTCATGAGACAGAACTTCCTATAACATTTTCTAACATTAGTTGTGGGGGTTTTTTTTGTGGAGCTTTGACTTTACTGAATCTGGTCTCAATCCACCCCTTCCTGTTGATACCAACAGAGCTGAGCAAGATAATTTTGAGCTTTAAAAAAATTTATGTATTTGTGATTATTGTGTTCCTGAAACACGAGTTTGGCTTCTTCAGTGGCTGAATATATTGCCAAACCTCTGTGGTTTCTGCTGAGATGTTCGCTTAGTGACTGTAGTCAGCTCCCATCTGCTCAGGCTGGTGCAGGTAGTGTTATGTGTGAACAGTTGTAAAGACAAATGCAAAGGTGACTAGTGACAGATCAAAAGAGTTTAGATATGTGTGTGCTTCTTATAACTGAAATAAAGTTGTAAGAAAAAAGATGTAAGACACGGGTGATACCAAATACCTGACTACTGGCCTACCTACAATCCCAGACTAAAAAGTCATAGCAATACCAGATGTGCAAAGATGGTGCAACTTTTGATGGTCAACCACTTAGAAGTCAGGACCAAACTACCTCATCAAATCTGAAGACTAAAGATGTTGACCTCGACATACTGCATTTTCAGGTTTTGGTTGCTTGTTTTTCTTTTAATGGGAATGTTCCCAAATTGTTCAGCATACAGAATTTTTCTTAGTTTCAGAAAGCAGCTGGAGGCAACTGTTTAAAAAGGTCCATGAGGGATGTAGCCAGGCGTTTAAGGATTACATATTTCACCCTAAGTGAATAAAAAATCAATGTTTTACCATGCTTAGTCTATATTAAATTGATGAGCTTGTTTACTATGCTTATTATATAGTCCACTAATGAGCTATCCAAGTACAGATATCCAAGAGCTATCCAAGTCTGCCTTCCAATCCCAAAATTGCCTTATCTGTATTAAATATCTATTTCTGGAAGTGATAAAACTGCCCCAGAAGTCTCTCTCTCTGTCAAGTTAGGTGAGACGAATTAAGATGCCACATAGTAATAGTTTACAGACTCAGAATGGCATATTCAATCAAATTAAATTTGGCAGTGTGCAATAACCTACCTCGCCTTGACTTCATCCTCCTTATTTCAGTCACATGCTTTCAGTAGACACCAAGTGCCACAGAGAAGTTTGTGCTAAGAAGGAATGGTGGGACCATAAATATATACAATTCCCAAGCAAAGATATTTTGACTCTGATATGAAGAACAAGAGCAAGTGAACAAAGGCAGGAGAGTAGGGGAAATGGAAATGTTACCTTACAAAAATATAGTAAAAGCATAGTACCTATGCTTACATTCCTTCATGCTGTCAGTGTCTGATATTCATCTGGGAAAAGTGATATTTAACATGGAGATTTGCAAGACAGATGCAAAATTTAGTTTCTATAGCATTGGTCTAAGCTGTGGTCATCTTGGATGTACCAGGATGAGTTATAGCTGACTCAAGACAACCTCCTGTACATGCAGGTTCTTGTGCTTTGCTGTGATAGATCATGTAATTTTCATACACCTGGTTGGTTTGTCCACAATTTTGCTCATTGCCAAAGAAGAAACATTTCAGCAATAAATCCCTATTCCCTAACATTTGATTCCAGTAGTCCAAGCTGACCTTGGTGACCAAGTAGAAAATCCCACCACCTCACTTTCTCAGTTTTTCTTCCACATCCTTTCTTTTCATAAGTTTGTGAGTTCTAACTATTGCATCTGCACACAGCCAAAACCAGCACCTCTGACAAGGCCATGTCCATGCCCTGTTCTAGACACCTCTTCAGAATGCCCAGGTTCTTGCTTTGGAATCCTTTCTCCTGAAGAGAACTCAAGGTCAAAATAAACACACACAAGATCTTGCTTCAAAGTCATTTCGCTGACCTGCTGGGTGCCCTGGGGAGATTGCTGGTGATTTTGATATCGAGTCTTCTACAGAAGTTTTTGGCTGCTGTTCAGCAGACAGCATTTATTCCCTTTTTTTTTTTTTCTTTCACATCAGAATTTGTATTTGAAAGAACTGTCTTTTGTACATTATAAGGCAGAGGAAATCCTGATCAGAGGTTTAAGAATTTCTGGTCTGGGTTGTTTTTTTGGGTTCTTTTTTTCCCCTTTTAATATACTACTGGAAAAGAACATGGTAGACTTCCCTGCATGGTTTTGTGAAACATTTACTGGCACTGAAAACACTTTATGGATTCCAGCCGCTATTGCAGTATCTTTGATCTGGACCTGGGACTACTCCAATAAACACATTCTCTGTGCATGATGCACTGTATTTCTTTTTCACCTGGTCTGTTTCATTTAAGTGCTTTCCTCTCTGTACATTGCTTTTAGCTCTTTGATATTACTGTTTTAAATGTTATGTTCTGCTGATAATTAGTAAAAAAAGAATAAATAAAAAAGTTCATACTGATTTTTCTCAGCTTCTTAATGCAGTCATATAGAGCAAGAAATAATAAAAAAAAATACTGGGAAGACATGAACAAAACTGCTTTGAGATGAGAAGAAAAAGTATCCTAAATATCTCTGTACTTGTTTTAGAAATGTGTAGGGTACATGTACTTTTTTAGCAATCAATTCTAATCAGTGCATTGCTGTAGCAAGATGTCTCAGGGTAGCACAGAAGTGGTTCAGAGGCAAGCATGATAAAACAGAATAAGGGTATCAGGATTTGCGTCTAATAATTTCAGGGCATTCTAAATGTCAGAATAAATATTCCACACTCAGAGACCGTATCCAATGTATGCAACACTGACCTATCAGTTACACCAGCCATTTGTCTACTACATTCTGATTACAGGTTCTAAAATGATATGGTAATCACAAATTAAGGTTAGCAAGCAACAAGTTAGGAAAAAAACAAACCTGTAAGAGAAAAGGTAGGCTTTTTTAAAGGAAAAATTGCATAAACAATTTAGGAGAACATTTATTTTTTCTTGCTATGACCCTTTTTCACTTCAACGACAGAAGATTTATTTCTAAGGGCTTCCAACAAAGGGCAACATGTTTACATAGATAGTCAAATATCAAGGAAAAATAAGACATTTGGAAAAATTTTGAAGGGCTTTATACCAGGAAAGATGACTTAGTTCGAGTAACTTGATTTTATGCTCCTGAGTGAAGTAGCTGTATTTTAAAATTCCAGTTACTTTCTAAACCCTTTCATCTTTTGCAATGCATTTTTTTCCCTACACTACACTAGGAATTCAGTCAACAGGACACACAGATGTGATCTATCTGACCAGATGTAGATGTTTACATCTGAGTTGGTCATCTGGCTATATTACCTAGGAAGGACTTAACAGGTGAAATTCATTTGGAAATAGGTTCCTTCCTTCATGAGCTATGTTTCTACACGTGCTACAAGATCCAAATCCTAGGAGTGCCTCTGACTGCGAAAAGAGGTATGGGTCAGCAACCCAGGTATAAATGTTTTTATGGGGGACATGTCAAGCCAGGTAGGATGAATCTCAGCTTGAGTCAGTCCCAGATAACACATCCACATTACCTGTATCATACCATAGAGCCGCCATCAGTCTTCATTTCGTGCTAAAAGAAAGACAAAACTCTTTCATCATCCTAAAGTAATGGTGGTGATGCCATGACAGAGAACATACCCCAACCAACAAATCTCATCCAAACAAAATGCACACAGTTTTTCAGGATGGAGGGTAAAAGCAGTGTTATCTTCAGATAGAAAAGTTTTCTAGACTCTCAAGAGTGTTCCTTTTTACTGTGTCGCTGCACAAAGGGCAAGAAAAATCAATACATTATAGTTACCTGCTATCAAACCTTCTGTCTTTAAAATATGGTCCTTGTTTTTACCTTTCTGACGAAACCTGCATATTTGATGAAAAAGCTCAAACATAACAGATCACCATTTTGTTCAGGTTTTGTCTTTAATATTAAAGATATGTTAGTATCAAATAAATCCTTGTAGATAATGGATTTTTTTTTTTTTTTGCCTTCTGTGACATTGCTACTATTCCCATCTCCCCCTTAGTTAAAAGGTGTTCGGCTGCACTCATCGACATGTCTGCATCCTTTCTGCTAATACTCCCAAACGTGGTGCCTTTTAAGCTTCTTTTCCCCTCTTTTACCACATTTGACAGCAGTGTCTCCATTTCAGCCTCAGTGCATTAGTGAGCTTGTCTTGTGCAACACAGTGAATTTCTGTCTGGTTTGGGGATATTTCCTGGGTAAAACATACGATGATTTGTCATTCAGGCTGTGCTGCAAATTGGAAGCCTTATTATACCTGACAGCTGTTGAAGAGGGCGTCTGGGAGGAGGGAAGAGCTGCCTGGTGTCCCAGGCTGGCTGGCGCTGAAGGGAGGGACCCCGGGGTTGGTTGTGCACGCGTGGTCGCACGCCACGTTGGACTGCTCTGGGGTTCAGTGGTCCCATCACACACTGACCCTGTGGCCTTTAACTTCATGTACTGTCGTGCATTAAACTGGGATTCCCTGTCAAACAAGGCAGGGAGAAGAGGGAAGTACTATGGGTTGTTTTCCAAAGGCACTCTTCTTTCAAACTCAGTCGGTCCCAGATTTTTAAGACTGTGGTTCACTTGCAAGGTCCTACTTAGAGCATCCTTTTTCACAGTAGGAATTAAAGAATCCAAGTATAAATTCCTAATTTTCCAGTACAGTAAAGTGCCTACAGATACAATGTTGTTGCAAACAATAGCTCTAATTCTTTTCACCCTATACCTTTTTGCCCCCCTCTACACTAACTCATAGGAATCAAGTTCATATCTCTGAAAAATATGCTTACCAGTATATGTATTTGGGGGAAAAAACAGGTCTTTGGAGTAGTGTCTTTAAAATACAAAGTGAAGCAACTGGGAAACCGCTGTTACTCTTACATATCTCCTCTGGAATACATTTACTTCTTTATGCATGATTACTTGTTGACTTGATTTCACTCTAATGAATTTATTCCCTGTTCAGAAAACATGTAGACATTACCACCTGGCTGAGTCTTAATTTACATATGTAGAATAGGATACCGCCGAACAGAGCAGAATAGAACAGAACAGAATGAACATGCTAATGTAATTAATATAGGATATTTTAGCATTTATTACTTTTTAAAGTGCACTTCAGTCATATACCCTTTTTAGTTTTTCTCTGCAATCATAATGGCTAAAATATCATTTTCTTTTTTTAAAAAAAAAAAAGTCTTCTGGATGATTTCAAGACATTTGTAAATAGTGTGAATTGTCATAAGATCCATCAGAAATTGTGAAAGTTGCCAATGCTGTTTAGAGCACCAAGCTCTAAATTTTTTTAAAGCTCTAATTTTTTGGAAATTATAAAAAATAAGACTCCCTTGGACCTCTGTTAATTTGGAACACAGAGAAGCAAAAAGCCCAAGATTTTATTTTTAATGGTTTATAGTGAACTGGTCTAAAAGTGTTGAGATAAAGATATGTCTTTGGGAGCAGTAGTCTTTATCCCCGAGTCCTTTGTCTGGGTGGCTGAGTGTGGCGGTGCTGGCTCACAGTGAGCTGCAAACACTGAAAAAAAAATAAGGGTTCGGCCTTCTTTCAAACGGTGCCTATAAACTGGAGTCTTTGCTCAGCTGATTTTGTCTGATCAGACTTTATCTGTCTAGTCTCCCTCCACATTCAGCGGAGAGAAATAATCACCTTCAGGCACATCCCATCATGCCGGCTGAAATGCGCTCTCTGGGTGCCTGCGTGTCTCCACGGAGGGTGCCTTGATGAATACTGAGAATAGATAGGCAGCTTTTATGGAGGAAAAAAAGAAAAATGAGATTAGATGGATCCCTCCTGATTGATCATGAGGGGAAAGCGCCCTGCCCCCACCCTGAGCCAGGGAAACCTGCTACAATAACTCATCTGGGCTTTAAACAGTCAAAGTGCTGGCGATCCTGCATTCCTCAGTACATGGTGTGGAGAGCTTCAAAGGGAGCTTGTTCTTCACTCAGACTTCAGCAAAAATACCAGGTCAAAGGTTGAGGGTTTGTAAACTAATAATCCCCAGATGACAGGAGAGGAGCCCTTACCAAAATTCTTTTCCCTCTTTTTATTTTTTTTTCTTTTTTTTCATTTCCCCTCAATTTTTTTACTCCGTGGAGAATATGTCAAAAAAATGGTCAAATGAAGACAATTGTTAACTCAAGCACAACGCTGAGAATATCTGGGGTAAGGAGGGAAAGAATACATATACATTTTCACACACATATCTAAAAAATGGAATATTCATGAGCCTAAAGAGGTTTATGGTTCAACTCTGAGGGCTCTATCAGCATTTGCAGTAGTGTTAATTTTCTGTCTATCCTCTTTTGGAGTCACCTGAATGGTGCAATAAAGAGGAAAAGCAGGAATTCAGCTGATATTTCTACCTTTTTTGTAAATGAGTTATTAAAAACTCATTTATTAAATATTAACTCAGTTATTAAAAACAAAGCAGAGGCTGGATGCAAATTTCAGTACCCAGTCTGCCCACAGGGCTGCTTTACTATCCCAAGGCTTAGAAATTCCATATGGGGGACTTTGTGGGCAGGGAATATGAGTGGAAGGTTTGCAATGACCTGAGGTGCTGAAATAGCCTGTGGAAGAGCGATTTCCAGCCAGAGGCATCTGTTGTCTCTCAATCAGCAGTCCCAACGTGTGCAAAATCAGAAGTTATCTCCAAGGAAGCTTTGTCCAGCTTAAGCTCCCATAGCCCCTGTGTTCCCATCTCTGAAACATGTGAGACAGAGCAGTTCCTTCTTTCACCCATGACCCCTCACTACTTGGTCTGTGAAGGAATTTCTTTACTGGGGTGTCTATATGTGTGTATAGATAATGAAGATGTTTACAGCTATACTAACAGAAGTAAAGGGGCCAGGGAGAAAGCTGTGTAAACACCAATGCTTTCCCAATGCACTGCCACATTTCTCAATACATGTAAGGTGCCAGGGCTGGAGAGAGGGGCAGCCACTCCGGGCTGGGAGGGTGTGAAGTTTCTTAATTGCCCAGCAGAGGGACAGAGACTAAAAAGACTTGTCTACACTAAGGTCTACGAGCAAATGTTGAAAGAACATTGAATTTTTCACAAGGTTGGTCTTTTACTCCCACCACCATTTTCTTGAATCATTAGCACTTTGTCCAAGAGAGAAATGGGCTGTTGGTAAGATCTGATATGACAGTCACTGTGAACATGGGACTCACCAAATGAGCTCATAGGCTTTCTTACAGCTAGAAATATGAATGAAAAATGGACATAAGTGTACCAGTTTAAAAGCTAGATGCCCAGTCTAAGCTGATTATCCATGCTCTACTTAAACATACAGAGGTGAAGGAAAATTTAAAAAAAAAAAAATCTTACTTAGAAGCTCCCCTCATGACATCGAGGAATTATTAAGTTGCAAGACTTGAAGTTTTGACTGAATTAGTGGTAAAGTCTAAGTGGGAGATAGCTGCTTTGAAGTTCTTCTCAACCTCATGTGCTGTGACAACCAGATCTCTGTAACCCAGCCTATCTGAAGCCCAGATGAATTACCTTAGCACATTTCACCAGCTTAGGACAGGTAAATTATGTACTGTTTATTTCAAGTGGGAGCCATCTCCACTTGCTTAAAAGATGGACGGGTTGTGGGCTGGTTCCTTCAGGAACCAGCTGGTTCTACTTCGAAAATGCTAGAAGCCCTTAGAGGGCAATTCAGCCACCTCTCTCGGACACCTTTTTTAGGACCTGCTGAGCCTCTTGAGTGACAGCTGCAGCTTTTGCACTGACCACAGACAGGTCCCAGGGAGCTGGTCCAGAAGAGGCACCTTCTTCAAGGCCTCCAGTGAACTACTCAGAGAAAATGATAAAAATTGGCATGGAAGAGGAAGACGAGAACAGCAAGCATAAAGCTAAAGGGTAAAAGAGTCATGGCATGCAGTGCTTCACAGGTGGGAAACTAAACTGTGCATCCATTTATTAGTCACACAGAACTGCTTCCTACACAGTGCTGCTGTTTTGTTTCTGCTGGGGGATTTTTCTAACCTCTCACTGAAGTAAAATGCTTCAGTGTTTCAGAGAAATAGCTTTGTCTGCAAAATATTTTGTCTTTGTGAGCAACAACCAGAAAAAG
Source organism: Porphyrio hochstetteri (assembly GCA_020800305.1). NCBI lineage: Eukaryota > Metazoa > Chordata > Aves > Gruiformes > Rallidae > Porphyrio > Porphyrio hochstetteri. The sequence goes on from CM036905.1 coordinate 139,967,656, forward strand.
TTGAAGGTAAAGCCATGGAATGGTGGCTTCCATCCACATATTCTACCTCCAGCATGGACAGTGAGGTTTTTCTTAAGAATAGCACATTTGTCATATTGCAAATACATGACATGCTCTGCATGGCTCATCATAGCCAGAAACACATGACAGAGAGAAGAAAGAAAATGCTTAGCGTTACAAAATCAACAGACCTCATGATCAGAAAAAATGTAAGCAATTTATTACTAGTCTAACTGGTATCATTCTGCACAACTGCAAGAAAGCAGGGGAGTTTAATTGTTGGGAAAAAAGCAATCAATCTTTTACTGGAATCCCAAGGAGCAAGGCACAACATGGCACTGAGCCCAGCTTTAATAACCTTCAATGACATATGAACCTTAATTTTCTTCAGTAGAAAGGTATTTTTTCTTCAACTCTTGTTTTTTTTGGGTTGTTTTTTTCCCTTTTGGTCAGTTATTTGACTACTGTAGAGCACATAATACACACAAATGACCTTCAATTTTTATAAATAAAATATGTGATCTTCAGGTCTGGAAAAATAAGACTTTTTTTAGAACAACAGGAAATACCTGGATATATATTTTTAAATGTATTCAAGGATTTACTAACCCTTCCATAACAAAATATATGAATTAATTAAAAAGTAATTTAAGTTGGTATAACTGGCTTCTGTGGAAATAATGGAATTCCCAGCTCTCAAGCTGTAAAACTGCATCGTCATTTAATATAACCATACTCAATATTTGATAGATCTGTGATCTTTAAATTTTTTTTCCAATGTATCCATCCCAAATTTCCCCTTATATTTTTTTCCCACTGGTTTATCTGCAAGGAAAAACCCAGCTGTTGTTTAATTCAAGTACAACTGAAAAAAATTGATCTTTGAATTTTCCCACAGCACTTCTGCATGTCCTAGATGATGGATGAGGATTGGTTTGACTCCAGGAGTTTTCCTGTGCACTATGGCATGAAAAGGTGGGAGTGAAACACAACAGGAGAAACCTCGGCAAGATTTTGTTGGTTTTGACCTACATTTCCTTCCAATTATATATACAAAAGTTTCACCACTAAATTCCATTCTCACATGCAGCCAGTGAAACATAATGAAGCCAGATGAAACTGAGTAATCTCTATAAATATACGCAAAGTTAAAATAAGGCCTTTAAGCATCTATAGACAGAACCAATTCTGCTGAGAGAACCTAATACACCCTTTTTCAAATGCATGGTGCTGGGAGAGGTTAGAAAAAGCCTATGAAGACAGGCTGAGAGAGTTGGGCTTGTTCAGCCTGCAGAAGAGAAGGCTCCAGGGAGATCTTAGAGCAGCCTTCCAACACTTTAAATGGGGCTTATAAGAAAGATGAAGAGACTCATTACAAGGTGTCTGTAGTGGCAGGACAAAAGGGAATTGAATTTGATCTGTAAGAGGGTAGATTTAGATTAGATACAGGAAGATATTTTTTTATGATATGGGTGGTGAGATGCTGAAACAGGTTTCCCAGAGAAGCTGTGGTTGCCCTATCCCTGGAAAAGTTCAAGGTCAGGTTGGATGGGGTTGTGAGAAAACTGGTCTAACAAAAGATGTCTTTGCTAGATGATTCTTAAAGGTCAGTGTTGGTGTTGGCTGGGACAGAGTTAATTTTCTCCATCGTAGCTAGCATGGGGCCGTGTTTTGGATTTATGCAGGAAATAGAGGGGTGTTTTCGTCACTGCTGAGCAGGGCTCACACAGAGCCAAGGCCTTTGCTGCCTCTCACCCCACCCCACCAGTGAAGAGGCTGGGGGTGCACAAGGAGTTTGGAGGGGACACAGCTGGGACAGCTGACCCCAACTGACCCAGGGGATATCCCGCACCATATGATGACATGTTCAGTGTAGAAAGATAGGAGAAGGGGAAGGAAGGGGGGAATGTTCTGAGTGATGCATTTGTCTTCTCAAGTACCCATTACACATGATGGAGTCCTGCTTTCCTGGGGATGGCTGAACACCTGCCTGCCCAGGTGGTAAATGAATTCCACTGTTCAGGGCAGTGGAGAATGAATTCCTTGCCTTGTTTTGCTTGTGTGCACAGCTTTTGCTTTACCTATTAAACTGTCTTTATCTCAACCCACAAATTTTCTCATTTTTATTCTTCCAGTCCTCTGCCCCATCCTGCTATGGAGAGAGTGAGTGGTGCTTAGCTGCCAGCTGGAGTTAAACTCAAGGTCCCTTCCAACACAAACCATTCTATGTGATTCTATGGATACTTACCTTACTTACCTTGATTTTTACATTTGTGCCAGTACCCTGGTTTCATTTTATTTCCACTTTCTTTATCTCCCTTTTTGTCCTTTTTCTTCTTCCTTCCCTGCCCAAAATACTTTGGGCTACTGAACAATGTAACTTTTATAACATGTGATTCTCCAACTCATTTTTGGATGGAAAACAAACCAAAACCTCACAAATAGTCAGAAAATTGTGCAAGACTTTAATTCTCAATTCTGTTGCTAACAGTTACATTTGACATATTGGTGAAATCTTGATGAAATGATATCTGTACAAAAAATTTCCACTGATTTTAGTAGAAGCTGTTCAGATTTTACATCTGCTGAGTGTCCAAAAATATGATTCTCCACTGACAAAATGTAAGAGACACTATTCATTAGTACTGATCTAGATAACACTATTTTAACTTTTATCTGTAGTTCCTACAACAAGAAAAAAAAATCTCTTTGCTATTAGGTATGTAACAGCCAGCATTCTTTGGCCAGGGATATTTCTTCTCAATCGCAGAACAAACCCAGGGACCTTGGGGCTGCTAAACTGCAGAGCTACCTCGGTTCATCCACAGCTGAATTAATTTTATTATACATTTAATAGACCTTCTTACATCTCTCAAGCCAAAGGATATACAAATACCAATGTCAGTGCTTAAAGTTATCATACCTGGTATTCTACCTAGCACTGCCAAGCATACTGTTAATTATACAGGTGCCTCAAGTGGCTTGCACTTAGATTAAGCAATCAAGGGAAAACTTGCTGAATTTTAACTTGTTGGAAAGAGCTGTTTGCTGTCCTGTTGCTTTGGTTGGATTCTAGCTTTAAATCAAAAGGTATGTGAGTGAGTGTATGAAAATTCCCAATGGGTAAAAATTGTAATATGCCAAAGGGAGCGTGAATGACTCACAGTTATTTTAGGAAGAACTTGCTGTGACAAACTTAAAACCCTTGTGATGGATTTATAACTGCATTTATTTTCAGCCCTACCTCCTGCTATAAAAAGGTGAAGAAATTATTTCATCTCTCTCTCACTGGATGAAAGGCCCATGCAAACATAATTTTAAACTCCAGGAAAACAAAAGGCAGCATCTTTGTTTTCCAATCATAGTCTTTTTATGAAGGACTTGAAACAACTGAATTCAGGTGATAGTACCCTAGTAAAGTCCAAAGACATCAGCTGATGATGTTGATCTTTATTCTACTGTAATAAACTGCTACCAGCTCCACATAAAATGACCACAGTTCAAAAGCCTCTGTGGTGATATGTTTTCTACCCAAATCTTTGGAGGCCAAGTTTTACCACTGCTCATTACAGACTTTAAACTCAACTGGAAAAATGACATCATGCTCTCACATAGGCAATTATCAATGTTTGCTCCAGGACCTTTGACTTTGAAGAGAACTAAATGATATGGTTGTCTGCATGCATAATATCCTAATATTTGCACAGGCTATATATATTTGCACAGGGTTGTGTTTATACAGGTTCCTGTCTGAAGTGGGCAGCTAAAAACAAACTCCCTGCCTAAAGCTGTATGATCATGTCAGCGTGAAAAGATGCCAGGTGGACTATGTCAGGCAAAGCACTCCATAGGATTTTTGGATTCAACCTGGTTTGGGGGGCTCAGCTGCCTCAAAGCAAGGGTGTCTTGGGCTTTTCTGAATTTCTCTGTGCAGATGTACCTCGGGGCTGCACAAAGAGATGTTTGGAGGCATCTCGGCTCTCAGTTGTGCTTTGGGGCTTTATGTGTGCTCCTGCAACTTGCTCCTCACTGGAGATGCAGCCAGTTTAGAGGCAGCCTTCACATTTTTACTGGAGACTGAAATTATCTGTAGTGGCTTACAGGTTTGGCTTGGATTCTGTAGGCACTTAAACATTTGAGAACTGTCAGGGCCATGGGAGCAGTGGTGCTGGAGCAGCTCTGGTGCCTGCGGCAGAGCAGGGCCATGCAAGTGAGAGGGATGCCCAAGCCCCTGATCCATTCACCCAGCCCAGTGGGTGCTGAGCTGATGCTGAGTGGCAAGATGAGCACAAAATGAGTTGTCAGGAGGTGAGCCCGGAGAGCAGTATCAGGAGCTTCAGGCCAGCACACTGCAGTGGGGAGCTCCTGCGCTGGCTGCCTGGCTGCGCTCCTCAGGAACAGATACACATCATCTTGAACTCATTAAAACTGTCCTCAGCTCTTCCTTTTTTTTTTTTTCTTTTTTTTTTTCCCCCACAAACAAACTACATTTACTCTTCCTTCATCTACAAAACAAGGGTGATATCCAGCAATCTGGCAACCCCTCAAGATATTTATTTTAATACCCTGGCCTTTCACTTCTGGAGATTAGAGAGTCCTCTGGGGTCCAAGAAAACCTTAACAGTGAAATTCAAAGGGAGGTGGAAATGTTTTGGTTTGGATTCATTAAATGCCTTACATGTGTAAAGACTTCTTTACTAGTTTTTCTAGTAAGGCCAATATGGCATGTTTTATTCTGGAAATGGGTTTGAACCGAGACATTTCTCCTTTAAAAACATCTGGCTGAATCATAGGAAGATGGATGATCTCTCAGCTCCAAGACGCGATACCTGGCAGGGAGGGTTCTGTGCTGCCTGAGGAAGGGAAAATGCTGGGGGAGAGTAGCAGTCGTCAGGATGTGTCTAATGTGCTCCACGGGCAACTGTGCAAACACCCCTCTCATCCCCCCCAAACGCAGGGAGTAGCACTGGCTCCAGGGTAGTTGTGGGTCCCATGGGAGGTATTTCTGCCCCAAGACAGAAAGACTTACAGGGAGAAAGGGTGCAGGCTCTGGGGGCGAAGCAGGAGGTAGTACTCAGATGTGCTGTGACTGTTTCAGTGTTAGAAATCCCAGCCTTCAGAAATTAAAGCTGCAAGTGTTCCATCTCACCTAGCAAAGGCTTTGGCTAACGCCTTTGGCAGGAGCACGTGTCAAATGAAAGAGGGGCTGCTGGCCCCTGCATAGGGCAGAGATACCTCACATTTCAGGGACTTACAAAATTTTTAATAGCATTTCATGAAGAAATTGCATCCCTAAAATCCCTGACAGATTCTTTTCTTTGGTGAAGAAATTTGGATGCCTCTTGTCCCTCTTGTTAAAGCTTTATATTGTTTCTGTCACGTAGAAAAGCTGCTGTGATGTTCGTTTTTAAAATGCAGTATTAAGAAATCGGAGTCAAAGGCATGTTGGTGGCCTTGCTGTCTGACTGCTAAATGGCTGTCTCAGAGAGTATGCGGCTCTGTTTTTAGGGAAGAAATGGTTTTATGGATTAAAATTCAAAGAATAAGGTAAACAATTGCCCATAACTCTTCACCATGAAAGATGATTTTGCCCTTCAGTGCAGGTTAGCAGAGCAGGCTGATGAAAGAAGTCCCCACAGCATCATTCTCCCCCGTACAGGCTACGCAGGGTCTCAGGTGAAGTAACACAATATGGAAGAGCAGCACGAGCATGTATGGCAGAGAGAGGGGAGGGGGAGGTAGAGGCAGCAAAATTACCTTCTGATCGTTGACTATCCCAGCCAGAATTAGATTATGTCACTTGTGAATATTTCATAGTTACCAGCTGAAAGACATCTAGTCAAGCAATTAATGCCAGTCAGGGGAAGGTTTTGCTTTGCTTCCCACCCAGCTAAAATAAGCCCCGAGTTGTATTGACATTTTAAGGGAAAAACCAAGAAAAACAATATACATCTTCCTGCTGGCAACAGAAAGGAAATGCATGTACAATTTTGTCAGCAAGCACGCGTTGCTGAGCTGTAATTCCCACTCACACACCCCTCCAGCTAGGGGAATGGTCAGGGGGGTGTGGGTGTGCATCTGGGATGCCCTAGTCCATGCAGGGGGTATCGAGGAAAACCTTCTCTTCCTACCTGATTGCAGCATGCTGGAGAACATTTGGATAACTTAGAAGTCCTTGCCCTGAATCCCGTCTCCAAGCTAAACTCCCACTGATGTTAAAGGCAATAGTTCAAAGGAGGCAATGGAGACAGAGCTTCACGCTGCAACCCAGCTCTTTCCCTGCCCGGCCCACCCCTCTTTTTTTTAGTTTCTTCTGATGTGATGCTAGGACCATAGAGAAGACTAATTGCAGCAGAGAGCAGAAACAAAGTTCTTGGATCCTGAGCACCAGCACATCAGGAGAAATCAAACCTAGTGCTCATTTTCTAGAATAGCACTAACTCTTATGAAGAAATTAATTGTTCAGCTGGCCTCTTAATCTAGATGACAGTTTTATTACAATTAAAATATCACTTCTAGGAGGCCCTTTGTTTGCATTTGACAGATTTTATTGTGTTTATATAGGCTAATGAAGCAGAATGAAATTATGCAGCTTATATTAAATTTAAATGACTGATTTATTGTATTTAAAACCCAAAATTTATCATGCATGTTCTTTAACGCCACACAAACTACATTAGTTCACTGCTGGTTTATATTCTACTTCGTTGATTTGCCCAATTGAATAAGGCTTTGTGACTGCACTAAAATAAGTTGAATTAATGTCTAAATAGTTAAAACAGGGGAGACTCTCTTTAAGTATCTTAGAAGGGTAAAAATTTTGTGATGCTCAGTCTACCCTGTACTAGTGGCTCTAATTTCATGGCTTACTCCAGATGATTTCACTGAAGGGCTTTAATTTGCGCCCTTTTCAAATGAGCTCAACTTTCCACCCGCTCATTTTGGCTCTTGAGTTGTCTTGTTGCTCTATTTTTTTTTTTTTTTTTTTGATCTAACAAACTCAGTAATTCCCTATTGAACATGCAGCTCAAATAGTCCCTACTGCGTACAGTACTCCATAGAAAGGAGCAGCGAGTACTTAGGTTTCCATGTAAGCACTGAGCTGGGAGCTGGTCACCATAAATCTGAATGCAACCTGATTCACGTTAATCTCAATATTTCCTGCTGATGGAAGTCCTTTTCTCTTTACTTTACACTTCTGTCCCACAGATCCTTGTAGCTCATCTTGTTACCCCATGTTTTCTTCCTTCATTACATGCATGGTGCGATCCACTGGATGCATATTTTAGATGCTGACTTTAGGATCAGATGGGTTGTGCTGTAATGCCTCTATTCCTTTCAGTATTGAGGAAGGAAAAGGTGATGAGTTCAGATGTAAAATACTCCTCCAGTGCAGAAATCTGTTTAATCAGATCATCTGAAATATTGCTATGAAACGTTCCAATCATAGTGAATACCGTTACTTTTTATTGTCCACACAGGCATAACTGAAGGGATTGGGATAAAACCTCCAAAAATCAACCTCCAAAACAAATAACTGGAATCACTGCTATTAGGGTGTGTCAGGCAATTTTAGGAAGCTTTAAGTAGACCAAGGACTGTTTCAGAATAGCAATTTTGTTGAAAAATTTATTTTCAGGGAATAAATTAATTCAATATATCCAGTTTCAATCTGATAACCAGTTTTGGCCAGAGGAACTACGGAAGGAGAGTTTCAGGAGATCATTTTTCTTCTTTAACAGCAGTGCTTGGTGAACTCATGACATCACTGATTTATTTTCCTTTGTAGCATTGCTGTATCTTCAGCTTGGCTTTCCACTTTTGCTATTAGCTCATTGACATATATTGTTTCATACATAATACTATAGGGAAAGGAAGACATTGGGACTGATTTTCTGCTCAGTTATTAAAATGGTATGACTGAATGAACAACTTAAATGATTTCTATGATTAAATGTATAACATAATGTTGTAGTATGCAGATATTTGTGGGTATGAGTAAGTTGGACCTAGGAGTCAGTCTTAGTTTCTAGGACTTTATGTAGGGGGATGAGTCTTACTGTCCTTGTCCTTCAGAACCCACATAGGGTCTATAGGGTCTGTAGTACATGGATTTGTCTTGCCTGTGGCTGGCATCCACCAGTTTCATCAACAGAAATCTTCATGTAATCTCCAGGATTCAACTATGCTGATATCATCTTCTGTTCAGCATAAGCAAACAGTTTGCAACCTGGAGTCTTTCTGTAAGCTTGTTACAGAATATATATCAATGAGGGGGGGGGGGGGGGGGGGGGGTGTCTTGTTTCTGTATAAGGATCAGCTGTAAGTTAGAGAATCATGGAATCACTACCCCTGAAAGCGATGAAGCTGTTCAGAGTTAGAGATATGATGAAGTCTGCAGAGACATGAGATGCTGTTGACCTTGCATTGCCATACTTACTTGGGAATAATCTGCTAGGCAGGATTTTGGTGGGATTCCTTGTGATAATTGAGTAACTTCCTCATTTCTAAGGATGGCAAAACTAAACAAGTAAATGTGTGACCATCTGCTGCTTTCTGCCTCATTTTGATGATGTGATGAGGAACTCGTTGCTTTTTCCTCTGGAAAAAATTTGGACAAGACAGCCTCACAGAGGGCCTGAGGACCACAGACTCTTTATTCCACACTAACTGGACAAAGACCTACAGGTTTTAATTTTTTTATTGCCTGCTTATGCTGGTAGAGATTCCATGCTTCCTTTTCAATGGCATTGAATTAGGAAAGGAAGGTATTCCGTTCTGCAGTTTACGGGCAGAAATCTGTATTTACTGTATTTAGTTGGGCCTGTTAGAACCATTGAGACCGTGCAATCCAGGCTGTATATGGTAAGGCTATATGGAGCATAAGTGAATATGCCAAAAAAGCAGTCAGCCCTACAGTTGCCAGGAAAAGTGCTAATATTTTTCCCTGTTCTAGCAGAAGCTCACTGGGATATGCAAAACTCGTTTGTTAAGCACTGCTGCGGAGTGACAGATGCTGACATATATAATTTGACAGCTGCAAATACCAGGTACTAGAAAGTGTCATTTCCCATAAGTATAAAATAATGGGTCATTATTCCCTGACAGACTAAAAACCAAGTACTATGAATAAATGAATCGTTAATCCTGCGTACTTTCAAAGAAAAATAGAACATTCTTCTTCTTCTTCCAGAAATAAAGGTGATTTCCTTTGTTCTCCTCTCACCTGCATGCATCAGCATCAATTGCCAACCCACCGATGAGGTGGAGCAGGGGAGGGAGTTGCTCACTCCATCTACTTAATGCCTTTAAGACCTTCACGTTTCCAGACAAGGGATGCTGGCTCCCTAGGTAACCGGTGCAGGAATGGCACATGCATCCAGCAGGTAGTTCAGAGAATAAGCTTATGGTCTTTTGGATTGCAAGGGTGTCCCAGGAGCATGGGCTAGCTGGGGCATATGAAGGGTGCAAATACTTGCCTCCCAAGGGTTACCTGTCCTGCTTTGTGCTGATTGATAGGACACAAGTCTTAGGATGTATGGCCCCCCTAGATAGGCCTCAGCTGTGACTGTTCCTTGCCTTTAATTCTGAGCCCACATCTCTGCTGCTGGGGCACTGGCCACAGTGAGCTTCCTCAGGCACACAGCTAGCAGCAGAGGACCCCTGAGGATTCAGAAGGAGCACTGTTAGACATCTCTGTCTAGCTCAGGGCATGGGAAAATCTCTTCAGTGGTTGGAAGTGAAGCACAGCAGGGGAGCAGGTTCACACTCAGCTAAGCACTGCTGGGGCTGGGCTTGCCACAGGGGATGTGTCTTACCAGGAGCTGGAGTGATGATCTGCCTGGTGTGCGCTGAGTCCTAAAAGAAGCCACTGGGCACCACTTCTAATATTAATACAATTAACTTGATTAACAGAAATATAGTTGATGTCAAAATGGTTTCCAGTGCCTGTCTGTACTTACCAGCCTTGCACCTACAAAGTATAGCTACACTGTACCCATGATTAGCAGTAAAAATATGGCTACAATATACCTTCTTTCCAACCTCCTCCCTGATTATCATACCCATCCTCACAATAACATTACATTGCATTAGATGATGTGGAGTCTGAAGGCTGTTCTCCAGCCAAGGCAGTGGATATTGCCCGGTGACAATAACTCCTTTGTTGTCACTGAAAGAAGCATGGCAAGATCCATAGAAGTGTTATTTGAGTCACTGGAGAAGTCAAAGAATCATAGAATGCTTTGGGCTAGAAGGGACCTCAAAGACCATCTAGTTCCAACCCCCCTGCCATGGACAGGAACACCCTCACTAGCCCAGGTTGCCCAAAGCCGCATCCAACCTGGCCTTGAACACTTCCAGTGATGGGGCTTCCACCTTTCTGGGCAACCTGTGCCAGGGCCTCACTACCCTCAGAGTAAATCATTTCTTCCTATCATCTAATCTAACCCTGCCTATCACTACACTCCCTGATGAACAATCCCTCTCCCACTTTCCTGTAGGACCTCTTTAAGTACCATAAGGCTCCCTGGAACCTTTTCTGCAGGCTGAACAAGCCCAACTCTTTCAGCCTGTCTTAGTAGCAGAGGTGCTCCAGCCCCCTGATCATTTTTGTGGCCTCCTCTGGACTCGCTCCAAGAGCTCCATGTCTTTCCTGCACTGGGGACCCCAGAGCTGGATGCAGCACTGAGCTAAGAAAATATGCTTGATTCCTTCTCCTCCACATCCTCTCCCCATCTGTTTCCAGGTAGAAGGAGAAGAACAGCTCCACTGAAACCTGCCTGCACCCCTGTGCTTTCAGTCCACCCAGAGACAACTTCAGGTCTGGGGCATGGAGCCTGCCCTGACCACAAAAGGACGCACCATGGGAAGACCACTCTAAAGAGCAGCAAAAGCCTGTGGGAAACTTGGACCTGCCCAGGATTTGGTTCACACTGCACAGACACAGCACAACACCTGCATTATCGCTGTAAAACCTGCCGCGATGCATCGGACTCGCGGTACCTTCCTGCACAGAACTTAACCCATGGGAAAAAGTCACCTGAAGAGAGGGTATCTGTTGATGTCTAGTTCAGTGGGCTCCTTCCCAGGCGCTCTGAAAGAGTCAAGTTTCTGCTTAAGAAAAGTGCTCTTTGGTGTCTTTTGGGAGACTGTTTTCTTTTGTGCTTTAGGTACTTCCAAAAAGCAGCATTATTTACTGATTTATTTCAGCTTCTTTAAGCAACATGCCTCAGATGTAACACGAGATGGGACCATTACAACTGGCAAGTTTGAGCTCTTGTATAATGGAGCCCTCACAGAATTTCACTCTAATTCCCACATTAAGGACTTTCTCTTTTTTATTTCTTTTTCTCTTTTATTTTTTGTTTGGTTTGAATTTTTTGGTGGGGTTTTGGGTTTGGTGGGCATTTTTTTTTGTATAAGCACAATTGCCCACATAGAAGTAAATAAAATAAAATAATGCCTTCATCCATTACTTACTCAACCCATGCTGGTAAGGTTTTTAACAAAACTCTTGCAGATTTTCAATGGATTTTAAAATGTAATTCACAGTACATTATGTGGGCAGGGCAGTCTAGCGATTCAGATGCTTTAGCAAATCAAGTCATGCTTAAGATCTGTTCTTTGTGTTGATTTTTAGTAAATTATGTTTGCTACTGTCTTTGTTTGTCGCATGACAAAACTAACTGGAAAAACAACACTGAAGCTAATGGGTGGATTTCCTATAAACTTTGGGGTTCAAGATTTCTTTTGCATGTCTTCTACATTTAGCACAGTAGCTTTCTGGTCTGTGACCAGTTCCTTGGAACTATCATATAAATAGTAACGAGATGGAAGTTAAAACAGCATGACTGTGCTGAGAAAATATGCGTAATTACAAATGTGTCTGTCTCAGTGGGAGCAAAATAAAGTGAATATACTTCAAATGTTCAGATTTTAATGCGTCATTGCTCAGAGATCATAAATATTTTTTTAAGGGGTGGATTAAAGAGAATCCTTCCCCAAATCCACTTGTTTCTTCTCATGTATTTAACGATTGACAGCAGTTCAGTGATGTACAGAATTTGCTGAGGTTTCCCCATGTTTCCTTCCTAGAAGATTTCATCTTCACACTGTGACTCATCAGGCTAGACTGGTTAAAGGGAGTATTTCTGGGTATGTCACACGAGCCTTTGTGAACTCAGCCTCACCGTATCCATGGCATAAGATGCCAGTCTTCATAGAATCATAGAATCATAGAATGGTATGAGTTGGAAGGGACCCCAAGGATCATAGAGCTCCAACCCCCCTGCCACAGGCAGGGCCACCAACCTCAGGCCTGGATCTACACTAGGTTGCCCAGGGCCCCATCCAGCACTAGTTCTGCTTAAAGACAGATACTTGGACTGTTGGTTGGCAGTGGGGTATATTCTTGGCTTCAGGAACAAACTGGTGAAGTCTTTGAAGATAAGAAGCATTGAACAAGTTTCCAGCTAGGAGATTACAGGCCAAGCTGTGAAGCCAGCATTGCAGAGCCAAATGGATGGATGCTTTCCACAGTCTCTTAAACTCCATATTAATCAAGGCAAATATTAAAGAGCTGCTAAATATTGTTATCAATTTAGGCAAGGCCCAAACTTTAATACATTTATAGCATAGGTGTATTTACAGTAACATTGGTTAACTTTGAGAGAACACAGGTAATTTTTAAAATTCCTGTATCATAAACAGTCGAGCTAATGCATTTTCCCTCCTCCAAGAGCCAAGATTTAAAAGGGGATGAAAACAATCAAACTGAAAGGTAACTTTAAAAGCTTTTATTGAGGGACCTAGGATGCATGCCTTCATGTTATCATTTTCTTCTTTTAGTTCTAGGTGTTGATAACTGAAATTTCCCTTCGGTACAGCAGATGGCTACAGTAACAATACGTCTGTCTCCTCGGTATTTGTTGGCAGACTAGTTTGCTTTTGTGTGCATAAAGTAGAAAGGAGCTTTAATGGCAGTAGTTCAGGATGTGCGGTGCGTAGAGCCCTAGTAATGTGGCTGAGACACTGCTGGCAGCAGGAGTCTGCAAAGAAACCATCCTATCAGAACAAAAACAGCTGCCTGCCAGCACCATAAACTTTAGGAAAAGTTGTGGGTGATTAGTTGCTGTTCCTAATGTGTGAAAGTTGGCCTGTCTGCATACAGGCAAAATAAACTCCCTTTTACTTCTTGCCACTCACACGTAGAAAGCAGGGGACATTGTGGGATTGATCACGAGCCATAAAAGCCCAGGAAGTTCACTTTAGGAGTGGAAACCATGGCAGTGACTGTCTCTTTCTATTTGGACACCATTGTGTGGAAAGCTAAGGTGAAATGAAAAGGAGCCGGAAACAAAACCCAAATGGAGAATAGAACAAAACTCTGATGGAAAAGCAACTCGTTCAGGAAGGAACACTCAAGTATATAATGCAAGGCACCTGGCTTCTACAAAATGTTGGGGTTTTTAAAGTAAACCTTAGTGGTCCTGGAACAATAGCATGAGAGCAGTCCAGCAAGCACACATTCTGCTGAGTACCACAAAGTCTTTTTCTCCAAAGAGAGACACCCTGCCCATTTTCACCATCCCACTAGCTGGAATATTTTGAATAAACACCATTTTGGTGAGAGCTGAAAAGAATCCAGGTTGATTGCGAAGAGGAGGATATAAAAGGGGCTTTTTTGAGGGGTTTTTGCTATGAAACCTTCCAGTTACATTTGTCTGGGATAAAATGTTTCAGAGGTCATGTAAAACTTGAATCAACTGTGACTGTAAATCTGGGAATTTAACACAGAATAAAATTATCCTTCTTTTGTGCTGCAATGCAGTTCTGAACATTTTGGGGTTTTTTCTGTGAGGGATTTCTCTTGATGAATTGGTTATGAAATAGCTGTGAAAACCAAGGGCAGAGGTGGGGCTATTTAATTTTTTTTTCCCTTTTATATACCTCTGAGCCTTTTGCTTTAAGCTATCATAACAAAGATAAATATTTATATAGCACCTGCCAGTCTATGGCTTAAAAGCACTTAACACACTTTAATATACACTATTGCCCAGAAATAGTAAAAATGCAGTTTAGGGTGAAAGCTAATTTCTAACTGATAGTGATTCTGGAAAACAGAAAGTAAATAGGGTTTAGAGCAAAGTGAACCAAAACCATGCAAACTAGGAATTTACTAGAAGAGCAAAGCTAATACTTCTACTGCTGCAAAATTTGTCAGCGGGAATTTCAAAGCCTGATTTTTCTTATCTTCCATAAACAGGCTGTAAATCTCAGGCCCCTAAAAAGTAAATAGATGGTACTTGTCTAACAAAGGACAAGATTTTATTCCCCCAATTTAGAAAGATACAGCCTTGGAAGAAATGGCAAGATCTGTGCCTAAGTGCCTGCAAAGGGTTAAGAGGGGCTGTAGAAATGACTAATGCTTTTGCCTAAGCAATAAAACTAAATGCTTGGGTGGGGGGAGACCGCAATATTTTTGAGTGCTTTTTCCTCACAAAAATGTCACAAAAAGGTTTTCTTTCATTCAGCATGATCCACATTATTGTATTTGCAAGAAAAGTAAAGGAAATGAAGACTTTTACTCTCAGAAATGCCATTTTCACTTTTTAATGCTAGTCAGCAGCCCACTGATTTAGGAGTCATCTTCAGGAGAATACCAGGACTATCAGATGATATCTGAGGGAACTTTGATGTCTTCAGTTCTTCCTGGTCAACACTGAATAAATAATTAACAATTTGCTAGAGAAAGCTAGGAAACAGCAGGACCACAGGCCTTAGGTAAAAGTCCTAGGGGTTGCTCCAGAAAGTCACCCTTATTCTGTGAAATGCATATTTAGTATTTGTAAAAAGTAGGACACCTCCGAGAGGAAGGCATGAAAGAGCCCTGCCTCCAAATGCCCCATCTCACGGGACAGATTTATTTCATAAACATAAGCAAACTGCTAACTTTTGCATGTGTAACCTTAATTATAGCAGGGTTGTTTTTTTTTCTTTCTTTTAAGCCAGTTAGGAGATTTTTCTGCTTACTGGGCAGACTATTTTAAGAATCAATTTAAATATCCTAAATGATTGTGTATATATAGTACAAATATGCTAAATGTAACCTTTGAAGTAGTTCTTAGTTCTTTTACTTCCAAAATTAAATCAACTGAATAAAAATTGCTCTGAATTAAAGAGGCACACTCTGCATTTTACTCTTTGCCAAGAGAGACCTCAGTCCAGGGCTGCAAAAGTACCTGTTTTGCAATATGCAGTTTTGGTCCCCAATAACTTCAAATGAGGTTTCACAAAACCCATCACCTCTATCAGATCCCTCAGGGTTAGTAGGAATTAGGATACTCCCTACCAGCCAAATTGATCCCAACAAGCTGGTACGGGGCAGTCCCTGCTGTGCCAAGACACTAGCTCTGGTCCTGTGATATTCTAGCTCTGTAGGCAAGACACTTAGCCTCCACTAATCTTTTCTCCACCCTTCATAAAAGGGATGGTGCAAGCTATGACCGTGCAGGATAGCTAGGCCAAGCAGTAAGTTGTGCCACCTCCTGTCCTGGATCTGTATCTTCAGAGCTGGCTAAAGATTTTGAAATAAGTGTGCTGTGCCTTCCCATGATCCCCCAAGCTTTTGGAGACAGCCTGCAGCACATGAGAGAACATGGTGTGTCTTAGTCAAGCCAGCCTCCTGGCTCACAAATCTGACCTCTCCCCAGCCTGAGCTGCTGCTCTGGCATTGCTGAACATCACAATGTACTTTCAGGTACATTACCCAAGGAAGAAGTGATGCACCAGAAGAGCAGCATCTCTCAAGGGACTGCCCTGACCTGGAGGCACTCTTTGCTTGTCCTGCTGAAGCTGGGCCACAGGGAAGCATGATTTAGGCAGTATGTGAAAGGAAACATGACCCTACAGGCTGACTGCTGTGGCACTTCAGAGGTAAGAGACTGAAATTCTCACCTTGTTCCCAAGCATGGTGATAGTTAAGAAAAGTAAGTAAAGTACACAAGCAGATTTGGGAGAAGGAATGGGAACATAGAGCTTCATTCCTCCACTAACTCTTCTCCCTCTGGCCTTTGCTTTTCATGGGGGAATGGATTGGGGGCAATGCCGGTGGGGGGGGGGCAGTCTCCTGAAGCACGGGGGGACAGGATGCCCTGAACTCTCATATTCTGCTTCCTGTGCAATGCTCTGAGCACATGTAAGATGCAGGCTGCAGCACCAGAAGCTTTTCCACAAGTTCACAGACATTTTGCGCAATGAAAGAATGAGCAAGTAAATCTGTGCTCTGAGACTTTGCTCAGATGTGCTGTCCAGAGGGACAGGAGACTTCTATGATCTCCAGTACAGGAAAGGGGTGAGATTTTAAGGTCTTCTCTCGTATTTTTCAGTAGCTATTACCAGCTTTTGCCTGCTTTGTGTGCTGGCTACAGTGAGACGTAGTTCTTAGCACTCAATTCTCATTATACTTTTAAAAGGTTATTTAAGCACCTAACTTGGGGTTGTAAATTGCACAGAAGCCTAAAGGTTACGTATGGTAGTGCTACCCACCAAGGAGCTTGGGCTGTTTTCTGCGTTTAACCAAATGTTTTACAGAGAAGGCCTTTTACTCACTCCTCTCATAGTGTTTATTATAGTCCGGTGGAAAAGAAGAGATTTCCATGCTCTAAAGGCCTATTTTGTGCTCCCTGCACAGACTTTGCTATACTGGGGGAAATGTTTATGCAAATAGGAATGACAGTGAAGAATAAAACTGCATTTCTTCTAGCTCCATCAGCCTGGCTATATTTTCTTCCTGACAGCAGCTTTGAAATGGCAAAGGAATTCCTTCTTCTAGCTCTTCCTGTGACCTAAATGCATAATTGATTAAAATGTATCGGTTACATGAAAGCCTCACAGAAACCGCCAGGAAAGCGCTGCAGATTAATTTTTCCTCCTTTTGCCATGATGTTTTTACAGATGTGATATGTGGCTTAAGAAGCCAAAGCAGACAGTCGCATGTTAGCCCTGCCAAAGAGTCCAAACAAAGAAAAAGGCTCCTTTCTTTCCTTTCCCTTTCCCTCCAGAGTATCAGTGGATCAACCTAAAAAAATTTAAATTATCTTTTAATTGACGTGTCTAAGAAAACTCATGAGAAATACTACCCACTTAGAGCAAACAATTTAATAGCTTTGATCCCTATGGGAATCCGAAGCCAGCGGACAGCAAGGACACCCCGATGGCCTCTGTCAGCCTGTGCCCAGCCTGTGGCACCATCGCTGCAGTGCCGAGGGTTTGAATGCCACCTGGTGGGCCTCCACCACACGGACCCGCTGAATTGAATAAATCCCTGCTCGTTACCCTCGTACCGATTAATCAATATTGTGGCTGAACCTAGAGCCACTGGACCACACAACAAACGCTCAGCCAGCGTGTTGCAGGGGTACCCAAGATGGCGCCTGCTGGCTCAGAGGCAGCACAGCGCACCCTCACACCTCTGCTCGTTCAGCTTATGCACACAAGGACCTTGGCCTTTCTCAAGTGTCCTCTGGTACTTGAATACCCTTATAACAGATAAGATCTTCTCTTTGAAGCTTGTGGAAGACAAATAGGAAGGCAATTTTAGGGCCCTTTTGGTACTGCAGGGAAGAGATAAGGAGACAGTGGCTGGCTGCAGCAATAAATCACCAGCCTGTCGCGCTTGGTGCAGGTGGAGTTGTGGTAAATGTAATGATGGATCTGGTTTTCCATTGATCTGGAACAGGCTGACTGTGTGCATATGATGGAAAATGAGCCAACTGTGATTCCTGGTATGACTGTGTAGCGTGATGCAGTTACTCATTGAATACTTGTCTCCTGGCAAGCTGTGAGCTTAACAGGAAGGAGCAGTAGGAAGGAAATGGCCAGACAGACCTTCTGAGGACCAGCTAAAAGGTCAGCCTCAACAGGGAGTGTCCTCAGCCAAATATTGTGGTCCTCCGCCTTTTTCCTCTGTGCATTTATGTTCCAGAGCCCTACAGCGACCGGACAACGGAGAAGGGAGGAGGTGACGGTAGTCTCCCCAGCCATGCTGGGGAGGAGGTGTCCATGCTGCTGTTCTAACTTCTGCTGCAAGTTACTCTATGTATAGAAGAGCACCTGGTGTTTCTTTGTGTGGACCTTGGTGTGATAGTGGTTTGAAGGGAGTAGTGAGGGTCAGGCTTTGCTGTGGAGTCTTTGTGCTGGGAACCAAAGGAATGTATACATAAGTATCTTGCTGAGGGGGCAACGATGAAGGCATTGCCCTGGTAGGGGAAGGGGTGGAAAGTGTCAACTGCTTATTTCTTGTTCTCACCTTGTGTCAATTGTGAGCTGCAATTATTCATTTAAGAAGCTTCCGTTGGGGAAGTGGGAAGAGGAAGGCTCACCCTTTCACAGAACTGTGTTGTGTGATCCCCACAAGGGCAGGTCCTGCACCTGTCCGTGAGGAGCTGGCTACCAGGCAGCTGCATGAGCTCCAGCATTCACCTTTGCTGTAACAAAGCATTTCAGTCTTGCCCCTCACTCCCTCCATGTCTATCAATCACAGCTGTTGCAGGTTTTTATACTGGAGAGAGGATAGTCAATGATAACAGACTGGTATGAAGAGTTCATGTCTCATGTAATCTGGGCACCTACAATAAAAACTGCAGAAGCTAGTCTTCTTAGTGGGGTGCTGCCTGTTAGAAATGTGGAGGATGGATGTGCATTTGACCTTACCTCCTCACAGGTCTTAGTCTGGGGTGGGTATCCAGCTGGATCTTGCAACATTTGAGTTTGGCATGTACAGCAGACACTTCTCAGAGTTCCCTTGTTTCCCTGCATACACAGGCTCACCCTGTAATACAAACACCTCAAAGGTTTCAGCATCCCCTTGGGAGACAAGAACTTTGGATTCAGTTCTTACCTCTCCATCCAGTAAGAAAATGTTAACACTGCCAAAAAGGCTGTTTTATTCTCTGATCCAATGGATATTTTCATGAAGAATGAAACAACAAAATACTTCATATCCTCACGAATGGGGCATTCTCCTGAGAAAAAGGCATTTTGGCAAGGGAATAGTTCCCCCTCTCCTGCCATATTGTTGAAACCTGAACACCAAGAAGACAGCAGTAAAACATGGAGACAGAAGAAGGGCAAACGAGAAAGAATCCAGTACTACTGTCTGTATGTACCAGGCCATCAGATGAGCAAGCTGGCTTGTAGTCTTCTACACTAAATGTTTATTCAGTTGAAATAATGGTAGGAACTAGACAATTGCTTAGTTAATTACTTTGTTCCTGGCAAATTAGCATTCAACAGAAAAAGCAGATGTGTTGATTTGTTTGGGGGGGTTTTTTTGTTATTACAGGAAACCTGCAGTGGAGAGGCAGAGTGGGCTGGGACTGGAGGCTGAACAAGGAGAGAGGCAGAAGCATCAGAGCAGAGCAAGGAAGTGAAAAAAGAAGGTGAAGGGGGAGCTAGTTACCCGCCCTACCTGGTTATCCTTATGCAGAAGGAAAACTGGTACACTTGGAAAGGTTCCTGTGTTTCTGGAAGAAGGTAGACTGGCACAGCGAGATTTACTGAAGCTGCTGTAGCTGTTAAAAATTAAGGGATTTCTGTTGCCCAAAATCCAGTTTGGCAGAGAGAAAAGAAACAGTTTCATGTGTGTTGACAAATACTTGGAAGGGAGAGGTACAGCAGAGATTAGCACTAACTACTCGTGTTCCTGAGAATAGTGCTTTGTAGTAGCATTCCTCAAAAGTTGTAATATGGCCAAAACATAATTCAAATTCAATGTTGATTATCCATGATGTGGAAAATAAGACTTTGTCTATAACTTTATTCTACCTCTAATTACAGTACTGCTTGAATTAATTCATTAAATAAATAATATGATGAAACAGGTGCTTAAAAGTAGCATAGAGATTAAAAAGCATTAATTACTGCAATAATCCAAATGATGATTGACCTCAAGCAGTGCTTTCATAGATGAAAATTAAATATTCTGGTCAATGACAAATGGATGCTAGGTCTTTTGTTCTTTGGCTTCATTTGTTGGGTTTTTTTTCTAACCATTTGTCCATTTGAATATGCAGTGCCAGTGAAATACCTCAATGAATCCGAAACTGTGAACCAACTGTTAAGCAGTCTGGAAGCCAGGAAATTCAAGGCAAGGAATTTTACAGAGGCAACCTCAAGCTTTATCCATTTCATTCTTGTAACAATAATTTCATGAAGCCAAGTCCTGTGTTCAGGCTATAGCAACACCCAAAAATGTGATGCACCCATCCCTCCTAGTATACTAGTATGGTAATTATGACAAGTGTATGAAGGAGCCCAAGTTTCCTATAAAAATGAAGATACAGAGTCTGCATCTCAACATCAACTAGCCATCTGAAACACCTCTAAGGAGAAGTCTACAAATGCTTGTAGAACAGTGCTCCTTTGTGCCTGCCAGAAAGCCCACCAGAGGAGCAGTTAGCAAAGAGGGAGATGTGCTGTCATAAGCAAGCTGCACTTACACCAGGAGGTCAGGAGCCACTCAACACCTAGAAGACCCCGTATTATGGGGATTCAAACATTTACCTAATGCTATAACTGGATCCCAGCCCTACCTTATCCCAAGAATCTCTGACCATGAAGCTGCTGTAAAAAAGGTAAGGGCTGGGGATGGTACCTCTCATGCTTTCTTCCTCCTAAAACTTAGTCAGGCCATTCCAGAGCCTTTGGTAGAGTGTGTCCTCCACCTCATGTCTGAATTGCAGGAGAGCTTAGGTGTCTTTATTTTCTCCCAGGCTTTGGGTCTTCAAGAGTCTGGTTGCCTCATCTCATTCTTTAAGACCTTTTGATGCCTAATGGTCATCTAATCTAAGAGGTGGGTGAGTAAAATTTGTCTCCAGGCAAAATGCAGCTTTGGTAATGATCTGAAACATAAGGCTTCATTACATGGAAATGCCTTTCCATGTTATCTGGTGGCAAAATAGAAGTAGAGAACTACAGTTCATTTCACTTTTTAATTATTTGAAATGGTCCTTTCCCGTGGCTCATTTATTGCACACACCCATTTCTGCTGCATTTATCAAAGGAGAAACACTCAGGTAGCATTTGATACACCAGCCTTGCGGCACTGAACATCAAATTGTGTGCAGCACAGTCACAGTCTGTTCTCACTAGCAGCTGTTGAAAGAGCAAGCTTACTTCCAAGGGGGACAAAAAGTTGTTTTTTAGAATATATTAGGAAAGAAAAATTATAGCATTAGTTGTACTTGACAGAAACAGGTATGATTTTTAGTGCTATTTTAGGTATTACGTCTTCCTAGTGATGAAAGTAGTCAGTGAACCCTTCACAGGATAGTCCTTCTGAGAGTTAGGTGCCTCTGCTCATAACATTGAGACAACAATGCAACTTCCCATAGCTAAAATAGTTTACTGTCTAGTTTCTTAAGCAATCTGCACATTTTTTTTCTGTGCCCTTTGCTGAATCTTTATGGATTAAGAAAGGCTGGTTAATCTGCAGGGTGTGTGTTTTATAATGACGGCTGGCCCATGCAGACATTGCTCCAAATGCTGTGCAAGCCAGGAATGGACCACTGGGGCTTTGCAAATCCCCACAAAGAGCCATGCACTGATTGTTCAGGCTGCAAAATCATTTCTCAAATGAAACACAGCTGAACAAGTGCCAAATACCAACTCCCCGCAATCTGGCTGTTACATATGCGAGTGTCTTCCTAACCAGTTCACTGCTGTGGCTGGGGAAAGCACCGTATCCATAGGAGCACTAAGATTGCTTTGACCCTAACTATACAGGATAATTCTGAGCATAGCAAGGGTTGAAATCATTAACTGTGCTCAAACTGTGCTTATAATGTGCTCAAACTGACTATATTAATTATGCTCGGAATGCAAGAAAGATTAAAGGATGGATGCAGGGTTGACCAAATGCTGCAGTTACAGGTCAGCAATTCCTGTCTAATTTTGCCCAGGAACTCCTAACTGCTTCAGGATTCAGTTCTCACAGTCGTGTCCCAGCCTCTCTTTGTGTTCACTGTGAAGTCACAAGTTACTTGTTGATACAGTATGTGTGTATAATTGATCTGTGCAAATGCAGTATCTGTTCTTCAGAGAAGTCAACATTTTTGGCATTGCATTAAGGTAGCAAGGCAGAAAAACAATCTAAAAACTCAGTGCAGTATATGACTGTTTGCCATGGCCTCCAGCAGGCAGCAATACAAAATCCCACATGCATTGAGAGTGGCCCATCCAGCACCTTTCTTGTGTGGGATACAGGCATCGGTAAGATGGCTCTTGGTGGGCATCCAGACCACAATGGTGGAGATGAGTTGGAAGCAAGATTGTGTTTGGAGTAGAGCAGGGCATTACAGGGGAATAATCTTGATTGTAGGAAATACTTGGGGCGGAAAGGTCTCCTAAAGGAGCAAAAAGGCAAATGAATGGCAGAAGCTATTTGGTTTAGATGAAATGAGCACCTAGGCCAGGATAGATGGTGCACAGCTGTAACAGGGCAGTGCTGAATTCCTCTCAACATTTTCTCTTCCATTTCCCAGCTGTGCCATCACAAGCGAAGACAGGTAGGTCTAAGGCTCACTCCCTTGGACCAACAAGAAACCACAGGAACTATTACTACTTATTTAAGTTGCCGCATGCCTGATGCCTTCTGGGTTTTCAGTGTGTATGTTGGGCCATGTTAGGGCCACAGCAATCCATGGAAGAAGCAGGAGGCCTTGGGATTCCAGCACCAGCTTCTGAAATGTGTAATTTAATGTAAACTGGGATATTGCTGATATATCAATTTTATTAGAGGCATAAGTCCCTTGGTTTGTTCAGCCTGGAGGAAAGGAGACTGAAGGAAGAGCTCATCGCAGCCTGTGGCTTTCTGACGAGGGGGAGCAAACGGACAGATGTTGATCTCCTCTGGTGACCAGTGATAGAACTCCAGGGAACGGTATGAAGCTGCGATCAGGGGAGGTTTAGGCTGGGTATTAGGAAGAGGTTCTTCACTGAGAGGGTGGTCAGTCACTGGAACAGGTTCCCCACAGAAGTGATCACAGGACTGAGCTTGACTGCGTTCAAGAAGGATCTGGACAATGCGCTCAGTCCCATGCTCTGACTTGTGGAGCCCTGTGTGGAGCCAGGGGTTGGACTTGATGATCCATATGAGTCACTTCCAACTCAGGATATTCTATGATCCTATGTCTTGAAATCTGTAATGCTTCTTTTGGATAAACCATTGATTAATGTCTCATTTGTGCCTTTCCACTTGCTTGGTTAGTAAGTTAATTAGGATGAAGCCCACTACCTAAAAGTTAGCTTCTGACAGAGATTTAAGGGATGTTTAATCCAATTAAATGTGCATGATTAAACCTGCCATTTTCAGGCTTTGACTTAGCTCTGAATTAAAGTGCAACTGAAAAACATACAAAACCTGAAATCATAAGGGCTTTGCAGCATCTAGCTTTAAAGAAGTTTCATGAATATTGTAAAGAGAACAGCGTGGTAGGAGAAATATTTTTCTTCTCTTTTTAGATTTCTTTATAAAAGGATTTATGATACTGAAGTAAAAAACATTTCTCTCTGAAACTAAACCAGCCATAGTCAAGGATGATTCTTTGAAGTCCACTGCATGAACTTTACTAACTCCCTACTTAATATTAAACTAATCCATAACTGAATTAGATATCCCAAATCATTCATGAAGCTTGACTTATCCCTGTAAGTGGGAAAAGGAAACATCAAAACCATACAGAGGCATGAAGTAAAATATTTCTCCGATGTTCAATAAATGTTTCCAATACTGTAAGTCAGTTTTATTTAAAAAATAGAGTCCAAACATTGGTTTTTATAAGGTGCAACATATATACTGTTTTCTACAATTAAAAAAAAAAAAAGAAAAACAAAACCAAAGCTAAACAGTATTCATAATTATAGTGTCATTCCAACACAGAATCAGTGGGTCTCCTATAATTCTTAGACATTCTTTTTCTGCTTCATCAAAGCATAATTAGTATCACTGTGACAGCCAGAGGGTCTGGCTAACGTTATCCATGGTCTGTACTTTAATAATAAACTTTCTAGTACAGATTGCTTCAAGTACACATCAGAAGCTGAATGTAACTGAACACAGTGCATGCAAAACAAAGGTACAATACTGAACTTGCATCATCTGAACATTTTTATTCTCTTGTTTAGCTTGACATCTTCAAAGTCCAACTGCCTGAACACGAGGATTGAACTGAGGTCGCATAAAGTGAGCACTATATACTGAAGTACTTACGTAACTCTCAGATTGATCAGGCTACGTGACTATCTTGAGCTCTAGAAATTCAAATAAATACTTAAGGCTGAGATCTATGCCTCTTGGAGTCTATTCAGTAACTTCTGAGATATTTAGGAATACAGATGGAAAACAGTGATGGATAATGGGCTTGTTATGGGGAAATACCTTAAATCATTACATCAGAACTGCATTTTTTGAGAAAAGCATGTTATTAATTTGTATTAAGAGTGCTCCCCATTCAGCCACTCAAACTAAAAAAGCAATGAAGACTGTGGCATGGAGGAAATTCAAAAGAAAGACTTACAGCTAATTATCATCTCTGGAACTGTCTGAAGTGCCAAGTTTCCTAATTAGCAAAGTCTGTCCAGTTTCAAAACTCTTCTTGTCATTCCAGCATCACCTCAGCCTTGATAATGCAGAGCAGCAGCAGAAGTTAGCTGTGACTGTACCACTTCTGAAGAGCTAGATGTCAGTCCCTGCTCTAAGGGTGTTTAACGTATTTCCAACAGAACATTACAAGGAGCAGCAAGTCTAACCATCCATGTACAGTTACACATCCAAAGCTTTTTTCCTTGACCCCTTAGACATTTTAACCATTCTATCTAAAGAGGAACGTGTTTGATGATAGAAAAGAACTCTACACTCATTTGCCTGCCTTCTGCTGGAGGTTAGTCCTGGGGTCAGACTGCACCTGCAGTAAGTGCATAAAGCTCAATTCCTTCTGCTGTTGTTTCTTATAAATCACCACACTGGTTTTATGGGTCCTGCTCTTAAGTCTTTTAGGCTTCTCATATGCAGCCTAATGAGACAAGGTGACAACCTATCACAGAGCTGACTGTGGGTTATAGTGGATCAGGTCTCTGGGTAATAACAGGAATTAGCCACACAAGTTTATCCCTATGCATAGCCATGGACTGAGTTCAAGATGATAACCGGAGTCAATGCCCAAGTGAGTTTGTGTTCATGGGCAGTTTAATCTCAATTAGGTCACTCCATATCTTTTTCTCAAGAAATGACTTTTTTTTCAGTGTTGGTATACCATCGCAGTTCCTGTCAGCAAATATTTCCCTCAATACTATGAATGGTCTTCAGAGTTAGCTCTAAAATGGACAACATTATAATGCATCGTGGATTGAAATTTCTTTCACTAACAGAGAAGGCTTTAAACTTCTTTTCCCTGACACACATGAAGCCTAGAGTTTGATTTCAAATAGCAGATGAATTCACTTCCCAACGTATTTCTCTTGGCTTATGAGCAAAAGAGGTATTTAGAAGTGTCAAGTGGGGAGAGTATGCACTCTTGTTTCCTATGTAAACATAAAGAAAGATGGAGACAGTCTTCATCAAACATGTATGTATTAAAAGTGAAAAGCAGAACACAGTCCAGCAATTTTAATTTCAGAACCAGATTGCCCTAAAAACTATTTATCTTTGTCCAAATCCCCTAGATTCCAGTAGTTTTAAGTAGAAACTGACATACGTAGTAAGCCCCGCCTGTGTTTACTTGTGGAAAGGAACTGATTTTATTTTATGATAGAATCTCTGTTCAGATGAGGAATTCCAGTGTTTATGAGCTTGGTTGTTGACTTGGTTGGGTTTTTATGAGTTTGGCTGATGACAGCTTCACAGAAAAGAAACAACCATTATGCTGCATTTCCTATTTTCAGAAGTAAAGGGTTGCTGAGTTCTATAGTTTACATAGTTTTGACAATATCCCTTTAATAAAACATTGTACTGCAGATGTTCAGTTAACACAAAGTATACACTGAAATATTTATGGGATTTGGCCAGAGCTACATATATTTATGTTGGCCTGTTGCAAACACTATTGTTAAATGGAGTACTTAGCAGATTAAAATTATACCTTTATTTCCATTTCTTTTCCTTAAACAATTTGGGCCATACTTGTGTGAATGCAGTGGAACACATGCCAGAAGGAAGCAGGGTCACCAGAGATAAGAGGAGGAATTTGTGACATGTGACTTTGGGCATCTGAGGGTGCACCTGAATAGTTGGGTCAGTTCAGGGACACAATAATCACACACACTGACTACAAGTTGGATCAACAGTCTGGTTATCGCCTGGAGTAAGCAACAGGCTCTTCTGTCACAAAAGGACTCCCCTTATCTCTGGCCATGAAGACCATCTGGATGCAATGGACTTGAGCTACCAGTATCTGTGTGAATTTGAACAAAAATACCAGAGGTCTTAGTGGCCTAAATGAAGAGACCAGACTCTCAGAAGGTCTGAAGGGGATTCACGACATCTAAGTTAGGATGCAACGTCTCTCCAATCTTTAAGGTTATAGCTATTAATTGAACACTGGGCAGTGATGATTATGTGTTACTGAGAGTAGAATTTGGTCTTCTATTACTGAAAGCAGCATTGACTAAAGTGCTAATATATTAACACAGACAACCTTGACTCTGTGCATCTCAGAACCAAAACAAGGATTTAGGAAAATTTAGCATTTTTACCTGAGTGGTTTGGAGGTCCCTACCAGGGGGCTGTTAAATTTTGGGTTCTTGCTGTGAACAGATCAATAATTAAAGCTTTGCTGTTGTTTCCATCCTCAGTCCCATTGGCCTTATCCAGCCACGGTGTTGTGGGGACGGATTCCATAGTCCTGTGACTGGCAGATGCATAAAGAGCAGATCTGCTACAGAATAAACATCTGGGACTGCAGCAATCTCTTGGCAGGTGCAGACAAATGTCAAGAAATAGCAATGATGAGAAGGAACTAAATGGAGAATCAGGAATCAATGCAGACTGTCATTAGTTTTCGAAATGGAATTCAATCTCTTGTCACTAGCATCGATGAGAGCTGGATACCAGTCTCCCTTTAGTGCCTTTGAAAATTCCTCCACAGGCTTTTTTCTGTTGCCACAGCGAACCACATAATACTAGATATTACAGTACCTGTATGCAAAATTGCATAGAGAAATAATAAATCCTCACAAATAAGTCACATTTCAACATTAATAGAGGGAAGCTGGTTGGCAGAAGTGCTAGACTGTATAAAATTCAAAGGACTAAAGCAGGGAGCAGGGGACACTGTGTTTAAAAGTGACTTGAAACGTGTTCTTGCTCCTTTAACTCCAGTCCTGGTTCACTTAACTCTTACAAAAATAAGAGATGATGACAAAAATTTTCATATTAAAATACAATGATTTTTTTTTCCCTCATGAAAATGGTATCATTCAGCAGCAAATAAATACCCATGATTTTAGTAACAAAAACCACTCCCTAGCTTGGAACACAAATCATTATCTCTGTTAACAGCTTCTACATAAACAGTGTCTGCTAGTCTTCACACCTGCCTGGAGAGTTACTGTGAACGTTGATGCATCCCACTGGTGTTCCCAGCTCTTTGTCTCTAAGCACCACATCACTTACACCCACCAACACTCCAATTGAGCTGCTGAGAATCTCATTAAGGAAACGCAGCTTGATGTCTGCAGCTGCTCAGAGCTCCTAAACTGCCTTCCTCATTAAATAAGTGCCATCCTGCATCCACTCCCTCTGTCAGAGGCATATTGGGCCATTCCTCATACACATTACGTTTTCCCTTTAACCAAAATGAAACACTGAACATAGCCTTTGTGTTAATCTAGAAGGGATTCCTTTGGGGTTACTTTCTTCTTCCTTTACCAGTCTAGTTAAACATAATAGATTCGGGGTCCTGATTTGCCATCTGAGCCATATGTCTTAATACATCCTTTTTAGTTATGATACCCAGCAGCCTCCTAGAGGAGAAAAGGAAAGGAAAGGTCAACAATCATCTCATATATCATGGTTTGTTTTTTTTTTTTTCACCCTGTTCGGTGGCAGGGACATTTTGTGGGTGCTCCCATATAACACTGTCCATCCCATCCATTCCTCAATGATTATCTTTCATTAAAAGCCATTCTCACCTCATGTGTTTCTACTCCTCCAGTCGTGATCATTAAGATAAATACTTTGGGTTGTTGTATCTCTTTTTGTTGGGAACATGACTGAGTGAGGAGCTGGAACTACTGACACTGTACAACAAAGTAATGATTCCTTAGGCTCAGGCCACAGAGGACCAACAGTACAAAACCAAGGCGCCAGTGCCCTGAGCTAGGGCAGGGTGTTTAGTTCTACATGAACTGAGCTAAAGCACTGACTTTCTGAAGCTCTCACTGCCTGACAGCATGATTCCTTCCATCTTTGAATGATAATTTCTCATTTTTATGATCCTAGATGAACTATGTCTGTCAGGAAAGATGAGGCCTATGGGATGTCTGGTCTCAGGAATCAAAAATTTCCTAATCCTTGGTATTCAAGGGCTTTTACTCCCAGTCTTTGAAGGCTACAAGAGCATGAAATTTGAAACTATATTATTACAGTTTTCCCACCTTTCATTTCATTTAGGTGCTGGAACTCAAGATCAAAATTTCCAAATCCAGACATCTAAAAATCAGGACCTAAATCTGTGTGCCAGTAATGGTCCTTATTTTCTTAATGCTAAGGACACTACGTCAATAGTAACAGCAGATATGCAATATTTTGAACAACAAAAAGAATTTTTGAAAATTATGTCTCTGGTTTTGCCATCTTGTTGTAAAGTTTCTCCTTGCCACTAGATCCTGTGATGAGCAATGATCCCAAAACAGCTCAGATCCCACTGGAAATACAGGATGTTATTTCTACTGCACACAAGCAGCTTTTTACTCTTCTAATTCCACAATTTCCTGCACTACAGCAGTTTATGTGGAATTTTGGTTTATACACCTTTCCATTTTCCATTAAAGAAATAACAGAATAATTTTTTTTCCACTGACATCTTTATCACAGTTTTCACAAGCATCTAATCTAGCTGGATGTCTAGGAACAGGCATGCCCTTTGCTAACAATACTACTTGCCAGATCTACCTCTGTTGAAAACTGAATGGAGTCAAAATGGTTTATTATGTATTATCTTATGCAACTGACAATACAGTAAGGATTTGGGAGAACAGAATGAAACATGACACCCAGCAATGGCCATTTTGGTTCTGATTGCTTTTGCTGCCCTGGAGAGACACTGGGCGTGTTTCCCTTATTCTTCCATTCACAAAATAGACAAAACCAAAACATTCACTTGACTGTCTCAGAGGTGCTGATTAATTAGTTACTGTCTGTACTGTAAAGAGGAAAAATGGTGGGTTTGTTAATGCTGAAGAAAGCCTCCTGAGATCCTCTAAAGACACCTGACTTGATATCTACTCACCCACTGCGAGTGACAAGACACTGTCGGAGCCCAAGCTTCCGGAAGATGTCTACCACGGTTTCCATTGGCGTGTGGTCGGTGACAGTGAAAGGGCTCAGGTTGAGAATACGCCTCAGCTTCAGTGGGTGGGGGCTGTTGGGTGGCAGTTCTGGCGGGTCTTCAGTGAAGTACACGATGGAGTTGCTCACCACCCCATCCTGACGCTGTCTGGCATTCTCTGTACAAAAGAAAGATCAAGGTAGACAGTAAGTCAGGCTTGATAATAATTGGGGTTTTTTTTTAAATCTTCTTTTGTAAAGCAAAGGTAGTAATAGCTCTTTGTCTTTTAATGTACTGAGATCCCAGAAGTTGAGGATCCTGAGAAAACTTGAATTTCTTTGAGACATTGTTCTCTTGAAGCAAATATAAGTGGTATTTTTACAAACACATACTTTTGCTTGGTTAGGATAATGTTTTTCTGAATATATACACAGATCCTTGCATCCATACATATCACTAATCCAATTTCTGTCAAATTCAAAAGATTGTATGTCATTTCCTCCATTGTGAGAACCACAATAAAAGCTTCTATTATATGACTGAAAGAGTGGAGTCAACAGCTTGTATATGGTCCCAGCTGGCTTGGGGCTGTATGTTTCTTCCCAGACTTAGTGAAGTGGGGGAAAGCTGGACTTGGTGAATGTATTTATAAACACAAAGCTAGGCAAAGACAGATTCATGTCCCAGGAATCTGGGGGTGGTGTGGGTGCCATCACACCTTTCTAGTATGCAGGGTGATTTTACATTTTAAGTACTTAAATAATGTTTGCATATCTAGATTTTAAAGAGGTAGGGAAAAAATCAGCATCCTACTTAAAGGAAAACATTAAAGGGAGGGACAATATATAGCAGAACAATATATAGCAGTATAGAGTTTGATACATTTTTCTGAACAGTACAGATTTGACCACTTTCAAAAGTTCAAAAGCTATCATTTATACTTTGATCCAACTACGAAGTGAACTTCACACTGCACCTGGACTTTACATGATGAATATAAGCCTTTTACTTTAAAGGATCTCCAACAAGAATTCATAGTGTTGAGGTGGTTTGTTTTCTTTGTAGTGTTTACCCCATTTCTACTGAACACTACAGGGTGTGACCAACATATGAGATAGATTTCCAAATGATAGACAACTTCTCTCCCCCCAGAATAAACACAGAATGTTTCTGGCCCTGCAGGCTTAACTCTTGCTTCTTTGGTTTTTTCATTTTTGGAAGTGGTTAGAATTATTATCTTTGATTAATATAGGCTGCTTCTGCTCTTGAGAGGTACGGCAAATCAGACATACTCAAAGTGTATGTATATATTCTTGGAGCATATTGCCATCAATCAAAGTGCAGAAACCTGCTCCTGTGACTTGTAATGTGTAGACAGTAATGGTTTCCAACATGTTCCAGCTGCGTTTTTTTCCCTTTAATGATCATTGTCTTGTAATATTTCTGGAACTGGAGCAGTGCTGGCTCAAACTTACTATCAGTACAGTATATGATTTTCAACCTTCTCACCTCACATATTACAAGCCCTATTGCAATTTATAGGAATCATGCTAACTTTGTCTCATCCTGTTTTGATTCATACACCTAATTTCAAGTGTGAACATGCCTGCATAACTCTTTGATATATGATCTGTGGTAAGAGGTAACATTAATCAAACTGAAGGTAACTCTGACCCTTTGATAAAAACCCTTGACAGCCAGGTATTTCCTTCCCAAAGCTGCACCCAAAGCAACAGGCCCAAGCACTTCAGTTACCACACTGCTGTTCCCAAGGCAGCAATGACCCTGGACAGCAGTGATTAGCCAAAGCCATGACTTCACTCTTCAAAGTCAAACATCTCTCTGGAGAAATTTGAATAATGTAGTACTACTGAGCAAATTCAGTGGCATCAGAAAAATGGTGGACTTTGTATTGCAGCCTCACTGGATGGGGGAGTTAAGGCAAAACAGAGGAGATCTTTTTTGCAGCCGGTGGGTAAGAAAAACAGATACAGCTTAACAGAAACAGCAAAGCAAATGGATGACGATGTCTGGTTTTACAGAGCAATCTATGCAGAAGGCTCTTGTCATAGCTAGAGAGTGAATCAGTTCTCCTAAATGTGAAATGACCTCTCATATTCAGGAGTTCACAGTTCACAGCCCATATTAACTATATTGCTCTCTCAACCCCACACTGGGAAAAGTATATTATACAGGTCACCTGGCTTGTGGCCAAGGCTGCCTTGTGTAGGATGCCTCTGAAGCTGTCCAAATTTTCAAAAGCTTTACAAGGTCAAAACCTCACCTTCTTAAGACTGGAAAGTAGGTGCCATCTAAAATGTGGACACCTCTGAGGCTGTCCACCTCTGATTCTGTCCACCTGACCTGTCTGTCTGCTCAGCAAGAACCGGTGGAAGGACATAATCCTCCTGAAGGTGCTTCTGAGCCATCACAAGTGGCATCAGTGGATGCATTTCTACAGCTTGCTTAGTGCTGCACTTAATAAGGAAGAAATTACATAGGTATAAATCATAAGGCAGAGATCTGTATGTGAACAGGTATTTGATGTGGAACTCAACATTGAAGCTATTGCTTCATTCATGACGAGAGAATCGGGGTACTTCTCCAGGGTATTCCATGGGCCACCGCACTGCTGATGCACAATTCATTGGGCCAGGGAATGAAGCTGAAGCTTCTTGGTTGAAAGCATATCTCTGCATACTGTAACATGTCATACAGAGCTATCAAAGCTAGCTCAAACTGATGAGGTATTCTGCAGGGCAGTGAAAGAAGAGCCAGTGGTGTGGGTCTGCCTGCTTTTCAGAAGACTTCATTCCCTGGATACAGGCCTGCACAGATGCGGTTGTACTGTTCCCAGGTCTAAATCCAGTATCTTTGGATGCTGTCAGGCTTCAGCAGGAGATAAGAACCTGAACAGGAGAATAAAAGATGCTTCACCACATGTGGTGTTTACCTCTTGGCAAGTAATGTTATAATTTAGGGAGTCATAGTGTATGACTCCATGAACACAAGTATGAAGTAAGCTGATGTGGAAGTTTGAACCATGTGAGCTACTCTGTGGTAATGAAAAGCAGTGATTTCTGCAATAAATGCAGAAGGCCACTTTGGCCTTCAGCAGAAGAGGATTAGCTACTGAAAAGTTGGTAGCATGGTACAAAAGCAATGTTTTGCCCTGTCCTGAACTGGAACAATATACCACATCTTTTGGAAAAGCAAAACCAAATACAGATTTTTAAGTCACAAAGACTTAAACAGTACTGGAAAAGACACAGGCAATACTGGAAAGATTAACTGTTTGTCATAGTCAGTACAGAATGATATCAGGATCTGTCATACTCAAGTCAAAAGAAAAAGGGTCACCAAAGGTCCCTGGCAACTGAGGATCATAGGAAAACTTATCTATTCAGAGATGTTTTTTATTTTAAATCTCAGTTCTGCCTCAGATCCTATGAAAGAGGCTTATAATTAGAGCTGATCAGGAGACAGTACAGTACAGTTTTCCTCTGGAAAATGTGGGTGTCAAAGAAAGTTTTCAAACAGGAAAGCCTTTTGATCTAAAATATTCACTGGGTTTATTTTCAACTGATTTCTTTCTTATCAGTGCACAGCCGGATGCTTTCACACATCGCCTAGCAAGCCTGTTCAGCCACGTTGCCATTTATGGCCTGAATCAAAAGACTTAAATTCTCAGGCTTGCTTCTGACATCATCCAATCATTCTGTTTTTAAAGCCAGGGCTCTGCATCTCCACTCCACAACATTTTCCCACTGACACACCTCCCTGCAAAGAGGATGCAAACAGTTATAAAGTTAGGATGGCAACAAGTGTTACAGACACAACATGGCACAGAGAGTGGAAAAGCCAAACACAAGGTAGGGTAAATACATCTAATGAGGGTTTTTTACTTCTCACATGGGAATGTAGAAGATATTTGAAAATCATTAGCAAAAGCAGGGTAAAATACAAACTATTTTATAAATAGTATCAGTTCCTGGCATTTACACATTTGGTGAAAGTTCAGACACATATTTGCATTCTTAGCTTGGCTGTACAAGGCATCTTTTATTACTCCCCAAGGAAGATTAGGCCTCTGAGAAAATCAGTTGTTTGAAAGGGGTATTGCAGCTAGCAGCCTTGGACTTCATCTTGGTGTTTTTAAAATCCTCTTATACTGAGATTGGCATAAAGAGGATTATAACTTCATGGAGACTTTTTTGCCTTTTTTCTTTTTTTGGAGGAGGTAGGAAGGAGCAACAAGTGACAGTGGGTGTTTAATGAAAAAGTTAAGATTCCCACTCTCCTTCAAGGTTAAACTACAATTGTACAATTAAGGGAGCTGTAGAAGTGGCAGTAAAGCCTGTGTTGTGAGAAATTAATGATAGAACTAAATGCAAAATTAACTCAGTTCGTAAACTGTTTTCACTAACTGAAATGACAACAACAAAAAAATGCAACATTTTTTCCAATTTTCATTTCTTTTCTTGTTCTGCATGTAGTACCGATGCAGCACTGATGACGTTCTGCTTTTGGGTGAGAAGAGGGGAATCAAGTCACAGCAGTGTCCTTAAATAAAGGAATATAAATTTTACGCCTAATCTCTGAGACAGTGTCTTTTTACATCCAGGAGACAAAAACAAATATGCATTTTTTAAAAAGTGCTTTAGAGAGCACTGTTATTTCAAATTTTATTTTAGCTTTGTGAAAATTGAGCAGAAAAGTAGCCCTTCTGAAAGAGCCCTGATTTTCCTCCATGGATTTTCTTTTCTAAAGAATATGGGAGTTTCCATTTGAGACAACAGCTTTTTAAAGGTGCCTGAAGCAGAGGGATGAAACAGGCCCATGCAGAGAGGAATAATTCCATGTCATGGAGATTTGGATATGCCAGACATTCCATTCCCCTGCAAAGCGTAAGACAACCATGCTTAGCCAGCAGCTTGCCTGCCTGCCCAGCTGGCCCTCAGCACCACAGGACTGCAGAATTGGGAGCACACCATAGGGTTCATCTGCCAAACTTGCAGATCTCTACTTGTTTGGATGCCCTGGGTACGGGGAAGGTGGAAACACTTGCTTTCATCCAATAGACTTGTCTTTTCAATCCCCACCTAGCCATCAGGTCAACCAGTAAAGGGCCTGATGGGTCAAAACCCAGAATGACCCAGATCAGGCTCTCAGGCAATCAGCCAGCTTTCCACTGGATGCTTGACAAAACTCAACCATCTTTACCAAACAACATTCTCCACTGAAAAGCTTTCACCCCTTCCTGCAGCAAAAGGCCTGCATGTGAGAAAAATTGAGATAGTGCAAGAGAAACACAGGGACTTGCACTTAGGCACGGGGTGACACAGGTTCACGACTGCCCCAGCTGCTACCAGCAGCCCATGAGTACCACAAGAATCTCAGCACTGCAGTGGCTTTTCATCTGGTTCTGACAAAGCTTCTGGCCACATGAGTCAGGTTTATCTCTGTTGTCTCTAGCAGAATTGCATTGTACTGTTGTGAGTGATGACACAGTTAAGCCCTCAAAAGTCAAGCCCACAGAAGTCTGCCAGACGGTATGTTGCAATAGAAAAGCTTCCAGCTAGGGGTCCTGGCAACTAGTACAAGCCAGACTGGGGGAAAAAGTTAGGCTTCATTCTTATTCATCCATTCTTCAAGATGAATGACAGTGGTAACATTCTACCCTATCAAAATCAAACGCATGTACACCAATATTCTCTACTCACTTATTGCGAGAATCAGCTCTCGTCTCTGTGCAAATCCAATAAGTCTCTCTGAGTCTTTTGAAACTACTACTGGGAAGCCATTGTAGTCAGTCTCCTTGATTAGTGTCTCAACATCCTCGACTGTCATGCTGTCCTGCGTCAGAACAGAGAGAGGAGCTTCACCACGCCTTGGTCTCATCACATCTGTTGCCAGAGTGCGGTGAGTGAATTCATCTTTCACATCCAGAAACGGGTAGCCATTCAGGTGAATGTGAGCTTCGTAGATCCCTTCTTTCCCAAAGGCATCTGCCACCCACTTGCTCGTGACTGCTGCAGCCATAAGAGGTACAATATACTCCAGGCCTCCAGTTAGCTCAAACATAATGACCACCAGAGAGACTGTCATTCGGGTAACACCACCTGCAACAAGGAAAGCAGTCAAGTTTCCCTCAGTGCTCTTGAAGTATACATGCTAAGAAACAGATTTATATTTTTCAGCCTTACACTCAAAAAAGAATGAGACTGTTCATGCCAAGTTCTTTGCCCTTATACATTGTGAAGTATTTTGGGGTTGGGTTTTTTTTTCACTGAAGAAAGAGATTTCTCATCTACTTTGATTTTTATCAAAAAGATTGAGTGAACTTGCTCAAGCCAAAGATGCTAACATTAAAAGCAAGTATCGAGCTACCAAACTGGTAAGCATGCCAAAAAACACCCCCAGCTATCCTGCCATTAGCCCTCTAAAATGACTCCAAGAATCAGGTAAGTACTGTGGCTAGGGCAGGTAGGAGTGCAGTGCTGGGGAAGCCAAGAGCTGGCCTTCACTTCGGCTTACCTATCGCATTCACGCTGAAGAGACAAGCATTATCTCTGGGCAAACCACGGGTACAACACACTACATAAGGATAGTTCAAGGCCACTGCAAGACCTATGTCATAGCTTAAGCCCTAGCTTTTGATATCAGCATAACATACAAAACTTGGTTTGAGGCCATCTAGACAGGGTCATAGCTGTATTTTTCAATCTTGTTTTCCATATTAATTTCATAAGCAAACTCCTTACTCCTTCAGTTTACATTAAAGGATAAAAATAATCACATAACTGTAGACAAGTGTGTATGTATCGCTGAATTATTAGGTAACATTTCTTTGCCTCTGTTCAAAAGGTAAATGTAATAACTCTGATATTTTTAGGCCTCAAAATACAGCACCAGTTTAGAGAAGAGAAATCAGAAACAGGTCATTAAAAGTTGCTTTTAATCTAGCAACATACAGAAAAATTAAATTGTTGATTATTTAACACGATGATCCGGATACAACTTTAATCTGAGGAATGCCTTAAACTTCTGACTCCAAAAAGTGGAGAGCGGATCCCAGAGTAAGGCTCATTTAGTGCTTACTCTATACTTCTTACTGTAAGCAAGACAGGTCAGGGGCTTAAGAACAGTAAGATTCATCCTAGCTACTTTAATGTGTCTATGCAGCTGAAGGTGTTCACATCCAAAGGGGTGATCCAGATTACCCTTCTAATCTCAATCTCTGGAGAAAAATAGGCACCTTTGAGGCCAAATAGGGTTTTAGATGCCTATTGCCAGATGCGTCTGATCTTTCCAGTATCTCATTTTTCAGTTTTGACTATCAACACAGCTGGCTCAGATGTTGATGTCTACATTACAGACATTAAATTTAGAGAAGCAAATCCCACCCTTCCTTACTCCATAACTGATTGCAAAAATAATCCTACTTTTCTAACAAGAGACTGAAACTGAAGCTTTTCCAGCTCTTCTGAGTACATCTTTCATTCCAATTCCACCCAGTTACATTAATCATATGTTATATCTCCCCACTATCATTTTGACATCTAATGACAGTATCAACAACAACAGAAGGAGTTAGAACGTTCAGTTACAGAAGGGGAAATATATGATAAGGCAAAAACATGTTTAGATGGTATGCTTATACCATTTCTGTTACATATATGACTAGAAATTTTATATTTGTTTTAATAGTTAACAGATAATTCCTGTTACATCAAATAAATCTTATTGATTGAAGATACTCAGATGTTGGTCTGTGGTCAAAACACAAACCAAAAGACAGCCCAGTTGAGCAGAGTGTGACACACCGCTAGAATAAGACCCAGAATTTTTACCTCTGTGTAGCTTAAAATTTGTGCAGATCTGGGAATTTTGTGCCCTGCACTGATAGAGAGTGCAGCCTAAACAAGGAAGTAGCTTTAGTCCAGCTACAGTGGATTTCATTCCATCAAAAGGGAAAACAAAAAAACAAGTAAAAAGCACTCTTTCTGGAAACCTGTAGCCTATCTTTTTTTTCTGGTTTTTTTTGTGGTTTTTGGCAGATTACAAGGAGTAGGCAGGCATTGGTGACTGCAAGCCTCTCTGTTGTTGACTACCTGGCAGATCACTGGAGAGACTTAGAGGAACAGCCCTTTACACCTTGATTTCAACCTCTATTACATCTAGAAATACCAACGTAGCACCTAACACAACCACAAAGCCCTCCTAAACAATTTGTAGATCCACAAGCATCAGTGTTATTCACACACAAACCAATGATCAGTAGATACTGTACCCAAGCAAGCTGCTGCTCCAACCATAGCATAAAGTCCTGGTGTGACACAGTCTGCCCCAGGTCTGCACCAGTTCCTGAAGATGATCCAGTCATGATGGTGATATGCCAGCTGCTCTACTCCAATCCCAACCATCCTGCCAGCCATGGCTCCAACAGCCATGCTGGGAATGAAAAGGCCTGAAGGGATCTTGAATAAAAGACACACAGATGAGTACCTTGACAGAAACGACTAAATGAACTTACTGATCAAAAAATATATTATTAGCAGTAGGAGAACCCAGTTTCATTATTAAATGCCAGCTCAGAAGGCCATAGCCTTGTGGCAGCCTACCGTGATGTTCCCCATGGTCTGAGATAGATTTCTGCAGAGACTCAGTTTGCATGGCTACGTGTGTATAAATAGCTGTATAAAACCTTCATGCATTTTTAAAGTGATTTTGATTCCTACCTGCTGCATTACACTGAATTTGCTACATAAATGGTGTTTCTGAAAAACAGTCTGGTTTTCAAGTCAAGACGCTCCTATTTTTGCCTTTATTGCTTTCTCAGTAGGAAGTCAGGAGCTGCTGGTGGTTCTGACAGGGGCTTGAGAATAAGCTTAACTGAAAATAGCTTAATTTCACCCGCTACTACATGGAGTCCTTTATAGTTTTATTACCACTCTGATCAAAGTCACACCAGTTTTAAATTAAATCAGAGGCAGCAATTTCTTCATCTCTGTTTGCTCCACATTTTCCATGAAGCTCAATGCATCATTACATTACTGTCTGCTATACAGACAAGTCACAAATCATTAAAAAACAGTATTGAAATGAGGAGGAAAAAAACCCCAAAACATTCACTTTGCCTTGGCTAAGTGTATTTCCTCTGCAATGTCAAGCACATCTGCAAGTTGGAGAGAAATTTCCTGGTGAAGAAGACAACTCAGATCTGTGGCAAGGAGGTTTTGCTGATTTTAAAAGACTGCTACATCTTTTTTAGTCTGAAAACACACTTGGAGCTTCCTAGAGAACTAAACCAAGAGCCTCAGCATGGCCCAGGCTGTTTGGGCTGACAACAGCAGGCACTGCCTTCCCCACCACACAGTATTAGTTTTGCTGATACAGTTGTGTTGAGTCCTCTAGATTTGGTGGGTAAAGCTATTTTCTCTGTTCTTTTACAGAACAGTTGAAACTGTCAATTGATTCTAACAATTTTATAGAGAATAAATAAAAAACTAAACTCCAAAGTTTTTAAAATGAACAAGCATAACAAGTGGCTGCCAGCCATAAAGCAGTTTCTGCAGTGAAATGGAATCTCATTTCAAGTCCTTCTCCACAAATATCACACCTGCAACATCCAAGTGCTCTTAAACTCCCACTTGTTCTCCCTGCTCAGGAAATCAGCAGGACTCACTGACTGGTTCCGAGTGACTTTCTACCATTCAGTAGTTCTGGTCATCAGATGGCAAAACACAAAAGAAAAGCAAAACTCTCACTTCCTACTATTACTTCAGGCAACAGATCTTCTAAACAATGGATCCTCAGATCAAGCACAGCGTTTAAGAGAAAAATGAGATGCTTTAGCTTTGAGTGTGGTACAAAATATAACGTATAACTCAGAAAAACTGCCCTTCATCTACTGCAATCAGATCCAGAACTAAATGCTCAAATAATGGGAGCTGTAGACAGACAGATATGTATTTTATCTGGGCTCTAGGAATCAGATAAATAAAACTCACCACAAACAGCTTTATATATATTGAAAGCTTGGATAAAAAGTTCTTGGACATTTCAGCACTCATTTACGGTGAGGAGAAGGAGTGGAAGGAAAAAGATGCAAATCCAGAATAATCAAACCATACATCCATCAGTCCTCCTACTCATTCTCTCTTTTCCCAAGCTGTAGTGCTTGAAAAGATTCAAAACCATAACTTTTCAGATACTTTAATATTTTTGTGAGGTTTAAAATGTGTAAAACAGTAATTTTAAAACTATAACTTCCCTGAGCATAGCTACCTTGGGGTACATTAAAATGTTAATTCAAGAAGACAAACAACAATTTAAAGAGTCCATATCCCTGAGAGAGCTGAAAGACACCTGCAGTGGGGATCATCTTGAAGTTGCTTATTGGCAACAGTGGATTTAAATTCCCACCCAGATGTCTTTTTCATTTAATAAAACCATAGATACCTAGAAGGTGGAAAAGCAGAGCTTGTCCCTCTGATTCAACGGGCGCCCACAGAGCAAGTTGCTGTCAGGTGGGTGAACCAGCAGGCATCTCAACCACACTTCCATGGCTGGGTGTAGGTGAGAGGCCCACAAGCCCTGCCAGACAGACCTCAGCTGCTGACAGCAACCCATCTGGGTCTCGTGCTCACCACAGTTTCAGCGCCTGCCCCCAACCTACCTTCATGCCAAAAGTGAATATCGTGATGACAATTTTAAACACCAAAGCCAAGGCAAGCTGCCACATAGCAGTATAGACTCCAGGGCCAGCAGGTCTGTCAGGAATGTCATCCACTGGACGGGTCATGTTTGGGTCATTGATGTAATCACAGAGCTGCGAGGACTCCAGGGCACCGCAGTCATTGAAGAGCTCGGAGATCAGCTCGCTGGTGCTCCTCCGGGTGTAGGGGTTGGGGTAGGCGATGATGGCAGTGATAGCTGTTATCACTATAACTTCCAGGACTGGGTATTTCCCAAGTCTGGTGGTTTTTCGTCTCCTGCACCAGGCGATGTTGCATCGAATGAAGAGGGTCCCCCAGAGGCCACCGAAGACGCCGAGCAGGATGAAGGGGAAGAGCTCGGCCATGTACCAGGGAGTGTGGTACTCCACATAGAACAGGACCAGCCGGCTGTTTCCAAAAGGATTGATGGACCTCAGCGTGAAGGCAGCCACAAGAGCAGCAAAAAAAGATCTCCATAGGGTTTTCAGAGGAAAGTAGTAGCTGACCTAAAACCAAGCAGAGCCTGTAAACACTTGATTGAGCGTGACAGAGTATTTGCTTTAATTGTCATCACCAAGTCTTTCATCTGTGACTCTACGTCTGACTTTACTGGGAGCACTAGTCCTTACTTCAGCCAAGGCGTGTTCACAAAGGGATCAGAAAAGGCCTTTTCAGATTTCAGACAGGGAGC
Organism: Porphyrio hochstetteri; assembly: GCA_020800305.1. Lineage (NCBI taxonomy): Eukaryota > Metazoa > Chordata > Aves > Gruiformes > Rallidae > Porphyrio > Porphyrio hochstetteri. The sequence goes on from CM036905.1 coordinate 140,008,614, forward strand.
AGCAACCAGTTGAAAGCTGATAAATCTAAATCCAAAGTTGCTGGCTAGAGATTATAAAATGGATGCTTAAAAGCTCAGCCCACACGATAGCAAGCTGAAAGCCATCAGTATGGGGATACATTTCCAGATGGAATCATTTCATTAATTTCCAGAAAGCCAGTGCCTTTCTCTTATTCAAATTAGGTTAAAACACCTGGTTATTTTTTATTACTAGAAGTCAAAGATTGCTTTAGGAAAAAAAAACCAAACCCATGACGTGGAAATATTTGAAAAATAAAGAGGAATCTTAGAAAAAGGTATCAAACAAAAATATATTTATTGAAGTAAGTGAACTGCCAGGTCTCACCTCTTCCAGACTAAAAAGCACCCCTCCAATTGGAGCCCCAAAGGCAACAGAAACTCCTGCAGCAGCTGCAGCTGAAAGCACCTACAAAACAAACATTTACATACAAGGAATAAGTCCTTTGAAAAGCTGCCTATCTGGACAGAGAAATTCAAAATTATTTGAGCCAACCTCACCTCTCTCCTCTTTCCTTCATTCTTGCTGTACTTTGAGAACAGGCTGCTGAAGAAGTTTCCGCAACAACAGGCCACGTGGACTAAGGGCCCCTCTTTCCCAAGGCTGAGGCCTGAAGACACCACCAGAACCAAGGTGACTGTTTTGATTAAAAGTGTCCACTTTCCCAGGTAGCCCCTAATAATGAACCCACTCAAGATGGTTTTTATCTGGAAAGCAGGAAGAATATGTTGAAGAGCTGGAGAAACCTTTTCTACCCTGATCTTGCAAATGGAGTTAAACCCTCAGTGGAATTTAAAAAAAAATAAAATGGATTGCAGGCTGCTTGCAAAGAGAAAGTGATGGAGAGAAAGAAACCATAGGTAGGGCAGCTTTCCCACAGTGATTGCTGAACAGGGGTTAAGCAGACCATAGTTTTACTGTTGTTATGGGTGGTCCCCGGCTTCAGTAAGGAGTCTTACAGAGATCAATAGAAATACGAAACTGTTACATATCTGCTTGGCTTACAGGATCAGAGTTAAACTAGGCCCAACCTTTTAAACTAGACCCAACCTTAACAAAGCAGGAAAAAAGCAAATAAACAACCACAGGCTTTTCCCAGTTAAAACAAGAGCAAAAAAAGTTCTAAATATTTGGAATGGCCATGCCCCAAAAGCATGCAAGTATTATAAAATGAAAAAGTCCAAGAGATCTTATTTTTACACATTTCCTCTTAATTTTGTATGTGAGTGGCTAGAATAGATCACAATGTACATGCATGATACACAGACTGCAGGGTGGGATTTGGGTTTGGACTCTACACACATGAGAGTATTTTGAAACATGGAAATTATTGGAATAATTCAAATTATTTGTGATGGGTTTCTTCCTGTTTCTCCTAAGGATGAAAAAAAGTATGCTGAGATTTCTAAAATTTGGGCTGTTGATTCTTTCTGCCAGATTTCTAAGTAATAATCCAAGTGGGTTTATAGCACTTTTAACAAAAGACTACCCTGATTTCAAAATTTTTGAGTAGTTACACTGCTTGAATGTTCCTCATTTTAACAGCTTCAATTGGATTGAAACTGAATATATAAAATATTGAAAACCAAGTAGAGATTTTGGCTGCTATAATGCTGTCATGCAAGCATGGCATGGTGTACAAGGACACAGGTTGCAGAAGTTGGATGGCCAGATGCTTTTCAGCATCCCAAATGACAAGCATGTCATGTCTTTGGTAGCTTAGGAAATATTACGTTTGTAGCCCTCCCTATTTATTTTACTTTGGCTTTATTTAAAGCCTAGCCTAAAAAAAAATGTTGTAACTGGCCCAAGAAATTTCATCCAAGGAAAATTCTATATAATCTTCTAGTGGGTATGTGTCTCAGCCACAAAAAGTTGGAGGCCATAAAGTGATGACTGGGAGACGCTGATTTTTGATTCAAGCTCTGGCAATGAAGTAGTACATATATTAACCTGTCACAGTGCCATTTAAATATTTTCCAGTATGGGCACCAAAAAGGCATGTTAGTCAAAGGAATGAAGGCGGATGAGATGGAAAGACAATCATCCTGTTCCTACGCTATCTCATAGAATGGTTCTGGGATGGGAAGAGGCGACAAATTATATTTTCTTTGTTTTGTTTGGGTTTTGGATATTCATCCACAAAGAGAAACTCACCTCTGGGATTCCAGAGCCACAGGCATAGGGAGCAAACACTCTGACCAGGGAGACTGCCAGGAAAGCAAAACATAGAGCCCACATAATGTATAGAAAATAGTTTAGAATGTAAGCACTTGCACCCTAGAAAAATAACAAAAAATGTTAGACAAATGCAGCTTGGTAAATCTCATGCATCTTCTAGGGATCACGATAGCATGGAGCCTGGACTTTTCATTTACACGCTAGCTGCTGCTTGCCCTCAGGAAGGGCAAATAACTTGACATACTCCAACAATTTTATTACCCGTGGAAAGCAGCAGCATGTTAATATATACCTAACCCAGTCCATACAGCCTGCTTGCAAGGGACCCAAACATCTTAAAAAGAGAATGTTTCAAGCACTAAAATATTAAGCCAACCACAAAAAGTTCCAAAATGTCCAAACAAATCTGTCCTAAGGGCAAAAGTAATTGGTGATATAACAGCACCTAATGAAGGAATCTGCTGCATTCATCTCATGGCAGGTGACAGGGAATGAGACCCTGATACACCTTTTTCTGTGGGCTGATATTCAAAGGTCAGCTGCCCATGCAGATGCTGATCTTTTCAAATGACATCCCCATGTATGTCAGCCAGATCAGCTCACAAAGGGGAAGGGTAAAACCATAAATAGATTCTTTCCTTCTATATGACGCGGAGATAGGGTTGGAAATAATTTGAAAACACCATGGTTTGGCAGATCCCACTCAGACACATCTCAGTCATTTTTTGCCCTGATATTGAAAGAGCATTCCAGTCAATAATAAAATGTTTCTTCGAGCTGAGTAGCTTTCCTGACAGAATGGAAATTCTAATGCTCATTAGCAATGGCTGACTGCACAGTGCCCCAGTGACAGCATAGTCAGTAGTGACCTGCAAGTTTTCTACCTGTCTCCAACGGTCACATCAAAACCATTGTTAAAAATCTACCTTCAAATACCTCCCTCTTCACAAGCATAATTTTAAAAATTAATTTCAAAACCCAAAATCTAGTCAGAGGCATCAAACTGATACGAAGAGCTTAAGCCTTCAAACAATATCTTCTGGCAACTTGATGCTACAGAAGGAAAACCAAGATTAACCTCAGTGCATAAAATGGTATGAATCCTTCACCTCTAAGTGAACTCTTCCTACCGGATGCAATCCCAGCTGCTCAAGAACATCGGGGCCCCTGTCTTTGCTCTGCAGGACAGCAGCCTGGATATCAACATTATGATAAATCAAGTAGGAAAACAGGCATTAATCAGTGGTGTTGGGTCTTCAGTTAACAGACCTGATCAGGCCCTGTTACCAGTCATAAAAATACCTAGAGCTGAGAGGTCTCCCTGTTTGCAAGCCTGCAAGAAATCACCCTTTAACAGCACAGATGCTTGCTAGCCTCATTTTCCAGGTGTCTGCCCAATTGAAAAAACAGTAAGGGAACCACTGCCCTTATCCTTATGAGTAAGTTTGAAAGAAAGGCAACTTGTTAAAGTCCTCTGGTGCTTGCTGAAGTTAGCAGCTGGCTTTGCTGATAAAAGCAGAAGTGCAACATGATGCCATCCCCCAATGCCCTGAGACTAAGCAGTCACGGATCCCGCTCGTACAAAGATTGACATCCACCTGTAGTAACCATGGATCTTGTTGCTACAGCTGAAGATGGTCTCATTTCCTCATGAATGTCTTCTCCTAGTGCTTTCAATTGCAAACAGCTATGGCAATATTTACTCTTCCTCTAGAGAAAAATCTGGATACACAGAATCACAGAATCACAGAATTGTAGGGGTTGGAAGGGACCTCGAGAGATCGTCGGGTCCAACCCCCCTGCCAAGACAAAATTCTCCTGTCATTGTGAACCTGGAGTAAGTCCAAAGAAGACCAATGCCATTACAGCAATTTCACCTTACAATGTTGAACAAAAGCTGCAGTTTGGGTTCTAAATTCACTGGAGTCAAATTAACTTTGTTTCTTTATACTTCCTTCTCTGTCACATCTCAGAGGTCACGTGAAAACTAAGTCAGTTCATTACTGTAATCACACATACACCTACAGCACTGTGGCAGAACCCCACCAGAGACTATATGGCCAGTTCAGTCTTATCCCTTGGGACACTCTTATTGTTACATTTTCCAGATATCTGACAATCTGCAGATCCAATTGCAGAAGTTTCTTTTGATTAATAATAACAAAATCTTTGGGAAGTGAAGTAGTAGTAACTCAGGGTAGCAAATGGCTCATTTCTCATTCATTACATGCCATTTCTAAGGCCCTGAATCAGAAAAAAATCTTAAGCACGTATAAACTGGAATCAGAGATGAAAAACTCTCACCAGCAGAGATGGTTCTGCTAAGACCCTTTCCACTGGTGGCTCACAGGACTCACCCTGGCAGCAATGGCCATGAAGCTACCAGGGGATCTGAGCAAAACTTTGTATTTTAGTTTGCAAGACCTAGCAGTATTTCAGATCTGGAAATCTGAAGTCCAATTTAGGTACAAATGAAGCACAACAGAAAACAACCCTCACAAACTCAGAATAAAGCCCATCCATCAGGATACCATCCATGGCTGATCAATGCTTGTTTTGTCCAGAGGCCGAAAATGCTACTCTGGCTTGACTTGGGATCACACAGCAGATGTCCTCCAGTGGACATTACAAATCGGTAAGTGGGTTCCAGGTATAGAGGGGTTTCCTTGGTTTGTAGGTCTCAGCTTCATGACAGGAAATCCAGAAGCCCTGGGATGGGACTCCAGTCCATTGCTGGATCCAGAGTCACCAGCGATGGAAGACATGGGGCCCTTTCCTCTGCTCTGGAGGGATGTGAGGCACCAAAATGGGGTCCTCAGTTCCAGTAAAGTTGAGGTTAAGACCAACCTGGATCTGCAGAATAACGAAGCTCCAGATCACCAGATGCTAGCTAGCTGAAGTGGGTGGCATCTGATGAGCTTTAAAACACCCACTCCTCCAGTGAATTTTAGGTTTTCAAACTCCTGCATCAAAAAGCCCTTTGCCTGCTCTTTGGAAGCAGTTCAGGACCAGGGGAATGAAGGTTATTGCTGGTTTACAAAACAGCAATTAGGGAGGAAAACATTGCCTGATATATTTTGGATGTGCTATTATGTTTTCCATAATAATTTACATCAAGACTCTGCTTTGGGCTCATTTTATAGGAGCACTAGAATGAAAACATTTTTCAAGAGATGCCACAGGAAATGTCATAATTCTCAGTGAGAACATATGTATCAGCTTTACCACAGCCATAAATCGGCAAAACCACAGGGAAGAACTGATCTAAACCTTAGTCCTCAAAATGTCAAATTTAGTTGGCTATGAGGAGAAAGAGTCAGAGTCATATATGAAAATGAAGACACTTCTGAGCAGAGTACCTTTAGGGAAACTGTTCCAAGTATGTTTTCTCTAAAACATGCTCCAAATTAGTCCTTCCATGCACTGTGCATTTTATAGGGCTGTAACCCAAATATCAGGCAAAAAAGTGAAGCAACATGGTGCGTGGGGGAGGCAAAATTATCCTGAAACACGGAGTATTTTGATCCCTCATAGAGTCATCCAGAGCTAAAGAAATCCTCCAAAACTTGCCCATATCAGAAGACTTTTGCCACAAAACAGAAATTTACTTTTTGTATTGACATTTTTGTTGGGCTTTGCCTGGTGTTTCAATGTAACAGTAACTGACAGCTGCATTATTTATATTTACAATGTCCACTGGGCAACAGCAGCCAAAAAAATCTTAGAGGTGCATTTGTTTTGAGAAAAAGCCTAAAACTAAGCCAAAATTAACCTTTTTTTTCCCCCACAAGGACAGTACACCTGGGGGATGAGAAGCCCAATCTGAATATAAAGTGAGTGAAGTTTCACAGTGCTCACCTAGGTGAAAGCAATAAATTTTCTCAAGGATATGCTCCATTTATATATTCCAGCCTTTCAGAGTAAGAGCACGTCAAACATATGCACAGAATCTTGTAAAAGTCTCCTCTTTTTTTCCTCTTCCCACTTTTGGTTTGGTTTGATTTGGTTTTGTTCTTTAAAGTCACAACATCATCCCCAGTCCTGCAACTTTATACCTGGGTAACATTTCTTCGCTGTTACAAAGACACAACCACCCAAACCATCTGTTGATGAAGACCAGGGAGAACCTCGCCAACCTGTGGCTAAGGAAAACTTGGCCCTGTGGACTGGAAACTGCAGAGAGATTTTTGCCTGCAATTAAACTGTGGGAATATTCAGGAACAGTGAGCACCCCCCATTAATTTCACTATGATCTATTAAAACTATGGAGAATTGGGCTACATATATTCATGGACACTCTCATCCAGTACTAATTGTACTGTAAACCTGAAGTGGCACTGAAAGGAACATGAATGACAAACTCGCACAGCGATGAAGGTGCCCTCAAACACTTTCTTGCAGGACCAGACTACCTCCACACTGGAAAAAGATCTGAGACAACCTCTCCAAGTCACCCAATTTATAATTACCTGTCTGGAGATGATTTATCCCACAGAAGTACATATTTTTTTCTCCTATTTTTTTCTCCTCTATTAGACCTCCCCTTACATACTTAAGCCAGTTCTCTTCAAAGCCACATTCATCCCACCTCCATGACATACTCATTTTTTGTCATATTCAAGTCACCTGTAGAAATGCGACAGAGGGAGGATTCAAGATCATAATTCTGCCAAAAAAACTGAGTTGTAAGGGGATCGATATTATTCAATACATTGAGTAGTTTAGGTTGAAAATAAAATATTTTGGGTTTTTTTTTTTAAATAAAAGTATTATCAGGTAAAAGGAGCACGGAAAAGTTTCTTTTGTCTTCACAATGAAACCTTCACTGGTTTTGCCTTGAAACAGCATTCTTTGTATTTAAAATTATTACTGTTTTTTTTAAATCTAGAAAAGAAAATTTCTTAAAACATAAGTTTCCTATCAGTCCAGATCAGCTTTTTCCCTTCCTGTCCTCTCTGCCTGCAATTTCTTTTACTTTGGCCATCTCCCAGGGAGCCCATTATTTCCCCAGCTTTCGGTGCTAGCTAAATATTTTGCTATCTGATAGAGAAACTGCTTGCAGGGGTGTAGCAAGCAGTTCTTACGCAGCTCCCACTAAAACTCACAACACTGGAATACACAAACCTCCCCTGTAATCCCAAAACTTTCCTTTTAAATGTATCTATCACAGATCATCCTTCTTGTTTCCATAAAATTGTGTTTAAATGAAAAGAACCTGGATACCAGCTCAGGTCCCCTGATGATTATAAGTGTTAGGAAACAGTTTGGGTTTTGTCAGTAGACATGAAGATAGCATGATCTCACACAGTTTTCCAATTTCTATCACACATGACACTGAAGCAATAGGACCTGTCCCAAATTAAGCAGATATTGCTTGTGGAAATATCTTCTTCCCCTCACCTCCCCTCCCTCCCCACAACGCCCTGGGTTCATTACTCTCTCTTTCAGAGGATGTGTCTGGAGGGAACATCAGCAAGTATGATGACCCGCTGTGACCCAACCCTCATCAGGTCTCCCGTACCTCAGACTGGTTTACAAGAAGTTCAGACCATTTCTGCCACAGGGGACATTTGTCCCTGTCCTCGAATGTGGTTTCATTAGACGTCCAGCAACACTGCTCGTGGCTGTACCAGAAGGCAGAGAGGCAGACACCCTCTTTCAGGTCTGTCATCCAATCCACAGCTAAATCTATCACTCCAGCTAGTGTGCCTGGGGAAAGACATGCAGAAAAAGAAACCACGGCATTAAAAAAAATGAAGGTGCAAGGCAAATATATCTAATTACAGTAACAGCAAAACCCCCATGATTTGGGGAAGTAGCTGTCATGTGAGCACTAATACATCAAAGAACTGGGGGAAATAATGCATTTGCAAAGAAAGAGCCATACCAACTTGTTGTCCAATCTTTGGTGCTCCCCCATAAGCGTTTATTTTAAATATTATCATTTTCATACTGACTGATTGACACATAGGGAAGGTCTATCTGATGTAGGGCCTGATCTGCAGTCTGTCCCAGGCAGATTCACAGTTTGGCTGCAATGAGCAGGACTTGGTGCAGGGTCTTTAAACATGGAGTAAGCTTAACTACTTGGAGGAGTCCAGCACTGGACCACCAAAATGATTTAAGCAAGTGGAACACCTTCCTTATGGGGACAGGCTGAGGGAGCTGGGTCTCTTTAGCCTGGAGGAGAGGGGACTGAGGGGTGACCTCATCAATGTCTATAAATATGCAAAGGGTGAGTGTCAGGAATATGGAGCCAGGCTCTTCCCAGTGATGGCCAGTGATAGGACAAGGGGCAACGGGTGCAAGCTGGAGCATAGGAGGTTCCCTGTGAACATAAGGAGAAACTTTTTCACTGTGAGGGTGACAGAGCCCTGGCACAGGCTGCCCAGAGAGACAGTGGAGTCTCCTCTGGAGACATTCAAAACCTGCCTGGATGTATTCCTGTATGATTTAGTCTAGGTGATCCTACTGTGGCAGTGGGGTTGGACTAGATGATCTTTCCAGGTCCTTTCCAACCCCTACCATTCTGTGATTCCGTAAGCTGCAGGTCTCAAACCGCACTGTGTGTTTCTGGGGTGGAATAGGAGGATACAAACGTTTTTCCATAGCCTTCCTGATCCCAAAGCTGAGACCTTTTAGAAGGATTCATTTCAGTAAGAAATAACGTGGGTGCCACATTCTGAGTTGAGAATTTAACAAAATCGGGCTCTCGGTGTGCACGTCCCGTAGCACCCCAAACACGCGGAATAAAATGGTCCCTCAAACCCTCCCGGCACCGACCTAACCCCGAGTTCAGTTTTTCCCGGCACTTTCGCAGAGCTACAGTGACACCCGGTGGCCACGGGACACAGGCACGGGCAAACTTGCCGTGCCCAGACCCTGAAGGGGAAAAAAAAAACCCCAAAATAAACCCTAAATAAATCCTGCTTTTCCAGGGTATCAGCGGTGCCAACCTGCCCCGGCACCAGCAGCCTCAGAGCAGATGTTGTCCTCAGGAACGTGAGGCCAGCAGGAGCGGGGAGGCCGGGAGCAGCCAGGGCAAGGAAAGGCAAACCTGCCTTCCGTCCCAGCTGGAAGAAAATTCATTTAGTGTTTTTTTCCAAAACCCCCTCTCACATACAATGAAAAGTAGAAGCCAAGAGCATTCTTACCGGTATTCATTCATCAAATTCCAGGAAGCTGGCAATGAACTTAAACAGAATTCATCAGCACGTTTCAGTTGGACTAAAACAATGAGAAAAGGGTTTGGAAAATGCAAAATGCTTTGGGTTTACGTTCCCAAAAGTTTAACTTTGTGGCTCCTGATAAGAATTCGATTACATGAAGCAGGAGTAGGGGCTGCTTCCCTTTCCCCTAACAGCTGGGGCACGCAGGTGGGTTTTAGAGCCAGTTTATTTGACCTGGAACTAAAGTTTTCTGCTTTCCATTTCTGTGAAAGAGGGGGAAAAAAATTCAAATAACTCAGAAGTGTGTAACCTGGTTTCTATTCCACAGAACAGAAAAAAAAAAACCCCAGTGCTGACAGAGCCTTACACATAAGTAGATCTTCTCACTCCCTTAAGAAGGATGCTTGTCCCTATGCTGACACACAACGTGACTAGGGTAGCAGTGAAGAATTTCTCCTGTGTAGGAATAATCTGAAGGACTATACAGTTATACAAGACAAGATCACCAAAAAAGGCTTCAGAAGGGAGTAATGTCTGTACCAATTATTTTCTTTCACGAAGACCTTGTCTTTCTCTTGCTTACTCTTTTCCATTTCCCCAGGTTTCTATGGAAACGATGAACCATATTCTTCAACAATGATAAATCACCGTGTTGCTAGTAACATCAGCATGCACAGCTTACTGAGCTTTGCAGTAAACTCCAAACTCTCCTCCAATTCTCTGAAAGTTTCAGGAAAATGTACAAAGAATCCTCATCCCTTGGACCTGAGCCTCAAATTCTATGCCTCTTGCATCTTGATGGTCCATCCATCAAGAGATGGACCTTTTTGATTCTCTGCAGTTACACCAATCTCCAAAGCTTCCATCACAATTGAGTATTAATGCTACCTAGGAGAAGGTGCAAAGGAAGGTGGGCCTTTGAATGTTTTTCCCCAGTAAAGTTAATAAAACAGAGTGAGGAACAAACGTTCAGTCCTCTGGTATAACAAGCTCACATGCACCCCAGTACCTGTAGGAAATTGTGCTTAATTCTGGAAAATACTTTTGCCAAATACTTTTGGATCCACATAGGGAGGAAAATGCTGCATGTGATTTACTACACACGCTTTACAGAGAAGAAAATCATGAGGGGATGGACAGAACTCGCGGGATGACAGTGCAATAGGGAATGCTTCACAGGACACGTGGCCAGGCCTAGGAGTTTTCCCAGTTCTGAATCTTTGCAACTTCAAGTGAAATTAATCATAGAATCATAGGGGTTGGAAGGGATCTCGAGAGATCATCGGGTCCAACCCCTCAAATGGAAGTTGCAGACTGCTCAGCGTCTCAGAAAGTCAAGCTTTTCTTTTCTTGCACTTACCATGGCTGTCTAGATTGTAATAGAGCATAGATTTATCTCCCTACATCTCCCATCAAAGGAAATGAACTTGTTTCCTCCTTTCCAGGATGAAAAATAATGAAGCACTCCAAAGCCAGGAAATCATGAACTTCATTTTAGATATTAGCCTTTTACCTCTCCCCTTTTCCTTTGGTTGACAATGACCAATACTCATCCTTTACAGTTCCCACATGAGATGCTGAAAGTTTGATTTGAAAAAAAAAGTTTCCCAGATAGACCTGTGTGAGCCAACAGCATCACCCAAGAGGGGCGGCATGAATTGCAAAGGGGATTTCTGCACATGCAGCTTCAGCACCAGAGCATTCTAGCATTAATCTGATAGTACTTTCTGTCACACAGCTTCAGAAAACACCTTCCCATTAGCAATATTTTGGTGGCTTGTGGCTCTGTGGTAACTAATCCTGCTGAGCCCACTAATCATCTGAAAACTAAATCTGGCCAAACCCCATTTTTCTACCAAGCCTGTTCCCAGATTCAAAGCCACACATGTACAAGGAAACAGGGCCCAGTGGTGAGGACAACGGAGGGCAAGGATTGCTCCTTTGGGCCACATCAGCTTGTGTTGGCTGTGGAGGTGCAGTCTCTGAAGTGCTGCAAAACTTGAAAGATTCAGTTGACCGACTTGCTGGGTCTTAGGCTTCTAGATCAGTTAAGCTCACTTTAAAATCCTGGGTCTGGGTGAATTGTGCCTTTGGAAACCCACGGAGGCCCCTGCCATCTCCTTCCCCATGAATCCCACCTTGTTGCCCTCCATTCCCAGCAAGGGAGAGCAGAACCTGTGTGCTCCACAGACCCTCAAACTCTAGGTACTGCTCTTGCTTTCCCCTTCCTCTCCAGCTCCCAAACACACTCTCTCCTTGCCTCTGGCAATGCCTGGACCCAGCTGCCCAAGAGCTCACCCAGTGTCTGCTGCAGAGCCAGGCTGCTCTGCCTGTTCAGCAGAAGAGGGACCATGGAGGAGTCAGGCTGGTCCATGCAATCCTGTGTGATCACAAAGTTGCCCTCTTGGAAGGCTGGCTTCTCTAAGCAAGCAATATTTCAAGTAGAGAGGGAAATGAGATTAAATGCCTATTGACTGCACTGCCAAACTCATCTCCTGCCCCCCCAAACCTGGTTAAGAAACCTCATCTACTCATCAGTAATCTGCCCCACTCATCAAAGGGGTGTTGACCCCCTCACTGAGGCTGAGATACTGACTCTCCATCTTTGCCCTGTCTCAGGAAAGCTGAAGGCACCAAGCACATTCACCATTTCAACAGCAGGCAGGAGAAGTCTACATGGCTCATCCCAGATCATGAGCACGCAGGTAGTTTTGCTCCTCTAGCTGATTCACGAGTCCTCTTCCCAGTTTAAAACCAGACTAATTTGATTTGAGTCTTTGAGCTAAAATGTGTTGCTCTGCACCCTCATGGCTGAAAAGGTTGCAGAAGCTAACACCTCTCCACTGCAGCTTACCCCCAGCCCTGCTCCCAAGCCAGGCGTACCAGCATTAGAGCTTACCAGAGGCCAGCAGCCCTGGCTTTGAGGATTTCAGCATGAGGTTTCATTGCAAGCTGGAGCTCAGACAAAGCTTCTGAGATAGTTTTACTGAAATGGGAGAGTGTGAGTGTATAACACACTCTCTGTGTGAGTGAGGGGATTACTGATCAGTCTGTGGGAGGTCACTAGAGCCCTCAAGGCCTCACTCCAACTTTACATGCAAGCAGAATCCTCCGTCCCAGGAGAGGCCGACCCTGGCCTTCAGACAGAGCTCAGCATCCCTGGTAGCACACGGTCTATCAGAAGCTCTTCATGTGCCACCCTCCCATCAAAGCTTTTGTGGAAACAAGTAGATCACTACAAAATAACGTAATTTGCCAAAAATACCACTTCAGCAACATTTTCTCAAGAACTTCTCCAGTATTTCTGAGGCTCATTAACAACTGCAAGAACTGTATTAACTTGACACTTGGTAAGCAGGAAATTCACAACGCTTGGAAATTCTGAAACTTCACATCGTGCTTTTACCAAGCAGCATGATACAAGAGCACCCTGACATCATTAAAAAAGCATAAAAAACAGCAGCTGTTTCAACTTGGTAAGTGAAGTGCAGCTTTCCAAGTTGGAAGACGTGCTAAACTGAGCAGAAGACAGGAGCAATTTAGGAAATTAATGAATTTGCCATCTGAGTTCGAGCAGGCTGTTAAATATGTAATGTCTGGCTGACCTGGAAGCAGATCTCAAAACAACTCTGAAACTGTATTTTCCCTCCACACACATACAAAGAAGATAACCCAGTGGATACAGCAATTTATAAAGCTGCCCCTTGAGTGTCTACAACCAACATTTTCCCCACATCATAACATCTACTTGCAGAATTAAAGCAAATGAAGACAAGGAGAAAACCAAAAATAAATCCTACCAATTAAGTTGACTTCTGTGAATCAAAGATTCAGAAAGCCAAGGTAGCCCAGAGAGAGTAAAGCACCCAGGTGTATATTTTGGAAAGCAATAGATAGTTCCTCTACTGGTGAGTAACACTTTTTCTAGGTCAGCACTCAGCAGGAGATGTTGCAAGTGGGTACTTTTATTAAGGATGGTAACTGCGTGGATGCATAGCTGCGTTTTTAGCTTGAGACATCAGTAGAGAGTCAAGGAAGTAAAAAGAGAAGCAGATGGCACCACTGCAAACTTGGGTGAGATGGGTCTGGGCATAAGTGTAACACTAGCACACACGTACCTGCCAGTAATCCTATGAGAAGCATTACAACCCATCCTGACCAGGCATCTAGCAAACTCTTGATGAACTCCCATATGGATTCCTTACTTTTGCTTGTAATCTGAAATTAAACATATATATATATATATATATAAAAACATGTTGCCAATTCAGGCTGACAAAGTTTTAGCATATAACGTTTAAAACAAAACATATTTAACCTCATAGAATTTGAATACAATTTCTCTACTCTCTACTCCAACTCATTTTTTAGAGATGCTCTGCTGATCAAGTTCTCAGGAGCACTTTGATATTTACAAACTCAAGACATACACAACCCATACTTTTAGAAGTCCCCCTCAAGTCATACAGCGAGGTAAGGGAGCAGTAACTTCAGAAAACCTCTTGTTTTTCTCACCACCAGGATGGCTGTAACCCAGGGACTGGGATGCATCAGATCTGGACACCTTTACCTTCCTGTGGCGGTCAGTGTCTCGTGACTTCTCCCGCAGCCAGTCGATGGTGTGGAAGTCTTCATAAGTTCCAACATCGGGAAAAGGCTCATCCAGAAAATCCATCAGGTTGCCAGAACCGTTCATGTCTCCTGCATTGACCATATTAGGGTCTGCATGGAGGAAAAAACCCCAAACAAGCACGACAGTAAATTCATGCAGCTTTGCCAGACATTTCAGAATCAAGTTTTCCAAGATACCTCCACAAGCCACCAAGTCAAGAAAGCCTGAGTCAGCAGTCCTGGTGGGTGTTTGCTGAAATCTATGCATTGCCTCTAGAAAAAGCATTCCTCTGAAGACTACTTCAGCAACCTAGCAAGCCCAAAAAGCACATACAAAAAGCACAGTTTCCAAGTGCAGAAATACCAGCATTCCTGAAAATAGAGCCCCAAAATCCACAATGGTGCTGGGCTGCTTCTGCAGTGATACATCCTGATCACACGCTGGAAGAAGTGCCTTGTCTGCAGGGAGATCATGGAGTAAGCAAGGTGATAGGGTTTGCATTGCAAGGTTGTGGGAACAGGGGGGCTGCAGGGGTGGCTTCTGTGAGAAGCTGCTAGAAGCTTTCCCTAGGTCTGACAGAGCCAATGTCAGCTGTCTCCAAGATGGACCCACTACTAGCCAAGGCCAAGCCCATCAACCATGGTGGTAGCATCTCTGGGGTAACAGAGTTAGGAGGAGGTGCTCCAGGTGCTGGAGTACAGATTCCACGTGCAGCCTGTGGAGGACTCCACACTGGAGCAGGTGGAGGCACGTGAAGGAAGCCCACACTGGACCAAGCTCCTGACAGGACCTGCAGCCCATGGAGAGAGGAGCCCATGCTGGAGCAGGTTTGCTGGCAGGACTTGTGGCCCCGTGAAGGACGGTGCTGGAACAGTCTGTTCCTGAAGGTCTGCAGCCTCTGGAGGGGATCCACACTGAGGCAGTTTGTGAAGAACTGCAGCCTGTGGGAAGGACTCATGTTGGAGAAATTTATGGAGGACTTTCTCCTGTGAGAGGACCCCATGCAGATGAAGCATGTGAGGAGGAAGGAACGGCAGAGACAATGTGGGATGAACTGACCACAACCCCCATTTCCCCATCCCCCTGTGCCACCTGCGAGGGGGAGGGGGGAGGGAAATCAAGAATAAAATTGAGCCTGGGAAGAAGGAAGGGTTGGGGAGAGGTGTTTTAAGATTTGGTTTTATTTCTCATTCCTCTACTCTGTTTCACTTGGGTGGTAAATTAGAAGATTTTGGTTTTGTTGAGTCTTTTTTTCCAGTGACGGTAACTGCTGAGTGATCTCTCCCTGTCCTTATCTTTACCCATGATCCTTTCATTATATCTTCTCTTCCCTGTCCATCTGAGGAGGGGGAGTGATAGAATCGCTTTGGGGGGCATCTGGCCTCCAGCCAGGGTCAACCCAAAACACAAGGTCACCAGCTCAGAAAACAAATGATAATACACTAGAATTTACTGTTCATCATGAACTGGAGATTTTACATGTCACCATTAGTCACAACACTGCACTGTGGTCTAGTTCTGCATCTCCAAGCTCCCTGCATTGACCTGCTTTCCTTCCACTGCTCAGAAAGCAAAGCTCAGGATCACAGTATGTCTACTCTGCATCAGGTCTGGAAATGCAGTATCTTCTTCAAGTTTGCTTCTCAAGGGCTAGGACCAGAACTATTCTCAGGAGAACCTGAGTGGTTACCTTCCATCCCACATACAAGCTTTCAAATTTGCTTTTAAGAAAGCAGGAGGAATACATTCACCACATGTCCTGCTAGAGCACAAGAAGAAATAGATACCCACCCCTGAACTATAACAAGAGACATTCAATGGTTATAAAGGAGATTGACGTAGGCTGTGAAATATAGCACAAAGGCTGAATGGAGATTTTAAGCCCAGAAGTTTTTTGGGACACGATCTTTAGGTTCACTGACTAAACATATGAAAGCTGAGAAGCATCCATGCCCATTGCATTGAAGTCCTGGAAACTATACCTTGTTCAGTCAATCCCCATAAGCAAAGCATGGAGAAGTTAACCCGTAACAGCCGTACCTCTCTTCCCCACAGAGAGCTCAGCAGCACCTGGCTTAGGTGCAAAAATAACTCTTATCTCCTTTAAAGGTCAGGTCCCAAAGTAGTCACTAATATGACAAGCTCCAGAAACAGCTGACAGCATTCCCAGTGAGAGGAGCCTTTAGTAGCATGAGAATCTGTTCAGTGAAGCCATTGAGGCGCACAGGGCTGGGGATGCACCCAAACTGAACTTCGGCCATCTGAAAGTTTGGAGTCTGGACTGTAAGAACCACCTAGGCTGCCTCTAAGACAGAGCCAGGTGTGTGTAAGGGTGTGTGGCAGGAGAGTGCTTCCTCTTTTAAAGGAACCTCATCAAGGACCTTTTTCAGTGCAACAAGGGATAAAAGCAAAGCAGAAAGCCTGAACAAGAATATACAGGGGAGCAAACCTGATGCAAATGCCAAGGGAGAAGGTGATGGGAACCAAAGCTGGTCAGTCACACTCACTGATGAGGGCATGTGGGAGTGCAAGCATGTCTATTCCAGTTGTCTCATCAGGGACCTTGTTAATTGGGAAACCACAGGAAAAAGAGGAGAGACAAAACACACAGAGACACAGACCTGGCAAAGCAAACATGGAGACAAGCTACAGGAAACAAACCTCACCACTCACTGACTGAAGAGCTATTAATTGTGTGAGTGCCCTGGGATACACACTCGGCTTTCCTGCTGGTTGAACCTGCTCATGGGAAAGTGGCAGCTGTGTCCCCCAGCATAGGCAGAGCCCAGGTCCATGGGCTGAGCTCCAGCAGCTGGGCAGGAGGGTCCTGGGCCAGGGCAGCTGGAGGAGGTGGACGTGAGCTTATACATTACTTATCAAAGTGTTGCTCTAAATAGTCACTAATCCCATCCATCCTAAAAAAATAGGTGCCTGGGAAATCAGGACTTCCGGAGGGTTTTGTCATGTGAAATGGCAAAGTCTTAAAAATACCACAAACCAACCCAAAACCTAACAGGGTTACAAGGAAAAAAGAACACATGAAAACACTTAAGAAAAAATGGAGATACAAATTTTAGGTGTTTTATAGAATTGACCCTGCAGAGCTTTGCAACTGCTTGACAGACACAAGGCAACTTCGGCAGGTCACTGTGGGTAGCAGTCATTAGTACCTCGTCTTTCCCCCATCAGGTACAGAAATGGGGACTTCACAAGTAAAGAGTTTTAATCTTTCAATCTGCAGATTTCCCAATTTTGCAATTGGAGCAGGCAAAGACATGGCACACAAGCTTTTAATCCACTGTCCACACGTCCTGCGGTTCTGCTCAGCCCCCTTTATTAACTGCCTTCCCCATCCCCCCATTTTCAACTGTTTTACTTGAATCGTCTCTGTGGAGCCTTTAGGGATGTAAGAAGCATGACTGCTCAGCTTTGTCAGAGTATCTGCTCTTTGCACTCCACCAGGTGGGACTTTCTGGAAGACAGAGACAACATGCTCAGCACAAGCAGCTGAGAAAAGCCTTGTCCTATGGGCAACCAGTGGGTCACCATTACAGTGCCACAGAAGCCCTTTTAAGCACAGAAATCGAGTCATCTCCAAGCACCACAGCATATTTGTCCAACGGAGAATCAAGAAAGGGAGTCACAGCCTGGGGGAGGAAGCCAAACACAGAGCAGGTGCCCCACACGGCCCTGCTGAGCACAAATAAGATGTGATGGGATTGAGGTGACCGGAAAAGCTGTAGTTAAGAGGAGCGACACGTGAGAATGGCCAGCATTTCCACAAAGAGAGGAGAGCACTCTCCTGCGTTTGCTACGGGAAGCGAGACTCTGGTGGGGAGGGGGATGCTGTGCCTGAAACCAGGGAGCTGAAGCTGCCCACGGACCTTGACTTGAGTGTCTTGTAAACCATGACCAAGGACTGGAACGGGAAGCGGGAACGAGGTGAGAGGATTAGACCTTTGCTGTTACTTTGTAATGCTGTGATATTCTGCAGATTGTTTTCTTCAAATTACTCTTCCCATACGGCGAAGAGGGACCTGTGAAGACCATGCAGCTCTGCCTGCCTGCCTGCACGAGGCAGCCCCCACCTGCAATCTAAGCAAACTTCTGGGAGCTCTTGTGCTGGAAGCGCTGGCAACGTTCTGCTCAACACCACAAGGGAACTACGCAACACCCTAGTTATATCACATTAAAAACCAGCTTTTTAAGTGTGTTGGCAATGCCCAGGACATGACAGTACAGTGATGGATAATCCCAGGCCAGACCACAAGTATGTAGGATAATTACAATCTCAGCCTCAATCTACCTCAGAAATACGTGCTATGCAACACGTCCAGGGAGAGAAAAATGTGCTAGGTCCCACAGGGCCATGGAAGACTAAGAAAACAAACACACTTTGAACTCCAGGTAGCGTACTAATACCTGGAAATTGCTGCTAGCTGGATCATTACCAGCCTTAAAAGTTCATTTCAGGCACCACGCTTTTGAACGCAGGGATATGATATCAGGTTATGCAAAACCCAATTTTAGTAAATAAACCCTGGCCACAGCACTTTTTTTTAACTGACAACTGTAGAGTTTCCACCTTACATCCCAGCACCGAGCACCGTAAGGTTCCCTTTCTTTCTCTTTATCATGCATTCATTTATCTCACCATACTTTGGCACGTGAGAAAGTCTCCAAAGGTTCTTTCAGGATTAGCTAACTTTCCCTCTCAGAGATGCCTGCAGGGATGCTCCCAGCAGAACTGGAGCCTTACACAGGTGAAGTCAGTAATAGACCTTTTCAGTTAACACACATACATTAAGAGCAAATTAGTCCAAGCAGGAATTGCAGGCAGATGTGCTGCAGCAATCAACTCTGGTGACAATGGCAAAAGTGGCATTAGCAGTGCGAGTTGTCTCATCTAGCACGAGAAGTCTGCACTAGACTCCAGACACTGACACCCAGGCTCCTTCTGTAGCTGATGACAGGAAGTAAGTTCTGCTCAGATGCAGCTTGTCTGATGTATTTGAGACATCCACACAAAAATGAGACAGGCTGTTTCCCAGAGGTGCTAATTTCTGTTTACTGATTACAAAGAGATGCCAGAGGTAGACATCCCCATTGCATCAAATGAGTTGGACACCACCAATTCCAAAGAAAACATTGCAATGTCCTTCCTTACATGCAGAATTAGTAATAAATGCAACTCATAGTAGCTCTTAACACTTAAGCATCTGAGAGATTTGGGTACTCTGGCAGGGCTTGTATGCAAGTGGTGAATCTTGCTAAAGGAACTGTGTGACATATGTATTTTGCCCCTTCTGTTAGATGTCCTTGCTGTCCTTTCCACTCCTTTTCCAGATGCTGATGCAACAGAATGTGTCTAAGGGCAAATGTTTCCTGCTTAGTCCCCTATTCTTTTCCTAACAATTCCTGGCATTCCATCAGCTTTTACTAGGGCAGGCGTCCAACATTTTCACTGAACCATCTGCTCTGACTCCAGGCTATCCTTCTGGAGAGGCAGTGGCCAGTTTGGAGCCCACCATTCTGCGGTCTCCTGGGGACATTTCCCCCATTGCTTTGCCATTATCAACCTTGAATTACATCTGCCATTTTATCCCCTGCAATACAGCTGGGAGCCTTCTTCAGCTCTTAACCGTGAGCTCTCACTCTTACTGACCTGCTTAGCATGCC
This sequence comes from Porphyrio hochstetteri, assembly GCA_020800305.1. Taxonomy (NCBI): domain Eukaryota; kingdom Metazoa; phylum Chordata; class Aves; order Gruiformes; family Rallidae; genus Porphyrio; species Porphyrio hochstetteri. The sequence goes on from CM036905.1 coordinate 140,028,274, forward strand.
CACAGCCCAACATTTTTACCTACACTCTGCTTTAATAATTGTAAACAAGTTCTTGCTAAAATCTGAAGGAGGAAAAAAAGAAATCTGACTGACTTATGGATCACCTGAACTCAGAGGATTCTGGTAAGATTTCCCTGGGTTTAAACCCATGTCGGACTACTGCAGTCCTGTAGATGGAGCAAGGGAGCAAGCTCCTGGCAGGGATCAATCCACAAATCAAGAGCTCACAGTGCTAAACTGGCAATTCTGCCTCATGATAAAGGCTCTCTTGGCTGCCACATAACCATACATATCTTACAGACACCTTCAGCCAGGTCAACCTGATGTTCAGTCCCAGATTTCCCAGCTAGCCACGCTCAGTGCACGATATTCTGAAGCCAAAAAGAAGATATGTCATCCTACAGATGTTGGGGGTGTTGCATGACAGCAGCTGGAGGTAAGAGTCAAAGGAGGGAGTTCAAGGAGATTAGCCTGGGAGGTTTGATGACTGTAGGAAGCCAAATAATTTAAGGAGTCAGTGAAGCCTCCTAAATAAAGAAAGTAAAGAAGAGATTAGTGCAAACAACCTACAGAAACCAGGGTGAGAACAGAGTGAACTGCCAGACAGGCTGGGATGCACCACCCAGCACAGACTATAGGTCTCTTCTGTTACCTTTACTCACACCCTGCTATTATTTAAAGAACCAAAATGTGGTATTATCATCACATTTAAGGTCACGGGTTTTCTGCAGGTCTCTCAATGAGTAAATTCATCATGTGATTGGGACCAGCTGTATGATACACCACAGCTTGGAGCCAAGCGTTATGGGACAGCAATGAATTGCATTTACAGTGGAAACGCTGGCAGCCTCTCAAGCTTTACAGCACTGTTACAGCATGAGCAAAGGTAAAAGCCATGGCTAGAAGAACTACCATGAGCTGACATTCTGGGTATTATGTTGACTGACTGACCGGATCTGAAATCTATTTGACATGGCAAGCACAGACCAAAACATCCCACGGTTCAAAGACACTGAAAAGCATACCGATGGGAAACAGCTAGCTGAATGGTCATCAAAGGAAAAGTCTTGGCCCTGGCCTCTTGCTAGTAGACATGCTAGTTCCACGCTACGTTCTCCTCATCCTGTTTTCTGTTTTCGTTGGACGCGTGGCGCTGAGGCAGGCAGCACAGCTTTTTTAATGCAATTCCAACAAGTTTCGAGTTTCTTTCAACAGATCACAGTTACTGGACTACTTCAGCACTTCAAAAGTTCCTAGCAGATGACATTCACCTACAGGCTTTCATCTTTCTGCTGTTCTCCTTGAAGACAGTAAAGTTGGGGGGGGGGGGGGGGGGGGGGGGGGGCGGGGGAGGGGGGGAGAGTGCTCTGTGAAGCACAACAGCACACAGGCAGCAAAACCCACCTCCTCTTCTCTGACTCCTCTGCTACAGCGTCAGGAAGAACTGATCCTGGTTGGAGGCTGTGGGAGGAGAGCAGAAGCCTAAAGGTCCAACGTGAGTTTCTCAACTCAGGTTTGTTTGGAGTGAGCTCTCCAGGGCATCCAAAGCATCATCTGCTCTATTTCTTCCAAATGTGGTGTGAGTTAGCTGACCCACAAAAGCAGAATACGGGGCATCTGAGGGCTTCTTGGTGCTCGGGTACCAATATGCATGCAATGAGAAAGCAGGGGTGATCCTGCTCCAGACAATGCTTTGGAAACAACAACTAATGGTCATCTCAACCATGCCTCCTTTGGAGTTGAGCACACCACTGATCTGAATGGTTGGTCAGATTAGCTGTGCTCACATGACGTGACATGACGGCAGGTACTATGCAGAGTGAGGAGTGTGAGGGCTTTGAAAATCCCTGGGATTTATTTTCCATAGAACCCAATAACAAGCCATGTAATCTTACTGGTTTACTACCAAGACTCCTTCACGCTGACAGATGACTTGCCAGTCTCTGTATCTTTGGCATTTGCATTGACTGTTCCCAACGATACATTTTCAAAACAACCAAGCGTGGTGCCCCAGCCTCATGGCCTTTAACTGCTCAGTGTGATCTGCCAAGCAAAGGCACCTCGTCTTGAGAGCCATGTGCTCTGCCAGCATCCATCCACCCCCCCATCCCAAGGGATTTAGAGCTAGTTGCAGAGACAGACGCAGAGCACTCTCCACCCCGGCCTGGATCCAGGTGACTGGAAAGTGCTGCCTGCAGAGCGAGCTGAAGAGGTTGGCATTCAGAAAGGGTCATAAAACAGGACAAGGCTGAGGAAGAAAGTTCCCAGAGCTGAGCAAAGTCACATTACAGGTCTCCAGTCCTGTCTGGCCAGAGAAAAAGGGCCTGATAGCTCAGGACATCCGCAAGCAAGAGGATTAATGGGGTCACCTTAAAAGAGATGAATGAGAAGTACATTAGGGGTACATGCCTCTTGGGGAGGGGTCAGAGGAGGAGGTCTGTTTAGCCTGGACTTAAGGTAGCCAAGGGGCACAGCTGAAATTCCCCTTCCACTGCCTGCCACACCATGTAGAAGATGATCTCCAAATGGCAGTGTAGCATCGCACCCTGTATGATCAGGCTGCAGGTAAACAGCTATGAAACATCCTGCTGAACAAGAAATGAGATGCTGTTGGGTGGTGATCTCACAAAGAAGATGTCTTCAGCAAAAACAAGTGGCAGAATCACCGGCAAGGTAAGTGGGTGGCTTCCCGCAGGCTGGAAAATACCTGCGGGCGATTTAAGACTGTTCACCTTAGAGACCTCAGACAGAACAAGCTGATTGATTTATTGACTTTCTGTCTTGAGGATGGTGTTTTAAAAAAAAAACAGTGTCAACGTGGCCTTGGATCAGAGCAAGGCTGAGACACCTGGGAAAACCAGAAAACGCTGAGCCCAGTTATAGGCCTTTTTATTTTTGAAACATAAGATAGCACATAAAACACAGAGAACAGTTAAACTGGGGAAATACAGAGGGGAGATGGGATCTTGAAATTGACAAACGCCTTTCCTACAACTCAAGGACAAACTGGCCAGCCTCTGTGCATGAGTAAATAGGACCACAAACCCCCAGGCTCCCGACACACAAGCGCCAGCAGGCTGCAGTGTCGGAAACATCCCTCTAAAATATCACAGGGATTTGCCATATGGCTCCCCCACCCCACATACTAAGGAGCTTCCTGCAGCGACAGTGTAGGCAAGCTAAGCACAGCCCCATCCTTGACGTGCTGCTTTGCCCTGAGTAACCTCCAAGGAAAAGAATCCCAAAGCCACAGTGTAGCTCAGAAACCACAGGTCAGCACATCACAGGGGAGAGGGTGCGGGAGAGGAGGGGAAAGGAACATTTGGCATAAATGGCAGAAAACTTAGTCACAAAAGGCTCATCCAGTCCAAACTACAGCCTCCGACCTCCCTTCCTCAACCACCACACATGCTCATGGTGGGGGAGCACAGAGGTCATAACTGGGCTGGCAGGGAGCACAGGTAAAGGGAGGCACAGGGGAACATGGGGTGCACCAGTGCACCCTGGGAATTGATAACCGAACATCAGGGCTTTCCAACCTGCTGGCAACAACCTGGCTCCTTCTCCTCCTTTTCTCCTCCTGGGAAACCTCTAGGTCAGCATGCTTCTCTTTGCCCAAGGAGCAAACCTCACTGTGGCATCCCGCTCGCTCCTTGCTCCTTCCCGGGATGGGGCAGCTCCCCCTTTAGAAACCAATTCTTTCTGGTAAGGAATATCACATATCTGGTCTCTGTTCAACCTTTCTTGGAAAGTCTGAACTAAATCAGTTCAGCTGCTGAGTTATGTCAGAGGGAAAGGGCAGAAAAACCATCCCAGCTCTGTCCCTGTGAGCTGCAACTGGAATTAGTGCACTGACATACCTCAGAATCCGCTCTGTATGAAAACAATGCTAAACTCTGTTTCCAGTGAGTCTTAAAGATCCCCCAAATAAATTCAGTTGTTAGTGTGGGTGTTGGGGCTGTGGAAAAAGCAAGAGGAAAGCATTGCTGGCTCCAGAGCATCCATCTGCTTTTTTGAAGCCGAGCTGAAATATCTCTGTTAAAAGATGCCACTCTGCTAACAGCCGACAGCTTGGGCAGAATAGCCCTTCGGCTGGTGTCAGCCCCACACCACCTCCCTTCTTGTAGGAATCAAGATTTGATTAGATAAAATTCCAAAAGCCTTCAGCAGCTGGAGCAAGAACCAACTTCAGAAGACAGGGCAGACTGGAGATCAGCCTACCAGTATAGCAGCACGTGTACTTTCTGTTCTTGATTTCCCTCTAGCCCCACTCCTCACCAAAAAAAAAGAGGAGGCATTTTTCTCCTGGAGCACCTGGTTGTGGTGCCAGGGCTGAAGTGCCAGTCTGAAGCCAGGGCTGAGGGGCCAGGGGTGCCCATCAGTGTTTCTCCTCATGCCAACACCCAGGCAAGCTTTGCAGCGCCGGGTCTAGGCTTCCAGTGCTGCTCGCTGTCTCCTCGGTCAGAAAGTTATAGGACAAGATTGGGGGGTGGGAACAATTCCTGAGCTGCAAAAGAGGCAAATTACCCTCAGAGAGAACGGAGTTTCACCCTCAGAAGGGTACAGGTGTACAGTTACACCTAAACACCTCTCCCCTTAACTGAGGTGTCCCATGGCATCCAACACACCTCTGGCTGAAAACCCTTCCGAACCTTCAGCTTGAAATAAAGCTGATCCCCCTGCAGCAGAAAAGCCATGGATCTGTTCTGCCACCTCACTTCTCCTGATCCGAGTCCCCTTTGCACAGACAGAGGGTAAAGGCTGCCCCGTTCACAGGGCACTGGCTTTTACAGCCACGCTTGATACCCAGGGGCTGAGTTGCTTTGTACCCACAGGACAGGGAAAGCTTTTTCTTGAGGCAACATTCAAGGACAACATGCTGAAAGTGTTTTAGGAATAGCAGAGCCTACTGTAACCCTGCCAGAGTTTCCTCATTTGGAATAAACATTCTTGTGTGATTTCTTATTGGTTCTGCTGGACTAGAGATGGAGAAGTCTGAGGAAACCGGTACCTGGTGTGTATGTACGCCCATACACCCCCACAAATGAATGGGGCTCCTACCCACACAACCTGATTTTATCTCACTAAATGGAAAAGCTAACACTCACCCAGCCCCTGGGGAACCCTGCAAGCTGCAGCCTGATAGCAAAAGGACTGGTACCTACAGGCGCTGCATCGCCGCTGGCAGGTTGTACAACACGTCAAGCTGAGAGCAGGTCAGACCTGAGAGGGGCTCCTGCCACACAATGCTCTCCACCAACACACATGAGATGGTCCTGAACCATAGGCAAGTTGGGGGGCAGGAGCCTCCCCTTTCCCCCTGTGCAAGCGCTGGGCTACAGTCACGATCTCGCTCACCTTCCCCTCCAGCCCAACAAACAACGGCTTCACGATGAAGCAGCTCCCAGACCAGGGATGCTGTGGCAGTCCAGAGAGCCTGCTCGCCCCAGGACCCAATCCCAAGGCAAATGCTCCCCTCCAACACCATTCCCTTCTCCTCCTCCAGCCCTCATGTAAAAGCCAGCAGCCAGAAGGTGTGAAAGGTACTCCCTTTCCCAGGCAGGCCCTGACACACATGGGGGCCGAGCACGTGTGCAGCCACACACTGGAGCCAGGGCACAACACCCGAGTGCTGACTGAAAGAGAGCCAGGGAGGGTCAAGCCCCCAGGGTCACCCTTTTATGCCCAGAAGCTGCTGAAGGGCCAATATCTTCAGTTTTGGAGTTGCCCCAGCACATACTTAAGGCTGGCGCCTTGTCTTTTGTTGCACAAAAGACGCCTGACTCAAACTGGGAGACCAGGAGAACCAGCGTCCCACATGTATTTTCATAGGGCGTTCAAATCTGATCCAGGGTTGGGGGGGGAACCCCATTTCTCTTGTAAAACCCACGTTGGGTGGACAGGGAGCCAAGCCTTGGTGCGCCCAGTGAGTCAAAGTGCAGCTCACTCACTGGGAAGAACTGACCCAATCTCAACTTCAGGGGCAGTCAGGAGAAGAAAGTTGGCCTGGGCGACATCAGGACACAACAAGCCCACTGCCACCTCTGACAGCGCCAGGTTTGTGTTTCTATCGCTCTACGGCTCAGTCTTGGGGAAAAAACCCAGAGGTTCCGCTGGGGAGAACTAAAACTGAAATTTACTTTTCAGTTTTGAAGGGCCCTTGTCCTTTCTCATTCATTTCAGTAACTGATTATATGCTTTGCCCCTTCTCCCTGCCTAATTTTCTGATCCTGATGCTGCAGTGTACCTGATGACTGGAAACCAGAGCCCATCTTTCCCCAGGTCATACAACCTCCTTCAGCACAGGAGATCCAAAATCTCCCCTGTGAATGCACGGGTGAGCACACAGAGATCCTTGCCCTGCTCATTTTTTAGGTTTTTCCAATAGTGGGACAAATTTATTTGAACAAAGAATGGGATTTTCAAAAATGAGAAAACTTCCTGCAGCTTAGGAGCAAGAAGTCACCTGACTCTGCCTGATGAAGCTGCGGCTGAGTCATCCTCTGTTCTCCAGCAAAGGCACAGATTTATTAATCCAAATTCTTTAAAAAACAAACAAAAAAAATATTTTTCTAGCTAGTATAAATGCAAAAATTAATTTAGCTTCTAACATTTGCATTAGAATGATTTTTAAAAGTAATAAAATATTTTTAAAACCCCTAAAATGTACTAAAAATGCAACACACCAAAAAATCTCCCCCCAGAAGAGTGACCATTTTGTATCCACAAATACATGCCTTCTGCACCTGCACAGAGTGCCCAATTAAACACCCGCACCAGGAAAGGAAAACAGACTCTGGACTTTGCTTATATAAATACCAACAGTCCGAAAAAGCAGCTGAGCCTGGATTTTCAGCCTTTTGGTAACTGGCATTTTGTGTAGGAAGGAAGTTAAAGAAAAAAAACAAAATCCGCTTCTCATTTTGTGCATCCATTCGGGAGAAGAATTTTCCAGGTTTATGTTGGGTGAGAAGCAAAACCTGCTTTATGCTACAGCAAACTAGGCAGGAAACCTGCGGGACAAGGTGCTTTCAAACCACGTCAGCAAAAATAAATTAGCAATAATGGAAAAGCCTCTTTCCCCCAAATACATCTGCTGCCCCTCCTAAAGCAAGTTAATCCTCATTCCTTTATAAACTCGGACACATCTATCTGTACGGCGACACGACCTCCTTCAGGCATCCGGGGGGAGGGGGGCGGGGGGAGAGCACGGCAGCCGGGCAAGGCAGCATCGCCGCTGTCTCCCCGCAGGACGGGATGACGATGGCTGCTCGCACATAAATACCGGATTCAGCAGGCACCCGAAGGAGCCATCCCGAAACACAGGGACAAAGGGTCTCCTTCAGCTTTAAAGCTCCATCTGGCAGCGTGTCTGCTGGAGATGCCAGCCGGGAGAGCAGCGCGGAGCCAGCGGCAGCCGCTGCACCTGCAAGCCCGCGGCTCCCGGGGAAACTGTGCCGCTTTCTTTCCCGGCGGAAGCGTTGCCCGGCAGAGCCGCAGCCCCGCCGCAGCCCCGCGGCAGGAACCCGCGGATCCGTTTCTCGCAGCATTGCGTCGCTTACCTGCGGTGCAACATCATTTAGCCCGGTCTCAAAGATTTTAATAGCATCCTTGCTTGGGTGGTATGGCTGCAAAAGCAGTGATGTCATGGGGAGGAAGCAGTAACAATCATGTGACCGCATCCTCCGTCCATAGGGTATCTGATAGAGACGGGGGCCAGAGGGAGACGGGAGACAGGCGAGCCCGTAATCCCGCAGGATTAAGCCGCAAGCTTCTTTACCCTGATGCTTTCGGCCACCATTAGCACACGCGGCTGCAGTTCGCCCCCCAACCTGAGCCAGTTATTTTTTTACGGATCTGTGGGATTATTATTTTTCTTTTGCAGCAACAACAACAACTGTCACATCTTTCACGGGGGAAATAAAATCACAGGAAGAACACAACGTGCAAACCAAGAAGTATTCCTGTTGACTCTGCAGCAACGGGTGCCCCGGGTGTCCTATTTTCCTTCCTCCCCGCGAAATGTGTCATCACTGCACCTTGGAAACGAGACAAATGGCAATGTCACCATCCGTCGCATTTTCCCTTCTCCCAGTGCTCCATTCCAAGCCTATCCAGGCTGACTTCCCTCCATCTCCTGTGTCACATTCCAGCCTTGCAAGCTTGCTTCAAAGGTTTTATCCCCATCCCCTTCCCTTTTGTCCTCCCCACCATCCATCCTTCCCTCCACCTTCAGCCTTCTGCCTCTTTTTCTTCAGTGTTTGAAAGACCCTCTCCTACATGCCTGCCTGCTTTTCCTTTTCACAACTTCTGCTGAAGTTCTTCCATCAAGTGTTTTAAAACTAGAACACCCTAGAAAGTTTTATTCCCAAAAAAACCCACCACCCAACAAAAAACTCCAAAGCAATCGCAGCCTTTCACATTCTGGTTACCCGAGTATTGCACCTCAGCATCATACTGGGGGGAGTGTGGGGTGTGTTTCCACACCTGAACATTGTGCAGACTGGTTTCACCCTTACGGACACCCAGGGACATGCTCTGTATTGCCAAGCAGAAGCTAGGTAAAGGGAGATCTTGCAGAAGCACATGTGGAAACACCCCCCTGGTGACTGAAAGTACCCATGTACCTCCCCCTCGCTCTGCAGGCTGAGTGACACAGTTTTGGGAGACCTTTTGTCTCCCAGCGTCTCAGAGCAGGTGGTGATGGATGTGCTGAGCAGGCAGCCCCGCCCAGCAAAGCCAGCCCGTTGGTACCAGGTGTGCAAAACCTTGTCATAGACAAAAACTCCAGATCCTGTCTGTAAGCTGAAGGAAGTCCCTGCACTCCTTACTTCTGATCTGGACCCCTGCACAGAAGCCATGGATTTGGAATTTTATCATGAAATTTGAACGTTTAGCTCGCTTCACCTCAGGTTGCCACACCTTTCTGGAGTCAGAAGCATGCTTTTAGAGAGGAGATTCGATTGTGTCCTTAGAACCATTTTGGTTGGAAAAGACCTTTAAGATCATAGAATCATAGATCATCAAGTCCAACCATTAACCCAGCACCATCAGGTCCACCACTAAACCACATCCCTCAGCACCACATCTACTGGTCTTAAATACCTCCAGGGGTGGTGACTCAACCGCTTCCCTGGGCAGCCTGTTCCAATGCCTGGCAACCCTTTCAGTGAAGAATTCTATCTTAATAACCAATCTGAACCACCTTGGCACAGCTTGAGGCCATTTCCTCTTGTCCTATCCCTTGATATTTGGGAGAAGTGATCAATACCCACCTCTCAACAACCTCCTTTCGGGTAGTTTCAGACAGCAATAAGGTCTCCCCTCAGCCTCCTCCAGGTGAAACAACCCCAGTTCCACATAAGGGTTGCTCTCCAGCCCCTTCACCAGACTGGTTGCCCTTCTCAGGACGCGCTCCAGCACCTCAATATTCTTCCTATAGTGAGGGGCCCAAAATTGAATGCAGTACTCCAGGTGGGGCCACACCAGTGCCCAGTACACAGCTCTGCAGATCAGAGGTCTTAATCAGCCACCGACCAAGAGCTTCCCCAGGCCTACTGCAGCCACATCAACGAAGCGTGGCAAAGCGGCGGAAGCCCTAACTTCCTGCCAGTGTTTGCTCTTTGCACCCATTAAAGTAATTATTAATAGGCCGATTGAATTCTGTAGAGGAAGTTAAACAATTTATTTTGTTCATAATGTTATCTACAATTTTCCTTAATCAGTTTAGGAGAGGGAAATACAGAAAACAGCAAGCAGAATTCAGCTGGTCAGACACAGAGGCCTATAACCAGGGACCTTCCGTGCCACACGACGCGCTCCGTAACATACACACGACGTGCTGGATGCAGGACAGTATTTTGTGCACTGACCAGATAAGCACAGAGGTCTCCAGTTCCCATTTTCTCCTGACCATTTTCCTAAATTCAATTCCTAACTTTCCCTTCTGCATTACCACAGATGGCCCAACTGCAAACAAACTACAATGCAGAATTCCAGATTCTGTATAGAGAACGTGTTCCTACATATGTACACACAAACCCAAGAGACTATCGTGAGTCTTAAGAAGCCAGAAACAGCTGCCAAGAAGCTTCTAACTCCACAAACACTGAGATCTTCCCAGGTGCAAGCAAATCATTTAATTGACATTTACAGATCCCCAAAGCAACTTTACACTTCCATATTTTCTTCCAACAATACTTAGTCAATTGAATGGTCTCAGGAAAAAGAAAATACTCTTCACGTGATGTTTTGGAAAAGGCTGGTTTTGCTTTTGCTAGCCTGCAGCTCTTCAAAAGTCTCTCTGTAGATACATTTTTCCTCCACTCAAAGATGTATGACTCTGTAGTTAGGAAACCGGATGCACGACAAGCTGCAAAGTGCCCTCTTCCCCAGAAATCCAAGCTTCAGTTTAACATCCGATGAAAACAAAATACATCGGTCATCTCATTCCTAAAAAGTTAAATAAATAAAATTGCTGTTTTTATAAAGCCCTTACCTTTACATCTTGCAAAGTGCTTAGAACCTCAGCAAAAAATACAGGTAAGACTTTATTCTTACAAAAGAAACCCGCAGCGACATACCCATGACAGCTTTCGTTGTTGATCCCAGGGGCAGCGAGGCACAGGCAGCTGCTGTTCCACGTGACTGTTTCTAGCAGCCTGCCTATAAATAACCCAAACTCTGTCCTACCCTGGACGCCTTTTAAATACTGGTCAGAGAGGGGAGTCGTGTGTCAGTGCTATGATGTTGCCTGTTCTCCCGCTGCTTCGGGTTGCAGAGAGAAACTGAGGAAGCGCCTTTCGGCAAGCATGAGGGTTTAACACTTCCTTTGTGAAAGCAACAGTAAAGTTCAGCCTCACAAAGTTAACTCATGTTCTTCTGAGTGGCTTCTGCCTTTGGGTCAGTCATAAGGAAGATTTATTAGACCTAGTAATGTCAACTTGCTTCCAAAACAAAGCTACGAAGCACCAACTTCTGCTAGGAAAACAGGCGGTTGGACACATTGCAAGTGGAGCCACCCATGAATTCCAGGACTACGCCTTCTAATACAGCTGCCAGCTTATCATGAGTGATAAGCACGTGGGAGAACATACCTGCCATTCCTGAGGCGCCGCATCGCTTACAGGTCTTCGGTATAGCCTCTAGGATCTCCATTTCAGGGATTTCCTCTTGTACTTGAAAGCTCATTCTATTCCCCTAGTGACAGGGGCACTCAAAACACACAATTCTTTACAGAGCCCTCGCATACGTGGCAAATACAAACTGTTCAGAAGATGGCTTCTATTTCCATGTATAACAAAACTCTGCTTCTGTTTATGGCAAATTATTTTATTTTGTAGAAGAAATACTTTCAAATAATACAAAAATGACACAATCATACAGAACTGTGACAAAAACAAGAGAGATGAATACTGAATACGATGACTCATTACCACACTGGGTCAGAACTCATTACAGCAGTCAGAATCGCAGGCATCTCACAGTGGTCACTATTTCAAAGCGCCAACCGAACCTCCCGACAGAGAGGCCCACCTCAGACATATGATCACAGAACAGTTTAGGGCAGAAGGGAGGCCCCTACCCTGACCCCAGCTCAAAGTAGGCCTAAAGCAACCAGGAAGCTCCAGGCTCCTTCCAGTCAAGTCCTCAACCCCTCCATGGCTGTAGAGCTCCAACTCTCTGGGCAACCTCTTCCAGGATGTGACCCCCCTCACGGGAGCGCGGCGCTGTCTGTTCTTAGTACACAGGGCAAGCCCCGCCGGCGTCACTGCGCGGGAACTTTGGACAAGCACTACTACAGAAGGGCCTCCACTGGTACACGAGACACCGAATTCCGACTGACTGGTCTTCTCGAGTAACGAGCACTGAAAAGCTTGCTGTCCCTGGACTTCCACCCAAACACAAACAGTTTCTTACGTCGTTTGGTTTTTATCTGCATAGTTTCTGACTAGGTGTAGTTGCACACCCCAGGAACCCAGTGAACACCCACCGAGGCGTACTGGCCAAAACAGACTTCGGGAAGGTTGGCACAGTGAATGCTAAATACTCTGCAATTTCACATGTATTTACGCTATACAATCCAATCACTTGATGCCTGTAACAATTATAGGGACATGCTAGGAAATGGGGGATACTACCTTAAAATCAAATGTCTGCATTAATCATCCTCCTTGGTTAACAATTTAGGCTGACAATCTTTTTTCCCCATTACTTTTTGCCTCAGCTTGGACAAGTGAAAGCAATTCGGCTTCAATTTCAGGTCTTCCTGATCTTTGACAAGGAAACAGAGCACGAAGCTCTTGAAACTCACAAAGAACACTCACTTACAAAACATTTGAAAATATTCTGACGGGCTCTGACAAGTCAGTTCAGTTTTTGGCTGCCGCTGTTTCGATTTCCTGACGTATAAATATCTGGAACCAATTTGACCTTTTCTTTAATTAAGAGACAGCACTATCTTCCTTCTAGGAGATCCCAGCAATCTGCAAAGTCAGTCTTGTGTTGGGCACCTCTCTTTGTAGGTAACGTATAATTAGAAAAATACGAGCAACTCTAATATAGTAGCTTAGTAAAGAAGTATTTTACATACTTGCAGGATGCAAGGACATAAAACTGGCGTTCTCGGGAATTTAGGGCGGCAGTCTTTCCTTGAGACAAACGGTCACACGTAGGATTACTTCCTGCCTGATTTTAGCTGGTCCAACTAGCAATCAAGTGAGCTGCACCTTCCAGAACTACAGACTTTCCTCCTAGAAAGCATCACGGGCCAACAGAAGGTGCCTGCAGTAACCTCAAGGCACATCCTTTAGGAGGAACATGCGTTTGAGCATCCCTGCTTAGCGCAGCTGCTGTCTGAAACTGGCATGTTTGTACTGTCCTGGATCTGATCGGGATTCTCTGCAGCTGTAGGAATTACTACAGCGTTCAGTTAGCTGTCTTCCCACCCAGCTAGCTCACGTTGCTCCCTTTTAATTACACAGCAAGACAAAGACCTGTCACCCTTTTCCTTCCTCCGTTAAAACTGAGAATCTAGTTAAGAATATAAAGATACTTTAGACACAACTGAAATGAAAACAATCTATTAGTGCACAGTAAGAACATGCAAATGAGTTCTGCAATGCTGAACATCACTTCTACTCGGTGTTACAGGCATCACTGGTGATAATATTTTGCTATAACACAGACGGTGCTAAAGGATACAATGTACATAATAAGCTACAGAAAATAATGCTGAAAAAAGTGACAATTTTAGAACATAGTATTTTCATTTCAGGTATCAGAAACAAAACCAGCTCAATGGTTCCATCCTACTGTATGACAAATACTGAAGAACAAAATTTCAGTCTTAAAATACATCTTAAAGTAGGTATTTTCCTTCAAGGAAAAAAGGCACTATAAATAAATTACACTACAGTGAATTTGCCTGAACTCACTTTGTTTCTGTCTTCCAGCCTTTAAGTCAAATAAAACAGCATAAAAACTGTACACGCTCTTAACAGGATAGTCGATCTTTTATAAAATAAGTTGTCTTCAGAGATGTGAGTTTCACAACAAGGAAAAACCAAGCCTTGTTGCAGTCGCTGTTATAAAATATATATGTATATATTTATATATATGTTTTTGTTTAATTTTACTTTTTTTACTTTTTTATTTTTTACAAAACGTGTATATTAGCTTTTGCACAATTTTTTTTTTAAAGAAACTGGGCTAATTCTAATAACTTCATTAAAATAAAAGCGATAAATACTTCATGTTTACAATGCAACATGTCATACATCATCAGCTGGCAGAGGAGGTATGTTAATCCTTGGTCTTGTAAAAAAAGCTATCTTCTCTCTGTGATCAAGACAAAAAAAAGGAAGTCAATCAAGTATTTGCCTAGTGTTGTTTCTCCCACCCCCTCCCAAAAAAGCATGGTTTCTTTACTCTGATTAGTATTTGCTTCTTATATACTGAACTGATGCTTTGAGTACCACAAGCTTGGAAATATTTCAGAACACATTACCACGTACCTAAAAGTCTGCACCTGAATAGGCTCCTTCTGGTTTTGCCCACGCAGCTGGTATATTTCTTTGGATGCTTTCTTTAGCATCTTTTCAGCTGCTTGCTCTTGGTGATGTTCAAATTTGGTCTGTCTGGTCTGAAAAAAACCCCACCCCAAACAACATAATCCTTAAAATGGTCATGTGAACAAATAAAACAGAAGAAAACCCAGGTTAAAAATAATGGAATTTTTCCCCCCATTCACCACAGTAATACCACACAAGTACACAAACTGAAATAGCTGTTTGATCTAAGAATTATAAATTCAAAAGACTGACAGTGTTTCATTTAGTAATGTTCTTCAGACAGATACATATTAAATTAATGGAATTTACTGCATCTGTCAAACAAGACCTTAAAATAATTTAGGCTCAACTCTTTGTCTCTGATAATCCAGTTACAACTGTGCTTATTGCACAGTTTCCACCACTTTATAACTTTTTGTTCTTGGAGAAAGATGACAGACTTAGGGAACATTCCAAATACTTGTAAGAAACGAAACATCAAATCACCAAAAGTTCTCTCAAAGATCAGAAGTAAGGAAATTTTTCAAGTTCCAATAATAAATACATAAAATAGAAAGAGAAAAGGCAAAGAGAACCCCAACCAAAGCAAAATGTGCCACTGGCAAACGGTGCCATTCTTTAGTAATTGTCCTCAAATGCACACAGTTTGTTAATAATCAGTGCAGTAACTGTTACTGTGCTAACTTCAAGAATATAGAAGCAACACTCATTGTTTGAAGTTCTATAAAAACAGCTTTTGAGACATCTTGTCACAATCACAGAATTTTGAGACCACAGGTTTCTGAGTGCTCATCTGGCGTTACCATACCTGCCTTTCCGCTTCCTTCAACAAGTTTCGGAATCGCTCATCCCGAAGCACCCAGTGGGGTAGATCCGTCTGCCCTCTGAGTTGGGCATCTTCCAGACGCTGTCTCAACTCTCTTAGAACACATATCTCCTCATTCAGCTGTCTCTGTCTAGTTCTGGATGCCTGGAGATCCAGCTCCAGGTCTAAGGACGTCCTTGCCATAAGCTCAGCCAAAGATGATCTGCAGGACTGCTGAGTTGTTAAGATCCAAACAGAACACACACAATATATTAATCTCAGGCTGGTGTACCAGCCTATCTTCAGCTATACTGAACATATATTTTCTGCATTTACTTCACACACAAAGCCTTTCTTGACACACAGTTTTGGAGAGATTACTTATATCCCACAGTGAAAGGCTAACTAGCTGTAGGGGTTTTCTGTACCATTCAGAAACTTTTTCAATCCATGCTTTCTACTGCCTCCTTTTGGCTTATCAATATTTAACTAATTCAAGTTTATGGACTAAACTATCACTTTATGATGATAATAAAAGGGATGCAGTATGAAAAACATAACGGAGTCACGACATCAGAAAATGTGATTACCCTTAAAGGGGGGCTTTATTCTCTACCAGTTTTAAGATTGAGTCAAAATGGGAGGCACGGCTGTCTGCTTGCCTACAGCAGCAACAAATTAACCTCTGCTGACCAGGCTACGCTGTATGCAATGTATATACAAGGCATTAATGCCTTTCCTGTCCTTCTCTGCCCGCCTGTGCTGCAGCATGTGGCGTGGCACTGGGGCAAAAGGAGAGCTTAACCTGTTCAGTCCCAAATACTTGTGCCTCACACACTGTGGCTTGCTAGGCCGTATGGGAGGGAGCTGGATGTTTAACTGTCGTGTTCACATGCACTTCTCTGGGCCTGCACCATAAGCTAGGGTTTAAAGATTTAACAAAGTCTCCATCCAAATCGGTACAAATTCAGTCCCTGTTAAACTAACTGTCGTCTGCCACCCTCTTTTTTTATCCTCAGTAGCTGTAGAAACACCATTTCACTTCTGCCTACCTTTTAGCTTAAAAAACTCAAACCAAACCCCAGACACGCACCCCTCCCCCAATTTCCCTACAGAAGCCTTACGCATTTCCTAAAAACACCAGCATGTACCTGTAGACATCTACAGCTCGGGTATGAAAGTACCAGTGTCCTGGCAATTCTGTGTAAAGTAAAGCATGGTTCTGAGGTTTACCTGCTTATACCGCAGGGTGCGCCTCTCCAACGTGTTCCGGACAAAGGGGGACTTCCTCGGCAGGGTGGAACTGTCACTGTCACTGCGGTACAGCTGATGAGGAAACACAATGAACAGACAGGCTGCTTATAAAGTCACTTGCATTAAGAAACATGCATTTGCTTTGGGGTTTTTTGAGAATTGTGTTTAAAATGCAATGAAACTGTTGTTTTAAGCAACTTAGTTTTTCAGCTCCACTTATGAAGAATTATGCATAATAGTGCTCCCACTGTACAGTTACAACACTGTCTCACAGCTAAGCTCCATCAAGCATTCTAAATATCCAAGACAATGTAATCTTTAAAAGAAAAAAAAGTGGGGTGGGTGGGAGGGGAGTTAAATGCAATAGTGTTTCATCCTGAACCATTTACTGTCATGGGCACAAACAATACAAACAATACAGTCTCCCACGGGTTTTACCCCCTGATTTTTCAGTAAATGCAGATTAAGTCAGGGTGATTAACAATCTTTGTTCTTCTTCATGAAGGTGTTTTCCTCAATGTCTACAGCATAATCACAGAACCACAATCTCCTGAGTTGGAAGAGACCCATAAGGATCATCAGGTCCTACTCCTGGCTCCACAGAGGGCCAGACAGGCATCAAACTAGATGAATGTAAAGGGGTCCACAGAACGTACTGCATACAAACTAATCAGGAGAGCAAAACTCAGAGGATCCTTAGTTTAGAGAAAAAAGAAAACATTACTGCATTTCAAACTCAAGCTCTCTTAAGGTTCTGAAAGGACAATTAAGCTATGTGCATTCCCACCAATACAGCAAAAATTAATACCTATGTATTCATGTGCTGTACCATGAGCCAACTGTGTATTACAGAATAGAATCATAGAATGGTTTCAGTTGGAAAAGACCTTCAAGATCAAGTCCAACCATCTATCCAGCCCTACCAGGTCCAACACTAGACCATGTCACCAAGCACATCATCTACTCTTCTGCTAAACACCTCCAGGGATGACGACTCAACCACTTCCCCAGGCAGCCTGTCCCAATATCTGACTACTCTTTCAGTAAAGACATTTCTCCTAATATCCACCCTAAACTTCCCCTTATAAGCCTCTTGACACTGGATATAGCAACCTGCTAGCACAAGCTTGAAAACTGTTATGCCAATTCTCTACTGTTTGCACCAGTGTACCCAGGAATCCTTGGTCCCACTGTAACAGGCATCCTGTGACAGACATTCATGACAGCAACCACAGTCGTAAGAATATTTATGCATTAACCGTAAGATTTCACATTCAGTCCCCTTCCCAAACTTTTAGGTACGTGCAAGTTAAACATGGCTTCTAAGGTAACCGTTTATACACCTCATTAGATAGCACTGTACCTCTGTAACATCAATCACCAGAGCCTAACATCTAAGGCTGCCAGGGAAAAGAGCTTAATATCTAATCTGTCACAGATTCTTAAAATTTTAAATAAGTTCAAGTTTTAACTCTTAAAAAGATCCAGGGGACCTCTTCCCCACTGCAATGTTTAAATTCAATGGAAATTTTTCATTGGTATTAAAAAACAATAATTGCTTCTTACAAGTGCAAAATAGCCTTAAGAAGAAGTCACCAAAATTGTGCAAAATCCTTGTGTGGATGCCCTCCCCCCACTTCTTTTTAAGCATTTACTCACTCTGCAAACATATTGACTTCGTGCTCCCGGCGAGAAGGTCTGGGAACGAACAATAGTGCTGCTGCGAACAAAAGCAGAGCCCCGGGGCCTGCGGCTAGTTCTCTCTTTTGGAAGAATAGCAACTTCTTCAGGAAACAGATCCTCAGTGTTGGTTTCCTTATCCACCTAAAATTTCAATGATGGAAAAAAGAATTATTTTTTCCTTATTTTCTTTCTCTCACCAACAACAATCCAACATTTCAACAATATCAAAAGTAAACAATTTGCCCTGCTAGCTAGGCTGGGTTCAAGTTTTAATGAGCACTGAGAACACAGGATGAATCATCTCATTTTTTTTAAAAAAAAATTTAAAACTAGGTCGTTCAAAATTATAAGATTGCCTTTCAAAAGCCTTTGCTGGAACAGTAACACTTATGAGATGAAGTTATAACATGAATCATAGCTGCAGAGCACAAAGACTGCATTCAGCATTGGCAACTGAGCCTTAACCAAGCCCAATTAGGGCCTGATCGCCAGCCTGGACAGAGGAAAACCGAGTCACCTCTCCATAAGCAAGGTAGACTCCGAAGGAAGGAACCACCTTAAAACTGAAGGAAGTTAAAGGAAGAGAAGAAACTCAACAAAAGGGACTGAAAGACTGTCAAAACAGTGATACAAGAACACTAAAATATTCAGAAATACAGAAAACAGACTACTCTAACAAAGCTTCTGAACTTTAAGATAACTCACTCCTCAATAGGAGGTATGATCTCCCCTAAAAGCAACAGAAACAGCTTATGTTCCTCTACTCCAATGGAAGCATGCTGACTGCAGCTTGTTCGGCATTACTTTCAATGTCTCCCATCTTGAATACAAAAGATTTTGAGTTCATCAGTCTCAGCACAACCGTCCTGAAAATTTCAGCTGTATTCACAGTAGTAAACCTGAAGCAGCACTGCAAGTCTTGCAACATAAAGCTTCTCTTCCTTCACAATTCCTTCAAGCATTATGTCTAAGAGCACTGGAATTTGATCTTTTTCCATTACAGTTCCAGATCAACCAGACATCAGGACAAGCGTGTATTTACAGACTAGATAAGGGCAACAGCAAAACAGCTTGCTCTTGATTCTGTCCAGAAACAACTGGTAAGCAAACTAAACCCCCAAGCCCCAGAGGGCAATTTTAACAACCCAAAAGGCATGCCGCTGTCAGGAAGGCAGTGCCCATACAGGCTTGTCAGTGTCATTTCTGATTGCCTTCTCCCCCGATTAATTTGGGCCCGAGCCCCAGGAGCAGCAGTAGCACACTGTGCGTGCCCGTTTCCGTGCCAGTGTCTTCTCTCGTTACCTTCAGTGGCGGAGGCTGCACTTTCCCAGCACTGTACTGGCCTGCTGGAGTTGCAAACATGTGTCCAGCTAACGAATCCCCACAGAACGGCTCTGGATAAGGAGGACTAGTCTGGGTGCAGTTACTGCATCCACTGTCAACAGATTCTGCTTGCCAACTCCTAAAGTCAGAACATCATAAGATTTTTGTTGGTATTAAAAAAAAAAAACAACCCATGCAGTTATGCAGCACCCTTATGTATTTCATTAGCCAGGTCAGTTTATCATTTTTGGAGTATAATTTCTCAAACAAAAATACAGGAATTTCAAAGGGAGAACGTACCCTGCTTGCATTTCTGGGGACGCAGACAAGGAAACACATTTAACAAGAAAAGAAAACCAAACCACTGTCCCTAATTTTCTTAAAGCACACCTTCTGGTCTCTGTAACAATACTAAGAAATCAGGAACAAAAAAAACCCCAACACAGCTCAGGTAACAAACTGGGAATATTATTAATGATGAAATACTATTTCAGAGTTTATTACAATGCTAAGAGCTGTGCTACACGTTTACTCCATAAGCATTACAGCACGTATCTTTCTTTGACATCGTCCCATACCACCACAAAAATCTTACTTTCTTTTTAGCACAGTGCTGTTGCAAACCCGTATTTTCCCACTCTCCAAATTCCAAGTCCTCTAACCTCAGCCAGCTATTCAAGTAAGATTTTCTCCTGTTTGCACATCATCACACAGTAACAGGATTTTATAATTGCAGTGCTAACAGGACCAGACCTCAGAATAAGGACCTGCTGTGTTTCAGACTATTGCCCATAGTGTAAATATCACCCAGCTGTTTGGTAAGGTATTTAAACTACTATTGTTACCTTTCTGATATGGCTTCTGCTTGATCTTCCTTTCTTTCCATCTCCAGGATTTCTTCCTCTGTGTACTCCAGTTTCACTCTCTCTTCTGCCAACTCCCTCTCAACTGCTTCCAGCTGGGCCGTGGTCCTAGCTAACAGCGCTGTCACCGCATCCTGAAAGGTAAATCCATTTCAGATAAACCCATTCAAACAACCCAATGGATTTCATGTGTATTAATAATAGAAAACCAAACAAAACAACCCCCACATAACCTTTGTATGTTCCTTAAAAAAAAACCAACCACCCAGGAAACCTGTCCAAATTTTAATGATCAAACAGTACACGGCATTCCATGAATGTAACTTCTCACAGAAATCAGGCAGATTTTCTCTCACTGTGGAGCATCATCCAGCAAGTCAGGTCAGAAAAGACCCCTCTCTGGAGGTCACCTAGTCTGGTATCTTGCTCAAAGCAGGCTGCTCTACAGACATCGCTAGGCCCAGCCTAGTCAAGGGCTGAAAAATCTCCAAGGATGGAAGGAAACTGCACCACCTTTCCTGACAACCTCTTGAGTGCAGCAGCAGAAATTTGTAACGAGTTTGAGTTAGCTGGACTGGAAGCGTGCATACAAACATACACAGAGTGATATTTCAAGCATCTGTCCAGACATGATGGAGCTTTTAATTATTCTTTTAAAATCCATCTCTTGCCACAAGAGCGAGTATCACCCTCTGTGCACCCTGAAAACAAACTGCACCCAAGATCACAAACAACTACCCCAAAGGTAAAATAACCAAAACACTTTTTCAGAGCCATACTGTTTTAACTGTAGTTACATTTCCAGAAGACTGGGGAATACTTTCTTCACACTGGTTTTTGTTCTTTGCTCTCTGGGGGTCTGAACCAGTGAAGATTTGAACGGTGTACCAGTGAAGCTGCATCTCAGCAGAACTCTCTGCTTCAGTCAGGTTAATCTGAGCAATGCCCTGTGAACAACAAAAAGCAGTGACCACAATAAAGATAAAACAGAAAAACTGTCAACAAGGCAGGGCTTAAGAGTACAATGTTGAGGGAATGAAAAGACCATCCCACAAGTTTAGTAGATTTACTTCTCTGTGTAAGTCAAGTTTAGAACTAGCTACCTGAATATTTTAAACTATTTTCTTTTATTTATTCATTTACTTTCAGTCTCCATCTCTGAAGACATTCAAAACCTGCCTGTATGCTGTCCTGTGCAGCCTGCTCTAGGTGATCCTGCTCTGCAGGGGTGTTGGACTAGATCTCCAGAGGTCCCTTCCAACCCCTGTCATTCTATGATTCTGTGATTTCATGTTATGTAGAAAAATGTGACTAACATAGGATAAATTTGAGCCTGGCTTCTGCATTTGGGAAAGCATTTAACTGGCACAATCTAACTGAAAAGAAAGCAGCAGTGAAAAACTTGAGAAATACATGGATGGCCAAATCAATGGACAACACTGTAATCTCAGTGGAAGAGATTTTGAAAGACAATTATAGAGGCCATCACAGCAGTTCCAAAGAGAGGTAGCAAACAATTTCTCAGATTGAGAAAATGCTTATTTTCAATTTATGTCAGAAGCAGCCATAATGTTTAAATTCATACTTCAGTGCAGCCACCTTAAGAAAGCTTGGCATTGCTTCTCCCTTTCTGAGTGGCATTGTTAATTTACCATAAAGCAGGTTACCAACTACTGTAGACAAATACTTCTGACAAAACTACACTAAGACTACAAAGAGAAAACAACTCCTACCAACATAACCGGAAGGCCCACAGCAGTTAAAATAAAAGCACCTTGAAAGATGCACCTGTGTCAATATAAAGATGCTTTACACTGAAATAGCTATTTAGCTTCCCAGAAGAACAGGCTACACCAGTATAAAGCATTTTACACCAACATACCCAGCCTGTTCTTGAGATGCTTTCTCTTTCCTTAGATCATAGTGCAAGAATGACAAACCTCCCTCACTGTGGACAAGACCTTGAGTCTACTTCCATCAACTGTTTATGTAAGATAATACCTAGTTTTAAAGGTGGACTAACAAACACACCTTCTTGACCAGACTTGCTCAAATAAATACCTCTTTTCTGTAGTCCAGCATGACAGTGAAATGACTGTACCTCTGAAGTACTTTGATAAGGATGAAGAGAAAAAAAAAAAAAGAGTCTTCACTAACCAGTTCGAATCCCTCACTGAAATGCCAGCCCACTGACTGCAAAACAGCTAAGGCAAATTTAGTGAAGTATACTCACATTTGAAAATAGCTAAATGCAGTTAACATTTAACTTCAAGCTAACACAACTAACACAGGTAACCTATTTAACCAACTGCTACAGTTATCTGAACGCATCTCCATCAGGTGTCTCAACTGGTTTACAGTAAAAGGTGTAACAGAAACCTGCCAGGTTCACTACTATCCTACAACAAAGTTAAGACTATTATCAAAGTAGTCTTCTTGGACCACTGGTATATTGCAGCAAGGGGTTTGTATTTATTATCTTTTTATTAGGAATCCATCTGACTGATACAGATTCATCACTGACACATTACAACGCCATACAGAAACAGAGGTCCTGAACACACTGGTCTAAAAGCTTTCAGATAAAGTCTTTGGGGAAAAGTTTAGTTTTTACACAATGTTCTCCTTCTTGGACCAAAATTGAGCAATGGCAGATTTTTCAACTTTCCCCAAAGGAGATATTTTTAAGAAATGCATGAAATAAAAAAAGAATTAACTCTTTATCTACTAAATCATGTAACAATGAATATAAACATTATATCAATTTTGAATATGCCTCTGCAAGGTCACAGTTAAATAATAGTACACATTACTTTCAACACTGCTTAAAACGCTCCCATTCTTAACCTCTGCTAAGGTTCCTAATTATTTCCAGAACTCTCTGTAACCTAAAATGCCCATATTTCAACTTCTTTAAAATCCTGCCTTTCACAGATAGTTATGTATTTTTTTTATATCAACACAACCGTAATGACATATGTGAACCCAATCACAGAATCGTAGGGGTTGGAAGGGACCTTGAGAGATCATCGGGCCCAACCCCCCTGCCAAAGCAGGTTCCCTAGGACAGGTCGCACAGGTAGGTGTCCAGATGGGTCTTGAATATCTCCAGAGAAGGAGATTCCACCACCTCCCTGGGCAGCCTGTGCCAGGGCTCTGTCACCCTCACTGTGGAAAAGTTCTTCCGCATGTTGGCGCGGAACTTCCTGTGCTCCAACTTGAGGCCACTGACCCTTGTCCTGTCCCCACAGACCACTGAAAAGGGGCTGGATATCTCCCCTTGTGTCCCACACATAAGATCTTAATAAACATTAATAAGATCCCCTCTTAGTCTTCTCTTCTCAAGGCTGAACAGCCCCAGTTCTCTCAGCCTTTGACAGACACATTAACATACAAGTTTATGGAAAAATAAAAGTTTTCACTCTCTTTTCATTCTTAAAAATTATTCCTCAAGTAACTTTAGTTTCCCAAATCACAGAGCTTTAAAGAAAACGAACTACTTACCAACAGTTCTTCTTGTTGCTGATGGTCGACTGAACAGATATACAGCTGCAATGACTTTAATTTCAGAACACTTGAATGCACAGGGATTCGGAAAACCTCATTAAATATCAGCGGAGTTTGGAATTCCAATGCTCTAGAGCAGTAAGTGGTTGGTGTGCCTGACTCGAGCGGTGGCAAATAAACTCTCACATGACTGGGAACAACAGAACAGACAAATAGCACAGTTGAGATAAAGCAAGCTATTTGGCAGATCCCAAAATCAAGCAAAGCAAAAGCACCGGTGTAATTTCTACATTGTTCATCTACTCTGGAATCTCTTCATTACAGGAATTTACTTTGTATTCTTAACCCAGAAGAACTGCAAAGCTCATCTGGAAACCTTGCATTTTTCATATTAAAATGACTTTAACTTGGTGCTTAAGCAGAGTCACCAAGTGGCAACTGAGATGCCCTGAGGTATCTGAGGCATCTACATGGGGCTAACAAATATGACAGAGGAATCTTATAGACTGGATGGGGCTTTGGGCAACCTGGTCTAGTGGAGGGTCTCCCTGCCCATGGCAGGGGGATTGGAACTACACAATCTTTGAATTATAGAGTAGTTTCAGTTGGAAAAGACCTTCAAGATCAGGGTCCAATCATCTATCATCTAGGTCCAACACTAGACCATGTCACAAAGTACAACATCTATTCTTCTCTTAAACACCTCCAGGGATAAGGTGTTTAAAAGGTCCTTTGTTTGAGGTCACTTCCAACCCAAACCAGTCCTTGATTTTATGGGACAGCTGAGCCTTCCTGAGTGGCAGCAGCTGGAGGCCAGGTGCTATGCTATTTCAAAAGGACACATGTGCCTATGTTTAGGAAACTGAATTGTTTCATGTCACAACCATTTTTTCCTTCCACTCATTAAACCCACCCTTTCTTCCTCCCCTTCCCCTTAAGAAACTCAACACAAAAGGACAGCAAAAGAAGTCTGATCATTGCATCCACCTCTCATCTTGCAAAACAAGTATCTGGTACCATTTCATTTGAGACTCCAAGGGAAAAAAAAAAATCAAAATGCATAACCATTTTAATCTAACAGAAGGCACCAGACCTACTTAAAGAAGTGTTTTTGTGTTCTCCCTCTCCTGGCTGCTTGTCTTTCCCCGGCAATATCCTACGTTTTGCCACTTCCCCTTGTGCCAGCAAACTCCTTCATGCAACTGTGTTGTGAACCAGATTAGAAAATTTACCTGGGTGAAAAACCTAACCTAGCAAAAATAAGGTTTAAGTATTGAAAAATAAAATCCAGCTCAGAGGCTCAAGCTGACTGCACAGCAGCCTCAGCTCTTATGCTGCCACCACCAGAGAGAGGCTGGCACAGCCAGGCTAGTAAATGGCTGGAGGAAGCTGGAAGGGCTCACTGTGGTGGAGCCCCAGCGTGGAGCATCAGTTAGCCAGACAGCTTTACACGCTGTGAGAGAAATCCAACCTCTCTGTTCATCAGCTGCTGCAGGCCACTTCACCCCAACTCCCCCAGTAACTCCAATTCACTCAAAGTACAGCTGCATGGAGGAATTCACTGAACTGGCCAAAAGATTTTTACAGTTTGGTTTTGTAAGGATTTTGGGGTTTTTTTCTAACCCTGCAGCCACACAATTGACTGATTCCAGCACAAGGGGTTAACAGAGAAGGATAGGGAACAGAATTGCCTTTTCAAGAGCCACTTAGACACCCGACTGCCTTCATGACAACACACACTCTGGAGTTGTCCTTTTACCATGCTGACTCTACTTGACTTTCTTTAGATGACATTTATTTTTTCTAATTGCAAGGCAACACAGCTGAGTACCACTCAGAACTTATATTTCCCCTATAGTGTACCCTTCAACTCACAGTGAAAACAAAGCAAAAGACTAACACTGATGCTCTCATTGGGATGAAAAAATTCCACCAGAGGTTTGCAGACTTAGCAAGATTAAGTGTTCTCAAGAAAAGATCAACTCAATCAGTGAGACATAGGTCAATTTAGTAACTCCCACAGAATGACTTCTGTTATAATATGACGTTATCACACCTCCATTTTCTACAGTTTTCAAACAACTTCTCAGAGATAAAGATCAACAATTTTAATAAGTCAAATTCCTTTAAAATATGTTAAGATACATATCACTAGAGAAGACTGTTTTATGGCTAAATTGCCATTATTTAAGCAACATTTGTTAGAATAAACTAAGGAACATTCTATATAATGCGATATGTAATGTCAAAAACTAACACAGGCTGAGAGAGGTTAAAAAAATTCAACTGTTTGTACTGATTCTCTGCTAGTATTTGTGTTTGGAATGTGTTTCAAAGATATTCAAGGAGAGTTGTAATGGCCACAAAAGCCAGCAAATGTCCCATGGTTGCTTGTTTATTTACACTCTCTTGGTTCATGATAAAGGGCAAAGTACCTCTCTCTCTCTCCAATTAATACAGATGCTAGAGTAGGAGTTTGAGAAAATTACACTAAGCTTGTTCTGGGATATATCACAGATAATCTGTAGAGAAGTAGTACAGGAAATAGTGTTTCTGGAATACAGCAAATAATGTAGACAGCTTTGGGGTCAGAGGGCATGGGGAGTGATGGAAGAATGCTTCTGATGTATTCGAGCAAACTTTCTGTGCATAAGACACCTAAGAACACAGGTCACTGGAGACTCTGTTTGTTACCTGACCATGATATGACAGAGGTTCTATATAAGGGACACTCTGCAGACACAAAATTAACCCAATCCTCATAAAGACACACCACCTCCTCCAGAAACACCTGAATTTTTCATGAAAGCAAACAAAACTTTGGTATTTAAGATTGTGACAGAAAAAAACAGCAGCAGTGATCAGACTCTGGGTGAAATTTAAGCTTACATTTTGCAGTTTTCTTTAACAACTAGACTAGTGAAGTTCTTCAGCTGTAATACATGGACTAACAGACATTCATTTCCACTGTCATGCCTGGAAAATAAATTTCCTGTGTTAGTCACCTAACATCAAGGCTTTGCTTAAGAAATAGAGATGAAAGATTAAAAAGATTTTAAGAACGTAAACACACATTTTGCTGTTAATCAAATCTCTTAAATCAGTTTGAATCAAAAGCAATTACAGATCTCACACTCTGATAACAGAACATTCTTAATAATATTAGCCATGGTAACAAAGTCATCAGTACTACGAGAATGAAACATTATTTGATTTGAGATGAGTAATATTCCCTCCTGTGACTCCTGAAAGCAAACAGGTTTTATAAAATACATTCCTTGGTTTAAATAGTTACAACGTAGGCATGTATGTATGTGTTTGTGGTTCGTGTCTGCAGACCTGTGTAACACATCAGTTACAGGAGGCAAACCAGACTGCATTATTTTCTTAGGTTAAAGAAAATAAATTAAACATTCTACTCTTTCACATCAGCATGGATTTTGAAATGGATCAAGAAACCTGTTTGAGATTTGAAAACTCACAATCTTGGGAATTAGTTTTCCAAGAGGCAGAGATGATGCTGGAGGGCCAAGACACAACATCCAGACTTGCACTGCCCTTCCCCAGGCTATTCCCACTACTAACAACAGCACACCCTAAGGACAGAACTTCAAACCTGTATTTTGAAGCTGTATTTGTGTCTCCCCACCTGTGACTGAAAGAAGGGAGGCCTTTTTCTCAGCCAGCACTGCAAGGACACTGAATGAACCATGGTTAAGGCACATCCCCAGCAGAAAGCGCCACATCATGACTAATCTCATATCCACTAAACTTTGGCTTTCAATTCAGAAACTTCTTGAAACTATCCACTGCAGTTACATTTATTAAAAAAGGTAAAAACCAAACCAAACCAAACTACTGAGCAATTCCTGCTGAGTTGACAGGGGGAAAGAGGAGTAACACTACTCACAGAAAACCAACATGTATTTGCGGTTCCTCACTACTGGCAGGATCACCATAAACAGGCTCTTCCAGATCTTCATTCCTGCAGGAACAGAAAGCACTGTAAACTACATACCAACCTAAGCTGTTAAAACATAATGAAATTAACACTTATTTTGAGATTTATGAATGTAAGCAATTGCTTGGTAACACAGGAGGGACTGGTAATACACAAGGGATTAACAAGGAATTGCAGTTGGACTCTGATCTAATGGTTGGACTTGATCTTAAAAGGTCTTTTCCAACCTAAATGTTTCTATGACTCTATAAGACATCTATTTAAAACCACACAGAAACACTAATCACAATTTTAAAAAACGAGTTTTTAGAATACCTCTTTCAAAGCATTTTGGGTAGTTTAACACTTAGCCTGTTTTCCATTTCTCTTTAGCACCTTCAAAATCTTACCTTCTTGCCAGTTACTGTTTACTGTGTTGAAACAACTATATAAAATAAAATGTCTTTACCCATCCTTCAGTCACTTGGTCAACCAACACATTTTGCAATTTTGGCAGTTCATATATTTCTTCCTTACAATTATACTTTTATCATGTGCTACTCAGAACTATAAATCACACTCTGTATAATTTTATTTTGTTATAGATGGTTGGAATAAAATTCCTCATTTATGACTAGTAAGCTGAGAAAACTATCTTTCAAGGGAGAAGTATAGGGTGTTAAAGTGTTAGAAAGAATAAAGTTAAAGGGACTTGGGAACTTGTGAATCTGACAGTGGAACTGGATGTAAAAAGCTTCTTTCCTTTTAAACATGCAACCTAATATTCTTACATTCCTAAGAATTAGCAAATTTGAAAGCGCATTCAGAAATTTACAACGAATTCTTTCAGACCATGGGGTAGAACAGGAATATTTCCAGCTTACTATGCATTCATACACCTGACCTTTTGCTTAAAGCTTCAAACACGCCACTGTCACTAGCCAGTGAATGATCTGAGAGACATGCTGAAACTCGCCTGGCTCTCCTCTCCGATCTTCTGCCGCTGTCTCCTCGCAGAGTTACAGCTGTCATGGAGGAAAAGTCAAGACAACATCAGCTCAAGGCAGTCTCTTGAAAATTCAACAACAAACAGTTAATTGGATCAAAACTAGTGGCAAAACAGTTGGCACAAACACAGGTCATTTCTTTTTCACCTGACTTTAATTAAAAAACCTGTAATACAACTGACTGGAGATTTTCTGCAGGAGAATTAAGGAAGGACGTTTGTGGCTGATTTCTCTCTGAGAAGACTAAGTATAAATGAACTGCACTGTTATTCAATGTTATTTCTGATTGAATAATCCCTCCTGGAGGAAGACTTACATTAATTCAGCATACGTACATGATATCCCAAACTTTTAAGATTTACCTACTGAAGATACAATAGGCTGAAAACAAACACAAATTCCTCTAAGAAGTTATCTGATGACACAATGTGAGGTTTTGTTCTCACTTGTTTCCTAATACAAAGTCTCAAAGCAAACTGTTTATACCATCTTATAACAACAGCTTTTATTTACAGTCTGAGAGGCATTATCAAAAAGATCCAGCGTTTTCCAACTTGCTCAAACCACTGGGGTTGTGGGTTTTTTCCAGATTCTTGGTGACTGACTTTCAAAACTGACTGGGGGAGGAGGAAGCAATACTTTACCCCCTTTTCCACCCTTCCCCGAATCACCAGCAACACCATAAAAAACAACTCAGCAATCTCATTCATCTTGAATGTATCAATGAAATCAATGCTCCAAATCAGGTTTTGCACAGGCAAGAACTGCTGACAAGTTTCTCCCCTTTTGCTTAAGGCTGAATGACCTGAATGACTGTCCTTGAGGCAAGAAAGCAATGGCTTCGGAGGCAGGGAAAGCATCTTACTGGTTTCTAGCCATGCTCACAAACATAAAGCAGACAGCATTTGAAGTAACAGTAGCACTGGGCACATCACGCTGGAGGCAAGCACCAGCTGATGCTTACTGGCCTCGCACTAAGGATGAAACATGCCTTCATGTAAGAACTCTTTATGTAACTCTGTTACACACTATCTCAAAGCATCAAAAATAAAAGGCTGAGGCCTAACTGGAAGTTTCCTTCAGCACCGTGCCAGCCAACAGCCCGAGCTCCACCTGCAGGGTGGTACAGACAACTGAGCCACCCCACTGCATGGGACCCATCTTACCTCACACACAAACGCCACCAGGGCAGGACATCAAGCTTGATAAAAAAATCCCCCAAATGAATACAACCATGCCACTGCTGTCAACACCAGTATTTGGCTAAGGTTTGCATTAACACACTGCAGAGAGGATGCACTGAGCCCAGCAGCCCTGCACCAGCCCAAGGCACGTTCCTTTTACCAGACCACCAACATCACAAACTCCCAAACGATATTCCAAAACTCACAGGGTCTCGTTTGGAGCTAAAATTCCCTGCTTCTATCCTGGAATCTCAAAATAAAAAAAATCAGAAAAACCCCACTAGGCAGTGGCAGTTCTCTATCCTTTTGTATCCACAAAAGTAGCCCTACACATCTCCCCTCCAAATTCAGTGAAGGATTTGGCCATCTTCAGCTATGCAGCAAATTTATCTGCTGCATGTCTCTCTGTGCTTGAAGAAAGCAGCACCTTTGCTTCCCACCCCCAATTACAGCATCCCATCCTTACTGTACATCACAGATCATGTAGTGTTATTTGTTTCCTCCTCACCACAAATGAGAGCCAAGGTGAAACTAGCTCACAGGAAGCAAAGAAGCTGTATTTGAGCCACACTCTCCTCCACACCACTTGTGTGAAGCGGTGGGCTTGTGGGCTCTTTCCTTTCACTTTGCTGAGCCAACCTCTGAGTTCTCTCACTGGGATTCATGCAAAATCAAAACACACACTCCAGAGAGACATCTTTTAGGCTGAAAGTTTCCCAATAATTCTACATCACTGGGAAGAGGGTGAACACCAAAGGATATAAATTTTATATGAAAGTGCTTCTATAATTTCTGTACTAATTTTAACAAATTACACTAGGATGACTTCTTTCTGTAAATAAGCCTTTGGCTGACCCCTCTATGTGAACACCTTGTATAGACGACGGACAGAAGACCTCACAGGCTCTCTCCTTTGGAGGTTCATGTTCCAAATTTGTTTGGAAGGAAAATTGGTCTGAGGCACCAATAGTGTAACATTACGAAAGACTGACATGTTACAACAGCGCTGTAACCTGACAGTGACGTGCCCACTGCCTACAGGCTATGGAAGCATCTGATAACATCTGGACAATCCCAGAGATTTTGGGAGAGATGCAAACCCAGAACACGCCCTCGACTAGGAGGGAAATGAAAAAAAGTCAGCAGGGAAAACTGGTCAAGGAGAAAGAACCATCGGATTTTGGTTTTAAATAAAGAAAGAATAAGGTATAGCACAGATTGCAGACCTTCCCATGCTGGAAGATAAAGAACTGCTTACAAGTAGAATTTTTAAGATAGACAATTAGCTTTAATTCTCTTATTTAAATTAAAAAAAAAAAATCTGTGAACAATATACATGAATTTCCAGAACTACTGGGTGCCAAATCTTGATGAATAGGCCTGATTAAAAGGTGCCATTAGTTGAAAAAGTGAACTTCAAAGGAAATTTTAGCATCCAAGATTTCATTAGCTAAAAAAAAAAAATACATAAATAAATCTAAAGCATGTTTCACAAGTTTAGGAGACTATGAATACCGCACATCAGTTCAAATGCACTAATAAAAAAAGAGTCAAACACTCATAAAAACTAGATCAGAGACACAAACAGACCTTACGTTCTGTGATGCTGTCAGGCATTACTATGATACAATAAAGCTGAAGCTCACAGACTCCTGTTTTATTTCCAGGAATTTAACTACAGGCATGAATATATTGTTTAGTTGACATAGCAAAAAATTAAATATGCCAAAATGATTAAAGGGATACAGCACAATATCAAACAAAACCAAATGTAGCAAAATCTCCTGTTTCTTCACATGCAACAAAAAAAAAAAAAGAAAAACCCACAACCAACACTTCACACAGAAAAACACACTGGGAATTACAGGCAAAACCAGCACAATAAAGTAATTTCAGGTTCACTTACAGTGAATTTTTCTGTTGTGCCGCATGAGAAACAAGACAAAATGAAAAGTACACAATGATAAATCATCTTTTAGACCTATGACATTTTGCAAACAAGAGATTATTTAGGCATTAAAGGAAACTTAGCACTTGAAAGATAATTTTAGGATACAGAAGAAGAATTAAAGCCCAGTATTTTATTAACACGTTTCCTCCCAGCTTTAGAAAGATGATGGATTTAACCTCTCGGGTTTCCTCCCTGAAACAGAGGCAGGGCAATAAAATAGCGAATCAGCAAATGAACATCAAAACTGCAGTTCCTGAGGAACTCCTTGAGCCTCCTCCAGCTCTGCTTCAGTGTAAAACGTGCAGTTTATTCAGTGATAACCCTTCTGGCCCCCCAAATTTGCAAAAATTCCCTTGTAATTTGTGGAGCGAAGGAACAGGCAAAATACTTGTTGGAGTTAATACCTCCTGGTCTTTCAGTTTTGCATTACGCTACCAGACCGTTGGGTGGCAGCAGCAAAACACACTGCACAGCACCTCAGTGAAAACCAAAACCCCTCAACACCTGGGGGTTACCAAACCGTGATATACAAGCTTGATGCTCCACCAAATTCTTAATGGATAGAGCACGAAATCCAAAGTAGCTTTGAAACCTCCAACCGCTCCTTGCAAACAACTGCAAACCCACCTGTTAGCGAGCACGGCGCTCAAAACAGTCATGACTCCAGGCAAAAATCAGAAAGTTTAAACAATTTTTTCTTAGGCAACTATTCTCACATTCAAAATTATATTAAAAAAAAAAAATCAAAAAAAGACAGCCTGGCTACATTTTACCCATATGTTCTTCCTCAAAAAGCAACACAAAGCCTGGAATGCCTGGACTAGGAGCTGGACACAGCAGCAGTGACAGGAGGTAGCACAGGCATCTTCTGCCAGAGGTTTTCTGGGAAACATGAAATGTGTAGAAACATGACAGAGAAGGGAGAAAAGGAAATCCAAAGCAGGAACTTGACCCTCATCCTATTGCTCCCTAAGCCCTCAGACCAGGCCTTTGCTTCTACAAAACATGTACGAGCTATAAATGAACTACTAACACAGTTTCACTTACCACAATTGGTGAAGACAGGCTGAGGTCTGATCTGAGGTTTAAAGAAAGCCTCAGGAAGCCTCTTCATGGCACTAACTTAAGCACAAACTTACATGCTGGTCTCTGGAATTCTGTTTATTTTCATCTGAAAGCTGCAATATGGGCACTACAAATGTTTACATCTAGTAAATGTAAATTCTGCAGCAGTATCTTCTGCAGTGCTAGCTGCGCTAAGGAAAGTAGGTCAGTCTAGACTTAAATGCTGTCTGAGCACTACAGATTTTTTAGCATAGTGGTGACATTTTAATTTTTACTATAAAAAGCTGAAAGCTCATCCCTAGATACTGTCAAGGTTCTTTATCATCACCTGACATGCAAGACTTTGGTGGGATAACATGGGATGTTTTCTGGTTCTATTTCACATTACTCCAGATACTATTCAGTCCTGAATGCAGCGTTCTACACAACTGCTAACACAGAATCCTGGATGTAGAAATGGGATGGGAATTCTGGTCTTTACTGTTAAAACTATCCTTTAAAAGCCCTTCTCTACTGGTATGCTTCTGTTAGAAATATGAGTAAGTCAACACATAAAACCATCATAATGAAGAAACATTCTTTTTCACTTTAGCAGGGAAAGGATTTTCTTGTGTCTCTATGCTCAGGTTTTTAAATTTATGCTTGTTTTGCTTTGGTTTGTTTTTTTAAAGGTTTGTTTCCTCTTTTGATCTCTCTATTTTATGCTTCCCCACTGTAGTGCCTCAGAAGTTTCCACCAATGCAAGCTAAAGAAGGTCAGTCAGCTTCACAGTCAGGCAGGAAAAGAAAACTCAACAGTATGTGTGCCGTGGCAACTGAACGGATGGCTCCTCCGCAGTCACAGAGCACAGGCCCTCTGAGACAACCACTCAAGTGGATGCTTAACTTCTCACACACCCCCTACAAAAGATGCCCCCCCCATGGCAGATGAAGCACGCATGACACTATGCCACTGTGGTGTCTGCTTCATAACAGAACTCAGATATTGGAACCTGGTCTGGTCCAAAGAGACCAGGGGTGGAGATTGTATTGGAAATACCTTTAAAGTGTTGTAATGCAGGACTCGAGTTGCAAGTTACAGGAATTACTGCAACAGGAGCAACCTGAAGCAATGGAGGCCAAGCCTTGCATGAAGCACTGCAAGGGCACCAGTGACCCAACTGGAGCTGGCTTTGGCGCCCAGGAACTCCACACAGCACACCACCTCTCCTGTCCTGAGCGATGATCACAACAGATGTAGCCCAAAGCCATGAGCTAGACACTTTGTGGACATTTGATGGACATTTGTGGATGCTTTATGGACATTTAAAAAGGGTGGTCCATAGACTAAGGGAATGATGTCTGCATATCAAAGGATAAGAAGAGTTGTAGTTCATGAGGATGTATTGGATAGTGTGGGACCTGAGCATGATGTAAATGGTATCAAATACCATAAAAAAGGGGTGAATTCAACAAAGAATCAGCCAGCCTTTGAGCACTGTCAGAAGCAGTGGTTTTGTGTCTTGTTGGGGTTTGGGTTTTGTTTTGGTGTGTGGTTTTTTTATTCTACCTCTCCTGGGTTTGTACTGCTTTAACTTATCATAACAACAGCAATGTGGGCACAATTGGGGGCCTCAGAAGTAACTAAACCACGGGGTTTTTTTTAACTAGTTCCCAATCCAAAACCAAAATATTTATTCTTTGATGCACTACACTTCAAAGAAAGTTCATATTCCGTTTGCCTTCTTCCATGCGACTGACCACTATTTTAAGATCTATTTAGATGAACTTCTCTACTCTTTCACATCTTTGCCCTACATCTCAAGTTTCGGATTTTGGAGTTTGATGGTTGGGTGGGGTTTTTTAAACAGCCAATGTCTACCATGTAATTTGTAACAGAGAAGTTAAAAGCACCGAACCAAGGAACAAATCTCAACTGTGCTAGTATGCTTAGGTCTCTGTGGCATTTTCTTGATAACGTGACAAAATAATGATGTCCAGAAACTCACCTCCACCAGTTTGCACAGCAGTCAGCTGTGGTCCCACATCTCGCAGCCCTTCACTGTCCACAGGGTAAGCAGACATCTGAGATGAACTGGTTCCTTGTGTATCATCGTCACCCAGTGCCGTGGTGTGAGCCCTGAGCATTTCCAGGGCCCCGATGCTTGCCATCTCCTCAAAACCTTCCGACATCTGAGTCAAAGGAGAATCTCGAGATGCAGAGAGAAACGGGGTGTCCAGAGGGGAGCTTGGAGGGGACAAGGATGACAAGGAGGATCGCGATGACAGGGACGCCAGGGACTGCGGGGTATCCAGAGACCTCCGCTGCTTATTGAAATTGGAGTGTCCAATGGGGTCGGCGTATGGCACATCCTTTGTGAGGGACTCGAAGGGAATTATGTCAAAGCGCAAATGCTGCCCGTAGTCTGTGACGCTGTCTGACTTGTCGTACTG
This sequence comes from Porphyrio hochstetteri, assembly GCA_020800305.1. Classification (NCBI taxonomy): domain Eukaryota; kingdom Metazoa; phylum Chordata; class Aves; order Gruiformes; family Rallidae; genus Porphyrio; species Porphyrio hochstetteri. Next base: position 140,063,360 of record CM036905.1, read on the forward strand.
TGGAAGGCCATAGATGTCCGTAAAGCTGACCGAGCTGAGGGAGCCTCTGCTGGAGGCCAAGGATCCTCGACTGGAGGCCAGAGATCCCCTGCTGCTGCCAGAGGACATTGTGAGGGTGCTAGCTGACAGGCTATGGCAGGCAGAGAAAGAGAAAACAAAAAAGGCCCTTTCAGATATAATCAGAAACAGCAGCGCAGACATAAAAATGTCAATCCAGATTACACAAGCAATTTCACATGTATTCAGTACAGTGACACGCAAAGACGGTTTGGCACTCGAAGGTCTAGCTCAGATCTCTTGCCCTGGTCTCAAGCACAGCCATGACTGGAACAGTGCAAGTGACAACCAGATCATGATCACATACCTGAAGACAAAGGGTCCTGAAGGAACAAGCCTACTCTTTCCTCTAACGTGCAAGCAGGCACAATTTGGCAGAAAAGAGGCCAGAGCAGGATCTGGACCAGTTGTTTCATTGTAAAGCCAGGAAGGGTAGATCACCATGATCCAGTTTGAATTTATGTTAATGATGGGTCATAAACATATCAGAGAGAAGAAATGAGAAGGGATTTGGAAAACCCTAACAAACTGCTGTGTAAGCCTCTCCCTCATGGGTTTTTCCAGTACAAAAGACTTTTAGGATGAATCCCCTTCCCATTCCTCTTACCACTCTCTGACAGTTAGGGAGAGAAGAATGTAAGTGACAGAGAGATATGAAGTGACACGCAGCAGGAACCGAGCATTTGATGTTGGCATGGTGCTGAGCTGAGGAATCCCCAAGAGCTGCATCAAAAAAGGCAGCTGCAAGTGTGAATATGCAAAACATTCTGGGCTTCTGTGTGGGTCTTAGCACATTCTTGTATTTAAATGGCAAAATTTTGTCATCTCACCAGGGATCAAAGCCCTCTTCTCCTTTGGAGGAGGTATCAGAATATTAAACCTCACAGAACTTATAAGAATGTTATGCTCGTATTAGTAAAACTGTAACATCATTCCACTGGATTTTAAGTACATATATTCTTTTCAGAAGAGAAATAACATATAAAATTCTCAAACACACATAATTACTTAGCCCAAATAGCCATCATCAATAGTATTCATGAAAGTCCATTCAAATCTTTGCAGTCCTTACACCAAAGTGTAAAGTTTAGTAAAAAAATGCATTTGCTTGACACACATACGTAAGAGAATAAAAAGGCAAACTTCATAATTTTTAATATTCTTCTCTGATGCAGATCAAAACCTGCTCATTTTCTGTAACTCACCTTTTTAACTGGGAGTGTAAATATGAGGTTAAACGTGTAGCTTCTTCTAGTTGCATAAGCAAACAATTTTTCTTTTCCTGTAACAGTATCCTGTAATTAAACAGATACATATTACTATTTTTCTTCATTACAGTGGTGCTCAAGAAGCACCAGGAGCCTTCCAAGTACAGAAAAATATCACTGCTTTGCAATCTGGAATATAAAAAGAAGTTTCATTGTTTAATGAAAAGTTTTCATTTACGCAGCTCATATGCAGCAATGGAAATTTTAGCAAGAAACAGAAGAAACAAGACTCCAGCAGAATTCCCAGACACATGTAACTGAGGCATAATGTAAGAGTCATGATGTTAAAAACGCATCAGACCTACAAGATCATTTTTACCCCCTTGCATCAACCTGATTTTACCACAAAATAGAGAACTACTATGACTTTCGTCACCTTGGCAAGGAAAAAACATTCCGAACAGCTCTATTATCCAAGCTAATAAGAAAAATTTTAGAGGACTCCCGTTAACCAGTAATCATAAAACTCAGCTTTAAGCTCTAAATTCTAGGTGTTTCAAGTACATTTATATATCATTATAATTAAGCAGGTAGCACAGCATTTTGAATACTATACTATGACAAAAAGCTCTCGCTGCAACTTATCTTTTCCCCATTCTAGTAACAAGCAGCTGAATTACTCGACGCCACTGCCACAACACAACTGGAATGTGCCTATAATGCTGTGGGTCTCACACCTATAGGGTATCTTAAATTTTGTATTTTGAGATTATTAAAACTTTAAAATTAGATTTATTCTTTTTCTGAATCCAGAATTGTAAGTATTCCTGGTGTTTTCCAAGCCCAGTCACCAAACATCAAAATAAAATCAGGGTGGTAATCTGTTTTGGAGAAAGCAGATGAAATTTGAGTGCTTCAAACCTTCTCAACTGCAAAGGGAGCAGCTAGAATTCAGTATGTTAATGGTCTGGACAGAAAAATATCAACCAAAAAGGAGTTGTTCTGGATAAAACAAAACCGCATCCTTAGTTTCAATAAGCTTTGGATGGTATGAAAAAATATGTCTCTGTTAGCAGTAAAAACATAAATCTCTTGACTTCCTTTGCCTCCAACTTCATCAATTCATATGTGCTGGCAAAGAGGCTGGAGCACACCACTCCACCAGCAACCCCACCGCCCTCTGGGGAGGCTCCCTTCACTGCAACCCCACGGCAGAAGCTGCACACAAAAGCACATGCTGCACTAGAGCTTCTCTCCTCCTATTTCCATGCATCCCATAGCAGGTTAACCCCATGGTGCACGGAAGGCTGCAGCTCAGCTATATAGACTTTAAGGGCACTGCAAGAAGGAACTAAAAGAAAAAGACTGCAAGAAACTTAATCGATTCAAAAGCCTGCATGGGAAAGAAGGGCTACTTATGCTACCTGCTTTCAAAAACAACCTTAGGAGCCCACAGTGCTGTGAAGCAGGCATCTGTGCTAAAGGGATAAAGATTATCCCAACTCAGACTGCCAGCCAACCTTAAACAAACAAACAAAAAACCCAACAAAACACAAAAAAAACCCCTTTGCCTTACAAATTTTAAGTTAGTTCTGATCTGCCCAAATCTCAGTGCTCTTAAAACTCTGTAACAAAACAAAGCTGGTAATTATTTAAAGAGGTAACGTCTTTGCATTTCACCATTAGGAAAGTGGAAACAGAAAAGCCGAATTAGGAATGTTTTTGGTTATTCCTAAACCTAAAACAAACAAATTAATAAATTAGGGCTACTAATAGTTAAGCTTTCCTCCAATTTGTTATACAAAAATAGTGTGCCCTTCAATATTATTCTAACTTCTACTCAACTTTTTGCTAGCATTTCAAGTCTCAAATATCACACTGGAACGCTGTTTTCCACCAGCATGAACTACATGGAAAAATAGCCTGGCTGCCTTGCCAGCATAGTATGCACTACCCAGCACAGGCGCCCAAAACCAACAAATAAAACTTACTACGCTGCAGCGTGAAGTGAACTCCCTTTTCTGTCAGTTTGGGCTGGAAAGCCAACGGAACCATACTGCAAAAATGGCAAAGTATCTCACACTGAACTGCAGGTTGGCTGAGAAACTTCTATTTATTGACTGAATTTACTGTCCGCGGTAAGCCTTTTCCAAGGAAGTGAAGTTCTCAAAATCTGTATAGGGAAGACACTTCCAAATCTTTTAGAAGTGTCTTAATTACGTAAATATTACCCTTTGCACAGATCACATTTTTCCCAAGTGTCAAACATGGGGTTTTAACACTTTTTAAGAGAAGCAAATCTGGGAAACAAGAACAAGCACTTTCTTGCTTTCACTAGAAGCAGTCAGTGGTACCAAGAAGAGGTTAAGAGGTTTTGTCCATTTCTTTAGCTACACAAAGAACTGGGCAACTTTGAAATAAACAGTGTTTCAATTAGTATGTTTTGGGGTTGTTCATTTTTACATATAAGTTAAATATCAAGCTTCCAAGAACGATTCTGTTTACAATGTTCTCTGAATCACAGTGCTGGGATGTGCTCCCCACACTGCAGAGACTGCAAATTAAAAGTAAAAATTGTGCAGAAAAGGCAGTAGAAACATAAATCATTGAAGTGTCCTGTTATAAAGCAGAAACCAAACAAAGGAAAGTAACTTTTTTCTGATGCTTCTGGAGATGAGTATTACCTCACTGGAAAAATAACAGAAAAATCTTTCACCATCCAGACACTGTTATTCAGGTCTCTTATCAGACAGTATCACTCAGACATTTTCCAAGCATCCTTTGTGACTCTATTCAGATCTCTTCTTCCTATTCAAAATTTTTAGATGAATTAAGTAACTAGTCAACATCACTCTAACTCTCCTTCTGAAAACTTCAAGGCAGACAGAACTAAACAGCAGCAGTCAGCAGCACTGTCTTCCTTTTTCGTGCCAGCAAGTTACTCTAGTAACTTTTTTGTTTTGTTTCTTAAATGCAATGAGAATCCCTTCTCTTTCTACCGAAGCTACTAATTTGGATCTTACAGAAGACAAGCAAATGGTTTAAGTTCCCAAACCTTTCAGTGGCACCATGAGCAGACGTTGCCCGAGCCCGCTGAATTTCATCCTCCAGGCGTCTTTTTTCTTCCTCCAAACGTGCAATGTCTTCTGGGGATCGTCTCTGCTGGCTGATGAGCTGCAGCTCCTGAAGAAGAGCCTCCTTCTCCTTGATGAGCTGAAGACGGTCCCTGTCCGCTTCAGCCATTCCTGGCCAAGATTCAGTGTCGAGCAAGGCCAGCTGCTGCTGTATATTCGAAACTCTTTAAAAGAGGACAAATATGTTTAAAAACACCGAATAGAGAGAGAGATGAAGACAAGAGGAAAAATACCAACAGGCAAAAAGCCTGTTGACTTCCATGACTTTCTTTTAAATTTCAAAAAGACAAAATCTAGAGGAGTTGGAAGGATTATTGTTATTTTGGATTCTGAGGTGGTTTGTTGGGGTTGGTTTTTCTGGTTTGTGTATTTTTAAACCATTAAAGAACTGCAAGTGCTCCTAAGAGAGCCGTATAAGAACTATAATGTATTTGTCTATCACATGGACAATATCTGCATTAACAGCTTTCTCATGTTTGTTATAAACCAATTATTTTAGAGGTCTTGAGCTTGTTGCCTATATAGCTAAGTTGAACACCCTTTCATTCCTTATTCTTCTACTATCAGATATTAACTTGGGATTTCAAAAGTACTGTGAGAAGCTGAAGAGATTAAAAGGAGATGCTTATCTAGAGACAATGGATGCATCTATTAATATCCCATCTCAGTAAAGGAATGGTTCAAGGGGCAGAAAATATTAGGCAGCCCTGACCGACAACAAAATTTTAAGAATAAGAAAGCTGTCAGTAAAACAAAAACTTAAGTCTGTAAAAATACATCATCAAATCAAGCAATTAAATAAGCAAACCTCATTTTTTTTTGTAGTAGGCTTTATAGCTAGAAGTAATTTCCCAGCTCTCAATACACTAAACCACTATACAAAATCTTTGTAAGAGTAATTCCACAGTTGACATTTCAAGAAAGTGTTGTGCTAAAACCTAATTTTGAACTCTTGCAAATATTACAAAGAGCTCTAAAGCTAGGAATTTTACAAATGTTTCTTTTGGCAAAATCAAAAGGTATGTAAGCAGAACAGAGAGAACACTTTCACTGGCAGGTATTTATGCTTCTCTTACAATAGGCAATGTTACAGTTAAAATGGAAAGAAAAATACAGATTTCAGATTTTTTAACTAAAGAACCATACAACAGTTATGCGGGTTTACACCTGAGTTTCATCTTCACTTTCAAACTGTAGCATTCAAAGTTCAGTACACCATAAATTATTACCACCCTTGAAATAAGTAACTGGAACCACATTTAAAGCCTGCCATAAAAGTGAGATGTGTGTTCCCTGTTTTGGAAGTTATTTTGGAAAAAGGAATGCTTAAACTATCTGGTAAGAAAGAAAAAAATAACAAAGCAAGGTGAAAGCACATAAGAAGCAAACAGAAGATCCACACAAGATCCACTGTGTGATACCCTATGTTTAAAAAGAAAAGAAAACGCAGAGACATGACAAAGGTAAAGATTTCTCCATCTAAAAACCAATGTTCACACAATATTTATTTCATACTGACATCTGGAAAGTATTTGGCCACCTTACTATCAGGGAAAGGGAAATAAAATATCAACGTAATACATTTTGCAATGACTGCATTGATATATGAATAGGCATTTTACTGGGGATTTTGTCAAATAGACTTTTGTCCCCCCTTACCTCGGGTATTACGTTGCATTTAGCCTAAAGCAGAATACGTTATCAAGCCCTTCAATATCATCTCCCCCACCCTGCAGTAATAACCATCTTCCAGCCAAGAGCTACCGAAGGCACCCCTGTGAATCGATACCTACAGACTACGTATTTCATGCCTCAGCCGTTTTGCATGAGTTCCAGATGCAGCTTCCTGCAGAACACCTCGCCCCATCAGCAGGGCAAGGAAGAGCAAGCAGAGTCAGGATCCCTCCTCTTCCCTACCCAGGCTGCTACAGTCAGTCAACACTCCTGGAAGTGCACACAGCTTGCTTTTCAGGTGTTCAGTGACAAATGAAACAAGTGGGAACTGGAGGTCCTTTCAAACAGAATTACAGAGTTCAGGTGCAATTGGGTTATCGTAGCATGGCAAGCCAGAGTGAACCAGGTGAGCCCTGGCAATGTATCTGAGTGACTCTGGTAAAGTCTTACACAGCCTGCAGATGAAAGATGACGTGTCCAGTCAAGTCTCTGGGTTGTTTCATAGGATAGCTGAAGGACTGATCCTCTGCATTTTAACACTGCCAATTGCTTTGCTAGCTAATTTTCTAATGCAGGGTTAAGAAGCTGACCATAGGAGCACAGAAATGCTAATGAAGGCAAGAAGGAAGAGAGAAATACCAGCAGGCAAGAGGGAAGAGGGGAAGGTGGTAGGAAGATGGGATTCCCCCCACCCCCCACCAGCAGCTTTCAGCACCAGTTAACCATGGAATCAGCTTGGCTGTAGAGTAAAACATCACCCTCAACACAGGATGTTTTAATTTAGACTTAAGCTTGTCCAGAGCATGTAGCTCCCTTTGTGTATGACATTCTAAAGTCATGGTCCATGTCCTCCCCGACCCCCCATTTCTGACATGCTGATACTTTGAAAGTAGGAAGTTGCTGTACAGTAACTTAATTACACTGTTACTAAGGGAAAAGTACTGCTGTGGACAAGGTCTGTATCCCTGAAGAGTTCCAAAATCCGATTGGGTGCTTACTTGATCCCCTTGACACCCTAGCAATTTCAGTGAGCTCTTCTGGTCTCCATGTCTTCCATTCAAGAAAAGAAAAAGCACTTGGAAAACACTACCTAATCTGTTGGGAGGGCACCTTCAGCACAAGAAAGCCAGTTGTCTGCAACCTGTACCTCCTGCAAATGAGCCTAAGTTTTGGGGGAATTTTGTTGCTTGCTGGGGACTCCCCCTTCACACAAGTTGTTCCAAAAGCCTACCAGTGATAAATTTTTTTAAACTCATTGCCTTGGCTACAAAACATCCCTAAGGCTTTTCTGGTCTCACTCAAACCCAAGAAAAATCTCTGAGGAGTCATGTCAGTTCTGCTAAAAGCATAATAAATTTAAAAAATCCTCTGAAGAATATTTCCTAATTGCAATTTGTCTCCTCCCAACACAAGCTTTCTTCCCAAACACAATAAATGCATAAACAAGCAATTTCACTGTCCTTGTCCATGCCAGGTTTTACACCTACACTACAGCAGTCATTCTCACTGCTAGTATATTACAAAAAAGTGGCTATTTTGCTTTTTCAAACTCAGTGCATATATTCACCTACCTTCAACACCCACTCAAATAAATCAATCGATTGCAATTTAAAGAGGAAAAAAAAACCCCACATGTATTTAGGATCCTTTATGAAGCCTCTATTTTTTAAACATGTTTTTCCTTCTGACTAAATATTTAAGATACTGCTTCTCAAGCACAGTCACTGTAAAAGCCTACTTGTACCTGGCCTAATGCCAGATACTTCGGTCCCTACTGATAAAGCAATTTAACATATTCCTGGGAAAAAAAAAAACCAGTTAATTTTGAGCCATCGACATTCCAGGCATTTTGCCCATTCCCATCCTTGCATAACAAGTGCTGAGGAGCTTGCATTCCACGCTCCAGTAGGTGGTATCGAATGACTCGTTTCCTAGGTAGGCAAACCAGCTCGCTGCTTGTTTCGGTATTTAAAAATCTCAAATAAGAGATTAATATAACAGCTCCTGTTAAGCTGAAAAGCAGGAGGGGCACAGAGGATGGGATGACAAAGGTTCAACCTGCCCATCTTAAGTAAACACTGATTTGAAATGACACACTTGTTCTGCAATGGCCACGCTAACGTAGCCAGAATGCCTTGCCCAAAATAACATAGACATAGCGTGAGGGCGGAGGTCAGTACAGCCAATAGTTTACTACACAAAGTACATCATGGAGGAGAAAAGACAAAGTATTTTCAGCACTTAGAGCATGTCTGAATTATGTATCTGCACAGACCCCCCTAAACAAAATAGGGCAGCCCCTCTGTCTCTGTAACTGGAAATATCCATGAACATAAAAGATTTTTAGCATCTAGAACCTCATTTTCACGACTGCTACGTGAACCCAGACCTAGAGAAATTATACTGCTGAGCTCAAGCACATTTCAGTTTAAAGGAGATATTAAAATACAGCATTAGAAGCGAGATTAAAGTAAAAATCACTTTTTTGCAAGATTAAATAGTCTGATTTACAATTACAACTAACCCCACAGACCATTATTCAGATGATTAGCAAGACGGGTGTCTTGGGGAGGGAAATACACCAGAGGAATACAAAGGTCCTAATTTATCCTCATAAAAGGGACAAATTATGGGCATTAGGTGGCACTTCCTACATGCTCTGGTCTTTCTAGCTTAAACAAGCTCTTAGAACTTACTTTGTTAGAATTTTCCAAGGTTAAAAAAAAAAAAAAAAAACCACAAACACCACAATACCCCTTAGACTTAAATGCCTATACTTTTTGGTGACATATCAGACCAGCCTACAGCTGAGGCCTCTCTTACCTGTGGAACAGGATGACCAGTGGGGATTTAAAAAAAAAAACCAAACATCCAGAGTTATGATCTGGAGGAGAATGGGGACTTAAAAAAAAAAAAAAAAAAAAAAATCACACAAGCAAATGGAGGTGGTCAACATAAAGCAGCCCAGTTTATTCTTTTCCTCAGGATTATAACTGGAGCCAGTTCTCTGCTGTTTCAGGTAACAGGGCCGTTCTCCCACATGTGATAAGCATAAGAGGTGACTGTGGGGTTGAAGATGCATAATGAATGAAGGGTGTAAGAACTCGGTAATTTCCTGAATTTGTGGCACCCTCTTGAGAGTGGTTATGATTTATATCGAAAGAGTGGAAGGCTAGAGAAAGGGGAAGAAAGAAATGGAAAGAACAAGCAGCAGGGGCACTCGGCCAAAAGCTCACAAAATTTCTCCACTGTGTCTACTTTGGCCGTTCCTGCAAGTATGTGCCACTGTGGCTTTGGCGGACAACATGAGTATGCTCTGCAGAATATCCCAGCCTTCCTGGCAGCCCAATTCAATAACAAGGAGGTCTTAAATTGGCTTAAGACACTAATGAAACCTTTAGAGTCCACTGGCATTTTGCAGATGCAGTTAGGTATTCATCTTTAGGAAAACCGCAAAAGCTGCTAAAACCAATGGCAGAGAGTAATTAATGTTTTCCCCAATTCACAGGTAAGCTGGTATAATGAAAACTTTAGAGGTGGTTCAAGAACATGGCTGAGCTTTCTTTACAACCCAAAGAAAAAGTTTTATGTTTAGAACTGACACTAGGAGATTTAAGTTTAGCTGTCATGCCAGAGACAGGCATTTATGTGGTATCAGACAAATCACTTCATCACTAAATCAGATTTACAGATTAGTTTAGCGTAATAAAGTACATGTACCACTGAATTTCACTAGAAATTAGGCAATTAAACCTTGAAACTAACCTATACAAGATGAATTTTAAGAGGAAAATACTCAACTATGTTATTGGATCAGTACCGGAATGTTGCTATCACCAGCCAACCAAGAGCAGGCCCAAGGAAGTGATTGTGCCCCTGTACTCGGCATTGGTGAGGCAGCACCTGGAGTGCTGTGTCCAGTTCTGGGCCCCTCACTACAACAAAGACAGAAAGACATCGAGGCACTGGAACATGTCCAGAGACGGGCAACCAGGCTGGTGAAGGGGCTGGAGAGCAAATCTTATGAGGAGCGGCTGAGGGAGCTGGGGCTGTTTAGCCTGGAGAAGAGAAGGCTGAGGGGAGACCTTATCACCACCTACAACTACCTGAAAGAAGGTTGTAGAGAGGTGTGTGTTGGTCTCTTCACCCAAACAACAGGTGATAGGATGAGGGGGAATGGGCTCAAGCTGCGCCAGGGCAGGTTCAGATTAGACATTGGGAAAAAGTTCTTCACCAAAATGGTAATTGGGCACTTGAATAGGCTGCCCAGGGAGGTGGTTGAGTCACCAACCCTGGATGTATTTAAAAGACAGGTAGACAAGGTGCTCAGGGGTATGGTTTAGTAGTGGACAGGTGTGGTTGGACTATCTCAAAGGTCTTTTTTCACCTTGTGATTTCTGTGATTCTATGTATTTTGTCAGTACAAGCACAAATTGCACTGACACTCTTCTGCTTGTGACAGTGCTATTAAAAGCCCAACTGAAATTTAATTTTGATAACAACAGAAGTTTGCAAAAAAACCAACTTTGTAACTTTAACAACCATACTGAAAAGAAGGAAACATTCTTAAATGGAATGTGGAAATATTAAGTATTGGTGAGGAGGAGGATTTCTCAAGGCTAAAGTAAATCTGCCACTGTGTGGCTTAAATAACTGCATTAAAAATAACATTCTTCAATTGATATTTATAAAAGGCATAAACAAATTATTGCTTTGACTCTACTTAGATAAGCCGGTTGAAGATACTCAGATGTATTAATTCATGAAAGTCAGTTACCATCAGACTGGTTTATTTTTAAAAGTAAGTTTAAAAATCAGTTTAAAATTGTGGTGCTTCTTATTGGAGGAATCATTTTTCATCTCTTGGATCACAGGATATAAGGCAGTGCAGCAATGACATTTCCTGATCATTTGCTAATATACTTCATGTAGTCATTATACTGAACTGCACAACTTTGGAGTTATCAAAGAAAAACAATTAGCTTTTGATTTTTCTTTCTGTGAAACAGTCTATTCAGAGAAGTGCTTGAGGGGTACACTTTCCAGTGTGCAAATGCTTTCATGAGAGGTGGTCTCACTGAAATAGCAACTGAAACTAAAACCAGTATTTATCCAGGCAGCTTGGGGCTGTGTGCTCAAAAAGCCCATCCTCCCTCCCTCCTGCTCCTCTGGAGTGCCACACTGACAGATCTGAGAGAAGAAATTCCATGGAAATAAGGTACAGTTTATTTTAAAAGAATGGGGGGGAAGGGGGAAAGAGAAGGGTAAAGAGCAAAAAAAAGGTGATTGAGCCTCTCTTCAGCATGATTAGCGAGTTAAAAAGTAGAATGTGCACGCCTCCTCCCAGAGCCTGCATCAGGCACAGAAGAGTGGACTTCTCCCCCAGCATACTGAAGATGTCAGAACCCACAGCTCACAACATCTGAAATGCCCATGGGAAGAATTAAATTGCAAATTATTCAACTTCCTTCCAGTGGGAAACTGAAGGGAAGGAAGGGAAAAAAAAATGCTATGTGAATGTCTTAATTTATGCAAAGGCCAAACCACTCAGCAGTTGGAGAGAGTTTTGAAGGAGGAATTAAAATAAAAGTATCTTTTTATAAGGGAGAAGAGATATTTTGGGAGTGTAAGCCAACTTTTCTTCTGCCACTGGGTCTCATCTCCTGAATTCCTCAAGAGAGTTCATTCAGAAATCCCAACACTGCATTTCCTTGCTAAGACACCATACACACAGAACACATTTTTATTTTTAAAAACTTCTTTACTACATACAGCAAATATTTTGCTTGTATCTAGAGAGTTGTAGGATGAACTGGATACATTCACAAGAGTAACTAAAATACAACAGACAGCCCTTTACTTTGTGGGGCCTTTTTCTTGCTTTCTTTTAAGGGAATAGATGTATTTTTCTCCTGCAGTGTATTTTAAAAGTCTTCCATTAAAACTTGGAAGTAAGACAGTTTGTCTGTTGCAGTTATTTGCTATATGTTTCCACACCCCCCTTTGACAAGCAAGTAGTCCTAATATACTGCTTTACAGTTGTGACATACTGTAGCATTTTAATTTTCTACTTTGTAGATTTTAATCCATCACAGCACATTCCATCACCCACACTGTGCAGTAACAGTACATATTTCACCAGCCAAGGGAGAACGAACACAAAGATATTTAGTAGAGACAAAAGCCCTACAGAAATGCCAGCAAACTAAGGGGAAGGAATGCATGATAAATGAAGAATGCAACCACAGAGATAACTGGTAGGGGCAACGAGCTTTGTGCTTTCCACTCAAAAGCAGAAAGCTGATTACTTCCGTACAAGAGGCTGGGCAGAATAAGGCCACTCTTAAAGCAACTAACATGCTTCTGCTAAATAACAGACCACTGGCAAGAGCTGCCATCCCAGGACAGCGTAACTACCTTTACTGCAGTTATTGTTCTCTAGGTGGAAGTTCAGTTACCTGGATTTTCTACACTTGATTAGCATCAACCCCCAGCACACTTCTGATATTCAGAAATACTGCAGTCCACGCATAGACAAATGTCTGGCACTTCTGGCTGAGAAGTGCTTCTGCTACTTTAAAAAAACCCAACAAACCAAACAACCTCACAAAAAAAACCCACCAAAACAAAAACACACCAACAAAAATCTCCATAATTCTACGTTTTCCCTGCAGTAACACACAAGAAAAGAACTGTTTAGAAAAACACTTAGAAAAGGTATGTCAGAAAATTGAACTACAGAACTTTCAATACAATCTTCATAGCACCAGTGGCTCTGCTGAACATTATAAACTAAATAAGCAATATAAAACCAAATTCTATCCTTTCAGCAACTGTCAGGAAGCCCTAAAATTATCACTGGACCATTAAGCACTAAATGGTTAAGCCTATAAGTTTTGATTTTTTTTCCCCAATTATTTAACCTTTCTTATGTAATAGTGACTGGTATTCAAATACAGTATTTTACAATGCAGACTTTCATTCCTGTTACAAATCCTGAAGATACAGTTGTTCATCTCAAACCGGCTTGCACCAATTTAATTTTGAGCCATGCATTGAGTCCAAACATGGGTAAATTTTCCAAGAAAAAGAAAACAGACAATTTTCTATAAAGCTCCCAATCCCTGCCAAGACATACAACAGCATTACAGGTTCCCCCAAAGTCAACATAATATGGAAAAAAAAAGACAAAAGTATTGTAGGGTTTTTAAACCCTTGTTCTGAGAGGTGTAAACCTGGGAAAATAGACAAAGATGAAAAGAAAAAAAGAAAAATCCTAGCCTAAAAAATTTAATTACAGTTCTCAAAATTAACTATATAGACTCTTTTAAGTCAGTTAATTTTAATAAGAATATTCTATCAACACAAATTAAAATAATCCTGAACGTATAAAATTACTGTGTTTAAATCATCATCTATACCTATGCTACTGTCCTGAATATATGGCAAATAGTTTGAAATCAATGAGGTTAAACGATGAGTAAACTATACCAGTAGATTGCATTTTTAAATTGTACTAAAGAATAGATTACCTTTACAAAGCCATGAAAAAATCCTGCAAGACTGTCCTTCACAATAGAAATACTTACGATAAGCAATTAGATTGTAGGAGTCAATGAAGAATAAATCCATTTCAAGTAGGGGCTTTTTTATCAATTTTTTTTACTCTCAACATTTATTGTTCAGAGCTGAGCAAATGGGTGCAGAAAATTTCATTTGTTTCACTCACGTTCTGCATTCTTTCTTCACACTAAGTTCACGACTTCAGCACACTGAACTTAGAACCCAGGTTCACAAAACTGCATGCGTGCTGACAGACCAGGCTGATAAGTGTAAATTTAATGACTGTTTATATTGAAGTTTGAGAAGAGGTAGGGGAAAAACGTAAACCAATTCAACTACTGCAATTCTATGTTTACGCAAGTGTAGAACAAGCCTGACATTTAGCTTTATCTCTGCAAACAAATATAATAATCTTATGATAAAGTCTTATGTTTCCCTTAGCTTGTATTATCAGTGAACTACTCAATGGTAAGCAAATTATTCTTTTTAAAGACATTTCGGGTAGGAGGCTAGTTCCAGTTCTACTTTGAAAAATTTAGTCATGAGAATAAAAAAAAAAAAAATCACACTAACAAAATTATCTTCACTTACCTCTTTTTGGCCTCTTCGTATTGCCAGTTCAGCCTTACTTTGTCTACAAGTCTTGTTTTGTCATCAAACCCAAACTTTTGCAGAGGTGAAGAGCAAGGAAAGGGAGAAGAGAGATGGAGAAATGAGATTTTAAAAACACCCTCAATAAAGAAAGAGGTAAAAATTAGCCTCACTTACTGGACTCAAAAACATCTCAATGCTTTAAGTAATAACACAATAAAGACCAGTTTTATGCTTTAGAAATACAAAAATGGTTTTACTGCTAATAATACAGAAGATAAATGAACCCTTTCAATTAATTATGATCCTAGAAATCAAGAGTTAGCAAATAAAATCACTGATGACTAGTGAAAGCTTTTCAACTTTATCCAAGCCTAAAACACTAAGAATATTTTAAACTAAAATGTTTTGCTACTTGGTACAGCTATTCTATAAATAGTACCTAGATTATATTCCCTGTACTGGGATGCGTTACCAGCACTTAGATCACTAGTGTGTTTTAAAGACTATTACAAAAACATCACTTGCTCCTTGAACCAGTCACTGAATGTGTATTTATGCTACAGGTCCTACTGTATACAGCCCAGTTTCTATAGCAACTTCACTCCATCTTCGGGCATCAGCAGTTCCCCTCTTCAGAAGTCTGCAAATGGTCTAACAGTTAAACCCAAGTCCCTATTTAAATGCGTTGCTGCACCTCTGGATTTCTCATCTAACTGCTGCTTTTGCTGTCTTCACCATCACACACGTAAAAAAACCTTTATACATCATATTCCACTAATAATAATTCAGGAAAACAATTAACATAATTATGTAATTTTACTTTCCTAACCAAAAAACCTGACAGACACAATTTTCAGACTGTACTTGGCTTGTCTTGGATGGCATTCAATGTGTCCTGTGAATGGGAAAACACTGCTACGTTCCTTATGGTAATTCACTCTGGAATTCAATAATCCCACCCACCACCAGTCCAAAAAATGACATCCCTAAGGCACCTTCTACTTAACACACTGAAAGACAACCTAGTGGTAAGTTTTCTTAGATGCTACAGGAGTACATCATCTTAAAAACACAGATTTCCTCTCCTGTAGAGGCCTTCTGGAGACATCTAACTTGACAACTAGGCAGCAGTGAAAGACAACAGAGGAGAACTGGGATGATGATAAAAGCCTACAGTTAAAAAGTTACATAGTTCAATAAAAATTTCTGACCAAATGTGGAGTAACATCTAAACTATAGTTCTAACAAACTACAAAGTGTTGTCTTCTTGCTTTGTTGTCAAATCTCATCCAAAGTAACAAATGTTCTATTGCTCAAGACCAGTTAGGCTGCCATAGAACTAGTGCAAGCCAAATTTTTACTATTTTGAATACCCAAATCCATTCACACAGAACTACTTCCAAGGAATGCTAATATGTTCTTCTCAAATACCATATTTAAAGGCAACTTTGAGCATAAAAGTACGACAGTGTAGATTAGAACTTTTGTTAGTTTTTAAGAAAAATACTTCAAGATTTTAACAAATATTTCCCTTGTCTCAGAGGAAAGAAACAGAGATCAACCCTGCATCTGTGGCGTATATGAAAAATGATGACAAGCGTGATAAAAACAAGACATTATATATGTACATGTATGTATGCACAGACATCCATCACTACTATCAGAGTACTAACATGACACACTGTTGCACAATCAGGTCTACTGCAACTTCAAGTTGAAGCATTTTTCTTTATTCCTTCCAGCGTCATTACAAGTATCAGTAAGTCAGAGCTGGTGACGTGGAGAGGTCTGTGGCCACCTCAGCAAGAGCTGTTACTCAGAGATGAACCTGCTGTCACTAAAGTGATGATAAAAATAGTGCTCTGCCAGGCTGGCTGAGTCCAGGAGCTGATTTTACCTGTTGCTGATCTATGAGCATGTCAGTACGCCCTTGAGCTGTGCTCTAGCAGTGGAACCACAAAGCTCGCCGCTCACAAGCACTGCTCACACACACTGGAAGTGACAGGCAAATGCAACTCCCTCCCCACCAACACAGCTTTGTGTTTTTCATTCTGCTACAGCCCACACCTCTCAAATTAAACCAGGAAATAACCATGTATCACTGTAGCACAAAAGCTGCTTATTTTCTACAGCAAGCGTCTCGCGGAGGAACATACCTCTCCAGTGATGTCAGTCTGAGAACAAGCATCGCACTGTTGTTGAGGTAAACAGGAATCACTGAGTGAACTAGAATTGTGCTGAAGGTCCTGCAGGGAATCTCTAATACAACAGCTATTTCTGAATCCATCTGTTAACTTGGCCAGGCTCTACAGGAGAAGAGATATTTAAAAACAGATTAGAAAAAAGAAAGCCTACTTAATTATGAAAGGTAGCTTGCCCATAAAGAGCTATACAGAAAGTGAAATTCATCCTAGTGTTATTAACTTGCAGAAGCTTTGAAATAACTCTCCTTTTAAAAGGTGTATCTAACAATAAACAGATTTTAAATTATCTGTTTTAGATTTATGTTGTGTATGGTTTACAGTTCTTTGAATCTAGCAGCTGTCAACTGTCAGGTGAGATAAGGAAGAAAAATGTGGTTCACCTGCCCTTTTGCCACCTTCTGCACAGGTTACATTCCTTAGCCACAACTACTATCACATCCAACTTGATGAATACCTTATATTAATTGTATTTTTTATGAGAGCTGATTTCACTCTTCGGCTCTCTTACTCAAGGTTCATGTAGTTAAGAGATATTTTACACTATGAGTTAGGCAAGGGACATCTGAGATGCCTAGACAATGACACAAACTGTAAGGGTAAAGCAGAGACCTCAGACAGCCTTCCAGTGCAAAGGGAGTAAGACAAAAATCACGCAAAACAACAACAACTTGTTTGACCACGCAAGCTTGGTTGGCAGATTCTTAAAATTCCTTTCAAAAAAACCAGACAAAATTATTAATACTGCTTTTAATTGTGCAGTCCCTTTTTTTCCAAAGTTACAGATAATTAATATCAGTAACAAAACCACTGTGCGGGCCATCATTTATGAAGGTGACCCTAAGCATTACACCCCTTAAGGAGATTAAAAAGACATTAAAAAATTAAATTCTGTACCCTTACCCAAAGATAAAGGACAACAGCAACAACAAAATTATCAGGAATTTGAAGAACTGTAATGATTTACGAATCAGAGCAGTGTCAAACAATTTGGTTCTAAAAACACACATAAAACTTCTCAAACCTTCTTATTTCAGTGTCTGAACTACAGAATCAGAGACTAATCTGAAGCACTGCATTGGGAAAAAGATGATCCTCAGGAACCTCAGCAGCTCTGACTACTAGTCAGTGCCACAAGCCCCAGTTACTGTCCATATCCAATTACGAGGAGATTTCTCGGTCTCACAGTTAAAAAAAGGAGTAACACATAAACTCTGCCTTTTCTTACAACAAATTCAACTAACGGAGTAGAGATGCCAAACCTAGACTCATAGAATCACAGAATATCCTGAGTTGGAAAGGACCCATAAGGATCAGTGTCCCGCTCATGGCTTCACACAGGACCAGCAAAATCAGAGCATAGGACTGAGGGGATTGTCCAGACACTTCTTGAATTCAGTCAAGCTCGGTGCTGTGACCCCTTCCCTGGGGGAGCCTGTTCCAGTGCCTGACCACCCTCTCAGTAAAGAGCCTCTTCCTGATATCCAGCCTAAACCTCCCCTGTCTCATCTTCATACCGTTCCCTCGAGTTCTATCGCTGGTCACCAGAGAGGAGATTGGTGTCTGCCCCTTCGGCAGTTACTTGTGTAACAGCAACAACTGGCTGCTACTCACAGGAACAGCAAGGCCATCTTGAAGACAAAGACATCCAGTTTCAGAGCCTAGGAAGCATTCACAGGAATTGCAGCAGCCAGCAAAAGCAGCTTTTTCTGGTGCCCAGTCTTTCTGTCATACGCAGTCCATCCCTTTGTTCTCATTATATACTGGTCCCTCCCTCACACCTGCCTCCAACAGGGATGAAAACAAGGGAAAATATGCAGCTTGGTGCAGGACAAATGAATGAGTGGGCTCCCTAGCCACAGGGGCAGGGGTCCTGTACTCCTCCCAGCCACCCAGCACCCCCCCAGTCATACACACTTTGTCTTCTTCCTATTAGGGAAAGGCAGGGAGAGATGTAGGCACGTGCTGCATGGAGAGTGGGTATGCTCCCTTTTCAGTCCCAGTCTGCTGGTATTAGGAGGTCTGAGTGGGGCTGGGATGTTGTGCTCAGCACTGACAGAGGACAGTGCAGAGCAGTGGCAGGCATGCCAGCAGTGGGACATGCCTACTGCTACTTGCCTCCAGAAGCTCAGTTGTCTTGGGTTCCCCCAAAAAGCCAATTCTTCTGCCACCTCCCAACTGAACTGTGCCATCTGATGAAGGACAAACAGAATAATTTCTTCTCAGTCCTGAGACAGAAAAATTCAATTTCAAGTTATGATGCTGAGAAGTCCCTAGCTAGAGTGCCTTTATCCTTCAAGACTTCCTGCAAAACAAACTGGCCCACAACGTGCCAAAATGAAAACCAGAGTATCTTCCACTTTATGAAAACTGAAAATTGCAAACTGCTGTCTAAGACTCTTCAAAATTCACTGGAAATCTTCTAGTCCTGTCAGTCTCCTGCTGTATGGAGAATCAAGATGTATCCCTAAAGGGTTTATATAACATGGAAACGTTATAAACATTCAAATCAGCTAAAGTGTTATAAACATTCAAATCATAGCTAAATCATAGTAAAGCAGAGCCAGCCACATGAACAAACCCTGAGGATTCAGAAAGCTTGAGGTTTCTCCCAAACAAGTTATGTCCCAGCTGGCACCTTTGGCTAACACATGCTGTGTTACAGGCACATGTAACATCTACGATCCTGATGCCAGAACTTAAATCTAGACTTCTCCCCATACTTCAGCTGCTCCTGACACCCTCCAGCATCTCCATGGCAGGTAACAAAGAGCTGCCAGCTTCTGGCCAGGCTTTCTATCCAGGCACAGGTGCTTGAACCCCAGATAATTTTAAACATTACACAGCATTTGGCAGGTGGCAATCACCAAGCAGCATCACCTGAACTTCTATCTACATGTATAGGTGACTGTGCTCCAGGGTAAACACAGATGATTTGAGTCCTTCTAGTTGGATGAGTGAAAGTACAGCCTCAAGCAACCCTAGCACGGAAAATTAACCCTGAGTTAGCACACTTTTAGATAAAAACAATTTACATGAACTGCTGGGAGGAATATCTTCCCCAGCTATACGGAGGAATCCACCTTTCATCTGGGGTTTATGGACTGCTAATAGCAGTCATTCCAGCCTACTGTATGGATGTGAAGTTCAACACAGAACATCCCCAAAAGAGTGACTGAAGCACTGTTATTTCACCACTTCTGTTTTGGAGCTCTCTGCCACATACAATTTCAGTGCAGTGCCTATCTGACCAATTTAGCCTATTTAACTGGGAAAGACAAGAAAGGACAGGAAAAAGATAAGCACCCCCACAAAAAACAAACTTCAAAGCTCCCTAGTGATAACGAACAACATTTAAAAAGCATATGCACACAGAAACAAAAGTATGAAAGTGATGAGGAGGGAGGGAGGTAAGAGAGACATGCTAGTTTCAGGACTAACCAATCATACACCTTTATTACTCAATCTTATATAAAATGTTTGACCACTTTTTCTGAGCACTGACGCTGCATATTTGGCTTTATTTGTAACCACTGCATGCAGTTTAAATCTGACCACCCTCTCCTTTCCTTGTCTGCCTTCTCTCCCACACAACTCCATCCAATTATCATATTTCTATGACAGCTACAATTTTCCAAGCACCTACACAAGACTGAGTCACTTCTACTATGTTTAGTTCTGTTGCTTACACTGGCAAGATTTAAGTTAAGAAATAGTAAGAAATTGTCTATTTCCTTTCTGTGAAACAAATCTCCAGCTGTTTACACAATACTTTGAACTCCTCTATAAACAGCTTTCAAAACAAAAGGTTTTTCATAAGAAAGTTTGTCTTACCAACAATAGCTTGAAAGTGTAGCATTTAAGGACAAATCAATTTCAAACTTGATAGGTAATTAAAAAATCATTTTCTGAACTCATCAGGAAGATACTTAAAGACTTGCACTCAACACAGTTAAATAAACCTGTAACAATATTCTTAAACTAATTAGAAAAAGGCAAACTTTGGAAATGTTTGGTGACAATAAAAATAAGCTAGTATTTTGGTTAAAATTTAAAAAATCATGAGGCAGAAAGCTGGTTATTTTTGCAGAGGTCAGTAAGCTGGCAGAAACACACCATTTTTACAACTGTAGATCACAAACTATGGCATTTAATCCCTTGGTACAATTAAAACAAAACATGCAGTACTATTTTGCACATCTGGCCTGTGTGGAATAAGCGTTTTGTTGATTCTGCTGAACTACATGTCTACGATTAGCAGATTACCATTAATTACAAAAATTATACCTCCTGGATTGGTATTTTCTGTAGGTCACACAGACCCATGAAAGAGGATGGCAACACTCTCCACTTTGGTCTTGTGCAACCTTGACTTTCTGGTGCTGCCAGCTTTGCCCAACGCTTATGTTAAACTTGATGCTAGACTTCTAGCTCCCTCAGCACTGGATTTAAAGAAACTGAAAGTGCCCTTAAAGTTGGTTTAACAAATAATTTTCAAGACATCTCAATGTTTACAACTCAATTTAGGGCTGCTGAGGACTGAAAATGTATAGAAAAGCTGGGGGGGGGGGGGGTAGGGAACAGGCAGAATATCTAGTGGCTGAGTAGTTCAGCTGCTCCAAGATCTCACACGCAAGTCTTTAAATTGCCGGTGACTTTCCTAAACTGCATGTCACTGCTTCCATGAAGAGCTGAATTTCTAATCACCTCTTGCTAGCCAAGCATGTGGAAAACTGAGAATCACTTTTAAATTTGGCCAACGCAAAATATCAGATCTGTTAAAAGTTGCCAAGCCAGAAACTTTTCAGTGACTTAATCGTTCTGTCTACTTGAAAAAGAATCCATCAGCTGACCTTTGGTTAATGCGTTAGGAGTCTGAATAATTTGTATAGCTATGGAATTCAGTTATACGTAAATTACAAGCTATCCATATTAAATAACAATTTTTTAAAATACCAGAGAAACACTACCTCAGCGAAAACTGAAAGATAATGTTTGAAGGGCAAGATTAATTTAGTAGATTCCCAAAGATTTAGGTAATCAAGATGCCTTTTTCCATGTAGCAGCATGAAGACTGGGTGAAGAAAATTGTCCTTGTTACCCTTGTATCTCTCCAGCATATTTGCAGAGAAGAAAAAGGAAGGAGAACTGCCAAAGTGTAGCATAGTGACACTGAAATCCACATAAAAGGAAAAACGCAGTAGACAAACTGGTAAACATTTTAGCACATGATAATATGAGGAGACATTAAACAAAAGAAAAAACAAATATAAAAATTAAAGTGATTTTTGTTGTTGTTGAGTTTTTGGTTGGTTAGGGGTTTTTTTAATGCAGCATAGTTACTCCTCAGCAGTCTTTGATATAGCCAGCAGCAATGGAAACTATATTCAATAAAGCATATGCAGCCTTAAGTTCACAGCATGGACAATGATTACTTACCTCTTTCAAGCTGCCTTCTATTGCAATTATCAAACAGTAACATCAGTTTGGGCCACCTCAATTCCTTAGTTAAACATTGCAACCCCAGTGCAATCACAAACAAGGAAAGAGAGGTAGGTTATGACTTTTTAGCAGCTATTTGTCAGTAGTGGATTTTTTACCTGCATAAGGTCCTGCCTTTCTTTTTCACCTGTGCAGATAGCTTTCTTGATGGTTCGAAGCTCGCTCATTATAGCCTGCGCTTCATCCAGCCTGTAATTCGTATGAGCACTTGACATCTTGCGATCAATCCTGTTGAAAAGATTAAGGCAGATTCAGGAATTTTCACATAATTAGAAAGAACACAGATGTTTTCAGACCTCTGGTTTATTCATGTACCACTTTATTTCCAGGAACAAAATGACAGTCTGCTTGGAATTAGCACAGCGCTCAATACCCAGCGCACGCCAAAGACAAAGCAATGCAATTACCTACCCAGGTTCTACAGAATCAACATGTTTCCTGGTTTTAATGTCCTAATGCAGAGCTTGCCTACAGGCAATGTCTGTGGGCTACCCCATGCAAAAAGAACAGTAAAATCAACCTAAAACTAAAACCTACCTACAAGGTAGTAACTAGTAGTAGGTAGTAATAGGTAATCCTCTGAGGAGCGGCTGAGGGAGCTGGGGCTGTTTAGCCTAGAGAAGAGGAGGCTGAGGGGAGACCTTATCACCGCCTACAACTACCTGAAGGGAGGTTATAGAGAGATAGGTGATGGTCTCTTCAGCCAGGTGACAGGTGATAGGACAAGGGGGAATGGCATGAAGCTGTGCCAGGGCAGGTTTAGATTGGATGTTAGGAAAAAATTTTTTACTGAAAGAGTTGTCAGGGCCTGGAACAGGCTGCCCAGGGAGGGGGTCGAGTCACCTTCCCTGGATGTGTTCAAAAAAAGGGTAGATGAAGTACTTAGGGATATGATTTAGTTTAGGATGTGAATGGTTGGACTTGATGATCTTAAAGGTCTTTTCCAACCTTGTTATTCTGTGATTCTGTAACTCAGAAGGTAAAGATATTAGCGGTCTAGCTGTCCCATTCCCATTTGGCATGACACATTGCAACATGTCTTTCAGGCCTTCTATCTGATCTTGTTTTAGAAGTTTCTAACAGAGGGATTTCATTTTCTTGATAAATTTTTAATTCCTAAAAGCCACTGGTGCATCTTTGATTATCTTTTCTAGAAGACATCATTATCACACACTAAGAAACATTGCATGGGACCATCCCAGAAGATTTCAAAGGCAAACTCAGCAAGGAGTAGAAGTGCTGCCCACTACATCAGGTTGAAGTACTATTAATGTTCCCATCTTGACATAAAAACCTCCCTTAAGTGGAACATCCACTGAGCTTTCAAAATTTTTTTCCCAACAGCTTGCAGTAGTAGCACACAAGAGATCAATCTGCAGAAGCCTAGTCCAGTGTATCACCTTGAAAATTTGCTTTGGTTTATAGATGTATTTGGTTTGAATGGCAAGGTTTTGGTAGCTGGGGGCTAGAAGGGTGGCTTCTGCAAGAAGCTGCTAGCAGTTTCCCCAAGTCCAATAGAGCCAATGCTGGCCAGCTCCAAGACAGACCTGCTGCTAGCTAAGGCTGAGCCTATCAGCAACAGTGGTAGCACCTATTGGGTAACATAGTTAAGAACTTAACAGTGGAGCAGATCTCCACCACCAGCCTGTGGAGGACCCTATGCCAGAGCAGACGGAGGGACTCGAAGGAATCTGTGATCCCATGGGAAGCCTGCACTGGAACAAGCTCCTGGCAGGACTGGTAGCCCCATGGAGAGAGGGACCCACACCAGAAGAGATCTGCTGGTGAGACTTATGACCCCATGGGGGACCAACACTGGAACAGTCTGGTCCTGACAGTCTGCACCCCATGGAGAATCAATGCCAGAGCAGTTCATGAAGAACTGCAGCCTGTGGGAAGGATTCATGCTGGAGAAGTTCATGGAGGACTCTCTCCTGTGAAAGGGTCCCCAAGCTGGAGCAGGGGGAAGAATGTGAGGAGTCCTCCCTTTGAGGAGGAAGGAGCAGCAGAGACAATGTGTGATGAACTGACCACAACCCCCATTTCCCCATCCTCCTTTGCTGCTTGGGGAGGAAGTAGAGAAATCAGTAGTAGTTGTTAAGTCCTGGAAGAATGGAGGGGCAGAGGGAGGTGTTTTAAGGTTTAGGTTTTTATTTTCTCATTATCCAATGCCAATTTGTTTGGTAATAAATTAGTTTTCCCCAAGTTTAGTCTGGTTTGGCTGTGATGACAATTCCTCTCCCTCTTCATCTCAACCCTTGTGAGCCTTTTGTTGTATTTTCTCTCCCCTATCCAGCTGAGGAGGGGAGCAATAAGAGCAGCTTAGCTGAGTACTTGTCCTCCAGCCACAGTCAACCCACCACAACAGATAAAGAACAAGACTAGAGACTCTAAAATTTACTAGAAAAACCATTTGGTCTTGATTTACAACAAATGGCAACAGGATACCCACAACAGGTAGAGAAATTGTACTAAGTTCTTATTAAAATATGAAAACCTCAATTTTCCTGTTAATCTAGCATAGACAGTGTGTATATAGAAAAAAGGTAGTATGTGTAATAATTCCTACACCAATGTTAAGAACGAACCTCTCCAGATGCCCAGGTGCCTCTGGGTTAACAGAACTAAAGATAAAACATACAGCAGTAGTTACACAGGACATCAGTTTATAAGAAGATCTAGTAAGAGAGAGTACTCTCACGCACTCTAGATTATATATATATATGACAATAATACTCAAACTCTAAAGTAATTTAAAATATTGAGAATAAAGTTTCAAGATAGGTATTATACCAAGCTAAGTGTCAACTGCACTCACTCAGCACGTTCCTCCAGTTAAACAGTGATGTTCAATTTGCAGATTACTTCTTTTAAAATTAAAATATTAAAATGAAAAATCAAAAAGCTTGAATTAAAATCCCATGGTTCTACTGTGCAGATCAAAATATTTTGGAAAAAAATGCAGTTGGGTTTTTACGGGTTTGGTTGGGTTTTTTTTTCTGACAGTTCCTGCTTTTGGAGACAACACAAAATAAGCCTGAACCTCAGCTTTCTACTTAAATACATGTTATTGTATGTGTTGCATAATATATCAACCTTTACGATTTTCAGTTCAAGAACCATAAAGGACTTAAATGTCATGTGAATTAAAGTCAGATATTTTTGGTTGGTTGGTTTTGTTTTCCTTTTAATATGTTTACTTGAGTCTTCGCTAGTTTTAGCTAAAATCCTGAAAAGATTACATAAAACCATGTTAAAACAACTAATCCAACTGACTACAAGGTTCATGAAAAGGATAACATGTGGTTTTATCTGAAGGTTACATTAAGAACATAGATTCCACCCAAATATTAGACCAGAAAATATCTCCTGCACAACTGCTCATTATACTGTTTGCCAGGTCCAAGGTGGCATTTCAGGAAAAGGAAATTATTTAATTTCAACCAGATTTTTGTCTAGTTACCCACATATTCAAGTTCCTGGACGTCACTTTGGAGCCCAACCTTATGAATTGATATTTGTTGAAGGAAAGAATCAGAAAAGTTTCAACTGCCAGAAATATCTGAGCTGAAATCAGTATTGCTGTCAACCCACACTGACTTAAGCATCTTTCAAAATTACTAGCTGTTTATTGTCTGCTAGTTTTTTTCCTCCTTTCATAAACTCTAACTTTGAAAGCCACTAAATTAAATCTTCCATGTTATTTAAGAAAAATAGCATGACATGAACACAGATGACATGTTTCTACGAATAGAGAGAGTAACTAATACACAAAACTATGAATATAAAGTATAGATTTTCTGAGGAAGAAGTTTCCAGGATATACAAACTATTATTATACTTGAAATAGTTTCAGTCCTACAGGGCAGATTCCATCCATGTTCCTCTACTTTTCTCCACGTGCTTTCAAATATGAAAGACTCCCCCATCCTCGCACCAAATCACAGATCTGTAGTTGAGTTAAAATCTAATTTTAAAGCTTCTGTCAGGTCTCATCTCCTCTAAACTAGTCTGCAGCTACAAATTGTTTAGTCAGTCCTAATTCCCTGTCTCTCCCAACTTCTCTTCATGTTCCCTCCGCTCTCACAGCCAACTGGCTGAGTTTTCATTTCCTATGTTGCTAAACGCCTTCTTCCTCCAAAATTCCTGCCGGCAAGCAGAAGGGTCACTGAAAACACAGGGGAGGAGGAACTGCTCCTTGCTCTCATTCCCAGCTGTCTGCAGGGTCAGAGGAAGGGACTGAGGGCTTTGTTCCAGGAAAGGCTTATCTTTAACCCTGTAACTGTGGACTGCTACAGGGTCAGCCCCACCCTGGGGCAAAGGCACCTGTGGTGGCTGAGGACCATCAAAAGCTGTTGCATGGGGTGGCATCTTTGCAGGCTTTAAACTGAGTTCTCCAAAGTCTCCAGTGGGCAAGGGCAGGCTGGTGTCCAATGGTTTATCACATCATCGCCAAATTTGGATGAAACTGTCGAAAATACAGGCCTAGCTTAAAGCTGCAGCACTAAAAATTTAAAATTCTGACAGTACTGGTTGAAGAGCTATTAAAAAAAAAAAAAACCTCAATCCTCTCTCCCCAGAGAAAACCCAACTTTCTCTAGTTGTTCAGTGGACTTGGGTTTGGGTTTTTTTTATTTTATTATTCAGCTCAAAGCTGCCTAAGCCATTTACTAAAATTAAAAGAACAGAAAAGTAAACACAGTCCAAGGCAGAAACTGTACATGGAAAATATCAATGCAAGAGATTTGCATTTAACAAAGGCATCTGAACCAGAGAGCAACATAAAATGATGGAAATACTGAGCAACCTAACCACCCCTCACCATAAAATTTGTCTCTTCTCCAGATGCTATACCCAGCAGACGTTGCACAGGGAATCACACAGCAGCAGGTTCTGATACCTGATAATAATGCCATTCTGGTCAGAGTTTCAAAGCAAATATTCAGCCAGATGTAAAGCCCAAAGTGTGACAGCTCCTAATATTGTTCTTGGCTTGTACTTGAAATAAAGCAAAGAACATGGCTTTAAAACAGCTGAACAGGATGCACGCCATTCTACTTTGGCAGTTACTAGAAGAGTTGACCTAGCACAAGGAGGAAAAAATTATGCAGACAAAAAATTTAGGAAAAGGTAACAAGAGGAAATGTCTGAGTTGTAAGAAACTGTAACCAAACAACCCCCTACTACCATCTTCTCCACCACCACCCCCCAAAAAAATCTGGGGAGAAATACCAGAATTTTTGTTTTAAAGAAATAGTGATGAGCTACTTTTCAGACAGGACACTCATTTTGTGGATATGCAAGAAATGCTTCAGCTGTGGTACTCGACTCGAGTGACCCTTTTCTCCTGACAAATTACAAGGAGTAGGGGAGAGATTGCCCAGGGACAACCTAGAGCACAGTTCGGCTTTTAGCCTGATTTGTTTGCTGACTGCACAGGGAGGCTAGAGAAGCTTCTCTGTTTAGTTGTCAGACTGTGCAAGTACTCTTCAAATTGGCTCTCTTCACATTAGACACAAAATACTCAAAAGAGAGCACATCTTACCGAAAATTACTTAAACACACAAAATGAAACACAACACACAAGCCTCTGGATTACAAGCAAAGAAGTCACTGCAGAGAGCAGAGCTCAGCAAGGCACAAACACTGACAATCCTGCTGCAATCCTGGATAACACACAGCAAAACATTCTCCCCAGCTTCAGCAGCCAACAACAAATGCCACCCAGTGCATGAACGGGACAGGGCGCAATTGTAGCAACAGCAGCAGCAACCAACACCAAAACAGAGTTGTCATACTTGAACTTGTAAAAAATTAAAACTATTATAGTGACCACTGACTAATGAGATATGATTTAAAAAAATTATGCTCTTGAATGTCTCTCCTATACCCCCATCCTAGAGCATGGGCAACTGCACTCAGGCTAAAATCCAAGACTAACATTTGTATTCTTAATCATTCACAGACTTTACTTTTCAAGAAGTTGCATTACTTTGCTGGACTATCTTAAATGAATTGTATTAATTAAAACAATCTTGAGTTTCCAATGGCTTTCAAATACTTTCATCATCCTAGTCAAGCATTTAGGCCTTTTATAAAACAATTCAACCTATACCCTTAACATAACCCAATAACCAGGGGAAGGAAAACAAAGTCGAAAAGGCCAGGCACTTTTTACCCAGTTAAAGAAAATAAGATTAAGCATCTTAGAATAAAATTGCTTACTTATCTAGACCACCATCCTAAAACACTGACCATACTTAAAATAACTACTGTTCCAATATACAGAGTGCTATATTTTACTAAATTTCAGTTAATATTATACACTAAAATTCCTCTACCTACCTGTAAATGCTTTGTGTAGTCAATATATTATTTAATATACCTGAAAACAATTACATCTGCCAATGAAGGGTTTTGGTTGAACATGTTGTTTTGGTTTTTTCCTCTTAGGTGCTTAAAAACCATTTTAAAACAACACTGTAAGCTTAAAAAAATTAAGTACATGGGCTACACCCTCTCCTTTATAAGTAAAATCTATCTCCCTTTACAGCATTTTGTTAATGTAGTACAGATCAAAATCCAAGTTGGAAAGGGAAGAAATTGCTCTGGGGTACCTGGAACTTTGCCAGGAATCCTGACAGCGTGCACCCATGCTTTGTAGCCCCAACGCAGCAAACCCAAACTTTCAAAGTATTGCCACAGACACTGTACTCCTGCTGTAAAACACATTAGATGTGCACGTTCCAACGTTTTCAGGAAGCGCCTGCGCTGGGCGGTTCGTTCACATGCATGCTGGAAAAACAGCCAAGATCTTGAAACGCACAGCCACATGCCCAAAACAAGCCCAAGAGCTGTACAACATACAGTCCAGCCTCTGGTCTTGTTGAACATACCTGGAAATCACAACCACCTGTGTTCACCTGCCATCTTTTCCACAGCCTGGAGTGGAAAAGATGCATCCCAAGACCCGGCACCCCAAGTATGTGCTATGCGTGTAGGTGAATAAGCAGCACACAGATGGAAGTCACTCAGTTCCCATCTGATGGCCTGCAGGAAGAGTGGCAGGGAGAGGATAACCACAGCAGGTGACCTCTGCCATCACTGCATACAAAGGGAACTGAGCACAGGCTGCCTAACAGCCCTGGGAGCAGTGGCAAATTGCCTGGAGCTTCCACCTTTCCTCCCAGCGAGGAGAGACAAGGGGAGAGACAAGACATCACATCCACACGCACTCATTCTGCACACATGCACCAAAACCCAAGGTCTCTCAGACCATCAGATTCACAGCGCACAACAAATCAGCTTCTGTGCAGAATGAGACAGCCTGGCCATCAGGTAACAAGCAGCAGCAGGGTTGGGGCACAGAGCCTCCCTCCCCACAAGTACCATGCTCAGCCCAAAAGCCTCAGTACAGTGCACAGGACAACTACTCCACTGCATGGAGCCTCTGGCTGTGCTCCAGGCAGCAGGGATCTCCAGAAAAATCTTTGCAAAACATTTTAAAAATCTAATTCCACTTTGACAATGTTTTCAGGAAGAGTTAAAAAGCAGGGCTTATGAAACTGTTTTTGCAAGTAGATCTATGAAATTACCATTCCAATCAATTTCATCCAACCCTTCTTCCATCATGTCACACTGTTCTCACCCTGCATAACTATCACAGCAGAAACTCTGAAGCAATTAAGAAGTTTCAACCTTTTTTTGGCAATAGTTTTGTAAGAAATTGATGCCAAGGTGAATAAAGAAAAAAATCCTCTCACAAACTCTTAACTTACTCTTGCAGAGTTTCCACTCCTTTTTCCTTGTATTGCAGCTCCTGCTTCATCTGTGCCAACTCTCGCTTCAGCCTAGAAAGCTGAATATAACAAAATAAAGTCATAACATGTAACAGAAGCTTTCATTATAAAAGTAATTGGTTCTCAAATACAAAATCTTAAGGTACTTAAAAAAATTGGAAGATGCTTTAAAATTTGCATTAAAGTAACAGAAGTTAGACTATTGTAAGACCCAATGAAAGAGCAGTCACAACATTCACCTTTCAAAGTAAGAATTTCTTCAACTATTCTACTGGTTTTCTATCTCCAATAGTTTATGCTAACAGCTAGCAAGTTTCAATCCATATGACCTTTCCTCCCCCACTGGAGCATAGACATACCTCTCAACTGTCTTCAACTCAGTCAACTAAGTCAACTTAGAAAAACTGAACGCTCAAACCTTAATTCCTCTACCTGGGAAAGCACAATCACTGGCAACAGAACTAGCCTCTCCCAGAAACAGCAGCATGATTTTCTACAGTTCCTTTCATATTATCCTGCCCTCTCAATCCCCCGATCCAACTAGCGAGCATAAATCAAAAGTGACAAAGCAGCTATGTCTCCATAAACACATTTTTGTAGCTTTATGAAGTTACCCAAGTAGGTTAGGCACATCTTAGAAAAGCACTATCAGCACCAAGAACGATCTGCAAAGAAATAGCTTCTTGCCCTCCAAAGCTGGTAGATACCAAAGGGCAATGGGGGGAGGAAGGTTCAGGGGACTACAGACAAGTGTCCAGGGTGGCCGGGGGAGAGTGGGGTGGTGGAAGTGCTTCAGTGTGTGGTGGTGAGGCATATGGCTGAACTGAGAGCCCAAAGAGGCAGGGATGGACCAAAAAAGCTTTCTTCTCAAGCTATCAAACTTGTTACTTTTTCTAAAATTTACCCAGAGTACTTTGATTTTGACATATACAGCAATAAGTGACAAAACTATTACTAAAAAATGAATTTCAAAATGAGTGAAAGAACACTCCCACATATCCAGGCATAGATTAACTTTGTCAGCCCTGCTCCAATAGCGAGGGGCTTCAAGCATTTCCAGGGATGCAAACCAGAATTGTCAGAGTCCCACGGTCCTGTGCAGCCCTTGCTTCCCCTGCTCTCAACCTTGCCTCAAATCTCATCACACCAGCCCCCAAAAATCTCCCCAAAAAGAGTTGGTGATTACACCAACTCTTTCAACACTCTCCAAGAGTAAAAATGAAAAAGTGGTGCACACACACACTTTAATATGCATATTTTATTCTATTATTTGAAACAACTCAGTGCCTATGAACAGCTTCAGTTAAACAGGTTATCCTGGGGACTTTGCTAAGATGAGGGAAGAGAGAAAAAGTCATGTAAGTGAAAACCTTGTTTATTTTCTTTAAATATTACTTTAATATAGAAGGCTTATTTTTTTGTTTAGAATATGCTGACATTTAGAGTATGTACAACAAGCAAACACTGGTCAGCACGTAGTAAACACATACAGATAGAATAAATGCCTTTGAAGGGTGGTGAGCAGGGTTTATTTTCAGAGGCGCTCATGTGAAAAATAGTCACTACAACAAAAATGGAACACTATCCTGCAGATAAGTACTCTTTTTTTTTTTAACATCGTGAGCTGAGTGCCTGGCATGCTAAATCCCATTTTATCCATTAATAGAAAAAACCATACAGTTTAGAATTAGGTTCTAGAGCTTAATGGTTTAAACTGCTTTCCTTAATTGTTTATGACCATGATACTGATTTGCTTGAAACCAGCATGAGAGAAATTGAATAGTCAGCTATTCCAGGGAAGGAGAAATTTTTATTACAGAACTGCCCATCGCTGTCAGAATGCTTGAATTTCTCTCACGAAGGAGCTCTGGCCATATGAGCTAAAAAGTTCTGTTTGGCCAACATTTCTATTGGATTTGTGAACATATGGTTAAATTTAGAGTTTGCTGACATCCATGGAAACCCACTGAGAATGGATAAATGGGAAAATATGAAGACAGTGGGTTTGAACTGCCCTTAATCAAGAAATAATTTGGTTGCAGACTATTTACTACTTATGGCAGTTGGCATCGAGACAGCAACTCCTGACAGCCTGGCGAGTCTGCCTCCAACACCTGAGACAAGAATCTTGATGCTTGTAACATGGATGTGCAAGTCACCCACCACAGAGACTTGATTTAACAACAGGTCAAAACAGAAAAGCATTTCTTAATATTGCATTTCCAAAAACGCATGCAATACTCAGGGTAAATGCTTAGAGTAAAAAACCACCCCCAACAGTCACCCCTTCCTTCCCAATGCCTAATTTGTATTTTTACAAAATCAAAAAAGATTACTTACTCTGTCACGACGGCTGGCTATTTCTGCTTTAATCTGATATGGGTCATACTTGGTATTAGTTGAAAATCCAGAGAATGCTAAACAGATGGAAAACAGCATTTTACTTTTTTTTTCCTCGTTAATACACTTGTTAAGATAAGGCACTATTTAACAGACCACTGCACTAATTATTTGTGTTACAAGTCACTAGATTTTAAAATAATCCTCTGTGCTTAAAGTACAACTGAAGAATTATCTTGGGCCTGCTTGGATTTTAGTCCTAACAGCAACAACAAAAACTGTATGTATATAGCAGCATGGCATGCATATTGCCTAAAAGCAGCTAGCTTCCATGACAGGAGAGTGGCATTTACTGATGCAAGCAATTTGTGTAACATTAACGATTGCTAATTGCTCCCTAGGTGCGCTGACATAACAAAAACATTGCCAGACAAAATCCAATCAGCTACAGAGAGAAGTTGCCTCCTAAAGCAAGTGTGTAGGGAACCGACACACAGATCAATCTCTGGCAAGTGAGCTCTTAACACGGGGTAGCTAGAGTCACAGGCAATGATTTCAAGCTGTGGCTTCACAATCTAAAGCCCAGACAGATGAAGGGGGATATCCTAAAGGACAAGCTGGGCAAGACCAGCCGTGATTTACCAAGTGAGCCATTCACGGCAGCACTGAAAAATGCCTGCTACGTAAGTGGAGGGGGTTGTGCTGTTAGACTGACCATCCTTCAGTAGAGCTGAAGGCTGCTGCTTTGAAACTGCCCTATCTGTGCCTGCACTGAGCCTTTCGACTCTCTGAAGACTGCTGCAATGCCAAGGTCACATCACGTGTGCAGGAACTTGCCAAAACAAGTAGTCATGCTTGGACTGAATTTCATAAATCCAGGGGTTTTCTATGGATGTTTTTGGTTTTTAAATAGGGCTGATCACAACTGAGTCACAAAACTGCTGCATGGGCACCTCCCTGCCAGCCCACAACCTGTGAGCTCACACGGCCTCCCACCCACGAGCACACGGCCCTGAGCCAAAGGCAGAACCCACCAGCACAGAGGGCCACACTCAGTTCTGAAGTTTTAGCTCTTTCAACTCAACAGACTGAAACAAGCAGTGGTGGAAGCAGGAATACTTGCAAGATAAACAGTAAGATGACTTTGGTCATCTAACCGCTCTAGAACTAGGGGCCTAAGGTTTCTGCACAATAGATGGAGAAACAAGCATCCCGGAGTGGAGTGACAGTGTCAAATTAAGAAAAACAAGTGGAGAAGCCTTGGGGATTCTGGAGTTGACAGCATGATTAATCCCAAAAGGGATTACTTTTTTAAAAATGTGTCATCTGACTAATCAGCCCATACCATTTTCTCAACACAGGCGCATATTAACATATATGTAGAAATTTTTTTCACCTCAAAACAAGTTAAAGGCTTTATTTAAATGATTTTACAATATCTCAATTCCACAGATATACCTAAAAAAACCCAACCTATCAGAAGATTTAGAAACATAAGTCAACTGACATAGCATTTGCATTCAGGCTAGATAATTTAAATTTCATCATTTTCAGTCACACTTCACTGCTGTTAAGCAACTTGTTTTTCCAGGAGCTTTAAAATATGTAAACCAGGTTATATTTCCTAAAAAAAAAAAAAAAAAGCAAAAAAAGAAAAAAGCCCAAGCTCCTAGAAAAGTACTGCAATAAATGCTTAGAATTTTATAATCTAAAAATATATTGATGACAGTATAACACTTGCGTTGGATGGGGCCTTTATCAGCACTGGTCTAGTGAGAGGTGTCCCTGCCCATGGCAGAGAGGGTTGGACCCGATGATCTCTCGATGTCCCTTCCAACCCCTACGATTCTGTGATTTTGTGATTCTATTCCAAGTAGTTAAACACTATTTAATTTTTTTTTTTTTAATTCCTTTCTTGGTAAGAAAAAAAATCTTTCTTAAGAAACTTGAACATAACAGGAAGAAATACAAATAGTCACAACTGTTCAGTTATGTCACAAACCAAATCACAGAATACATATATTTAAAATTAAACAAAACGATGAGATAGTTCCAGTTCAACAGTAAAAGAACACTTGGTCAAGACAACCTGGGATACCTCAACCCTAGAGAGCATCTTTTATTCAGCATTTTGACATACATGTGAATTAGCTTGGACTACTAAATACCACTGGGTCATTCGCTAAACACTTCTATCCAGATGGCAGCCTTAACCCCTTCTCCACGTCAGGTTTCTTCAACATTTTCAGAAAGGGGTCAGTAAAGGTTCCCACACTTAGCAAAAACTTGGCATTTACCAGCAAATCCTGCAGTTAAACAATGGCTATAGATCGGGCAGCCACTGATTCCAGATGGCTGGTGGGTACATCCACTTGATACACATTTTAGAACAAGGTTACTTTGACTCTTCAGCAAAATCACTTCTTCCTGTTGCACCAGCCAAGAGCCATCATGGCAGTGCAACAGCTTCAGAAGTGCTACCATCCACTCCAAGTTACCAGAGACATCTGAAGAATTAAAAGGGTAAGAAATCAAGTCTCTACAACCTTCACCACCAACATGAGGATCAGAGGCTGCCATTCAATGCATTAATAAAACACTGCTTCCTACTTTGTTATCAGAGGGACTCTTGACCACAACATCTTGTACCTAACTTTATAAAAAGAGTCAATAGACTGACCATGGTTCTGCAGCAGGCTTCCCCTAAACTTGTGTCCTTACCATGACAAGGGTGAATAAGCTATGAATTCAGGAGTGCAAGTAGGAGGCTGGTCCAAGCAAGATTCAGTGCTGTCTTTGTTGCCTTGCATGTAGCATCACTATACAACACACTCCAAGATGCTAGAGATGCTACCTGGGATATATCCCTGTTTAATGTTAAAAAGACACATGCTAACAGACCTAACAAGAAATGCAAGTCCCTAAATAGCATAGTCTTCTCTGGTACAGATCTTCTACAGAAGATCTTCTGTAGTAAGGATCTTCATTCAGAGGAGAACCAAGTGATGGAAACACTTCACACTATTTCTTACACCACATATTGCGAGAGGCAGGTGAGTAAATCAAAAGGCTTGTCAACTCACAGCTGGCATAAGAACGGCTGTCATCCTCACACATTTTGTGCAACTGTTGATATTCTTCTTGGGCTAGTTCAAAACGCTGCTGCTTTATTTGGTAAATCTCTTTCTTGGCATTGAGTGCCTCCTGGGCAACTATTAAATATTCCTTTAGCATGCGTTCCTGCTCCCGTCTCCATTGCTCCCTTGGGTCCTCAATTTGTGTGAGCTCTAAGGAGAAAAGCAGAAAAAAAAAATCTGTAAGACTGCAACAAAATAATTTAGTCTGTTCTCACCTAGGACACCTAACACTACACTGCTCAAAATCACATTAGCCTGGACAAGAAGGAAGGATGAAGAGTAGAAGAACAGGAAAAGCCCTTTCAAATATAAGAGACGTTTAAATTTTATTCTTTTCTCTACAAATAAGAGCAAACCCAAACAAAACAGTGTTTTGGGTCTCACTTACCCTCACAGTCAACTTGAAAATTCTGAGAACTACCTAAAAACCCAGAAGCACCGAGGAGAGTGAAAGGTATCTCAATGCTTAGCCTTTAACTCTATAAACGGTTGGATCAACCTTAAGATACTACATACAACATCACAAGTATAACATCATGAACAGTCAGTGACCACACCAGTGTAACTAAAAAGAATAAGGTCATTCAACAGAAGAGTTGGCATTTTAATCTCAAATCCATAAAAGCATTAAAATGGCTTCTGGGTTTTGTCTTAAGAAACAGCACTCTCATTTCCTGAGCCAGGGTTTAGAACAGTTCATATCCACACAAATCAAAAAAAGATTTCCAGTACAAAATCTTTCACAAATACACTGATTTTCAAAGTTATTACTCTACAGCCATCTCTGTGCAGTTGCAAAGATATTTGAGGAGGTCACACTCATTAAAATACTAAAATACATTGGTTTGTTTTCTTTTTGTGGTGATGCTCAGAGGATGCCAATGTAAATTCTCACATTTAATGAACGTTCATTTCTGATGATTGAAGCTCTAGTAGTAAGAAGTTGCTCAATGCAACATCAGTGCTCCAAGTAGCAGCAGAACCTGCAGCACGGTCAGAAGGTAAGCACTCAGTCATATTTTCCAAACCTTCTTTCCTCACTAGAGCTGAAAGCCAGTTATATTTTGTATTAATCTTATGTACATAATTCAGTACATTGATGTCAGTGATGAAATAAGAAACTATAAAAGACTGAGACCAACACATTAAGAACTCTAGTGGTGTCAAGGTCATGCTAGCAGCTCCACCATTTGAGAGCCACCTGAAAAGTACGTAAACAAAAACACGAAGCTCATTTATGAGCAGTACTTCCAGCAGATCTGTATATTAGGTTCCTAATAACATTTTCTCTCAACAGCTGAATTTTTTTCTCCACAACTCTTCACACTGCAACAGTATAAAGATGGTGCCTGCAGTTGGGCAATTTCTTCCCCTATCCCTCGATTCCCAGAAGCACCTTCCAGCTCATCTGACAGGATCTGCTATGGCTTGTTTCAGCTTCATAAATTCTTCACTGCATGCAGGACAAGCAGAAGAAACCAGAGTTCACATTGCAGCTCATCCCTTACTGAGGGCATGATAATTTGCAATGTTATCTCATCTGCCTGTAAATATTCCTGAAATCTGTGCAAATCTAGAATTCCTGAAACTGCCAATCCCCTATGGAACCTATGCAGAAATGACTAAGTAGTTATGAGACAGGAAAGCTGCATCCTAGTGTCCCTTTTTGAATAAGAAATCAATAGTTCTAATCTTAAACAGCCAAAATGCTATACCACACATTAAGCTACAGGGCACTGCCTCTCAAGTTATTTCAGATGCCTATTCAAAAGCTAGCAACATTCTCCTGATGCAGAAAACTTCTTCAGTACAGCAGTGACATTCTCTATTTTATAAAAATACAGAGGCTTCACTTTGGCCTGGATTTCTACATAAGTGTGCCATGTAACAGCCAAACTAAAGCTACGTTGCATGATAAAATTCACTTCTTCATAACCAATTTAAGAAAAACCAAAACAACACCAAAAACCTACAGTAATTCAAGCACAGCCCCAGACAAATGCAGAGAATATATTATTCCCTCACTGGGGAATGCCCAACTGGTTAAAGGAGACTTCAAAGGCTCCCAAGACTCTGAGAAGGAGGGAAAGGAATTCTGTGGCTGGCAGCCGCCAAGGTTTTTAAGCAATGCTTGGACAAGAGCCAAGAGCAGCTTAGTAAGGGTGTCAACAAAGTACTGAATTTACAGAACAAGATGGAGATCAGGGCTGGAAGCACCATTGAGATTTACAGAAGATTCCTCTGTTCCTGGAGTTTTTTAATACAAATGGGAAGTTATTGCCTAGAAATCTTATTACTTTCTGGGTAAACAAACCTAGCAAGAGGCTTGGAAAAAAATCAGTTGTATTACTGTTCTCTTTTAAAAGGTACAAGGGCAAAAAGCTTGAGACAGTGCATAAAGTGAGAGGTCCCTGGTAAGCAAAACTTTAGAAATTCCCTTTGAATCACCCCTTGGATTTTCTCACAGTGTTTCTTGAAACTGAAGAGCACTTCTGTTTTGTCAATTAACACAGAACTCCAGTGCTGTGTGAAGCATCTAACCCCGTCAGCCACAGAAGGCAGTCCAAATGTTTTCACATGGAAGTTGCCGTTCCAATTATTTTAGACACAGTTTGGCATACGGTGTCAGGGACTCGTATCAGAAAAACATCTCTTCAGCTCCCACATCATCTCTGCCACTCGCCTGACACCATCTCATGAGGCATAGGATTGTCTACTCATTAATTCTCACTTCTACAAAGCAGGCTAATGCAGTCTTGACAGGTACCTTTAAACAGGTACAGTTTAAAATTGGCCTGAGTATCCTACTAATTTTTGAATAATAATTATCCAGCTATAACATCGACTCTGTCTTCCCTCTGAATACAAATCTTGCTTGTATGCACAAGCACTATATTAGCCTAAGGGTGACAAACCCACTTTGCTGTGACTGTTGCATTACCATTTAGGATAATATCTGTGGGCTGCAAATAATTAGTTATCATGAAAGAGACAAATTTTGCAACCTTGTTAATTGCAGAATGATTCCTTTCACTCAGTTCAGCACTAGCCCTATGAAGTTTCTCTCCCTCTGTTTAAGTATTACCTCTCCTAATATGATTACCTTTACTTTCCCAGACCCATTTATATTAATAATCTCTTTCTGTGCCTTCCCACTGGGCATTTGGGAATTCAATTTCCCTCTGGAAAGACTCTCTTCCATAGTTTTTTCTCTCAATTGCACAGGAAAAAATGCAAGCCAGATCTGACTCGCCTACAATGATTAATATCCTTTCTCTAAGTTCAAATTCGGTGTTTGTAGTAAAGCAGCTAATAACAAAGTCTGAAAAGCAAGAGGGAGTGATTTCTTTTGCATGAGACAGTGACTGTTATTCCTGTCAAAGATGCCTATCAGTAAGATGCTTTAGAAGCTTTTCTTCATCACAGCACTACAATAGAGTTTGCATTCTACTCATTACCTAGAGGGACTCATAAAGCCTTTACAATTTCTGAGGAAAAAAAGAAGAGTTGCTAACATCCTCCCTCATCTTTTTAATATATGGACTCAAGCACACGTATGTATGGTGGCGCAAGTGCACTCCATCACTGTACTAGTATTTAAACCTCAGTTTTTGTTAAACTTTAACATTAACTAAAGTTACCATGACAGTTTAAACAGCAATCATTAAGCTACTACTTCTTTTAAACAGTGTTATTGTAAGAATTACCCAACAGTCTGCATTTATAGCCTTTCAATTGTCTTGGCTATCTGTCCCTGTGATCGTTGCATTAACAGCTATTTAATGTTTATTATTAAATTTGTGATCTTTGTTAATGTCAAAACAACTAAGTGCCTGTGTGGGTCAAACATTATCATGGGAACATTTGTTATTCTATTGAGTTTTTTGGTTTATTTTGGTGTTTTGTGTTTTTTTTAAATAAGTAAGTGTGAAACCACAATACACAAGTAATTCCAATGATGGCAGGAAGCCAAACACTGTTTCTACACTTATTTTTTTCACTGACTTGATATTAGCATTGAGGTTGGCTTTGCAGATGATACTATTTACCATTGCTGTGACAACCCATAACAACTACTTTCTTCTTTCCTCCTTCCCCACCAACTGCCAATTCCCACAACATTGAAGGCATTCACTCATTGGTGAGAAGATTAAGGATAGCAGCACAACAGTAACAGCAGCAGTAGTAGCAGTAGCACAAAACCATAAAGATAAGACATTTTTTAGAAGTAAAACTGGTAAACGTGACAGAAAATGGTGATACAATTCAGCAGTAGTCCAAAAGGGAAAAGGTTGGAAATGCCCCCCTCTTAAGTTTCCAAAAGGCACATATGCTGTCTTTTTGACAGCACTTTGTACTGCACAAAACATACACCACTTAAGAGAGGTTGAAATTATTGTATTCCATAGCACTTCTAATTAAAAATCAACACTCTTCACTCAGAATGTACTTTGGTTTTCAATATAGAGCAGTGAACTATGGACAACTGGAAAAATAGAAAATACAAGACTATAGCATGGAAGTCTTAATTGATAGATGACAAAAATCAACAAAGTTGCTGACAATCCACAGTCTGACAGTGCAAAACAAAACAGTTATAGTGCCTAAAACTTGATCATAGGCTGTAAAATTCTTTACAGCTGGAAGGACTGTGCCCCCATTTGAAAGATGAGATGACAGAAATTACTTGCATACTTTTTCTCACTGTAGCCTTAGGTGCATAAATGGTACCAGAAACAAAGTTACTGCCATCAGTTAACATCAGCTCCCTAGGATTCCTCAAAATAATCATACATCTACTCACGATTTATGTGGTCCATATAATAAACTCCAATCTGTTGATCATAAACAGTTTCCCATCCTAAAGGAAGCTCATCACCGACACAGTCAGCAAATGTCAATGGCTTTGTAATCCTATAAAAATACAAATAATACAAATAAATACAAGAGGGGCAGAGTATACAGTGCAATTAATGTTGCTGCATGTTTTGAAGATACTTCCACCATTTGATCACAAAGTAGTTATGCTGCTTAGGAATGTGCTAATAATTACAAACATACAGTTTCAAAATAAAATTTCATTTAAATATGCTGACAGATACTCCTCAAACAGGTAAGACAAGCTTCTCCCTTCAAGTTTCTGTGTTTAACAGTTTAATTACAATGGCATGCAGTCCTGCCAGTTTTTCTCCCATATTGCAACGAATACAAATGTGAAGATGGAGTTCACCACTGCAAAAAATTTCTCAAAGCTTTATAGCCTTTACTAAGGTGTCAAAGCAGTATAATTGCTTGTTCTTTAAAAAATGAAATACAACTTAAGAAAACACTATATAATAGATTTCTCTCCTTCTCAATTATACATTTTAACTATTACTTATATTCCCTTGGTCCAGACCCATCGAGATTACTTCTCCTGCGAAAAGGAGACCAACGAAAGTATCTAATGAATTCTGAGGCCATTAGAGCAGAAATAGTAACTAATACCACACCCCTTGCTAGACAATCTCTTGATAGACCAGTGGGTAATATAAAACCAAAACACTATTGACAGCAATGTTGAATATACTGGGTTACAAATTCTAACACAATATTTTAAACCAACACTATTCTGGAACATCAAGGTATATAAAAAACCTAGGAACAACAAATGATGCAAACAGACATAATTCCACTGAACGTTAAGGATTCTTTTTTATTTCCCAGCTCATCATTTTAATGCTTACTTAACACGTAAGAGAATGTCATTTTGATGATACACACAATACAGATTCATGTGTTGAGGCACTGCTAATACCTAGAATGATGACAGCTTTGCAAAGATTAAGTACATGCACTAATCTAGAGACTGATTTAAGTTCAGCACAACCCATGGCATAACACTGTTTGGCATAAAATGGAAAAGTCCATCCCAATGTTCTAACACCCCATTAATGTTTCGTGACACCAAACTTGGGTGATGCTTACAAATACACTGGAATTCAGAGATCCTTGGGACTGGTAATTGCATTGCATCTGACACCACCTGTACAGAAAAGTAACCTCATCTGAACTAGGAAGCCTTCCTCATCTCCCCCTGCTTCCCCTCAACCCCAAACCAAAACCAAACAGAAGAATCCAATGGGAAAGACTTAAAGGATGGAAATATCACTACGGCTACGTTCTAGCTGTTCCAACAGCCCAGTAAGCACACTGCTCAATCACTAACAAAAAGCACATAACTTTGCATGCTGCAAAGAGAAAAACTGCATTTACCTGCCACCTAAAACTACTTTAGTATTCTTGAGGTTGAAGTATTTAAAATTAACTGTAGTAGAATACAAAAAATGAACAACTCTGTACACCAGTACAAAGATCAAGTTATTTAGGTCGATTACTAAAGAGCTTGATCATGTGTTACGGATTCTCAAACATGTATAAACAGTTTAATAGGATGAAGATGTACATAAACTTGTGCACCACTATTTTAAGTACAGATTTTCCATTACTGACAAATGCATACATGTAATCATGCAAATCCAAAGCTGCTGTATTCATGAAAGAAAGCGTTACTATAGACTGGCATATGCATTCTTTCCGTAATTCATGTAGCAGTCAGGCAGACCAAATGCTGCCAAAATACTTCTGATCTCCCTGGAATTCAGTCAAATATTAAAAATATAATGTGCAGCAATTTTTCTTAAACTCTCGTGGTTTTGTTCTGAAGACATCATGTTTGCTATTTCTCAAAGCAGTCTAGACATTGGCTCCTAAATTACCACACTATAGACAAGATTTTCTTTGGAATGAGTTAGGAGACACGCTCGCCTGCTATACAAACACACCCTCCTCACCCTTTATTCGTAAGTGAAACCTGCACACGATAGTCTAACCTTTCACACTACAAGAACTTCGAATTCAATGCTCCCTGTGATCCCACCAGGGCTCAGACTTCCAGGACAAGGACAAGACTCGCTTTCTGGCTAAGGGAGCCCACAGAAAGCCCACGCATCTGGTCCAACCGGTTTTCATTCCGATGTTACAAAGCACGCATGAACAGTTTAATTAATGGCTTTGAAGGAAACCTGGCAAGAAAAAGAATGCATAAAAAGTTGTCTTCCAGATATTCATAACACTATTAACTTGATGTTGCTCATTTTACACAGTATCCAAAGTTGCTCCAAACTGGATTCCCTTCAGACAGAGCATAACATTTTTGTTACACTGATTCTCAAGTCAGTCACGTTTCTTCTACCTATGTAGCTTGAACCTTCTTCATTCACTTCATCCAGGTAGAAAACACACAGCTTAAACTGAGAATTGGAAGATTCTCACAGAGTTTTGTACTGGTTTAACTAAACCAACTGAAAATACACATTTCTGTTTGAATCATCACAACTCTGGGAACAAGATTTATTTTTTTTTCCCCAACTTCTGGAAACTAAGGGTTTCCAGAATAATAAAGACAGAACGGAACAGATCTGGATACTGGAGGTGAGACGCAAACTATAGCAGTAGACAGCTGAAATTAGGTATCTCTGGGTAACATTTCTGAGATCAAAGAAAGGACATACTTCAACTCTCCAAAACAGAGTTTAACCAATAATGTCGGGCAGCAATTTCACTGTCATGGATTTTCAAACCCAGAACCAGAGCACTAAAAATACAAAGCAACAGAAAACATTTGACAGGACCCTCAGTCTTCCCATGGCCCTGATGCCACATCAGAAGGCCCTGTCTGGTTTCAAGCCCTAGGTCTAATTGAGGGATTCCCCTCCTTCCCCTGGGAGGAACTGAATTAAGACAAACAGAGCCTGTTTTTGCAAGATCTTAAACAGGAAATCAAAAAGGTGTTTCCAAAGTAGAAACAACACTGCAAACTAGCTGCCAACTCTCAGACAACATCTAGTTGCCTAAATTACTTCCAAGGTCACCTTATCTTCCAAAGCGGGCCTGGATTAAGAGGAAAGTACTAACCACAAGGGCTAATTATGAGAGAGAACAGCCAAGTTCTGAAGAAAAGACACCATTTGTAGGGTAGACAGAGGGAATGATGCAACAATAGCACCCAAAAGTGCTTTTTGTTGTCAGGTCCAACAGCAGAGGCAGAAAGTGTCTAATAAAATTTGATACTCCTCAGCAGACAACTAGGGGAAACATTCTCTTAAATGTGATCTGTCAGAATAGCTGTTTAATGGGACAGATGTTTTTGCCTGACAAATTTGAATTACAGGCTAGGAAACTCTATATAGTCACATGATGGATCTGAGAAATACCAGGCAGTTTAAAAATGAGTAATGGCATAACTAGAAAAGAATTAAGCCTTCTGATAAATCTAGCAATAGGTTAACCCAAGTAAAGTATTATGCTGAGTATGTTACTGAAGTGTCACAAGGCAAGAAAGAGAGAAGGCAAAATAAGAAGATTATGCACACGCTTAAAAGTTTTCTGACATTTTTCTTCTTACCTCTTTTCAAGCATGAATTTAAGTTATAGCCATTGCTATATAATTCAACTAACTCTCTTCTCTTGTATCATGGCTCTTATTACCTCCAGCCATGCAACAAAAGAAAACAAAACAAAAAACCCAAACAAACAAAACCAACCAAGAAATTGAGCAGGAATGGAAGACTATTTTTGTGTTGTTTCACAGACAGGGGAAGAGGAACTGTCTACTTTGAGGATGATTATTTGTTTTTGAAAGTCATTCTGCAGTCCTGGAGGCACTTCTTGCACATCCTCTGCTACCATAGCTAGGGCCTGCACAACAGTGCACTGCAACTTGTAGGACCTTCTCTGTGAGACAGAGCAGGTCTGCAGTCACCCAGCTGTACTAAGTCCCCCCAGCAGCCTCAACTCACCCAGCTCCTCCAAACAGGCTGCCCTGAAGAGAGCACCCCTGTCCTCAGCAGCTGCTGCCTCCCCACCCCACCAAACAGGAGAGAGACCTGTCCCACACATGCTGCCTGGCTGCAGAAGCAAGGAGCTTCCTCCACATTTCAGAAACTGCTGTGCACCAGCTAGATGCACGCTGCCATGCCAGCAAATACCACCATGAACT
The DNA here is from genome assembly GCA_020800305.1 of Porphyrio hochstetteri. NCBI lineage: Eukaryota > Metazoa > Chordata > Aves > Gruiformes > Rallidae > Porphyrio > Porphyrio hochstetteri. Next base: position 140,107,609 of record CM036905.1, read on the forward strand.
CCAGACCCCCTGTTACAGCACTCTGGAGTACACTATGGTTCTCCTCACTGTTCATCCTCTAGTATAGACTCAGCTCTTCTCAAGTAGCCAAGTCATAAAAACAAGATTCTGAAATAAGGCTTGGCAAATTACATGCTGATTGCTCAGTCAAAAAGTGTAACAAAGTTCGCTAAACTATATGCATATTTTTCAAGATTAAAAAACCCTCACATCATTTGTATTAAGAAAGAAGTTATAACTTCATTTTCCTGCCTAATTTAACCTGAAATTCTGAATTAAATTAAGTTACTGATCATCTACTCAATCCTATAGTAAAATTAATCCACAATACAGATAGTTGGACAGAAATGTACACAAATGAGATTCTGTGCTCAGGACAAAGACTTAAAGAAGGTAACTTGTATTCAGAGACATCACTGGGATCTATTTGCCTTAGAAACAAAACCCACCCTACAGCAAGGAAATAACAGCACCAGTTATTCTAAAGGTCACTTGAAATTCAGTCTTTTTAGGACTGCTGTGTTTTGCAGTACTTTTCCTTCTTTTTAAAAACACAACCCTGTGAAGAAACACATGAAAGAGTACTACAGTAACCTAAATCAGCACAACATACATTAATGTGCAAAACAGAATGCACAGGATGGCATTAGTCATCATCGTCATGAGAATCAACTTCTTGAAGTGTGGAAAAAAATGTGTGTCCATTATCAGACAAATATTTAACATTTTTTTTAAATGGAAACAAACGTTAACTGTCTTTAACATGTGGTGCTACAAACCTGGACAACCTATGCTGAGACAGCTGACAAGCAGGTCACTCCAACAAACATCTGAGTTCCCTGTCGATGGTTACCTCCCATGCCATGGCTTGCTACTGTTGACGGTGCAGCAAGCGAGCCGGTGGCACTTCCTTTTAATCCCACGCTGCAAGCTACAGTGCTTCAGGAGCTGGTTTAAAAGCAACTCTAACACCTGTGCAAGAGGGCAGTGTAGACAGTAAACTTCATTGGCCATCCTATCCCTCAGTCCACAACTGCCCTTGTTTTACAGCCACTTGAACTTATGTGAGCCAAGAGAAGTGGTATCAGCCATCTACCTCTGTTGTGACATCGTGCTGAAGAAAAACATTCAGAGAAACAGAAATAACGTCCTAAAAGCACAGCACATTGACTAGATTGCATGAACACTCTTATTTTGGCACCCAAAACCTGAACAGAGTGATTTTGTTCCCTACTGCATTTCAGATCGTGTCCTGTGTTGCGCAGTACACTGAATCAACTGACTCCAAACCAAAAAGAATTCACTTCTTCCTGCTAGGCAGGCCCTTTACATTTTTTAAATCTCTCTAACACTTTTCTGATGGACAGGGCATCATACACCTAACTAGACGAAGACTGTTCAGCACATGCAACATATGCACTGCTACATGTAATGATAATAGGACAGGCTGCCATGAAAACCCTGAATAGTTAAGATTGTGATGTAAAATGTATTTGAAGCTACAAGTATGAGTAAGAGATAACATACACAGTTTGGTGACCCAGAAGTAACAGAAGTTTATATTGCCTACAAACAGGTATCCGAGGACACCCTCTCACCTCCTTTCACTATTCTAGAAACAATAAACATTTGCTAGCAGAGGTTAAAGCCAAAAGTATTTATTTCACACACTCCCAAAAACCAAAACAGCTAAGAAATATTGACTTACTAGGTTGAAATAAAAATTAAAATGCTATGTCCAACTGCAACTCTCACATAACTTGTCTGGTTGCTCAGGAACTGCTGAGACTGAAAGCAGCCAAGTCTTCCAAGAAGCTATCCATTCCCTAACAGCAGCTATGATCTACATCCAAATTCAGAACACAAATATTACAGGAGATTCTTACTGAAAATATGTCCACATTTCATTAACACGACTGAAATTCCTTCTTAGCCAGGTAAACAGTCAGTGCTTTTAAGAAACTGCTTTTGCTTCTACAATTATTTTTTAAACAGATGATAAGCAAGGAAAACATGGGAGCAAAGGGACTAAGAAAGACTGTCCATGAGTGCTTTAGAACATGTTTTGTTTGTGTATGCACAGATAGCCTGAAGTCACAGGCAACTGCACAAATCCAGAACTACAACTGCACATCATCCAGAACCTAAGATTAGCAGCAGGGCAGGGGCAATTGCTGGCTGAAGGCAGGCAGTCTGGGCAGCAGGTGACTTCACATCTAGACCAGAAAACAGGCAAAATTACACATGCCAGCTGCGAATCAGCCACAAAAAGAGGCCAGCAGGAATATGTACCAGATAAGTTAATTAAGGGGGGAAATTAGGGGACTACAGCTCTACTAAACTGATGTTAAATTGGACCTTCATGCTGAGTATGTTCTTAGCTAGAAATAGTAACATGCAAGATATTTATGATTCCTCTTTTGCCAATCCTAATAAAGCTGCCTTTGTTACTCAAAAATCTCCAAATATTTACAAGATCTTCTCAAGGACTTGCATTTTGGGAGAGACATAAAAAGATCCAACCCCCTCTGCCCTTCCCCCCCCACCCCCCAAAAAAAAAAGCCTAAACAAGCCAGAAAAAAATTCAAAGCCTAAACTAAAAGATAAGGAAACTTTAAGGAAGAATTTCAGAACCCAAGAGGCAAGCTAAATTCATTCACCTGCATAAGAATCCTAACATGACACAGCACAGCTCTGGAGCGGGCAAAAGCAGTGTTCGAATTTCACTGGTTCTGAATCAATGTTTACAACTTTTTCACCAATTTCTGTGAACAGCAGTGTTTTCTGGCTACATATTATTGCTAATTATGGTCCTAGTAAGTAAAGGCCAGCCCCGCAGTTACCTGCTTATTTCCTCCATCCTGCAAACTACAAGTCTGCACACTCTTGCTGGAGAAGAGCAAGTCACCCGCTGGTAGATTTCTACCTCCTCAGCACCTCTCAAAGCCTATTTCTGTGTTCAGTTCAGTCTAACAAACTGCTTGGCAGCTGTATCCTTAACTTTGCAATGACTCCTCCAGTTTGCAAACTCAGATTTCTGACTAGCTTACCTGGCCACGAACCTGCTCACTCAGTTAAGTAAAACACACTGTGAGAGGTGATGAGTTGCTACACCCTTACACAAAGGATTCTACACGTGGTTGTGTGTAAGTGTAAGCATACACACAAAACTGCTCTCCTCTGACTGCTGGTCACCACTTCTGTATGCAGCTACCAACTGAGGAAACACCTGTACTTCCCTAATGGAAGTCATCTGAGCCAGGATGAAAAGGTGCATCTGCGTGACCTTTCCAGCAAGTTCTTAGTAATAAGCGCTTTGCACATGAACAAGAACAACAGGAGGAGTTTGATGCAGGAAGAATACGAAGCAGACAGGAAAAGGGAGGTCCCCAGCAGACAAGGAGAAAGAAAAACGGGACATAAACCACCAAATCCAAGTCCATGAACTTCCACAAGCTACGAGAAAAAGAGGCATCAAAAGAAGTTTTACATCTCAATAATAACTAAAATGGTCTTAAATGCTGCAAGGCACTATCATGCAGTGGAATATTTCCTGTAGACTCTTGCAGGATCCTTTCAAGTCTGTATCAAAAAAGATTAGCACATCATCACCATTACATTGCCTCTTTCATTTCTCATTTATTACTAGATCTATAGTAGTACAGAAGCAAAAAGGTAAAACTTCTTCAAAATTTGTTCAGGCTTCCCCATCTGCATTCTCTCATTAACCTCCCACATCTTGTATCCAGAAGTACCATGCCAGCATTTGCTAGCTAACTCGTTACCCTTAAGGCTGACCTTGCTAGACTAAACTTCTCTTAAAAATCTTGAGTCTTATGTGATTATCCCAAACATCATAGCAGAGATTTTTCTAAAATGTTCTAACAGCCTCTGGTAATTCAAGTGTCTGTACATTTGCAATGCTTAGCTCTCCACTGCTGAAGGCCTCCCCTCATTAAATTTATCAATCTTCCTTATCAGCTAGCCAGATTGGAAATGACTAAATAAATATGTGTGTATGTACATGTGTGTGTATACACACACATACACACACGATTTATTGATTTGTCCAAATACCATTAAAGTGTCAAATGTCAGAGGCTTAACTTACAACATTCTTCAATAAAGCAAGCACTGTAAAACACTTTTGTGAACACTTTAAATCACTTTAGACAAGTCTCAGTCAACAAATCTGAGGCACTTATGTTAACTGGTAATCTTTGGGCTGCCTAGAAGGTAAGTAGTTGAAGATGCACAGATGTAACACCAGAATCTTGAAGTACACAGGCAATTACATTCTGATGTGGTCTACGACTGCTTATTAACCAAGGGAAACCCTTCTCATACACTGGGAAGGCCCATCATGCTAGAAAACATGTCAGTGACCATGATGCTAAAGAGATTTTATACTTCTGTAGCCTCAGAGAAACAATGTTTTAGAACTGGCTATACCCAAACTATACTTAACCACTAGTGTTCCCCTAGAGTTAAATTGAAGTTTAATGAGAGCAGAAACAGACACCTGTCATGCCTATGTGTATAAACAAGCTCAGCACTACTATCAGTGAAAATTTAAGTAATTTGATGTTTTAAAATATTTTAAGCCCAAATCCTCCAAAAACTTACTATACTTGGGAGTATATTCAAACAAATTTTACTGACATTAATTTCATGAAACTGTTTCCATCAGTAAGTATTACTCAGTAATGCTAATAAAAAAGAAAACCTATGTTAAAAGTTACCAGGAACCATTTCTAGAAAAATGAAGCAGAAAGCGACAAACAATGGGAGGAAAAAGTAAATGCAACTGGACTGAGTATAAAACAATGGCTGGAAAAATATATATTCAAGAGACCATTCTTTTCAAGTCTTGGAACAAAGTGATGTGTAGATAAGTGCCAAAAGAATATGCATACCATGACTTCACATACATCCTATTAAAAACAAATTGTGAGGTAAAACAGTAGATGAGCGCCTCACGTGCAGAAAAGTCTTCACTGCCAGCTAATACTAGAAATTCAAGACAAGAGTTTCTCACTTAACCTTTAAGAACAGCTTTGCTCCTCCCCCTCTACTCCTCCAGCCCGCTTGAAAACAGTGTTACACTTGTCCTGTATTTTTCCTCAAAGTACCATGTATGGCAGTTCTCAGACATGTTCAGTTATCTCATTCCTGGAATTTTTATGGACTCTTGTACCATTTCTATGTAATGTCTTCTCACGTGCTACTGCGCTGTCACACACCAGCTTTGCCTGTACAGCAGAGAAATTCTGCCTTGTAAAAGCCCACAGGCCCGGCACCAGGCCCTGCCACAGTGGGGCAAGCATCCACAGGCACAGAGGGAAACCTGCAACCAGAGAGGGCATTACGGTGTGCTCCAGCAGACCCCTGCCCAAACTATGGTGCAGATCTGTAAAGCAGGCCTTCCAGACTGCTTCTCAGGTTCCTGAACTACATTAATGAAGTAATACTTTATGTGGGAGCGAAAGAGTACGACTAATGCGACACACGCACACACATGATCCAAGGGCACCGTTTCAATCACTTGCCTGAAGAGCTACTAAGCTCAACTTAGCTCTAAGCAACTGAAGTGGAAATACGTTGACAGGATCTTTGATGCTTTTGGTTTCAGACTCCATTTCTTGTAAGCAGTGATCTATGGCAGTCACCTCATTACTTAAGGTTTTTCCACTCCTCCAGGAGTCACAGACCCTTAGTCAAGCACATATGGGCACATGTTTCAGCTGCCTAGAAGTGGCGATGGACAAGTCATTAGTGAATGTTGTATACATTAACATACACAGATGTCCTCAACCTACCTACTTATTTTAAAAAGTCCGTATTTTTACTGGTATTACAGTTAAAAACAGTTAATGCTTGTCTTTGCAGTATTAAAAGTGGTCTAAAAATAAACCCATTAAAGAAAACTCTCCTTAAAATATCTCTAAAACCTTTGCTTCTTACCTACCACTGAGGCAACAACCCCCCCGATAAGAGAATTTCTTCAAAGCCAGTAACTACCTAAGGAGAAAAGCAATGGTTCTGCAATGATTTGCAGCCCTGTAACATTTTCATCTCCATAGCTCATTCTTTGCCTTTTTAATTACAGAAAGAGCTGCCACATTATTTACACTTTGTGACATGCTAGTTTATATAATTTCTAAGCTTTTAATTCTCAACATTCTCAACCTACCAGTCACCAATATAAATTCATGTAAGCTACAAATATATAAATCAATGCAGGCGTGAGAAGATTCTCTAAAAATATGTACTTAAAACCTTACAAGTGTTACCACATTCCAGAGCGATCCTCTTGTCAGCCAGCAATTTTCCAGCTTTTAGGAAAACTTAGCCTGTTTTCCCAATAATTAATTACCCCGGTATTATTACCACTCCCCAAATACACACGCCTCCTACAGTCCACCTTAATGCTGACCTTGCAAACTAACACAGTGTATTCCCCAATCAATGTTAGCAACTCAGTAATATATCTCTTTTTTTTTTTTAAGAGGCTGAAGTTATGAAGGTTGATGCTATTACTTTTTTGGTTGCCATACATATATATATTTTGTACAATACATTATATTTAAGCTTCAAGCTAGACCAATAAAGTACTTCAAAGTAAGTAATATGAGGAATTGCTCATAATTTCACTGTCAAGCTTTTGCCAGAATGTAGGAATAAAAACATATTGTGTGAGAAATCTAGCCAGATAGTGTGCTAAAATAAAGACAATTGTAAAGTGTGGAAAAAATAAAGACAATTTGCTCAAAATAAATATATTTTTTAAAAAATTAAAAGTATTAAAAACATTAGTTTCCAGTAAAAGGGACTAAATCAAAGAGTAAGACAGCACAAGTAATGTTTTGAGGGTTTGCTGGGTTTTTTTTCCCCACAGTATAGCATTTCAGATCTACCAAAAATTTGGGAAAGTTAAAAAAAATAAAAGAAAACCAATGGGAGAGAAAGCACAATTATAGAAGACACCCTGTGACATCAAACCTACACTGATCTTAGTTTGAACATAACTGAACATCCACAAGAAACAAGTACCTCTTCACAAAAACAGCAGTGAAAAGTAAGATTAAATTTACACAGTAACATAATAAAGAGGCTTCAACAGTAGATGGCTCCTGTTCTTCCTCCCTATCTCCCATGACTGAGAAAGTTAAAAATAGGGGCTTCCGTTTCCTTAGATTATTTCGCTTTAAACTTTCCTAGAGCCCTGAAATTAGCTACTTTGCCAGCTTCCTACATTTGTGTTAGAAGAGAAGGAGTGTTAAAAACACGCTTCCATTTACAGCAACTCAGGAAACCGACTTCTGTGGTTTGCATTAGTGTTGTCATTATTTGTAAACGGCAAAGCCCTCCGCAAGTCATAGGCGTCTCTTCCAAAATTTCCCTTTGGATATTGCTCACCCTTTGCACCACACAGGAACATATTTTGGGGTTAATCTTCTGTTCTTGCATATTTTTCTATATTTATGCATTCCTTTGCAGTTGGTAAACACAGATATTTTCAGTGCACAGCATTTCCCTATACCCAAGAGCAGCTCCAGTATGACAAAGGAGAGCTTGAGAGATGCAGAAAGTCAGCTTCAGCTTCACTCCCTTCCTCCCCTCACCTTCGAGGAAGTTGGAGGTGCAGGAAGCCTCTAACTTCCACCAGAGTGGCCCCAGCTGTGCAGATCCATATTTTAAGGTCAGAAGGAACCACTGTCATCATCCAATTGACCTCCTGCATAATACAGGCAACAAAACTAGCACGGAGTTCTTGCATCTAGCCCAACATCTCATGGTTGACCTAGAGCATATTTTCCATAGTTTTAAGTGCAGTGTTTGTTTATATTGAAAAAGATGTACATCCCGGAGTATCTGAACTGTTCATCTGGAAGTACTGCGTATCAACAAACAAAAAGTAGCAGGTATCCAAATACCACTGTGGTATAAAGTTGTATCATCCAGGCATTACTATAATGGAGTGCCACCCATTCATTAGGAAGTCTGGTATGCTTCATTAGGCACTGCCTCATTAGGCAATTTTTTGATTGCTTCTAAGTCTGCTAGACTGAAGTCGTTCTGGCTGAGTTCTCCCTCCTGAGGGTGTGCCTCACTCTCAACTCTTGTGAGAGCTTTCAATTAAAACAGCTCAGCTATTTGAAACAAAGCAGCAGAGGAAAAAATGCTGTCCCTCCCCACCCCTGTGCTACAATTCCTACAGCAGTCTCCCAGATAATCTCTACTAGGACCTGAATTTTTTAGGTCTCGTACTATCCCCATGGAAAAATGTTCAAGTCTGGTCAGGCACAGGGGACTGGAAGAGGGGGAATACTGCTGCACATGCTCAGCATAACTCTGTGAAGTAGGGAAACCCTGTTCCTTGAGATTTAATCTCCACTGAACATGCACCAGCTTCCCCAGACCTCTCCTAGCTACACACCCACTCAAACGCCATGTACCAGGACACCGCAGGGTTTGCTCCAGCCACATGGAGCAGCTCCAGAAAAACATTTCCAGTACAACCCCATTCCCTGTATTCCAGGAAAAGGAGACTAGGAAGCCAGTTTCTCCTTCCAGTCTCCATGCAATCCACATTAGCACCTGAAAACCACGGAGAAAAAGAAGAAAGCAAGCACACTGTGATACAGAAGGAGAAGCAGCATGGAAACCAGGTGCTGGAAGAAGAGGAGGTGGCAATCAGAAAGCACTAAGTGCTGGAGGGAGGCACAGACAGGGAATGAGGGTAAGGACTAACAGCAGAGCTGGAGCAGAGGGCACTATCTGGGAGCAGTGTGATCTGGCCACAGCCTAACCAACAGGATGGGGAAAGGCAGGACCAGCCAACGATGCTGCCACAGCTCAGTTCTGAACGTGGCTCTGTTCTCCCCTGTGCACTCCAACTGTACTACAAACTCCATGGGAAGATTTGGACAAAAGCTGGATTAACAGCTTGGTATCAGTGAACCAGAGAGATCCCTGTGGTCCTCAAACATGCCCCACTGCCTAAACTGCACAATCCCATCATTTTACAGCGCTATTGCTTCTGACACTCACCTGATCATACAGTAAGGTAGCAGGAAGTATGCTTCAGCTCGCTGGAAATGCAAAAAAGTAATGGGGAAGGGGAAAAGCCATAATTTGGGGGTTTTCATGTGGTTATTCAATGGAACCTGTTTGCTCTCAGAGAAGCAAAAAAGGCAATGTAGGGAGGCAGGAGGTGAGCAAGATCTGCGGTTCACAAAAAGCTGTCAATCCAACTTGCAGCGTACTACAGGTACACACTAAGCTTCACTGCCTTTGCAGGGAGATGAATAAAAAAACCCAACCAAAACCAGAATGTAGCAACAGAAGTCAGTTTCACAATAACAAGAACACAGACCTTAATCCTGACATTTTAGAATGCATCTATGTTTGGCTATGCAATTTTAAAAAACATGGAAGAAAAAAAAAAATATATGCATCACAGAAGTATCTCAGTTAGAAGCACTTCTAGGCACCAGGATCCATATCTTCAAGAACCTTCTGAAATTTGGGGAAAGAACAAAGCTTATTTTAAAAGTCTGATTCTTTTCTGAGAAAGTCAAGTATACAGCAAATCAAAAGTCAAACCCTCAAAAGCACTTTTGGATATCCACTGCTAGGCAATGGCCCCCAGGAACAGTGATCCCCAATACAAAACCCTTTTATCAGCAATGAAGGAAGTGAAGACCTAACCACATATGAATTTGACAAGGATAGCGTTTGGAAACCACCTAATCAATCCACTTATCTGTTACAATTGGTTCAAAAGAACAGCACATACCGGGAGCTACTTAGAAAATAATTAGATTTTCATAAAGGAAATTAACTACTAAAAGGAATGTAATAACTGATTGGCCAAAAAACATTAAAAGAAAGGTGTTGAAAGGGAGACAGCTACTGTGTTTTGGCACATCTTCAACAATATGCTCACTAAACCCCTATTTTTTGATATAACTTTAATTAGAATCACCCAGCTTCTTTTTCTCAAATAACATCAAGTCTATCTTTAAAGCAGACAGCATTTGCGTGCAACAACAGGAAAGCCACAAAGATATCAGAAATTCAGATTAAATTATTTCCAGGAGTAGTGGAAGGACAGATAAAATTCCACTTCTCTTCGGAATGTAAGTCTGACATATCTGAAATCTACGCTCTTCTCAGTGCTATCAGAAGGGACTTAATGTTTCCTTCACTTAAAATACAGAAAACTACTTGCCCACAGAAGTGATATGAAACCTTGTCAGAGCAACTGTCCCCTGCATTTCACAGCCCTTTGCATTACTAGCAGAAGTAGCATCTTATTTTTTCCTTTTCTTTAATTCTAATTTACCTACTTTCTTCAAAATTATTTCTGGGAAGACCTATCCACCAATGGGTCCCTCTCAGCCCTTGCGGCATGGATGGTAGAACTGTCTTCTGGAGATGGTCAGCAAAACCTGAGACAGGTTGCAAACTTTCCCCAACACTACCACCTCTTTCTGATTACTGAAAGTGCTACTGATTCAATCTCCAAGGCAAAATACCTGCAGATTTCAGAAGTGCTGTAAGCCTTAGTTGGTTGATGAGCAGTGCTTCAGGAAAGCCAGTGAAAGGAGAGCATGAAAGCCAGAACCACGATTACTATACCAGACAGCCAATGTGCACTGAAAACTTTGTGACTAAAGTCTGCTTAAGAGACCAGGACTACAAAAACTTACCACCAACTCCTCCAAGGCTGTTAGGAAACCCAAACGAACTGAGAAGGAAATGATGGCACACGGGAAGGCAGGGGAGCATACAGGCATGACAGGAAATTCCCAGAAAAATGTGGTAATGACTCTTACGCACTTACTCTGCTCCACACATTTTCATGTTGTATCATTTTCTAAAAACCTTCTACTATTACCCATAAAGCAAGATGACAGCCTCTCATAAGACAGCTGTGGAAAAAGAAACAGGCATACTCCCTCTTTCCTCCCCCATCTTGTACTTATGCCACACCGAACAACTCATTTGAAGAAGAGATTTTCTCACCATTTCCTAGACAGCCGCTGCTGCCAGGAAAGCCTGTCTTCTGCCTTCACCCTTCATCTAGTTTCCTTTTTCAGGTCTTACCTCCCCATAAGTGAACTCAGATGTTCACATACATCGCTGCTCTCTGCTCTTCCCACCATTAAATCCACAGGATTCTTATTCACAGGATTCGGATTTTCTGATTTCATACTGCCACAGCACTACAAGGAATTACTGGAGATGACAGCTGTCAGAAAAGCAAAGTTCTTCGGTCTGTCCCTTCCCTACTCAGCACCAAGGTTGGAAGCCTGATCCTAAATTCTTAAAATCCTCAAGAAGTTAACTTCCTTGACAATTTGCACTCAAATTCTACAGTACAATGAAGTTACCACCAGTTAAATAAATGATCATCCTGCATTCAATCTATTCCCTCCTCCTCCCCAGTTAACAAGGTATTTTAAAGCACCATTCATTCAGCAGCACTGCTTCTCAGCCTATGTAACCACCTTCAATATCCTTCCAGAACAGCCTTCTGATGCAGGGAGCCTCACCGCATGCCCAGTTAAATCCTGTTGCTGTGATACATTTTAATGGAAGCCTAAATTTTACAGATGACTGGTCTAGACCCCCTCCTTGCCTCTGGCCACATATTGAGCAACGCATCTTACTCACAACGAGTTAATGCTTTTAATTCCTGCAAAAGTTAGTTTTATGGAGACGACTAATTTCCCTAACTCCTCGCAGGAAAGAAGCAGCAATAAACACACTAATTTAAGACACCAGTCAAGTACCAAGTTGAATGCTGATCTGGAGAAGAACACTGATCCAACCTCTCCCTACACCCCACCCCACCCCCCCCCCCAAAAAAAAACCCACAACACCTTAAACTCTAAGCCAGAGGGCAACGTGCAAGGTAGCACATCAACTATCCAAGACATCTCTAAAGCACAGCGCTTTCCAAGGCAGCACTACAGCCATGCTAAGGCCAGACATCCATGGACACAAGCACATTTCTACTGATTGACTCATCTGTAACTTCTCAAAATCCCAGCAAACACATAAAAGGGGCACTATTCAGCACTTACTTCTTCCCAGAAAATGAATGCTGACAGCAGCAATGGATAGGATGGCATCGCTGTTGCCATAATATAAATCCAGAATACTTAAAAGGGTAACACACAATTTATTGACAACTGAGCCAAAATGATTTCACAATGTAACATTTTATGCGATCCAAGAACAGTATAAAAGTAAACAAAAATGTTTAAAGAGCTCTTGTATACAGCCTCTAATTGCTTTTAAAAGGAAAACAAATTACACAAATGCTATTTTCAATAGCAGCTTGTCTAATACGTGGTTTAATTTAACAGGTACTAAAGATAGTGTAAGATACTGTAAGCATGGACAAGTTCTTCTGGCAACTTTTAACATCCAAACTTTAATGTTGGGGGAAAAAAAAAAATTGCCTTCAGAGATCCAAGATTAACCTTATTTTTACTTCTCACTTCCTTCAAAAGTAGGCATGAAAATGAACTCACCTTGTCCTCAGTAAACAGCTCATCCTTGTGTATTTTGTACAATTAAGCCCAGTACAGTCTTCCACTGTTTTGAACCTACACCACTTGGATCTCCAATGTCCAAAACAGAACTACAAAAGCACTCTCAAAACACACCTTCTAGATCACACATGTGCTTCTCCATGCACACTCACATTAACTGCAGAAATTACTCTGTTGCCTTTATACTGCTGTTAATCACAAGCTTTTATGTGTAAATTTTGAATGCACCAAAAAAAAAAAAAAAATCAGAAAAATGATAAACATCCTTTTTTAGCACTTCCTCCATCTTCCTTTCCTGGATGCACACAAAAACCTTCTCTTCTGGCAGCACTGTCAGCCACCCCAGCCCTCCAGAGCTGAGGGCAGTGGGCTCCTATGCAAGGATGGCCAGCCCCAGCAGTGCCTTCCGAGCACCACACCGGCTGCCGTCACTGTGCTGCCCCATGGCACGCACCCCTTGAGCTGGTTTGAGCACACAAGAATGGGACACAGCTCCCAGCTCAGGAGCTAGCACAGGAGCAGCATATGCTCACAGCTTCAGGATGCAGTGTTGGAGAGGAGAAACTGAAGGGTTACTTGACACTTACTTATAAATACAGGTCTTTTCTATTGCACACCATGAATAGTCACACGCCTCTTATTAATTTCCAAAATATTCTGATGACCTTACAGCTACTGCTTTTGCCAAACAAAACCACCACAGGCTAAGCTGCCAGCCATTCTGTACTGTGGGGGACACCTACTACTTGCCCCCATGAACCTAATACAAAGATGACTTTTAATTCCAGCTACATAGCTAAGACACAGCTTAACAAATAAGAGAAAGGACATCTGCAGAAAATGAAAGACATTGACATTTATCGTATTGTGCTTGGCAAGCACAACTGTAATATGAAGACCTATAAACACCAACAAGTTTTAAGGCTCCTTAAAAAACATTATACTTACTGCCTTTGATAGCAAGGTAGAAAGGGGCTGGGGCGGGATGAGGGAGAGACACAACACGCCATTCCATTCTCAAACCAAGCTTGCTCACTGCTACATTTCTTCCCCGATGCCATCAGTAAAATTTTATTTGAAATATCCAGGAAAGGTAATAAAGGATTCAAGAACTGAGTTCTTCTGCCTTTGGAAGGCTGTTACTGAAAGTGTTGGAGTTATCACAGATTTTAGGAAGGGTTTTACAAAGAAAAAGAATGAACATTACCAAACAAAGCCAAAAAACTAGAACTGAATCTTTACATTACTCATTTTATTTCTATTCATACACTCACATTATTCATTTATAATCTGAACACCACACTTAAGAAATAACATAATCAGTACCCATCTGAACACCACACTTACAGGGAATTTAAAAATAACAGTACACAAAAGAACATGTGGCAGAACACAGAACCCCAATCTCTCTAAACCCAAACCAGTACCACTGAACCATACTCTCACATTCACTTTGGAGAGGCAAAATTAAAATATGCAAACAACATTTCAAAACAGCTAGGGGCTCAGAAAAGGCATTGCAGGAACACAGCTAGGAGATAGGACAACAAATCTAAAGCAGGATTTTGGAAGACTGGGAAGAAAAAGGCAATTTTCTATTTCTATCAAGTATTTGAAGGAAAAAAGAAAAAAAAGGGAAAAAAGTGATTTAATTGTCTACTTTGAAGGTTCAACTTATCCTTCCAAACAGCTATTTTGAGTGGATTATATTAGAAATCTTCCTGAAGTCATGGCTTTATTTCAATGATCTTTGCTTAAGATAACTTTATTATATACAAAATGCTATACTCCTGCATTTTATATATAATGCTACTCCTGTCTACACAGGATGTTCCCAGCAGACCCAAAGCAGCTCTGCCCTGGCTCCCATGCACACAGCTCCCAGCCTACACAGGGCTTGTTAGCTCAGGTTTAACCACAGCCACCTGGCTCCCGACCAGCTCAAAGCACGAGCCGAATTTGCAACATAGCATTTAGACACAACTGAGAGCGTCTCATAATGAAATTGCTTACTCACTTTATTCACCTCACTTACTTCATCTAGTGGAATAAACTACTCACCCATATTGCTACATGAAGAGCATTCGCATGGAAGATCGAGGGCCCTGCTGATTCACACCCAACCTTACTGAACTCCAGCTTTTCCAGGTGGAAAAATCTGTGCTTAATGAAGGTCAAAAACCCAAGTGAACAATCTTTGCCAGCAGTGAAACCAGTGGTACCCACTAGCCTTGACAATATTTCATGCAATAAATCTCCGATCCTTATTAAAAAAGCCCAACTACTAAGAGGCTCCAGGAGGTACATTAATAGCAGATATCCCACTGATAAACCTTCCACAGGGCTCTGGATCCCTACTCAAGATAACTCTGTTCACACATACAGGAAACCAAACCTAAAAACCAGGCAGTGTGCCACAGGCAATGGAGCCCTAGAGCTGCACTGCAAACCCCAGTCTGTCTAATGCTTTCAATTTGGAGGGATAATACACCCACTGCACACACAACCCCCCACAGAATGACTGCATTCCAAACCTGTACCACCAAGCCTGGCATGCTAATCTCAAAATGTGTTTCTGTTATTTATTAGGTAAAAACATCACTTGTTTTTCAGATATCAGCTTCTGTTTCATTGACTGGCTACTACTAAAAGCTAGCAGACTGTAGGGGCATAAAAGAAAAATAAATCGAGGACTTGTAGTCCCATCTCCTATAACAATATGGATATATGAATTTTATTTATAACAATATTAATTGACCTATTGTCTATTTGGGTTTTATTCCACTGATGGGTTTTCCAGTTTTAGGGAAACTCCCTACATAATTCAAGCACCTCTGACAGCTAATGAAAGTAGGAGGCCTAGTAGAAAGGAAGAAGCCCATGTTTAGACCTAATCAGGCATCAGAAAATCAGGAGCAAGCAAGTACTCCAAATGCAAGACAAAGAGCAATGGGCGAAGCTTTCACCTTCCGAGACATCAAAGTCCATCAGCTGTAAGGCACAAATCCACAGGATTTGTCCACCAGACTTCATTAGTTCTGGTACTCAGGGAAATACCCAATTTCTACAAGGGGTAACATTTTTCATGTAACATCTACTGCAAGCTTCCAGAGCACATCAAGCTCTGTACCCTGCAAGGCATCTCCCTGCCCTACCCTACACATTCACGTGCAAGCTACCCAAATATTTTCCCTTCCAAATGTTATTTTCTTTAAAAATACATTAAATATTTCCTTTAAAAATCCACAGCTAGTCCTATTTATGTGACTATTTGCTGGGTGGACCAAAGTTAGATGCTAAGCTGGAAATACCGTAACAGCTGAGTATTTTAACTGGCAACACCCTTGTAATGACATGCCTGTGTGTCATATCAGCTACAGACTCAAGTTTACAAATCTGACATCCCCCAGCTTGAAAATTTAATTTAGCAGGTTTATCAAAATTTCACACAGAGATTTTTGCATTCCAAAGACCCAAGAGCATCGTGCAAAGGGTATATTCATATTCCTGAGTCAGATGCTTGTCAATAATTATCTCAGTGGCCAACTCAGGTCAATACACTACCCCTCCAAAACTAGATATAACCTTTGTGCCAGGCTATAATTAATCTGACAGTAATTTTTCTGTAAAATAGAAAGCTAAAGGGGAGGTCATATATTGTTTTTAAACACTGAAATTTTATCTATTTCCAGATAAAAATCAACAGCCTTATGACCTGCACCATTCTACCAATACAGGTGTGAGCTACTTACCTTAGCAGCGTTATATAAGGAACTTGTCCTACATAAACATAAACAGCAATTCCTTCTGCATCTAACACTGCTGGGTTTGGAAGATTTTTTTTTTTTCCTCAAAACTTTGAAAGCAAATTTAGGGCGATACATAGGAAAATGCTGTTCCTTCTTCCTTAACAGAGGCACCACTAGATCCATCCAGAAGAGGCAGGTTGATTCCCTATTTGAGTTTTTCCTGATAGTTTGTTGCCATATTTTGTAACTTGAACTTTGCTGAGGTTTATTTTGTTGCCTTTTATATATGTAACAAGAAGGGGGATAGCGGGAAGAAGAGAAGGAGAAATGAGGTAAGGCTGGATTCAGTAATCCAGTAGATAATGGGAGTCTTGATTAAAAATATTTCTCCTGATTAAAAGTGACCCACCCATGAGAATCAAAGAGATAGGAATTTGGAAGCATGCCAGTTCATACAATAACTATGTTTATTTGTCTTAATAAATATTTAAGAAACATGACTTGTGGTATTTGATAGAACTGAGCCTGTGGTTAAAAGGCCTCTCTCCATGACATAAGCAAATACAATCTATCCTCTTTATTTGTCCGACTTCTCTTCAACATTCAAGGCTAATCTAAGTTTCAGGTCAGGAAAAAGACTGCAGTCTATCATTTTAAACAAACCATTGTAGTAAAACGTGAACAGGAAATTCCTAACTACACTGTTCAAAGAACAATGATTAGAAAAACAATGCTCGCTCACAAAGGACAAGGAGCCCACGAACTATCACAGGACAGTTTGGGTGGAAAAATCAAAATAACTTTTACATAGTTATGCTGCCTGTGTTTTCTCCCCCTCCCCTGCTGCCCACCACTCCCCACCACGTTCTCCCCACGGGGGTCAGGGGTCCTTCAGGCCTTGGAGGGGAAGACGCCTTGGGAGCTGAGGCAGGGAGAGAGCAGCACATACTGCTCTGCCTGATACCTTGGAAATATCCGGCCTGCGGGAGTTAGTGCAGGCATGCCATTCATTCCACAACATATAAATGCCCTCTTTAGAGCCCCATCTAAGCAGGAGTTTCATTTGGATTTTGAGGCACAGGTCTGCCTTGTTTTTCAATAAGCTGCAAGCTATTTTTACCATCAAAAAAAAAACCCCAAACCCACCCAGCATTTTGAAAGCATGCCTACCAGCATACAGAGAGTGGATAAAATGGGTAAAATATGGACTCAAGGAAAATTTCCTGTATTACCATTCTAGCCATCGCGCAGATTTCCCTCTCAACCCTCCCACCCCCAAAAAATTCCCCAAAAATAAGAAACAAGAACCTAAACCACAAAATCCCCACCAAAACTTGAGGATTTTAAATTCTATCAACTGCAATATCCTAAAATGTTCAGAAATTCTATCAAAGTACTCTGAAAACTATTTGGAATTTATTCTCATAAAAGTCTGGACATCTGACCATCTTCACGAACAGGGAGGAAAAAAAATGTGATCCTAATTTTAGACAGAAATCACAGTAAAAGGGAGCTTTTTATTTCTTTTAAGAGCCTATTAATCTGTATATCATCTCAGCAAAGCTTTTTCTTTATATACTCTAAAAATACCTGGATACATGTATGAGTACTAAAATCTTCGCCCACTTTGACAAATAAGCTTTGGAGCACAAACATAAAAGACCGGAGTCAGGAAAACGAACATACAATCTCAAGAGACTTGCATTTTAAAGTACACCATTCTTGGACTGGGGGGCAGGAGAAAGTTTCCACATCCAGGACACTATCCAGAGTTTTAGGATGTTCCTAATTGAGCCAGAATTTTGACACAGAGTAATTTATTTTTTAAAAAGGACAGAAAAGCCTTTTATAAATGTTCCATATATTCTAAGTGTAAAGAAAAGAAACTTCTGGTTGTGATTAAGGTAAAAAATAAACACAATTTTCTTTATCAACTGACTTCAGAAAGAATAAAACAAATATCTGAAGAATAGGGTGGGCAAACGGTCCTCTGTTCAAGACTTCAAAAACCCAGATGTTCACATACCATACATAATTACACAAAGGAGGTATTCCAGAAATTACAGTAAGTTTTAATGATAAAATGATGCAGCTGTATTTTGAGACAAGAAACAAAACGATTTAAGAATTCTGAACCCCTTACAAGTAAAGCATTAGAAGAAAAACCATTATATTGCCTTTCGGACACTATTTCCAAAAGAATAGGGTAATGGCCAAAAAACTTTGTACAAGTCAGGAAGTAGCAAGAGAAAGTCTTTTAACTGGGGAATCCAAACCGAGTCCTGGTCAACAGCAATGAAAGCACTGCTATGGCCTCAGACATTGTGAAACCCCACAGAGGACGCGGCTGGCTCCTAGCAGGCACCTGTCCAGAAAACAAGATCAGCTACATCATCCTGTTAGCGAACAGAAGCCCTGAACAGGCATGGACAGATCTACAAGATTACTCCCAGAAGTAATTTACCTAAAACAATATTACAGCACTCAGGTACTAGAGAGTTCACTCTGCACCTTTCACAAGCGCTACACACAAGGTATTGGGTATTTCAGTGGAAGAAGTTTACAGAAATGGACTGCTTTCCATAATCACTGGAGCTTTATCTAGCCTTTAAGATTTCCAGAATACCGTAACAAATCTTATGAATGTTTAAAATATATGTATGAATCTATCTTCATCCACATGAACCATCTGGTGTTTTGCCTTGTATTAAGTCACAGAAAGGCAGCCTATGACCTGACAGCATAAAAACAGATTTGTAACTAAGCTCAATGAAATGTTCAAGTTTGGTTTAGATGCCTTTCTGCAAAACTTCAGGCCTTTTTTTTTTTTCTTTCTTATAAACACATGACACTCTCCTAGAAGAGAAAAAAGTTGGGGTATCAAAAATTGTTCCAAAGATCTCACAAGCTGTTTCCAAAAGTGCATTAAAAATGAAGGTAGCTAATAATTCCCCAAGATGCCCTTGAACCCCTAAGAACAGAATCACTGCAGAGAATCAGGAGGCTCTGAGTGCCATTCACAGCCAATGATAGGAAACACTACTCTGCTTTTTCTTCTTTTAAAAAGAAAAAAAAACAAACCAAAAACCCAACCAACACAACACCCAGTCATGGCTCAACAAATCTTTACCAACAGCAGCACTGAGTCTATAGCTGTAAGAAATCTTATAGCTGCCTGAAATGCCATGTGATGAAGTGACATTGCAGAAACATGCACATACTCCCACCTGGATACCTATGTTTGGATACCTGCTCACTGACTGAAAGGCCTTTTGCTCTGAAAGCCTTCTATCACCTTTCACTGAAGAAACCTGTAACACATCTCCAAAGTTTCATAAAAGCACATACAGAAGACTATTAAGACAAAGACAACCAGGAAGAAGCAGCTTATTTTACAACAGGAAAAAAATTCCTGGAACTGGAAATACAGCATATTCATAGTACCATCAATCAATCAGAATCCAAGAGTCAGCCTGATCATTAGCTTCTCAACCTTTTATTCCAAAAATAGGCTAAAGAGAAAGGTTTTAAGAACAAAAGAAATAAAATTAAAGGGTTTATTTCACAATTTCTTGGAAAACCATTTGTAGCTATACCCTTTAAAAACCCAAAACAAACAAAACCAAAAAAACCCCAAACAAAAAAAGATTACAACTTATTACTTTAACACTGCTTAAGACAACTATGTAAGGTTCAGCACTTTTTTTTTCCCCTCAGCATCATCATCTTGGACAGAAATAACTAACACACTTAGAGAACGTTAATCATGCTCCACACTGGGGATCAATTCAAAGGGACTTAGCTGAAACTAGCTGTCCATTCAGATCAAAGAAAATGCTTCTGAAATTCAGTGCATTGCATGGTGTAACAAGAAATCAAGAAGGCACACGAGGCTCTCAAAGCCAGAGAACTATGAAGTACAAACAATGCAAAAGAGGGGATCAGGACAAGCCGCTGGATCTTGTTCCATCTCTGTACATGCTCCCCTTCACTAAGGCAAAAATCTTCAGAAATCTGTTATTTCTTAGACTACTACATAGGTACATTGTACTTTTAATTAATACAGGTAGCCAGAGAGTCACTTCTTTGTGAAGTCCTAGCTATAGATAAGTATATTAAAATACTGGACCGACCATGCATGCATTAAGCTGCAGTTTCCAGGGGTGAGAGGTGGTTTGTTGGGGGTTTTTTTTGTTTGTTTTGGGGGTTTTTTTCACAAAAGTTCATCCTCCTGATGACAGGAGATTTACTCCCAAAGTTCCCCTAGAGCCAGCACAAATTGATGGTTAACCAGTTCACATGTAAAGTAACACTGATCCAAAAGCACCTGACCATTTTTAATTAAAAGGTTTCTGCTTTCCTTTTGAGGAAAACAATTTTTAAAACCTCTGTGAAACACGGAGATTTAATCAAAATTATGCCTTTTGCCACACTGATAACACAGAAGCATCAAAATCAAACTGTGATTAAGTAGTAGGCTACAATGGATAACCAAAATACTTCCAAAAGACAAATTCACTGTCTGAAGCATTATCAAATGAAGAAACTGGAAGCTTACAGTCGTAGGTATATTTCAGGAAGGACTGTATTTGATTACTCCGAGGAATCTTGAGACCCACAAGGAATTAGACCATCATTTCAAAGGAAAGTATTTTTAACCATCTGTTCTGCAAGCTGTTACAAGTAAACATTTTTCTAAACAAATAATTCTATAAATTAATTGGCCCAACTGAGCAGCTACATTAAAGACAGAAGTGGAATTCAAATGTCCGTGCAGAGTCTTGAGCACATGGTGCCTATTTATCAAAAAATCTCAGTACACCCATAACCACAAGAGCACCAGCAAGTTTTCCCTTGAATAAACTATGACTTGGCAGAAAAGCAAAGACAGGACAACTCAAAGCAAAGTAGCATACACCTTTTTTATTATCATCACTCAGTGTACTTCAGAGGTAGAAATATTCATAAAGTCCAGGCTGAAACATGCATAGATGTGGGCTGAGAGAGTTGGGCTTGCTCAGCCTGGAGAAGTGAAGACGCCGGGAAGACCTTATTGCAGCCTGACAGTACCTGAAGGGCCCTACAGGAAAGCTGGAGAGGGATTGTTTACAGGGGTGAATGGGTTTAAAGTAAAAGAGGGTAGATTTAGATTAGATATAACAAAGACATTTTTCACTATGAGGGCAGCAAGGCACTAGTACAGGCTGCCCAGAGAAGCTGTGGCTGCCCCCTCCCTGGCAGTGTCCAAGGTCAGGTTGGATGGGGCTTTGGGCAGCCTGGTCTAGTGAGGGAGGGTGTCCCTGCCCGTGGCAGGGGGTTGGAACTAGATGATCTCTAAGGTCCCTTCCAATCCAAACCAGTCTGTGATATGAATATACATCCTCTTCAGTTGAATTTTGACGTATTACCTACTGCATTTCCAGTCTTTACAAGGATTTCTAATTATGTTTTAAATTCTATAGAGGTTAGTTATGCTTTCTCTGGCTCATAACCTGATGATTACCATTAAGTTTTGTTAGTGATCAATTATAGTATTAGGGACTATTTAGATACTACTAAAATTGATCCATGATCAAACAGCCATGATGTTCATTAAATCAATTTTTCCTGTCTTTTCTGGTTAACTTATTCTGAAGTCTGGGGTTCAGGGATTTTTACCCATGCACTGTACCCTATCTTTCATACTGTGAGTCTTAGGCTTCTCCAAAAGAAGTAATCTGGAGGAAACAGAAGTATTTAAACAGTAATTTCCAAATACATGCAATACTTTCTCCATCTACTAATTAACCCCACATTTAAAAACAAAATACCCAAACACACACACCTCCCCCAACAAAAAAAAAAACTAACAAAAAAGCCCCAACAATGGTAGTTTACTTTTTATTCTGAAATTCCCTTTTAAGCATGAGTGGAATTGCTGTTCAAGTCAAGTAACTTTGGACTGTTCTCCTTTGAGAAGCGTGTCACAATTTGTTTATGCTATAGAATTAGATAATTATGTAGTACTTCAGCTGCTTTCCCAAACATGGATAAGCCACTCTTTCTAAGAATGCGTTCTGTATTAAGGCTTTGTAAGTCTTATTTTTAGCTGTTTAAACTGTAATCCAAGATAAAATAAATCAAATGTGATATATTATGCATTTTCGGCTTTGATACCAGACTTTGCATTTTGCCATAAAGAACCCTAATTACTGTGTGTGTGAGAAGAGCTTAAGTACAATATAAATCAAAATAGTTTCAACAAGATTGTCCATAGATATTTCATCTTGAAAATAACTCTTTCAGAAAGCTATGAAAGATAGCCTTTGATTTGCTGTTGCTGGTTCAAGGGTGTTGATATCACTGTACTTAATTTTTTGTCCCACTGCCAATTAAATACACTGAAATAGAAAAGTCTTTGAAAACAAAACTCAAAAAAAAAATAGTCACCTCTGGTTTTGATAGTCACTAATTCAGCCCTTGACAGCAATCAGCTCCTTCAGCCAAAAGAACTAACAGTACAGCACAGAATCACCTCCATCCTGCAAACCACAGGGAGACCACCACCATCACTGAATGCACGAGCCTTTCCCATGCCAGCAGGCACACAGAGGCAGAGGGAAAACTCAGCCATCATGCACTATCTATCTGGAGCAAGCCTTGCTAGGAGGCTAGCTGTAGTAAACAGCTGACTCAAAATATTCAATGGGCCATTAAAAGTGACAGATCATGTCTCACCATGCTTTTAGCACACCCTAATTGTACTAAGTCCAAATTAATTTTCCTATCTGGAACAGAATCAAGAAGCGATCAAGACCTTTGCAGCATGGCAGAACAAAGCCTACATCCCCAATCCCTTGCTGTTAATGACTAATTAAGAACTGTGGGATTTATCTCCATGAAATAGCACTGGGATTGGTAGCAAGGCAAAAAAATACATCGGAGTCCCTGTTCTTCTCCACAAGCAGAGAGACAAAAATCTTGTTCACATAATTCAAATATTACAACCACCTCCTCTACAACCTGGCAATTTCAACCTTCACCCATGCAGATTCCTTAAAAAATTCTCAAGTCTCACCATCACAATCTTTTAATGAGTTATGCCTCCAAACACTGGTGACAGACATCTTCCAGGCTCTCTCCCTGCCCCCCCTTTCCCCCAATAGCTGCTCTGTGGACTTTGTATTACCTCAACATGCCTTTTCACACTCCACCCTTGCCCAATTACACCCTATGCTTCTACACCAAACCAAGATCCTCCTTGGAGATCCTCCCCACATCTAGCTGACCTTATACCCAGTTCCCTCCCACACACACCTCCAAGGTACCTCATTGCTGATACCCTCCCCACTCATCAGGTGCCAGACCAAATTCTCTCATGCACCAACTTCTGTCTCTACCACCAATGTGAACACTCAATGCTGACTTCGCCAAACCTTTCATGACTGTTTCCAAGCTGCTGCTGATACCCCAAAATCCAGTCCCCAAGTCAGTTTTGCTGCTTGTAACCCTGTCACTTCTCAGTGGCCAATTCCATGCTGCAAACTGAAAAACTCTCACACCTATTTAATTGACTTCTGTTGGCTCTCTCACATCCATCTTCTGCCTGAGAAGTGAATCCCTTTTCAAATGTAACTTGAAGCTTGTTTGGAGATGCGTTGTTTTACTATGGTGGCATTTTAAAAACCAGTAGTCAGGACTGCCATTCACAAAGAGGATTTACTCAAAGAAGGTTTTAAACTGACTCATCACTTTTGCCTAAGCCAATTCCTTATTGAATTAAACTTAATTGGCGTAAGCCACTTAAATACCCATCTGCCCTGCAGGTTAAGTCAGCTTAGAGAACTAAATCGGCTGAAAACTACCCTCCCCCAAAAGAGACAAATGAAAAACTGCACGGGGAGGGGGGGGCTTTTTTTGATAATATGTCTTACCATAAGGTTGGATGGGCCACCACCAGTACCAGTGCAAGAGAGGGGCAGGACCGCACGGCTGGCGGGGAGGACTCTGCTGCTTTTGGCAGCAGCTAACCAGTAGCTCAAGGGTGCTGTATTGCAAAACCTTGCTGAGCGTGCACGCCGCTCTGCCAGGGCAGGCAGAGAGGTAGGAAAAGTACCTAGAGCGTGTTTTCTTTAGCTGGGTTCTTTCAACCAGAAACACGTTGGAGGTTACTTAAAAGCTGCGATACTGGCTGGATCTGCTGGTGAATGTGAACTGTCACATCTGCAGCAGATAAGATATTCAGGAAGTTCTATTTTTAACTGTAGGCAGAAAAAAGTATTAGTTTTACTTTGTTTCACCAAAATATCAACTAAATGCTTCTGCTTGGCCTCACGTACAGCTTTACAAAGCTCTACTTTCCGGTAAACAGCACAAAATTATAAACCAACATTACATTTAACAGGCATTTCTGTAAAGCCTGTTAACAGGGCTCTGCTATGGATAAATTTCTATGTTTTTTTATTGACTACAAGTCATTTGTTCTTATGTTTGCACAGTGCTGTCACTATATTTACATTCACTAAAAACAGTAAGCTGTTATCTCTCAAACTAAACTTATCACTAGAATCCAAGCCTAACTAGGATTTTTTTTCTCCAGATAACAGAACTTAAAAGCCAGTCCTAGCCTCCTGACATTTCAAATCTTGCATTTTCACATGTGCAGCCTACAGATCCTGAAAAGCAGACGCTTCCCCCCCATACACCCTTTAGAAGGTACATTAATGCAAATACTCAATGTTCTTTTAGCATGCTTGGGGCTGTTTAATGACAATAAATACAACCATTATGCCTATACTGACTCAGATATGTTAATTTACACATACAATAGGAAAGGACCTTCTCCAACAGTTTTGAGCACTGACAACATCCAACAGAAGTGTTTCCCAATTTGTAAGATCCAACTCAGATGTGAAGTAGTCAATGCCATCTCACAGAACCCTTCAAGAAAAAGCCTTCCTAACATCTGCCATCACATTGCTGTAACACACTGAAGTCACAAGTGCTAATTTAGTCCTAGCAGACACACAAATACAAGGCAGGTGTCCACTTTCCTCATCTAATTACTGAAAATACTTCCATTTATAGTTAAAAAACTACACACACAAACCCACCACCTGTAACAAAACATGAAGAAGTTTGACAGCATTTTTTTTGTTAAAGAGGTTGCCATGGCTCAATAGCTGTTTTGATGCTTTAGCACACACATATTAGGTCTTGCAGTTTTATGCTAGCTAAGCTAGCTTTTCAAAGCATATGTGTGTTTTAACCAGTACAAACAATTAAGCAAACCGTAATTCCCTGCTATTGCACTGTACAATGAAAACCGTTCACCTTTAGGAAGAAACAGTGGATGCCTCCCACCTCTACTTTCTGAGACACTGAAAAACTACTAAAAACATTTATAACCCTCAATGACAGGAGACTAAGCACTTATTTTTAACAATGCTGAAGAATTACAATAACACATGAAGGCTCACTTCATATAGGCATTTTCCCAAGAACAGAAATTTGACAAGAAACTAAAAGCTACGTTTTTAGACCTTTATAATCAAAGCACTAAGAAAAAGGGGAGGGGAAAAAGGGCAATGATTTAAAATTATTTACCATGAATCAAACAAACAAAAGGGTCAGCTTGAAAAAACATACCTAATACCAGCTAACATTAATTCTAGGATGCTTGCATCTATGTTCATTTCTAGTCATAAACATTGCCAGGGAATTTGCTCACTATATGAAGTTAAATATTTGCCCGTTTGAAAACCTACCAGCCCAGATGGAGAAAAAAAAAAAAGGGGGGGAGGGGGCAAAAAAAACCCCACATTCTGTGATTCTGTGATATCTCCCTCCTGAAAGGCAGAGTGGTAGATTTGTCATGGTATACAGATACATGTGAAACTTTTAAAACAAATGTCTGCTACAGCATGCCTTTAAAAAGATTACCAAATTATTCTGAACAAGAGCTGAAGTACAAATATGTGCCCAGGGAGGCTTGCAGCCCTTTCCTAACACCATGTGCTGCATGCAGCATGTACTCCCCATCACATGCCAGAAGAGCAGTCCCACCGCTGCACAGCTTTCCCATCCACACTGTGGCTCCATCCAGGCTTGACATTTGCACAGAAAATTCAAAACATCTGGATCTCGAGTATTACTTTATACGAAATGCTTTTAATATAAATTCTATCAAGTCCACTGTATTTACTGCTGACTTGAGGTAATCAAATGATGCAACTGCAGTGACCCAGATGCCTCAAGTGACAGGGTTAAATTGGATTTCTTCTTTGCTGTCTTAAGAGAAACAACCAGATTGAGAAGCTCCCCGCTTTCTAATGAAAGCATGGCTGCTCTGCCAATCGTAATGAGATGTATTCAGCTATATATATTACACATGTAAAATGATATATCATGCAATGGAGACAGTAAAAATAGATGCCATAGACAATGGGATTTCAAGCAATAGCTGACTTGAATTGCTAAAAAAAATAGTAATTGTATAATTTCATCTAGACAGCTAAAGGAGTGGAAAACCTACACCAACATTTAATATCTCTTAGTATTAAGAATGTATCAAATTTCTGATTTCAACCTCTGACTATCAGATATTATTACAAATCTACAACACAAACGAGCTCTGAAGTCTCCAGTATCATCTCTTTTTATGAGCAGCACTCAAACCACTTCTTAAGCACCTCTTCAACTGAATAAATTCAGTTTCTTTTGCTCTCACAGGAGACCGTATTTTCCAGATCCATAGTCACTTTTTTCTCCCCTCCCTTTGGATCACCTCCATCTCTTGTGAGGTTGGCACCAACAACCTAGAGTTAATTTATAAAATCACAGCCAAATTAGTATTTAGAAAGGATTCTCATGTACTTCACAGCGCTCTGACCTGGCCTCAGAGCTGCTCCTCCACACATATCAAATAAGGCAAAAAATATACACAGTAGTAATTTGTCATTAGAAATACTCTCTTAATACAAAATGAGAAGTAGTTAAGCAACTTCATTCTGGAATTTTCTAGTTTTGAGAATTAACATTATCTTGATTTAAGCTTCTTACTTGCAATCTCCTATTAATTTATAAAACCAAACGGGAGAAAGAGGAATCACATTGCGCAGTATCACATCAGCACGTGGGTTGGAAGACCTCGCTTTGCCACTTGCTGTAACAGTGGAAACAATAGTAGCAAGAATGTCTTTGTCCTACCCCACAGAGAGAAGAGGAAAACTGGATAATAAAGACATTTGCTATAAGCAGACAAATCATGAGAACGAGGAGCCCCAAAACAGTTCAGCAAAAAGCAGCCAGCACTTTTGGGCATTTCTGCCCATTATTCACTTGAGTGTTTCTACTCTGCACCCCTACTAGTGACTTTCTCAAACTGACTCCTCCTTCCAAGCCCATTAGCCTTTCCTGCTTACTTCCAGTCTCCACAATTCTGATATCTCACCAGTCCCCTTGCCCAGCACACCTCACACTTCCTGACCCGTCCTCGCACCCACACAGAGTCCTTACACTTCGCCTTCCCCTCTCCACC
Source organism: Porphyrio hochstetteri (assembly GCA_020800305.1). NCBI lineage: Eukaryota > Metazoa > Chordata > Aves > Gruiformes > Rallidae > Porphyrio > Porphyrio hochstetteri. The sequence continues at coordinate 140,135,448 of CM036905.1, forward strand.
CAGGCCCCGCATGCTGCTTTGCGCGCGTGATTTTCTGACCCTGGAGATTCCTCATCTACACTCAGCGCTCCTTTTTCTCCCGCGGGGTTCCCTGCACAGTCAAGAAAAGAGCTGACACCCTCACACCCTGAACCCTCACCAGACCGGTTTCTTCTTACCTGCTTTTCCCTGCCTTACTGGTTTTCAGTCCAGTTCCCCTACTTTTCTCTTCCCAGGCTTCAGGTGCCATCAGCCTTTCTCCCTACTCCTGATTGCTTTGCTTTCCACAGCCTACTGAAATTCCCCCACACACCCCTTGCCCCATCAAATTCCAAGGCAAACCCTGCTTTCCCATATTCCCTGTTTCAACCCACCTTCTCTGAAAGGTCAGGGTTTTCCTCCTGTGGTCAAATTAAGCAATTTTTAGGTCCCAGAATTAAGATGCTGAGGACACAGGACAGAAGAACTCCCTGATTTCAATTAATTTACCAATAGTCCAGCTTGCAGAAACTTTCTTCAAGCACAGCTGCTAACACCTAAGTGTTCATCTTGTCTACACTGATGTTTCAATGCCTCTCAAACTGGCCCAAATGGATGATTTCTCCATGCAAAAACACTGCTACACCTTACAAGTTTAAAATCCAAATCACAGAATCACAAGGTTGGAAAAGACCTTCGAAGATCATCAAGTCCAACCATTCACATCCTAAACTAAACCATATCCCTAAGTACCTCATCTACTCTTTTTCTGAACACATCCAGGGAAGGTGACTCAACCCCCTCCCTGGGCAGCCTGTTCCAGGCCCCGACAACTCTTTCAGTAAAAAATTTTTATCTAACATCCAATCTAAACCTGCCCTGGCACAGCTTCATGCCATTCCCCCTTGTCCTATCACCTGTCACCTGGCTGAAGAGACCATCGCCCAACACTCTACAACCCCCCTTCAGGTAGTTGTAGGCAGTGATAAGGTCTCCCCTCAGCCTCCTCTTCTCCAGGCTAAATCATCCTCAAATAGGATGATTTAAATCATCAGACAACTCACATCAAGAAGCTGAAGGAAACAGTACCTCTCCCCTGGCATGGTTTGAAAAAACCCACATTTTAGCTGAAGTTTCCACATGCAACAAATCTAGCAAGACTCAGCAGCTTTGAAAACTTTTGCCAAACTCCAACAGTTTTGGGTAAGCTCTAATCACTTGAAAACAGTCTAACAAACAGCAACAGTAATAAGATCCTCAGTGCCTCGAGGATCATCAAAATCAACCACGAACAGAGTCTTTCATGTGATCATTTACAATCCCCAGTTATTGACCAGAATCTCCATATGACAAGTGCTGTGCAAACACAAGATAAAAAGGGCAGTTTGCTGCCTTGAAAAACTTACATTCTAGTAAAATAAAAGACAACTACTACTACTGTGAGCTGAAAGCATACACTGAATGGCTCCATTCCGAGATCTACAGGATCTGCTAGACAACTATCTGCAACCTATTAACTACGCACAGTCCACACAAACACGTATCTTCCCCAACCTAACCACTGATTTGATACCGAAGATCCAATGTTTCTCAAACACACTCAGTTTATCCTTCATTTTTCTTGTTTTATTCTGCTTTTTCTTACCAAAAAGAAAGTCCTTTATCCCCCCTTATTCTCCATTATTTTGACTTACCTCCCTTGCCCTCATCACCTTCTCTTTCCCAAACTCCTTTACTGAGCACATTTTTCCTTCCTCAACTTCTCCAATCAGTATTTCCTTCTCTTCTTGGCTTCAGTGGAAAAAACATTGGGGGGGGGGAGATTTTTATTTTGTTTTATGAATCAAATAACTGGTTCGAACTAAATTCACTACCCAAACTATACAAAAGGCTGAGAAATCTCAGGGGAAATGCTGAACAGAAAAACAAATTACTAAGTGCCAGCTACATGGAAAGAGAAGCCTGTGGGGATACTTATGAGACTACTGCCCATAGGAAAGCTCAGAGGTGCTGATTCTCTGAGCCCTGATGAAGTGCTGCATGGCCTGAGGTCCCATAGTTTTGTCCACTTCCTCTTGAATAGAAACTAAATCACTCAAACACAGAAATGGAGGGCTGATCTGTCGCCCTACGCCAAACTCAATATGCTGAGATATATATGATAGAAGTAGGTTATTCTGTCCTCTGCTTTTTCAACTTCTTTTTGCAAAAATATAGCTCCAGTACCATTTCCCTGCTGCTCTGACCTTTCTTTCCCAAAATTTGGCAGAACACAACTAACCTGATCCTTTCCTACTTCACTGCTGCCCACGGGAATCTGAATAGCTGCAACAAAAACCAAAAAGGCTGGACATTTTCTGCCATGCAGACGAACACAGGCAAGAAGTAGTCTATTCTCAACCGGAGACTAACTCTGCAATCATAAAATTAGCTCCTGCTACTTGAATTCTGTAGAAACTGCTGATACATGCTTACGAATACACCACGTCTTTTTGATCTGCCCCAATGTAAACGTCTCGATCCCCGCTCCACAGCCTGATTTTACACCATGCAAAAAATAAATCTACGTTTAAAGCAGCGGTGTGAAACACTTAAACAAGCTTTCAAACATCACATGGCATTTCAATTACTTCTTCAAAACACGAAGTCATAATTTTAGCAATACTATTTAAGTTGAATGCTAACTGAATTCAAACACTGTAGCAAATGGCAAAGCCTTTTCCATTATCATCTGCATACAAGATACTCCAGAAGATGTAACAACATACACCCTGAAATTTAAGGGAAAGGATGACATTCAGAGAAGCCACAGATACATTATGTCATCAGTTACCTTTAAAACAGCATATTACAAGTAAGCTAAGATTAAAACGCATATACATGTTGCAGAAAAATGTGCTAGCTAAAGCATGTTAACAAATATGTAATACCTCAGCAAAAAAAGGTATGTGCATGCATAAGTACACCTAAATAATGAGACAAAAGATCTTGATCTGGTAGGTAAATATTTGGGCTATTTAAACAGTTATGTATCATTGTGCAAGATGGCAGGAATCACTCAAATTACTGCAGTCTTTAACCCAGACTGCGCTTAAATCTGTCTGTGGCCTGCTTAACATTCCAGGCATACTTCTGGCAAGGTAGCGCTGGCTGAGGTTCAAACTGTCCTTGTCCAACTTTCACTTACTATAAAAACATTGTTTAATATAGAAAAGCATACACAGAGACATATGTTTCTTATTTCTCAGACACCTAGAATACTGACACTTGTGTTCACGAGCTCCGCATGGAAATTTTTAGGTGACCGCTTTCAAGCGAGGCTGCAACCAGGCAGCAACCCGCTACAGAGTCCACCCTTCCACCAGTTTTCGGCTACGGCACTTAAATACTGCTTGTAATGCAGTTTTACTGGGGGGGGGGCGACGACCCCGAAAATATAAAGCCTGTCCGTATGTATTCACCCTAATTAAAATGTGAAGGCCTGGCTCGATCTTACCACGCACCACCAGGCCCGACAGAGGTGAAAACGTTACCCCAAAACCCACGCAGCAGACAGGGTAATTCATAGCAGACCACGCATTTGTCAAATTAACTGCAGGAATTTACCGGTTTGCTTACCTCCGCGCAGCGTTATCTTTTATGAGGAGGTAATCTACCAAATTACTTCAGCATGCCTCCAACCTGCTGCTGCCAATTAGTTCAGCCCGGCTAATAAATCAGGATGGCCAAAGCCATTCGTTTACGGAAAGGGGGGCTAGCCCGGTATCAGAGGAGTGTAAACACAAGCAGAACGTTCCTGTCCGCCCCCATCTTCCCCACACAGAGAAAACGCTTGGTTTGAGGGGTCCCATCACTGGCAACAGTGCCGTAATTACTTTTGGGGGGGGGGCTAAGGGGAGGGTGTTAAGTCTAATTAATGCTGGCGGCGAACTCGTCAGCCGCCGGGTAAGGGCTCTGCCCCTCAGGTCTCCCCACGCATCGGGCGAGGAGAAGCCGGTGTGACAGAGCCCCCGACGCCGGCCCGCCTTCCCGCCTCGGGGCAAAGCGAAGCGAGGCAGAGCGCCCCGCCGGCAGCGGTACCGGCGGCCCCACCGCCCACACCCTCACCGCGGCCACGGCCGGGGGAAGAAAAACGTCGCCGACAAGCCCCGTCCCGGCCGCCGAAGGGCAGAGGGAGGGGGACAGGGAGGCCCTCTCCGCGCCCTCTCCTCCTCGGCGGCGCCCGGCGGAGCGAACCGGGGCTCGGGCCCTCCGTCGTCGTCCCCCCCAACCTCGGTATCACCCTCGCCCGACGGCGGCTCCCGCCCCTTACCTGTCCCGGGGGTCGATCCACGAGGTCTGCCGGGTGTTATGGTCGATGTAAAAGACTCGCCCGTCGAAGTCTCTCGCTTCCTCCCAGCCGGCGGGTAGCGGTAGCTCCGAGCTCTCCCGGCCCCGCTGCCCGCCCGCCGGCGGCCCGCTGCCCTGTCCCGTCGCCACTTGCTGCTGACGCCGCCGCCGCCCGCCGCTCAACCACGGCATGGCCGCTGCGCCGCCGGGCCGCCGCCGCCGCCCAGCTCCGGCCGAAACCCGCTCCCCGCCTGCCGCCGCCGGGGCAGCTCCCGTCCCGCCCGGGCCGCGGCCGCCCGCCGCCTCCTCTTCTTCCTCCTCTTCCTCCAGCACTAACAAGCGGCCCCGCAGGCAGCGGGACTCGGGCGGCTCCGGCTGCGCCGCGCCGGGCTCATCCTCCCCCGCTCCAGCCCCGCTCCGCGCCGGGACCAGCCCCGCCGCGCTTCCTAACTCCGCCCGGGACCTGCCCCGCGCCGCCGCAGCTCCCAGCCCCCGAGCTCGGCCCGCCGGCCCGAGCGCCCCCGCCCCGCCGCTCAGCAGCGCCCCGCCGTCGCCTCCCCCCGCTCCCGCCCGGCGCCTGCCCTGGCCATCTTCCCTCCCTCCCTCCGCCAGGGCCCGGCCTCCGCCCCGCCCGGCTGTTCCCACGCCGTGGAGGGCCGGGCCGGGAGAAGGGGTCCTCCCGTCCCGGACCCTTCTCCCGGCCCGGCCTGCGGGGGAGGAGGCGGAGGGAAGCGGCGGGGCCCAGCCGGGCGGCCGCACCCCGCGCCGCGGAAGCCGGGCCCAAAACCAGACACGTCGGCTACAGAGAGAGGGCGGTAGCCTTTCGGCCTGGGCCCGGGCCGGTGAAAGGTTGCTGCGGCCCCACCGGGGCCGGTCCTGTCCCGCCCTGGGGCTTGTGCTCTGCTGTGGCCCCTTGTGGGCCGGGGATGGAGTGGGGGCGCGAAGGGAAAAGGGAGCCATGGCCAACCGTCGCTGGGTCACGCATCCCGCGGCGCCCACCCGAAGCACCCCGGAGGCGCTGAGCGGTTTGGATGTGGGGAAGGGACAACGGTCCCATGCGGAGCCAGGAAAGATGAGGGAAGGGAGGTGTTGAAGACCACAACGCTTGGATAACGGATGGTGGAAAATCACCCATGTGACTTGACTCACATCTCAACCCGGTTCCTTAACCTCATCCTGTAGAGCAGAAAACAGCTGTGTCTGATTTGACCTGAGCCTGCTGGAGACCACAATGCAGAGCGCCAGCTGCCACCTGGAATTAAACTCCCCAAAACTTAGTTAGAAGAGAGTTAAACTTCACCCTATGGTTTCTCCATGCTTTTCACGGACTGTCTTAATCTAAGCCTTTGGAAACTTGGAAATAGAGAGTTAAGGTAACACAGGCTAAGATTCTGCAAACTAGGAAAGGAGTTAACATTCTCAAACATGCTTAACTCAGCCCCCTGAAATTTGCAATACCCTGCCAGGGATTATATTGCAATTCCAATTATGTTCCACTTGCATTCACTGTTTTAAGTTACATCTCTATGAACATTAATTGCAGCAGTGTGGTTATAAGTGCAGGAAATTAGAGGACATTTGCTCCTGACTTTAGGCCTTTCTCGCTCGCTCTGTTACTCCCCACACCCCCAAAACCATTGGCTAACAACGAACAGAGCAGTGGAGAGAAGCAGTATAGGTAATAGGACAGATTTGGTGTTAAAAATGTGGTAAGGGTATAAAATTTAGCAAATGTGAGGTTGTAGATCTGATCTTTAGAAGCAGGAAAGCCTACATTTGGATGAGCTTGGATCTCAGAGGCTTTTGCTACAGTGAACACAGCCCATCAGGCTGCTCAGTGAGCTCCTGAGAGCTCAGCAGTACCTCCAGGCACAAGGTGCTGCTCGTGTTATTGATATTTTTGAGGCACATTTGAAAGAGGGCAGAGCTAAGCCATGGTATAAGCTCTCTTGTTTTTCAGTGGTTGCAGTTTTTCCATGAGGTATGTTTCCCAGATTTTCAGAGGTTTGACTTAACAGAGGTAGGCATTCTCAAATGGCTGCAGACCATGTTAGCAACTTTTTGGGACACTGTACATTCACTTCTTCGTAAAAGCCAACAAACCATGTTCTCTCTGTGCACCACAGCACAACTCTCCCTTCATTGCTTTAATGTCCTTGCAGAAATTACCTTAGCACAATGTCTGTACAGCACCATGCCAGGACAGTGGACTATTTCATAATACCTGGAAGCAGTAGAGCCAGGTTGCTATAATAATCCAGCAAGACTAATTAACCCTGCTGAGGATACGTGCAGCATCACCCTCCAACATGGGCTGGTTCTTCCTCATCAGTCCCTAGAGTGCCAAGAGCAGGACCAAGCTTCAGTAAAGAACCTGCAGGCTAACACTGCAGAAGCAGTGTGGGACTGACCATGGAGGCAGCAAAAATGATTTCAAAAAGGGGTGGGGAGCTCAACACATCAGTGGGTAAGAAGGGAAAAGAGGAGATTGAGTGTGGAACATTTCATTCAGCTCATAGCCCTTCAACTAAACTCTTGGCTTAACTTTGGCAAATTGCTCCTGGTTAGAGCCAGAAAAGGACTTGGCTGGGCTGTGGTTTCTAAGGCAGAATTATGATGCACATATTCTATGTAAAACATGAGCTGTATGTCCAGTGTGGCCTGGATCACATGGACTCATAAATGCAGTTCAGGATGCATATGCTGCTATGTAAAGGACAAGTCAAAGACTTTCAGGTGCACTATATCTGCTTCTGCAACTACTATATTACATCACCCTAGCTCTTGAACAAACATAAAAAACACTTAGATTCTGTCTGGGCAAAGTTTGCAGGGTAAACATGAGAATGTGTCCTAAAAAACTCAGATTTAAAATTGCCCTAGACTTCAGAGTTAACTTTTAGGCTCTTCGTGTTTAGGAAAATCATTAGCTTCAGTTAGGAGCTGAAGCTGCTTAAATGCTCATGAATAAAGGTGTTGAAAAACCCGATCCCAGTAACGCAGCCAACTGCACGCAGAGCTGCCCACAGCACCCGATAGGAAATGATAGGGCTAGTGGTTGGCTCACAAGAATAGAAACTCCCTCTGTCTGCAGCATGCTTCTGCCAAGATGCCAGGCAGGAACTCTCAATTATTTTTCAGGCCAGAATCATACCCTTCCTCGGATGTTACCTCATCCTCCTGCCTGTTCCTCGGGAGGAAATGAACATAGCATTCAGGAGCCAAGGATTATTTTTGAGTAACATGAAAAGGCAAGAAGAACCTGAAAAACTCACTGCAGTTTTCATGCCAAAGCACTAATTTGTAATGTGTTCTGGGCCATCCTCACCCTACAGTGAAACCCCCCCTCACGGAGGTTCAGCCCCAAGATCCTTACAGTGAAACCCTCCTGCGGTGGTTCAGCCCCAAACTGCGGCTGAGCACCACACACCACTTGCTCACTCCCAAAGGAGAAGCGGATTGGGTTAGGATAAGGACAGTTACTGACAAAAGCACCGTGAAAGGGGAACAATAACGGCCAGTTACACTCACACCCGGTGACAATGCAGAGCACCTTACCTACCCGACCACCACAGAGAGCTGCACGACCCGAGGACCGGCTGTCAGCACTCAGACTGCCCCGGAGGCACCGGGAGCGCCCCTCCCCAGCCAGCCCCTTTTATGGGGGAGTGATGTCAGGTGGTGTGGGAACAGCCCGGGCTAACTCAGCTCACCTGGGCTGATTCAGCTGTCCTGGGCTGATTCAGCTCACCTGTGCTGGCTGCTAGGGGAGGTTAGCTCCTGGACAGAACCAGGACACCTCCCGAGCCTGTCTTGCTGCTCCCTCACTTTTCTTATCCTTCCTCTTCCATGTCTGTCATACTTCATTAGGGTAAAGGGAAAAAGAAGGACAGAGAACCTGGAGAACATAGCACCTCTTTCTTCTGGATTGCAGAAAGAATGTCTCTGCCAAGCAAAGACAACATCCGTAGTATGGGGCAGGAGTAACACAGTGTGGGATGGGCAATTACATGGAAGACTTAGAAGAGACTGAAGTCTGCCACAGGAAATTAAATGTTTGTGGTGTGTATTTTAATCAATCTGCACAAATGCCAGTGTGTTGTATTTCATATAAAGTTATGTCAAGGTACACCAATCCCTTGACTCACATCCTTTCCATGTATACATAATAGACATCTCAGTTCTCATATATTTCACACACCTTCACTCCACACCTGTTTTCTCCTCCTTCCATTTTTTTTTCCACCCACAAACATTGCTCACACATTCACTCATTCCTCAGGCACACCTATTCCTATTAACTCAAACTTACATAAGTGGCTTTTCTCCATGCACCCTCCCTTGCCATCCCCAGTGTTTATAGTCACAGATTCAACCTGCGCCTCTCCTCAGGTGCTTTTATAACCCAGCCCATAATTGATATCACAACACATTCTACAGAAAATGTAAGTGACATTTCTTACTGTGGGTTGTAGATAACAAGTTCTAACTCCACTACTGTCCACAGGCAAAGTCCTTAATTCTGAATAAAAATCCAAACCTCACTTTGGCACTCCTTTCTCTTGCTGGGAAATGGCACCCAATCAGGACTTTTCTCCCACTACAAATACTAACACCTCCAGCCTCATCTCCTAGCTGTGAGCACTTTGGAATTTATTTTCCATATCTTCCAACCTGCATGGGACCTTGATATTGCCCTCACACCTAAGTAAAAATTGTCACTTCTCTGTGATCATAGATGTTTTCTGGAATGGCAAAGCGAAGGCTCCTTCATCATTGTTGTCCTTCTGATGGCCAGCTATCCTGCTCATCCTCGAAGCTGGGGCTTGCTACTCTTCCAATATACAACAGAACAAAAGACTCATAAAAGACCAGTGTCCCTCCAGGTCTCTTCTGTTCACTACACACACACACATATGTAAAAGTAGAAGCGTGACTGTTAAAAAAAGGTGAATTAGAGATCTCCAAACCAAATAAATCTCTGCATTACCTATGACAAACCTTTTCACTGGTAGAATTGCTTTACTGCTGAGAAACCTGTCAGGGGAAAGCCGCCCTTGGGCTGCCATACAGAGATTTAAGCATCCTCCAGCATGCTGGAAACTGGGCTAGCTGCCCCACTTATACAGCCACAGGCTGGTATGGTGTCTGAAGTTCTTTCAGAGGGCCGCTGGCTGAAGGAGAGATCTTTGGGGTCTTGGGTTTAAATACGTGAAACCAGGTGGGACATTGGCCCTTCTGTAAAGGTAGCAATTCAGATGGCACAGAAGGGGAGCTGGACAAGCACCAGTCCCTGTGGATTACATAGGGATCTAGGGATGGCATAATAGGCAACATGGAGAGATAAGGTATGTGGTAGGAAGCATGATCAGCAGTTACTCACTTCAGGGGAACAAAGAGTACTGAACCCTCAACTCAGGCTTGTGGCCAGCAGCCAAGAGCAGGGCTGCGGGACTAGAGGGCCTGTTGATGATCATTCTCTGGCTCAGATAGAGGTGTGAAGGGTGCCGAGATGGACAGCAGAAGTCTAAAATCCTTGAGAGCTTTCAGGGTGGGAGACAGAGGAGGAAGTTGTGTTTGTGTATATGTGAAGGAAGCAAGTCTTTCCCTCTATACACTGAGTAGTAAGATGCTCTACTTGAGGCAGAATATTTCCACATAGAAAATAGAGTGAAAATAGAGTGAAAATCCCAAATCAGTGAGGAAAAAAAACCAGAGAAGTCTGGATCTGCCACAGAGCATAAATGAAAGATTTCATAAACAAGGCATATATAGAAAATAAATTCATTCTGCAGCAACAAGTCCATCTGAGAAGAGCAGAAGTACTCCTACAAACCACCTGTGGTCATTGATAGTTTTTCCCCATTTCTTTTCTTCACAGTAATTCCAATTAAATGGAAGGTCTGTAGTTACAGCCTTTGGGTCAGAAGTCCGTACCCAGCCAAGGGAATAATAACAAGCTATGGTTTTGGGCTTCACTTCCTGGTAGGGAAATAGCATGAAGAGTTGCATTGCCATAGTGCATGAGATGCATAGACGACATGTGGGGTAGATGACAAATAGGACAGTACATGAAGAGAATTGTGCCTCACAGTATTTTTAGTTGAAGTGTGAAGGGTATGGTTAGCCTTTGAACGAAGGCAAATCAAGTGCTTAGATTGCATAGTGAAATGTATACACATATAATTATGCCCATAAACACTGGAGTATGTATATAACAGGCTTTTATAATGCATGTTTGAAATCCCATCACATGCCAAAAATTGCCACTTTTGCCATTGACTTAATACACACTATATAGATGGAATTATTGAACAGAAACCTCACGTAGAAACAGTAAGATATGATACTCCTCTAGGCTTCATGGCTTAATAAGACTGTTAGCTACAAACAGAAAAGTTATTAAATACACAGAAGTTAGATATTAAATAACTGGAGCCATAGATTTAAATATAGATCAACTCCTCTGAGCATGCAGGCATGCTTACATCCAACTTTCACATCCCTTTCTAATCCCCTATTTCATGGCACCTACTCATTTGTCTCTAAAAGGCCTGGGATAAAGGCAATGTGAATTTCTCTTTATCATTCCTAATACAACGTTTCACTCTACTTATCAGCTGTCAGTACTATTTGCTTAGAACAGTGTAAGCGCTCTAACTCAGGAAATCCCACTGACCACATTCCCCTGGACAAATCCCATTCTTCATGCTACACCCCAGCTTGCCAACCATTTAAATGGCCAGATTCAGCATTTTGCCTATCAAAAAAACCAAACCTTAGGATGTTTATCATTGGGAAAAGTTTTCATTTTTTCACGTGCCTCCCTGTGGTACATTCTGTCCCTGTCTGCTTTCAGGTCTGAGGCTGCTTGTGAAGTGCTGTGCATGAATTACACAACACTTAAAATTTTAGATTTTAAAAATTCTCCGTAGGGATCTGATGAGTCATCAAGCTAATTCAGTCGATACAAAACCCCTGCTCTAACATCCCCACCACAGGGCTTGAGGGGGTAGGGGGTGCTTACTTGACAGTCGCCTCTCTCTCATCTCTGTCTGTACCGTGAATACTCACCCACTTATTCTATTTGCAAACTTAAGCCTATTTCACTTAAGTGCTTTCCCAGACAACTATAAATAGGCTCTTGGAAGTGGTAATTAAGTCAGGACCATATTCACTCACAGGAATTTAACAGCTTCTCCTGGCAGAATAGAATTGTTTTTTCCTCTTCCATCCAGGCCTTTGCAATTGGCCACAGAGGACCTGGAATGATTTAATGGTTCAAACCATTAGCAGCATGATTGTATACTGGCACGTTATTATTATTCCTTTTGCCTCATTATTCATGCTGCTATTAGTTTTTATTAAAAGAAAAATTAAGCTTTGAGAAACAGATTCAGTCTGAGCTCAGAGTTGTCCTCTGCCCAAAATAAAACGGAGTGGTGGAAGAGGGGATGGAACTGACCTAGAGGACCCAAAGGCTGGAGGATGAGATGGTGGGTGGTAGGGAGAACCTGTGGGGATGTGGGCAGAGGAAATGTTGAACTGCAGCATACAAAAATACATTCCAAGTGACAGATTATAGTTTAAGACTTAGTGTGCTACATTTACTCCATATTATACTGACTTCAGTGACTGCAGTGACAATTTTGTGTTACTTTTGCCATTGTAAGAAGTTGCTGCAAGGTGACCTCTCTAATAAACCTCTGTTGAAGTTAGCTTGAGTTTTTTCAAATATAAGTTAACTTACACTTGAAGGGGAAAAAGTTATCTTCCAGGGGTGTTTTTGTCACTCTGTACTTAAAGTAAGAGAAATTATTTGTCCTGTTAGATTTCACAGACAAACTTGTCATGGCAGCATGGTTTTACACACACAGTGACCCAGCCCACCACATTTCAGCCCCAACAGGACATGGGGTTTTGCCTCCCGGCCTCAGGGCCAGCACTTGTGCTGTGCCAGCCCACAGCAGGGAGGCCCCTTCCCTGCTGCTGGGGCTGCATACCCACAGGCAGGGTGCTGGGTGGAAGGCCTGAAGACTGGTATGTGTCTGGTGCCGATCTGAAAGATAGTAAATGTATTCACTCTCCTGCTTAAAGCTTTTAAAAACCAGGAATAGAGAACTTTCTAGATGAATTACCATATATAGGCTTTCGGCAGGGTTCCCCAGCACACTCGCTCAGTGACTCCCAATTACTTCAACAACACTGTAGTGCTTGTTCTCGCATTGACATCACCGGAGAGATATTTATTCCAACACAAGATGTTTGCTGTGCAGAATATGCCTGATTTTGTTTTACAAAAGCACATTATTACAGTTCATTTTTCATTTTCATCCAAAGATGTATTGTCTGTGCTATTGCACACTCTTAGGGAAAGAAACAACACGAGACAACCCCCTGCAACCTCCTTCCCTGCGCCCCCCCCCATCTAAAGAAACGTGCCAGTTCACATGCATTCCAGTAAGTATACGTTCCAGTTCAGCAATATGAGACTAACACTGGCAATGTGCATTGGGATCCGGATACTGGAAACGTGCTATAAAACCTCTGTAGCATGAGAATGACTCTATCAGTCAAACCAAAGTCCACCCAGCCCAGTGCTGCATTTCTAACAGTGGCCACCACCAGCTGCCCAGAGGAGTATAAGAACAAATCAAACATATAGTGACATTTTTCAAGAGCCATCTTCCAACCTCCAGGGAGTTTCAGCTCAAGATGTTCTGGCTCAGAGCTGCCATCATTGCACTCAGGAGCTCTTGAGGGATTTTCTTTATTGAATTCATCCAATTGTTTTAGCATCCTCAATATATATGTCAAAAGATCTTTATCTATACACATTGAGAAGTACTGCCTTTTGTTTTGAACCTTTGTGTTCTTGCCAGTTGATGCCTCCTATCTGTTATGCCAGAGAAAACTGAATGTTCTCCGTCCATTCCATGCAGATCCATCATATCTCCCCTCCATCCTTGCCGTCATGTGGGCGTTTTTTGCAATTTTCCCAGCTTTATGGAGGAAGAAATCTCTTCTTTATTTCACTCAACTTGGACTGGAATTATCATTGCCCCTCATTCACCATGATGACTGACGAAATGAAGGCAAAAAATTACAATTCAATGGTTCATTTTGGCCTTTGGTGCATGTTTCACATGCTGTGGATGTGCATGGAAGTGCTGAACCTCAGAACCCCCAAAGACTACATCAGTACAGAGAAGCAGAATTCCTTACAGAATTCTTCAGTATGCTCAGATCAGAAAAATAGCCATATGACTATTATATTAATGTTATAGGAGTATTAGATCCATAACCAGAATAGTTCCTCTTATACAGCAGTCATTGATATTTTTCTTTTTTGTTGGGTTTTGTTGTTTTGGGGGTTTTTTTATTTATTCTGGACAGCACTGCCAACACAGCTGGATGGATGCTGTTCTCTGACACCCTCAGAAATCAAGTTAATATTTTATAGTGGCATAACAGATCATTGCTAGATGCAGGATATATGCAAAGAATTTCTAACTTCTTTAATCTCTAATGTTCAAAACAGCAAAACAAAAATAAGCAAAATTAATTCAATGCTTCTTCTTTGTAAATTTTGCCCACTGTCATCCCTTAGTGCACATCATCTCACCCAAACTACCTAGACGTATTACCTAGGCAGAAGACTTCCGTGTGTTCTGAGAGCTTTTAAAGTTCAGATATCTGCAAGTTCTTGTTCTGTTTGCATTCATGTTTATATTTTAACCAACCTCCAGAGATTATTTTAAAAATATGGTTGGGTTAATGTTCTCAGTAGATCTTATATCTTTAAGAAAAGTTTAAATAATCTTTTTGTCTGCTTAGAATTTTTTCCAGTGTTTAACACTCTGTAATTTGCTTTAAAAATGTAATTCTAAGATCTCTCAGCCCTTTAGAATCAAACCCGCAAAATCAAGGCTCTTTTCCTTTATTTTGTCTTTACTATAGGAAAATCTGCAAGTTCTTGTAATGCCTAGCATTGTAAAAACTGGACTGCATATATCATGTACTTGGTATAGCAATAATACAGACTAAGGAAGATGTGCTGAGCTCGCTGTGATGAATTAAAATCAGCGTCTAGCAATGAACTTATGTCACTAAACACATCAATATCTGGCACAAACTTAAATATCAAGGTTTTTCTTCATTACTTGATCCCACACCTCATCTTTCTGTCAAGATCAGTACCTTCAGAACAGTTTGAAGCTGGAGAGATCCATGCTGAGTTACTCCTTATTTCATGCTGATATGATGTTGAAGATCTGGTCCGACCCCAGGCAAAGAGCTTCTCTTCCATGCCCCTGTAGGAAAGTGAGTGTATTTTCCTCTCACTTGACTCTGCCAGCAATGTAGGCATCTCACTTTGGAAGCTCTGGATTTTCATGTCCAAGTTACGCACCTCAAATTGCCTGAAGAAGACAATGAAGGTACAACCTTTTCATAATACCCATCATAAACACCTACCCATCATCACAAATAATGAAGAATTTTCACTAAACACTTCCGGCTTTTGGGACTCAAAAGCGAAAAAATGCAAAGTTCTGTCAAAGCCAAAGTTGAAAGGTTTAAAACAGCAGCGAGCGTGCAGCTGAAGAGACCTTCCTGGATGAGTAGCACTGACCAGTGCCACCGACATGCCGCGAGTGTTTCCTGCACAAACTTCAATACTAGGATTGCCAGAGGGAAATTTCGGGGTGGGGGGAGTTGAAGGGCTGCAGCTTTTTCCTGTTAGCAGTTGCCAGTATCTTGTAGACATCCATTAAAAAATGGGAAGGGGACCACCATGCCCAGCTTCCAAACCTGGCTGTCCTAAAAACCTGATCTGCCTACTGAAGTTCCTTGGTTTGTAGGTCTCAGAAGCAGCTTCTGCAAATCACTGACATGACCAAGGAAAAACAAATCTTCAGGCCATTACATGTTTCATGGAACTGCATCAACACACAGAAACAAAAACCAAACCCAAACCCAAACAGTGTGTGTGATGTGCCCTAAGTCTGGTAAGACATAATTTTAATCAGTGCCTAAACTGAAGATTATTATTTATGTGGATTTAATTTCATTTTCAGATCTGACAGAACAATAGGGAGGTCACACCAGAGGAAAAGAAAGTATTAATTTACAATATTATTCAGAATTGTGTGCATGAAAGCTACTTTACCACATTGGATCTTCCTGTTGCAATCTAGTTGGCATACATTATAAGTCTGTGCTTTCTTATAGCCACTAGTCCTGCTGAAGTTTTGGTCAGCATATTTAAAATACCCTCTATTCTGCTGTGAGAATAAAGGTAGAAAATGAGCAATGGCCACTTCAGGTGGGGTTCTTGTTTCCATTGTGAGGTTCCTGGCCATGGTTGTCAATATAATGATAAAGTTTTAGGATTGTGCTGTGCAAAATATGCCCCTTGAAGCATACATCAGTCATATGCTCTAGGGCTGAAATAGTAGAATTTTGCTTTTGGCTAGAAAAACTTATAAATTACATTTTCCTTTCCACAGAGGTTATACCAATGCATTATTTTTTTTTTTTTATACGAGACAGACTGTGTATGAACTAGGTTAATAGCAGCTAATTTTCCTAATATCATGACCCTTTGGGAGTATCGTTTTACTAGAAGTAAAATGACATATAATCTCCCCCCCAACACCACAATTATTTATTGCTGCTCTATGAATAGATCCTGCAACTTGGTTTTATTAACAAAAGATATGACTGCATATTTGGTAGTCACTCTTTAGATATCACGGCAAAAAGCCACAAGATTAGAATCATATTTTCTCAAAAACACTTTCTAACAATAGATATAATTCACACCAAAGAACATCTTCCTAAGAATAGATGGAATTATTGTGTAAAAATGCTTCATGCACAATGGAAAAAATTCCAATAATTTTGGCTGGGAAGCTACAGCATTTTGTGACAAAAAAAAACCCTGATGCTGTCACAAATGAAGAAAAATGGTTTAGTTCTGCTGGGGTCGTGCTTGATTGCTCACCCTCAGATGAGTGTTTCACACTCTTTTGGAAGAACTTTGCTCTTTAAAACAATGTGCTACTTTTAGGTAGTTGTCTATCTCCTACACTAAAAATGTAGTTGTACTGCCCCATGCAAATGAAAATTGAGATTACTTTTTCTTTGGGTCATTGCTTTCTGGATGTATCATCCCAGTGCAACATGCCTGGAAGAAGAGGAATACTTCGGTAATACCTTCACAGCTACCCCACTGACCCTCAAGGCACAATTTGATGGTATCTGCATGAAGTCTGACTGCAGTTAGACTGCCAGTGCTACGACTGTCCTACGCTGACAGAAACTGTATCACACTTCCTTATACATGCCTGTTCTAACTTTTTAAGCTTGTGCTTCAGCAGAACAGGACCCTACCATTCTTAAATGTTAGCCTATAATTAGCATAATTAACAACAGCACTTTCTTCTTTCTAATTTTCAATATCCCCCCTGTACCTGGGAGACAAAAAGTCCAGTGTGTTCAATTTAGAGCTACGCTGCGTTTTACAAGGGTGACACAAATCACATCACCCCATTGCAATTACCATGAGAAAGGGCAGTCTGCATGTTTTATGTCATGTGAACATGTGACTTAACAGATCACTCAACACAATTGCTACATCCTAACCAAAGTGAACAGGTGTGCTGGTGTTGGCTGTCAGTTCTTTGTGCCCACTGTCCCACCTCCTGATGTTCTCAGCAGCAAGAGCAAAACAAAATGGAGCTACACTTGAATCTTCTTTGCTGTTCCACTGAGTAAGAACACCTTGAAGTTTAGCTGTGTAAAAGTTCTTTGCTCATTTCAGACAAGAGGATTTTGTTTGATTTGTGTGCTGGTGTTGGCTGGGACAGAGTTTGTTTTCTCCACAGCAGCTGGTATGGGGCTCTGGTTTGGGTTTGTGCTGCAAACAGTGCTGGTAACAGAGGGGTGTTTTTGTCACTGCTGAGCAGTGCTCACACAGAGCCAAGGCCTTTGCTGCCTCTCACCCCACCCCACCAGCGAGGAGGCTGGGGGTGCACAAGGAGTTGGGAGGGGACACAGCTGGGACAGCTGACCCCAACTGACCCAAGTGATATCCCATATCAGTGTATAAGGGGCTGGGGAAAGAGGAAGGGGGGCAGGGGAGTGGGGGGCGGTTAAGAGGAGGTGCAGGCAGGCAGCAACAGCAACCTTCAAAGCGCTGTTGTTTGTCTTCTCAAGTCACCATTAGGCGTGCCGGAGCCCTGTTTCCCTGGGGATGGCTGAACTCCTGCCTGCCCGTGGGCAGTGGGGAATGAATTCCCTGTCTTGCTTTGCTCGTGTGCACGGCTTTTGCTTTCCCCACTGAACTGTCTGTATCTCAGCCCAGGAGTTTTCTCACTCTGCCCCTTCCGATTCTCTCTCCCATCCCACCATTGGGGGTACTGAGTGAGCAGCTGCGTGGGGCTTGGCTGCCAGCTGGGGATAAACAAGAACAGGCTCTCCTCCAGCTCCAGCGATACCACACCAAACAAACCACCTGCAAGCAAGAGCCCACTACCCGCACCATGCAGAGAGGCAATGCTCCTGCCCTCCTTCCCTTTGCCTTGTGTCCCCATGAGTGCGGTGAGGAACCAAAAGACGGGCAGCTCTGTTAGGGTTGGGAGCACAGGACCTGAGCTGTAAGTCACTGACCCAGTGGTCTGGCTGCAGTGCAGCAACATAAGGCAGCCAGCTGGGTGCATCCCAGACTCAGCAGGTCCTTGGTGGGTTGAAAAGCAGGAACACCTGATTTTGATTCTGTAACCCTTTGCCTCTGCCCAAGCAGCTACAGGTAAATGTCTGTGTGTACCCCATTTAGAGAAATTTAAAACCTACTGTAGAAAAAAGGGTACCTTTAATTGATATGTTCTCATTTTGGTGTGTTCTAGTTAAACACTTCCTTAATCTAATTTTGGACTTGTCTACCTGTAAACTTGAAATGACCTAATGAAAACTCTTCCTGGGAGTTCAAACAAAATGCATAGGTTTGAGTGTAGGCAGCACCACGGCATCAGAAAGACCTGCTATGTTATACAGCTGATAGGAAGGTTAAGTTTAAAGCTCTCTGGAGGGCACACCCTCAGAAGATAGGTTAATTCCCTTTTTCTACAAATCCCTGTGGTTTTTTTCCATGCAAATTTCTTGGTCTTCAATATCTTCTCTCATCCTGTGTGAAAAGCATTCCTGCGTTTCAAAATCTTTTTGAAGAGTCATGTCTGGAAGTCAAACTTCCCTCCACTAGTTTGCGGCTTCAACCTCCACTTCCCCTGTTAGCCACAACATGCAGAACCGCCTCTTTAAAAAGAGAAAAAAAAAAAGAAGTTAGCGATTTTTTTATGTTCTTCCACATTTTCCTGCCACACTTCCTTTATTTTCGCCTGCCATTAGGTTAATTGTGATTCCATCTGGCTGAGGCATCTGCCATTTTGTTTATCTTTGCTGTAGGATGCATACCAAAGGCACTGCCTCCGTAACAGCGCGAGTGTGTTTATGTGAATAACAACAAGCACAGGAGGAATTGTTCTGTGTCAGGTGCTGCCTTACAGCACCCCAGTAAAAGAACAGATCACCAGTGAACACTGAACACCTGTTTTTCACATTCCCTAGTAAATGAATAATGTTTACATACAAAGAGAAGGTGACCTCGATCGCAGGCTGTAGCAGCTGGCAAACAGGCAGCCAAGTCCTTGCAAATGTTAGCCAGTGAGCAAAAACAACTGCTCTCTTTTTGTGACTCCCAGCCATCGGATTGGTGTGTTCACAGCTATCATCTCAAACATCACCTGTACGTACACAGTCAGGGGCCAGGGAGCTTCCTGCAAGCGGCTGCTGGCACCGAGCGTGTGCTCCGTTGACTGACCGCTAAGGTGGCGTGATCGCAGGCTTTATCGGGACAGAAGACTTCACAGGTTATCGGAGAGAGAGGAGAAAGATCCTGCCTGTAAGCAACGGGAAGCCCTACGGGGTCCCTAGAGGAGGAGCAGCCCCGATTTCCTGCCTGGCTGGGATGGAGGGCAGGCGGAAAGGAGGAGGAAAGGAGATACTTCCATTGTTTACAACAGAATAGAAATTCCAGCGTGCAGAGACCCAGGCAGAGGCCTGAAAAGACACAATGGCATTCCTCCTGCCCCGCATGCTCACCTCCAACCCGTCCTTCAGGAGCATTTCCATAAATACCTTCCACGAGGAGGAGGTGAAATGTATTCCTAATCTTGCCACAAAACATGCACAGAACATGAACATCTGAACAACACACACTTCTAGAGGGAAAAATATCTGATCGAGATGAAAATCAAGGCAGCACCCTACATTATATTCAACAGACACCTCTACTTTGGAGGGATAAAGATTTTCCATGTTCCTACCTTAGTGATGCCAGAGGCAGAGAGAGTGGTATGCTTCACAAGCCACAGCCTCCAGTTTGCCTGCTCGTGGTACTGCAGATTAAAAGCCAGCACAGTAACCATGAGAGAATCAAAGGAAATCACTTGTATTACAAGGAAAAATTCAGACGTCTTGATGAAAGCTAAATAGCCCGACAGATTCTTAGAGCAGCCCCAAAGTAAAGCCCAATGCATTAATTATTATCACTACATACATGCCGATTAAAAGAAAGACAATTTCATTACTAATATTGGTTGTAGGGTTTTATTTCCTGGTTGTAAGAAAATAAAATCTTTTGAGTGTGTTTGCAGTGTTGGCCCCAGGCCTACAAATTGTTCAGTGGGAACTGTTCTCATTCACGCCCCTGAAGCTGTTCACTCACGTGGCATGTGGATTTTGGTGACCAACCCACATTTAAATTTCATGAGCAAAGAACAGAAGGTCTACTTATTTCATGGGTCTGGCTGTTGCTTTAATTCAGTTTTTTATATTGCATGTTTTGTCATCTTTCATATTATTGTATTTACTGAAAGCTGTCTATATATGTCTAACATTTTCCCAGAATTATTGTTACTTTAAGTCCTTTCTTTCCATCTCAGTCTCTTTTGGAAGCCAAGCCAAGCCTAAAATTCAATTTTCAGCCAAAAAAAATGTTTATGCCACTAGGCAGGGCACAACACATACCTATGTACACGCAAATACTCCCTCTTGCTGCACAATACTGTAACTTCTTGCCATCTTTGCAGTTCTTTATTATAAAGTAAATTTATGAGTAATCCTTAGCCAAATGAGGGCTGTCATGAGAACATCTGAGTAAAATTAGATGTAGCAACATTCACTTTTTTGAGCAGTACCAGTCTTCCATAGCCTCCTGTCTTGTATTCCCTATCAATGTTACCTGCTAACGAGCTTCCTTTTTCCACACCAGTTCAATTTTCAGGTTTTTTGTCTAAATAAAAATCTGAAAGCTGGAGTGTGAGAGAACTTAAAGATTTAGGTGGCCAATACTGACTTCCAATCAAAGAAAAAAGCTTCTGGTCAAAAGCAGTTGGGCACCAACCAGCCTCAAATCTTCTAAAAAAAACCCCACCCCAAACAGTGTGTACAGGGCCCTAAGCAGCTAGCCTCCCCCACCAGCCTCCTTAAACACCCATGGAAGGAAACCAGCGTGTGTTTATAAGTGGTAAAGGGCAACTCATTAGCTGTCTTTGATAGTTCTAAGATTTTTTGCACCGTTGTGTTATCTTAGTTGAATAACTTGTAATTATATATAATTATGTTTATATTACAGCTTAAAATGGATGTCATACTCTGCCACCCACATACCTTAATGATAGATTTAAAAGTAGAGAGAATGTTTCAAATCAGGTGTTTCCTACCTGGTCAAGACTCTTTCTAGTTGTGTCTGAGAGAACCACATGTTATTTTTAAGTAAAAAGCTCAGGTTGTGTTCCCTTTACTGACCACGTGATGGTTTGCCTTGAAACTGAATCCAAACATCTCATCACTGCCTTTTCGGGCCCTCCTGCAGATTGACTTCATCAACCAGATTAAAATGCAAACAACCTAAAACATTTCCAAGAGTCTGGCACGTGATACACAGTGTGTTTCTAAGGGCACATTTTTTGCAGTGTTTGATTTCCTCAACTGCCAGAGATGTGGCAGGTCTGTGGAGGGGAGTTTACCAAACAGTATCAAGCACCAGGAAATTTAAAGAGAGAAAGGAGAAAAACCTCTCCAGCAGTAGGAAACTAGAGGTCTTCAGAACACAAAGATTGTCTTTCTGCCTTAAAAACTGGGGGGGGGGGCAGAATTCTTTCACAATTCTTTTTGTCATAGTGGTATAATTTAGGCATTTTTTAAAAAATAAAGTTTGCTGTAAAATAAACATCTCCTTTGTAGCTACGTCAATAAATTATCATGCAAGTGACTGCCTCAGCCCAAGCTGCAGTAGACAGTGGTCTACTGTGTTGTCATACTCAACTGCAGTTTCCAGGAGAACCAAAACAGCATTATGGTACTGTGCTGTTGCTGTACTAGACTCATGCCTTTAAGCTTTATTCTCAGTGTGACCAAGTAGAATGAAACTTGGAAATGTTACACATAAATTTAATACTACCCGGTGATAGCAGTACCTTCTCTTGTAATATGGGAACATAATGTTTTTCAAGGAACACTAACATCCTTCTACCACGCTGGAGTAGGATCATGTGGTGTGGGAACAGAGTAAGCACCCTAGGAGGGCTCCAGCTCAGTGTAGCATGCCAATATTGCATGGCCTAACAAGCCTTATGGTCTCTGTCCTGTGTAACTGGAGTCAGATGAATTTCTGAAACTGATTTTCTAGAAGTCCTAGAACTCCGAGGTCAGTAGAATAGGACAAAATGTATTGAAGTTTCAGAACAAAAAATGTTAAGGGTGTCTCTATTCCTATTCCTGCAAATTCTAAGTTTGTGCTGAAGAAACACTTTGTGAACATCAATAGTAAAAGATATTCCTGTGCTAAAAGAAAAAAACTGAAGTTTGTTACACTATTAACTATTTTGGGGAAAAAACTCCAAGAAACTTTACTGAAAGAACACAACTAAAATACCTTGTACAACATGCTGCAACAATTCAATGAAACTACATGAGGAATGAAAAAAAAAAACCAGTATTAATGAAATTGACTGGAATTACGAGAAAATGGCCATATGCATCTGTCCTGCATCAGGTTCTCCAGAGCTTCGGCCAACCATCCCCCAAGAAACATTTATGAAAGTCATGCTTGGACACCTCCACTGAGGCATGCTTATGTGCTGCCTCGCCTTGCCTTCTCCACGGGTGTGCAACAAGCCACCTCCTCCGTCCCCACAGGTAGACTGGTGCCCCCCTGTCGTGTTTGCAGACAGTGGCGAGAGGCCAAGTTCAGAGGAAAGCAGTTTCGGGTAGGGCCTCCAGACGAAGCTCTCTCCTCTCTCTCTGGGTGAAGCAGCTCTGTCAGCCCAGGCAGGCGATGCACAGGGAGTGCATCCTTGGGCCCACCTGGGCGTGGGAGCCTCCCTCGATTGTTCACCAGCTGACCCGAAGAAAGAGCTCCTTTCTTCCCACATGGCCTATACGGGTGTGCCAGGCGTGAACTGGGAGAAGGAAACCGCCACACAGGCGGTTTGGCCCCCGTGGTGCGTGCTGCGGGTTCACCGCCTCCTTAAAATGCCTGGCGCGGGTATGGATGCGAAGGGCTGAATCCTCCTTCCTTCTGGCGGCCTTCCTCGCCGGGATTATAAGCGGCACCGCAGAGCCGCGGGACCAATGCAGGTGCTCCTTCGTACCGCTCCGCTCACCCCCGCCGGCTCCCCCGGGAGCGGGCGGCCCTGCCCGGCCCGGCGCGGCGCTTCTCCCGGGCGCCCTCTGCCGCCTCCCGGCAGCGCGGCACCGAGGGCTGTTCGCCCCCCTTCCCCCACGGCCTGCGGGGCCGCTGCGGGGCCGCAGTGGGGCCGTGGCGCCTTCCGTCCTTAACTCAGTCTGGGAGCTTCCAGCGTGGGTTTTTTTTTGGGGGGAGGGAGGGAGCTGGGGGGAAGGAGGCAAGAAGCCATGTCCCTCCTCCAGAGAGCTCTGTAGTGTTGGAGTGCTAGCCCATGCTAGCGAGTCATGGCACTGGATGGGAGGCCAGACGGTTGAAGCCCAAGGTGCTGAGGAGCCTGAGAGCCCCTGCATCCTTTTTGTAGGCTTTTCTCGTGGGCCTGACTTTTCTCTTTGGGATGAACATCCCAGTTGTTGTGTGTCCAGGGTTGGGACTTAGCTGCAAAAAGATGTAAGGCAGGTACAACGGTTTCATGACCCTGCTGCCTCAGGTTCCATGTGCTCTGTTCTGCAGTTCCTTTGCATGTGCATTCAGGGCAGCCCCAAAGAAACCACAGCATCTCAGTGACAATGCGCAAAGCCACTCTAGGATAATCCCTTTCCAGACAGACAAACCATAGCTCTTTGAAGAAAAAGCTTTCTCAGCTGTAGACCCCTCAGAGGGCCACCCCATGTAGTCCTTCTGTCAGTCTGTCACAGGTGATGTCACCGTCTTGCTGCCACTGTTGCCATTGCTTGTGTAAAGCTTTGCGTGTGACAGCAACCTTCAGTTCTGATGCTGCTGATATGCCTGCCTTGTTTCTGCTGTCTCTTTCACAAACAAGAGAGGTGCAGGCTGTCCAGACCCTGAGCTTGATTATTGTTCAAAACAGAAGAGCCATAGGGAAGGAGCCAGGGGTTTTACTGCCACCGTCACCTCCTAGACAAACCCAAGAAGCACATCCCAAATGAATTTTTTGTCACAGAATCACAGAATAACAAGGTTGGAAAAGACCTTTAAGATCATCAAGTCCAACCATTCACATCCTAAACTAAACCATATCCCTAAGTACTTCATCTACCCTTTTTTTGAACACATCCAGGGAAGGTGATTCGACCCCCTCCCTGGGCAGCCTGTTCCAGGCCCTGACAACTCTTTCAGTAAAAAATTTTTTCCTAACATCCAATCTAAACCTGCCCTGGCACAGCTTCATGCCATTCCCCCTTGTCCTGTCTCCTGTCACCTGGCTGAAGAGACCATCACCTATCTCTCTATAACCTCCCTTCAGATAGTTGTAGGTGGTGATAAGGTCTCCCCTCAGCCTCCTCTTCTCCAGACTAAACAGCCCCAGCTCCCTCAGCCTCTCCTCATAGGATTTGCCCTCCAGCCCCTTCACCAGCCTGGTTGCCCTTCTCTGGACACGCTCGAGGACCACAATGTCCTTCTTGTGGTGAGGAGCCCAGAACTGGACACAGTACTCGAGGTGTGGCCTCACCAATGCCGAGTACAGGGGCACAATCACCTCCCTAGACCTACTGGCCACACTGTTTTTGATACAAGCCAAGATGCCATTGGCCTTCTTGGCCGCCTGTGCACACTGCTGACTCATATTCAGTCTGCAGTCAACCAACACCCCCAGGTCCTTCTCTGCCTGACAGCTCTCCAGCCAGTCTCCCCCAAGCCTGTAGCGCTGCATGGGGTTGTTATGTCCCATGTGCAGCACTCTACACTTGGCCTTGTTAAACTTCATCCCATTGGTCTCAGCCCATTGGTCCAGTCTGTTCAGATCCCTCTGAAGAGCCTCCCTACTCTCAGGCAGATCAACACTTCCTCCTAGTTTAGTGTCATCTGCAAACTTAGTGAGGGAGCATTCAATCCCTTCGTCGAGATCATTGATAAAGATGTTGAACAAGACTGGACCCAGGACTGAGCCCTGGGGGACGCCACTCGTGACCGGCCTCCAGCTGGATTTTGTTCCATTCACCACCACCCTCTGGGCTCGGCCATCCAGCCAGTGTTTAACCCAGCTGAGGGTCCACCTGTCCAGGCCAGTGGCAGCCAGTTTCTCAGTCAGAATTCTGTGAGAAACGGTGTCAAAGGCTTTACCAAAGTCCAGGTAGATCACATCCACAGCCTTCCTCTCGTCCATTAAGTGGGTCACCTTGTCATAGAAGGTGATCAGGTGTCACCACAACTACTTTAATCCAGAGTATGTTGGAACCATATTACCCTCAGCATAACTGGGACTAGGTGCAGAACTTTCAGATGCAGAAGCACATGGCTGAGACCGATGGACATCAGCTGGAGTCACAAGTCCATAGTCAGTGAACTGTGCGGGAGCTCGGAAGGAAAGATGGGGCAGTCAGAGAATGGCAGCCTCCCACATCTACCAGGATGGCTGGTCAGTGCAGGCAAAACTTTGACTGTAAAGCCACACTCCAAAAGCTCCATGTTCAGATAATGTGAGTGGGACAACCTATGAGATCACACTTTTGCTTTCCATGACTGCCCACGAGGATGAATCCCTTTTAACAGCACAACAGCTCTCATCAACAGAATGGCAATACCCACTGCTGCTTTGAGAGCATTGGGTATATCACCTGGTGCATATTTAAGAGTGACTCTGATATAGCTTTCTCAAAAATGAATCAACTTCACCTTTAACAAAATGTCTCTGCAATATAAAAATATGGTGCTAGTCATATGTGGCACGTGATTTTGCATTGACCTGCACAAATGCAATAAAGTTTGTCATGTTCTAATAGTTAGCTACTCCTGCATCCTGGTGCCCACTCCCTGAACTCCTAGCTGGCTTGCTTAGTGAATCCTTGGCTTGTGAGTACCTCCCCTTGCAAGTTCAGTTAAAGCCAAGAAAATGGAGTTCTAAATCTACCTCTTTTTTTCCTTTATTGGGAAGTCCAGAGTTGTGACTTAGCTGAAAAAAGATGTAAGGCAGGTTCTATGTGTTCACAACCATGCTGCCTCAGGTTCATTGTGCTCTCTTCTGCAGTCCCCTTGCATGTGCTTTCAGGGCAGCCCTGAAGGAACCACAGCTTCTTGGTGGCAGTGCACAAAACCATGCTAGGATAATCCCTTTTCAGACAGACAGAGCTTATTATTATTTTTTTCTAATTCTTATGCATTCTGAAAGGTGAAAATAATCATAAAGTTGTGGCAGTGGACATATATATCAGTTAAGCCATAGAAATTAAAGCTAGCCTAAAAACCTGTAAACGTTTGACATGGCTGTTGTGGAAAATATTTCCCCATCTCAGCCTTGCCATGTTTTCCCATTTGATGACATTTCTCAGCTTTGCAGTCCTTGTTTTTAAAGACCACTCTTTGCTAACTTCTTGTGTTTCTTACTTTTGTACAGTGCCATAACAATTTTATGCATCAAGTTTTGCTTCCCAGAGTGTGGGCCAGTATTAAGAGGTAGACAGTCTGCACATGAACCATGCATCACCAAGAAAACAAATACCTACCCTTTCATTCACTCTTTAAGACCTTTTTCATTTTAATAAAGGAATAACTTGATAGAGAAGGCAGTGGCCTTCACGTGATTATCGCTTAGAGCTTTGTCTATCAATAACAATATATATTATTTTCAAGGACAATTTAATAAGCAGCTCACCATCCATTAACCTTATCGATGTAATTCAGTTTTTTGGTGCTTGTACCTGCCCATAGGTATCAGATTGGAATTTGGTGAGGGATAGCATCCTGCAGGAGGCAGGAGGAGATGCTGCACTCACCAGAGGACACACAAAACTAGTTGCTCTTCCCAAATATACAGGTGCAACACCTGTGTTACAAGTGGCAGAATTTGTTTATCCACACTGCAGATATATTTAGTTGCATAATGTAAAGAACTTTAATGAAAGCAACAGATAAGAGGCCAAGGCCTTATAAAGCCTCAGAATGACATATGAGGTGTCATTCTGCTTTCTGCCAAGCATGGATATCCTTCACTTTGTTTTACCATATCCAGAGATTTTATGAACCTTCTGTTTTAAAGATGCAGTTTGAAACTGAGTAGCCAGACTAAAAAGAAACGTTTTCTCCATGAGTTGCTGAAAGATCCATGATAGCCCTTACATACATACAGTTTTGCCATGGAAGATACATAACAAAGTGAGAGAGGTTTGTCTCAGGTTTTTGTTGAAAAAGTTATTTTAAAATTGCAAAATATTCCACACAGACAGTCCCTGAGCAACTATCATTAACAACTACTTTCTTTGAGCACCATTAATCAATTGATAACCTAAAGCTACAAGGAGGATGGGTTTCTTCTGTATCAACAGACATATATTATTTATTCTTAATTGTTTGCAAGAGCCCAAATTTAGGCTTTTTTTTTTTTTAATGGTAGGATGTACCCTATAAAAAATATCTGCCAAAGATCATTAAGACCCCACATAAGAACAGCATGACAGCAAAAGTGAAATTGATAGCAACAGCACCCCCAGCTTCCTGAAGAATCGTCCTCCTGGATTCAAGAAGGATTTGAATTCAGGAGAAAAAGGAATGCACTGATTTTTAACTAGCAACTGAACTCAAGATTACTGGCATTAAAATAACATTGAATGGTGTTTAGGATTCTTCCCACTAGATAAAATGCCATATATTTATGAAACTCCTTGTGGAGAGAGCAAAGAGGCCCAAGCATATCACTGCTAGCTCCGTGGCAGTGGCTAGCATAGGGCAGTCTTGGTTGGCAGTAATTTCTGTGGAGCCAGGAGGATTATAATATGAATGAGAAAACCTCTTGGAAGAGTAATTTCAAATACTGTGGGGCTTTGCAGGTTCTGACCCATGAACCGTCCACAGCTGAGCTGAAAGTGGCATCCTCAGGATCCCACAGTTTCTGCTCTGTAGGAAGCATTAACGCTATACGTAAACCCCACCCTAACATATGGAAAGCAATTCCAATTAGGCAGCATTAAAAACAGTATGGACAAGAGTTTTTTCACCTGAAGATGATTGGCTGTTGCCACATTTTGGCTGGGTGTGATATTGGCTGTGCAAAAAACTAACAGTTTGCTGAAAAACTCAGTGTGCACTGAATGTGAATTTGCAGAAGGAAAGGACCAAGTTTTGGGGTGATCTGAAGTCTAAGCTGTGGTTTTTGTCTCCTGCAAATCTTTAATGATACTTGAAGTTCTGTATTGAACAAGAGCCTGAGATTTTCCCAGCCAGGTCAGTAACTCCTCTAGAAAAATGATCCACCCACACCCCTGGAATACCCTAAAACCAGGCAGCCACAGAGAGAGCACATTTGACTCTCATCAGCCCATCACAACACGCAGTGACAGCTATTTTTAAAAAATGCCTGCAAGGACATTAACCCCCATTTTCTATCATAACAGCACCTTTCTTTTCAAAGTGGGTGACCTGGGTTCAGGGCCCTCCTTATCTCCAGCAGCAAGGCAGGTTCTGTGGTTAGCACTGCTGAGCCGCCAGCTGAGCAGCCAAGCCTTTCTGGATGATCAAAGTCTTGCAATTTTTTTTGTGCCACTGGGTGACCCAGTTTCTGCAGAAGAAACAGAGGAATAGGGTGTCTCCAGAGTTTCCAGATGCTTAACTCTGTGTGGTATTTTGCTCTGTGCATGGGGCTTGAAGGTTGGTTTTCATTTAAAACCTAACTGCAGAAAAATATCAAATTTTATTCTCCTTCATGAGGAACAAAGCTGTAAAAACTGAGGTTTATGGGCTTCTGAAATTTGGATATTAGAGGGTGTTAACATGTGATCAAACTTTTGTCTGAAATTGAGACCAACTCGTTCTCCAGTCCAGCCCAGGTCTCAAGGAGGTAAACCAAAGGAGTAATTTCAGGACCTTGAAGCTATGACAAATTGTTGCTTGATTTCACTCTGGTGGGCTGCATGTGTTAAAAAACCCCACCCCTTAAATTACTATCCTAAGATTTTAATTTAGAGATTTAACCAGAAACTTATAAAAAAACCCATATTTAATCAACACTGAAATTGTTAAAGGAGGTAGATTTCCATTCAAGGAATGTGTTCAGGAGCCATGGATGGCCATCGTGATTCACCAGCACTGCAATTTAATCTGTCATCTAAAACACTTGACCGAATTATTTTAAGAGGTATCTTACTCTGTTAACAATTTTGGTTAAATCCTGAAGAAGGAAGGTTTCTTTCATGCCTTTCATGAGAGTAGAGAGTTTCTCAAAGTTCAACTCCTTTTAGGTTTTACAATTTCCTTCTGCAAGAGTCCCCAGGCTCGAATCAGTTATTTCTCCCTTCCAGCTTTTCAATATGAACAAGTACAGTTTAGCCCATCAGAAATACCTATAATCAAAAAAAGAAGAAAAAAGATTCATGCAAAATAAGAAGATAATTATTTCACAAGTGATCAGAGAAGGAGTTTCAAATAACTAGCACTGGCATGACAAATTACATGTTGGGTTTTTTTTTCATAATCCCATTGCCAGGTGATTACTCCAAGGAGACAGAACTAAAGTGAGTAGAGTTTTTCAACATATTTAATCTTCATGTATGTCTGTTATAGGACAAGACCCAGTTTCTCAACTCATGTTAATTGGTTTCGTCTTACGATGTCAGCTGATAACATTTTTAACAGAGATGATTTGGCAAAAAGGCAGCCTGTCCTAAAACCAAGCTGGTGTCTGCACCTACTTGCTTACTACCCCCTCTTAACGGCATTAAATCACCGATCCTTGGTTCAGCTGTCCAGGTGTTGTCTGAGGCATGCAAACAGTTTTCTGAGCCCTTCGCAGACATGAATGCATCCCCCAGCAGTTGTGCATCCAGCCATCGCACAGTGATTAGATCACTTACCACAGGGGCTGGGTAAGAGCATTTTTGTGGTTCCTAATTCGGGCTTTGGCCACCAACACCAATCTGCCAAAGTGGACTGACACAAAAACTTTTGTTATTTGTAAAAACTGGAAAGCAGAAGCTACTCTGTGAACTGTTGCTGCTTTAAAATACAAAGAGCTCTTTTTCTTTGGGAGATTCTGCTTTATTATTGATTTGGCTTTGTTTACTCACCAGCACTAAATTCATCAGAGAGAGATCACTTGTGTTACTGTGGGCTTCCTCTGCTGGCTTTCCAGTAACTGAGCACAGTTTCTAAGGTTTTCTATAAACAATGGATTAAACTGGCTTTGGGGTTAAATCTTCCTCTTGCAGCATAGCTCATCAGAGTGCAGTGAATGGACGAAGTCATTAGCTGAGTGAAGCTAGTATGGCTACACCCTCAGGATGGAGAGGTTTGTCACCCCAAGTAAGATGTTTAACCTTCCATTTACAAACCCCTCTAACTCTAGAAGCTAATTCCTGAGAAAAGCTTAGGTAGATGAATTCTAGTTTGACGACAAGAACTTCCAAGTGTCAGGTGTGCTGTAAAATATGTTTCATACGTGTTATATAAACCTGGAGTCACTTGCATTCTCCACTGCCAGACATACCAACACTTAGCTTTCCAGATTTGAGTGCTAGGCCCTGGGTCAACCATGAAATCAGAGTCCAGCTAAGTTGTCTCTCTGTGTAAGTTGTTCTTTTTGTCTTCCTTCTGAACTGAACCCTAAAGTGACAGTGTCTGAGTAGAAGACCATTTCCAACTGAAATGCACAGGCAAACCCTGTGTTTCCTGAACCTCCAACCAGATTTTATTCTCAATTCTTCCCTGTCTTTGTTAAAACACCTTCCTCTCCCCTTCCCTTTTTGCTTCACTCTTCCTCATTTGTGCTTTCCTGCCTCTCTCATGGTTTTGTCCTCAGTGACTCGCTCAACTGTCTCCTCCCTTACCCTTCACAACCTATTTTTTATAGTTCTCCTGTCAGTGTTGCTCTTCTCCTGTGCCTCCCATGGCCTGTCTGCTATTACTTGTGTGTTCTTGTCTCTCCCTCTTGATCTCATGTTTGCACTGATTCTTTAGACAAGAAAAAAATCTTTTAGCTCTCTTAAGCCATTGGAGTGGATGTTATAATGCAGGTTGGATTAGCTTAGGGGTTTTTTTAAAAAGACTTGAAGGTCTTTGTCAGGTTTTCTAGAAACAACGTGATTAGCAGGTAGAACAATGAGGTAATTCAGGTGCTATGGATTTCTGATAATTTTTTTCAAACTATCTAGTTTTTCCTTAGCTTAAACCAAGAAGTTTTAACAGTGTGTCCTTAGGCAGTTACATTGCATGTTAGGGCTTAACATTTTTAGACTAAAATTGAAGACCAATCTTGCAAGATGCTGAGTGCTTTCCTAAATCCCCTTTGACTTCCATGATCAGACTCCTGCAAGACTCACTTTTGAAGTTAAAAGGCTGAATTATCTTGTCACACTCAGCTTCATTTTGGTTATACCTACTCCAGAGTACTTTTTATTTGCTGCTGCAAATACAAAGTTTCACTAATGAAAGCAGACTTTCTAACACAGTGCTAAGTCCTTGAGAAGCAAGCAATGCTTCTGTCAGAAGATTTTCCTGACTGATAGTAACAATCTTCATATGGTTTGCTGTTTCATATGACTGTTCATGTCAAAGCTTGTGAAATTTGTGGAAAAAACTCCTCTTGGCATAGGGTATGGGTGATGTCAATGCGTTCATCAACTGGGTTGATGACCAACCTTTCAAAAGAGAGAGTAGCACCTGAGAGCAGCTTGGGAGGCCTGGGCTGAGCATGGCACCTAGAAGGACTTCCACCTCTTTTCGGTGTCTGTCTGCATCGGCTTTGACCGTCACCAGGACCATCTGGGAATTCTGGTCTATTAGCAAACCAAGCAGTGTTTACTGTGTACAGCTGCAAAATCTAAGTCTCAGAATTCCTGAGTTATCACTGGAAATGAAGCTATTTATAGCGAGATGTCCTGGTGGCTGCAGACATTTCTGAGAAATAGCAGCCAGAAGATAAGGTATTAGTGCTCTTATGATGAACCACATCCATAAGTTCATGGGGTATGCTTTTGGGGTCTGCACTCACAGGAAGATAGGATGGACTGGCAGGTGCTGAGTGCCTTCCTGACAGAGGGATATTATGCTGATTAAATTGAAACCCTTATATTAAAAAGTACCGTAGCTTCAACAAGCCCATCTCATTCCTACCAGAGGTTGTGATATTTGAAGCTGCACTTAACCATGGCACAGAAACTCAGAAGGAGACTCAGCTGCCCAACCAAGACATAGCAGTATTTCAGAGTCAGTCAGCAAGAAATAATTCTTTGGGCGAAAATCATTTGTCACACAGTTTATCTCTATTCCCCTGAATTCAAACAGCAAATTATGAATGTCACAAGAGTCAGGACTGGACCCAGAGAGCTCCTTGGCCAGATGAAGTCACTGGGGTGCTATGTTTATCCTGTATCCCTGCCTCCCATTTCTTGCAGGCATCTGAAGCCTGAATTATCAGAGGGAGCCTTGGCATCCAACACAATAGCATGCTTATGTTAAAGAGAAAGAGTCCCACTGGGGAGTGAGTGGCAGGATGAGGGCTGTAATCCCAGTGGGAGCAGCAGCACTGGCTTCCTGCGCCCCGGGCTGGCGTGGGGAGAAGGGGAAATGAGACACCGTGGCTGCAGGCTGCAGGAGAGGAATTGCAGTTCATGGGGATTAACACACATACTCCAGTGAACATTTTCAACATGCCCCCAGCTAGGAAGAAGCAGATACATGGATTTTGAGCGCAGCCCTTATAAATATTTCTTTGAGCAAAGTTTACAGGTTTTTTCCCAGTGCTCCCAGGGCCATCACAACCAGTGAAAGCATCTGAGCAACAATCAAGGTTTCCAGGGCGTAACATCTTCACTGAGTCTGACTCTGTGATGAACCCTTTATTCAAAAGTCCCTGGAGGCTCCACAGCGACTGCTCAGTTTTCCCACTTCCCACTCCAGCAACTGGTATGCCATGCTCAGGGCTGATCAAGAGGTGATGCTCAGCATCCAGCCCAGAATACCTGGCACCAATCAGCTGAAGGTGGTACCAAACAGGGCATGATCCAGACACCTCTGTGAACTGCCACGGCCATGCCACAGGCAAACACAACCCAGGATGGATGCACTGGGCAGAGGGAAGTACAGTATGTTATTGTAGTGCCCAGCCTGAGCAGCACTGTGGGGTCAGCACACACAAGTGCTGCCTCCACTTGGTCGGTCTGGTTTCTGGTGTCCTCAGTGCTGTGAAAGGGCATGACTCCCACCTGAGGCACTGCTATCAAGAAGGGCTCTGCTGAAACCTGCGTGGTTAGGTGGAAGCATGGTAGACCCTCTCCCTGTTCTTTTGCAGCACTGTCTTCTATGTTTACTACCTCTTTTCTTCTCTGCTTTTCTTCAGTTCGTCTTCCCTTCTCTCTCAAACATGTGATTCCTGCTTTCTTATTCCTGTCTGCCACTACCTGAAAGGAGGTTGTGGTGAGCTGGTGGGTCAGCCTCTTCTCGCAGGTAAGTAGTGATAGGACAAGAGGGGAGAGGACCGGGAGAGGTTCAGAAATTAGGAGAAATTTCTTCTCAGAAAAAGAGTGTTTATGCGTTGGAACGGGTTGCCCAGGGAGACTGTCCCTCTGGGTGTTCAAGGATGAGGTACTTAGGGACATGTTTTAGGAAATAATATAGGTGGTAGGGGCACAGTTGGACTAGATGATCTTGGAGGTCTTTTGCAACCTCAATGATTCTATGATTTCCAGTTCTGTAAGCTTTGGGGTTTTTTTAAGCACTTCTGTTGTGCAGGGGATTTTCGCCTCCCTTGATTTCAGTCAGCCAGCAGCTGCCACATCCCTACATAGTGGGTGCAATGAAAGCCTCTAGTTTCCAATTTCCTGTATGCTTTCTCTCCTATTTGCAATGTCTTTCCTGAGATCATGTGGAGCAGGCAGTGGGCAGGTCCAAATTGTTCTCATCAGCTCATCTCAGGTATCTGGTAAGATTTTGGCAATGTTAATTCAAAGTGAAATTGGGGGTTTTTTTGTGGGGTTTTTTTTTACCTTTAATTCCATGATGGGTCTGCACACTCAGCTGCTGGAAACCAGCCTGCACATGCAGCAACCATGGCTAGTGCTGGGTAGAAAATCCCACTCATAATGTATATGCTTCTTCAAAATATCATTCTGGGAATTAACCTTGTGCTTGGTCTTTTCCATACACATCCCAAGAGAAAGGATGTGATGTGACATTCTGTGGACTGGATCTTAACGGTGCATACTGTACCCCATTCCCAATTATAAGCCAGTATTTGTTGGGTTTATAATTCTGAGACGGGATTCACTGACATTTTCTTTGCAACCTGATCTAGTGAAGATGTCCCTGCTTACTGCAGGGGGTTGGACTAGATGACCTTTAAAGGTGCCTTCCAACCTTACTCATTCTATGATTCTGTCATTTGTTCTACTCTATGACTGGCATATAGTTGGTTTGGACACAATAATTGGGAGCCCACAGACTCCAAACTGCCGTGCTAATTATTGAACAGTCTCACCTTTCTCAAGCAAGGGAAACAGAGTAAATTATTTGGTTAGTGGAAAGGGAGTAAGTCAGTTGAAAAATAAGTTTCTATGAGCCAATACAGGACCTGGCAAGAATGAAAAGAATCCCAGTTCAGCTTTGAAAAAGGTATATTTTCACAGGGAACATGTCTCTTCTGGGAACCTTTAATTTAATGTACATTGGTTTCCTATTTTAAGAAAACAATTTGCTGTTAAACACTATGCCAGCCAGACTCAAATTTTTTTAAGCAAAACCTCTTTGTCCTGAAGTGTTTTAATGGCCTAAAGAGCAGGAAATTGCCTGTGACATTTCAGTTTTTCCATTCTAAGGCAAAAATGGTCCAAGGTCTAAAAATAGATCTCCTGAAAAACACCCTCCCTCTCATCATTGTAATATACCATAAGCCACGTGACAACAAAGACATTTCTTTTTGAGCCTAGCGTTGGTTTTGATCAGCTAAATCATCAATTAAGACTGTCTTCATGTGAAACTGCTGACTTGAATAAAAATGTTTATTGACTTAACCCGACAAATTTGATGACCTACTCTGCCTCACAATGTCTCCAGTTCCTCACTCTTCCTTTACCTGAACGCAAATGATGTTGGTCAGAATTGTGTGCTCACCTGGGTAGAAAATCTCGGTAGTCTTTGTGCTATCAGCGTGTTTTTAGGTGCTTTTCAGCTCCCCCTCTCCCACACACACTATGTGAGCATCCATTTGAGAGGAGTATTTAACATACATTCACACATGTTTTGGTCTGTGGCTGTGAGTGGACAGGTGAGGTAGCTGGTATGCATACATGAGGTTAACAAAATGCATTGTGTGGTGCCCAGGAGTATGTCATGGAGGTCAAAGGCCTTATCACTATGCCTAGACACCCAGCTGAACTCAAAGGGACTCTTGGCACCCAGCTTACTCCCCCGGAGGTGAATTCAGACGTGTGAGTGAATCACAAGTTACTTGTTTATTGTCAAGGCAGAAGAAACAAAGCGCGACTGGTTTCTGTGCAGACTGAGGGCAGAAAGGAGACATTCCTAGACAGGGTGGAGCCCACAGCGGTGCTGTCACTGGGGAGGCAGCAGGTCCCAGTCTGGAGATGAAGCTGCTTGATATGATCTCTTCAGTGGTGAAATCTGCTTAAGAGGTTCTTGCCCCTTATCTCTCTACTTCAAGGCCCTGACCACTCACTCCTGTCTTAGCACCACAGCTCACTGCTGATCCTCATTTGCGCTACTATGAATGGTGGTGGGGCTGGGCTATAGCGTTGCTCCCTGAAGAAATCCAGGTTAAAAATAGCTTCCAGAAAAGTCTCACAGTTTTGAGTTTTATACTGAAATAATTTCATCTGCCTGATTTTGCAGACACCCCCAAAGATAGCTGTACGGGCACAGCTGAAATGGCAACACACCGACCCACTGAAAGGTAACGTCGCTGCTCCCATGCTGTAACGAACGTGCCATGAAAATCCGCAGAAAGAAGCTGTGCCTCCTCGCTCGCGAAGTGAAAGCGCAGAGGCTTTTCTTTCCTCCAGCAACAAAACCTTAGCGAACCCAGACAGTCACTCTGTGAATCACACAGACCTGAGGGATCAAGATGAGACAGGCTCGGTCCCATTGGAATCAGTGGAAGCTTTGACTCTCTCTTATTCTAAGGTTTGAGGGTTTTTTTCCCTATCTTTACTTCAGGGAAGGACTGGGGGTTTTAATACAGCCTGATACTTGACCATAGGCTATGTTTTATCATATATATATATGATATAATCTGGGCCATATGGCTGCTGATAGACTTCTGTGTTTGAGACCTGGGAAGTACAGTGTACAGGACACCAAGAGTTCCACGTGGATGATCTCTCTGCCCTGAGGTAGTTTCAGTCTTACACTCAGTTCATGTCACTATTTGTCTAAACTTATTTTTAACAAAATGCAATCCTAAAAAGATCCCATACATCTCCTTAGATAATTTATTCCAGTGTCCAGATGGGGAATGTCCTCCTCATCTAGCCTTCATCTGACACAGCACCAGTGTTTCCTAGCCACCCACCAGGACAGGTGAGCAGAATTCCTGGCGGAAACAGCTGCAGCCGCAATGCAGAAACTCAGTGCGTGCCTGGTGGTGTTTGTTCCTTTTTCTTTTAGCTGAGAAGAATAAATGTAAATTGAACCCAAACATTTAGTGAACAGAGATAACAAATATGGTTGGGTTTATTGACATTTCTGTGCATACATGAACTCAAAAAAGGTTGAAGAATCAGGTTTTTCTGTTAAAGTTCCAATTCCTTGCCAGGGAAAATTGGTGGTTTATTAGTGTGGGGAAATGCTGGCATAAACACATGGATAGATCTTTTTTTTCTTTACAGCTACAGTAAGATAAAATCTAATATTATCATAGGCCCTGTGGGAAGAGATAACACTTCCATTGACTTGCAGATTTAAAATGAAGCCTACCAGCATTGTACAGGACGTATAATAGAAATCAGACTAGAAATAATACACAATAAACAAGCTATTAAATCATGTGTCTTCATTGAAACACCACCTGAAAGTGCTTTACAGCATTGCAAACAGTCAAAGGAGAAACCCTTGCAGCAGATGAAAAAGTTACTAATGATGAGATAAGCTCCTGCTTCAGAAGAGACAAAGACTGGAGACAAAATGAGGTGCTGAGGAGATCTGTAGACAGTCACTACAGCAACGTTGAGACCATGTAGAAGGTGTGGAGGAAAAAAATAATAGGACAGCTAGGACAAGTTGAGGTAGTAATAAAGAACCACATTTCTTACTTCTGTATGTATCTCTTGGGTTCAGTGAGGGTGAAATTTAGGGCAGAAACAAACAAGCAATCTTGATGGGCAAACAGTTGGCAGCGTTAACCAGGATCCTACATGAAAAAAAACCAAACCCAAAACCACAGGAACAATGGTGCTGAGAAAGAACCTGGGGCATTGCCTTTCTCCTTGAAAGTAAGAAAAGGAGATTTATGAAAGGTTGAGTTCCTTTTCATTCTCTATTTCCAAATTCAAAGACAGAAGTTACCATGAGTATCAGCCACCAGCAACAAGGCCTGGTTTGCTGGCATTACCTTTCCTTGGAATGGGTAAGAACGGTTACATTTTTGTGACATTTTCTTTTCTTCTTTCCCTGAATCCATAACTATGTTCCAAAATGGAGGGCAATTAAAAGAGCAAAATAAAATTGCTTGAGTTCTTATAGCATTTCTTTGAAAGCTGTTGTGGACACTGTTTTCAACAATCACCTGCTTATTAATGCTGTTCCCTAATTCTTCCCAACCTCTTAATTTATTTTTTAAAAATTGCCCTTATTGCATCATTTGGGACATTTCTTTCTCTTTTTTATGTTTTTTATGCCACTGGCATATGAAATATCCCTTAAGTGACAGATTAATTTCACCTTACTTTATCTAACTTGGGTGAAGGTTGGTTGTGTTCACCGGAGTAGTGATTACAGACATGACACTGGCTTAAAAGAAACAGTTTATTAGGGAGCGTGTCATCTTCCAGCCATTCTAGGCATCCATTTTGGGAATAGACTGACCTTGTCTCTACACTGGCTATAAATGGAGCCTGAAGTGACCGGTTTAGCTATAGATGTCTACATCAGGTCAGATGAACCACACCCTGAAAGATGCACTGAATATTCCTGGTTCCTTATCACCTGGATTTCGTAACAACTTGCAGAAGTTATTTCTGCCTTTTGCAATACCTTTGGATTTGGTGAAGTGTCTGCTGCAGAAGCAAGCACTTGCAGACTTTTTGGCTCTGCCTTGGTCAGGAACCAGGAGCACACCTTGCCCAGGGGCAAACATGTTGCAACAGAAAATGCAAATAAGTTGAAAGAAAAATAGAAGCATTAAAGACGTGGCTCTTTCCGTGCCCTAGAGGAAGAGGAGGAACTGGCAAGACCCTTTGTAAGACGATTCAGGGAAGACTCATCTGACACAACCACGATGACACTCCTATTATCAGTATTAAATGTCCTGACTTGTCACAAACCCTCCTTTGCTACAGATGCAATTAAATAATGGACAAAATAATTCAGTACCAACAAGGGAACAAGTTCACATTTAACACAAGTTGTTTCACATTTTTCTAACAGGACAGTTAATTCAGAGCAGCTCTTCGAGCGTGGCAAATATCTTACACGAAAAATAAAATAATCAATAACATTTGTATATACAAAAGAGGACAACTAGTAATCACAATTGCTGCTCAACAGCAATTATCTCAAAGATGAACCTCTGGTCATATGTGACAACTAAGATGGTAATTCAGCTGGTTCATATCACAAAATAACGTGGCTACTATGGACAAAAATAAAGTTCTATAGTTCCTTGACTATAAAATCACTCATGTTGCCCTCCTTAACTCTTGACTATGCTCTTGCTCTGAAACAGCATGGAGGGGACGGGATTTATCCTGGCAGGAGTTCACGATGGCATTTGTGGTCACTGGAAATCGGTACGAGAGAGAAAAAACCCCACTTAGCAGCAGGAGGATGACAGCTACAACCCCGACAGGAATGGCAGCACCAGCTTCCTGTGCCGCTGGGCTGGAGGGCATGTAGTAGGAAGGAGGAAAAGCAATGCTCTGGTTGTGAGTTACAGAATAGAGATTCCAGCTCACGGGAATCAGAACGCACAGACCGGCAAACCCGTAGAAGCAGCCACCCACCAGGAAGAAGCGGGTAATGAGAGCTTTGCGAGCCATTCCCATATAAACATTTCTCAGACCAAATACTGTGGCAGCCAGTCCCAGCAAGCCCAGGAACATGGCGATCAGCAGGAGACCCTGGGCAGCATAAATTTCATGGGGGATGGAGGAGTTGTAGCTGCTGAATTTATGGCAGAACTCTTCTTTATAGCCAGGTGAGACATGAAGGTAACTGATGAAGCAGACTTTCCAAATCCCCACCCAGGCAATGCCAGAGGAGATGATGGTGGTGTTGTCTACATGCCACACTCTCCATTCCACGAGTCCCATTGAAACAGTGCACAGGATCCAGCCTACCGTACCCAGAGCAAAGGCAGCTACCTGGAGGTGGGAGGTGCTGACCAGGGAGCTCATCCTCTGAAGGTCATCTGCTCTGTCACAGACACCGTAGCCATGTGAAGAGAGTTTCTTCCTGGAAAGAAACATAGTATAAAATTAAAGAGGGAATTATTGTTTGAGCGAATAGGTGAACCTGTTGCTGATAAAGCAGCAGAGAATATGTGTGCAGAGGGAGGATGCAGTCACCTTTTCCCAACTGCAATGAATTGTTGAAGTTTAATGTCCATAGATAAATAATGTCAAGGCTTTTAATTCTTTATATTTCATTGTATCACAAGGAGAAGAAAGGGTCTGTGATTAGCTCCCATTACAATCTTTATTCTACATTCCTGAAAGGAAAATTCACATCTTTTTCCAAGTTATTTTCTTCCTTCACAATCACTAGGTCGGAAAAGACCTTTGAGATCATCATGTCCAACTGTACCTGTCCTCTATTAAACCATATCCCCAAGCACCTCATCTACCTGTCTTTTAAACACATCCAGGGTTGGTGACACAACCACCTCCCTGGGCAGCCTGTCTCAATGCCTGACAACCCTTTTGGTGAAGAACTTTTTCCTAATGTCTAAACTAAACCTGCCCTGGTGCAGCTTGAGCCCATTCCCTCTAGTTCTATCACCTGACGCTTGGGTGAAGACACCAACACCCATCTCTCTACACCCTCCCTTCAGGTAGTTGTAGGCAGTGATAAGGTCTCCCCTCAGCCTCCTCTTCTCCAGGCTAAACAACACCAGCTCCCTCAGCCGCTCCTCATAGGATTTGCCCTCCAGCCCCTTCACCAGCCTGGTTGCCCTTCTCTGGACTCGCTCCAGGACCTCCATGTCCTTCTTGTGGTGAGGAGCCCAGAACTGGACACAGTACTCGAGGTGTGGCCTCACCAATGCCGAATACAGGGGCACAATCCCCTCCCTAGACCTACTGGCCACACTGTTTTTGATACAAGCCAAGATGCCATTGGCCTTCTTGGCCGCCTGAGCACACTGCTGACTCATATTCAGTCTGCATTCAACCAACACCCCCCGGTCCCTCTCTGCCAGGCAGTTGTCTAGCCTTGGTAATTAACCATTGTGTTCAAAGACCCTTATGCACAGTACATGCAATCAGGAGCAAATCCGGGCAGCAAAGTCTGATACTGACCGCTGACCTTTGACCACCTTTATATTATTTAACCATGAATGCATGAGCAGAAACACTTGAATTAATCAGAACTACAGCACTCTGTGCCTGGGCTGGGGCCTGGCTGTGCTGCTGTTGCTTTCCCAGCCTCAAACTTCAACCAAGGTTTCTTTAGTGTTTTACCTCGACAAATCAGACCCTTCTGTAACCTGTGCAGCTGCTCCTGTTGTGGTGGGAAAGGTTTTAATCATTTAGACTAGCAAAAGGTTTTAGGTTTGTTTGCTGACTGTGCACTCTGAGTACAAGTTAGAGGTTTTTTCTAATTAAAAAGAGATATAAACTCCCTATGTCTTTTCTACAACCTTCCAAACAGTTAGAGGAATGATCTGTGATTAGGTAAGAAGTGGCCTTGAATTTATTATGTTGATCTGAAAGGCCGTAGGGCTCCCTGTATTTCATGAGTTACCTAGAATACCTTTTCTCCTGCTCCCATTGCATTCAAGACTGAAGAAAATACTGTACCAAGTTCACTCTAATGATAAGAAGATAGAGCTGAAACTATATTTTGTTACTAAAGCAGTAATTTTTCTATTTAGTTACCTTAACCTAACAGATTCAGTGATACAATCTAGCTGCAAAAAGCCACCTGTGGAAATAGTAAATAAAAAATATCTTCATAATGATATGGTCTTAAGCAAACACTTCCCACTTCTCATACCAGAACCCATACTTACTTTAGTCCCAAAGCTGAGGCCAGGGGTAAGAGGATGGGGCAGAGTGGGTTTTGATGCCAGCCAAACACGGCCACATCTGCAGTTTTGTCATTTTGGTCTCTCAGTTCATCAACGTGTTTCCAATGGGACTGATTTCCTGTGGGACATATTAATCCCCATTATTGAAAAGGCACATTTAACCCTTTCTTGCATGGAATAGCTCTGGAATAGCCTGCTATGTTTTATCTACTTAAACCCATTTTATAAATGCTACCTCAGTCCGCTATGTTGTTCCCAAAGTGATTGCAACCCTCCCCCCTGCCCCCCCCCCCCCCCCCCCCCATCTAATTAACAGTTGTTACCAGCCATACAGCATAGGAGCCCCACAGGAAATGATGAATGGTTTTCCTTTCAGTCCCAGATCCACATCAAAACCGTGTCATTTCTGTAGGTGCCTACTGATGGGAAGATGCCAGGGGGAAAAGAGGGCGACCGAAGGAGCCCCGCACCGACTCCGTTCTGTCCCTGTTTGATTCAGGGGAGCACACGGAGGCCAAACCTGAACCACACTAATACACCATTTTGGGCAGAGCTCAAAACACTTTCCACAGGCATCATAAACATGAATTTCAGCAACTGTCTGCTATCAGAAGCATAGAGGACAGGCAAGCAGGCCGCTCCATGTCACTGGGAGCTGTTCTGCGTGCGATGTCAGGATGTCTTCAAGGATTTCATTTACTCACCTGCCTTCCCACAGAGTTAAATGAGATCGTATCCACGATTACCAAGCCCTCTACCAAACCTCCATGTGGCAGAGAATGGTGTCCAGAATTGAATTACAAAACAAAAACTAAGGAAAAATCCTGGTTTCCCCCCCCCCCCCCCATGAGACTCATAAAAAAAAAGGGCCACGAAGATGATCAGAGGGCTGGAGCACCTCCCCTATGAAGAGAGGCTGGGGGAGCTGGGCTTGTTCAGTCTGGAGAAGAGAAGGCTGCGGGGGGACCTCATTGCAGCCTTCCAGTACCTGAAGGGAGCTTATAAGCAGGAGGGGATTCAACTTTTTAAAAGGATAGACAATGACAGGACAAGGGGGAATGGATCAAAGCTAAAGGAGGGAAGGTTTAGATTAGATATTAGGGGGAAGTTTTTTACAGAGAGAGTGGTGAGGTGCTGGAACAGGCTGCCCAGAGAGGTGGTGGATGCCCCATCCCTGAAGATGTTGAAGGCCAGGTTGGATGGGGCCCTGGGCAACCTTGTGCCGATCCAGGCCTGAGGTTGGTGGCCCTGCCTGTGGCAGGGGGGTTGGAGCTCTGTGATCCTTGGGGTCCCTTCCAACCCATGCCATTCCATGATTCTATGATTCTATAGCTGAACAAGTAAACATGCAGGATGAAACAATTTGGGGCTTAGAGAAAGATTCTGAAAACATTGGAGAAAACCCAGCCAGCAAAGGTGAGATTTAGACAGGGTACCAAATGCCTAGGCACAAAGAATTGCTCATGTAGGAAACGATTCCTCCTGGCTTGTCTCTCCACACCCTGCCCACTGGAACTTGTTGGATCTAACCCAATGGTACCAAGTGGCTTTACTTCTGAGGTCTGTGCTGGAATGGAATGGCGAGTATCATGCTTGCTTGTTTTGGGAAACGAGACAGAAGCCCATACTTAGAGTCCCTTGGTGTTAAGGTTCAGCAAGAAGGTACAGAACAAGGTAGCAAGGTAAAGTGGTTACAGGAGTTTGCTTGCTGTATGAAAACACATCAAAATGAAAGCAAGGACCTGGTCCCTGATTCCAGCCTCTACTGTTTTGAATCATAACAAACATACTCTGGGTTTTGCTGGTGTCATCAAATGAGAAGAGATATGCACTGTTTGCCAGAAGCATTGATTTTAAGGGAAGATTTTGGATAAGAATGCATTTAGCCTCAAGTTTCTGACATAAACACTAAGTCTCAGCATCACTGTCACAGGTCACGGCATCCACAGTGCCTTGGGGATGCTGTGGGATGGGGGGCATCCAACAGAGGGGTCCATCCGGGACCCCAGCCGAGGTCACGCTTTGTGGCTGCCAGTGGGCGAAGAGCATCAAGGAAACTCTTTTTTCTCCCAAATGTAGCGAGATGAGGTTTGGGGGGCTACTCTGGCAAGTGCTTCCAAAAAAGGGGACATTTCGCGTGCAGATGCCAAGTAAAACCGGGAGTGAGCTGCAGAGGGCGTCTCCATCCAGGCTTTTCCCATCGCAGCGGGTCCCTCGCCGTCAGGCCTGGGGAGGGGAAGGGGAGGGGGGGGAGAAGGGCAGGGCAGGGCAGGGCAGGGCAGGGCAGGGCAGGGCAAGGAAGGGAAGGGAAGGGCGGCAGGGAGCTGTGCATGGCCGAGGCTCACAGCAGTGCCATGCTTTAGCAGCCCCCTCCGCAGCCACGGACTGACTTTTGACCTCAGCAGCTGGTTTGGGTGAGTGGTGCGTGGGCTGGGATGGTGACCCTGCACAAGTCGCTGCCCACAGGAGGGGGTGCAGGTGCTCAATTCTGCTCCAACACCAGCAACGCCCTGCCCATAGGTTTCAGTGACAGAAGCACCTGATCCATCACTAACTTGCCATTCACATAAAGAGCCAAGAAATATTTCTTTTGTTCTATGGGCTGGTTTCATGCTTTAGTAATTATATAAATATTTTGAATTCACGTCATTAGTGTGTATATATATATTTATATATGATCTGAATGGCACAGTGATGTAACACGACAGCTAGATGAAATTTCCTGAGGCAAATGAACTCACATTCAGTCAGCTGCAGCAGGTCTTATAATTAGTTGGTGTTGCTGGCATTCAGTTCTTGACTTGGAAGCTCACCCAGAGCTGCAGGTTTCAGCCTTCAAAGTCTTCATGCCAGCTCTTTCATGCGATGGATGTAGCCTACAAAGGCAATCATGCAAGGGGAACAAGCCAGGTCTATGTGGCATCTATGCCAGTGGACAGAAAGCGTGACTAAAGCCCTTTTCACCCAAAGAAGCAAGAGGAGTGTGTTAAGAGACAGCTCTTAACCATCTCTTGGTGTCACGTGATTTCGTCAACATTTTCACTTAAAATTGACTTGGTCCAATCCAACAAACATTCCAGCAGCTCCTGGGGATGGTCTTTGGGAAGCCTAGAAACGAGCTAAAAAAAGGAGAGCTGTTCCTACAGGCTGCTCACCTGAGAGTCCTTTGCTATCATTTTCTCTCTTAACACATCCTTCATTCCCCCCATTTGGACAGGCTTTCCTTCATGGAGGTGTTTTTAACTGAATACCCTGCCTGAGCACAAGCAAGAATGTAAAGTCTCTAGCATTTGATGGAAATTAGCTCAGAAGAGACAGAAGCTAATGGTAAAAGACAACACATGCCAGTGAATTTG
This sequence comes from Porphyrio hochstetteri, assembly GCA_020800305.1. Taxonomy (NCBI): domain Eukaryota; kingdom Metazoa; phylum Chordata; class Aves; order Gruiformes; family Rallidae; genus Porphyrio; species Porphyrio hochstetteri. The sequence continues at coordinate 140,180,203 of CM036905.1, forward strand.
TCCCAGATTCGAAGGATCTTTTTGTCTTTATTGCTTTTTTTATTTGAATCAAGCACTGCAGAGTGAGTAGCTGTTTATGAAGAGTGTGTTGAGCCATTGCTCACATACTTCAGGGACAGAATGAGACATGGCTTTCTCCCTCTTAGTTACGAGAAACAGCTGAGTCTGGGAGCTGTGTTGACTTTCCTACAGAGGCAAGCTTGATTTTAGAAGAAAAAAATGGAAGCAAGCTGCTCTCTCTAGTGCCAAGTGCTTTCACAGAGTCTTTTTTGGGTCATCTATGCATCAGGCTTACCTTTAAAAATAATAAAATGAAATGCTGTGGTCTAAGGGTAAAGGTCAGTTCTTTGTGCCCACTGTCCCACCTCCTGATGTTCTCAGCAGCAAGAGCAAAACAAAATGGAGCTACACTTGAATCTTCTTTGCTGTTCCACTGAGTAAGAACACCTTGAAGTTTAGCTGTGTAAAAGTTCTTTGCTCATTTCAGACAAGAGGATTTTGTTTGATTTGTGTGCTGGTGTTGGCTGGGACAGAGTTTGTTTTCTCCACAGCAGCTGGTACGGGGCTCTGTTTTGGGTTTGTGCTGCAAACAGTGCTGGTAACAGAGGGGTGTTTTCGTCACTGCTGAGCAGGGCTCACACAGAGCCAAGGCCTTTGCTGCCTCTCACCCCACCCCACCAGCGAGGAGGCTGGGGGTGCACAAGGAGTTGGGAGGGGACACAGCTGGGACAGCTGACCCCAGCTGACCCAAGGGATATCCCGTACTGTATGACATCATGCTCAGCATATAAGGGGCTGGGGGAAGAAAAAGGAAGGGGGGACTTTTGGAGTGATGGTGTTTGTCTTCCCAAGTCACTGTTATGTGGGACAGATCCCTGTTTCCCTGGGGATGGCTGAACTCCTGCCTGCCCGTGGGCAGTGGGGAATGAATTCCCTGTCTTGCTTCGCTTGTGCGCGCGGCTTTTGCTTTCCCCACTGAACTGTCTGTATCTCAGCCCAGGGGCTTGCTCACTTTTACTCTCCCAATTCTCTCCCCCATCCCACCAGGGGTGAACGAGTGAGCGGCTGTGTGAGGCTTTGGCTACTGACTGGGGCAAACCCACAGCACTTTGCTTTCATGGTAGGATGAAGAGAAACTGATAACTTCTGTATGCTCCTTGTTATTTTTTTCAGACTCCAATTTCCTTTACTGTGGTTGATCCCACCTCAAGTGTTTGCCCAATAAGGCAACGCTGGGGGCTTCTATGGAGTGGAGTGGAGTGGAGCAGCTGCAGTCTTGACACAGGAGCCATATGACCCCTATTATTATCATTTCTACAGATTGTTTTACCTCTGCCTTGAAGGGAGCTCCATTGAGAGCCTAAGCAGAACAGTTCAGGGACATGCCAGAAATGACAACCCCTGGAAAACCAAGACAGCTAGAATGCCTATGTCGAGATGGGTCCTGTTAGGAAGCTTCAGAAAGGAGATGGAAGCCCAAAAGCTTTCTGACCCTGGGTGTCTGGCACAGAGAAAAGAGGACCAAGGGGGGAGAGGTGCGACCAAGGCACCTGCATCCAGGTCCCAGAGAGCTCACACAAGACTGGCAAGATGAGGGCACTGAATACAGGTTTGTGGCATGGGAAGGTGTCACCCAGGAGTCGTCACCCTCCAGCCAAAACAACGGGAACTAATCCTGCCTGGTGCCTGCAGGAGAAGTGAAGAGCTCCTGAAGCACCCAGAGCTCCAGCCTGGACATGCTGCAGAGTTAGCACACCTGTGCTGACAGTGTGTAAGGAGCTCCCTACGGAGGGGGGAACGGGAGGGCACACGACACACACACAGCCACCTGATGCTGAGGTTTTCTTTGGAGCCAGTGGGTGGGTGGTTGAAAGAAGAGCTTTCCAAAAGGACAGGCACCAGCATTCAATTTTTTCCTAAGTGATGGCACAGCCAAAACAGAATACAGTAGAAAAAGGGGCAATAGAAGAGAGAAGTACATGTCTCCCTGTCTGCAGCCTGCCTGCCATCCTGCCTGCCTGGTGGAAGGCAGTTTTGCTTTAAGAATCTACTGCAGCTTGGAACCACCTTGAAGAGAAAGTTCCCTGTAAACTCTTCCTATATAAAACACGCACAGAGATACTTTTCCTTGCTGGTTCAAGCAGGAATTCATTCATTTCCATGTTTTTAAAATGTTTTAAGCAAGTATTTTTACTTTAGATGTTGCCAGAAACTGCATGCATGTTGAAAATAACATCCAAACCCCGCTTTTGTAAAGTTTTATTGCCTAGATGCAGCTTTATTGGGCTATGCTGGACATGGCTTTCTAACCAAATCCTTTGTTCGATCTCAGTTTCACAGCAGAAAGTGAGTTTGAAATAAAACCCAACAGCATCGTAATTAAGAAGGTCTCTTCTTAGCAATAGCCCCATGATTTAATGCTTGAAAACTTAATTCTTCAATTCCCAGTTGGGAAAACATTCTTTATAGGAAACAAATAAATATTTAAATCTCTCTCCCCATCTGTTCCCTATCAGCACTTCATAAAATAAGTTGCATTTAGAAAAAAAAAAAAAAGAGGAGACTTACTTCTGTGAGGCTGAGAGGAGTTGCCTAAGGCTTTGAAGCAGCGTCGGCTGGATGAAGCAAGTTCCAGAGGGGAGGTTGAAAAAAATGCCTGTGCAAATTGTCTGACTTTTAACACTACCAAATAGGTACCTCACAGTTCCTTGTCACTCTCCCACTAAGTCAACAAAGCTGTAGGAAGTCAGTTAATCATTAACATGTTATAAAAATATGAAAGCTTTACCATATGCCATTTTTTCTAATTGCTTCAAAGCATTTACTGAAGTGTGGAGATAACTTCCACAGAAGAACTCAGGATTCTGTAGGACACCCTTCCAGAAAAACCCATCTTTGGGATTATGGGATTTTCCAGCCTGAGACCACCACGATGTCCCAGCCTGACAGCCTGAAGGACATGGACTTCTCATCCGAAAGAGAACAAAGTGATTTCATAACCCTTTCTTCCTTGTTAGACTTCTCCTCCTGTATTGATGAAACCCAAATTAGTGCAGCTCTGCAGTGGGAAGAAATGTAGAGAAGGAGGAGGTTCTCCAAGGAGTAAACTCAAGCTGAACTGATCTCTTGCTGGACTGTGGTTAGCAGTACCCATATTTCAGTACAAGCAGTACCATGCTCGCCATCTGGATGGCTTTTTTAAAAAAAAGAAAACAAAACCAAACCCTAACTTGTAAAATTATTATTATGTTACATTTACCTTGCTCTGTGGTTTTCCCATGAATGCAAATAATGGTCCTTACAACTGGTAAGGGGTTTCTTAGCTCCGTTCTGGTTTCTTCTCTTTGAAACCTAGAGCAAACTCTGCTAACTCCGAGCGATGGCACTGGCTCCTACAGAGGGAGGACATTTCCAGGGCTGCTGTTGAAAGACAAGGAAGTTTATTTCATGGAAGTATCCTGAAGTGGGAAGCCCTCACTGAAAAATTCTTCTCACCTGTAACACCCACCATGGGTGGTCATCGCCACCACCAAAGGCGGCTGCAAAATGGCATTGAGCCATACCCTTCCATCCTCTGCATCACTGCTCTAGTGTCCCTCTTCTTGCAGCACCTTCCAGCTGACACTGATTCACTCTTTCATGTGCAGGCAATGCAGCCTGGCCGCAGCAACACCATCTTCCCTTCTGCAGCTCACCAGGCTGCGAGCTCCTCTGCAGCTGGCTGCAGTACCAGCTTGTTGCACAGGCAAATTTGGCTATTGGGGCTTTGCTGCTGCCTGCCAAAAGGCCCTGACACACACAGGCCCCGATGGGCTCGTCACCATGTGTCAGACTTGAGTACAGCCCTTTGACTTGGTGGTGGGGCAGCTGATTCAGGAGGACAGCATCTCTGGGCAGATGGGTTCATTTTCTTGGACTTAATAACTGCGTGAGACAAAACACGCAGGCAAACCTAGTGCTGGTTTCATGCAGGAAGTGGCTGCACGCAGCTGGTTTGAATAACCATGCAATGGGAACGGCAGCCCCTATGCTACTCCCAGGAAAGCACTCCTCTGCCCCCCATGATTCTTTCTCTCACCTATTTCTCCTCGGCCACCAAAAAAAAATCAAGAAGAAGAGTGATGTTGGGAAAGATGTAAGTGTGCAGAAAAAGAATAATGGGATACATTTGTCAGCTGCCATCAGTGCAGTGAAGTTCGACTCAAGCGTGCGACCCGCCCTAGGGAGCCTGCTTTGGGAGGGGGGTTGGACCCGATGATCTCTGGAGGTGTCTTCCAACCCCTACAATTCTATAACTCTGTGAATCACTTGGAAAGCTACAGCAATTGCCTGTGATAATGTAATGAGTGACCCAAGCACTGCCACATTAGTGAGGAGCACAATACCTGGAAAATGGGGTAGAAGCACCTAAGAAGCGAATGACAGTACAAAGCATCTTGTCTTCTTGGAATATGAGTAGGACTTCTAGAGGCGTGTTATTCCTTTTTAGCATATATGGGGCAAATTATTAGGAAGCAGATGGAAATTAAAGGAGTTTCTGACTGACTTAAGTGAGAGGAACACATTTGTGCATCAGACTTCATTGTTCTTTGAACGCCAACGGTTAATACTCTTTCAGGGAGAAGGCATTTGCTTTCTTCCTCCCGTGGCCTTGACCCAAAGCGCATTGAAATCAGCACGAATAGCTCTGCTGACTTCAAAGACCTTTAGATCAAGCCCTGTCCCTTCTGTGGTTTACAATTTCATTGTTAAATACCACAGAACAGGAAATATTTGTTTCTGGTTATTTTTCCTTTCATTTGCCATGTTGAAAAAAAAAAAGCCCAGCCTGAAATCAAGATGCTGTGCGAGACATGTTGCCCAGTGAGTGGTACCAGAGAGGCCACAGACAGAGCCCGTAAACAGCCCAGAGGCTCAGGTACGAGCTCGTTCTTGACTTTCATTTTGAGACAAAGGTTGCTTCTCCTGGGAAACACAGCAGCCATCCTGCACACAGCTAGCCCATCCGTGGTGGCTGAACTAGGGTTTAGAGTTGTTGCACCCTGGATCTTTGTCATCGCTTGTTCTCAGCAGAATATCAGACCAACGTGTCTCCAAAACCAATGCTGGATCTAAGTGTGGGCCTCTAGACCCACAGCTCAAGCCTGAGAAAGGTACTTGCTTAAACACCTTTCCTAACTGCACCTTTATAGCCAAATTAAGTCATCCTTTGGAACCTGGGGAATTGAGACGTGAGTCAAATCACTTTGAAGTGATTTGGGGGGCTTCGCGTCCCAGTGTCAGCAGACTCTCTGCCTGGTGGGCCCGCCCCTCTTCAAGCATGGATCACAAAAACATCACCGACAGCACAGTAAATGACACCAAAAAGCAGGGCACTTAAAAGGTGAGGATACATTTCCAAGGAGTGTGCAATCACTGCAGCAACCGCTGCCCACTGTTGAGGCTAATCCCATAACCAGCCCACTGGGCACCTGCGCAGATCAACTCCACAGCTGCTACAGTAATCAACACCCAAGTACGATGGGCTTTTGAAAGGGTTAAAACCCCTTGCCCTTCATCCCACATGCCTTAGGGAAGGAGAAGAAGGTTTCCAGGGGAGGGAGTCAGTACTCCCACAAGTGGGCAGGCCCCGTGTTCCTCTGCAGATGAGGTGGCCAGCAGTGGTGGGGTGGACGGGCCACAGCAGGATCCTCCACGTGTTCCTAAACATGACCATGTGCCAGGGCTGCTCTTGGCATGGCATGGCAAAAGGCTGTGCTGTTAAACACCTTGGCTTTTGCTTTTACAGTGGTTGCTGCTGTTTGTCCTACCAGCCCCGGCTCAGGCTGGGAGCGTGAAACAGTCAGACTGGCTTCTAGAGGGAGGCACTGCTGTCAAGCTCAGTGGGACTCCACTGGGAAGCTGCACGTCCTCAGATGCTCAATGTGCTCCCAAATTCAATCACCCCATTCACAGCTGCCAGCAGGTGCTGCTTGCTTTTGTGGTTGAACCCACAAGCTGCGAGGTTCTCTGACTCCAGAGAACTTGGGAATAGGGTTTTTTTGTGCTGCTGTCATTATGTCATTGCATTTTGCTGGCTTGGAATTCTCTTCTATTTTTTGAAGTCACAGATAAGTGTCCAAAATGTTTAGTCACTAACGTCCTCTGTGGAAGTTCTGCTTGTATTTTTTTCAGTGAGATTTAAAAACATGGTTTAGTGTACACCAGTGGACTCTGACGTTATACATGATACATGTTATACACACACACACATATATATATATATGTGTCATCTTTCCTAGCAAGAGAGCTGGTGTTTCAATGTTGAATTTAGGTACTGAAAGCTGGGAAGCCGGTACTTCACACATGCCTGGACTTGCTTCCCTCCAAACAATCTTGCTCATCACTAATATCCCTATCAACAGTCAAATATTACTTAGCTCTTCTTCTGTCCAAACATTATCAGAGACCTTTTGTCCACCATCAATGCCACCAGTACTGTCCCCAGACTGCCCGCTGATGCACTAACAACTCTTTTTGTCCTTAACTTTTCACAGATTGCCCTTATAACTGAGCTGGAAGACTCACAGAAATTTCCTAGGAAGATGTCGACCCTTTTACTATCGGTCAAAACCAAGGGGGAAATGGAAACACACAAAACACAGCTGCCCAGATTATCTCCAGCATGGGCTGTTCAGACATTTTCCTCAGGGACCAGCTATTACAGCTGCTTTGGAATGGGCTCAGTATTAATTTTTTGATGCAAAACTGGGATGACAATTATGGACTCGATAGTTTCAGAAAGGATGAGTTCGCTGTGATCGTGACTCAACAAGAGGCTGATTTAAAACCAACAAAAATTGCCTTTGGCTCATCCAGGAATCAGTGTTTTTTTCCTGGAGATGCAGAGCACAAAGGCTCTCATGCACAAAATGAAGGGCTGCTAAAATTAGATGCACTCCTGTGGTTTGGGTCTTCTTCTGGTTATTCCCAGATACCCAAAAGTAGGTCATTCAGAGCTTAACAAAGACATTTCCCTCAGACTTGTGGACATTTTAAAGCTAGCAGAAGAGACCACCTGATGGGAGGATGTTATCACCATGTCACACGAGGGTTTCGCTCTGCCTCGGCAGTGCTTGTGCACCGAGAGAGCACCACGGTGTTGCAACACCAGCCAGGCTTCTTTCTCTTGGTGGGAGCTGCCTCAGCACCTCGCTCTTCCCAGTGTTCGAAGTCTCAAGAAAATCAAATTCCTCTAAATTTCCATTAAAGGGCAAGAACGTAGAAGATCAAGAGAAACCTTCAGCCGGTAACACGTCACAGGGGTTCTGGAGCTTCACAAGGCAACTTCCTGCAGAAATGGCAGGGCACTGTCAGAGCACTGCTTTAGGAGAAATACATGAGTCACTGGTCGCTCATTAGCTCATCACAGCTGTGACATCAGCTGCGAGAAGAACTTTGGGATCTTTGCTGATGCCCTAAAAGGTTTTCTATGGCTTTATCCCCCCCTTCCTGGTTACCACCACAGCTGAATGATGACTGTGATCTTTCAACCGATCAATGCCCTATCAAGACCGGCACTGTAGGAAATGGAGGTGAATGTTCTGGTGAGACAAGACACAACTAAACCAGGATTCTGTGGAGAGCAAAATAGATGTACTTTTTTATGAACTACCGTATGGCCACAAGCAGGGGAGTGGTGGGGAGCAGAAGGATGCAGTTCTGCAAGGAGCTCCAGATGGGGCAAATTCCTTAAATACACAAAGGGCAGCTGCTTTTCAAGAGCATTTTACTACAGCAACTTGGCCCCAAAGGTAAGACAGCCCTACTTTTTATCCTTGCCTGTCATTTGCCTGGGCGTAGGGGGAAAGCAGTGTCAAGCTGCCCTGGCTTCCCTTCAGATTACAAGGTGAAGGAGATGAAAGCCTGTCCAGCCTCCAATGACCTGTGTGCCAGCATGCGTTGGGGGACAGCTTCAAAAAAGGAGGTGCAGCCACCCAGAAGGAGCTGATGAAGTGAGATCTGCTTGACATTGGCCCAGGGAAACGTTGCTATGGACAGGTAAGCGTGTCAGCACCGCCAGACAGGGCACTTGCCCAGAAACAGGTCATTCTCTCAGAAAACATGAGGAAAACCGAAAGTAAACTTGGGAACCAACCCAGCTGCCATAAGGAGAAGAGCTTGTGGTGGGTGGTTCCTGTAGGTGTGCTGAGGGTCTGTAACAGGAGGAGGAGGTTCATTGGAGACGTGCTGCCCGGAGCACTCGAGCTGAGGGCTTGCCAGCTCCCACCTATTTTCCTGACTTGTCAGTCAACAAAAGCCACGTGTTGCCATTACCTCTGCTCTGTTAGGACCCCGGTTATAAAACCGTTGGCAGTATAAATATTTACAAAAGTAGTCACACCCCTTGGTATGCGACCGTGTAACATAAGAACAACAAACACACAAGGTGGACTTATGGTGACCATAAAACTTTCGTCCTCTGTTTCCTGACTTCTGGAGACTTCATACCCAACCTTAACACTGCATGCTTTTGCCACCAGTCATGGCAACAGTTCTGCACCCCTCACACACTTGGACATCTGTACCTGATTTTTATTTTCACATCTGCCTTGTGCCTGCTGGTTCTTGACTTGGTTTTGTGGAAAGACTCTTGTATGTGATGCTGGGCAGCAGTCTTTATATCTCAGTTTTGATTGCTAACCCTCTAATAATTTAGATGAGCCTTTCCTCATGTTTGCCAGTTTTCCAATACCTCTGTACTGGCTATGGACAGTAAAATTAGGCACGATATTTTAGAAAGTTTGGAAAGATATCAGGCCTGTCTCGTAGCAATACCACTTTCCCCCCATTCCCCTTCTCTCTTGAGGCACTGCTTCGGCTTTTTTCCTACAGCACAAAGTTCATATGAGCTGTTTATTCACTATAACACCCCCCACACTTTTTTTGAGTCATTATCTATATGCCATCACTCTGTCCATGTGATCTCCATCATTTCCTCCTTGATTAGTGACTTTGCATGTCACCATGTATAAAGTATGAACACGCCCAGAGAACCAATCTTGCTCTATACAACTTTTCTCTTCGTTGTTTGCCATATATGTGGCAAGCGGTGACCATTGCCACTGTGCCTCTTCTGTAATCATCTCCTATTTGTGTGGTGGAACTGCCCATCACATAAAAACCTTGGCCTAAATAACTCCACCTTTGCAAAACCAGTGTGACGACAGCATTTACTCACCCAGTTCTGTTTTTCCCCATTGCAGGGAAAATAGGAGGAAAAGCTACTTTGTTTCCTTCTCGAGGATAAATGTATACAAACACACAGGGGCTTTGGAGAACAGGGTGACTGAAGAGAGTTTTGTAAGGATCCCTGGATCTCAACGCTGGAGACATCACCTGTATTCAAAAGGATTCAGTGTGTGCAGGCATTTGACAGACAGACCTGCAAGTAATGCTGTGCACCACAACACCCCAGCTTTCAGAATTTAATGCTGAGTGAGGCACCTGGTCCAAAAGCCTGAGAGGAATTAACAAAAATCTTCCTGATGAAGATTGTTTCAAGCATGGATTAATCCTGCTTTTGATTTCAATGCCTAAATTGTCTTTGTCTTCCTAGAGCAAGAGAAGGAGATGGGGAAGGGAGAGGTATCTGGGCTGAACCAAGCTCTTTCAGTTACCTTATCCCAGCTTGCCTATGGAGGGAATCAAAGCCAATTCGGCTCCTAATTTAGGCCACCAGCTATGTGTGAAATGGCAATCCAGACCTAGCACCCCACATACGCTGAAGAGTTGGACTTTGATACCAGTATCAGTGTCTGCACCCAGGCACTCAGACTAGAACAGCCAAGAGGAAGGTGTGTGGGGAGCTGTATCCTCCACAGCCTTTGGCACTTCCCTGCACACTGCAGTCAGCCGGCACTTACACGTGGATTTAGAGCCTGATGTTACATCCTGCATCTGGGGGGCAGGTAAGGCAGCAGGGCAGATTCTGGGCACCCTTCTCCCTGGACCTTTCCTAGTTTTTAACTCGTTGGTTGCCTACTGTGAGCTATGTAAGCAGTTCTAGGAACAGAACCCCAAGATTCCCTGCTCCCTATTGAAACCCAAGTGCCTGGGCTGAATATTTAGGCCTGCTTTGTGCCTGGCTTTCTAAATCACATGTTCCTGGCAGCACATCACAATCCAGTCCAAGCAAGAACTGCATATTGCTCTGCCTTCAACCAAAAACCCAGTGGTAAAGCAAGCATGGAAGAGGTGGCAGTTGTGGAAGCAAAGCCCCAGAGAATGAGCCAGGCCAGCCACTGGGTACATGTGCAGGGCGCTGTTCAAGATGAGGAACACCCTCATCTCACAGTCCTTTTGACTTCAGCATCTGGGCGTGCCTTGCTAGCCAGGCTGTTTGGAGAATTTAGGATGACTGGAATGAAAGGATGATGACTTCTGCAATGCTGAGGGCTCATTAGTGCCAGAGAACTGTGCCAGCATCTCTTAAGCTGAGAAAGGGGCGTTGAGGAGCGCATTTAACAGCACAATGGTCTCTTCCTGACACGGTGAAACCTGGGAGTCAGGAATTCTGAATTCTTCCCCCTAAGTTTAAATTTCAGAGAAGCCTTAAGGTTTTGTTACACCACAGCAACAAAAAATGCTGGCCCCAGCCTGTGGAGACGGTATGGCTTTGCTGTATCATGTATCAAGGAAAGCAGGAAATACACAGCCCCAGTGGACTTTACTGCTTGCTGAGTTTTCCTTCCTTCAGGGCACTGATCCTTCCAGGTTTTCTTCCTTGAGATCTGTTTTGCCCCGTGATTAATAAAAAGAACTTGACCTGCCCCACCCGTTTCAGGTCAGCGTTGGCCTCTTCAATCACCACAGCTCGATTCCCCTTTTTATCTCTGGGGAAGCCATGCCTGTGCGCGGAACCTGCAGTTCCTTGGGAGTGGCTGTGAATGGTACTGGCAAGACTCCTGCTTTCCTGCTGAGATACCAAGGAAAACATCTTCCCTCCCCTTGCTGGTTGTTTAGTCTGCACTTGCTCACTACTTTTATTTCTCCGAGGCTGTCAGAAAAGGCAGGAGCCTGATTCATCCGTGGCAAACACGTTGCGAGGAACAGACAGCTGGGAAGCGGAGCAGGTGCGGAAACTAAATGCTTGAAACAATCTTCATCAGGAAGATTTGTGTTAAATTCCTCTCAGGCTTTTGGGCTTCACGGCTCTTCCAACCCAAAATTTCAGGAGAACCCTGATAACACTATGCCCGTTGGGCGGTTCAGAGCGCACTCCCTGTCAGGAGGCCAGCAAGCGAGGCCATCCCAAGGAAGAGCAGCAGACTGGCAGCCCGTGGTAACACACACCAGACACCAGCTTGTTCAGAGCTGGCTCTGGCCCCAGATTGCTCGGAACGAACAAAGTCTGGTTAGCACAAAGGCAGCCTGGTACGTGCTTAAGGAACCCCTTTCTTTCACCAACACCATTAAAACCTGCGAGCACAGACCTAGAATGGTGGAGCATCCACACTGTGCCTTGTAGCATGTCAGCTATGTGGCAGCACAGACACTGTTTTGCATGTGATTCTTCTTCTCTTTCAACACCTTGCACTTCTTCAGCTCCACTGCCACAAATCTCTTTGCTCTCCTTAGAAACTCTCCCGTGGGAAGACCGGCAATCACAAATAGCAAATAAAATCATCCAATAAACGTGGGATGTGGTGGGAATCTGGTTCTTCTCTTAGTGGTACTACCGCATTTTAGCTTAATAATCACACTGAGCGAGTGGGAGATGCAGAGTCTTTTTCTCCTCACCTCATCCCAGAAGAGAGTTTGGAAACAACTGCAATGGAATCATAGAATGCTTTAGGTTGGAAGGGACCTTTTAAGACCATCTAGCCCAACCCCCCTGCAGGGTTCTATGATCCAACCTAAATCTCCCCTTTTCTAGTTTAAAACCATTACCCCTCATCCTATGGCTACATGTCCCCATGAGCAGTTCTTCCCCAGTTTGCTTATAGGCACCTTTCAGGTACTGGAAACCCTGAAAGGTCTTCCCTGGAGCCATCTCTTCTCCAGGCTGAACAAGCCCAACTCTCTTACTCTCTATCAAGCTTACCTTCATAGGAGAGGTGCTCCAGCCCTTTGATCATTTTTGTGGCACTTCTCTGGATGCACTCCAACAGGTCCATGTCCTTCTCATGTTGAGGGCTCCAAAGCTGGACATAGCACTGCAGGTGAGGTCTCACCAGAGTAGAGCAGAGGGGCAGAATCACCTCTCTAGATCTGCTGGCCACACTTCTTCTGATGCAGCCCAGGATGCTGTTTGCCTTAAGGGCTGCAGATACACATTAGTTAGTCCTGTCCAGCTTCTCAACCATGAATACTCCCAAGTCCTTTCCCTCAGAGCTACCTTCCAGCACATAATCTCCTAACCTGTTTGGATAATGGGGATTGTCCCAAACCAGGTGCAGGACCCAGCACTTGGCTTTTTTGAACTTCATGAAGTTCACCTGGGCCCAATTCTCCAGCCTGTCCAGGTCACTCTGGATGGTATCTCATCCCTCTGGTACATTAACCTCACCACCCAGCTTGGTGTCATCAGTGAACTTGCTGAGTGTGCACTCAATCCCACTGTCAATATCATTAATAGAGATATCAAACAGCACCGGTCCCAGCACAGGCCCCTGAAGAACATAGAGAATATACAGTAGAACATATGAATGTATAGCAGCCCAGATACTCTGGGTATCCAAGCTGTGGCAGCAGCCAGCACCAGGCGAGGCTTTCAGGAGCAGCAGGCCACCACAACCAGCAGGGAAGTTCCTCCTCGACCTTACCCGTTAGCACTTGGCCACATCCAGAAGAATGAGAGGAACTGAGAATTGGATTCATAGGAAGGGAGCCCGCTAATGCTGACAGGTATGGCAGAAGCCGAAGGCACAGCCTAGTCACAGACCCTCTCCAAGGCAGAGATCTCAAAGGGTTTTTAACATGGAGGGGCAGCATTTTAATAGCCTTGTTCTTGGGGAAGGCTCAAGTGTTTTGACTGAAATAACCCCCTTGGGCTAAGATAAACAACAGCCACAGAAAGTATCTGCCCACAGGGCTGGAGCTGAGGTCTAAGTGCTGTGCTGGGCCTTGTAAAGGTCACACCTGCTCTGCAGGGAGGCGTGATGGGGGAGGAATCACCTTCTGCTATTTGAACTACAGCGAATTTACCCCAATTCAGGTGTTGCTCCTGAGGTGTATTAAAGTAACCTACTTCATTAACAGGAACATTATCAAAGCAGTAGGTGGGGAGAAGGAAGCCCAGGATTTCAGAGGTGAGCTGCTGAACCACAAGGGTAACCTACTGTACAATTTGTGGATCAGGAATAATTAGTTCAGTTACAGACTGGAGCTGTGGTTGGGTTAATGTGATAGCCCATTTACCACTGCTGACAACTGACAATATATAATCCAGCAATTTTAAGATGTAATTATTAATTTTTTATACCATCTACTCTGTGGGCAGGTTCCGCCCAAGCATGTCAAAAACCTGTTTATTCTCTGAAACAACCCACAACTGAGAAGCCCTTAATTAGAACAAACCTATGAACTTCTGCTACGGATGGCTGGGCACCACTGAAACAGGAGTTACTGTTCCAGTGCACGCCCATCACAAGGCCGTGCTGGCAAACGGCCTGCCAACAGATCCCTCTGGCTGCAAGATCTTGGACCATTAGGTGCACCAGAATTAATTAGAGCTTGATGAGGAAAGAGCACTGTGGAAATGGTGACTCCTTTGACATCCGAGGGTCTCGAATACCCCAAACCAGAAAATAAGGAGCTGAATTTCAGTTTAAAGAAAAGGAGTTTTGTCCAATTCACACTTGACTGCCATTCCCCTGGAGCTGCCATCCTGGATCATACCAGGTGCCCAGGGAAGCAGGCATAAAGAGGTGGGTCCACGTACATGCAGAGAGAGAGAAGAAGGGGATGAAAAGTACTGTTAAATTTTAGAAAAATCCTACAAATATCCACGTATTTTTCCTTCCCTAACTTCCTTTTCCCAAATAGTTTCCACGATAAAGACCATCAGAGACATTTAATTTCCAGAATGGCTTATCAAACCATAAAACCAACCTGTGGTCACCTCTACAATAAATCTATGCGTGCTTGACAGGGTTTCTGGGTGAGGCAGACATTTCTGCAGTTGATCTGAGAACCCCCACTGAACTGATATTAAACACTTTCTGTGGAAGTGGGTTGGAGACAGAGAGGTCATAGTGAATTGTTCTTAGAAAAAAAAAAAAATCCAAACAACCTGGAGAAACACTGACCTTAGATATTTCCATACGAAGTATCATTCTAAACACAGGGTGAAGCCACCAGAGCATTAACTGCCCAAGTAGAAAAGTTTTAACTCCTACCATGGTGTATATACTCCCTAAATTGCCAGATTTGTTTCATCTGTTTCCTAACACATCTTTCCTTTCTGCCATCTCACGCTCACACACTTAAAACACCAAATTAGACACAAATGCCTTCTGGTACATACTTACACTGGGAGCTCGAGAGCGATCAGCAAAGTCAATGTGGTAAAGACAGCAAGCTGCTTCAGGCCATCAGGCCCCTGGCCTGGCCTCTCACAGCTACAGGCACTGGTGGTGGGCACCACGAGACGGTGGGTGCCACACCGCTCAGCAAAACAGCAGGCTTCGACATTTAAAACCCCACACGGAAGCTGACCCTACGTTGAAATATACAGTTTATTTTCTCAAAGTCAAGCAATACCATTTGTCAGCAGGTAAGTGTTAGGTGTCAGGCAGGAAATCTGTACATTTTCACTCTGGGCTGCAGGATCCAAACAGTTGGAGAAACATAGTGGAAATCTTTCACTATACAAAGAGATCTAGAACTGAGAACGACACAGGGTGAGGGAACAGCCACCCCCCGGATGCCAGAGGCAAAACATTAGCACCAAGATTTTTTTTTTTTTCCAAAAAAGCAATAGTATAGCTATTTACAGATTTACATACAACATGGGGAGGCAACTATCTTCAGGTTCCCAGGGCAAGAGATTTTCAGCACATAAAAAAGGAGAGAATGGTGTCTACGCAAACTCTTCTGTGAAAAGGGTAATATATATATATATAGCATTCACAATATTGCTACCTTTTATCAGAGAGATCTAAATCAAAGTACTGTATATAAACACACTGCAATTATATTTTTATTCACATTTCACATACACATTCCAGAGTAACCACGACACGCAGGATTTGTAAAATGCCACAGATAAAACGACGCACGCTTTTCTCCAAGCTAAAAAGACAAGCATAATTTATTTGGGAACGGTTTAGTTTTGGGTTCCTTACGGTGAAGGGATAAGTTTAATGACAAAGGGACCACTCGTCCTAGGAACATAGCAGCAAATAACTGTGAGATGCCAGAGACTACATTTCTGAACTAGGAGGAAGAAACTAAGGGCAGCTGTAGGTCTGGTAAAATGGCAGCTGCATTTGACCTCAGCCCATACACATCAACAGAATTTCATTAAGGATTTGGTCCGGGTATACGAAGTAGTGCACTATAAGGGGGGGGAAACAGTCCTTTTTCCTTTGCATCTGTCCATGAAGGAACTGGTTCCAGCAGAATTTTGCTCCCTAGTTCCCCAACTCACAAGGAATTTGCTGACCAGCACCTCTCTGGTTCTCCCACTGCCAAAGAGAGGCCTCTGGTAAGGAGGACAGAACGCCTTATTTGAACGCTGCCACTGCAGGAATAGTGGGAAGAATTATTTTCTCTCTCTTCTCAACACCCAACTACTTGTATTTTCAACCTGCTTAAGCTACAGACTGGCATTCACATCCACCTCAAAAATGGCTTCTTGTCGGGCAACCTGTTTGCCTACGCAGAGAGCCAGGAGTTGTCCATTCTGCAGTGTAAATGGCACACACACAGAGGCACCTGAGACCGGCCTTCGCCCGGAAAGCCTGTGACGCAGGACGTGACGCCTGGACACTATAGAACTTCTCTGTAGGCACCCTGGCGAGTCGGTGTAACCTTTTCCTGCCCTAAAACATGAGTTAGCACCTCTTTTTAGAACTACTGGGGATCGGCTGAGTCAACGGCAGTACTACCAGCACGCAACCAGTAAGTAACGTGCCACTGTGAACTATCGCCCGCCCCTTCATCCCTGTGCAAGGGAAACACGGAAGGAAGCCCAACCCCACTGCTGCTCACGGGTACACGGCGGAGTCGCTCCGAGTCACGCACAGGATTCACAGGGCAGAGGCTGTCTGTATTGCATTGGGTAGTCTGAGAAAGAGGACAGAGCGAACAGCATTACGTAGGTCAACCACAGAAGAACTCAGCTGTCTATATAAAACCATCACAGCGTGGAACAATCAGGAGAAATACAGAAACAGTGTCCTTTGCCTACATTTATTTTCGTAAAGCATAGCGGCTTTGAGAGAGGAAGAATAAAAACATGCATAAAAAGCACAAGGAAGAGCAAATGAGGCTTTCTAAATAATTTAGGTGAGAAATGTTTTGAACAAAAATCAAGCACAGTCCTTCCAGCCTGGTTCTTAAATCAAGTATGATGCAGTAAGGGAAATGGCTTGCCTTGCAGCAAGAAGGCATACAACTATGTCTTCAGCAAGGTAGCCATTAGGTGACCTGCAAGCTGGTTTAAGTGTTTAACTCAGAGTGTTATTTTCTGCAAGGGGAAAGTGCCATCCTATATACAATATTACAAAAAAAGTGTCTGATGCCACAGGATCAGAGTGACACTACATTTCAGCAATCTGAATATATTAGCTGTAAGATGCACGCTTCCCCTATTTAATGTGTCTTTAAAAAACAAAATTAATAAAAAAGCCACTAAATTTAGAGCTTCTAAATTTGTGTGCATTCATAAATTGCTGTTGGGTTTCCCAGCAGTCTGTACAGCATCTGAACACAGAGAAAGTATACAACCTATTCTAAAAAAACATTGTTGCTTGCATGCACAGCTCCCACAGGCTTTCAACTTACTGAGCAGAGAGGCTAAGAGCCTGCCCTTTTCTGTGGAGCTGTCTGTAGGTTAAGCAATGAGAAACAGCTGTAGAGTCCAGCAATAAAAACGTGTTCTAAAAAATTAAATACATCATCCCAAAAAAAAAAAAAAAATATCTTAAAGAAAGCATTATTGCTGTTGTGAGAGCTATTTTACTCTTGTGCACTTGCTTCTCTACTGGACACCCAGAGAAGCCAAGATACGTGTTTGTATGCTTGGAAAACTTCCCCACCCCTTCCTTCTTTCCCCGTTTTTCACATCCTCTTATTTGAGCCGTTCAGGTTGGAGGCTGTCAGTCAGACACTTCAGCTGCTCCTCCCCCAGCTTGATCTTGTCTTCAAGCTCTCGCTGCTCAATGATGAGGGCTGACTTCATTTTCACAAAGTGCTCGTAGTCTGCTAAGTTCTCCTCGCTCAAGTAGTTGGCCAAGATGTCAAAGACAATGCGCTCTCGGCGGTCCAGGTTTTCCTTCAGCTCTTTTGCATCTTCGTGTTGCTGAGTCAGCAGCTTCTGCTTCTCTACCAATGTCCGCTTAGGAGGAAAGAAAAAACAGTTGGAAAAAAGCACTTAAGTTCTCCAGACTTATGTCTGGTTTATCTGCAAAGACAAAGACTTTCCTGAGTATTCAGAGGTGGAATAAGATATCTCCTTAAAGCGCAGCCTAATAAAACACATTAACAAACAGCAAAAAATGCAGCAAATCCATGAAAGTCACACCATTAATTTCTACTGGCTTCAACAGCAAGAACTTCAAAGACTACCATTTAATAGTTCAAAATAGCTCTATAAAATACAGTTGCCTTTGAGAAACATCCAAGTTCTCCAAATTAAGACTTCATTTGGCAACAACTCTCATCTTCAATGCACAGCACTGAACTTCCACACTGAAACAGCTGTGGTAAGAGAACCCACAGACTAATTAACAGAGCGATTTGTTCTTGCACAGCTCCTGACACTGTGGTATTTTGCTGTTCTGCTGTGCAAGCTGCATGGCTTCTCCACAAGAAGTGAAGTCATGAAGTCTTAAGATGAGCAAGAGCAAGAGCTGAGGCAAGACAATGGGAGGGAAGTTAAAAACCCACCATCATTTTCCCCAAATTGCTGTAAACTTTTTGCTTCACGTCCTGACAAGAGACAAAACAGGAAAAAGGCAGCTGGAATGGAGAAACCCACCATGGAAGAGGGCAGGAGCTATAGCTCAACCACACGTATGTATGAACATGAAGGATAAGGCACATCTCAGATAACTTCACTTGTCTACACAGTAGACAGCCACACAGCTCCACCCCTTTAGCTGTATGTGGAGAGAAGCAGGAGCATTGTTAACCTGACCTGTTTCAGATGTCTGCCTAGAAGCGACTGCCTTTGTCCGGCAACAGAGCATGGCCTACTCTGGCATCAAGAATTCCTGTACAGGCCTCTGAACTTAATTAAAAAGTGCCCCTAAGAGGTACCACTCCATAACTGTGAGGTTTACTTCAGAGATGAATGTGCTTTGAGAATCAATGTCTTCAAATAAACCACAGTGTGTTCAAATAAACGTGTCCTTTTTTTTGTTTTTATGTGGACTTTATGTTAAATCACACGTGCTATAATAAGCCTAAAGGATTTACAGAGAAGTGTTCTTCTAGACTACAAAGTGGAGTACATTCAAGAAGGAATTATGAGACAAAGGGGGATACAGACCAGCAAGCTTTAACAGACCTGTCTCTCAGAGTTGCACATGTATCCTGTGCTCCCTCTTTTTTTAACAGACAGCAGAAAGCTCAGAGGGTGAAACACTTTCAGACTTGCACTCTCAATGTACTTAAAATATACAGCTTAGATTAACTTGGGATTCAAGACAGCTATGGAAGGCACGTCACAGAAATCACACACTGTTAGAAGAAACATGGCTTAGTCTGCTTTGAGCGTCTGCCAGGGGAAAATCCCACTGCCAGTTGTGAGGAGAACTATCTGCTGCAAAGAGATGGAATCACCGTTCTCCTAAATTCTCCAGGGGACCTAGCAGCCAAGCCCAAACTTGGGAGCATGGCTACATCATGGCAGCCTTGCAGCTTGCCTGTACACTGAGAAGCTGAAGAACTAGAGAGAATGTGATGATCTCAAGAGGGCATTTAGCAACCAGCTGGTAGCTCAGTTGTAGACCTACCCACCTAACCTTGGGATGAAATAGCTTTGTTCTTCAAGCCATTCACTATCACTGTCAACGGACAGAAGAAATATCAAATGTCCTTCATTAACAATTTAAGATCTATGGTTTCGTCTGATCAAGCCCATGGCACGACTTTAAGTTGAAAGTGGTAACCTGACAAGTTAAAGGAAAGTAAATGCTACTTTTTAATAAACTTTGCATGACATCTTAGTACCTCTGCCCTTGTGGAGGTTTAGGGAATACCCAAGAGAAGTGAGATGCAGAAAGGAAGAAAGAAAATGAGATAGGTCTTGAATTTGCTTCTACGTCTGTCAAAGATGACTGATGCCAGACAGCCTGTTTTGAAGGGTAATGTGAAACAGTCTGTGAAACAAACTGCTCATGACACCGTTTTTGAAGTTCTTTGAGTAATGGGTAAATGGCTCACCAGGTGTAAAGGTGTGATGTTGGATGGTTTCATCTGACCATTTTCAACCAAAGCCAGAGTACAGGAGGGTTTTTTGCAGTCAGCCCCAGCCAAACACAGGCCACCCGAAGTTCCTCTGATGGAACAATGTTTGGCTCTTTCTATTGAGAGTCTTTCTCAAGAATTGTTCGCTGGTTTGAACCACAGCCATGTGAAGAGGAACTCCCTCCATGTATCTGACTTCCCAGCATCCAGTTCCTAAATTACTATCCCTGGCACTTGTCCCTAGTTTTTCAGTACCAGGTCTTGTGGGTCTGGGCACCTGATTACACTTGCAGACCGCGGCTTCCACACGTTAGGGTGCTCAACACACTCTGGCTTTGACTGATAAGGAAAGTAATGAGAAGACACTGGACTCACTGTGCAGAAGGAAGGGGGCTGGAGGCTGTTCCAGATGAAGCCCTTTCCAGAAGTTGAAATACCTGATAGTGTTCCCTTTGGTAACAGAGACCTATGACAGACCACCTAATAGAATATTAATTCCGCAGTGATTATTTGGCCCCACCTGGAGTATTGTGTCCAGTTCTGGGCTCCCTGGTATAAAAAAGACAGGGATCTCCTGGAGAGAGTCCAGAGAAGGGCTACGAAGATGATTAAGGGCCTGGAACAGCTCCCGTATGAGGAAAGGCTGAGTGAGCTGGGGCTGTTCAGCCTGGAGAAAAGAAGACTGAGGGGGGACCTAATTAATGTTTATAAATATCTTAAGTATGGGATGCAGGGGGAATTGGCCAACCCCTTTTCAGTCATCTGTGGGGACAGGACAAGGGGCAATGGCTGTAAATTGGAGCACAGGAAGTTCCGCACCAACATGCGGAAGAACTTTTACACAGTGAGGGTGACAGAGCCCTGGCACAGGCTGCCCAGGGAGGTGGTGGAGTCTCCTTCTCTGGAGATATTCAAGACTCGTCTGGACGCCTATCTGGGCAATATGTGCTAGGGAGCTGCTTTGGCAGGGGGGTTGGACCCGATGATCTCTCGAGGTCCCTTCCAACCCCTGTGATTCTATGATTCTGTGACTGCTGACAGACTGTTTAGAACATCTGCTGAGCTGCTGGTGGTTCCCATGAAGTGCAAAGTTATCAGAGTAATGTTTATTAGACAGCATTAGTTTTGAAAAAAATAAATCAGTGATCTCTAGGGAGATGAACCCCAGGGACTGAAGCAATGTCCCCTGCTTTGTTTAGTTGGTATGTTAGTAGTACACCAGATACTGTCATGCAACTTAAAAAATACCAAAGGGCAACCAAAAGTGTCAGACGTGCCAGTCTAAATTCACAGACAGGCACATGTAGCCCTACACGCACTGTGTTTATAGCCAGAGTACCTGGGGACTGGACCCACCTGAGAAGCATCTCTGGTCAACACTTTGAGATGTATTCCTGATATTACTATGGCAAGACATGCAGAAGATGAATGGGGAATTTGGGATTCTGTCAGTCAAAACTCGACAACAGAGCACACAGACAGTTTCTGACTGCCCTTTGGACACGCCTGCTCACCACCTTCCTTTCCCACACCTGGCCATGAAGCTATTTTCTTCATCACAGCTCTCAAACTGTGCTTCCTATACTCTTATATCATCTGGTAGCTCTTTCCCCAGCTCACACTCCCAACTTTGAGCCCATTAGGCAACTGCAACCACATTTAGAAAAAAAGAAGCCTAAAGAAGGATTAAATTTCTTTAAGTTTCAGAAGCTTTGATCTGTCCTCTAATAAGCTGTCAAATACCTTCCCTTTGCCTCAGTCGGAGGGGGGACTGGGCAGACGGTAAACAAGTATGTTTGGCAGCAGTGAGGGCCAAACAGCCAAACACACACGGGTGAAGCAATGGAGCAGGCTGAAGAGACACAACAGGAACCGACAGCCCGCAGAAAGAATTCCCTTCCAACACTCAGGTGAACTGCTGGCATTTCAGTCCACAGCTACAAGCCAAAAATCCCTCTGCACGTTCACTTCACAGCTGAAGCTAAACTCGCTTGACACATACCTGCCTCCCACCCTATTTATTTTTAGCCTTTCAGTTTCACACCTATTACACCTCTCCTTTGCTGCATTTCTGTATCACTTGGTATCTGCTGCCCAGCTAAGGCCTGGTGTGTTCTGGAGCTAAACAAAGTGCTGCCAGCAGAGTCAGGGGTCCAACAAGTAAGAGCACCTCAAATGCTCCTGAAACTTTCGCATCTGCTGGGATGCCATCACATCACTACAGGGCTGGTTTGGTAAAAATATGTTTTCTATTGAAGAATCCTTCTTGCAATGCCTCCCTCCTGTCACATCATGCCCCCCATCCCCCACCTTTTTTTTTTTTTTATAATAACGCCTGTCCATCTGTCATTTCTTGCTAGGTATCGTGGAGGAAGCTGTAGTACATGAGAAATTTTCTCTATAACAATCTTATAGATTTTTATCCAAGATCCTCATGGAGTATAAAGAAGGCTGTAATCTTACTGCATTTACAGCACAAAGTGACACTCCTTTTCCCATCCTGAATTATTAGAATACTTTTGTTTGCCCCTTTTGTACGCTCTTATCAGTAGCTCCCCTCTTTAAACTTCTGTGAAGTCTGTTTTCCAGTACGTGGCACCCGAAACACCACTTTTTCTCACCAAGCCACCTGTAGCTTCAGTATTCCAAGCAAAAGCAAGGCAAAGAGGAAAGTTGTAAGAAATTTAAAAAAACCCCAGCTTTACATTCACTATCCCTCATCTTGAGCTCTGCAATTCAGATAAACAAAACCAAGCAAACCTCCCCCCAGCAGGTTCACTAACTGCAGTGACATGATTATTGGCCTTTCTCACCCGTTCTTCTGGAGAGGTGTTTTCATCCAGGTTATTAAGGGCATTTTCCACCCGGGCCAGACGACCTGAGAGTGACAGCAGGAGGTTGACCACTTTGTCAAGGTCACCGATAAACATCTTGAATTTGTCGAACTCGTTCTGTTTGCAGACTTCTTTCACGATAGCCTCCACCTCCTCCCCCAGTATGTTGTTTGCTTGGATGTCTTCCAGAAGCGTCTCCCGTGCTTCCCTCAGCACCTGCAGCTTCCTACTAATGCTGTCAATAAGTTCTTGCTGTGGAAATAAAAGGGATGAGAATTCATGAGTGCTACTGCCTTTCCCCCTGCCTCTGAAGGTCCTATCAGAAATCTAGCATTTTCATACACAAGTTTCCATGACAATGAGTGCATTACAAATAAATACATGTCTAAGAATGTGTCTAAGGTCTGTATATCTGAATTCAAAGGGTCAGGATGTAGGTCTATGACACTCAGCTTGAGAGCTGTGTTAAAGCAATTCACCTTTGTTGTAAAACACGAAGGACTTCTCCTCACACCTCCCCCCACCCCAGTGAGCATTCCTGCTTCTTTGAACAACTTCAAAGCTTGTTATAGAGCAGCATAAAGTACGGTGCAACCTTTTCTCTCTAAATACCAGGTCCATAATACCTTTCTGAAGAACTACACTTAGGAAGATCAACAGTACCAGGAAAAAGAAAAAAAAACCTGCTGTATTTTCCACATGACACAGTTGAAACTAGGGCACTGCCTAGCTTTTTCTTCCTTTCTGCATAATATTAACATCCCTCCAATAGCAGTCCTTCCACTCTCAGAAAACCTTAGTATTAACACTGCCTTACAACATTTCTGTAGGGAAATCATAATCCCTGTGGCACAGAACAGGGAACAAAACCTACTTCTGTACCATACACAGCAGCCCTGCGCGAAGCAGCTCTGCAAAAGGACCAGAGAAACATCTCTGGCTGTCACTGCCCTGTGCCAGGCGAGCAAACTGCCTCATCTACAGTTAGTCAGGGTTTCCCATGTATAATCCCCCATTGCCTGGGATGCTCGTGCCCTGGCTTAGAAAAAGCATCTCAGGTGTATCACCAGAGCCAGACCAATGGCCAAGATCATCTTCTCCCTCAACAACCTGAATTCAACCTGTGCTGCCTGGCTACCTCTCTACATTTGGGCAAGTGGACTTGTTTCTTACGTGTCCATCAGCTTTCACTTGGGCACAAGGGGTGCAACTCAGTCCAGCTAGTCATCTACTCTAACATGAGGGGACTCACACCCCAAAAATTCCGCATTTATTTAGACTATTTAGTATTCAGCTAATCTCAAGTAAGAAAAATTCCCAAAGCGTCCTCTAAACACACACCTCAGTGCAATTTCTAAATTAAAATGACATCTTTTATAACACCCGTTATTTCCAGAGAACCCCTTCAATTTCTGTTGAAAAAAAAATAATTATCTGTCACATTCCTTAGGAACTCCATTTTCTAAATGCAAATCTGCTTACAAGCCTTCATGATTACTGAGAAACATACTGATAGCAGCTACCACGCTCAGATGCCACTGAACAGTCCGTGCCAATTTTTTTTTTTGGGGGGAGAGGCTGTGTGAAGAAAAAGTCTGCCATCTTAACAGAAAGCAACTACCCCTCCAAAAACATAACAGACTATTGGAAAAGGCAGAAATTCAACACATGGATTATTCAGGCCAGTTTCTCCTTTTTGATTTAATATACTCAGGCCAGGTTAATCTGGATTTGGGTTATCTGTTAGTCTGGGCACCCAAAAGATTAAGGTAGTAAACAGTTCTACAGATGCCTGCTTTACTGACTGATTAATCTGCAGGATTTGATTCCCCCCCACACACTCCCCCCTTCTCCCAATGCAAATGCAGTTTGATTTGGATTATGTAGGTCACAGTGCTACGCTCCCTTTTCCCTCAGATGACATGCACAATGCTGCTGTTTTACCATCCCCAACACACCAGGATACTGTTGTGCTCTACGTTACTATCTCAAGTTTTTCACCTCTGCAGCTGTGCTGCAACTTTCTTGAATGAGAAAAAGCCATACGAGTGCCTAACATTTACCAGTCTGGTCTGACAATCCTGATCAGCTTGCTCATCAAGCTTTTTTTAAGAAAGAAAATCAAACAACCCCACCCCACCCCATTTCCTCAGTAGTATCCTATTTAGATCATAGAATGGTCTGGGTTGGAAGGGACCCCAAGGATCATAGTGTTCCAACCCCCCTGCCACAGGCAGGGACACCAACCTCCAGGCCTGGATCTACACAAGGTTGCCCAGGGCCCCATCCAGCCTGACCTTGAACACTTCCAGGGACGGGGCATCCACCACCCCTCTGGGCAGCCTGTTCCAGCACCTCACCACTCTCTCTGTAAAGAACTTCCCCCGAATACCTGATCTAAACCTTCCCTTGTCCCCAGGAAGCTGAAGCTGGCCTCTAAAGGACTGTTTTTGCAGGCAAGAAGGCCATAAGTACTCGCCCCTCTTTAAGACTGCTGTATCTATTAAGATCTGGATTATGGTCACTGATTGTTCCTACCCAGATGAAGCAGCCTTTGGATGCAGCAGCCACGAGCTCACTACATGCTTTTGCCAACCAGGAGAAAACCTGTGTTACATTCAGTATCTACTGACCCAGAAGAGCTCCAATCTACACCTTGGAACTGGCAGATGAATAATGTATAGCTGTGATTTCTGTACCAGTAAACAAGAAAACCTGATCTTTTTCTAGTAATTCTTGCTGATCTGACTAGTAGCACAAAAAGCTCAACAGAGTGCTGCTCAGGCATGCTTTATGTGAAAGATTCTGCTTTCAGCTCACCACGTGATGTTCAGGCCTAAAAGGCCAAGAAATTTGGTATTCTTCAATTATTTTTACAGTCTTCAGGAGTTGCTGGAACTATCCTAAAGGTAAAGGGAGTACCTCCTACTCAGCCACACGTGGATTCTTCCCTACTACTAACAGCACTCCTGTAGTGTTTTCAACATCTGTTCAATATTTTATAGTTGTGGCAAACCTACATTAAATACAGAGCACGAGACACACTCATTCCTTTCCTGCTAGCTGAGAATACAGGAAACAAATTTAATTTAATTAATTAATGCCTCTATATGAAATTCTTACAGTTACTTCAAAACAGAGGGGGGTTAAAGAAAAAAAACTCCACCAGGCATTTCTGGTTTGCAGAGCAGAGAATGACAAATATTACAATCATTCCACAGTGGACTGCAATTAAGATATCTCATAACAGAACCGACTGATTTCTAAGAATCAAGGAACAGGTTCTGGGCGTATGCCTCCTCTAAAATAATTGAAGTCATAAAGTGTGCTATTAAAGCATTCAGGTCCTTAATGATCCCTTGTTAAACTGTTGCCAACTATGTGAAGCTGAGCCAAGTTATATATTCTGGCTGCTTTATAAAGACGCCTGACCCAGTTATCACAAGTTTTATATGTTTTCTGACAAGATCCAAGATGAAAGCCCACTGAGCTGAGTGCTCGTGCCCTACACATGAGGAAGAGCAGGGAGAGAAGTAAGCAGCAACGCGCGCATGGTTATGACAATACGTATTTTCAGAGAAGACCATGGGGAGCTCTGCTAAAAGCTCTTCATTAAACACTTCCTATCTTGTATGAGCAGTGGTGTATACTGGAGCTGGGGGGCAGGGAGGAGTGAGTAAAGACTGAACATGATTTTCCTGTTAAGAGCTAGAAACACAAATAAATGGCACCTCTGCCTATGAAAGTTTTATTGTTTAGCTCGTTGGGCAAACAAGAAACGTTTAATTTTAAACTGACATACACACACTCCATAATTAATAAGAAGGAAGCTAATTTTAGCAAGAACAATGAACCATTGCATGTGGCAGCAGATAAAAACAAGTTATTCCAAATGCAGAGAAATCCTTCATGTGTCTTAGTAGTGCAGCTGCTGTATTCTGTGGCACTCTAGCTGGCTGCAGCCCCACCGTGCCCCCGGCAGCATACGCCGCATCGAACCGTTTGACGTGGGGGCAGAGAGAGGGAGGGAAGGCTGAGTGAGATCAAAAAACCAACTTGGAGTGAGTGGTAACAGAAAACACTACAGTGGCATCCACTCCTGCACTGAACCTGAGGTGGGAACCTCCTGTGGCATCTCTCATTCTGAGCAACTAAAAATATTCCTACTATTTGATTACAAGACATTTCTTTGGAACTGGAGTACCCAATGCACCCTGGCAGGTGATTATTAAGCAGAGAGCTGACTTTAACAGTTTAACACCATTGCATTACTGGCTTAGGTAAACAGAGTTAAACCACATCACTTTAATTGATCAAACAGACCATCTCTTCTAGCTTATACCATACGGGTAACTATGATTACAATACTTGGTGCCAAATCACTAATAAGATGAGCGTGATGATTTTAACGTAGGACAACACTTTCTCAAACCACAAAAATGCCATTATAACATCATTTTAATACCTAGGGCATTATGCTGACCTTTGGTCAGAAATAAACCACCAAAGGATGGGGATGAACAAGAGTGGAGAAGACTGCCTTCCTTGTAATGAGTAACTTCCACTGAATCGACCAAGCTGATTAGCCATCTCACACCACCACTGTTATTCTCTATTTCTCCGTACTCCCAAATTAATAAAGTGATTTGTTTTTGATCATGAAAACAAGCAAAAAAAGAAAAAGAAAAAAAAAAGAAGGGGATGTGTATGGGTGTGTTTGTGATTCCTTCTCTCTCATGACAAACCCAAATCCTGGACTTCAAAACCATGAAGAAAATAAATCCACCAGTTAAGTGGGATCAGTTAAGTGGGATACATAAGTACTACTGTTTGTATATAACAAGTGAGAGAAATACACTGGAATTTCAAGTGGAAAACAGTATTTGAAAATCACCTCCCCAAAACTTCTCCCCTTAGGGCATTCCAAATGCGCATCAGGCTGCACCTAACATCAAATTCCTCCTAACATCAAGTTCCTAAATTTAGTCGTACACTTAACACTGATCCTGCTCCCTCCTTTCCCCCCAAAACCAGACCTATTTTCCAAGTGATCCTGTACATCTCAAATGCCTTTTATTTACCTAGGAAATTCACTGTTAATGAAACACATGCAACTGAGAGCCTCCTTTCAGAAATGTCTTTTACCTTCTTTTCTGACAGGTCATGATCCAGCTCATCTTCAGAATCATCCTCACTCTGCTGCTGTTGCTGCTGCTCCTGCATGTCCTTCATTTTAATCAGCAGCTCTGCCTTTGGTGCAGACGTGCTGTAGTAAGTGGAATTGGTTGTCAGGGAGATGGCAGACGGTGCACTCTGTTCCTCTTTCCTGGTAAAAAGTCAAAACTTTAATTAACTGCCTTGACACCCTAATCACTGAAAAGAAAGGACCATCTTTTAAAGCCATCATTTCACCAAGCAAGCAGGGAAATAAACAGAAAGCCATCACCCATGGAAATAGGATAGATAAATAAATAGTTTGTGAAGAAAATTTGTGTGAACTCAGCACATCTGTACCAAAGTGGTGCAAAAGGCCTTTCACCACTACAGTGAGTGAAACGGACCTCAAGTATCTCAGCTGGAAGCAAAATTTAAAATTACATTTTATTAAGTAATGTAGAGGCCTCAGTGTCACAGATAGCATCCTTTCAGACTGCCAAATGTGAATACCACAATGCATTTATATTTTTCCTTACAGAATTACACATGAACTACTTGAGATGGCTATAAATTAATTTGATAACTTATATCAAGAAAACAAAAGACCCACAGAACATCAACATGGATGGAATCTAATGAAATTTAAATATTTTCTTACTTTGCTCTCAATAATTTCCATGCCCACTTCAGGCTGTCTCTGTATTTTAGCCTTTTTATGTAATGAAAGCTTTGTTCCTTCTCTATCCAGTTACCAGACCAGATGATCTTGGTAAAATATCTAAACTGTATCAAATGGGAGAAGTTAATTATTCCTTAAGTTCTCACACAAATAGTTTTCAGGAAACTTTTAATGTTGTACAACACCATGTTTCTGTCCTTACTGGTACTGTTGGCAGTATTACGCTTGACTCCTATTCTAATGGAAAAGTCTTAGAAAAGCCCCAAACCTCGAAAAGTAGGGAGATGCTCACCTTCAGCCCTCTAGGAAAACTAACACACTTTGGACAGCACCTGATAAGGAACCACTGTCTTACAGAAAGTAATACTCACTTCTCCTCCGAAATTTTTGGAGAAGGAACTTTTGGCAGGAGCTTCCTGCGCTGCTGAGCTTCTTCTAGGAGGTGTTCATCTTTAGGGAATATTCCAACCATCAGATCCATTGTAGTTTTTATTTTCACATTAGGATCTAGTATGTCTGCTAGAGATTTATCTCTTCCCACAATCTCTCTGGCTAGTTCCTCTGACTTCCAGTCTTCAAAGGTCTTCTCTTTGGCCTTTACATAGCTGACTGCTGGCGTGGCAGCACTGCTGTCCTTCAAGTTGCTCCCAGGCTCTTCAGCTGGCTGAGGGTCAGCTGTTTTGGTTCTGGCTTCTGGCTCTGGCTCTACACCTTGCCTGGTGTAAGCACAGAATCGTGAATAGGATTGCTCAGAAGTGCTGAGGGTTTTAATCTGGTCCTTTTCCAAACCACTGGGCAAAGCAGGAGGCTCCATAGTACTGACAAGGCTTTGCCGACTCTCCTTCTCTGCGTTGCTCTCAGAATGAACTATCTTGATGGGAACCATTTTCACTGTAGTGTTGTTGTCTATAACCCTTTCAATTCTGGAAAACAAGGAAAATTCACCTTTAGAAATGGAAGAACCTTACAACTCGATTATTATCTGCATATCAGAGGGAAAGCCCAAATATGGCAGAAGGTGAGAGATCTAGGTAGTGGAATACTTCTTGTGCTGTACCTCATACCCTAAATCTACGTGTTTGCTGCTCATACATTTTAAGTAGTACTAATTAATTTTTAAGTAATCACAACAGCAGCCCTGCAGAGTACTCACAGTGCAGGACTTGTGCTCCTTTCCATGAACATGAGGGTCCAATGTCAGCTAGCCAGGCCCCACATTTGAGACAGCACCTTTAACCCCTTTGCTGCCACACACATGGAGAAAAATAAGCCCTGAGCTCAACCTCGCTGCCTCACACAGATCCAACTGTGGCTTCAGATTTTAGCCTGACGGGCAGCTTAGCTGCCTGTGGAGTCTGTGATGCCCTCACATCAATGCCCAGCTCTTCCAAGGGAAGAGACAACAGACCAGATGGAAGGATCCTGCAGGCTAGGTCTTTGCTCAGCTACAAGAATAACAATCACACATGGAAAACCTGGAAATAGTTCAAAACTTAATTACATGATTAAAAAAAAGCAGCAATCTGTATTTTAAAAATTTCACACAAGATACAGATGTTTAATAAACAGATCCCACCACAGTGTCCTAGTTTTCTACTTAATGAGGAAAAGCCAGTCACTGAAGAGGACAACATACAATTCTGGATACGCCTTTTAAGGGAAGCTTACAGCAAAATTTCTGTATTGCATAGCACAAAGGGACACTGTGGACATTCAGTGAGGCAAGCTATTTAAAGAGAAGGCTAAGTTAGATTTTTAAATTGGACAATAACATGTTAAATAACATTTCTGAAGCATCTGTACTCTATGTAAACCGTAAGAAACTAAAATCTAGTTTGGTGGTTTTGAGTTTGCAGAAAGTTTGAAATTATTGTCAGAATGTGGGTTTGGAAGCTCTACAGCAAGCAAAGGAACATTGCCTACTAGCTAAAATATCTGGTTTCATCTGGCTGGGCAGCTTGCCGCCTTTCAGATAAGTGAGCAAGACCTACTACAGCTCTTTTCCTCTAAGTGTGGGTGTGTCACTTCCCTCAAAAATAAACTTCTACTTTATTGTGCTACACTTTTCTTTTGTAGGGAACAGCAAAACCTGATTGACTTTGCATTTTTCAGAAGTAGTAGCTTATATTGTAAAGGTGTACTTGCTTCTGAACACATGTGCAGTCTCCTGGTGTGTATTTACTTTCCTCAAGTGGCTTGTGGACATTCTTTGGCACACTGATCCACCTTTCAGGGCCCTTTTTTTGGCCCAAGCTGAACCCCCACATTCTTATTTGGTTGAGATGTTTCCATTCAAGGTGACTGTCATTTTTGAGAGCTTGCTCCTGTGTCCAGCCCCAGGTCCCTGCCTCTCCTGCCTGCAGCGGAGCTGGGCAGAGGCCTGCCACTGCCTCTGCCCCTTTCCTTTGGTTGTTTTTAAATAAAGCCCACACCTTTCAGACTCCAACAAACTGTGAAGAGGAACACATTTTTGAATTTGGGGGAAAATACAAGATGAGTGTGTAAGTGTGTGTGGGACAACTGGAAGATGTGAGCCGACTTCAGTTCTTTACCTAAAATGCCTGACATCTGGTTTGAGACTCCGAGTACATTCCTCCCAGCATAGTTAAAGACTTTCCAGATACTTAAGGTATCACCAAGTCAACTGACTTCAGTTAGAACACAGACAGTTCAATACTAGGTGATGCAGAAATTCTGTCTCCCCAGTCACTATCCTCCTGGTTGGTGAAGGTTTTCCATTTGTGGAACTGTGGCATGAAATTTTCCTTTGCCATAACTCTGCTTGGGGCCATTATGCAGCTTTACTCCAACCACGAGCACAGTCACTCCTTGACCTGAGTGCATGGTTACTGGAAATCTACTGATGCACATCTACTGATCCACTCTCTTCATCTTTGTTATTGCTAAACAGTCCTCTCTGGGTTTTGCACACCGCTGCCATTTCCCCACACTACATTCTTCTACCTCAAACCCTGCATGCTCAACTCTGCTTACCCTGTTGATAAACAAGACACTTTACTTAAGTAAGAGTAAACAGCTACTCTCATCAAACATTAGTTGCCCACAGTATGCAAACTGACCTGTTCAAAACCTCATATGCAAGGAGCCAATAGAGGTCATAAGCCAAGTCTAATTAATTGCCTATTAAGATAAACCTACTTGACATATTTCACTTGTATGAAATAAATACCAAATAGAGGGTTCAGAGGCATTGCCCGCATGCCTCTCCCTCCTTGCCATACCTGTTTTCTGGAGTAATGCAGTTACTAACTGAGGACAACACGCGGTGCACAAACAAGAGCTGTCTGGCCCTAAGAATGTTAAATGTTAACACCAGCTTTGCAGCGTAAGGGTACCATCATTCAGATAGGGGCATATAATTAGGCACACCTCAGTGCTCATTTCCACATTAAAGCTTAGTAAAAAGGAAGGACAAATACAATTAGCTTTCCATGCATCCTTAGTATCTACTCGTAAAGCAACACATTAAGGAAGTCATTACTGTCATCTACTTTTGCACACAGATGTTAAGAGTTCATGGGACATGTTACACTTTGCATGGCAAACTGAATTATTACTTTGTGTTTAAAACACTGCAGGATGAAATACCATTTTGTTCCTCTGGTTACAAGAGGAAAAACATCAAGGTATGTTTAGGGAAAAAAAGCTATTCATATTTTCTATGTCGTAAGGCACACTGGAAAACAGCACCAATAAGTCTATCCAACCATTTACCAGCATTGAGAGTAGCTACTCCAACTACTTTCCCTCACAGGAGCAACCTCTGCATTCACTCAGCTCAGAGGTTTTGTTTTCATTCTTTGACCATGAGTTATAGTGCTGAAGGATTTATGAAAACCAAGATTCCTGAGCTTCCTGGAAGAGTTTGCTATCTTGCAGGTGAGTAAACTTTTATGGTATCAGCAGCATATGAAACACAGACCAATCAATTTCAGTCGGTTTCTCGAATTCTGAGTTTATCTAGCCAGGGAAAGGATTGATGTTCTCCTGCTGAATCTTCAGCCCATCTCAATACAAGCACTTCTGCAGACCCCTCGCAGACTGGTCTTTCATCGTAAAAGCAACATGACAACAGCCATGATTTGGAGCCTACCTTACTGTGTGTGCTTTCCAAACAGCTGTTCTCACAAAGGATACAGCTTCCCTTCCCACATCCGCTTTGTCCCTACACTGATTCACATTCACAGACAGACTTGGGTGGGGGAAGTGATGACAAGGAACCTTCCAATTTCGTCCAGACTTACAATGGAAAATCTATTTGGATCCATCTCTTTCATTTTCTACTAACTACCAGCTGTAACACCTGAGCAGCATCAGTCAACTAAAAGAAACCTCACACCAGTTGAAGGACTTTCATGGCACCAACTGGAATTTCAAATGAGTCTTAGGTTGCTTTAGGACGTGCTGGGATGACTCTTGCTTAATGAACCCGAAAGACGTGCTTTTAGTAAAGAGAACAAACAGTCAACATTAATAAGGTCAAACTGGGCAAAATGTATTAATAAAATAGAAAAAGAGTTACATCTAGTACCTGGCTGGGTTCTCATCCTGTACGGACACAGGAGGTTTATCAGTGAGCTTCTGTGGTGCAAACTGAGGAGAAGGGGACCTTGATGTCTCCATGCCAGGTTTTTGAAGATACCGATACTTGGAAGACAATACAGACTCAGACCTAAGGTGCGTTTTTTCTTCTAAGTGCTGACAAACATTCTCCGTGGAGGAAGCTTGCTGGAGCTGCTGTGGATTAGCACTCTTCAGTTTTCCATTGGAAGCTGCAGGACTCTGACAGAGAGCCGAGTGGCTGGCAAATCCTTCAGTGGAGCTTGGGGATGAGGATGGAAAGGAATGGCTGGGCACAACCAGCAGAGATTCAGAAGAGGTGCCAAGCAATGGCACAGAATTGTCTGGTCGTTTGTATTTATCTCTTTTAGGTGGTGGTGGCCTCTGAGGAGCAGGTCCCCGCTTCTTGTTCAGCAGCACTGGCTCTGCCTTATGGTTTTCCTCTCCTTTGCCCCTGGACAGACAGTAGTTCTCGTTCAAGGTCTGTGGCTCAGAGCAGGGGTGACGAGGCAGGCTGCAATCCTTGCTCTGCTCGCTCACGTTTTCCTGAGAGTATCGGTAATCACTAGGTAACGTCCCAGACCGCCCCCGGCTCTCCTGAGGCAGAACCGCGGGCTCTCGCGCATGGAAAGGTCTGACAGATGCCTTCCACTTGTGGCCTAAATTCTGGTCCAGCTGATCCCTCTTCTCCCGTGGGTTTTCCCTCAGGGCCCCTGTGTCAGCTTGCCTAGAGGGAAAAACACATCATTAGTGGGTTGCTGATTTATTTCCTTCGGTGCAGGTCCACTGCACCCATCCAGGGAGCCTGAACACCGAGATCGCACCCAACATTTAACGCTGACTCCCCCAACCCACGGTAAGTGTCGGGCACAGAAACATCTATCTTCTCATGTATGGGCACACACGCTGTCCCTAATCTAATGTGATGAGTCAAAGCATAACGTCAGGCTAAATTAGGGTATGGAGCGCCACACGATGCGACACAACCTTCAGTTAACCTGAGGTGCTGCGGTGCGCAGGGCACAGTTCAAACACCCAGCGCACCCCCAGCGCCGATCTGTGCAGCACAGATGTTGGCAGGAAATCAGATTTACTTGAGAAGGGGGGTCCTAACAGTAACATTTAAGTCTCTTTTTGTCAGTGATGAAGTGCGGAAAAACCGTGAAAAATTAGTACTTCAGTGTCATTCTACAAGTGAATCGAATACCATAAACTTTAATGATGAATCTGGAGGTTGCATTATGGCAGAACTGATGAAAAATGAACTGAGTGCAAACAAAGTGCTTGCTGAAGCTAAAAGAACTGGGAAAGGGAAAATTAACATCTCCTGAAAAAAAAAGGCAGAAAAGTAAATTTAGGAAGGATAATATTTTCCAGTCAGGCTTATTTTTAACTTGAACTTCTTTTGCCCTGTCAGCACAAATGACAAACGATGGTGAAAAAGGCCTTACCTTAGAAAGAAATATTTTTGGGTTTATTCCGATATTCTACTCTCTGTTTCTCTAACCAGGAAACAAGGCTTTCACAGCTCCAGGCTTGTGCTTTGCCACAAGACATGTAGTTCATTTGTGCTCACCAGATAAAGGCAGATTGGGAAAGAAACATAAGGCAGGGAGAAGGGAAGAAAAAAACCGGTACCTCTGGAGCTCCAAGAGGAGACAGGTTTGATCTTTGTTTAAAGGAGGCTGAAGAGACACTGTGAGCTTAGAAAAGAAGCTGCAACAGAGAAGTCGAAGGCTTCAGAGAGCTGCTAATATAATCTGTGCTTCTGACAGCATTGTCTCTGTATTTGGAAACAGTAACCCTCTAGACGTGCACTGCCCAAGCTTTCTTTTGAGGGGACCGAAAGAGGCACCTTTCCCAGCCTAGTTGTAAAGTAAGGTTAACCTGATTTTTCAGCTTAAACAGGTTATTAACCTTACTGTACTGGTTTTCGGAATAAGTCTACAGGAAATTACCATCAGTGTATAGGAAAACAAAATTTGAGATAAAAGCCTATAAAAAATAGGTTAAATACACTATAAATTCAAGAAGCAGAAAAAATTTGGAGCAATTACACACTGCATTACTATTTAAATGAAAACAAACCTTTAAAATGAAGTATTGTGGGAAGACAACTGATTAAGTATAGGTTTCGCTTTCACATCTGTATGATCAAATGACATTCAAAATTATTATTTTTGAGTCACTGGATCTGTGATGTTTTAACACTTATGGAAAAAGTTCTAAAAAAATTCTAGCCATTGTTATTAGGCTGTCTGATGTATGGAATTTTTAATATTTGTGCTTGTCACTGATTTTTACACAGTAATAAAATAGCATTGTACTTCCAAGAGAGATGGCTTTTTCACAATTTAGTTCTTGAACAGTCACATACACAATCTCCATCTCTTTCATAAGAAGGGTTAAATTTTAAAATTCAGTTTTAATGGGTAAATTTTCAATTTAACATGAGTGAGGAGCTGAATATTGTTTCAACTCAGACCTCTTCATATTGCTCCTAACTACAGTTGATTCAGACAACTTCAAGTCACATGACAAATTCAGAGTCAATTCTGATTTATGAAACAGTATTTACTGACTCCTATTTTAACACTAGATGAAGGACAGTTTGAGTAAAATGATGTAAGGCCAGAAAGACCAATGCTATTTCAAGCTGCTTACTTGGTGTCTCTAGAGTCAGTTGGTTTTCCCTAGTGAGCTCAATGTAAGCAGAACTGTCCTGTAAATAGTCCCACTAATTTTCTTGGAAATATTTACCAATTGAAGAGTGCAGGCCTGAAGTATGAAAACTGTGTTTAAATCTGCATTTTTCACTGTCTCGATAACCCATGTAAGACACAACTGTCTCCTAGTTAGCCTGTGCCAAAAAACCCTTCAGGCCTCTCCATTCACCTCCACGTACTTAAGCAGGAACATAAGACAATACAACAGCTTCACCGAAGTGCAGGGCAGAGCCAAGGGCACAGCACAAACTGTTGCAAAGACAGTTACATGCACTACCTCAGTCAGCTTGCAAAGTATACACTGAATTTCGCATGCACATCAGGAGCGGGTGCGCTGGTGGAAGCAAACAGGACAGAGGAGACCACAGATCTGGCACATTTACATATCCAAAACATGTAACCAACTTTGTTTAATGTTACCCTGGCTCAGAAGCAACGAACACTTTGGTAGTCCTGTCACCTTCCAAAAACAGAGTAAAAGGAAATAAAGAATCACAGCACAGAGACATTTAGAGATGCTGCATTTGCAAACATGGAGATAAAGTTCCCAAGTCACATAGGTGCCTTCATACAGCTTTCACAAAATTAATCAAACATTTTGCAGCACCACAGAAAATGGGTCTGAGGAAAGGGGCTACATTCAACACTGAGGCTGGTTTGCATTCGGAGCAAGCGGGTCCTCATGCAAAACATGCTTCTTGCGTTACTTTGGAAAGATTTGAGCTTACTGTTCAGAAAGGAGGAAAAGAAAGCAAGCTTCAAGCCCCAGGAGAACACAGTGGCAAGAACCTGCAAAGGTGTTACATTAATATCAATACCAGGAAGTCCACTAAGCTACTTTTAAATCTGCTGGCGCTTCAGGTAGGGATATGCCCAGAATACAGCGGTTTGGGAAACGAGGACCATTGGATGGTACAATGATAAGGGACCACTGAAAGGAACTCATCATTTATAACCAAACATCACAAAGTGAGAGGCACAGAACAGTTTTAAATCATCTGAAAATGCAATAATTGGCATAATTTTATTCTAGAAAACAAACCAGTCATCATCAAAAATGTTAAACTCTAAGTTATCTTCAAAGCCAAAGCTCCCCCATCCCCATGGTACAAACGGCACATCTATTCAAATGCAAGCGCCTTCCTGATGCAGCAGAACTGGGGAAGCTCACACCATGATCCCCATCCCCGGGACATGATGATGGTACGGCTTTGACTGACAGATTTCCGTCGCTCACTTAACCCGGACTGCAGAGGAAATGTCATCAACAGACAAAGTGGTATTCAATAAGGGTGAGTCTAGTACAGGAGGCTTAAACGAGCCTTTTCTACTTCTCTACCTGCTTCTGGTATTTAAGGTCTATAAAGGAATTAAGGATAGGAGCCTTCATATCTAAATGTGTGTGTGTGTGTGTGAGCAACCCAACATATACTTCTAACTGAAAAAAAGGATGGAATTACTTCATTACAAAAACCAGTCTCTGTGGTTTTGAGGAGCTCTCCTTTAGAAGAGGGCTCAGCTCTTCCAGAGTAGGTCTGTGCGGAGGGACAACAGGCTCTGCACTCCTTGGCCAGGTGAGCTTGGGAGGAGCTCTGTGGCCCCACATAATGGCCACAGCCACCAAACACAATGCCACTGCTTGTCACAGTGGGGGGTGGAAATGTGTATTTCCCACCCAGATGGACAAGTACATCTCTCTCCTTCCTTTACCCAAGGAATTACAGGCCGGTGAGCCTCACCTCTGTGCCTGGGAAGATGATGGAACAGATCCTCCTGGATGACATGTTGGTGCACATGAGGGATGAGCATGTGATCCGGGACAACCAGTACGCCTTCACCAAGGGAAGGTTGTGCCTCACCAATCTGGTGACCCTCTATGATGGAGTGACAGCATCAGTAGATGAAGGGAAGGCAACCGATGTCATCTACCTGGACTTGTGCAAGGCCTTTGACACAGTCCCCCACCACATCCTTATCTCTAAACTGGAGAGATGTGGATTTGATGGGCGGACCATCCAGTGGATAGGAAACTGGTTAACAGACTGTAGCCAAAGGGTGGTGGTCAATGGGTCTACGTCCAGGTGGAGGCCGGTGACAAGCGGTGTCCCCCAGGGGTCTGTCTTGGGACCGGTTCTCTTTAACATCTTTATCAGTGACATCGATGATGGGATTGAGTGCACCCTCAGCAAGTTTGCAGATGACACCAAGCTGAGTGGTGTGGCTGACCCACCAGAAGGAAAGGAAGCCATCCAGAGGGATCTTGACAGGCTGGAGAGATGGGCCCGGGTGAACCTAATGAGGTTCAACACTGCAAAGTGTCAGGTGTTGCACTTGGGCTGGAAGAATCCCAGACGTAGATACAGACTGGGAGAAGAGCTCCTGGAGAGCAGCCCTGCTGAGAAGGAGCTGGGGATTCTGGTGGATGAGAAACTTAACATGAGCCAGCAGTGTGCTCTTGCAGCTCACAAGGCCAATGGTATCCTGGGCTCCATCAGAAGAGGGGTGGCCAGCAGGGACAGGGAGGGGATTGTCCCTCTCTACTCTGCCCTCGTGAGGCCCCATCTGAAGTCCTGTGTCCAGATCTGGGGGTCCCAATATAAGAGAGATGTGGAACTGTTGGAGAGGGTTCAGAGGAGGGCCAGGAAGATGATTAGAGGGCTGGAGCACCTGCCCTATGAAGAGAGGCTGAGGGAGCTGGGCTTGTTCAGTCTGGAGAAGAGAAGGCTGCAGAGGGACCTCATTGCAGCCTTCCAGTACCTGAAGGGAGCATATAAACAGGAGGGGATTCAACTTTTTAAAAGGGTAGACAATGGCAGGACAAGGGGGAATAGATTCAAGCTAAAGGAAGGAAGGTTTAAATTAGATATTAGGGGGAAGTTCTTTACAGAGAGAGTGGTGAGGTGCTGGAACAGGCTGCCCAGAGGGATGGTGGATGCCCCGTCCCTGGAAGTGTTCAAGGCCAGGTTGGATGGGGCCCTGGGCAACCTTGTGTAGATCCAGGCCTGAGGTTGGTGTTCCTGCCTGTGGCAGGGGGGTTGGAACTCTATGATCCTTGGGGTCCCTTTCAACCCATGTCATTCTGTGATTCTATGATTCTGGCTCCATTAGCCTGGGGCATACATGCTCATGACTGAAATATAAAGGCCAAATAAACACTAAGATGGGGAAATCAACCAAGCTTCCTTCCTGGTCCAGACACTTCAGCCCCCCAGCAATAACACAACAGGCTGTTCTAACAAAGCAGACACAGATAAGAGTAGTATAAGCTATTTCAGGTAAGTTAAACCATGGAGACACACACACACACACACATACATACAAATATACACACACGCACACATTAATAGGAGCCTGCCAGCAGAGTCAATGAGCAATTACCAAAATGAGTCATTACATACAGATGCCTATCAGAAAGATAACATTTTTGTTTGCCATAAAAAGCCAACCCCAAACCACTTCCTTTGTTTGCCCTGTACTCAGAAAATCTGGGCAGAGGCAGAATGATCTGATTGAACGTCGTAGTTCAATAAATGAAAGCCACTTCGATCAACTCAACGTGTCTGATTTTTATCTGTCTGATTTACAGTTTCTTGAGAACACTTCAGGCCAAGCCAAACAGTGCCACAAGACACTCCAACTTTAACCCCCCTCCCCGACTAGATGGGCTTTGCAAAAAATGCATTAGCCAACATTTAAAAAATTCATCGTTTGTTGAAGACCTGACCTCTGTGCTGAAGTTTCACCATAAAGCATAAGCGTGGTTATATAAGCATCAACATGTCCTGCACTAACTTCCTGGCAAAGGAGAGCCAATGGAGTGGCTGTTTCTGATTTAGCTTAAATTCCTTCTCAAGCACTACAAGCCTCACTGGAAAAAAGGCCTTCATACCTGACTAAGGTTCCTCCACAGAGCCCTCACCCTGCAATAACCCCCCCAACCAAGGCCAGTTTTGTAGTCCCTTTAAACTGATCTAGATGCAGATATTTTTAGAGGAGAGGCAGTCTCCTCCTTAGTCCACCCCAACTTTGTCTTCCCACTTTCTGCACTGTATGAGCAGTAGGAATCGTACAGCCCCACAGAAAACTGGATTAAGGAACCGACCTGGCTCAAACCCGTGAATTATGTGGCTTAAAGCAATTGTGAAACACGGTCGGTGCTGATGCCTTTTTCAGCTGTGAACTTTATGTGCTGAAACTGTTTTCATTGTGTATTTGCCTGGCGCTTGGCACAGTGGGCTCCAAAAGCAGTTCTGCAACAGCCTGCAAATAAAGAGCGCTTTCTTCTACCCAGTACCGTTCTGCCTGAGACCACAACATGATGCTACAGAGTTGGAACAGGATGCACAGGGTGAGACTGTTCAAAATCGAGGAGAAACTTTGAGGTCTAATACCACATTTTAATCCACAATGATACATACACAGTCAATACAGTCTAACAGATTCAGCTCACCCTAAAGTAGTCTCTACAGGCAAATCACACATTGATTTCATTGGTCAGGGGACCAATTTAGTTACCCAAACATAGGAGTCTTATCCCGTTTCAGAAGCTTTAGAGATTCAGAGCTCCCTTAAGAGGTGACAGCTGAAGCCAAGTGGGGTATGCTGGGCTGTCTCAGGTCTCACTGGACACCTGTGTTTAGCCAACTGAATCGAGCCCAAGTGTGCTGCGGTTATAACTTGAGTCAGCAGTTTGCTCCCATGCAGACATCTTTCTTCTAATAGGCATCCAAATCCTCATCCGAGTCCCACACGCTTTTTCTTTCAGAGGCTCCAGGACCACTAAGATTTTGAAACCCTCAAATTGGCTTTACTATTGCAATGCCAAAGAGACACCAGAACACTGTGACCTGAACATCCACTACAAGGGCAGTTGTATTACTAGCAGTCCATTTTTCTGATGAGCACTGTGTCTATCGCTACTGAGTCAGTGCGGCACGCGCTGTCCACCACATAGAGCACATGAAGCAGCTTCTAAAGATGTCGGATGAGAACTTGGGCTACAAAACTACTTAGAAATCATCAGAGTCAAATGCATAGAAAAAAGGACCCTCCAGAAAACAGATCATTTAATCACCATGATGGCTGTACCGCAACAGTCACGCCAGGAAAAGGCACGGCACGTAAGTCACTACCAAGAAGTAAAGCTGTTCACTACCATGCTCTGAAGAGACAGATGATGGCAACTAGCATCCCAAAAGCAAGACTGAAGGAAATGATCTTAAAGCCAAAGCATGTGTTAAATTAAAATAATACTGAATGCAGAATGATTAGAGAATGTGCACTCTTTCTCCCAAAACTAAAACAAACACAAAAGATCTATTTCACAAAGTGTACCCCATACCACACCACCGTTACGCTACAACCCATTTATCCTGGTGTGTCTTGGTTTTCCAGTTCTGTCTCTGACTGCCTGTTATCTGCGACTTAATGGTAGCTATCTGTTTAGTCAGTCGCACTAAATACAGCTTAGCTGTTGCATCCAATTTGATAAAGCAAAATGTCACTCCAGCTTAACAACCCTTGCATTATCACCTGGCTTTATCGCAGAATGAAACATGATAACAGACACCGCTTGCCAGTCAGTTGGTCTCGCCAGAATTTCCTCTCCTCTCCTGCCTGCATGGCAACATACACAGCAGTGGGTTTTCATCTGACATTCTCTTTCTGAAAATGTTACCTCTCTCCTCACAAAAATCAGAAATCAATTTAACTTTAACAGACCCACTCTAATTCTGCGGTAGATATTGCAAGGGTATGTTGATGGATGAAATGTAGGCCAGTCAGTCATATGTAACAACACCACAATGCATAGGCCCACAGTAAAAATCAAATCTGATTTAAATTAAATTTCTTATTACAGCATAAAGGCCTTTATGCAGAAGGGAAGAAGCCTATAGGAAAAGAGAAAAGGGAGGGATGTTTTTCTTTCCTTAGTTCAGAAAATAAAAGCCCCTCCTCCACTCTGCTGCACATCAAAAATCAATGATAAAAACTAATTCTTGAGGTTGCATTCTTACTTGCTTTAGCTATTGCATGCCTGTCCTAGCACACAGGGGATTGCCTGCATGGAATTAAAATGACTTCTGCTCACTTAAGTCAACCCGTTAATGTGTTCTGTACTTATGCACTGAATTCAATCATCATAATATCCCAACAGTATAACAAGAGCCATCATATTGCACAAATGGTAACCACTGCAGAGACAAAAGACAATACTTTCCAACACACAAGGAAATCACAGTCACATAAAAATAAAGCTGAAAGAAAAATGATTGTTTTGTCAATGTACTAAAACAACCCAACCCAAACCCTACACACATTCCAGTTGCCACTCCTTTGATATTTTTTTCCACATCTATACTTTTTTCCCCTCATATGCTGTTGCTATTTTCTTGTTGCTCTTACTACTGAAAACAGCTGCTTGCAGCTGAACAAAAATTCACTAACAGAACAGAAGCTATAAAATGAAACACTTTGTGAATAATAGCTAGGTCACCTGGGTTTCTCAGGCAAGCACCAAAACGAACACGTAGCTCATCTCTAAAGGAAAAAAAATAATCCTAAACCAGTTATTTAAATTAATTAGCATGCATACGCACACATTTCAATAGCCATCTTTTCACTCCGAGCCACACTCACCGCTTGCTTCCAATAGTCACATCCAATTCTCTTTACACTCCCAGCTACTATCTCCTGCTGCTGTGGAAAAGGTCTTCGTGCGAGCCTGCACTCACAG
This sequence comes from Porphyrio hochstetteri, assembly GCA_020800305.1. Classification (NCBI taxonomy): domain Eukaryota; kingdom Metazoa; phylum Chordata; class Aves; order Gruiformes; family Rallidae; genus Porphyrio; species Porphyrio hochstetteri. The sequence goes on from CM036905.1 coordinate 140,222,536, forward strand.
TCACAGGCTTGCCAGGAAAACGACAAGATGAAAAGCTCTCGCACCACCCCTAGCTGAGAGGAACCCCGAGCTTGGCACCCCGAGCCACAACAACGGCACTGCAGCCCTCTGTCCAGAAAACAAATATTTTCAAAAGGCACTGCCTTCTCATTCCAGCCTGCACGATGCCAACTGCGAAAACAAAAGCTGCTAAAAGCAGCGCGCGTGTGCGAGCACATGCACACCCAGCACCTTAGCTGGAATTAACTCACGTTTCCCCCCTGTTCTCCCAACCCATCGGTGAACAGAGCAGTCGATTACACTAAGCAAAATAAAAGCCTGGACCAAGCATCGCATCGTTCCTAATTTGCTACTGTAGCTGATAAGGACAGAAGACGCAGCCGGTACTCAAAGAGCCGGAGAACAAAAGAAATACTGTAGGAATTAATACTGAAATTTTCTGTTCAGAACTGACAGGAAAAGGTAATTAAGGCACACGCCTCTAGCTGCTTCTCTCATGCTCTAACAGTAAAGACAAGACAATCTTACCAGGATTTACAGCTGTTTACCCATATTCATTGGATATGTGAGCTTTGCATCCTTACAAATGTGCCAGCCAGTTTGGAAGCCTCGCAGAACTGAATCTGTCTGAACCTCTGTGTCTCATTTACTGTAACACAGAGGATTTTCAAAGCCATGCCTCACAACAGCTGGCTTGTTTTTGCCTGCTTCCTATGATTGACAAGTTCATACAAGCTCTGTCAACTTTAACCTTGATAAGTGAAGGCTCGGTCTGTATTGTATGTTACATCATCAGAAACTTCTGACCTCAGGGAAAAGATCTCAGGGACTTCAAAGCTTTTCCCTTCCCCCATGCCCTGGATTTGGTTATTAAAAAAAAAAAAGGGGGGGGTGGTGGAAAAAAAAGAGATTTAAGAAGTCCCTTAATTTTCTAAGGATTTTTCCTTTCATTTGTGCAAATCACAATCTGTGTCTCAGCAACAACAGTTCCGCAAGTTTTAAATATTTAAAATTACTTTAAGAGATCAGCGTGCTACTAGGCTGCTTTCTAAACAATGTTCAAATAACCAAGTCTTTAATTTCGGAGGAGAGTCTTCATCAACAGCCCTCCAGCTTGAATTCTTTTGCATGCGCTGTGTGTACAGGCGCTCTCCTGCAGGAGATTCTGCAGGGAAAGAACTAAATGCTTTCATGCTGCATGAGCATATTACCACCCCCACGCTCCATCTTTAGAAACCAAAGGCATCGTGGCCTTCATCAGAGCAAAGCTCAAGCTCCTTTCAATTTTTCTGCAAGAACACATGAAAGGCTATTTAATAGAGAAACTATGGATAAGGCTTTAATATGTTTTAAAAGATCATTTTAAAGATGAGCACCTTAAGAAGAAAATGTTATTTAAACTGCACGTAAAATCACACATAGCGGTTTGGTATTATGATGCAGCACTGATATCCAGTTATAATCCTACCCCTAAATAATATATAATCCTCCAGCTATATATATCCCTCCCCTACCATTTTTCTCTTTCCCAACGCTGTTTACTCGATCTCAAGACAGAGACAGAATGTCTTCAAGAAAACTCACCTGTTTACATAATACACCACGGCTGGTTACCAGACTGTAGCAAGTCTGGTTGGCCCACGCAGAGAAATGGAAGTTATAGCTGTTATGTTACTCTTTACTCAAATTTACTGGCATAAACAGTCTCCTGTGTGACAGCAAATCATAATCCCTGTTGCCTAAGGGCTTATAGTGGAAGATGAACAATTCACAGGCTAGTTTTTAGCACCAGAACACCATAAAGCAAATCCATACATTAGAAATATATGAACTGCTGCGCTGAGGAGACAAATCAGCCACCTGTTTCCAAAGATGCTCTTCAACTTAAGGGAAAATAAAACATAAGATGATTGTTTTATGTGCATAACCATGGGACACTATGCCTTACATTATCTCTAATCTCCCCACTGAGCTGTTATCATCAAAATAGCCACAAGAAGATAGCTGGATTTCAAGTGATGCAACAAAAACTTCCTCTTAGACCAGTTTTCATTCTGGTCCTCTTTCCAGGGAAAGCAGCAAAACCAAACCACAACACAAAAAAGGACTAATGCTGACAAAATCATCTGCATTTCTCTCTCCACAAACATTTTTGTGTGCCATTCCTCTTGCCTGCCCCCAGTTTCACTATTTTCAGAATCATGTCTAGGACTTCTCCCAGCTTCTCATGCTTGGTAATGCCAACCTTTGGGGGCAGGAAGGAAACTTTCTGCAAGAAGAAACTACCTCATGACACTTCTTTTTATCAGACCCTGGTGGCCTCCCGTGCCCCTGGCTGCCACTGAATGCACAGTGGAGAAGAGATGTGCCAGCAGCAATGAAGTGAAAGGAACTTCACTCAGCAATAAGAAGCTGGAAGTAGGAGAAAAGGGGATACATGAGGTGCGGTACCTACCCTCAAGTTTAGAAATAGGGATGAACACTTCACCAAGCAAAGGCAGAAGGAGAAGCCACACTTCAAGGGCATGGGGAGTGAGCAAATTGGATGGGGGAGAAACAGGCTACATTACCATAGTGTACTCTAAACCAAGCAGAGGCTTTGGAGACAATCCAGAACCAGCTTAATGAGATCCAGCAGCTGCTGGTGAGCCAAAGCAGAGCATCATACTGACCTGCAGGATATGCACCTGAGTGGGGCTGAGCATGGCTAGGGGAATGAGGAAGGGGAAGGCAACAGGAAGACTGTGCAAGGTGTAGCACTCTCATTTAGCCACAACCAACTTCTGATGTCAAAAATAAAGCATTTAGGGTCTTCTTGAAGAACCACATATCTCTCAGGTCAAGCAGCCTAGAACTTTTAAAATGGACAACAGGAGGAAGAAAAAGAAACAAGTGGGACAATTCAGCATGCCTTGATCTGGAGGTATGAGAAGAATCTGGTTCAAAACTTTGCTACTGAAGAGCTACCCTGTGCCAGTGGCCATATGTATTCAGATTAATCATTCCTGAAAGATCAAGAATCCACACTATGGCATTTAATTTTGAAAAGGGCATTTACATACATGAGAGGAATATTTTTAAAAGGAACAAGACAGATGGTATAATGCTGAGAGATATAACATGAGACAGAAAGAAGCCATACATGAAGCTCAGAGAAAATGCATAATACCTACCAAAAAACTCAGAAGAGCACTCTTTTTTTCCTCCCCCTCTCTCTCCACTTCAAAGGCTGGATTAAAAAGTAATTAAAAAGACATCCAACACAGAAGTGAAGCCCTACTCAAATGAGGAAAATCCAGAACTGTTGTAGGAAAAAAATGTATAGACAGAGTAAGGGCAAAAAAGGGAGGGGAAAGAAAAGGCGCTAAGGTACAAATCCTAAAGGTGTTAGAACAAAAAAATGTTAAAAAGAAGAGGCACTTTTTCAAACACAAGCATTTGCCAAACAGATTATAGAGCTAAAAGTACAACAGTAGAAGAATGTGAAGAAAATAAGGCCACAGCAGAAAACTGGCATGGAAACCCCTTAGCATCTCTGTGGGCAGGGAACAGCCTATGTGGAATCATTCTAGTTATTCTCGGATACTGTTCACAATTAAGTGGGTGGTCATGAGTTACCTGGACTAGATGATAGTCCCCTAGAACTCTCATAGGAAATTGCTGGAATAGCAGCTGTGATACACAACTGCCCATTCCTCTGATAGTTCAGCAACTGTTTAAGCAGAGACACGTGCAATCTTTGGAGCTGGAGGGTGTGAGGGTGTTTACGACAGGAAATGAGAGAAAGACAGCAAAAGTAGAAAAAAATAAAATCATTGTGAATATTGGAAACTTCAAAACCATAAACTTAACATCTAAATTAAGCCAACAAGTAGAAATTATATGAATTGACTCAGCAGCTGCACTAACGAGTGCGTTAAAATGACCAAGAATCTTAGAGTCACTTTACACATGGACAAGAGTGAGCTGGATGACAGAGACTATTTGGATTTTTACAAAACTCTCTCTCAAAAAAAAAATCCTCCCCATTAGAGGCACTTAAAAATTTGCCTGCCATGAGACAAAGTTCTCATTTGTATCACCACACAATTAACAGAAGTGGTTAGATCTAGATGATTTACAAAAGGGGTGAAAAGAAGGTGGCAACTGTTGCTGCAGTGAGGAAATTCTTCTAAGTATGTTCTGAAAGGAACATAAGAGAATGAGGAAAGACACAGAAAGATAGGCAAGACCCATACAGCAGCTTTCACAGAGGAAACACCCCAACCACCCCCACAGAAGACTAGCTTCTTCTCACAACATATCATCCCAAAAACCTATGGATGTCAGAAGCCAGTGTGGGTCCAAAACCAGTTAGACACTTTTCTAAAAGTGGAATTAGATGTTAGGAAGAAATTGTTTATGATGACAGAGGTGAGGCCCTGGCACAGGCTGCCCAGAGAAGCTGTGGCTGCCCCCTCCCTGGCAGTGTCCAAGGCCAGGTTGGATGGGGCTTTGGGCAACCTGGGCTGGTGGAGGGTGTCCGGGCCCATGGCAGGGGGATTGGGACTAGATGGTCTTTGAGGTGCCTTCCAACCCAAACCAGTCTGTGATTCTATGATTCAAGGCTATGCTGTCTCAAAGTGCGGTATTTATTTAGGTGTTGTTAGTCATACATACTAGCACACTGGGAAGACACAGTGGCTCATGGCAATGAGACTTGTAGCATTTACAAGTATTCACAGAGACCTCAGGAAGACAAAAGATGGCAGGGGACTCCAAATAAATGCTGCTTGACTCTCTCTCCTTTGTTGCCTCTATATGCATGGGAAGAGCTGCAGAAGTGCTCTCCCAGTTTCTGACAAAATACAAACTTTGAAACAGCCCAAGACTGTACTTCATCATCCATTAGTCCATATGATACATACAATGACATCACTGGCAAAAAGTGATCTGACAGATGCCTCAATAATCTGTATCTTAATGATAAAGAAATGCTAATGTAAATACAGGGCTTCAGCAGCTCACATTTGTCAAGTCTTTGTTAATAGCTAAGAGCCCGTGAGGATGCCTTGGCTCTCCTGCACTTCCTCCAGATGATAAGTACAACTGCTGGAAAGGGGAATCTGTAATTTATTTTTAAACTTCATGCAAGAAGACATTTTCACTTGTAAATCCATTGTTATTAGGAATTCAGGTATCTGAAGCATTACTTCAACCAAACTGATATGTTCTGGCTGTAGAAAAGCAAGCTTTTTTCTTCCTTTAACTGAATAATAAATCTCTCTCAAAAACCTTAAACCTCTGTAACAGTCCTTGTGATACTTAAAATTAACATAGAAATTGCTAGTACACTGCAAATTAGATTAAAAAGTAATCACACATTTTATAATTTATTTCCTACTAAATACTACTTTTAATGTCATTCTATACTAAACAAACTGATAGCGAATATTTCTTTCCTGTAGAAGAATGTATGTGGAAAAAAATTAAAACAGCTGTAGATGAGGTGTAGAACAGAGAACTCTGACCTCTTTTGCCCCATAAAATACTGAAGCTTGTTAATATATGTATGAAATGTTTGCCAGAGCCAGTTTGAACTGATTTGTAAGGAAGCAGTTGCCCAGGATTATACCATTTCTTCCTCAAGAGGGAGGAAGGTGAAGGTATTTTGCTTATATATTTCTGTTTAGAACATTAAACTTGGCTATTTAGGTCAACTTAGGCATCAAGAATGATTTTTACCTTGGTTTTGTATGGTAAAAGTTGTTCCTCTGTCTTCAAGAACTGAGATAGCAGCCAACTACTAAGGCATGCAAGGTCTAAAAGAAACACCTTCCAGTGTTTAATTAGAGTTGAGTCACGCTGTGGTCCCATAGTTGATGTGCACATTCACTGGCACTTGACACCTATTAAATGTTGAAAGATTTTCTGCAACCTGTGATCTCATAAATCCTTTTCCACTTTTTGAAATTAAGCAATTTTCACAGACATCACAGAAACAAATTAAGAGAGATATGAGTCAAATGTTCTTAGAAAGTAAATAAGAGCAATGGCTGTGAACATCACTAGTAGACGGGAACCTTAAAAATTAGATCCTAAAGAACCATTCGTTTGATGCAAATTGACTTTTATGTGTGCCATGTCATCCTGCAGGAAGCCACAGACTGCAGGCCAGAGCACACAGCTCCAGACTTTATCCTTTTGAAGGGCTGTGTTGGTTTAGAAATTATGGAGACATCCACAGGGAAGTGAATTATATAACCAGCATAAGCCATTCGACAAATACAGCCGGTTTAAAGAGGGACACAGACTTTACATCTGTAAAAAGCTAAGCTTTTGTCATTAAACTGAAATAAATAAGAGGAGCATCGTTACAAATAAAGAATAAACTTTTGGTTTACATATCAGACTCATGTATCACTTCTGAAGCAGTCCTAAAGTTAAAAAAAAAAATGCTTAGAATTTCATCAATCATCAGGATAAAAATATTCAGCTCATGTCAGATGTCTGTGTGCATGCCTGTAAGTTCCTAACAAGAGTGGCTTGGCTCTTGCATGAGAGATGATAATGGCTACTGTGGACTATTGCTTTAGCTTCCTATAAAAATAATACTCCAAGCTATTAAACACTGCATTTCAGAAAAACACACTGCAGCTTTTCTAAGAAGGGAGATAAAACAACCTGAATTCATTGGAAGCACTCAGTAATCTCAGAGGGGAAGAATACAGTCCGAAGATGAAAGGAGTTCACAAATTATCTTCATCAACTTAAGAAAACCAACCCCAAATTTCTGAAATAACGTCAATCTAGGTTTTGCAACTGTGTACTAAAAAAAAAAAAAAAGTACCAAAAAAACCTACTGTAGCAGAAAACTCAGTAGGAAAAAAAAATTGCTTACCAAGCACTCTCCACCCCCCTTGCTTTTTTTAACCACTTGCTGTTACAATACTCCAGCCCTTTCTCACTCTAGATTCGGTGCATTTAAAAGATTCATATTTCTCCTGAAAATAATCAGGAAAGCTGTTACAGTAAACTTTCACATTTTCGATAAGCCCCAAATAATTTTTTTTTTTTTTTCCAAACAGCTAGCAGGAAGGGAGTGCAGAAGCAGTGTCTAATCCAGAGAAGACACCCACAGACTCCACAGTTGGGTCCCCTGCACCTCTAACACACATATCCGGAAGGGCTGCTCCTGTATCCAGCACCGTCACGCTGGCTTTGGCAGCACAAAGGCAACCATAACCCACAGGCCTCCCTAGCACAAAATAAGGGCTGTCACCAATATGATCCAAATCCAAATTTTTAAAGGAAGTATGAATTATAGCCACAATGAAGACCTTAGGTTGGGGTAAATATTCATGTTCTAGAATATACCATGGATTAGACAGATTTGCTAGCCATTTGCAAATTGGTAGCTTTTGAAAGTAGGAAACTAAGTGCCTTTAGGGCAGATCAAAAATCATAAAATCAATTCATGTCATGATGAGTCCTTCTGAGCACTGGAACGCCTTGTTAAACAAAGAGCACAGGGAAATACATATTCTTTCCCATAGGACAGCTATTCATTGTAATGCAGTGGTACTTCACAACACAGGGCTAATGCCCAAACGAGACATTTTATTTAGTTAGCTTTTTGTATATGGAAGGCACATCAGCCTTCTGCATAAAATAGCACTGAGGAAAACAGTGTGAGAGAGACCATTTTACAAAACCTCCTGTAACGCAGTGAAATGGCCCAATACTACATCTGAAACAGTATGTCAAAATAGGCTTTGGCTTTAAAAAAAAAAAAAAAAAAAAAAAAAAAAATCGCAGCTGGTGCCAAGTCACATGTTTTTCACGGACTCTGCGATTATAAGGCAAGAACTGTGCTGCACAAACACTGCTGTGGTGCTGGCGTAGGAGTATTATGCACATGCTTTTGTGACTAGGGTTCAGCACTGGTGGATGGAAATGGTTTTTCCTTGTCCAGAGATGCTGTCTGCCTACAGAAGCACGTCTGCTCCAGGCTGATTGCACCACCGCCGCCTCCCCTCTGCCTCCCCTCCTGCCCAATCTTGGCTCCACGCGCCTGCGCACGGTCGCACCCTCCTGGGCTATTCATTTTGAAATCATTACGGTGAGTACAAAGGGCTCCAAAGAATTAGAAAAATAGCAGATGGTCTCTTCAGCTGGGCCATAAGCAATGCAAAATACAACCATAAAAAGCCACAAACAAATACTAATTTGGTGTAAGCGACTGGAGTACCTGTTTGCCACAGTTCATAACTGTCTCCCCCCCCGGAGAGATTAACACCACTTAGGGAATCGAGGAAAACCCATAGAAATTATTATTCCTATACACATGCTGCTTCTGTTCCAAAGAAGCAGAGCTATCAAACCCGGGGACAGCACTGAGTGCAAGCTCCCAGTCCAGCTGCCAGGCGGCACTTAGGCAGCGGCAGTATCAGCGACCGCTGAAATCACTGCTCACACATCACAACAGCTCCGGCAAACTGCGGGCCAGGAGGAGGGCACCCCCCTGGGTGCTGGGCATTTAAGGGTTTTAACTGTGCTGTGCATGCAGCCATGCATTTGAACAGGGTCTGAAAATAGGGCAGAGTTTGATTAAACCATGAATTAACTGAGAACAGCGGAGCTGATCAAATGAGGAAACAATTTTTGGTGGCTTCTGTTCACATGCTGCATTCTGCAAAGGCACAAGGAGAGAAAGGTCCAACTTACAGCACTACGGCGTTCCAGTAGTACATCATCTTTGCCAAGCATAATACTGGAAACTCTTTTGGGAAACCTCAAGCATTCCCTACACCCCTCCCCCCAAAAAAACTGTAGCTGATAAATACGAAAAATATCAGAATCATCTCATGCACACAAATAAGAATCATCTGGCTCAGAACAAACTGTAACACACTCAACACTTCGCAGTTTCTTCAGGCTTACCTTACAGTCCTCACAGAATTGATCCTGAGACTGAAATTTATCATGCACGTTCCGAGTATATGGCAAGAAGGACAGAAACAAGGAGGAAAAAAAAAGGAAGCAAAAAACCCCACATTGCAAAATCTCTGAAATCATCATAGCAAAACTTTCAGCTTGGGTCAGGAGAAGATCGGATCAGAGTTGCCACAAAAAATTTCTAAAAGCCAAAAATTGAGACACACTTACCTTACAGTGCAGTTCCTTTCATCCAGATTGTTAACTTTAGCGAAAATACGCTCCCCATCTTCCTTTAAATCTTCTGCTTGCCTCCTTACTTCAACTGAGACTTCCTAAAAGTGGTTTACAGCACAAGTAAGACACCCAGTCATCATGTTTCAGACTCCTCAAAAATCTATGATTATGGAACCACTTATTTGTGGGTTTGCTCTGTTTGAATATACATGAAGTCAACAGCACAGCATGTCTTAAGCTTGTTTGGATTTAAGTGATACAGTATGCTGTGACCTCTTGCGCAGCACTGCCGACCTGGCTGTGCTGGAGTTCCTGCTCTATGTTGCTGATCTACAGAAGAGCTGAACGTTTATGTAAACCTTCACAACTTCCATTTGGCAAAGACAAAGAAAGAAAGCAAAGGGGGAAAAAAAAAAACAAACCAGCAAAAGAAGTTACAGGAGGCTTGCTCACATTTTACAAGAGGCAAGTACACACCAGCTTCTGAATCCCTGAGAGCCTACTTTAGTTTCTCAGTAAAACACACAACATTGCCATTCCAGAATTTTATCTCGCTATCTTCAAACACCCACACCCAAAGCATAGCTTTGCATTACAAACACTGAGCCTACAGGAAATTTAATTGCACATTAGCACTGGAATCATCTGAATCATATATGTGAAACAACATCTTTATTTACTTGGGTCTCCAGTAAGCATCTCCAATGCACTTATCACCATATTTTCCAGGTGCCTCAACAGGTGTCTGCTTTTTGCCCCAGGAGGCCTGTACTGAACTTAAAGGCCCTGACTAATAAACCAGAAATGCATACATGGAATAGATTATATGATGATTTTTTTTTTGCTGGGTAGGCAATTATCCAATAATTTAGTTAATTTAATTTTCCAAATAACTTCCAGGTGAACATTTCCACTGCTTGGAATCTCTACCCTAGTAAATTACCTGCATAGCTAAGTCTGCACGTAGAGTTCAAAATAACTTTTTCCAAAGCTTGAAGAGCACAATTGCCTAGGTTCCTAAGGAACCTGCTCTGTCAGGGGGGTTGGACCCGACAATCTCTGGAAGTCCCTTCCAACCCCTACGGTTCTGTGACTTTTAGAGATTGAGGTATTTTGTTTCTTTTTGAGCGGTGCCCATTCTACTCCCTGTATACACACACACACACACAGAGACAGAGGTGTTGTGTGAATATCTATGTGTGCACACACACAAGTGGGGAGCAGTAACCTAAAGCCACATTGCCTCAATTCTTTTCTTGCATAAGGTGAAGTTCAGCACAGGTTGAACACACCAGGACTCCTTATTCGTATCAGGCAATCTTGTAGCAGCTTGAAAAACATCTTTTAAACAGACAACTTGAGATGCTGTTTCTGTTTACTTCCCCTGCCACCTGCCAACCATTCCCTGGTCTTACTCAGTTAAAAATTAACTTAATATTTACTTGCAAGCTGAACAGACATTTGGCATTCTCTCTAAGGAATAAATTTATACATCTTAAATCAAGCAAACTGACATAAACCACTAAGCAGTTTCATTTGTTGCTGCAGTGTAGCTTTAACATTAACAGGCATATTTTTAATCTCTAAACTTCATTAGGCAGAAGTTTTGTCCTATGTAGCTTTTGCATCAAGTAAGTTTTGAAGAGGAAATCCATGGAAAATTAATAGATCATTTAAAAAAATTAACAAAGGGATATATAATTTCCTCTTCTAGCATTTTTCTTCATAGATTCAGATAATTGAAAAAGCTTTAAAATGGGGAAGGCAACCACACCAATGAAGAAAAAAAATCCCAACTTATTGAACTTTGATCCTCCCATGCCTCTACTGCAAAAAAGAGGATATTATCAAATCAACTGGGTTGTCTCCTTCCATCTGGCCACAACACACAAGAAATTCCTTGGTCCAATTGCTCTTTGCTACACTCAATTTCTGTGCAATACAAACTTTGATCTTTTTCATTTTACTTAGGAGGGGTACCTACAACAATTACTCCCTCACTGACAAAAGAGCAACCACCCCCACTACACTGTTTCCCTAAACTGGAAATGTTCATAAAAATGATCTCATGCCCCTTCCACCACTTTCCTGCCCCTTCTCCAGGCAACTTCAAGGATAACGTGAAAGACACATGTACCTGTTTATAGAAATCAGTAGAAGGGGATGATCTAGACCTCTCATGGGTGTACTGGGGTTTCTCATGTTGTTCGTGGCTGGCATCGAGGATGTTATCAGCTGAATGGTACCTTCCCGAGCTCCTTGGCTCCATCAGTTTCCGCTGCTCCTTCCACGATGCCTGATACTCCGCAAAGGTTCCCAAGCGCTGCGGCTGCTCACATTTCACAATCCTATCAGCAGCCTTAGTGCTGCTACTGTGGTGGACGTTATCTTTGGAAGCATATGCAGTTTCAAGTCCAACAGAGGCTGCTCGACCTCTCCTCTCATACCATGACTCCTCTCCCTCTTGTACACCGTGACCTCTCCTGTCTGGCCTCTCGGGCTGCCCCTCACCTAGACTGCAGGGAGCTGGCTTCTGTGCTGATTTCCTATGTGCAGGCTTACTTGTTTCTTCAAAAAATTTCCACCTGTCTGCAAACGAGCCCAGGGCTTCTTCAGATGTATTTGGAAGGCAATGAGCACGGCACTCATCCTCCAACATGCCCACCTCATTCATCTTCTCCGGTTCAGAGTAAGACTTCATCTTCTGCTCTGCTGTGAACCTCTTCCTGGCTCCAATGCGAGAAACGTGATGAGTGCCGCTCCCTGTAGGGTTCGGTTTGGCTTGTGTAGCCTCAAGGAATCCAGAGGCATCTTCAGAAACCAAAGCCAGTAACGAAGAGTTGTAACTACCAGCTTTCTGCTCGGGTGACCTGCAGAGATATTCGGCAGGGCTGGGCTCCAAGTCCCGCCGTTTGAAGGATGTCGCCCTCAGAACCCTGGCCTGTGCTTCTTTGAGATGATCTTTGTAGGTGCTGGTAAAGTTAGTATCTGGGGAGGTGGTGACATTTTCTGCTGAATCTGGCTTCCAGGTCTCACTGCCCTCCTCTGTTTCAGATGACCCTACTAAGGTAGCAGTGCTTCTACTTTTCTGCAGCTTAGCTCGCCTCATTTGGATCTCATTTCTCAGAGTTGTTGCAAAACGATCGCTCCTCCGTGCCTGCTTAGATAAGTGAGTATCAAATGGGGCCTGTCGCTCTGTTACTGCTTCTGGGCCGCTGCCACACTGTTTTTTCCCTTCCTGAGCTAAAGAGTGCAACATGGGGGTCTTCTGAGGAGAAATCTTGCTACTCTCATCTTTGCCCCACCTAAAATCTTTCTCAGCAGATCTGTTTTCATTGGCAAGGACACAGCCCTTTACATACTCCTGTTGACCGTACCTAGTTTCACTTTCCTCAGAGCTCCTCTCAAAGTTTTTCTTTTGTCCAGACTTTTCAGTCTGATTGAGTTTTTTAGCTTCTTCTACTACAGCACACCTCACCTCCCCCTCTCTGTCCACTGGGTAATGACTACTGTTCTCATACCCTTCTGGTGAAGATTCAGCAGATTGTTGAGGTAGATAGTATTTTGGTTTTTGGACCATTGTGACAACCGCAGGATTTTCGTGAGGTCCAAGAGATGCATCAGCCCCCACTGCAGGTTTCCAGCTGTCTTCCTTGAGTTGTAGTGCCTTTGAGCTTCCCTGAGCAGGCTGTTTTGCTGTCACGCAATAGTAGCGACTCTGTCCAGTGTTGTCCACCTTCTGTTCAGCAGCACTGTTTGAAGAGGAGGAAGTGTTGAGCAGACCGGCTTGGCTTGGACTATAGCCATGATAATGGTCTGTGGGCCATTCCCGAATGCCACCATAGGACAGATAATGCTGCTGGTCTTTAGGTGCAGCCAAGGCTCTTGCATTGTGAAAAAAAGTGCTTTCATCGCTGTACTGGTGCTGATGGTGGTAGCTGTAGGTGGGCTGTGCAAACCGAACATCGGTGCTGGACAAGGACGACTGCAGTTTGTTCACAGCTCCTGCATTACTACTGTACCTTTCACCAGTTGAAGAAAAAGCGTGTTCTGAGCTGAGATCAGATTTATAACTTGAGCTGCTGACCCTCCTGTCACACGCTCTGGAGGGCCGCCGCTGCTGCTCCACAGTTTCCAAGTTCCAGTCACTCCTGGGCTGAGACCGGTTCAGGGCTGTAAAGTGCTGCGTGCTGGCACCCTCTGAGTACACAGGGCCGTGGGCTTTCTCATGGCCTTTGGTAGCAGCAAAGCTGTCACTACGAAGAGGGGGAGGGGGAGGGGGAGGAGACGAAGACTTCTTCTTATCTGGAACATACCAGACAGGTCCAAAACTGGATCTTCCAGAGCTGGTGAGCTTGCCATCAGCGAGTTCCTCTGTTCTGGGATTTTTATTGTTCTCATACTGGATGGGAGCTGGCAAATACCCAAGTTTGTCCTCTACTCCACTGCTGTCATTCAAGAACTGGCCAGACTTGTTTCCATGTTTTGCAGTCTCCCAGTGGCCTACTTTGTACAGCATGTTCTCTGTGGAAGAAGTGTCAGCATTGGATAGAGTGTGGTCAGGGGTGCTAGAGCTTGTGGAGAAAGACCCGTAGGCTGAATCCCTCTTACTTTGGCTCCCTAGATGATCAATACTACTATTAGACCTTGCAGAAGAAAGTCTTCCATACTGGGATACTTGTGGAGTATGGTCCCAGCTGTCCATACTTCCCAAAGAACTGAACTGGTCAGAAGCGCGATGCAGACTTGACTGATCCCATGAGTTGGACAGGTCATGAGAAGAACAGCTACAGTAGGAAACAAACAAAAAACCACAGCATAAATATATCAGTCAAAAATACACTACTCCCACACAATTATAAATATACAGCCTCCAAGACAGAACTTCTCACCTTCCTTCAAGAATCCTTACCACCACTGGTTCCTCTGCCACTCTTCCCTCTACAGAAACGTCAGATTTGACATTGTACTTTGCCCAGATCATTTGCCTAGGACACTACTTCAAAAATCTTGCTGCTTCTATTGTTTTCATACCTAATCAGTTTTGTTCTCTTTCTTTTCTATCTTTCACAGAACCCACCTCCTGTCAATTCAACACACCAATGCTGAGACAACAGCTTTTCCAATTGTTCTTACCACATCTCCCTGTTTGAACTTCCCTGGCAGCCCCTCCTGAATTAAAATTCTTGCCCTTGCATGCAAAGCCCCTTGGTAGAAATCCCAGAATTATTCCACTTCCCTGTAACTATAATTATAAGAAGCATCTATCAAATCTTGGGCAGTAAAGAAACTTGCACAAGCCAGCAATGAAATTACATTAGTCCTCACACAAAAAAGAGAGTGATATAGATCATCTTTTTTTCCTGTCAAAAATATTGCAAAGGTCAACTACACAGTCTTTGGAATGCAGTATTAACACAACACTTGCTCCCCCCCCAATTACTATAACATTCCCCCCCACCCCTTATTGTAATATTTTTATACAGCATGGTCAAAAGCAATTTCTGTGAAATAAGAGGTCTACTCTGTGCTTATTTTTTAAAAGTATTTTATTAACAAGCTACAGTAGCACCGGCCTCATCTTGTGGGGTTTCTGTTCTTTCATTCTTTTATTTTCAGCATTTTAAAACATCTCACTGAATACTTGGAAAGAGCTTAATTGTCATCCTGGGTAGATACTGTGGTTCCCATAAAAAGCATTACAGTCATTATTAAGACCTGCTTTGTTAATGAAGAATGTAAGCCAGACATTGCTATGAATAGCTGATATTTCCCCCCCTCTTCAGCACTAAGAAGATACTTGGCAGGAAAGCCTCAATTTGTAAGTCTCGTGCAGAACTGCCAGTGCCAAATGTGAAGGAGAGTTCATCAGCACAAGAGGTCAAAGCCCTGCTAGAAAATGCCCAACAGAAACCCAGCAGAGGCAGCAAAACCTTCAATGAAAGGACAGGAAAGTTTCTGATGGTGTGTTACTACAAAGCATGTAGTCCCTAACTGCAGGGCAACCCTCCCAGGAATCCTGACACGGAAGAGAGTCCAAAAGCTGTTTCTTTGCCCAAGCCTGGCATCCCAGGATATCCTTCTCTCAATAGCTTCTGTAGAGTGGGTTCACAAAAGCACCTACACTGCTGGTCAACACCTGCCAGGTAAAGTCCAGGAATAATCTACAAACACAGTCCTTGGCCACTTTGGACAACAAGCCTCTCCTCCAACCCTGGGAAAAGAGTTTCTACTTCTGGGCCCTCCTAGATATGACATCACATCAGCAAATTAGACCACGTGGGATTATGGACCAAGTGTAATTGACTCTGATTGCCCTAAAAACTCAGTTTAAGCAGTCTTCTCAAAGCATACTTGCCTCAGACCCACACCTATAAGGTCAGAAAAAAGTAGAAGAGGTTGTTCATGATTACAACATCCTCTATTATAGTATAACCTACTGGAAGAAAATTCAGGGTCTAAACTTTCAGCACCTTCATGTTCTAGTGCACTTGGCCTTAGTCTAGGGTGGGGTAGGAAAAAAATCCACATCCATGTTGTTAAGGTATGACTTCTGTCTTTCCCAGAAGACTCACCGAGGGAAATTAAGGCACAAAATACTTACAAGGTCTAATGTTCCAGCCTTCTGTGAGAGGCACCTAAACCTAGCCCAGTGCTCCCAAGACAGCTTACAGTTTTTGAATGAAAGTCACATGATAAAAAATATACATATAGTGGTGGATGCAGGGAGCTGAGCTCCAACTACCCTCCCTTACCTACAACGATATAGTCTCTTCTGGTCTCTTTGTCTTTCTCTAGCTTATCAAAGGTCTCCAGTAGACTTGAAAAAAATTCCCACTGAACCCCACCAAAAATACCCCAAACCAAAGAGAACACCCACAGTTTAATCTAGCATCTACCTAGGTAGCAAAGGCAATTTTCAGAGCGTTGTTTTGTCCAGCTGCAGCCCAATCCCCCAACAAACAAAATCCAGGCATATCCTGCTTGGAAGCGAGTGAAAGCATCTTTCCCCCTGATCAAACACTCCAAGTATTAAAAGTGGTATTTTTTTTTCCACACACAGAGAAAGAACACGGGCACACTCAGAAGAGATTTTACTTTTTCATCTTAGAATACCATTCTCAGATGCTTGGCTCAGGGAAGGACAAGAAATTCCAGAAAGAGTGCAAGGATTCCATCCTGGAGCTATTTCTGTTATCTCCTTGCATAGTGCTGCTTTCAGCTAGAGAGTGCTGTCCCTCCCATTCAGCTTGGTGCTGGTGCTTCTCAGTTTGTGAATTGTATTTTGAAAAGCTGGGAATCTCTCAAGCTGCTCACCTTCTCTTTTTGCAGACAAGCAAGCCCAAAGAACACTCCTCTGCAAGTGGGATCCTCAAAATACCCAAGTGGCTGCGCTGGCACTCTGGGAATACTGGACCTCCAGCAGCTGCAGCCTGAAGCCAGCTCTGTCACTGAAACTGTATTGGGCAACAAGCACCGGGACCGACAGATCTCCCAAAGAACATCGCTTTTCTTTCAAGTGGGCAGCACAGACAGCCAAGGGGTTCAGGCTGGCAGTACTCTGGGATTAGACTGTGCTAAAGCCACTAAATCTTTCAGCAACATTTGAGAAAGCAGAAATTTACATTTTCATTAATACTGATATCTACCAGCAGTTGCTGTTATTTCTGATATGTGGGGCAGTGGGATTGCTCTATTCCACTCCCTTCTCCCTTACACCTACATTTTCCTACCCAAAGCTCATTTCAAACTGGCCTTGAACCAATTTTTTTGTCATTGTTTAAATATTATGATTCACCCAGGTCCTATCAAATTACACTTTGAGATACATATCTGGTAATATTTTACTTTTACAGTGTACAAGAACAACCTTCAGGAAGAACAGGAGGCATATACTGATTTACAAATTCATCAGAAGACTGAGTAGACGTAAAGTAGAAATAGTCTTGAGTTGGCACTGCAACAAAGAGCTCTATAAAATTTTTAGAAGTTTCTGCATTTTTTTTCTATGTCCAAGGACTTATTACTGTCTCCAAATGTATAAATCTAATTCAGCCCATCTACATGATATTGAAATGCAACCTCTGTAAGTCAATGTAAATCAGAAGCAATTATAACAGAGGATTTGGAAATTATAATGTGCTAAAATTTTGCTAATGAAGTATCACAAAATGCATTTAAAAATCCTTTCTGTCTAACTGTTAACATTCATACTTTATTCAAGGGCAGATAGCAAGTTATTTTAAAAACAGGGAGCTTCTAAAGACAGCAGACAATGTAAAACCAATTGTAAAAGTGACATGGAAACAGAAGGAACATTCTTCTGGTTTAACTACCACAATAAATTAACACCAAGAAGTAATGATGGAGAACGTATAGCAGTAGGCATAGAAAACACAACCCTACTTTCCAAATTAGGATTGCATGCCAGACTCAGTTTCTTTAAGTCTCAGTGTAACTATGGCCCAATGGGATCTGAGAAGAAAATAAGTGGCAAAAACAAACAAAAGAGCAACAAAAAACTCCTCCTGTGAAAATGCTGAAGAGCATCACCTGTGCACAGGAAACAAAGAAGAACCTGTAACCAGGCACAAACAGGCACTACCCAAAGGTTTAACGTTTCACAACTGAAACTGCATGGGTGCCAGCCTTCCTCCCCTGGTGCTTAACGAGACCTAACAAATACTAGGCTGCTTTAAACAGGGACTGGAAAATCGTTGGTCTTATTACCTCCCCACGCAAGCAAGAGCACAGCTGTAGGGAAGATGTCAGAGAGACAGTTCAATTAATAAAAGCAGTAATAGCATAAAGTCCCACAGGAAAACATAGTGCACCCTTCCTTTAGGAAAAGACATTAATAGTCTGAAACGGTGTTTTTGCTATTTCTTCTCCCTTTACTACTTCACTTTGCACATGGTAATTCTGATGGTTTCTTTTTGCTTACAGAGATTCAGGGTTTTACCAGCAGCCACTGAAAGGAAACGCGGAAGAAGAAACACACCCTGTGGAGCGCCGCTAGAGCCAGGTCCTTACCTTGCGGTCACACGCACACACCACATACCCTTTCTGAGATCCACTCATCCATAGGGCAAACCTCCCCCGCTCCCCCTTCACGCACTGCAAGGCCAGGCAATACTGAAGGCGTATAGTGGAGGCATTTCACACTGGGGGCTTTAGCACTCAATGCCATGACCTACGTTATTGCTGTGTCCCGGCCGGAGCTCTGTGCATGTAACTTAGTCACTCACCTGGCGTGGTAGCGCGAGTGCCAGGAGGCGCCGGCGTTGGAGGAGGAGAGGTGTGACGTGGCTGTCTCAGGCTGACTTTCTGTAAATTTGGTTGCGTGCCAGGAGTGAGGCCTGCAGGCTACATCGTTCCTCCTGAAAACGAGAGGTAGAGTGCACTGGTTTAATGCACACAGTTCAATCAGGTGACATCCAGCCGAAAAACCCTACCAGGGCAGTAGTCAAACACCATACAGATAGGACAGAGGCACAGTGACTTTAGAAGACACAACTTTCTACATGCATGCCAGTTTTGAAAAGACACCAGCATTTAAAATGCCCCAAATGCAGTGAAACATCAATCGTCTCCGAGGTCTGTGCTTGAGTATTTGGGGGGTGGCTGGGTGTTGTTTTTTTTAAAAAAAATTATTTTGGGTGTGAGGTGTTTTTTATGAGGGGTGTAGGCAAGCAAACGAATTTTCAAGTATGTGACAACAGTGAAAGGTAATACTGACACTTATGACTCTTTTACTGTCAACAGTACAGTGGGGCTTTGGCAAGGCTTTACTGTTGGTAGGTGCTTATGGGAGGAGATGAGAAGAAAAGAGCTAATGGACAGGAAGGAATAAAGCAGCCTACATTGCTTCATACAAGTTAGTAAGAGTGATGTAACTAGTAATTTTAACTCCTCCCAAGTTCTACTTCAGCTCTTGAAATGTTTGGCACCCTAGGAATGCAAGTTTGGTAACTCTGATGGGGTTTTTCTTCTTGTTTTGGTTAAAGAATACACCTCAAAAATAGTTCAGCAATTCAAAATCCCTAATATCTACATGGATATCACCTCCAGCGGTACATGTCCCGATAACTGAAGGGATTCCCTTCTAAGAGGTACAACAAGTGTTGTTAGAGGTTTGTACCTTGCAAACTTTTCTATAAAACTGCTCCATACACTCCTCAGCCCCTTCCCCCTGTTCAGGACTTAGTAACAACAGCCTGCATGTCCTTCCAGGGACTCGCTGTTCGCAGCACCTCTCATCACTCATGAAATAAGTACATTCTTTTCCCCCAGTGCAAGTCTCCTGGGTGGAATTCAGTTCCTTCTGTTTCAGTGAGCAGATGCTGAGCTCGGGCCATTTGTGTAGACCCTCTCAGCTGCCCGAGAATGAAGTGGGAACTTCTTGAAGGTAATTTGTTCTGCCCTTCTCTTTGGCTCATCTTGGGGGAAGTGCAATTTAAAATTTAGAGAAGGTATAAGGTGAGACAAATCCCATCCTTCCAAGTGACAGTCTGAACCAAAGGCTCACAGGACCCTTAGCTCTTGAGGTTTGGTGGGGTTTTTTAAAATGCATTTATGTATTTCGCTTATGTATTTCTGAAGTTTATTACTTCAAGGTTAAGTAATTTGTCTAAGTTACAAAGTAATTTGCTGAGCAAATGTTCCCTATTTTCAAAATGAACTCTAAAGGTAATTCTATGTTTTTTTAACTCAGTCCCCCTTTTTATAAATGGCTCATCAGATGGCCACTGGATATAGAGAACAAAACTAAAGCTCATTATAAATCCACTATCTTCAAAACAGGTCAAATTTGAGTACATGGGTTTTTGCAGTATATTCAGGAAAATCTGATTAATTCAATGATGAATTGCCTTTCCAAACTCTGCATGCAGAACTACAAAAGGAGAATAATAATTCTACAGGGAAGCTGTAATTTCTCTAAGCAGTGTAGCATCATTACAGTCACTAAAAAAAGCACCAATTGTTTCCATAAACAAAAGCCTACTCTTCTTAGCATGACAAAAGAGAAAACAGTTAAGCCGAGCATCACTATGTTGTTCTTTCTTGGAAGAATATAAAATTCAGAGTCAGCAGAGGACCCCAAATAAACAAGTACAAAAGATTCTGCTCAGCCACACAATGCTGGGCTCTAGATGGTCCTTGCATAGTCCAAGGGCCACAAGCCTGTGTTCAGGTATGAGGGAAAAAATTTTAAAAAATCAAATTCAGCTGCACAGAACACCAAAGAGTTCCTCCTCCCCCTCATCCCCCCCAGCTCACCTCTAACGGTATTGATACCAGCTTGGCAAATCACTATAACTGATGATAAATAGGTAACTATTTGGACAAATTCAATAGACCTCCTAGGCATCAGTTCAGCAAGAAGGTTTGTCTAGTATGAGACAGTTACTTTTTTATGATGCACCACTGAGGAAACACGAGACTAGAAAACTAGCACAATACAAACTATGCTTGGAAGGTGAAGGAACAAAGGTTGGGGAAGAGGGCTTCTGCGAAGGTTTGCTATGGGTTTGGCAAACGATAGAGGAGGTCAACCACTGGGAAGGAACGGAAGGGATGTGCTGCTAAAGTCAGTACTGTACCTCATGGAACTTCTCAAGATCTTCATAAGATAGTTTCTCGCCACAAGAACATCATTTTCAGATGGCATTTTCTGTGCTACAATATCCACCACCACTTTCATCTTCCTGAGCAGCCAAGCAAGAGGAGGAACAGACTGGACTGAGTTGTGATGTAAGGAAAGCCAAGTGGACAAGAACTTACATGTTCTGTTTCATTTTTTGCATTTATGGACACACATGTATTTTTGAGAGGGTATTTTGTGGTTTGGTTTTTTTTTTTTCCATGGACATAATAGTTTGAGAACAGCCTAAAAATATTGGCAGGATACCTGGAGGGTGGAATCACATAGACAGACATAGACAGACACCTGCTTTCACTTAAGTCCACAACACGACTAAACATTAATTTACTGTGCATAATCAAAAATACTTTCCACTGGATTCTCACCATTTAATTACATCTATTATTTCCTGCACTTCGAGAAACAATTTTTCTAATGATAAATGGAGCACAGCATGGCCATTGATTCCAAAATTTAGCACAAACGGGTAGAAGGACTGAAAAGATTGAAAGCCTCAAACCAGGAATATTTCACAGGCAACTAAAGAAGCTGGAAGCTGAGCATTTATATTCTAATGCAATAACTCTGTATTAATACTGAGTGACAGAATGAGATCATCTGAACCTACAACCCAGAAAACCTCTAGCATTAATGGAAGCATTAACAAAAGCATTTCACAGAGAGCGTCTCTCTACCAGTGCCTTTACAAAAGCTGCTGGAAGGAAAACGCTGGTAAGCTTTGAAGATATGATACAAAGGGAAAAACCCTACAATTTCTATTGACTATAAGCAATCTGTTAGATAGAATTCTCTATGAGGTGTGCGTGCACATACTTAAGGCATAAAACAACCTTCCCAGTCCAGTTTTTGGGAATAAATCTGTCCTTGTATGCTTGGAAGTCATTAAGAAAGACATTCTGAATTTAGATGTAAGAGATAGTGACTCTGGTTGCTGCAGCAATATTGAGGAGGTTGCCTGGATATGGGGGCAAAGAGAGAAAGCGTATCTCCTTGACCAACAGAAAAAAATAACTAGACTGGACA
Source organism: Porphyrio hochstetteri (assembly GCA_020800305.1). NCBI lineage: Eukaryota > Metazoa > Chordata > Aves > Gruiformes > Rallidae > Porphyrio > Porphyrio hochstetteri. The sequence goes on from CM036905.1 coordinate 140,244,377, forward strand.
TGCAAATTTATCTGTAAACAACAACAGAAGTCAGAAAAATATCTTGGACCATGAAAAGCAGTCAGGAAATTGAATAAAGCAACTGAACTGCCTCAGCACACAACAAAAATTTTAACAAATATGAGCCACTTCCTCTGTTTTCAGGCACATTCTGAATCCCTGGAGGTACCCTTCCCATAGGTACCTACCACACAGGCTTTTGCATTTGGAGTCCCCAGGCAAAAGGAGGACAGGCGGTTCCAGGGACGTGGATCCAGGTGGAAAGCATTCCCTAGGATTTATTTGCCTGCTACTGTCTCCTTCCAGCCCTCTGCTGAATCAGCAAAGACAGAAGGCCTGACTGCTGGCTCATACACAAGCATAAGGCTGCAAATCTTTCCTTCCAAGTAGTAGCAGCTACACATGACAGAGACTTTATGGTATTTCTGGAATATAAAACTTGCTGTCATCCATCTCATTACTGGCCTTTTTAGCTCAAAGGAGTGTTTTTAGCACTAGCAGCACTTACACACACAAAGACACTCTGACCCATCTCGAGAACAAGGTAATGAACAGGGATTTGTACAGGGATTTTCAGGTAAACCTTTGGAAATGTCAAAGTGAGCACAGAGTCATACATCTGGGGCATTTAAACCAGGACTACAGAGCCACTTCTCTTTTTAAGGGCCTCTGTTATTTCATAGAATCACAGAATGGTCTGGGTTGGAAGAGACCCCAAGGATCATAGAGTTCCAATCCCCCTGCCACAGGCAGGGACACCAACCTCAGGCCTGGATCGGCACAAGGTTGCCCAGGGCCCCATCCAACCTGACCTTGAACATCTTCAGGGATGGGGCATACACCACCCATCTGGGCAGCCTGTTCCAGCACCTCACCACTCTCTCTGTAAAGAACATCCTTATGTTGCCCAAAATTTACCAATCCATATGATTCCCTTCCACGTTAAATCTAAACAGCTCTTCAAAATGGCTGAGCTTGTCTGGAGGGAAAAAATGAACCAGACAAAACTCTCTTCCAGTTCATTAAAATCCTCCCTCCCCCGCCCCGCCCCGGGCGTCACCTAGGCTGACAAAGGCTGCCCGAAGGAGGATAAGGAGGTGTCTCAACCGCTTTACACACAGAGAGCAGCAGCTCCCTGCAGCCGCCGGGCGGGGCTTGGGACCCGGCAGCAAACCCGGCGGCCCCGCTGCCGGAGCTGCGCTGCGCCGTCCCGCCGTCACTCATGGTAACTACCCCTTCCCCAGGACACCGAGGCGGTACGCTGCTCTCCTGAGGCCCTGCCGCATTCGGGTTTTTTCCCCGTTCCTTTCCGGTGGCTGCAGTCCCCGGGCCGCCCGGGAACCCGGCCTCACCCACCACCCTCGGCCAGGGTTCCCCCCCGCGGCACACGGAGCCAGGCGCCGGCTCCCGCTGTCAGTCCCTGCGAATGCCGCGCTACCTGCTGGTAACTCGGTACCGGCTGCAGCAGGAAATACGAGCTGGTTTGGGGCAAGGATTTCATGTTTTCTTCTGATTTAAAAGGAAGGATGAGCCGGTGGGCACAGTCAGAACTGAGCTGCCCCTTCAAAGTGCCACTACAGGCTGCCAGCACTAATTCACCCAGTTAAAATTGCTTATAATTGTTGTAGCAATTATATCAGAGAGCCTTTAAAAAAAATAACGTATTTTTACAGTCACTTCAGTCACTACAGAACATTTCTGGTCACAAAGCTGCAGACCACGGTTTGACAGTACAGTCCCTGCGTTTCACGGCGGAACGGCCCTGTAAGCCTCCCGGTTTGGGAACTGGTCAGCACAGTCAGACCCAACAGCCGCCATCAGAGGAACATCCTTCTCCCTCCCTCCACCAAGGTGCAACTCAGACTTTGCAGCGGGGGAAGCGAAGCCTCTCTGCTGCGCTTTGGTTTTAACCCGGCCCAAGTTCATGTTTTGACAGCTGCAGCAGAAGGTCCAAACTGCTTATGGTTATTTTAAGCTTTGCCTCTAGCCGGGACTTTGTCCCGACTCAGGTGTAAGGTAAATGGCTACCAGGCCGCCCCTGCCTGTGCGGGAGGGCGCAACGCTATGGAAACGCAGGAAGGCTGCAGCACTGAGACCAAACGCAAACCTACGCCTGGGCAAAGGTCAAGTGCACAATACGCTGGCATTCTCAAACCAGAAGGTGGCTCGGACACCGCAAAGGGTGTCTCACAAGGTGCCCTCGGCCTGTATCGAAGCCAAAGAAACCACATCACACCGCAGTCATTTGCCCTATGGGAAAACAATCCTCTCACACACTGTTAGGACTGCCAGTTACAGACGGGGCTGGCCGCACCAGCCAGGAGAGTGACTCTGAGAAGCTCAGTCTTTGGGACCTGCGCAGCAAAGCTAAGGTCCAGCAGCAAAGCCACGTAAGAAACACAAGCAGCTTCTTGTGCCATTCTCAGTAACGCATCCACTGTAGGAAGAATGTCCAGATTTGTAGTGACAGCACAGGTGCTCTGGCTTGTCTCCTTAAAAATTCTGAATGACTCCACAGTTCCCAGCTTTCACACCGCACCTCTTCTAAAGCGTGTACGCTGGGCCACACGTCCCAGTGCTTTATTTGATTTCCATAAATCTCTGTGCTGGAAAGGGAGAGGGGAAGTTCTTCCAAGCCATGGCTTCTGGGTTGTGGGGTTTTTTGCAGTTTCTTATGCTCAGTAGATTACAGTACACTAGCAAAGCAACAGACAATGCCAATTAAATGGGTGTACGAAAAGCTGCTGTAAATGAACTACCAAATCACTTAATTTATGATAGCCATTATTCAGATATTTTTAGTCCTCAAAATCCTTGGGGGAGGGGAGGATGGAGGCTGAAAACCACCATGAAGCTACAGTTACCCACAGGGGCCTCAAATAATTAGAAATAATATCACTGGTTTTCCTTTCAAAAATAGTTCAATCTATTTCTCACTTCAGATTGTGAAGACCTTATCCAAATGCTTAACCTGGGAGCTCACAACTAGAATGGGATGATCTTATTTTTCTTAAAGAGAAAAAAAAAAATCAAGTACTTTTTTGAATGAGCACTTAGTCAAAATACTTTCTCTTTCTTCTTATCCTTCAGACAAACAGCATTCCTTTCTATAGAGTACCCTCCATGGACAAGGATGTGAGATGTTTTCTCTCTCAGGCAACTACATTTGTAGAATCCAAACTACTCACCATTACTTCAGTCACCCCAGCAGATCTATCTTATCTGCAAGGGTAACATAGGCATGAAGTACCTACAATCTGTGAAAAGACTACGGTCCAGCAGCAAAGCCATTTAAAAAATGCAGCAGCTTCTTGTGCCATTCTCAGTAATTCAATACATCCACGAGTTATCCTAATCTAGGCTCAAATGGTTGTCATCAATTTCATAAAGAAGCTTTAGTTTAGTGCCATACAATTCTCTCCTTCCTTCCCCTTGCCATTTTCAGCACTGTCCTGCCTCCTGACATACATATCATAGACTCTCCTGAGTTGGAAGGGACCCATAAAGATCATCAAGTCCAACTCCTGGCTCCACACAGGGCCAGCTAAGTCAAAGCATGTGTCTGAGGGCATCGTCCAGATGCTTCCTGAACTCAGTCAAGCTCGGTGCTGTGACCCCTTCCCTGGAGAATACCTGTCCATATCTTTGGATGTAGCAGAAAATCAAGCACTGGATAATAGCATCCAAAACTTGAGGTTGAACACCTTTCCTGAGCACAGTTACTTTCACACTTTATTTCTTATTTTCTTTGAAAATGGAGAAAGGGAGGATTGTGTATGTGTCAAAGAATATGAGAAGGAAGAAAAATGCAGAAAGCCCCCTGAAAATTTCCATGCAGCAATCCCATATGAAAGGATCCCCTTCAAAGTAAAAAATTCCTATGATACAACACATTGAAACAAACCTTCACTGTCTGTCATTCATAATGAACATTCAAAGAAGGTTTCTTTATGTATTTTGTGTATATATATATGTGTATATGTATTTTATATATATATACACACACCTATATGTGTATGCAAGTCACTTTTTAGGCTTTTCAAAAGTCAAAATATGCCCACAATAACTCTGTCCAGGTTGATTGTTTTGCATGTCAACTACCAGATGTTAGTCTTCCCTATGTACCTACTCAGACCTGCATAAACCTGACCCACAGTCTACTGCTTAATTTGTCTCCTTGCTTCTTTCTAGAGCAACACAGCCTGCATCACAGCCAGAACTGCTTTGTTGCCTTTTTGTAAGCTTGTTCTGCTGCCTTTCACTCAGGTTCTGCCTTGGATGCCCCAACTTCCTGCTGTCCTGAGCCTAGAGTACGGCAATTTTAATGCTTTTTCTGAAGTATATGCCAGTGCTCACACTGTCCATCCAAGAGAGCCTTAAATATCCTTTCAAAGTGAGACAGTAAATTTAGGCTTTGTTTGGGTGAGCCCCACAGCGACTGCATAGACCCTGCTCAAAAGCACACAGATGGGGCTTTCCTAGCTGAGGCAGAGACATCAGGACTTGAAATTTCAAGTTAACTGTGTGGAGACATCACACCCTTGCTTTTATAGAGATTAAGTTTAAAGTTTATAAAATGCCTGTTAACAGTGAGCAATAAACCTGGAAAACTACTGATAAACGTTATCATGATAAGTATTTTAAAGCAATGCCTTTTACGTCTGCGGATGTATAGTGAGGTTTATAAAAGCAACACACACCATCTCCTCTCTTTCACTCTTATTGCCTGAATACAAAAAATGCCCAAATGGAACTTGATTTGGGAGGAAAATTTGGTTGAAGGTTGTTATATTAGGTGTCTGCTGAAGACTAAATGGAAATGCTTTCCCATCAGAATTGATCAGATGCTGCTTATATGAGATTTAAACTCCTAGTATGCTAGTTCAGTAGCCTAGGAAAGTGTATTTAAAGGTGAAGCTCTTAATACCAGAAATCAGCAACAGCAACATTACTGTTAGTTCACCAACTGCATGCTGCCTTCCTAAATAAACACAGGAGGGCTGACATATACAAATTTGAATTACTACGGGCAACGCTCAAGCCATACCGGTGTTTTTTGTTTTGAGACCCTGCTTCTCTCCATTAACAGCAGCATGCACCCCATCTGTTTGTCAGAGCCACCTCTCCTCCTGTATTAGTATCTATTCTTTTGGGAAAATCCCCTGTGACATACTTCACTAGAATGGGATGAACCAATGATGAAAACTAATCAGCCTGGTATATGAACAAACTCTTCTCTGACCTCAGACAGCTGAGCCCCGCTGTCTGCATCCCCTTGTCTGGTGACAGCTGGATTAGCCACAGGCAAGAAACCGCAGACATCCAAGACTCTGCAAGTAACAAGCACAGACACACACACTGCAGCAGAAATGACTTTGTGGGCTCAGCAAGACCTAAGAGAAGGAATACAGGGAAAAAAATACTAGCTACCAGGACCAGGAAGTGAATTTATACAGAATGACAAACTTGTGACCCAGTTTAGACCTCCCTACCCAAAAAGCTTTTCTAAACCTCTGTTGAAACCATGCTGGTCGTGGTGGCATGGAAGCACAGAGGACAGTGCAACTTCCTTGATACTTTATGCGGCAAAATTGTTCACAGAAAGAAATGGCTAAAGCCGCAGGACTCCAGGAATGGTATTTGATCTCTGGGGAGACCAAATTGCGGCCTGCCAATACTTAAAGGTGTCCTACAGGAAAGTGGGAGAGGGACTGTTCACCAGGGAGTGCAGTGACAGAACAAGGGGTAATGGCTTCAACCTGAAAGGGGGCACGTTTAGGTTAGACGTTAGGGAGAAATTCTTCCCTGTGAGGGTGGTGAGGCCCTGGCACAGGCTGCCCAGAGAAGCTGTGGTTGTCCCCTCACTGGCAGTGTCCAAGGCCGGGTTGGATGGGGCTTTGGGCAACCTGGGCTAGTGAAGGATGTCCCTGCCCATGGCAGGGGTTTGGGACTAGATAGTGTTTGAGGTCCCCTCTAACCCAAAGCATTCTATGATTCTATTGCAGCTTAGTCATAACTGAGGCAAAAGATGAGTGCAATATTGTAGAAAACATTATAATATTTTCACATTAATAAATAAATAAGATTTTTAAGCAGAAACTTTCCCTTGAGGCATCTTGGTTTCAGGACAACAGAGATTTGAAAGGCAAAAATGCTGCATTAAAAGAGGAAGGGGTAAAAAAATAAAGAAAACAGAAAAAAGGAAATCCTCTTCCGGAGTCCTGTTGCACTGCACATACAAGTTTATGTAAAAATTTACAGTGCTTCTACTAAATGGGACACTTGGAGATAGCTACGCAACTCTAAATCACTCTGATATATGGCAATGTTTTAAAAAGTATTTTTCTTGTCATAATAACTATTTTCAGATTAAAACAGACATTAGAGTTCTGGCACATTACTGAGCTCATAATTTGGACATGAAATCTCAGCTGCCTTAACGTGTTGGAGGCCTGAGGCATAAGGAGGTTACAGTTGCACAATCATCTTCTAAGGCAACCTCTCCCTCCTCACATCCCAGGGGCAGCTCAAGTTTCAGGTGGAGAAGTTAATTGTTCAATTCCAAGTTATATCCCCTTCTTAATCTCCAACCAGTGACTGCAGCTGTAACAGCAGTATAACAAGAAGCAGTTCAATTTGAAACATGCATCCATCTCCACTGGCAAAGGGCAGCTGTTTTCCTGCAGCTTCTTGGAGCATGAGCTCCTCTACTCCTAATGCCTGGGTATTGGGTCTGGCTGAGGAGGAGTGATATTTCCCCACAGCAGCCTCACAGTGCTGTGGGTCGGTAGCCAGAACAGAGTTGGTAACACACCAGTGCTGTGGCTACTGCTGAGCCACAGTAGCCACAGACATCAAAGCTGTCTCTCCAACAACCCCCCTCACCAGCAGCCTGGGGATGGGCAAGACCCTTGGGAGGGGACACAGCCAGGACAGCTGGCCCACGCTGGCCAAAGGGATTTTCTGTACCATATGATGTGTGCCCAACAACAAAAGCTAAGGGAAGGGAGGAGGAAGGGGGGTGGCATTATTTATGATGTTTGTTCTCCATAGCAACTGCTATGCATACTGTAGGCTTGATTCCGGGGAAGTGGCTGGACATCATCTGCTGATAGGAAGCAAAGAATAAATCTTTTGTTTTTCCCTTGATTCTATGGACAGTCTTTTGCTTTTTAAAGTGCCTCTATCTTGACCCAAGAGGGTTTTTTTTTTCTCCTATCTTTTTTCCTTCTCCATCCTGCTGATATAGAGTGGCTTTGGTGGGCACCTGGCCTCCAGTCAAGGTCAGCTCAGCACAGGCTGTGTTAATTCGGGCTCAATCTCTCTGACAATTTGTGTAGAGACTCTCTTACTCATCCTGCACGGGCAGGTGTAACAGTGTCACTGCTGTCACTGATGCCAACGAGAGCTCCTACCAGCCTGTGGGGCTGCAGTGTTGTGCCTTGCCCTGAGAGAGGCAAGGCCACTGCCCTCCTTCCCTGGAGGGGAGACGGGGGCTGCAGTCAGCCAAATGGAAGAAGCTGGCTCCTCTGCTGAGGCCAGCTGTACATCCTGCTTCATTCTCCTGACATTTTATTCTGTCAGAAACAGAGCTGGACTCTGACTTCAGTGCTCCCTGCTGCCAACGCAGTGCTGGTAAGGACACAGTGGTTAAGCAAGACTAGATCCAGCTGATGATCACAGAAGCAAGAAGAGATAAGATTGACCTTTCTTGCCCTGCATCGTCTCTCTTACAATTGAGTATCTGGGTCATCCAGAGACAGTGATACTCTTATTTTTATTGCAAAGGGACTGGCAGCTGTGCCTGGAGGAGAAGAGTCCCTTCGCTTCTGCACACAATACTGTACCTAGAGAATACACAGACTGCCCCTCATGTCCATCCCTGCCCAAACCTTCTTCCTTCCATTATGTACACAGAGAGGGGTATGTGTGAATCCTGAAATAGAGGGCTTAATTCCTTCACTCTTGTCAATAGTGAGACCCTTCCAAAAATGCAGTCATAAACTATGACTGAGCAGTTTACCAAAAATCCCCACACTGAACACGAGGATATCGAAACAGGCAATACCTCTGCCAAAGATTCACCCGTGACAGCCACCTCAGCCCCTGCCCCTGAGAAACAGCGGTGCACATGGACAAGTGGCCGTCCCCTGGCCACCCCTGTGGCTTCCAGAGCCATTGGTCCCAGTGAAGAACCCACTTCAGTCCAGCCATGGTGTAAACACACTCAAGTCTTCAGTAAATTAACACTGATCAAAGAACCCCCTCACGTAACCTAACGGTAACAACGCTGTTTCCCTTGATTTGGATACCCTAGGGACACGTACAGGCCTTATTTTGAGCAGATGGATAGCAGCCTTAAAACCACTTTGAGCTGGAAGTTTAAAAGTGACCAGACAACTCTGATTTCTGGGATTCCCAGAGCAGAGCTGATTTTGTTTATTGGATAATGTTATTGCAGGCTTTTAGACTTATTTTGCAGAAACTAAATGTGCCAAGATATGCACCCAATTTAACATCATTAGGCTTGAAAGCTGGGTTCAGTCACTTCACAGCAAAATAAAAGCTATTTTCTGAGCAAGATTGAAAACAGAATCACTTCACAGCAACACCACCACAAATCTTCAATAGATTATTCGTCTTCCAGCCCACCTCACACCAGCCCTTCAGATCTCAGTCTTTAGTCACCCTAATTATCACCAAGAGTAAGTTTTACAAGGGAGTCAGTCTGGCAAAAATAAAACTTAAGAAAACCACAAGTTGAAACATGTGCTTGGATACAAAGAAATCAAATCAGAAACTACCTCAACAAATTTCCAAGGCCAGATTAGTTACAATGGCATGATGAAATACGGGGCAGGGGTTGGGGAGCTCTAGCTAAAATTCATAAATAGTTACTCCTGCTGCTAAAGCTCATGTGTTAAAAGCCTTAGGGGCTGGCTATCAGCATCCCTCTGAAGTGACTGAGCAGTTTAATAACTGAATTAATCTGTGCACTTTTCCCACATAAACCAATGCATGGATCCTGATGCAAGGTATCTACAGGCAATCACACAACAAGTAACAATAATACATTCACACACAAGTTGTGCCTACATCACTACTTTCAAACCCAGGGCAGTGAATGCAGCTCTGCCCAACTGAATACTCAGCTTTTTGCATAAGATGTACTAGATTTAGTCTTCTTCAGATGGAAAACAAACTCAGGTTGTAACACTGGTGCTGGGGTGGTATATAGCTCCCTCGGGGAAGTTTAAACAACCTCTGGAGGGAAGCTCCATTAGCCTCACTAGATTAAGGATTTCTCTAATGGAGCTGGCTGCTTTGTCTGGTCATCACTAAGCAGATCGAGACAGAAACACATCTTGAGCCCACGCTGCTCTGGCACCCCACCTTCAGAGCATATGTTCTTGAAAAGCAGGAAGCAGTAACTGCCTGGCAGTGAGAAAGAAATCCTACTTGGCTAAATTTATCATTTAACACCCCCCCGCCAACCCAAAACTGCAGAAAACAGTGTATTTTATAGAATTCTCCCCCTCCTCCCCTGCCAAGTTTTGCTCTTTGCTTCCCAAAGAGAAATCCTATGGTCCCTTCTTTAGATTTAGAGACAGGTTTTTTGTTTACAAACAATTTTGGCCTCACACACTTATCAGCATACTTGTTTTCTCTTTCACTATTCATAAAAATACTCTTGCATCCTTGGGTAACCTCTGCACATGTCAGCAAACTGCTTGCAGCCTGGAAAACTTTCTCCACGGCATTTTCTTCTCACACCAATAAAAGCTCAAGACTGAAAAAACACTCAGACCACAACGCTTTAAGTTTCTCTGACAGACTCTGCTGCTACTCCCTTCATCCTGTGGATACATCCTGGGATGAAGGGACCCTCCCAAGAAAACCTCTCAGAAAGTAGCAACTGCAAACCACCCCAATGCACCACCTTGCTGAGGGATGAGCGTCTTTGCTCAGCAACACAAAGCACGCTGCAGCCAGGTCTGCTTGAGAAATGGGAAGGAAACTGGTGAGCAAACCACAAAATATTCTTCTCAAAGTCACCTCTCCTCTTCCACACCTGCAGACTCCACTTCAACAATCCTGTTATAAAATTTTAACCAGATGCATTTGAAACAACCCTGCATGGCTTCCTTCCCTTCTTAAGTTAGTAAGATATAAAAACGCTCAGAAAAAGGTACCCCAAGCACTTGCTTATCCCTGCAATGGGCTGGAGGAGCAAGTTGCTGCTGGAGCAATCAGGTGCCAGTGCCCTGCCTGCCTGCCAGCCTGGCAGAAGCCTCCCTGCTCCAGGGCAGCCCTAGGTACCTACCCAGGCACTGCGCCGGGCAGCACCTCCTCCACAGACCCCCTTCCTCAGGGACCAGGCATGGCTCCGGGCTGGCAGGCAAGACTTCACATCAGGGAGCAGGACTGGGACAAAAGCGAAGCGACAGGGCTCCAGCTGCGGGCCAGGGCAGCACGTGTTGGGGACGGGTGGCACCTGCCTGAGCTCTGTCCCCGGCAAAAGCAGGCGACGCTGGTGGAGCACAGCAATGGGACCCTGCAGCCCTCCGCCACCGACTGTCCTCCCCCTGCACTAATCCGTGCCGCTGTGCCAGATTAGGGGATATAATTAGACTCACAAAGGAGCCTTGTTACCGCTCCCCGCTAAGAGGCCACAGCAGTTTTGATTAGTCATACCAGTGACCCTGCCCACTGACTCCGGTGAGCACCGCCTGCGGAGCTGGGTGGGGAAAAGCTGAGCAAAGCCCAGAAAATGGTGAACCCAAAGGATGGAGGAGAAGGATGGAAGGGGGGATTGTTATTTTCAATTTTAAGCAGTGTTTGTCGTGGTATGTGGATAATACACTGGAATTATGCTGCTGAAACTGGTTGGCTTTAGGCTGGGGTTTTTGCCTGAGTGGTTTTTTTCCCCCCAGTTGTTCCATCTTTTCCTTTTACAACCTTTGAAGCAAATAGGTGGGTAAATAGACCAGTCCGGGGCACTACATTGTAAGGAAGTTAGCGTGACCTAGGGGATGACAAATCTGCTCAAGGACCAAAGCTAAAAAGAAAGTCTCCAGAACAACCTGGAGCTCTTGACAGGCTGTCAACAGCACATGAGAGTTACAGACACATCTCCTATACATTGAAACGAACCAGTCAGTCTTCTCAGGGAGCAGCACTTCCCCCAAAAGAGTGGCAGCCTGTGATATCCCTAAACATATATAATCTCAGTACTCAGGCATTGGAAACAATCGTCCGCAGAGTAAATTGACAGGTATGTCCTTCAGTTCCCCAGAAATCAGTCTCCCTGGGGAATGGAGAATTATTTAATAATTTTTTTTTTTTTTTAATCTGTATTCCATAGTCACAGCATTAATCCCCAGCTACTGGCCATGTAGGCTTGTTACAATTGCTGACCATCATCACACCTATGGATATAAAGCATACAGTAACAGGCTGCACAGAACTTGTTTGAGGGAAAATCAAAAATATTAGTTCTGCTGTATCCTTAAGGATCAGCCCAGGAGAACCAGTAGGAGTACTATATGCACTGAGGCCAGGTGTTCCTTCGGTTTACTGACCTGTCACACTAAACACACAATTACACATTTTTATGGGTTCTGTGCTGTAACACAGCAGACTGATTGCCACAGGAAGCTGACTGCACCACAGCATCCTTATGATCTGACTGATCCACACCCTGAGTAAGAAAAATGAATGGCTTCCCACAGGTCAAAGGAGGGCGTGGTTATCATTGCAAAGGAAACGCTAGCAGTACTGGGGATTTACAGAAATCCCCGGACTTCAGGAAGGAGGAGGAGGTTGGCAAAAGGGTAAGAAATGGTCTTATTTTATGCAGGCATCTTTGGATTTTAATAAGAAATCTAAGTTAAGACAGCATATGGCAGAATTACATAATTACAATTAAATCCAATAGCTCCGCAGTGTCAGCTTGCTGAATGTTAGATGGCCTATGGCTAAAATGTTCCCAGCCAGACTGCAATATTCTATCCAAAAAAAGCCTGCATAAAAGTGAGAGGATTGATTTCTTACAGATGTTATCATTAATATAATGAGCTTTTTCTGGAAGTAATAAAGGTAAACTAGCACAATCGCTTGCTAATCAACATTAACACACACGCATGTGTGTGCAGAGAAAGACAGACTCTTGTTTGAAGGGATCACTTTTCTAGCATTGTTTCTGCAGGAGTCTAAAAACCTTGGAGTTACTGTTGTGGGAATGATGGTGCAAAGTCCAGCTGACAAATACTATTCGAGACTTGGTGATTTAATCAGCAAAACAGAGAAGTAAAAATCAAGGGGAAAAAGAACTTCTTTCGTGGATTTCCAGCAGCAAGTCCATCTTCACTCCATATAAGAGAAGAATAAATTGCACAGAATGAGTACTATTGAATCCACTGTCTGGAAAGGTATTAGAATTACACTGGCACAATGGTAAAAAAAATAGGAAAAACAAGTTAGAGAGGAAGTATCTCTTAAATTTTTAAAGAAAAGGAAAACTTGAACCTCAAAACATAGTTGGCTAACAGAATTTTTAAGTTGGTTTTGCTTTTTTCCCAGTCTTAATCTCCCATCAGATAGTGATGAGCCATCCTGCTAGCCTACAGCCAGAAGAGCGAACAGAAAGCAAGCTCATCTTACCTTCACTACAAGGACTGTCAGGCACCTCACAATGTTTGCTGGAAAGCAGCTGCAAACAATCAGTCACATAACTGCTAAGAAATAATTTATATAAGAGTAGTTGAAATCATAAAAATAGCCCCAAAAATGGCTTGGTTTATTACTGGGCTTATTTTACACACAGGATCACAAGATCAGAGAAGCTGGGTGACCATACAAAATGCTACACACAAAGACCTCAGCCTATCGAAGAATAGTGACTTTTCAGTGAAGTATTTTGAGGGCAAAGACCCCTCTCAATCAGGGCCTCACCTCCAGTGCAAACCTGCCTCTCTCCAAGAGAGTACCATTAAGTAAATAACTGGGGATTAATCATTACTCTATCTGCTGCTGGATTACAGTGTAGGAGGAAAAGGAACCTACAGCAAACTTCACACACTTGGTATTGATACAGATGTGCTTACAAAGCTGTGGCACTGGATTTACAATCACGGTGAGATTGAGCCTATGTAGTACCAAACAGCTTTTCATTAACTGCTCTTTTCTTAAAAGTGGAAACTGTAGGTTCTTAGTTCAAAGGAAACCTGTGCTTGCCACAGTCTGAGCTTCCAGAAGACTTTAGCTCCATACTTAAAAAATAAAACACCACCTGAGAGCTTTGAAATTTGAAAACAGAATGGGTCAAGGGTAACCCTGCCCACCTTCTCTGCTCCCATCCCTGGAAGTAGCAAACAGTAATTCAGGATTAAACTCTTTCACCAAGAACACACCTATCAGTTTCACTGGGCCAGGTTTCCCACATGCTTTTTTTCCTTTGTTCATTTTAATAACCAAAGGTGGGGGCAGTTACCCACTCATCACTGGGAGCAGTGCCACAGGAAAACCAGCATCTGCATAGCAGCCCATTGCTGAAGGTGCCTGTCCCAGTCTCTCCTCCTGACCGTGACTTCACTCCACACTGAGCCTTCTGGCTGTCCTTCCTCAGGCATATGGCTTTTTCCCAAAAATACAAAGACAAAACCAGGTTCAAAACCCTGAACTCAATACACATGCACCTGCTTAGATCTGGGAAGCACGTTTGGGATGCTTTTCTTTTGACTGACCTCTATCATTAGATTATATATTATCACGTTTTATCTAGGAACGCTTATCCAAGAGAGATGGCATGTATTCTAAAGCAGAATTTTTCAAGTTACAGACTTGTTTTCAAAACCCTTTTAAAAATGAAGACATCATTTAACGAAAAGAATAGCCACAAGAGAGCGCTACCAGCAAAGGATTCAACCACGGGGAAAACTACAGGCTTGAAGCTATCCACAATAAAATAATTTTTAGAAGCACATCCATTGTGGCCAGGTGGTCTTTTTCAACATTTACAAGAGGTCCTCAGGCATTTAATTGCTACAGCTGGGATCTTCACAGGGGAGGTCCTAGGTGTCTCCCTTTTTGAACGTGGACCTTAAGACGCATTCATTGCTGCTCCTCTTTGTTTTCAATGGGAGATTACTCAGCAGTTTTGGGATTTTAGGCACCTTGAAAATGACTCACTCCAACTGAGAGGCCTGAAATGAACAGGTTGTTTTCCTGATATCACTATCGTTTTTTCAAACGTCTGTAACTCACCAACACTCAATGTCACATGCTAAAACATCAAAACTGTGTTTGTGGTTTTGCTGTTTGTTTGTGGTCTTTATGGGCTTGAGCACCTGGTACTCCCTTCTGTCTTACCTTCCACAGAAAAGTGTGGATGAATTCGAACAACAACAAAGCCAGCCTATTTTTCTGGAAGCAGCAAATAGTAGTGTAGCATTGTTTTTCCATGTGAAACAGGAGGGGTTCCTGTTTTTGTATTTTCAGCTTCTACTATCTTATCGTGAAAGGAAATGACTCCCAAAAAATATCCCTAAAAAAGAATTGACCTAGAATTTGAAGGCTGCCAAAAAAACCCACAAAAACCCTCCAAAATCAAACACCATGTGTGTAACTGATGGACTTCTGGGACAAGGGAGGGTATCTAACAGATAGAAAAGAAGTAAAAAAAGCAACCTGTTAATTTTCAGATGTCTTAGAAGGGCAAATTCAATGAGTTATTTCAACAGACAGATTATTTACAGAGTTCTATTGTATAGGTATCTGTCCAAATCCTTAACATTCTAACAAAGCAGCATATTCTACCTTAAATGCCTACTCTCATCTGCCAAAATTCACACAAAGATCTACACAGTCCCCTTTTGCCTCTCTTTCAACCACAGCAAGACCTACCGTCTGGAGCACTGCTCTTTGCTTTCTCCTCCCACGCGTCAGGTAACCAGTTGGTCTGACCTCCCATCTGCCAGCCACCCTGTGTCTGAAAACAGGGCAGAGTGACGCTGCACCACAGTCAACAGTGGCTCCTTTGAAAGGAGCCATGCTGGAAGGAGCAGGACGAGACAGAACTCTGCAGCAGGACAGCAGAGTAGCTCCTTTCCTATCCCACGACCTAGTAAGATGCATTTTTACATAAAAAGAAGCCTGCTTATGTCTGTGAAAACAAACAAACGCAAATAAATTCTCAAGTCTTGTTGCCCATGAGAGAGTTCATTAACTTGGGCCAATCAGGATTTCATCATCACAGTTTGCTCCAGTTTTCCTTGTACCCCAGCCCAACCATACAGGCTTGAGCAGGATGGAGCAGCAATTTCATTTACAAATAAGATATGCACTGTTGACAATGAGGTATTAAGTTGTATGCAGTATTAAATCATCAATCTTCCTGCCTGCTAAATGCACAATAGACTACCATGATAAAACTTCTTCTGGAACTGTTTATCCTTGCTCTGCCTTGGGGAACTAGACAGACCCATCTGGATGTCTGAGATAAAAGTGCTGATGTTGGGATTTATGGTATATCATAAGCGCTACATAAATAATTTTCCCTCATCCTTATTTTGTGCATATTCCACTACCTTTTGATGACTAGATAGCATTAAACTCCTGATGTCATCCTCTTACCTCAGTTTTTGCCATGATTTATCAGAATTCCTCTAAAGGGTATTAAAACAATTTTTTTAATGAGTATTTATCATCTCGAAGCATCTGAAATACTTCATGTATTGAAGAATCAGCTCCAAACACTGGTTCCAGCAGGTTTCAGTTTCACACACTTTGGAAATGATCACATTACGTAAGCAAGGTGCCAAAGAAATTATCCTTTAACATAAATACAAAAGAGGCTTCACTGCTAGTAATGCTGAAGAAGGCAGCCTCCACAGGGTAAATGCTAAAAGCAGGAGTCAAAACACACAGGGTGGTGGTAGGGGTTTGGGCTGCTTCATCACCGCTGAGGCAAAGGCTCAGGAGTGAGGAAGGGGATACAGAGCAGCCTTTGGACATGCTTCCCACCACCGCTTTGCCCAGGACAGAGTTAGCAAGCACAGCAGTACTGCCTACACTGGCCCAACATGCTGCCTTCAGCAAGAAGGAACTTGCCACATCCTTGGAGCATGTGGCCGTGGAAACTGCTTTGCTCGTGGCCAGAAACAAGGGGTGTGTTTTGCCTCCCAGCCGCTTGCCACAACGAGCTCACCATTTCATAGCTGTCCCAAAGGAACCGAGTTTCCTCAGAAACCACATTCCAAATACCAGCCAGTGTTTCTACACAGCGGTGGTGCATTGCCACATCATTCTGAGCTGTGATTTACCTAGCCATATCCAAGGTGACCCAACAACAGGACTGGGGAAGGAGAGTTCCCCTAGTCCCAGCACACTGCAGGGGAGAGAGCTGAGCTGAGCCTTAGTTCATCTCATTCCTGGTTAAGACACTGTAGCTGCATGATGCAGATTACCCAGCCGCCGTGTAGAACAATGCCACGAGCTGAGATGCTTCAAGTTTTATTTGGGAAAACTATTTTGCTCTGACCTGCCTGTTCCAGATCAGATTTTGAAGACACTACCACCCCCCAGAGTACTTTCTTCCCCATCAGATCCCACCTCCCATTTCAGCTACCCACCTGCCAGCAAGACTGCTCCATGAGCCAGACCAAAGAACTGACTCTGCTTTCAACTGCAACCCAGCAGAAATTTCCCCAAACCCCAGCTTTTGTCACACTCTCCTTCCTCTGTGCACAGCATGAAGCTGGACTGAAAGCGTTAAGGGCTGTATAACCCAGCAGTGTAGTAGCTGTGAGCCTGTGCCAGACTTTGTTTTGCCAGGTGATCCAGTATTATGCAGATTCAGCAGCAATGACCATAAAATAATGGATTTTTTGTGTAAGAGATAAAATGCAAATTTGTTCAGTTATTCAGTAACTAAAGCTGCAACGCTCTTGCATTCTTGCCCTTAAGTGGTCATATTTCTGGAGTTAAGGGCTGGATTCAGAAATTATTTTAAAATCTTTTTATAATCTTTTCAAGTTGGAAGGTGTTACATGTAGTTACTTGACCAAGTAGAGCATAAAATCTCTACACTCAACACAATAGGCTCCTTGACAGCCAAACATTTAAGAAGCATCCAAATTCTCAATCTCATCAGCCATTAAATATTCAGGAGGTGAAATATGGAATCTAAAATATAAGTACCACAAGAACTGCAACAAGCTGAAACAGGAGTATTATTCCTACACCCCTGAAGTTGCACATAGGCAGTCAAAGTTCTTGACCAGTGTTTAAAAAACTTAATGCCTTTCAGTGCTTAAAAGCAACCCCAAACAACTCAGTATTTCAAAACATGTACAACATATACAGAAGCATTCCTTCCAAATGCAAAGAAGATTCTTGACAGAAAACTTATTTATTTGGTATTTAATGGATGGGGTAACAATTCTGTTTCAGTCAGGAATCTGCAAAGAGCTTTAGTATTACCAAACACACACACACAAAATCCTCTGTGGGTACATTTGAAAGTACTATGTGAAATGAGTAAGGGTTCAGACCCCCAAATTTTAGAAGGCTCACCAGTTTCCCCCACTCACCCATGGGGCTGCATATTGTAGTTTCCACCACCTACACTGAAATTCATCAGTGGAAAGCAGTTTTAAGAATAAATCCAATGTAAAACGTTCTGGTTAAATCCTGTAAGCACTTGTATACTTTTCCATCTTCAGTCATGTGAGTGCTCTCACTAAATTGGATGAGACTACTCATGCTCAAAATTAACCATTTCGACAAGTGCTTGCTGTACTGAAATAAAAACCCAAAAACTAAACCCCAATCATGACTCACGGGGTTGTTACCATCTGATACATATTCCTTTTGGGTGAGGAAAGACAAGAAAGCAGCCACATTGCACAATTTTTGTAATTACTTTGCAAAACTGAGTATCGTTGCCACAAGTAACATTTTGAATAAGCATATTCAAATGAAAGAAGATTCCTTTTATCCACAAATGTCTGTGCTCTTCCGTGTACTCCAAACACTGCCCCAAAGGTGTTGACTTGGTAGAACACAGTGACATCTGTAAGTGCTTTTGGCTTTCTGTTATTCAAAGTTCATGCAGGATTTTTTTTAGATTTGCAAAGAAATAAATTATGAAAATCACCACAACATAAAAACATGTCAGTCACAATATCCATTGTCCAACATTTGGACAGACATCCAAAACCACAAAACCACGATTCGCTCTTTGAAACTAGGAACAACACACCACTCATCAGAGGAAACAAAGCTTATGTCCACTCAGGAGTCCACTAGTATGTTACTAATGCTAATCAAATCACGTTAACATGTCTAGGAAATGGGTGAGGCGGACAGAAATTAAGAAATAAAAGTGCTTTTGAGATGTACACCCATCCAAAGGAACACGTGGCACAGGAAATATCTGAATACCTGAGCAGTATTGCTAGGGTCATGGTGAAAGGAACACGGATTCACACTATTTCCATGTTGGTTAAGTGACTGTGCTTACAGGCAACTAGGGGAAGTGGCCCTAACCAGCGTTCTTCCAAGGTATAATTTGTTGAAAATTTAAGATGAAGGTGTGTGCTCCTCCTTTTGCTGTGTCCATTCCTTCCATCAGTAGGGCAGGATCACACACCTGAAGGAGGAGGAGCAGCAGTGGAGCCCCGACTAGCCCTGGGTTTGCCTGTGGAAGAGACAAGGGAGGCATGCCTGAGCTGGAGGTGAGCTCCATGCCAGCCAGCCTCCACTGTGGACCCCTAATGAGCATGCATATACCAAGTGGTTTATTTGGCACTTGCTCCATTAAGCACTCCTTCACAGAAAGATCCTGTTGGGATTGCTAGGCCTTCAAACACAGAACACCCCCCACCCCTCACCCCCACCATGGGCTCCAGAACCAGGCCTGCAGGTGCTGTGGAATTCACAGAACACCTTACGTTTGTGCTTACCTGGCTCCTGCTATCCCCTCCCATGAACAATGATAGCTCACTGGCAGCACTAAAAGAGAGAAACAGAGGCCTTGCCCTGGTCATGCCCTGTCACACATAGCTTGCTCCTCTCTCCATCACAAGAGACCCAGCTGGGAGCAGGGGCTGGTAGACATCCTATTTGGCACGCATTTAAAACCAGCCGTAGTGCTTCAGGCAGAAGAGTGGGCCTACAGCAATGTGCTGACCTGTTTCTCAGAAAATTTGTCAGAGGAATTTAACAGTCCAGCCCTTCCCACCACCTGCAGCCACACAGAAGTCTTCAGGGCTTGAGCCTAGAAGCTGTGTGCATCTGTTAAAAATGCACACAAAGTGAGCATACTGAAGCTCTGCACAGGCGTGGGCTGTTCTGTACCCACATCACCTCCACGAAACGGGACTAGTGAGGAGCTAACACACTTGCTTATCTCTTACAGCAAGAGTACATGCATACACATACAACCCTGGAAGTTTCCTACTTATTTCCAAAGTCTTGCTGAAAATACTGACATTAAAAAAAAAAAAAAATTAAAAAATCTGATCTTGATCAGTCAAGGCCAAAGTCAATCTTCAAAAAGAAAGAACTATGTCTACTGGGCCACAAGAGAACAATCACTGCTGTGTTCTGAAGTAACAAACCTTAGCTCCAGAAGCAATAAAATCAAATGTATAATTAATTTTACTTCTACCCAAGAGTGGTTCTCCACAAACATATTCAGTTTATTGAGCAACACTTAACCGCAACCGTCAACTAAATATCTGTAATATGTGCTAAAAATCTGCAAAACTACATGTATCTTTCTATTCTTGTTTCCTATACTATATCGATGTCTATAAAACCAGCACTATCAACTGTCCAACATAGGTAAGAGACAGAATTCAGTTCTCTATACATATCTTGTATTTGTGCACATCCCTCATCTTCCCAAATCATCTCACAAATTGGTACTGCCAAGCTTCAAGGAGCACTGCAGCGAAAACAAGCTACGAAGTACACAGCTGTCTGTTCCCCAAGTGATAAATGGGTAAGACTAAATTCCCTTACTACTCTACACAGAGCCCACTATGAAAAGGTCAACAGGGGTGATGAGTATGTTTCCATTCAGAACATGACAAAATTTCAGTGATCTCTCATCTGAACACTGTAAATGACTGTCAGACTTTTATTCCCAGACTCCTGCCCAGGCCTCAGGTTCTGAAACAGTACTGTTCCATCTTGAAGTCATTGGGACATTCATTAAAAACTCTTCTTTTGTTCTGTTTCAATTAAATGTCTGTCTCTTTCCATGAAGTGTCATGCAAATAATAATTATCCTAACTATCCACATATAGGTGTTTATACTTCACCCATCATGACATTCACTTCCCTTATTAGGATTTCGCACAGTAAACTTCAGCGTTCAGACTACGCTTCTGATGGCAAGTGTTTGCTCTCACTCTTTTTCACTCTCCCTTCTGCAACAAGGGGCTCCTCAGCATTGCAAGAACAGCTTGTACTTTCACCACATAAAGGCACCAAACCGACATGCTGTATGAAGGAAAAGAAACATACGCACTCACCTGACTGCTATGTGGCCAAAACTACTCCAGGGCTTTAAAGCTGGTTCTCAGCCATTGGCAGTACCTGAAGAGCTGGTAAAGTTAAACTGAAAGTCCAGCTTCCAGACACCAGCTGGCCCCAAGGAAAAGAAATCCATGGCTACTCCTTCCCGTGCTCATCCATTTCCACTGTCACTAACAGACAGTTCGAGCGGTCAACTGGACAACTCCACATAACTTCTATGGGTGGCTCCCAAAGGCCATATAATCCCACCCTGCCTTTAACAAGAATAAACTACAAATGGAAGTGTCACCTATGTGTCAGGTTTTTTACAGTTTAATGTGTCTTAGGAATTCATAGCGAAAAATCATTCCGAACTTCCATGGATTTGTCGTATACACTTATTTCTAGCATGTGCAGAGGAATGGAGATTATATTTAATAACTTGAAGGGAATTTAAGTTAGAAGTGTACACAGGAGAGTAAAGTTACACAAATATCTCAGTATCAACGCTCAGAGCAATTTTACATGCGTAGGCACAATTATCCGAAACAAGAGACATCCACATCCAGTTTCTGCAAGCAATGTCCTACACATACTTTCATTTTCCTAAGCAAGGCAATGGCTCAAGAAATGACTCAGTATTACACTGAAGAGCTAGCATGTAATTAATATGTGTTGTTTTGACAAATCCACTTGAGAAAACAACACGAAGCCTCCAGAGTCTTCTTTTAATCCAAGACCAGAAGTACACCACACTTGTTCAACCATCAATGTGTAAGCTACTTAAACACAGTGTTTGTTGTTAAGCCAGTAGCACCATCCTGATTTGGCTTAGACCACAACTATGCAATACAGCAAAGCATGTGTGCTGAGAGCCAGCCCATTTATGCTGAGTATTTGGTACTGCAGGCACTTAGAGATGAATGGTATTTTCCTTATGCAAGTCAAGCATCTGATTCTTTAAAAATAGCGTGTAAAAACAACTTTGTGGAGGCCAGCTACCACTGCCAAACACCACCAGCCCCTTGAGAAACTCCTACCGCAGTCCCAGGTTAATTATTGTGCATGAAACATGATAATCGCTATGGCAAAGCTTTTTTCACTTGGTCTTGGCTGTAGGCGTGTTAGAAAAATACCTTGCCATGTACAGAAACAGTTAGATCAATATAAGATCAGGACGTGGCATTGCTGCTTGAATGAGTGACCGGTATGGAGGAATTTCACATTGAAACACTTTTCAGCAGTGACAAGTAAACCCTGCTTTTTCTGGATTAATTCTACTGACATTCATAGGAAGGAAGTTCTCTTACTTTCCAGAATAATTTTGTTAAAAAGTAGTTTTTCCACATTATGGTAGTTGTAAAAAAAAAAAAAAAAATTTGCTTTTCACTTCTGGCTGAGTCTAGAAATAGATACCACAAACAACCCTAGGGAAAAAAGGTTTCAACACAAAATCTAGATCTTGACTTCCGAACCTACCTCTCGCAGATAGCGGGGACAAACATGATTAAAACGAAGGTTCTTTAAACCTTCAGGACTGGGTTGCTGAACCTCAAACCATCTGTCTATTCTGTGCTTCAGGTTATCAGGCTAACACCCACAGGGAGTAAAATGCTAAACTAACGCAATAGAGAAGCATCACAGTACTAGACAAAGGACACAAGGCAAGCAGAGAAAGAGATGCTAAAATGACTTGCAGATAATACTTCATCTAATATGCAACTCCATGAAAGGGAGTTGTGGAATTATCCCTAGTGTCCCCAGAGAACTAAAAGACAACTGAAATAGTCTGAAAATGTTAAGGCAGCCATTTCAGGATTGCTGTCATTAATTAAAGTGCAGACGGCCTCTGAAAGAGGTGGTCCTACCCAGCTGAAAACTTACTTCCCCAAGTAAATTTGCAGTCAGATCAGTTCCCTGATCCAATTCAAACCAGACCTGCAGGAGTGCTCACACAAAGACTAAACAACTGGTTTGCTTAAAGACAAGACTGTTTAAAGCACTCATAAAAATTCAGACTAAGATTTAGGGCAAACAGTAGAAAACAATGCTGTTGTTCAAACTGTAACTTCTGGAAGAAAGCATGCAACAAGGCTTTTATAAAAAACCTACATCATTTGAACTTCCAACGGGAAAAGAAAAGCTATTCCTGCACACAGACAACAGTGCATGAGAACAAGTTGGCCAAGAATAAAATGAGACGGGTTGTTAAAAGGTTTCTGACCGTCAAAGGACTGATGTCCTAAGGCAACTTTCCAAGAGAAAGAGCAAAGTTGAAAAGACACAGACAAAACCCCTAGCTAATTTCATTCAGTAAGTTTTATGAATTTTTACCTAATATTATAGAGTCTTGTCAATGACCCAAAAAGCTCTTGCCTCTTTTGGGAGCTATGGAAGTCTCCATGAATTTCAGACAAACATATTTCCTCTAACAACAGCCACTATTTCAGCCTCTTGGCTAAACAGCGAGGTTGCTTTTGCTCATGGCACACGTGCTAGGGAAGGAAAAAGAGGAGGGATGAGAACAGACCGATGAAAACCCATCAGCTTTGCACCAAACTGCACGCAGGCATGCATAGCAATGGTGCTCCATGGCCTGCAGAGAGCAGCCACAAATCCCCAGCCATAAACCAGGGCAGCTGTATGAAAGGTCTCCAAAATGCCATGCATGAAGCCAAGTGCTTGCAAACGACAAGAATGGCATGGCTGTGTCTCTTATGAGGGTATTTCAGCATCAAACTTTCTGCCATTTCCAAAGACAGATCAGCATTAACAGGTTCTGAGCAAGTCACCATCGTAAAAGTGAAAAGCACCAAGAAAGGAGGAATCTTTCCACTTCATCTGAAGCTTTCTGTAGTACTTAAGACTTGCTGTCTTGGCAGATTCTTCAATGTCTATAAAACTTCTCAACCCTGAAGTTCTCCTTTTCTGTGACAGAAACAGCTGATGTAACTTCTAACAAAAGCGCTTTTACTGGAAAAGTCAGAGCAAGTTGAAACTGCTGAGCATCAACATGATTTGTAATAGTTGTGAATGCATTTCTCTCCATTTACTAGATTTAATGTTACAAAAATTTTGAATTAGCTTCTGAAAGTAGCTATTGGTGAGGATATAACCTATCACCTGCAAAAGAGATTCAGGTCCCATAATTCCTTCTGTCAAAACACCTTCTTAAAAGGTGAAAAGCATGCTTTTGTACCTCTCTTACACCTATCAGCACTATTTCACAAAAGATGGCACTCGGTTAAGACAGCGTCAAACAGTGGTTATATTTACAGATTGGATGATCATACCTGTCAAGCCCCCAGTCCTCACCATTTTCAGCGTTGCTACAAAATTCTTTTTTGATTCTAACAGACATCCAAAATTCTCTCATGAAAGACTGGTTGGTATAATTAGGGAGAAGCAATTAATTAAATTCAACAGAGTAGGAAATTAATGAGAAAGATTTATTGTTCAATTTTCTAGTGTGAATGTTTCTCAGAAGTTACATGATTTAACCTGCTTCAACATATGTTCACTTTCATCAAAATTATTTTATGAAACTTATTTTTAATTCAAGTTAGTACAAAAAAGTGTGAACTTAATAGATGTTAGTTAAAATGACAAACCAAAAGGTTTCCACATCAAAGAAGTGTCCTGTTTTGATAAGCCATTCCAGTTTTTCTCTTCACTAATAACTAACTGAAAGTTCTCTTCACCCAAAACATATTAGAAATGCTTGAGACCTCAAACATTCTCACAAAGCAGTCAGCCTCACCTCTGTCCCTGGAAAGGTAATGGAACAGCTTGTTCTGGATGCCATCTCCAAGCAATTGGAAGAGAAGAAGGTCATGAGGAGTAGTCAGCATGGATTCACTAAGGGGAAATCGTGCTCGACCAACCTCATAGCCTTCTACGATCTCATGACAGGCTGGGTAGATGGAGGGAGAGCAGTGGATGTCATCTACCTTGACTTCAGCAAGGCCTTTGATACTGTCTCCCATGATATCCTGATAGCAAAGCTGAGAAAGCATGGGATAGATGAGTGGACAGTGAGGTGGGTTGAGAATTGGCTGTCGGACCGAACCCAGAGGGTTGTGATTCGTGGAGTAGAATCTGACTGGAGGCCTGTTACCAGCGGTGTTCCCCAGGGTTCAGTGTTGGGTCCAGTCCTGTTTAATATCTTCATTGACAATCTTGATGAGGGAATAACATCCACCCTCAGCAAGTACGCCGATGATACAAAGCTGGGAGGAGTGGCTGACACGCAGGAGCACTGCGCTGCCATCCAGGGAGACCTGGACAGGCTGGAGAGCTGGGCAGTGAGAAACCAGATGAAGTTCAACAAAAGCAAGTGTAAAGTCTTGCACCTGGGAAGGAACAACTGTTTGTATCAGTACAGGCTGGGGGATGACCTGCTGGAGAAGAGCTCAGTGGAGAAGGACCTGGGGGTCCTGGTAGATGACAGGTTGGCCATGAGCCAGCAGTGTGCCTCGGTGGCCAAGAGAGCCAATGGGATCCTGGGATGCATCAGGAGGAGTGTAGCCAGCAGGTCAAAGGAGGTGATCCTCCCTCTCTACTCTGCCCTGGTCAGGCCCCACCTGGAGTATTGTGTCCAGTTCTGGGCTCCTTGGTATAAAAAGGACAGGGATCTCCTGGAAAGAGTCCAAAGAAGGGCTACAAGGATGATTAAGGGCCTAGAGCATCTCCCCTATGAGGAAAGGCTGAGTAAGCTGGGACTGTTCAGCCTTGAGAAGAGAAGACTAAGAGGGGACCTAATCAAAGTTCATAATTATCTGAAGCAGGGGATGCAGGGGGA
Source organism: Porphyrio hochstetteri (assembly GCA_020800305.1). NCBI lineage: Eukaryota > Metazoa > Chordata > Aves > Gruiformes > Rallidae > Porphyrio > Porphyrio hochstetteri. The sequence goes on from CM036905.1 coordinate 140,269,704, forward strand.
ATCAGCCAGCCCCTTTTCAGTGGTCTGTGGGGATAGGACAAGGGGCAATGGCTGCAAGTTGGAGCATAGGAAGTTCCGCACCAACATGCGGAAGAACTTTTTCACAGTGAGGGTGACTGAGCACTGGAATAGGCTGCCCAGGGAGGTGGTGGAGTCTCCTTCACTGGAGATATTCAAGACCCGCCTGGACGCCTATCTGTGCAATATGTGCTAGGGAGCTGCTTTGGCAGGGGGGTTGGACCCGATGATCTCTCGAGGTCCCTTCCAACCCCTACAATTCTGTGATTCTGTGAAAGTGATTCTCCAGAAGCTTCCCATGTAACCCTCTCCTCACAGCCCAACTGGCCTCCATGGCAAACACACTTCCCCACATGTGTCTGGAGTGGGGAAGCAGGGCAGGATGGACATGACAGCCTGCTTTGGGCTCTGCTCTTTGAGGGGACAGAAAGGAACAGGGTCCCAACTCATCACATCACAGCAGTATTTTATATATATATATAGCCTCATCAATAGACTACCTCTTCCCATATCATCATCCATAGAGAATCTGTGTATGAGCTAACACTGCATAATATGTGCGTTAATGAATGAAAGTCATTATCTTTCCAAGTCTTGGCAAATTTAGTTGCCCTGTAGCTTAGAGGCTGGAACATATTTGGTTTTCCAGTGGAAAAACACAAGCTTACCTTTTCACCACAAGCTTGAGCGTCTTGTGTGAACCCTTCACCAGACAGATTGCTTCTTGTCGGAAACCAGAGAGGCCCACATCATTGATGCCAACAATTTCATCCCCAGCCAGTAACTTGTCCACAGCTGCAGCCTTACTCCCATCTTCAATCTGAAGAAAAAGCATATCAAATAGTAGAATTATTGAGGTTGCAGTGGCACCTTTAAAATAAGGTTATGAGCTTTCAATCTTGGCTCCATTCAATAATTACTACAGTAATTATTTGAAATTATTTTTAAAAATGAACTTTAAAACACTACAAAGATAATGATATGGAGAAAATTAGAACAGGAAAGAAATGGAAGGGAGGGTGAATCTGAGGAAACTACAAAGCTCATTGGAAATTTGGGAGTCAAATACATCTGTGATCTTCAGATCCATTCAATACAGAGCAGGCAATCATACTTGCAAATAGTGCTTTGGGCAGGCATCTTATAATCTTGTTCTCTGGAGAATATAACCAATAGTATTACCCATATTGTCAATAATGTTAACCTACAGAGTCAACTCCAAAAGTCTGGCACGTTGTGAAACCCTACAATACTGTATTACAAGCTGGTCTAGAAAATAATGGGATTTTCAACAGACACACAACATTTAGTAAAGTATCTGAGAATTTACAACCCATACAGCTAACTAACCGCTCTGGCTACAAGAAGAGATGATGGTCCGAGATCCAAGGAAACAAAATAGGAGGTTACACTGCCAAAGAACACAGCAATACTAAGGGAAATTACTGGAAGATTATTTTGCTGTCACAGACATCTCTTGCATGCACTGAATTTTTAGAGACCAAAAAAAAAAAAAGAAAAGAAAAAAAAGAGTAATTTTTTGGCAATTCCCACCACAATGAAGGAAACAGGCCCATTACAAGTTAGCCAATTTTAAAAAACAAATCTCAAAACCTTGATCAGCCAGACTAGAAAGTATCCACAGTTTGAACTTATTTCAAATATAGCTGTAGGTGTTGAACACTTTGCAATTCAGGCCCTCAGCTTTCTCAGTTTCTTCCCATCTCCTTTGCTGTCAGTGCAGCCTCCGGCTTCTCAGTTGCTTCGGCTCATGATCTATGCATTTAATTTTATTCCTCCCTCACTTGTTCACAATCCATATCCCACCTCTTCTTGTAGATTTGAAACTTTGTCTTCAAAGCAAAGACTTTCATTTATGTCTTCATTATATAGTGCCTTGACTAGTATCTCCAAGTCCCACATTATTAAATACCAGTGAATCTACAAAGAAATCCCTGTAATTGCCCTAACTGCAGAAAGCTTCATAAAGACCTGCCATCTTCTGAGGCACCGAAGTCAATCAACAGCAAGATAAATCCAGAGGAAACTTAACTTTATGAATTCTGAAGTTCACAGTACAGGTCTTTGAGACACTCCAGCAGCCAAAGTATAAATTAAATAACCTAATAAAATAAAGCAGTATCTGTTGATGAAAGTACATGAGGAAGATCTCATACATGGCAGCAATCTCACTGCTCTCTTCATATAAATTTATCATAAAGGTTTTTAAATCTTCAGACCTGTAAATCTAAGCCAAAAAGAATGCCATGAAAATTGCTTAGTCTTATATCCCATTAAACATACAGTATTAATTCTAATTAAGCAACTTAATTTCCAGAACTTATCTTAATAAAAACACTGATAATTAAAGACAGAGCGAGTTTCTACATCCTGATACAGCTAGTTCTCGAGCTATGACCTGCCTCTGACCTGCTTACATAACCTCTGAACATCAAAAATTTACCAGAATACCAAATTATCACTGCAGATCTACAGTAAAGTTGAAAACAGGGGAGCAGCAGTGGAAATTACTTATATGCAAGGAATGATTTCAGTTCAGTGATGTTAAGTACCAAGCAACTGCTATATGAAGGACCCTGAAAATAGGGCAGAGCTAAACTAGAGAAGGTGCAGCTGGGGACTCATGAATCTCAAGCCTCCTAAAAGGCAATTGGCAATGCTTTCAAGTGTTCAGATGCATTTCTGGGTTACTACTAAATAAACTGTGTTTGGAGGGCTGAAGCCTGGTAGGTCAGAAAAGCACTGCAAAAACATTAATGAAAGTCAGAGCTGAATCACTGCCATTGGAGGGAGAAGGTCAAACAGAGGTAAAAGGAAAGGAAGGAAGGGAAAAAAAACACCACAAAGAAAATATCTTACATGAGGATACAGTTTAAACTCCAAAATGTAGATGACAACCAATTGTGGCCCTTATGGTTGGAGCAAGACACCAACCAAATGACAAGAGGTAAGAAGCCCATGGGCCCCACCACCTGGGCCTGAAGACCTCAACAGGGTCTCTTTTGTCTTAAAGAAAAAAAGAAAAAAAGAAAAAATCTGTCTCCTAGGGTTTCAAGGAATGTTCATTGTTCTCCGTAAGCGTGTTTGTTTTTTCTTTAGGCTGGCAATGCACTGACCAGGGAGTGTTCAGTTACCCCCTCTGAGTTTTCATTTCAGCAGGGAGACTGCACATTCCACACAGTGCAAGCTTTCCAAAGAGACTTTGGCTGTCCAAAACAACATTAATCAAAGAAGAAGGAAACCAAAAATCAAAACCTGGAATCAAAGCTGAAGCTGTCCTCATGAAAACTGGAAGTAGCTATCTTTAATACCTTGCTTCCAGGTCAGCTGCAGCTAGGAAGAATAAAACCTACAGATCCATTCACAGTAAATGTCTCCTCAAGCTGAAAAAATGTACACATAGATTTTCCATACTGGTTTTACCTCAGACCCCTGAATGGCTGCATGAACGTGATTCCACTTGATAATGTACTTGAAGTGGAAACGGCAATGTTAGCCAGACAGGAAAAATACAATTTCTTCAGTTACACCAAAAAGTCCTTTAGTCATAATGAATTAAAAAACCCCCAACCAAACAAGCATTAGCAGATATGTAAAGAAACACAGCCAAAAAAAAAAAAATATCAGTGAGGAAAAGACCTCTTCAAACACTCTGCCCTAGTAGCCTGCCCAGTAGGACAGTGGCCATTCCAGCTTCTCCTTCAGGTTTTCTCTTTTTCCATTTACTAGTCTTTCCATTTCTAGTTTTTATTTATTCACCCATTTATAAACTTTCCATCTCATCAGATCTTCACTAGAAGCATAAATCCCAATCAAAACACATAAACATTTTAGAACTAGCACATGCAGTTGAAACTTTTACTATTTTTCACACCGCAAACATAGATGTATTTCACTCACCCATCTGGAGTTAACTAAGTTATGTTCAGGACTTAATCCGACTTTTAAGGTTTAAATCCATAATATTTATCTAACTTAACATCCAATTCCTTTCTGAGTTTCAGGTGCCCAGAAAAACCTAACAGTCAATAGCTAAAAATAAAGCCTTGAAAGTCCACTTTAAAATGAAGCCTTTCAAGAACAGTCAAGAAGAGATCTGCCTCCGTCACCGTCAGCAGGCAGATGCAACTGGATGTCACCCTGAACAAACCCCTCTGCTCAGACTGAAGTATTTGCAGACACTAAATGCCCGTAAAGTATACAACTTCACATTTTTATAGCAATAACAGGAAACAAGAAAAATATAAGAAAAATAATGAACAACTTACTTTCTTATAAATAATGGACATCTGCTGTAAAAAAAAAAGGTATCTGCCTATCTTGGACGAGTAAAGAAGAGTTCTAGAAAGGCCCACTAATTATGCTTTTGATATGTATTAACAAATCATACCTCTCACTATGCTAAATTAACAAGAATAAACACCACGACTTCCTATCCTTAGCAGGGATGTTGATATAGCAACCAAAAAAGTGTTTTTAAGAGGAGATGAAAAGGGTGTTTGTTGAGGAAGAGCATCTGTTTAGATAGCCTCCAACTCTCACCCTGCTGTCCCTGATGACCTCCCTACGGCCAAGAGCAAAGGCAAACTTTGGGATCCATGCGTCAAGGAGGACTAGAGCCACAGACTTCTGCCATCACAACAGTATCTGCATTAACTGCCACATCTTCCCGAATTTATTTTAGTTTGCAAAATATCACATCCACAAAACAGGCAGAGACACCGATGCAAGATGCAGATGTAGACAGTGGTTAGGATAAAAGCATTCTTGGAAAAAACACCACACATGTAACTGGGACATGAAATCCTTCCTGTCAAGAGGATAGAGCGCCTTGAAATGGGGGAAGAGCCAAGACGCGGAGTGAGGTCTAACAGCAGGATACACAAACACATTCAAAGGCTACTCACAAGCCTGCATTTCCCCTGTCAGTAGTACACACAAAAGGGAAAACAACAGTCTGTATTTGCAGCTTTAAAACGCTACAGTGTTGATGGGGAGCACCACTTCTAAAATGTGACCCCTTCACTTCTGTGTTTATCAGGGCTGACGCTTTACTTAAAATACCCGCATTCCTCTATAGGCACCTGTATAAACAAGCAGGAGACAGGTTGGGGAAATGCTGTGTCACACGAGATCTAGTTTCATTTACAATGACGACAGTTTGTTGTCCACGCTGTCTTTGGACAGGGTGGGAGACGGGATGGAAACCCAAACCCAGAGACAAACACAGGAAAAAACACCACCATTTATCAGCTTTCTGCTTTCGGTCCTAATAAACTGTTTTATCATAATTCACTTCTCATGCAGCCAAGAAATTATTCTGTGGTTGTTTGTCTTATGGCCATCTAATACGGACTTTTTTCAAAGAGACCCCTAACAATCTTTGTATGAAGTCCTCAGAACAAGTGAAATGTAGGAAGTGTTAATTATTTTGACTTGCACTGAGTTAAACAAAGGAGGATTACCTTTACAGTTAAAGCCTGGCATTTGTGTAATTTCAAGGAATCAACATGAATGTAACAGGACTGAGCTGAGCTCCAGCTACAGGTTCCACAAGCGCAGCGTGAGTGGCAAGGGCTGCATTCACCAGCCAGACTCACAGCTCAGACTGGGGCAGGGTAAAGCAAGGGTGCAAACTGCAGCAGGACCAAACTGGTCCAAAGAGAATGGGTGCATATATGTAAGGCGTCTCGCACTGGTATGCATGCACTGGGCAAGGCTAACACATTTGATTTTACTTTCTTTCATATTCTTTCTTTCCCACTTCTGATTTAATTCATTAGACATTAGTCTTATAAGGATATGTGGCAGGGAACTAACTCTATCCCCATTTTACAGACAGGCTCAGAAATGCATATGGAAAAAAGGTCCAAACCAACACAGGATGTTTGCAGCTAAACAAGGAATTCCACGCAAACCTTGAAGTCCCTAAGAGGGTATCTGTAACCCCAAACTACCTCTTCCCACAAACTTTGGGTCCAACAACCACCATTAACCACCCAACACAAACATGAAGGAACAGCAGCATACAGTAAAGCTTAACTATGTGCTACCAGCTTGCAAAATCTAGGCCTGTCCACTCCTCTCCAGTCCTATTAGCTTGGCAATTGCTGTGCTTTGATCAGGCAGGCAAGCAACTCCGCAGACACACAGAAGCCAGAACTTCCCCTTTGCCTGGTGCCATCACTTCCCTCCCTGCCATTCATTGTCCATGCTTGCTCTTGCCCAGATTCATTTGTAACTTTGAAGCAAACCACGCTAGCTAAGCCCAAGGCAATGTATTTCCCTAACAGCAGTTTATTTCTCACTAGGCCTCACAGCGATGGCTGACGACCACTGCCACAGATTTACTGAACTGGCAGAGAAACCCACCTGGGCCTACTGCTCTTTTGGTGTTAAAGTATTCAAAGTTAAAAATTTCAAATCTAAAGAATCTTTGCCCCAAGAAGCTAACAACCACAATTTCCAGATTAAAAGTATCCGGAAGAGAGACTTCTCCTAGATTTGTAGGTTTCAAAAGCTTAACAACAGATGTTTATTTTTAAAGGTTTTTTTCCAAGGCAGTTCCATTGTTTCAGTAGCAGAAGTTGGAAACACTTCATCACTGAACACTTGTACTCAAATTATAAAGGCAAAGAAGTTTAAAAGAAAAATAAATTAAAACCCACCTTGACGCTTTCAAATCACAGAGCTTTGAAATCAGGAAAAGGAAGGTGGGGCTGTTTACCATCAGGGATGGGGTTTTTCACCATTAGTATCTAAGCTTTGCTAGACACATTTTAGAGCTTCTAAACAAAATCTGCTTTTTCCAACTCAGTGAGATTTACTGCAGTAGCATTTAGAAGCATATCCAGACTTCTTCAGTCCATATAACCCACATCAGCGGGTCTGCAGATATTCCACCTCCCCAGAGGAACTGAATAGGTACAAACTGTAGTCCTCTTGGTATCTTTCTACACAAGAGCTCCTCTAGAACAGCATAAGTCAGGCAGGGAAGCTTCAAAAACCCAGGCTGGAACCCAGGCAAGGGAAAAGCAAAAATGGACCCAGCCTACCTGGAGCAAGAATGTAAAAGATGGAGATGGTGGAAGCCAGAGTGGAAGAAGCCTGATGTCGGTGCTGATTGTGAACCTGGAGAACCTCAGTCCCATCCCGCCCCCCCACAGGAATGTTTGTAAAAAGCTATCCTTGTGAAGCATAGCTCAAGTTTTGGGGCTTTTTTCCTAGCAACATCAATATCCAGGCACCCTCCTACTGCTGTTACTTAGTTCAGCATTCATCCAGACAAGCTGTAAGCATCTTATTCAAAAATTACTGAGAAATAACTCCCACTTCTTTTTAGCTGAGAGATGGGTTTGCATTTTACAGAAGCTAATGGCACTGAATCCAGAGTTTGAATTCATGGATATGCTACACTGTTCTTAAACGCACCTTCCTATCCTGTGTCCAAAATGACAAAATAAGAAGCATATACCTGTGCCATACAAAAAAAAAAAATTAAATAAAATTAGGTAAAAGATAACTTCTTTCTCTATATGCAGCTTACAACCAATGTTGTACCAGAGAAGATTGAAAGGGTTAGCTTATCCTTATTTACTTGTGTGAGTTTACTTATGGGCAATTACATGTGTATACATATAGGCTGTTTATATATGCAATCTGTGCAGTTAACATTGAGCATTTTTTATACATCTACATTTTTGTACTTTCAGCTACTATGAACAATGATAAGAATGGTTAAAAAAAAAAGAAGTTATGCATTGAAACAACTCACATTTTATCTTTTCAGACTGATAACAGGAACAGACTTCCAAGAGGAAAAATATGACCTGACAAAGTAATCTTTGCGATCATAAGGTTCAAGGCTTTTTACTTTGCAACTACCATATACTTCCAACAAGGTTGGCTTATCTTTCTGCCTTCCTGTCCATCCTAGGAAAATAATGTCCCAGCTTGCCAATGTGCCCTTGACGATAACATACCAAATACATACCAATAGCCTGTAAAACACCACTGTGTAACTAGGGAAAGGGTAGGACTTACCAACAAATCAAAGAAAAAAAGGAGTGTGTTTGTATGGTCATGTAGATATGACTGTGCTTTAATTACAAAGGAAAAGTCTGTTTTTATCAACTTAAGAGTTTATTTGTAAAGAACTTTGACATACCTCAAAGGAAGACATTAAGAGACCTAGTAGACAGATTTTAGATACATACTGAAAATAAATTTCTTCTATTTAATTCAGTCAATCAGTCTAAAGGTAACCTTTTACATAAAAATTAAGTTGCACCCATGCCTATGTCTACAAACTGCTGTGGTTTCCAGCAAAAAAGAAAAAAGCAACCCTTCCAGAGACAGGTAGCACTGACTAAGATCCATCTACAGAAAAATGCTTCGTCGCCTGTTAGTTTCAAAAAGCACTATGATGGATCTGCCAAAAGCCACAGGAATTTTACAGCGTTAGGTCTCCATTTTAAATACCTTCTCTCACACAGCCCATTTTTAAAAGAATACTTACCCTGACAAACTTGTACCATCAGTGGGATATAGTCACGCCTGCTATTTGGGACCTTCTGTTTTTCTCATAGCATAGATGCTCATTTTTCAGACAGTGAAAAAGTCTCCTCCAATAAATCTTGTATAATAGTCTTAACACCTGAAAACTTGCTTTTATTACAACAGTAAAAGCAATTTTTAATAGCTAATTGCTGAAGTATTCATTTAGGAACCCACTGCTATGCAGCGGGGTGAGCAGAACGTTACACATCTAAGCAGCAATCTAGCAGATATAACCATTAATAAGGAAAGAAAGACCTGCTCTCATAGTAACCAACAGCAATTTCTCCAACAGGAATTGCCCTTTGCAGTATTTCTTCAAGGGGAAAAAAAAAAGTCTTAATGAGTTGTTGAATTTTAAAATAGGTCTTATCTGTTGATTCCCTCACCCATTCCTTTGCAAAGAAAACAAAAAAAAACCTTCAAAAGAAGGGTGAGGCTCCTCCTAAAATTTGAGGGGTTTAAAATTCGACAACAGACTTTGTTCTTTAGGTTAACTTTTGCTCCCTGCCCAGAATTGATATTTAGGCTGACAGAGCACCCAGCTAACAGACTGAAGTCTTCCTTTGTCATCATCTTCCTCAACAATTCTAATATTTAAAGCCAAGTTCAACCAAGAACACGCATTTATTCCTTCCTCCACCATCCCAGTGTTAAAATAGACAACAATCCCTAAAACTGTCTTAATTCATCATTATATGATTTACACAATCCTGTTTACTCTAAGTACATAGTACTTCAAACTGAATAGATGCAGTTATCTGTTGCCACTCAACCAAACGCTTGTTCCTGCTGCGCACACCGTACACAATCTCAATTTGCCCTTCTTAAAGCAATAAAAACTTGGAAGCTAGTGGGATGACCCTCAAGTTAAACAACAAAAAACCCCACCATATTATTGCAGAAACAAAAAAGGTCTGGGTAACCTTGCCCTTAGCTTCTCCTCTGTTCTTGTTTGTTAGTATGCCAGTAAAGGAAGAGAGCTTCCCCCACTCCACTTTGGCCCAGAATTCAAAAGCAAACACTAAATACAGCATTAAACATATTTCTTTCTAGGGCAGGAACTGCAATGCAATCGCTTCTAAAATTGTCAAACAAGGTTCACAAAACAAGTCATAGAGGACTGTGTGACAGTTTCTGCCCAAGCTGTTCCACCTTGTCAACTTGTGGTACCTGAGCTGATGGGCATGGTCAGACCCAGAAGGTCACTTTTACAGAGAGAGACCGCTAATACCAAGCAATGTAAATCCCTCATGATGCCACGGTAATAAAAACACGCCAATAAAAACCCCACTGGTGTTTTTACACAGATTATTGACAAGATGAAGTAGCCCCCATCTACCTTCCTAGGGCATGCACTCATCTGAGCAGGGCACGAAGCGTTCATGTACCTGGACTTAAGCACCAACATCTTAGAAGTCTGTTGAGTCAGGAACACTAAGAAAAGCAAAATACAATTCTGTGAGGAGTGACTATAGCGATGTACAACCCCTGGCATCAATGACATTATGGCATCCTGCCCTTTTCCCACCTAATCATCAGTGCCCTGTTGCCCTATATTCCAGGTTTTAAAAAAAAAAAAAATATCTACCCTCCAATAAAAGCCTTTTAAAAAAAATAACCAAACCAAAACAACCAGAACCCAAACAACAAACAAACAAAACCCAAAAACATTTTATTTGTTTCTAACTAGTCCTCAGTGTTCCTAATTTTAGGTTCTCCATTCTGTGTAGTCGTTCTATATACCCATGCTCACAACTCCATTACTCAGTGTCACCATAGAACATAAGAAGAAATTCCTTCCTCATGAAAAATTTACCACAGGAATTAGATATGCAAGCATTTTTGGCATTTCTGCAAGTATCTTGCCACCTTTACTTATAGAAGTCTAATTCTTCCTAGGATTAATGAGAGATAATTAACCAATAAGATAATTATACTGGGTAAAGTAATTCATGCTCACATGACAAAGGGTTTTGTTTTTTTTTTTTTTACTTAGGAAATTATAGGATTGTGCTGTGAATTAGAAACTGGTGAACTAAAATCACCATAGAATAAAATAATGGAAATTTACACAAAGCATACAAATAGGAGCTTCAAAAAGCTGCATGGATTTCGCAGCAAATTGTGATGTAGCACAGGAGAAGTCTCAGATCCTGAAATTAGAGCGTGCTTACTACTCTAAATGGACGTTTTCCAAATTAGCTTTCCTTTGTAGCTCTTTTTCAAAAGCAGCATTGTATAACACATGTTGCTGACATAATTAGCTCTACGAGCAGGCAAATTATCCCAGAGACATTTTTAAAAAGTTTTAAAGAAATATCGAAACATTCCTCACACAATTAACTGCTTTTCCTGATTAAGAAGGTATATATTTAATTACCACAAAACTACTCAGCTTGACAAACATCTGTATTTCTGGTTGGCAAAAGTATCTGTCATACAGGCAGACGCGCTTACTTAAAGACACATCCTGTCCAGGCAGCGCGAGTCACAACTCCACCACACAGCACTTGCTCAAGTATGAGTGGAATTTTGGGGAAGAATGTTTGTACCGTAAAACTCTTGCACAACAGGAGAAAATTAATAATCACACTTCTATTTTCCCACACTGGCGGCCAGAGCGCTACATACGCACACGGGCACGCCGCCGTGCACAGGGCTTATGCCTCCCGCCGCTGCCCGTGCCGGGGATCAGGAGCACTTCTCCCAGGCGCGTGCTCCAGCAGCAGGCAACCATGCCAACGAAGCACTCATGCCTCTGCACAACAGTTTGGGACGTTGGTGCTGCCGGGGGGGTTGGCTGTTCTGAACACCGCACTGCACGGGAGATTTTGAACTTGCACATCTCTGCCTGCGCGGACATTCTGAAAGGAGTCTGGAACACGGTTAAGGGACGTGTTTTGTGGAACCTACATGATGCTGCCTGTATTATTTATGAACCCTGTGAAACAGATGTTTTCCTTTCAGACAAGGCAGGTCTTAAAAGCCTAACGCTGAAGTATGCAAGAGCTGGGAGCAAAGCACTATTTTAACTCGCTGTCTGATAGTCCTAACAATTTCCCACAGGCATAGTCTGACCATCTTCTGACCATCGTCAGAAGAAAGCAACATGGTGCTCTGACGAGCCTGCCCACTGTAAGCAGTACTCCCATTCAAAACCTGCCTGTCACTGTAGCCTCCCTTCCCCCCCCAAACCATATTCCGTGCAGAGACCCGATTCCTCAAATGGTGAAGTGCAGAAGATTGCCTAAACAAAGCCCCTGAACTTTGTTTTACACACAAGATCTATGCATGCAGGCTGAGAGTTGCTCACAAAGGAGTGTTTTTGTAAATACCAACTCAGAGGTTGACATTTCAAAGTAGATCTTCAACTCATCCTGCAAAGATCATTAGGTCAAAAAGGACTTAGCTACATGTTGAGTTCAACAGAAACATCTATCATCACTGAAGACAGCAGAGAAAGAATCTACTCTTCTGAATGATACTCAAACTGCATGCTACATTATAACAGCTATATAATGTAAAGCTTGGTTTGTACTGTATTTAAATTATCTCTACATTCAGTAATTTTTACACTCTATGTTATATAAAAACCTTTCCACAGAATCACAGATATTATTAAGATTCTGCTCATGACAGTGAAAGAAAATTTAAAGTTTGACTAAAGCAGCAACTGGAAAACTTTATGCTTTCTAAAGACAACAGGCAACACGTTTCTTCTGCACCATTCTTTGGGGGACAGAGGCCAACCAGCATTCAGTGGGATAATTCGATATTTTGTGATTCAGGAAACTGTTGCCATGCAGACTCAATCCTGAGGTTGAAATTATTGTTCTTTTTAAATACAAGCTGCATTCAGAGGCATGTTGTTATAATGATACTCTGGCTTCTGAAGACACCTTCCACCTTTGCATGATGTCTGCCTTCGTTCTGAATCACCGACCGTGAAGGCTTAGACTTCACTGGCACTCAGCTACCTGCAGGGCTGAACCATGCCACTTCCAGAGACTTGGGAATGCCTTGCATTCTCAGGTAAATCCATCACCCTGCTGATCTTCTACCATTCCCCAACTGAAACTTAAAACCTATACCTCAAACTTACTTCAGGCTGTGCATTAGTCTGTACAGTCCTTCCAACAAGGCAGTTTGGTGCCTTCTTTTACTAGAGAAGTAACAGGCCATTTATCAAAACAGCCTCAAAATTTGGATGAATGAATACATTTTTACCCACTGGTAAATCCTTCCTGGGATTCCTCATTCATTGTTCCTTGAAGCACAAGTTGCTGAAAAAACATAACTGAAGAGAGTATCTCCTTGCTGAGCAGTTCGGTCTCTCTGTAGTTACGCTGAGGACTGGGCTGCAGCTGACTAGGCTGGGTTTTTAGGTGATGGGAGTATCTCCCATCCTTTAAGTGCTGATGATGTGGAAACACATTTTAATCTCAACTAATTAGGAGGTAGCTTCAGAAAAGACTTCCTTTTAGCCAAACGTCTGGCAGATGTGACATATTCGTTGAGAAGAGTAATTGGAGGATTCTCTCTCTGCTTTCAGGAGCATTTATGGGCTTCATGTTCCTTGTTACAGACAAATACTGTGAGCTGAAATCTGTACCCAAGACTGCCCACCTCTCCCCCCAAAAATCCTAGTCATGGCCTGCAAAAAAAGAAAAAAAGAAAGGAGAAAAAAAAAAAAAAAAAAAGAGTCTCCCCTAGGCCTACCAGTCCAGGATTGCCTCTGCACAGTAGTTGAGGAGCACTGCACTGTCCCAGCATCCAGTCTGGTGGTTGGGAAAGTCTCCTAGCCACAGGAGGTGTGAGGTTGAACTGCCCCCAAGCAGAGGAAGAAACGCCTCCCTCCCATTTTCTGGATATGCATCCCAACATTTGCATAGGTCAGAAGAGATGAGCAAGCACCACTTCTGCTGCTGCACACTTTGGCTTCACTTTTAAAGGAGAGGAATTAGTCATCCCCAACTCAGAAAAGGAAGGAAAATAGAAGTAGGTGGGGAGGGAAGAAATAGGAGTTCACCCTGAGCTTGTGGTTTGTAACTTCACTTTGCTACTGCAGTCCTGACTTTCCTCTTACAATGAATGGGACAGAATTCAGATTGCTTCTCTGTTCAGATGTTCACGTTGGGATACTTCTTTAAGTAGTTCCCTGCTTAACAGGGAGTGCTGTGGATCACTTATTTCAAGCACTTAATTACTATAAACTGTATATGGACTCTAGGAGCTAAATGTCACACTGCAATTTGTAAGCCTCTAGAGTTTTTTGTCTGTCCTACCTATGGACCTGAAAAAAGGTTAACGTATTTTTTAAAGAAATCTCCTGAAGATGAACCTTGCTATTTTTGCCAAGAGCTATAATTCTCCTTAAAACAGGTAAAAGCAAACAGTATACCTAAAAGCAGACTTGGAGCTTTTGCTTGTTTTTAGTATCAAAAGAGTGTATCATTGCTACTGATCAAAGTTGAGGGCTGTTGAAAATAAGAACATATTGCAAGCCTCTTCCTAATCGGGTCAATAGAAATGCTCTTTTTTACTAGATGTCTATCCCTATACTTCCTGCATTTAGTTTCTCTCTCTCAAGAGCAGCTAAGGACTATGAGAAGTGTGAGATCACATGGCTTAGTTCCTCCTCTTTATATACGTGTTTCAGAAACACAGGTCTGCACCTTCAAAGACACCTCAGAGAGAGGAAAGCCCAGCACAGACACACCAGAAAGACATGCTGGCTATGCCAGCTCAGAGGAAAGTTGCACTGTGTGGTTGGCTTTTGTTCTCCTCTCCAGAGGTGCAGCTGTGCCTTCTGGGAGTACATCCCAAAACTCTCAGCTTCCTTCCAGTAAGCTGAAAAATACTCTTCACCTCGAGAGCAATGGAGAAAAACACATTTGTTCTTTCTGAGGTACAGGAAGGCAGAGACAGGCTAGAAATAGTCCATTTCAGTTGGTCTGGGTCTGTACCACACAGTAGGTATTAGCAGCCACAGTATTACGCCAAAGTGGACCGCAGTCGATGCATCTTGGGCTGCTCAGAGAGAAGAACTGTGACTATTTATATTGGGGGGTTTCCAGCACATGAGTAAGACTGAAGTGCAGGAAGTAAGATAACTTGGACCTAAAATTCCCATTTCGTTATCTGTGAAAAGCTCATGCTGCACACGTTATTTTCTGAGCTGTACAAAGTAAACTAAGACAAAACCTTTCATGAAGCTCTCTTGGGTGCACAGACAGTACCAGCTAAAGGAAGCATGATGTATCTACTAGACAATACCTCTTCCTTCATTTTCTAAGCCCCTGGTTTATGGTTCTGTACAGAAAAAGTGAGATATTTCTTTCTCTGAAACAGTAGCTAGTTACATGAAGCTGAAGAGACTGGCAGGCTACATACAGGATTTTAGAGCTAGGACAGATCCATAATGGTTATCAGTCATAGGTTTTTCCTCCTCTGGCCACCATCCAGTTTAAGTTTACAAATAAAATCTCACTGCATTTTCCAAGTGGTTATCCAAACCACAAGTTTGGTTTTGTCTTCTATTGGTAGTTTTCTCATTACAAATACCAATCACTCTCTCCTCCCTTCTCTAGAGTTATCTACTGTAGCTATTCGTATTTGAAGACTGTTTCAAAGTTTGAATTAGCTTTCTGAAAGTACTATCTTTTTAGTACATATGCTTTGAATTCTTCACTGCTTTACTAGTTGTAATTTAGAACTTTTTCTGTATGATGGCTCTTCCATGAAGTTTAAAGGCTGTGATCCAGAGAAACATCTACATGCTTTTGCCAGCATACTGTCGTACTTCCATCTCACACTGGGGTTATTGTATTTCCTATTTATTGGTGCAGCAAAGAGCAGACCTCTAAGTTGGATAGTTTAGTTATTAACAAGAGTGACTGAAGTACCTTTGGGGTCCAACACACAGCTATGTTGTACAGCAACTTACTAGGAATAAAAAAGGAAGTCTACACAGTCTGTTTGTTCTGGTTCAGAAGTTCACTCTCTGTCCTACCTGGCATAGCCACTGCAGTGTGCATTGCATTAAAGGCTGCTGGTTTTTCCCATTCATTACTTCACTGTAAACCTCCAGAGGGATGGAGGTGGCATAAACTCTGTTGCACATGCAAAATTCTCCACAGTGATCTTCTGAAAGATAAAGGACCAGACAGTCTGCTGCCACAGAGCCAGCAATATCATCTGGCATTGGATCTATAGCTGGCTATCTCAGTATCAGCTTTCCAAGAGCTTAGCACAAAACAGTGAATAAACTGGTAAATTAATGTACTTAATAATTAAGCTATGATGTACTCACTAAGCTGTCTTAAAGCTGTAAAAATCTAATTCAGAAAACAGGAAAGTAAGAGTTCAAAACTCAATAAAAACGTTGCCTACTTTATATTAAACCAAATGTGCATTTTCAGGATTCTTACTGAGACCCTGTCAAATGCAAACAAGGAAAAATTGGCTGAGTTTTAAAAACTGTGCAACTTTAAAAATGGTCTTGTGATAAGGAACACAAGCTCCCTTCTCCTGATAGTGTTATTAATTGGTAATGCTATTCCTCCATGCTGGTATTAAGTTGCACTTCAGCCTTTCATCTCTTTGCGAAAGGAAAATTTTTTTTTTCTTCAGGATAATAATCTAGATTAGGAGGCAATACAAGCAGCTTGTTAATTATACATATGCACAAGGAGCACAACAGTTGCTTTGCTAGTCAAGAGGATTTAAAATATAAGCAGGACAGGGCCAGAAGAAAATACTCATTTAGAAGACTGAGTCTTCTATTACAAGATCACAGGCAAAAATGTGCAGCTTGTACATGAGATTTATCAGCACATACTCAAATCCTGGAGGAGGGAATAGAAAAAAAAAATTTTAAAAAAATCACATTTTCATCAACTTCAACATTATGGGTATCTTCAGTACACTGAGAGAAACATTCAAAAAGCACCTTTAAGTCAACTCCACTGTGCAACATATCATAATAGTTTCTAAGAACACGGTGGTAGAAGTTACTGTAACTCCAAAACCTCAAGAAGCCAGCCTCCTTTCACAGAGGAGCACCATCCTTCACCTGCAACACCGTACCAGCTTTTTCAAAAGTACAAGCTGTTTTCCCGATTTAAAAAAGGAAAAAGAACACAAAGCTGAATAAAAATGCACCCTTGCAGAAATTCATTTGCAATACGGCTGCTTTTAAGCTGCCCTATCACCAAAGGGGGAAAAACAAAGGGTATTTCCATCAGCCAGTGCACAAGAACTCACAGCAGCCTCCTGGCACTGGACCAGAAAGCAAAGCCCAACTGGCCTTTGTTGACAGGCCACGGCATCCTTCCCTGTCCTCGCTGCACAGCTCGTCTCCTGTCCCAGAGCTCCTGCCCACCCGCTCCAGGGTGCTGGTAGGAGACACAGACATCCCTGAGGTTCCACAGGCATGTGGGTGCACAGGGATCTACACCATGCCCTCCTAAGCTGTATGTTACTTGTGCAAACACAGCGCTGTACAGCAGGTCCCGAGCGCGGCCTCGTGCCTCCTTGAAGGCTCTCTCACAACCATCCCACCCCTGCCAAGCACCTTGTGAAACACCCAGGCTCCACCATCAGCACTTTACAGCACAGAAAAGCTAAAGAACATTTCAATAACAGTTTTTCCCTTTCACCCTAGAATAAAAACCCTTGCCTTTGCTTCCCAGCACACTGTTTTTACACTGGAGCCCAATTCTGCAGTGTAATACTATCTTTACATAACCTTCTCAAGTGTAAATGGAGTTGAAAAATTTGCAGCACTGCAGTATTATTAGGGCTGAAACATTTCCAGATCTACCTAAGCCCACCAGATATTCAGCTTCTCTTGGGGGGACAAAGGTACAACATATACATTGGAGTTGAGGAGTCTCTCCCTTGTTTTGTGGCTGACAAATTTATAACAGTTTGTACTGGGCTGTGCATTGTTTGCAAATGATCACATCCCAGAGGCTAAACAAACGGATACAGGGAAGAGATGAAATGCAGAACCACCCCACAGCCTTCAAACCTCCCTGTCTGACCGGTCAATGGCACAGAAGTGAAAAGGAGAGTTTTAAGGAGCTTTGTAGGAAAAAAAACCAATCCCACCACAAAAAACCCCACACAAACCCCACAGACAGTGTATTTTGCAGCACATGAAGACACGTAGCAACGGGTGAATCTTCCTGTAAAGCAATTTGACTTAAGCAGTGTGCCAAGCAAAAGAAGCCATCCAAGGAAGTTAACTGGGGAGAAGGGCAGAAAGCAACATCACCCAGCCACCTGAGGTAAAGTCTTCAGCAGCTCCTCTGCTGCTGTGGAGACAAACCACCTCTCTGTTAAACAGGCCCAATGGCAACATTTTTGAGCATTAAGGAGTTATTTTAAGGTAATGTCTAAACATGTTGACATTCAACAAGCTTTCTTTTAGACTAATGGAAGCTGCTGCACAGCACCAGCCAGGGAAAGCTTGTTTTTTTCCTTTTTTTTTTTTTTGGGGGGGGGGTGGGGCACAGGAAGCCCTAAAGATTGCATGAAACATGAACAAACATCACGCTGCTCAATAAGTTAGATCAAGCTCTGTCCCATAGCATGGAATATCCAAAAATACCAAATACCTATTGCTTTAATTGGCACAGAAGCAATACTGCAATATATTTGCTATTTCTTTGCAGCATTGAGCAACAGCAAAATAGGATCCCTTCCAAAATATTTAATGCTACAGCACATTTCTGTTAAATTCATAGGTTGTGGGGACGCTGGGCAGACAGAGTTGAGACACAGCAAGACCTAACCAGCTCGTTTCTCTGCACTCAAGGGGAGTTTTAAGGGAATGCTTGAGAAATGCCTAGGCTAGATAAGAAACTCCACAGCTAACTTTGGCAAGCTCCCAAACTGAAATGGCTTACCACAGTAGTTAGAATTTGGAAAGTGGTTTTAAAAAAACAAAACAAACCCACAACTTTTTTTACTTTTTTTTTATCTGGATCATGACATTTAACATCTGACTTGTGGAAAAACTGAAAAAAAGTCATTCTGTTAAATATTTTCATTTTTTAGACAGAATTTATTAACCAAGGAAAGAAGGGGACAAATAAAAGCCCTTGGACTCTCTAGCAGCATGCCTAAAGCTCAAGGTTAAAGTACAACTGACCCCACACGGAGCCATTTGAACACATGCCAAATGCACAGAGTTAGGAAGTTTCATGCTCTGGTAAGATGACTTTCACATCACTCATGGACTTCATCTTGGATCAAAAACACTAAAAGAAAAACTCTGCAGAGAATCTGATTACAAATGGCTTTTACTGATGCCTTCTACTTAATCTGCTCTGGAATGCAAGGTCATGGCCCTCCTGTATTTTAAAAGGGATCTATATACTCTATGCACATTCAACTACTGTCACTGTACAAATACTGCTTTGCTTTCTCATCCAAACTATGTATCTTAAGGAGTTTACTGCAGCCCAGATCCCCACCCACAAAACATGCACACAGACATATGGTTCGGACGACATCGTACTTTCCATACTGCTCACTGCCTCGTAAATATAAGTAACAAAGATATTTTGTATGGTTTAGTTTTCTGTATTACAGCCTGTAAAGGTGAGAGGGCTGGGGTGGCACTCTCTGTGCCCTAAGGATGAGTTTAACACTCCAGGTTTTGCCTGCCCAGGAGGAACGTACCTACATCATGAAGGCACACTGTTCACTCTGCTCCCTGTTTTGCCCCTGGAAGGAGTCTATCTTCACTCTTACTGGCTACGTGTCACAGAGCAGGTTTCAGTCAACAAAATCCAGAAAAATCCAAGGCTTATCCACATTGGAGAAAAGACCCGTTCTTCTCTTAGGTCTAAACCTCCAAACATTTAGGAAGAAATAAGACTGCCTTGCTTTAACCTCTCTCTCCCCCAAGACTGGTCTCCTTATTAAAAGCTCCCTTCATCACACATCCACACAACAAGTTAAAATATTCTGAACTTCCTGCTCAAGATTTATCATCACACTTCTTTTGGCAGAGAAAAGGCTATGTATAATAATTAATGCACAAACCCCTGATATTCAAAATCAGTATTCTTCCTGACACTAAAAATCTCAGTGACTGTGAAAGCAGAAACCTGAAGCTGGTCAAAATATTCTACTTCAAAACTAATTACAGCAAATATTCTTTGAAAACAAAACATCTCAGAGAACTTAATAAAAAAAAAATCTTCCTCGCTGCTTGTTGGAGTGTTGACCCACCCTCTCTCATTAGTCAAAAGAGAAGGTGGTAAATAGAGAGGAAAAGAATTTGCTTTCCTGTTTTCAAACTCCAAGCAAGTTTTTTTTAATTTTCAGTAAATATCCTGTGCCTTCCAATCAGCACTTTCAGAAGTCACAACTAGATTTGTTACAACCACCATGTAAATTTTGCTACACAGCTGTTAATTTTATTTCCTCAGTGCAATGTACAGGTGTGTTAATAAAAGACACGGTGCTGGTTCCCTATGTAAAATTTAAACCAGTCAGTGTAAAGACTTGAATTCTCATCTGAAAATTGTTACATTGGGTGAAAGTGGATCAACAACGCCAGAAGAGAGAGCTACACAGCTCTCTTCTTCCTTAGGTTTTGAAGGGGTCGGGCTCTTGGACTTTGTGACCTCATGCTTTTACAGCCATTGCTTATGTGGTTAGGACTCCTTCCTCTAAGTAACTGATTGATTCACAATTAGAAATACAAAGGGGTGATGATGATATTCACATAAAGATAATCACCACCTTAGGGGCCCTTTTATCCCGTTTTATATTGTATGTACCTACGTGCTCGCACTTGTACATGCCATAAGCATAGCAAACTAGAACAGCAAAATGTTTTCAGGTTCAAAAGCCAGTTCCCCCAAAGATCAGGATATTGAGAACTGCAGCTAACTGTACAATGAAAAGCTTGTACCAGTCGTGGTCTTTTAGATCTTCAGCCAAGCACCAAGACCCATCTACTATGCACTAGAAGAATATAGGCTCAAAGAGGCTGTTCTTTATCCAGAGAACACACAGTTGACATACACAAGCACCAGTTCAGTCCTCCATAGGGCACACCTACTACAAGGTAAGTACAAAGCAAATGAATGGTTTTGCTAAACCTTAGAATGAACATGCAACTGAAATTAAAATTGTGGACCAAGAAACAGAAGCCAACTCAGTAACAGGTTAGAGGAGACAAGGTGACTATCTTTCATACAAGACCTGAGCCAAAGAAGAATTGTAGAGCTCAAAGCTGTGGTGGTTTCTGTTGTTTTACACCCTTCTTGACTTACTCTATAGCTGAGCCACTAATCAGCAGGTTCAACTCTTAACGCATTCTGTACAGTCAACTCCCAAAGCTTCCTCTGCTGCACTACTGGCTGTGAAAGGGCTCCCAAGCATGGATACACATTCACTATGAAGGTAAGAGACCCCACTCCTGGTCTCAAATCAGGGATGTATAGTATAACCCAGCCACAATCTTTGGCATCTCTCTAGTTTGCAGTCTCTTAGGGCTCTTAAAGTGATGCTCCACAATCCAAAAATCACAGGAGGTGCCAAATGAACTTGTGACTAACTTCAATCCAACTGAGGTTGGCTTGAATCATTTCCTTTCTTCTTACCCCAACATACTTTTGGCTCGGGTTTCTGTCCTACAGAGTCTCCTTCAAACAAATAAATATGTGGTCAGAGAGGAAACAGGCAGAACAATCAGATAACTTTCCTGAAGATTTATTTCCCACATCCCAGCTCCCACTGATTTGCTTACCTGTATCATGGTATGCAACACTACAAATGTTGTCTGGTTATATTGATGGTGTCTCTCCAAAAAATCAGAGAAAAAGTAGACAAAACGCTTTCTTAAAATTATATAAAAGCACATCTACTGCTACAACAGTGCCACCCCTCAAGCCCAGAGTGACCATGCAGCAATCCCACTAAAACAACCTGGGACAAACACAAATGAAACCACCTAAATGCACTCATACCAGGGAAAGAATCTCATGCTCTGATACTTCCCACTCAACAGAAGAAAAGATCTGGGGGCTTCTCAATTCAATTATACATTGCAGTAAATAAAAATCATAAGGCACACTAGCAAAGTGATTTTGAGAAAGCAATTCCAAACAACCTGAGCTGTTCAAAATATCCAGCCCCTCCCTGGAGGCAGGTGGACAATAAGAAATTAAAGCTCTTCAGTTCTGCTTTGAGTCAATTAGCCCTACAGTAATCAGATTAACATTAGAAGGAAGATGTTGCTTGGCTATCGCTAACAAGTGCCTCCTTTGCAAGAAACATTATTTGTAACCTTCTCAGCAGTCTGAATGCAGAGGCTGAGAACTCAATATGTACGAAAGCAGAACCCCAGCAGCCTCTCAGCCTTGGGACCAGAGCTCTCCAGGCACACTGAGCAGAGCTGCATGAAGACGTTTGACAGGTATCTCTCTCTTCATGCTGTTTTTCTTCTACAGACAGCTGACCAATCACCAAGGTTGTAAAAACAGCACTTTTTCTTTCTCCCTCTTCCCCCCCCTCCTCCAATCCTGATATAAAATGTGAATGGGTAAAGGGAAATAGAGATGTGAAAGCTTACTGACCAGCTAATAAAGCATCTTTCATGAATGAGCAGGTCAGAGTGCCCATTAGAGATCTGAGGGTTTGCTTAGCTTGGTGATGGGTGTGGGGGGGTGGGGGTGGTTGGGCAGGGGTGAGGGGGTGTAAAGAGAGAGATGTAAATTAAATGTTAAATCTATCCCAAGCCTGCAGCACAGCTGTTAAGACACAGTAGGAGGGATCTGGATATTGTACTTACTGAATCAGCTAAAGAGGTCTAAGTAAACTGACGTTCATAGCAAGAGCTGTAGAATTCCATTCATACAATGGGTGGCAAATGGCCAAGGATAACTTGCTAAAAATAAAAGATCTAGAAAGATTAAAAGTCAAAAACACTTATTGCAATATAGAACTAGAAAAGGGACAGATACTCCTGCACTTGTAATTATAAAACAACTCCCTCTTCAGCCTTCCAAGCATACAGCCTTCCCAATGAAAAAATGTGAACAAGTAAGTTAATCTTATATATAATATTAATCTCTATATATGAACAGAAAAGAGAAAAAGTTGACCATTTGGAAGGTTCATAAACATAATAGAAGACTTGTTTTACATTAATACTTCACCATATCACTAGTCAACTTGATGAAACTCAAAGTAAAACGGGCAATTTTAATTAATCCTTATCTTGCCTAGATGCTAAATAAAAATAATACTATTTTCAAGGGAAGACAAATTCATGGATTTTTTTTTTTAACTTTAAAGATCAAAATTATAAAGCCTCAATCAGGATACCTAGCACTCAGAGCAACAAAGGAGTACTTTTTAAAATTCCAATTGCATGTGTAAGATTTTGCACGTATTTTTTCAACATCCTGCATCTGCATAGGTAAGTTACCATCAGAGTGAAGATGCAAGGTGAAACAACAGGTAGGAGAACTAGAAGGACAGGATCTCATCAGTACAGTATGGTTTGCTTAGCCATAAAAAGTAGTCCGTTGCTATTCTCTGCATTAAGAAGGACTGGATAATAGCAAAGAAAGCATTCTTGTCCTTCCCCCCATCATTCCTCTTCCTGCCTCCCCACACAGAGCTAAAATCCCATTGATATGGAGTCTCTGGGTGGAGTAACCTAACTTCTTCAACAAAGAAGTCTGCCTTTTCCCAGACAAATGACTTGGCTGAACTTAAGAATCTCCTTTCGCTATTAAAAAAAATTCCACAATAACTGCAGTTCTAAGAAAAATCCCAGAATCTAGAGTGGAAAAACCCTACTGCATCAGGCTTCCAAGAGTCAGCGAGTCTTAAGAGTTTATTTAAACAGAATTGTCACTCAAGAAGCAGCAAACTGCATGGACCGCACTGAAAGGGAACCGAACGACATAAATCAGGTGACTATTGTAGCTTCCCCAACCAAATCCAAACTCTCTCTCTTTACAAAACGTCAAGGCAGTTGAATCTCAGCCGAGTTGTTAAAAATGGCTGCATGCATTTAATTAAGTCAAAATCGAAGCCAGATGGCACATGCTGCTTTTCCAATAGACTGGATGCTGTCACAAGAGGCACTACTTAAGCATTCCTTGATGATTCCTGGCACCAGTGGCTACAAAATCTCTTTCTACCATCTACCATACACCCCTCCTTTTTCTTTTCCAGTCACCAAGCTTTTAAAGAGGGTGGGGAGGAGGAAAAAGAGAGCCCCTGAGATAAATTGACTCAGTGTGTGGAATGCAAGGCAAACATTCCTGTACAAATTCAGATTTGATTTATTTTCTTTAGAAAACTCCAGCTGCAGGAGAAACCCCCAATTGTTGGTCTTTGCCTTATACCCCCTAGGGTCATCATCTGTCTTATGGGGAGAAAAATAAAAATAGATTACTACACATCTGAAGTCCTGCACAGCAGAAGATGTTAGTACTTTGGCCAGTAATAAATGTTAGTGAACTGGCTAAAAAGGGCCTCAAGAATTTGGAAGTGTGTGTCTGAAAGGAAACATTAACTTTTCATCCCTGGACTGCATAACCTCTCAGTGAAAAATGACAGTGTAGGCTTTCACAGTCAGCCTCCATGCAGTGAACTCCTTCCTCCTCATCATCAGAAAGACTAGCAAGTTATCTCCTGCTTGCAGCCTGCCAAAATGATACTGGACTGAGCCAGAACCCAGTGACAATATCACATTTTACTTCCAATCCTGCACCCTCCAATACATGGAATTAAACAGAGAGGGTGCATGAGCCATGTGGTTGGTTGTGCCTCTCAGTGCTCGCACAAGCCAGACACAGTGCCCAGCCAAGTGCCCCTGGAAGATGATGGGGAAGAAGCAGCACCCGAATTTAAGTGACTACACAAGAGAAATATGCTACTGACAAAACACCTCTGCTTGACCTTTACTTTCAGATTTTTCTATTCCAAAATCCGTTAAGCAGCTGCCATATCACTCCCCAAAGGAGTCTTGAAGATGTTTAGAGCAAAAGATGGGATCCATTACGCCTTTTGAACAGACAAGGAGGGCTTGGAGGCGATTCCTTGTATTTTTTCTCTGCGTCTTCATCAAATCACTTGGAAAAGTGAACCACAGTCGGTGTATCGCATTGCTCAAGTAATCTCACATAGAGCATGCACATGCACAAAGGCACAGCCACATAATTTTAGGTTATTTTCAACTGAACGATCCTCTACGAAGCAGTAATATGGTCTTGGGTTTACTTAAGTTCTTAATTATGATTGCCACTTTTATTCATATCCAATCTCACCTTTTGTTATGAAAAAATGAATTATGTCCTTGCACTGAGTATCCCACTGCTTGTGCAATCTGTTAAAAACTCGCTCCCAGCACCACTGAGAACAAAACCCCGTCTGCTGAAAAGGGTGGATGCGTTTAACAATTTCAGCAGAACAATCCTCCTCTCTCTCGTGGTTAGTTTAAAGCTCCATTAATCTTAATGCAAAACAAACCAGTTTCCTTTAACAGCCAGATTCTTGACCTTGAACTGTGTTGGGGCTGGGGTATAAAGGACATGGGCTGACCACAACTAAGACCTGGAGAATAAAAATATACAGGCTGGATAGCCAGCACAAACAAACAAAAATTATCCCTATGAAAGACTACCATCTCCACCGCTGCCACAGAAACCTGGACAATGTTACCTCCAAATTTCTGTTACTCATTTTCTGAGAAATTTTTTAAAATAGCAGTGATGAAGACTATCAAAATATGACCAAGAATGCATAAGCTAATGGCTTCTGTCACTCATCCTAGCACTGACCCATATCATTAGCCATTAGAATATTTACGGAGTAATGTTGCAAATTAAATAGAGTCTATTACGCAGCATTATTTTCAGCATGAAAAAGAAATTTCAAAATCTACAGGTGCTTTCTTTGTAAACACTGAAGTTATCTCTTACTTAGATCCTTTATTTTTCTTGATATAAGATGCATTTGCTCAAAGCATTGTTCCTATATGATCCCAACTCAGCCGGACAAGTCTTTGAATTTAAAAACACTCTTAACCAGGCAACATTCACAAGGCTTCTTACATACAGGTTTCACCCACCTCTTTCCCACCACTGTGCCTGTTTACATTACTCAGTAAGTGCTCAGCACAGCAGTCTGGAGAGTAAAGTCTGTCCTTGTCACCACGATGTTACTAGGTAAGTGACAGACACAGGTGGCAGAACACATTTGAGTTGCCTCTAAAATGGCATTAAATTGCCTGTGAATTATCTTAATACTTTAAGTTGTATTAAAGCATCATTTCTTCATTATATCTTGTAAGGCACAAACTTAATCACTTGACAGTGTTTGCACAGCATTAACTGTGGCTGAAAGCAGGGTGTGCAGCAGTGTCTGCAGCATGATTTCTAGGTCTCCCACACTGGCACCACCTTAGCCCAGAAGAGCAGTGCCTCAATGCAGCTTTTAATTGAAATGCTGCTAGAGCTGAGCTTTTATAAATGGCTCAAAGACTGGTCAGTCATCCTGTACCAACACTTACAAACATTTGAGATGACAGCACTGCAGGTGAGACCTAATTTTGCTCACGAACTCTGGAGGTTCCCATTTGACTGCGCTTTTGGTCCACTCAAGAGAGGCATAGTCACACGGTAAGGTACAGAGACAGTGCTGTCATTTGGATTATGTTACAAATCTGATTTTCTTTCACAGGGGCAGAAGGCTGTTTGTAAAGCTAGAGGTACTGAGCACCACACTGTCCTCTCAGCAGAAGAAAAGGCCTCATTTTTTTGTGCAAGACGGAGGAATGTTTCACATCATCTTCTATGCTGACTCAAACGTTTCTTGGCCAAAATCATTGCTGTTTACCATACAGTTCTGCATGGTTTATTTAAAGTCTCATACCAAAGAGCTCGTTATTTCTGTAATATTAGTTATATGAAGACACTTCCAAACCCTGAAGAATTTATTGGTTTTAACAATTGGTTTATCAGGCAGCATTAGTGCTGTGACTAACGACAGAGCTAGTTTCATACACAGCCTCAACAGCTACTTCAGTGTTAAAACCCAAGAGTGATCACTGAAGTGCACAGGAAACTAGTCTCACGATCTGATGACTTCATGGGAAGCAGAAGCCATTCAGCCTTGGTTCAGCTTTCTGTGGATGCAACCCAACTCCACTGGATCCATGGAAATATGGATCCATTGTTCTGTAGATCTAGAAGACTTTTACTCCAAGACAAGTCATGTGTGTAAAACTTTTTGTTCCAAAACCAGGAAAGTGGTGACCAGCAAAACCACTTAATGTCAAGTAATACTTTAACCAAGCCACCTCCTCCATCCTCCTCAACTTGCAACGGAAGAAATCATATAATAGAGCAATTGAAACAGCAGAGCAAACACAGCAGGTGGTCCAGTCTTAGAAGGCTTCCACCAACGGAATTTGAAATCATACACTTAGCCTGGTATGCACCCAAATACACTAAAGAGTCTAAAATGTTAAACATCAGAGGCAAACCAAACATTTACAAAATACAGGGTCTATTATTTTGGACAAACCTTGCTGCAAAGCACAGAAGAATGTTTCCTTTGGCTGCTACTATGCTCACTTCCATTTATTTATATAGAGCAAAAAGTAAACAATATTTTCTTACCTTGTTTTCTTAATTGCCTACAGATGGTACAAAAGGGTAGAATGATAAGGCTGTATGACAGACTTCTGTCTTCCACTGAACAGATCTGAGAGTTTTGTTAATATGAGAATCTTACTACTGAACTCAGTTATGGAAATGAGAGGGCCCAGCAACTACAAAATACAAATTTGTCAACCAAACAAATAAGGAAAAAAAAAAAATCCCAAACAACCAAATACCAAAGGATATGGTTTTTACAATGACACCCCTCAGATATTACTATGATTGAAGAAAATGAGACTAAGGGGCACTACTGCTCTATCCTACCTCTGGAAGCACTTGCTAAATCTTTCTGTGTGAGAGGGTTAAAAAGCACAGATTCTCCATCAATTAGTCTTTATTAAGACTCCAGAAACACCGTTAAGTACAAAGCACAAATCTCCTCTTAGTTATTTAATAACAAAATACAAAACTGAGTTATGTCTATACTTGAAAAAGATCTAGAAACACTGAGCATAAACTGAGCAGTTCAAGAAGTTTCTGCCTTGCCTATTCCCCTACATTTTATTTCAAGTTACCTTACACCAATGTTATGCCCTTAACATTTAACAACAACAAACCCACTGATCAGAAGTAGAAAACTGTGAGCAGCTCAGCATAAACGCTGCAGAGCTTCCTTGCACACAAACACCAGCAGGATGGCATCTTATGGTTAATTAGTCCGTTTGCAGTAAATCAAAACCACAGCTCAGCTAAGAAGCCAGCCTGCCACATTTCCCAACCGGCCAGCCCACACAGTATGCAGGGACCGACAGCGTCTCCTCTTCAGGAGAGCCTGGCTGAGTTCATGCAGATGGAAGGGAACAAGGGTGGGACACAATAACAGAAAAAGGAGATTACAAAGGAAGCCTGAATCTCACACCAAAAACTCTTCTGCCAAAAGGAGATTTGAAGAGAGAAATGTGAGGTGGGGTTTTTTTCAGCAAAGCCTGAAGGAAGGATCGGGGCCCTTGGGTAAAACCTGGTTCGCAACATAACTTTACATGCCCTTATTTTCCATTAATCTCAATTTTGGCACCATTTACCATAAAAGAACCCACACCAATTATCCAAAGTCTTGTCATGTCAGAAAGCTCGCTCTCAGTTCCAAACTCTTCTTGAAATAAGGGAAGCAACGTTGTAACTCAGGTTTTAACGCTGAACAAAAGCTGCATGGCTTCCTAGAGCCTGAGAAAAGCAAATGATGGCAGTACATGAACAATGCTGGGTAAGTGAATTATGTTCTCTAAGCACTTAGAGAAATGGGAGAAAACAAATACAGCCAGGTAATGCTACACCACAGACAGAAAAGGAACATACTGCAAACCCACAGAAAGCATTATTAATGTATGCAAGTGGTTCTGGGCCCAGCTGTCCTCAAACATCAAGCCTCAGAAGATCTGAGAAGAGCTTTTAAGATCAATGAGTCAGGATGGTCCAACAAATACAGGAGAGGAGTGGCTAGACAGGAGTCTGAGAAACAGGACTGTCCTACCACGTCCTACCTTGCTGCCTCCTACAAAAACAACAGGGATGATCATCCAATTAAGCAATAATTTAAAGAATTTTTAGTAATCTATACCAAACAACCAAGCTATGGACAGTTATGCCAGACAAAAAAAGCCCAAGCAAACCACAAAACCAAAACAAAACACCAAAACAAAACAAAAAAAAACCCATCAAAAAAGCCAACCACAAAATAAAGCATGTTCAAATTTTGCTGGTAATTATCCCTGACCGGAAAATGGGACGAGGTTCTTGTCTTATAAACAAGGTATAGGAGCACATATGGAATGAAAAATACAGCTGCTTGTTAAAACTGCTTTTGGCCAGGTGTCTGAGAGATCAAGCACATCACTTACTGCAAATCAAGTTTTATTTCAAGTCATTCTCTAAAGAGCAATAGGACCATACAGCTGTATTTTGTATACAGCCTTTTCTGCTCACTCAATACCACAATGCTGCTATTCTAACCAATGCCAAGAAATTAATTAAAAACTTTCAGAGATCAAGAAAGGAGCCTCAGGATTTGATCTGGGAAGCCAAAATCAATAATTTGGACCCGCAGTCACACACTCTGCAGATCCAGAGTAACGACCTGTGTGTGACACGTGCACTCAGCAAGATGTTGTGTTGCATGGCCACTAACAGCAAAGTGAAGCATTCTGTAAAATTTGAGAAAGAAGTTTCAGAGAAAGTCCAAGGAATTCCTGCATACCACAGTAATTTCTTACAAAAGGAAGAAGCAGAACACTCAAACTGAAGTATCAGCAAGAGGCTGAAAAACTTCCAACAACATTCAACAAATCAAGAGTACACTGTTTTAAAGCAACTCAGGCTGCAGTGACCTCTGCGTGAGACCCCTCATTTAAAACAACCTTGCTACCTCACAAAACGAAGGCAATATATGAAAGCAATCTCTGCAGCAACCCCACAATGGTCTTGAGAAATTCAGGAAAGTTCCCAAGTACTGTAGTTCCTACTCATTTACACCCTACAGAAGGGATGGAAGTAAGGTGCAGCAGACAGCAGCGGAGTGACTTCTGCAGGCTTCTGTCTCTCAGCTGTGTTACAGTTCTTTGAAAGACTCAACACAAAGATTTACCCAAGCAATAGACTGTCCCACCCCACCCCCAAAAGTGTTTCCCACTGAACCTTGTTAAAGAAACTACACTGCCATAGGATTATAAATAAATAAATAAAATCCTCTCTAGATACCCAGTTAGAAAAACACAAAGGATAGAAATAAAAATGCCACTTTCACACTAGAGAGAAGACACCAAGAGTGTCATTGGCATCTACACTGTGGCCTATGCTGTTGAGATTTTTTTGGTTTTGAGGTTTTGTTTGGATTTTGTGAGGGCTTGGTTGGCGTTTTTGTTTGAGGCTTTTTGTTTTTTAAACAAGTGATCTGCAGGAGGGTGAACAATCCAAGTTTACTGATGATGCAAGACTACCAGACTAGTCAAAGCTGCACTGGCTGCAGAGCCACACAATAAAGACTGCATTGCCTAAAGCCACTGTAGATAAGGCAACACACACACACACACAAAACTCCCCCACACCCTCACAAGCAAGAAGCACAGACCCATAGGCAAGCACCAGGGAGTGCATCCTGTCAGGCTATGACCACTGAACTGCTGGTTTCGGAGCAACAGCTGACAAGTAAGCAAAACATCTGGAATTGTTAGAATGGAAACAGCTTTCCCTTCTCACTCACACATGATGGTATTATGTCAATCAATCTATGTTATCATAAACCGAAAGTTTCATGTTAATTCTTGTCATCCCACCCAAAAAAGGAATCCAGCATAATTTAGAAATGTAAGGGAAAAGAACAGGCTGGTCTGAGAAACTGACCAATGTTTACAGGAGAATTTAATCAGGACAGACTTGAGTTTAAGAAAGGTGTGGCAAGAACTGTTACACACTGTTGTATACCAGTCTGTAACACCTGAATCTGTAAGAAACTGTCATGAATCCACAAAATGAGGAGGACAGTTATTTTTCAGAAATACAAAAGCAGGCAGCTAGACAGGTGTGTAAAGCAGCACCTTTTCTTAAAAGCAGGTATGGATGAATCAGACAACCCTAACCTGCTGATTATTAATAGACTGTATGAAAAGGAAAGGGGGGGGAAAAATAATTTAAAAATCTTACACCATACTTCTGCTTCTCAGAACCATTCCCCAATTATGCTCACAGCTACTTCCAAAACCAGCAAACAAGGTCTAGTAGACTTTGTCCCTACTCACTACAGCTGTCCTCATGCTCCTAGATACAACAGACATCAACGCCCACACAATATTCCTGCCTCAAGATGCTGAGGAGGGAGGCAGGGCGAAGGAGGGAAGAAACCAGTAAGACAAACAGCACATTAAACTGGCTATGCCATAGCTACCATAAAATGCATACTGTCAGCAAGTGAAGACTAACAAAACATTTCCTTTCTGATTTGAAAGTAAAGGATACTGTCAACAATTACAGGTAAGGCATTTTTAGAAAGGGGTGCAAGGTCACGCTGTCTCCAAGCGATACGGCGATAGTCAGGAGCAGCAGATGTTGTTTTCAAGAGCAAACAGACTTTCAAAAACAGCACTGGAAAATGGCATCTGTGAAACAGATACTCATAGGGTGGCTATCTCAAATGAAGGAGCTACAAACACCAGCGCTCTGAGTCTGGCAATGACAGACACATCCAGTGATGAAGGGAAAGATATAAAAGTAATATACTCATTCTGTAAAAACCCTTGAACTGTAGGGTACCATTTAGCCTGGAAAATTCATGGCAACATTGCATGTGGAACAGTAAGACTATTTTGAGCTTACTTAAATGTCAAACAGAAGCTGTTGAAAAAAATGCAATGTATTGATACTGACCTGTGTCATTATATGCATTAAAAAAGAGTTAGCAACATGAAAACACAGTCAGCTTACCAGGCTCTCTGGTTTGGGCTGGACAGTACATGAATCACTAGTCTGCCAGGGAATACTGACAGGCTCATCACTGACAGACTCATCTATGAAAACAGTCATCTTTTATGAAATAAAATAATTTCAGCTGAGAACTTTAAAGCTGCATAAGGAAAATGAAAGTCCAATCCCTACGTAAGTTTGGCAAATACCCAGTTCTTACAAAAGCTCAGAATATCAAGGCCAAGTTGTGACCAAATAAAATTAGTCCAGTCACATGAACTTATGACTAAATAAATATTTCACATAAGTTTTCTTCTTACTTGCAGTGACTCCATAAATGCACACTTAAATAAAATGAACAGGAATCTTCCTAGGCAACATAACTTCAGCTGAAATAACTGGTCTCCTAAGTTTTCCAGAGCTACCCTATAAGTATTTCCCCCCAGCCTTCCCCCCGCCTGTGAACCAGCAGGGTATGTTCTCTTAGCACTGAGAATACTGACTGGTTCTCTCTATATGTATGGAAGTTAAAATGTGAAACAAATTAGAAGCTGCTCTCTGAGAATACACAGTAATGTTCCTGCAACAGTCATTACACAGAGACTGCAGCAAATCAGGAAAAAAGTATGTCTAGCTCTTGATGGAAATCTTTGATTAGCAGGACCAAGATGTTTTCCTCATCAGCAGGGATGTCAAATACATCATTACAGTTCATGACCCGCATGTTAAGAGCTCATCACATTTGCAAATGTATTAGCCACATTTGTTTCCCACAGATCTTTCCCTCTGAAACTACAAAGCAACCAGAAACTATGCCTTCATACACCTCCCATGCTCAAGCAGTCATGGAGATGACTCCAGCCAGGTTGTGACAGAACGACCGTGCATGAGCATGACGCAGACTCCCTTAGGAAGATTTCCTTCTGAGCCCTACGAGCACAAAACTGATACAGCCACCGAGATAACCACAAATTGCTGCTATTGTGAACTTGTGTCATTACCTCCAGCGCTGCTGCACACCCTCACAGGTCTCCACCCCCGCAGAAATCATGGTATTGTCTTTAAACGTGGCGTAACAAATCCCACAGCTGTGTGGCTGAGCATTTCCAGTATGAGACCACAGGTTTTTACCTTCAAGAAGTTACATACCTGTAAAATTTCAGTAGGTTTGCTATTGTATTCTTCAGGTATCTTCCAGCATGCTGTTGGTCTGGCTGACAAGCAGATTCCTCTCAGAGAGGAATCCGAGAGGACTCAGCAGAAGAAACAAGTTTTTTGTTGCCATGGTACAGTTCAGACTCAAGCTGAAGACCTTTACCCTTCAATCTTCAAAACATATATTAAGGGAACAAAGCACTTCAACATTTTCTTCAAGCACTTCTTGTTTCGTTTTCAATGTGAAGCCTACAGACCATAAGAGTAGGTTGCTTAAACCAAGTCAAAGTGGACAACATTACGCTTTAATCTGTTTATTTTATGATCCACAGGGGTAAGAGTGGAGGGGTTACCTCTTGCTTTGCTAAAGGGAGGTAATTTCACATCACCAAAGAACAGGCAGTGTGCCCACAAGGTTTCTTGCTAGATGCCATCTTTCAGAAAACCACGCTTTATGCTGTAGGGCTTTACTTAGGTACTTGGCATTTCTTAGGAAAATGGGAAGCCATCACTAGCAGATGTAGTCACTAGTTGCAAAAGGCTACAAAGTAGTTGCACAAGGGTTCAAATCCATAATCCAGTCTGGTGCTTATACTACTACCATCTTCAGTGCAAGTCTCAAAGGTTGATTAACACTTGCAGGCTAATGATTACTATGTCAGAGACTGCTTCCACACATTTTTGGCCATTTTGCCAAAGTAACAGTAGCTATCCAATCTTACAGAAGTGGTTACTCTGAACCATCAAAATAAAGAAGTAGAGGACTCTAGAGGTATTTTCCACTCAGATTATATACTGCTTGCAGAAAAGACAGACAGTATTTGACAGTAAGTGCACAGGAACCAGAAGAACCAGATCTAGTTTTCAAAAAAAGATGGGCTGCTTGCACTGTACAATCCTCTAAGCACTGTTTACTTAGCTTACCTTTGAGCAATACCCAGCGTGTTACTGCACTGATATTAAGTCTGCTTCAAATACTTCTTCCTACTGCCATGTCACTACTTGCAGTATCTTAGTTGAACTGTTTGCCAACATGCTTCAAGGAGTAAGATGAAGTTGCTCTACAGGTGAAAAAAGCTGGTGGCAATTCAACCCACAGAAGCTCATTCTTACACACACTGTTCTGTTGTTTTCATTATGCAATGAGTATTTCCAACTTTTCCAAGGAACACACAGAGATAAATCAGTAACAAGGGCACGGGCTGTGGCTGACAGAGATTCTTCAGACAAAAAAAGATTTTTGTTTGGCTCAACATCCACACACACAAGAAGAATCAGTATCTTTTCATGCATCTGTTTCCAAAAGGGAATTTTTAATTTTATTACATAGCTAATTTTCTAGGATCTGGAAATAATCTCAACTCAAAAGCAAAAATTAAATCCCTGACATACTGACAAGTGGATATGCACCAACAAAATTTCACTGAACTGTAGGCCTCTACTGACATGGCGAGGAACTTGAATAAAATAGGTATAACAAACCTCAGTGGCTTTGTACCAAAGAACTTTTAACATGTCCCTACAGAGTGTACTGCACATCATCTTTTGTTTTCATTAAAAACAGAATATGATTCAGCTGAGAGACGCTGTGGCTGCCCCCCCTCCCTAGCAGTGTCCAAGGCCAGGTTGGATGGGGCTTTTGGCAACCTGGTCTGGTGGAGGGTGTCCCTGCCCATGGCAATGGGGCTGGGACTAGATAGTCTTTGAGGTCCCTCCCAACCCAAACCACCCTGTGATTCTATAATACATTTACACATAATG
Source organism: Porphyrio hochstetteri (assembly GCA_020800305.1). Classification (NCBI taxonomy): domain Eukaryota; kingdom Metazoa; phylum Chordata; class Aves; order Gruiformes; family Rallidae; genus Porphyrio; species Porphyrio hochstetteri. Next base: position 140,304,320 of record CM036905.1, read on the forward strand.
AGGGACAGTGCACCAAAATACCAGAGAGACTTAAAGCCGCTGTACAAGTAATAAGAAAACTAAGGAATCCAAATTAAGAAAACAATACAATTTCATCTTCAACATTAACTATTTTAAGGAGTTTATTTTCACTGCTAAAGTGGGCCCTTTAAAAAGAGAATGGGTGATTTAAAGAATTTTCTACACCTCTGAGAAAAATCTACAAAGAAAGCTTTACCTCCAAACACTAAACATAGGGTAAGAATTCACCTGACGAGAGCAAGAAAATACACAAAATACAGAAACATTATATAACAATATAAAATTAAGTTGAACCATTAATTACAACTTGTATCTAAGTAAGATTTTTTTCTACAACTACTGAATAAATGTTTGTCCTTTGGAAAAAAAAAAAAGGATAAAATACAAGGAATGACTAAAGACATTCAAACCACTACCCTCTCTAATCTCAAAAGTCATCTGGAGTTTAACTGATAAATGAAAACACTGTACTACTTCAGGGTAAGATCTGATCTCATATCTTACATAAACAATCTTATGATCATGGAAAAACAGGGATTCAAAGCTGTGTTTAACTACCAACAAAGCTACATATTTTCATTTGAGTATCCTGCAAACACAATGCAATGCAAAACAAAACCCATTTCTTCCTGTACTTAACCTGAATGGTACCAGTCAGAAGTTTCACTGTTCAAGTCCCCTGTGACTAATTAACAGCTGCACAGGTTACAGATCTCATGATTTACTAGCATTTACTCTTCCCTCCCACCACACAATTCAAAGCTTTTTTTGTTTGGAATCCCAATGTCCATTTCTGTTTCTTCAGAAACTAAATACCCATGAATGGACAAAATACTGAAAGGGTCTATCAGTTCACAGTCCAACTTCATTTCTGATCTCTTCTCCAGCTACACTGAGTGAGCCCAGTAACTTGCTTTCAAAAAAAGCCACCAACCCACCAAGCAACAGAAAACAATAAGCAATATGCCTTAGAACTTCGCTCTTAAGGTTAGAAACTATTATTTCAAAGATGGCAAATCCTCACAGATTCGCAGAATTGTAGGGGTTGGAAGGGACCTCCAGAGATCAAGTCCAACACCCCTGCCAAAGCAGGTTCCCTAGGACAGGTTGCACAGGTAGGTGTCCAGACGGGTCTTGAATATCCCCAGAGAAGGAGACTCCACAACCCCCTGGGCAGCCTGTGCCAGGGCTCTGTCACCCTCACTGTGAAAAAGTTCTTCTGGATGTTTGTTAGATTTAAAATCCATTGAATTTTGGTCTGCATTTCAATTTCCTTAAGTAAAATACATTTTGTCAGTGTTTGAGTAGCACTTACCCCCTTTTTCATAGAATCACAGACTGGTTTGGGTTGGAAGGGACCAACAACCCTGCTGTGGGCAAGGACACCCTCCACTAGACCAGGTTGCCCAAAGCCCCATCCAACCTGGCCCTGAACGCTGCCAGGGAGGGGGCAGCCACAGCTTCTCTGGGCAGTTGGTGCCAGGGCCTCACCACTCTCGTAGTGAAAAATTTCTTTATTATTTAGTCTAAATCTACCCTGTTCCAGTTTATAGCCATTACCCCTCATCCTATCACTACATGCCCTTGTAAAAAGTCCCTCCCCAGCTTTCCTGTAGGCCCCCTTCAAGTACTAGAAGGCTGCTATAGGGTCCCTCTGGAGTCTTCTCTTCTCCAGACTTTCCAGCACTTTACTCAATTTTCAACATCCCCTTAATAAACTGGGAGCTTATATCAACTGTTAATAGACCAGATTAAAAAAACCAAAACAAAACACCACCTATACCCTTGTTTCTAAGGCCCAAGACCACACACCCTTTTTTGTGATGGCACTGCATCTTAAACTTCACATGACTGGCTCTTAAAAAAAAAATAATCTTAGACTCTTGTTGCCTTCTAAGAGAGTCCCATCCCACATGCACAACTTGCACTGCATTACAATGAGAAGTGCTATAACAGATACAGCTTACAGGGGGTGGAGAAGCAGGGTTGCAGTGCTTATTGATTGAGGTCCAGCATTAAGTAAATAAAATTTATGAACTTTGAGATTTAGTTTTAATTATATAACCCTGAAACTCTCAAAGAAATTGGCATCCATCATCAGAATTTTGGTTGGTTTGTGAAATGGATTTGTGAACTTAAATCAGGTAAGAGCAAAATGCACTTGAAACAGTCTTAAAAACAAACCAACAAAAACTCACTGTGGAATGTGCTGGAGGTCATAAGGTATTCCTGCTTTCCTTCCAAAACTTCCAGCTTTGAATAATATGTACTCAAGAATGGAAAATTCCTTTTCTGTCAGCATACATTAAAGTTAGTTCTGCTCTTTAAAATGTGTAACTACTACAGCATTCTCCTTCTGCCTCAACTCAGACCCGAATCGGAAAGGAGAATAACTCTCAGAATACCTCAAGAAGGAGAAACAATGTGCCACTAACCTCACTAGACACACTTCTCTTCAAACCAAACCTGCATGAGAGACCTCTTAGCTGCAGAGTCACAGAGGTAAAAGTTACATGCCCTGTGGCACAGCAACACTCAGGATACTTTTCCAGATCCCAGTCTGTTGTACTTACACTGGCTCTGAATGAAACAAGTGGACTGATTCATTTTGAATATAACAACCAAAAAAACCGCAACAACTTCTTCGTTGTACCATACATTTCAATACAAACAAGTGCATCTTTTTGTTCCTTTTAACTCCATATTGCTTCTTTTTAATAAAGTAGTATCAAAGTCACAGTTTGGCAAAAGTCATTGTTAAGTCTTACTCTAAGATCCATTTTGGGAATCACAGAATCACAAGGTTGGAAAAGACCTTTAAGATCATCAAGTCCAACCATTCCAGTCCTATGCTAAACCATATCCCTAAGTACCTCATCTACCCTTGTTTTACACACATCCAGGGATGGTGACTCAACCCCCTCTCTGGGCAGCCTGTTCCAGGCCCTGACAACTCTTTCAGTAAAAATTTTTTTTCTAATATCTAATCTGACCCTGCCCTGGCACAGCTTTGTGCCAGTTCCCCTTGTCCTGTCTCCTGTCACCTGGCTGAAGAGACCATTGCCCAACACTCTACAACCCCCTTTTAGGTAGCTGTAGGCAGTGATAAGGTCTCCCCTCAGTCTCCTCTTCTCCAGGCTAAACATCTCCAGCTCCCTCAGCCGCTCCTCATAGGATTTGCCCTCCAGCCCCTTCACCAGCCTGGTTGCCCTTCTCTGGACTCGCTCCAGGACCTCAATGTCCTTCTTACGGTGAGGAGCCCAGAACTGGACACAATCAATCCGTTTGATGCTTCCCATCATTAACTCATACTTTCTTTCAGCAGTTGATGAATTTGCTGTATCACAGAATCACAGAACATTAGGAGTTGGAAGGGACCTTGAAAGACCATCTAGTCCAACCCCCCTGCCAGAGCAGCATCACCTAGACTAAATCACACAGGATACTTTAGTTAGGCAGAAACTTTCCATTGTGCGCGTCAGCCTCAAACCTTCAATGTTCTTAAACTGAAATGGTTCACCCAGTTCCAAGAAACAGAGGAAGAAATAAAATAAAGAAATAAATGCTTACCTTAAAAAGTAAAACTGGCAACTTACTTTGAAACACCCCCAGTGACTCCTGCTTCCATAAAAGGACTACATCTGACAGCATCCAGCATGCTCCCTAGTTGACTACATGCATATATGCCTTATGTAGCTCAAAGCTTTGAAGCTCAAGCAATCAGATGTGCCAAATGCAAGCCTTGTGAGGAGATACTCCTTGCCACACATTTTCTAGGCCTAGAGCTTTAAGCAGAGATGTGCTAAGGAAAAAGGAAGGAGGTCATATAAGCCAAACTGCAAATGGCTGAAAAAGGCAAAGCATGTGGAGCTAGGGATAGGAATAGCAAAGCAAGAGAAATTGCTGAAGAAAGATTCTGTGTCTTGAATTGAGTCAAGAACCATTCAAGTGAGGAGAACAACAAAAGATAAAGACTTCCAGAAAAGAAAGAACTGAAACTGGAACAAGTTAAAGGACATTCAGAAAAGGTTGGAACCAAGCACTGGAAAGAAGAGACAACTACAACATGTCCCTGGAAACTGAAAAAAATAAAAGCTTGCTTTTTTTTTTTTTAAGAAACAAAATCAATTACAAGACCAAAAATCACACAGCAAATCACTCTGTAGAAAAAAAGAGTTCTGTAATTGACTGTTTTATATACAATCCTAGCCCACACTCCTTACAATCATACATCACAACATGCCAAGCTTCATGGCCAAATAGCATGCTTTCTCCTTCCTCTCATGGATTTACTACAAAAAAGAATTACCATCCAGTGCCTAAATACCTGTTGGTTTTGGGGGTGGAGGGGAGGTGATTTTCAGGCCACTGATTGCAACTGTTATTTAGAAGGCAGAAACCAGTCTCATTTAACAGTGTCAAACACATCCATGAAGGCATTTCCTTGAAATGTTTTCTAAGAGTTTAGATCTAGATGCAGCTTTTCAGTGACTGAGTAGTTAAATTAGCACTGGAACTGCTACAAAAAGGTTAAACAAATCAGAAATCCAAAGGAAAGCTTTTCAGTCCAAAGTTCAAAAACATTTTTAAAGTAATAATCCCTAGCTGTATGTTATTAAAAGGTATACAACTATTTTTTAAAATTCCATATCATAACAAACTGCACAAAAAAAGTCCTCAGAGAGACTCCTCTAGAATTCAAAGAGAAGAAAACCTGGCCTTAACAAACTGCAGCTAGCATCGATCAAATATCCCAGGAAATTCCAAGCCTTTAGACAAAGCGGTACCCACAACAGATGCAAATGTAGTAGTAACGTGTCAAAACTTAATTCAGTGTTAATTTAGTTAACATCTTTTCCTAGCTTTTCATATGTGAAGTATTATTTGATAGAAAAAACTTAAAGGAAGCAAAAATGTTTCATTTTTACTTGGATCTTAGTAACAGGTAGTGTCCATCTTGTCCTCAGAAGAGGGCTGGATGCAGGTTTTTTGAAGCTATAGGATGAACAAAGAGTACAGGTCTGGATTCAGACTGCTCATTAATAAAAACTCAGAAGTCATAAATGCTTATCCCCTATTTTCTAAAATTGCTTCCAAACTCCAAATTAATTTTCACTGCAGGTCAGATGGACAACAGCCTGTAAGTCACAGTGGGGCGTGTGACTGCGTAACCCACTCTTGCCACTCCCTGCTGCTCATCTCCACTCCCTCTAATCAGCTAATTAAATTGCTCATGCAACATTTCCCCAGTCAGCTTTCAGCAAAATAAACTAGGTTGCTAAATATCTACTGTTTGCAGCACTGGATTTAGGATAGAAAGCCTACACCAGCCCAGCGCCTTTAGGTGCAATGGGGGGGTGATTGCAACCACTGACACATTGTATTAGAGCAAACAGTAGCCTCCAAGTAGCGCTGGCGATGGACAGATAAAGCAGCTAAATTTATAAGTGTGCCTGCAGTGAGAAGAAAACACATACATGCTCCCTTCATTCAGCTGAAACTTGTATCCTACATTATTACCTGCGACAATGACCAACCATAAATTGACCATCAAGTCTTCTAGCCACTGACAGCGTATTTCTATTAGGGAGCTGCAAATAATTGGTCAGTCATCAGAAGCTGAAGGGAATTCAAGTGCTCAGCAAGGACAAGCGTTTGGCTAAAAAAATATACTTCCTTATGAAGCTTTATGCTAACAAGCGTTTCAGATCTCAGATTCAAATATCTGGTTGACCTTTTATATATGAAGTCCATATTACTCTTTTTTTTTTTTTTCCTCCCCTCCCACTCAGCTGCCAACAACTTGTCTCACTCCATCTCTTCTTACTCCTCTGAGGCACCGGGAGCATCTGTGCATTTGAGGTACGTGGTGGGGGTTACTTTGTGAAAAGAAATCAAATTGTATGCTTCAATATATATACTTTATGACAAATGCTGGAGATATGCAAGCCCAAAGCATTGTTTTCTGTCATGAAGGAGGCTTTACTCCTAAGAGAATTGCATAACTATAGCCTTTTAAAGACAACTGTATCTATGTACTCCTAGGAAGACTATAAAGTCTTTGCCTTGGGTAGGCAGTTGGCTGAAGGGTTGGGCCCAGTGGGTGATAGCAGATGGGGTTACAACGCACTGGCACCCAGTCAATAGTCAGGTTCCTGAGGACTCCATTTTACGTCCAGTTATTTTTAATATTTTCATAAACCACCTGGACACAGGACTAGGTGTCTTAAGTAAGTTTGCAGATGACACCACATTGGGAGGAGCTGTTGACTCCATTGAGGGTGGAGAAGCCTTAGAGAGACCTGGACAGATCAGAGAGCTGGGCAATCACCAACAGCATGAAGTTTAGTGCTGGATCCTGCACCTGGGAAGGGGCAACCCTGTCCGCTCATACAGACTGGTGGTCAGATGCTGGAGACCAGCCATGCTGAGAGGGATTTGGGGGTCTTGGTCAACAGCAAGTTAACCATGAGCCAGCAGTGTGCCCAGGCAGCCAGGAGGGCCAACTGTATCCTGAGGTGCATCAGGCACGGCATTACCAGCCAGTCCAGGGAGGGGATTGTCCCACTCTACATTGTGCTGGTGCGACCTCACCTCAAGTGCTGTGTGCAATTTTGGGTGCCACAGTACAAGAGGGACATAAAACTACTGAAGGGTGTCCAGAGGAGGGCAACGAGGGTGGTGCAGGGTCTGGAGGGGAAGTCTTATGAGGGGAGGCTGAAGCCCCTTGGTTTGTTCAGCCTGGGTAAAAGGAGGCTGAAGGGAGACCTCATCACAGTCTGTGGCTTCCTGACGAGGGGGATTGAAGGGGCAGGTGCCGATCTCCTCTCTTTGGTGACCAGTGATAGAACCTGAGAGGATGGTAGGAAGCTGCGACAGGGGAGGTTTAGGTTGGATATTTTTACTGAGAGGGTGGTCAAACACTGGGTGCCCAGGGAAGCAGTCACAGCACTGACCCTGACTGAAAGGAGCATCTGGATGATGCCCTCAGCCCCATGCTCTGACTTGACTGGCCCTGTGTGGAGCCGGGAGTTGGGTTAGATGATCCTTATGGGTCCCTTCCAAATCAGGAGATTCTGTAATATTTCATCACATCAGTGTCAGGCCTGTTTCATGAGAAACAGGCTCCTGTGAAGTCAGGAAATAGAATTATACCTATTCAACACCAGAGACTGAGGCAAAGATGCCACAAAACCCCACACAGACAACCTGTGGCAAAGGAGGTAAGGTGTTTACTAGATTTCCAATTCACTAGTATTTCCAGTTCCTTGCATCTCATGGGGTTCTCTGCTGAAGCTTTGCAAACTCACAGTTTTTACTGATTCACATAACCAAACCACCACTAAAGCACCTCTCCACCTTCACATTTCAGTCACTTACACCTTTAACATTAAAAAGATCATAGCAAATGACCTGTTAAGATGATGATTTCCTTAATCAGCCAGAAGAAATTCAGTTGAGCAACAAGTGACATGCCTTAAACCCCTCCCTACCACCAAATTGAGCAATCACAGAAACTCCTCAGGTCTCCAAGGTGTCAGGAAAGGTGCAGCCCTCCTCCCTGCTCCAGATAGCAATCTTCCCCCAGCAGTCATGAAAAACATCAAGTTCCCAAAAGGTGAAGACTGATGAATTAAAATTTATTTTACCAATAAATCAACATAGTTTGACTTTTAGACACGGGGGAGCAAATTGTTGGGTTTTACCTTTTACAAAACAAGGGAAAGGAAAAAGAATAAGTAACACAAAAGTTATTGTGCATTAAGTATACATAGTCTAAAAGGGAGAAAAAGTTTACCTTAGAGCTTGAAAGTTCTGCCCTCCCTTTTGCTTTTAGAATAGAAATAACATTATGGCATGAAAGCTGCACTTAAGAGAATCCAGTATTTATAGAACATCTTCCACCCCCAGAACAAGATATTGCTTTTTAATTCTGAAGAACCCTTTATATTTAGAAATAAAGGCACTTTAACAAAATAATCATGTAAGAAATAGATTACAAATTGTTTATAAATGCAGATTTTGGAAGCAGACATTTCTCTTAAATCTTGACTTAACTATTCTATGGATTAATTACATTTAACAGATACATAAAGCTTCAAGTTTTCCCTGTTATCTTAAAATTACTCCGAACAAAACACTACCTTATATCAACACAGTATATTTGCATCTTTCTTTTATTTGAATGAATGAGTATGAAATGGATGCTTTGCTATTGCATTAAAAAAAAAAGACAATTGCAAATACTTCTAATGAAAATTTAATGTCCTTTCTTCTTCTGGATCAACAATAGGTATTTGGAGGGGAAACAAAGCAATTTACCATACTGTAATGAAATCATTATCCAAACACTCATCAGAACTTGGAGAAGTCGTTGTATCAGATATGAGCCAGCTAAACACCCACAAACTCACTTTTGCATCTAATTTGTTTAAGAAAAATAACACAGTGATGACTAACTGATACTGTGTAGGAAGCGTTTCACTTCCTTCACTATGAAATCATGTTTCTGTTATACTATCATAAAATATTATAGTATTTTACTGAAAAATGCTTAGCTTCCAAATAAAGTATAGTTACCTCCCAACAGTAACTTCTTACAGCATTAACTGAACTACATCAGAGGTTTGCTTCCTAAAGAGCACGGAATAGTTTATACGTATTTGGGAAAATGGGAGTTACTGCTTTGTTTCATACTTCATGTTGGAAGCTTCCAAAGCAAGTGCATAACAAAGTATGTTTTATCTCTAGAGACAGAAAAAATCCAAAATAATCTGGTTTTATAGTTTTGTGAAGGGATTTTGAAAACAATTGTCTACTTTACTGGAAAGAAAAGTACTGAAACTGCGATTTAAAAGTCAGCATTTGGCACCTGTACTTCACTTTTGAACAAATTTTGAACAAATTCTCATGCTCCTCACTGAGGGATGTCTCCACTTCAGCTATTCGGACTTGACCTCAAGTCTGTTACAGAAAGAACACAGAAGAAATGAAGATAAAGAACTTCTTACTCTAAAATTAAGGTGCATGGTCATTTTACAAGGCTCTGGATTTTGTTTCAAGTAAGTTTTATTAACACTTGGATCTCTTTAGATTTAGAAGTAGGATTTAAAATGCAGTTAACACATTTCATTAAAAAAAGCTCTAAATTAGTTTCATCAGGTTATGCCACAGTTTCAACAAAAGTGAATTGAATTCAACTTCACACATCAGCAAGAGCATTCTTACAATCTCTGCCGAACTGCAGAGAGATAACTGCCTCTCTGCTGTTACCGGAACACTAAACACCCTGCTGCAGGTGACAACCACACAAAGGACTAGACTACTGTGAGTACAGAAACGGTCTAGATCTCAGAAACACGACCAACAGAACAGATAAGAGCCTGGAGCAAAGAAAGTATCAGATAAAGTCATTCTCCACATAACGAGAGGACCCTTGATCACAATCCATCTGCCTTCTAAAGTGCCATTCACGTAGAAAAATTACTGTGAGGTCAGGTGAAATTTCATTCTTACTATCTATCTAAAGGGGCACAGCCTCTCAAGCACTGCAGTAGTGTTCCTCATGTTCTCTATTTCCAGCTTTCAGTCACTGAGACTATTTTTTACCCCTGGAACAACAGGCCACTTTACATCCTTCAAAAACCTTTCTACCAAGTACAATTCTTTAGAAATTCTGTATCTCAGAAACATGACAATGTATTTCCTAACCCATATATCATAAGTTGATGGATGCAGGTAAATAAGTAGAATCTAAATATTTCAAAGCAGATAAGAATTTAGAAAAAGGGAGAGATATTTAAACGGGGAGAAAGCAGAGCTGGAGGGAGAGGGGAAGAAGGAAGGCTTCCTTTCTGTAAGGGCTGAGGCAGGAGAAGCGTAGGGATGCATGAGGTAAAACTTCCCCTCAGTGACAATGCTACTGTGCCTTAGTCGAAACAGTCTAAAGCTTTCAGTTGATTTTGCTGTTTCATTGGGGTTGAGAAGAACTCTGAAATAGCCACCTCTTTTCTATCATCAAAACCTCTGCTCCATCTGTTTCTACTTTAAGAGCCAATCCAAGACTTGCATACCTGACAAAAGCTATTTAGTTTCTCAGAGCAACAATTTGCTGCATTTAGCAGTCAGCTCTTTCTGCCTTAAGGATTTCACCACTCTACAATGACCCTCAGCTACATGCAGAGCCACTGAGAATATGCCCCCATAACTTGCTGTGTTGCAGAAGCCATTCTCTTATCTTGGTGACCTGACCAGCACTTAGCAAGAATGCTCTGAATGACTTAAGAGACTGAATGCCGATACTGTATTAACTTACAGGGAATGGAAGTTCTCTCCTAAGAGAGACTAAGCACAGTCTTCCTTGGTAGGTTATGACTCTCCCCTGGTAAGTTGGATAAGCAAACTGAAAAGCTAAGTTTTTGTGATGTTCAGAAACAACAAAGCACAATCAGAAGAATAAAGAACTTTCCAAGAGTTTGGGGTATAGCCACACACGTTGTGAATACACGGACAACAATCCTGCTTGAGTATATTTCACCTTAGTACAGCTGCCTATGTAGGCATCCAGGGATCCATCCAGGAAGCACAGGTTTCCTCAGCTTCTCACACAGCTGACAGCAATTCAGAGCACATAAGTCTGGTTAATGCAAACAATACAAATCACTTTCCAAAGATATCTACTGCTATTAAACATATAGCCAAGTCCAAGCAAGTCTGCTGCTTGGTAAAACTTAAGGGATACAAACTGCTCTCCAAGTATATTAAGGTGAATTTAAACCCTGGTTACAGTTCAAAACTCTGTAGCCATCTATCACCGGATGAACTAATTTAAACAAAAAGTGACTCATTCTGTAAACCTTAAATTCCATCTTGCTCTGATTTGACCATACCTGTGAAGTTGCAGGAAGTACAAAAATTAGGACTACTAAACCCACCACCAGAGTGGCCATGCTGTTCCTGGGGGAGGGGAGGGTGGGAGAGAACAGTACAGCATACCTGCTGCGTAACCTTTAAGAAACCAAAAATACCACACTATGTAGAATGAGAAAGTTTCTGTGGTTTTTTATTCTTATTTTAATGAGAAATTTAAAAAAACAACCACAAAACCACACACAACCAAAACCCAAGAAAGACTTTCAGAAGTTTTAGAGAGGTGATCATATCTTTATACATACATTTAAAAAAAAAAAACCCTCAATTGACTTTATATCAAAGAAGCTCCAAACACAACAAAAAGCAAGTTTGTGTAGATTAAACAGATGAAGTCTCAACATAACAGTGACAATTTTTACTTCACCCCTCTAGAAAGCTCTTCATGCACTGTATCACTTACATATACAGGACATTAAAAAAAAAAGTCTGCTTAATGGCTGGAACCTCTCTCAAACTTCTGTAATAAAGTGACCCACAAAACTACATCCATATACACACACATATATATCGGGTGTTCTCCATGTAGGTTACAAATGCATGATATGACTACACAAAAAAAGCTGATGTATCTGCCATATTGGCTTGGTTACCACTAAGCAGTTGTTTAATCTACACATAACCAGGTTTTATTTCCCATTTACCTTGTTCTTTCCACACTCCCATACTTGATTAAGCAGGAGAATACGTAATGAATCAAGTTCTACAGGAAAAAATATACACAGCATATTGTGTAAATATGCTGCATAGGAATAAATACCACATAAGCCCACCTTGTTTTTTCCTCTTAAACCCAAAAACACAGGCATAGTGGGTAGGTACATAGTAAGTGACATTACTGGCAATCCTCTGACAACAGCAAGCAATAACTAGGTCTCTTGCTGGTCTTTTATTTTTATGCTAATGTCTATGGTAGCATCCAAAATTCATACAGAAAAGTAGCAACAGACACTTATGACAAAAGAAGTTTATATTGTCCTTTCAACAGACTAAATTAATAAACATACAAATAAGTAATCATGCTATCTAACTCCTACAGCAGTAACTATTCCCACAAAACACACCAATTCCTTTGCCAGACTACACAGACATGAATGCTTGTGGTTTGGTTTTAACTAAAATATCATGATAGATATTTGATAGTTTCTGCCTAAGTAGCTAGAAGGTGGAAATGCAGAGGAGCGAAAAACAAGCAATTTGGAAGCAACTCTTATTGCCAAAAGTAAAAAATTTTGCTTGTTGTAAGGAAGTTTCTTAGCTCGGGTTTTAAACTCAGCGTTCTGAGGATTTCTGTCCTGAAATGTACAAGAGAAAACTGCAGTTCAGGACCACAAGTGCACAACACTTTCTTAAATGGCACTCTCACACTGTTGACTTCAAGCACCTAACTTGACTGACTTGAAAACTTCACCAGTTACAAGACTTTTAACCCATCCTCTCATTTCAACTCCCTCAGGTTTCTACACCACCCATAACAATATCCACAATAGCCTTAAAATGCAATTTCCAATACAGGTGGCATTTCAACTGTTAAGGCTCTTTCCAAAACAACCCTCTCTTATGCTTCAAGCCCAGACCACTCGCAGCACACATGAGTGTGGTGGGCTCCATTCTGCCAATAAATAAGCATGCATATTAGAGAGCTCATTCAACAGCCATGAAAACACTAAAGTTAAGAGCATTCCCTTCATCAATCAGCTTACTAGATTAAAAGCAATCATATCTTCTTGCACCAAAGCAAACCAACCCCTCTCTTCCAGTAATCAAGACTGGAGCCAGCAACCAAACAAAAACACCACTCAAAACAGTTTCTATAGCACTGAAAAAAACCACACCAATTTCTAACATATTTGACAAGAAAAAAAAAGATAAATGGCTACACAAAGATATTTTAATCCTAAAACATTCATGCTAATATATAAGCATTTCCTCAAATTTCTCAACTATCAAGTTTAACATGAAAGGTCCAACTCAGACCGATCTTTGCCAAACAATAAATGCCTCTTGCAAGTTAAAAAGTTGAATAAAAGTTTCAAAAGAAATATAGAAGTGATATGACACATTCCTTTAAAATTGCCAGGTAAGATACATGTTCAAATCATGGTCCATACAAGTCAGTGATTCTACACGTTGTTGATGCGTGTGGATAGAGTAAAACAGAACAAATATTCCTTCCTGCATTATCTTTCTACAACTGAAGGAAGTAAATTAAATTTGTCAGGATAACGAGCCTTAGATTAGAACTTTCTTTTTCAGCCACACTACAATGGCTCCTAACAACTTACAAAGCACCTGTTTATACAAATGACTCCGTTTACAGTGAAATGGCCAGTAATTTGCCAGGATGCTGGTGTTCTGAACATCAAGATCCACACCCAAATTTAAAAAATTTTAATGTCTGAGTGGTGCAGCTGACCTCAAACACCCGATGTGAGGGAGGCAACTGGTATTTACTTTTGAAAATGGGTTTGATTCACTCATATACAACCCCTTTAAAGGTATGTTGTTTTTTTCCTCTCTAAATATCATTGCAGTACAGCAATACAAGTGATTGCTTTTAGTAATATGTTTAAGGCCAAAGGTTAAAGAATTACTTAAATGAATGCAGTAATCACCTCACTTGCTACTGAAATAATACATTGATACAAGTCACATGGAGAAGTCCTGCAGCCAATTAATAGAGAAGCATTCCTTTACACAATTCAAATAAGCATTAGGTTCCTTTACAATTCACACCTAACCACAGACAGAAGCATATTAGGAAAGCAAAACTGAATAAACAAAGGCTCAACTGTCCCATACAGCTTCTTCTTGAAAGACACCACCTCCAGCTGGGGCATGAATTCAGCACTGATTCAGGAGACAAGAACCCTATCTACTAAATCAACAACAAAACTACTTGCAACAGTCCAGGTTTCACTTGGAAATCCTGCTGAAATACCAGTCAAGCCCAGCCTTGATTACCCTGCAATGAGATCATAGCTTGAGGAGGTATGGCTGTAGGCCCTTGTAAAGCTGACACTAGAGAGGAATTTACTTAAATGATACATCAATCTTTCTTGAAACATGTTACATTAATAAAATATGAAAACACTGTAAGGATAAAGTTGACTGAAGAACAATTTCAGAGTTCCCAAGGATGTTGTTACTACAGGAAGTCAAACAACTTTCTATCCATCACCCACACTCAATGCTGTGACTGACTACAAGTTGTGCATCTCAGATAAGATCCACTTTAAAGTAAATCTTATCAAGATAATGCAACTACGGGAGATTTTCACAAGATTTAGGCTTGAGTATCTTGACTTCATTATTTCCAGTAAGGTCTTCCACTTGAGCATTTACTTTGTTTCTTTTTTAAAGAGGAAAAAATAAAGCAAGGCATGTGAGATTTCTAATTAAAGTCCTCAAAGCTGTCACTCCACCTTCCCTTGAAATATATGTTGCTATAAAAATCAAATCCTTCATTTCAAGATGTCAAATTAGGGAAGAACAAGCTGCCTTTAGGCATTTTTTTTTAATGTTATCATACACACATGCAGAGATCAGAAAAAAAATGTACAGCATTTTCTTTAAAGGGACATTATAAAAATAACAGTAAGCAACACAGCGACAACGCTAGAAGACTTTTTTTTCTTCAATATTATCAACTCCACTTGCACATGGGTAGGGACAGTTATGTTTAAAGATCGAGCAAGCAGTATAACGCACCGGTTCCCTCTGTACCTACTGCAATAAAAGGGCAAGGGGGCGGGGGGAGAGGGATAACCAGAAAGACTTGCGCCTGACAGGTGAGCTTGACATCCTACCTACCTGCCTGCCTCAGGACGACTTCCCCGAGCCTTGCCGCAGTGACAGAGAGCCAGGGCACCGCGAAGCAGGGCGGCAGCCCGCTCACCCCGCGGCGGCAGGGCCGCTGCCGGGCGGCTGCGCGCTCGCTGAGCCACCGTCCCGCTGCTGAGGCCGGGCACTTCTGCGCGCCTTCCCCTCCCCAACTACCGGTAGCTTGGTGGGTCAAAGGACGCTCTTGTTCTAAGCGACTAGGTTTCCGGCTAATAAGTTCCCAAACACAGTTTTTGCAGCTCTTCTTGCCCTAGACCCTCCTTGGGATACCTGTAATTAAAAAAAAAGGAAGGAAAATCTCCCTTTCCTGGCGGGAAGGGAAATAGCCGCACACCTTCAGAAACTCGCATCCAAGAGCTGAGCTACCCAGAAAGAGCTGCAAAATAAACAGCGCGCTAATTTTTCACTAATTTTTCAATTACAGCACTTTCCGGCGCTGCTTTGCCGGCCGTGACGGTAGCTGTGCCATGCAAGCTCGGGGAAGCAGGAAACATTTACACCGCAGGCTCCCCGGCATTTACATAAAGGTGCAACTTTCTTCAAAGGCTGGTCTCGCTTCGGAGACGGCGGTAAGAAAGGAGACAGGCAGAACTTTAGAAATCCCCCTTAAGTAGCTGCTATCTGAGCCTCCATTCACACCTTGTCACATTCCTCTCCCCAAGCAGCGGCAGCTGGCGTCATCCCTCCTCCTCCTCCCTCCCTCCCCCAGAGCCGCCCGGGACTAGAGCGCGGCAGAGCTCCACAGCCCGCTCACACCGCCGCGCAGCCGGAATCCACAAAAACAGGAGGTTTCCCCACAGGTATCCTGAAGGATTCGGGTTCCTCCGCTCCCCTACCGACCAGGCTACCCGAGAAGGGGCGGCGCACGCCATAGGGAGCGGGGGAGTGCAGGTGAAGCGGCACCCACTCTTCCCTGGCAGCCCGGGGACCCACTTAACTCCGGTTTAGGGCTCTCTCCAGCCGAGAAGGGACAAACTTCCCATGTCCCCCTACAAGGAAGCACTGCTTTAATTACCCGGTATTAAATTATTCTTCCCAGTAGCTTTCCAGCACTACAGCAGTACAGAAAACAACAAACTCGACAGCAAGATGGGTGGGCCAAGTCAGGAGGAAGATGCTGTGGTCCTGGGGAGGCAGAGGACATGACCTCCAGTCCCTGTTTCAAACCGAGTTCTATACACTTGCATTCCACAGCAGCAAATTAAAATACACTCTAAACTTTAGACCCAAAGACCCAGGTCATCTCTTCTTCCTAGATGCGTACCAACAGACCCAAGTTTCTCTCCCACACAGCAGCATGATTTCAGAGGGTATCAGGCTGCAGTTCCACTTAATTATTCCTTTGCAACAGTCCCAGTTTACAAGGTTCCCATCCTGGGACACTTCACATACCACAGACGCATCCTCATGCCACAAATACTTAAGCCTGTTGCTTAATAGCAAGGTAACATTATGAATAAATATCGCTGATCAGTCATTAGATGTAGCCCTTATTAGCCACTACCAAAGAGGTGGCATTATTTGATCTGGCACTCGATAACTCCTGCATACATAGTCTTTCCTCAAAGGCTCCCAGGTTTGATATTTTGTAATTCAGGGCACTGGCAAGAGGCCAACAGACATGCAGTCATTTTTCAGCGTACACATCCTCTGACAGTGACTGTTGTTTCTTGAAAAACAGCAGCCTGGAAGAGTTCTAGAAAAAAAGATTGTTTCAACATTCCTAACTTGGAAAGTACATCATGCAGTTGTTTCAAAGGTGGGAGATGGGAAACCAACTGGACAATTCACAATAAAATCCGTTGAAAAATAAGCTCAGAAGAATTTCTGCTGTGTGTAAAACAGGGCTTGGTTGACCTCTGACACTCTCTGTGCACTTCTAAAATGGGAACAGGCAGAATCCACAGGACCTGTAGACAAAGCTTATAGATCTTTCCTACAGATCTTGGACAAAGTCTGCTTTACTAATGTGGGTTTTTTTCGCCAACTACGTATGGATCTATTATAACATATTTTCACAGTGTAACAAGAAAACTGTCTTAACAGCAAAACCAACAGTTATTTGGAATGGGGGTTAATTCAAAACACGCTCAAGTGAAAAACATTTTCCAGAAAAAGTCATGTATGTATTTATGTTCGATATACTGAGATTAAATCTGTGATATATACAAGGTCATTTAAAAAATCCCCAAACAACCACCAAACCCCAAAAAGAAAAGCAATGAGAAAAAAAAAGAAATCCACAGAAAGTGCATATATACCCAGGACCCTCCCTGCCCGCCCCCCCCCCCCCCCCCCCCCCCCCGTCTTTGGAGTACGAATTTGGTCACTGTCCACAAGACCTTTTGTTTAAAGGAGGAGAGATAAAAGGTCATTCTAATTATTCTGAATTTGCAAGTGCAACAGCTGCGGGGAAAAACTCGCCGGGAGTTTCAGTCTCCATTCCCTGCTGCGCCAGGAGCCCGGAGGGAGGGAAGGGCCTTGCGCCGGGTCTCGGGCTGCGCTGGCAGCACCGGGGTCCCCAGTCGCTTCCCAGCGCCCGCGACGACCGCGAGAGGTTTGCAACGGGGAACAGGAGGGACCAGAAGCCGGCGGTCGGAGCCGCCAGGCTGCCGGCGCCCAACAACCTGTTGCCCGAACGCGCCCCGTGCCGGCGGCGGCTGCCCCAGCACCCGCAGGCGCCCCAGCAGCCGCAGGCACCCGCTCCCCGGGCGCTAACGGCCCCGCGGGGCCTTCGGAGCACCGCCATCAGGGAGCCGGGCCGGCGGCACCTGCGCCGGGGCCGGCGGCGCCACCGCCGCAGCCTCCCAGCCCCACGGTGCGCCCCGGGCTGGGGGCAGGCGGCGGGGCCAGGCCGGGCCCGCTGCCACGGCCGGACTGTCACCGCCGCGGGCACGCCAAAATGGAGCCCGGCGGACCCGCCACCCCCGCCTTCCCCCGGCGACTCTCACCTTGGTGATGATGAGGGGCTCCCCGTGCTCTCGTCCGCCCTTCAGAGTGAAGCCCCAGGGCGCCCCGCCGGTCAGCAGCACCTCCACCAGCTTGTAGCCCTCCGTTGCCCGCTGCTCCACCATCACCACCACCGGTCCCGGTTCCATCAGCATGGCACCGAGCCGCGGGTCGCCGCCGGCCAGCCGCTCCCGCCCGTTCCGCAGCCCCACGTCCTCCATGGAACCCCCGCGCCGCCAGCGGCGCCCGTCGGGGCCGGGGCTCGCCTGCCTCTGCCGGCCGCTCCCCGGTGCGCGCCAGCCGGCAGCAGCCCGCGGAGCCACCTACCCGCCCCGCAGCGCCGTCCCGCCCGGCCCCATCGGCAGCGAGAGAGGGCTGCTCCCGCCTGCCCCCTCCTCCTCCTCCGCAGCCCGCGGTATTGTCTCACGCCGAGGCCAGAACCCGGCGGCGGGGAGGCGGCTCCAACTTGTGGCAACTTGGCGGCGGGGCAAACGCCGCCGAGCAACGCGGGACGCCGGGATAAGCGCGGCGGGGCGAGGCGCCTCCGCCTCCCTCCTTCTCACCCCGAGGGCGATACCCTCTTTCCACCGCGGGCTTCCCCAGTGGGGGTAGCCGCTCGCCCCTCCTCAAAAGCGGGCAGCCCCGCCAGGCGAGGGGGAGGAGAGCAGCCCCGGGCCGGCCGCCAGACAAAGGCGGCAGCAAGAGGGTCCGTAAGCTCCGAAACACGCCGGGGCCGGAACGCTCCCCGCCCTGCCACACGCAGGGGCTGCCGCACCTCTCCTTCGCCCCTGAACAAAAGCGGCGAGCAGGTGGAGGGCGGACCGCTCCGCTCCAGTCCCACGGCAGCGGGGGTGAGAGAATCAGCCGGCGGCTGCGGCCTGCCCCCAGCCAGGGACGCCCCGCCCTCACGGTGCCAGGCAGCGGGGGGCCGCGCCGGCCGGGGAGTGGGGGAAGTGAGGAGGGGCGCTTCTTCCCGCCTCGCCGCGAAGCACTGCTTGCGGAGGGCGGCTGGGAGGGGGAGGGCTACACAGCGGGGACGACGGGGCGGGAGGAAGCCGGCCAACATGGAGGGCAGGTCAGGGGGCAGCTGCGGCGAGAGCCGTGGGCGGTGCTTGCTCCGGGCCGCTCCCACCACCCCGTACCGTCTGCACCACCTGTGGGGCGGGAGGAGCCCCAGCGTGGGCCGGGGCGGGCCCGCCCGCCTCACTCTCCCTCAGAGACCCTCTAGCGGCAGCCAGGGGCGAGGCTGGGCCAAGGCGAGGCCCCGGCTCAGGGAGGGCTGCTCCTGTCCGGCCCCAGCCCGTCGCTGCGTGCCCCGGCCCGGAGGCCTTAAGGGGTCGGGATCGCAGCTGGCTCAGGCCGGGCTTGGTGACGGGATAGAGCGGTAGTAAACAGGCAGGTGAAGTGCACAGCAGAAAAACCCAGATGGAAAGCGATTTGGCTGCCCAGTCAGCCCCAGACATAAGTTCAGCAGCAAAAAGCCAATCAAAAAAGTCAGACGGAGGAGTGTGAGGCAGCAGTAGAAGGCCTGCTCTTAAAGGCAAATCTTATTTCATAGATGGGAAGTAAAGGCAGGGTTTGGGGTTGGCTGGTATCTTCACTGAGTTAGTGGCAGAGCAGGGAGTGAAAGGCTTGTTTCTTGCTGGATGTCGTTCCCCGCTTAATTGCGCTGCTGTATAGGAAGTTTCAGTGGCTTAACTCAGGACCAGACCTGGCACACGTACACTTTTCTCTGTAAAGCATGTGAAGTGCCTCTTGAGCTAAGAAATGGATACATCTGGCTCATAGTTTCTGAAAAACTAGTGATTCTTAAGGTGCTTCTGCATTAGACAGTCTTGGGGGAATGCCTGATACGTGCAATGTCATTTCAAGGTTTTATTTATATGACAGTTCACATATTTTCCTTCTGGAGGTGGCTTACGTAGTCTGACCCTCTGAATCCTGATTCAGCCAATGTATTCCTTGGAAGATTCTCCTGCTTTCCTCTAAATGCAGCAGTTTCCTTAGATAATATCTTCAGTGTTACCTGCAGTATGTTTCTCTGATACCCAAAGCAAACTTTGGTTTTGTGATTGAGAGCATCTGAGGTCATCAATTCCAGCAGCAGATTGGAGGGCATATACAGACTGGAGAAAAATATTTGATGAGGATGAACATTGTTCCCTTGTGATAAAGGGCCTGATGGAACCCTGGTGGGGAAACCCAAATGGCACCAATTTACATACTTTTGTAAGGATTCTGCTAAATCCAAACCTTGTACCAAAATTATGTATTGCCTCAAATTTTGCAAGGCCTCAAATGACTTACAGATCCTCACTCAGATTTCTTCTTTTCTACCATATAGACAAGTGTTATTTATAAGGCAATAAAAAATCCAAACCAACAAAACAAAAAAACCCCATCCCCAGGTAAAGGGAAATTACTTTTCTCCATGTCCTGTCTCCATTTGTCCATAAATCTTAAGACAAATTCTTTAGTTATGTTTGAACAGCGCATAGCAGGTTGTATATTCAGCAGTATATACTCAATAACCTGTAGCTGGAAGTTTTAAAGACCTGTGGCATACAAGTTTGTTGTTAGTAAGCATAATAACAATTTGAATTTTTTCTCCTTTAATGTTATCAACAGAGAACCAAGAGACCACTATGTAATGTTCCTCATACATGTAAGGTTTGCCAGACCAAAGCAAGACAGGAACTCTATTCTGTCATATTGGTCAAATTGCTCTTCACAACTTTTACATCCTCCCTCACTGTGGGATTTGAATCTTGTTCAGAACCCAGCTGGAGGCTTGTACTCATGTTGTTCTTAAAATACTGTGATCAAATTATTACTTGATTTTCTGCAGCCTTCATAAGATTTCAGATAGTCATAAAGAACAAAGGATTTAGTAAATGTATTCTAAATGCTACTTTTCTTTTGTATGAGAAAAAAACATTGATAACTGCATTTGTCTACCAAATCCCTCAATGACAAAGCCCCCAGTTTTCTCCTGTAAGTCTTGTATCACTTGTCAAATGTCTGAGTGTACCAAAGTTAGTGATACAAGGTAGAAAGGCAAGATAAGGTACATCAGAGTGCCATAAATGGATCAAAGGCAGTAACAGACTTTTTCACATGAAGGACAGAGAACAATGCAGCTATCTGAGAGATATTCCCTTCTGTAAAAACACATGCTGTTAATATTCTCAAAGATACTTTGCAGTGATACACAAAAGTTACCCAAAGGCCTCCTCCTGCTGTGCAAAAGGAGCTGTCAGGCTGGTTCCCACAAGCCCAGTTTGCGAGTCCCTGCCCTGTAACAACAAAAGCTTTCTGCAAGTTACCCAGGTCCCTTCCACAGGACTTGCTCTGTTGTCCTCCCTTGGTACCCTTGAAGCTCAATTAATGATTTCAAGTGAAATTTTGTCTAGAGAATTTTTTGGGCCTTCATTCTTTCTGTTGCACAGATTGCATACCTGTTCCCTACGTAACCATGGATATTATCAAAGCTCTGAATAACTTCCTCTGCGGCAGGATTTAGTTTAAGGAGTATGAGGGCACAGTGAGCCATTCAGGCACAGCCTGCCTCGCCTTTGTGGCTATGCACCACTTACCTTTTCTTTAAGACAACCTGCACTGAATTAGGCGGGTTACCTACAGGGTGACTCTAGAGTAGGGCGTTCTACTCTCAGTCCTGAGTGCCTGGACCTTGTGCCAGCAGGGCACTCTTTTTTTATTCCCCAGCAGCTGAGAAGTTTGGAAGTAGTGGCTTGTGACTCATAGCCACAGAATAAAGAACTGAGGTGAGTTATGCCTTTACAACCTCCCCCTGTTTGTTGCCACTCCTCCCCTGGAGCTAACCACACATCTCAGCTTGGTGAAGAGACAAAGCGCCTCTGCCTCAGCCATTTGGAATAAAAAAGCTGATGCCCTGGGGCGTGCATATTTCATTGACAATTTCAGTTACGATGCTGGGCTGTGAGATGGAGCAGCTGATCCATGGCACATGTTCTGCTCTGTCAGCTCGGGTAGAGGAGTTGCCAACCTCTGGCAAAGAGGCAGAGCAGACTTGTGCACATCCTCAATGGCATTTGCTAGAATGACTTGGCTATTTGGTAATCGTACCAACACAGCTTCTTCTATGTTTTCAGCTGCTATAGTTGCCAAAGAAATACCATTTTAGTCACTGGTGGTAGAAGAAATGTTCATAGATAGAACATGTATGTGTAGTATAATCTCTCCAGTAAAGATGAAAAGATTCAAAAATCCCTTTTCTGAAGGCTGGAGTTTAGTAAGAATACTGTGAATCCAGTGAGAATACTGCCAGGACTCAAGGGAAAAACGGAGTACAAGATGCTTGTTATGGACTTGTGTATCTTCTTCCCCAAGAGCTGTCTGTAGTCCTCAGTTCCATAGGGGAATGCATGCACATGTTGCATGTGGAGCCAAAGTTAATCCTATGTAGTGATTACGGTGCATTTAACAACAAATACAGTAAAACAGAGTGGTAGAATGATTTGGGTTGGAAGGGACCTCTAAAGATCATGTAGTTCAAATCAAAGTGTCAGGGGCGTCTTTCATTTGATCAGGTTGCTCAAAGTGCCATCTACCCTGACCTTGAAAACTTCCAATGGGAAGGTTCTCTCCCTCTACTCTGCTCTTATAAGACCTCACCTGGAGTACTGTGGCCAGCTCTGGGGTGCGTAACATAAGAAGGACATGGATCTGCTGGACCAAGTCCAGAGAAGGGCCACAAAGGTGATCAGAAGGCTGGAGCACCTCTCCTGTGAAGACAGGCTGAGAGAGTTGGGCTGATTCAGCCTGGAGAAGAGAAGGCTCCAGTGAGACCTTATAGAAGCCTTTCAATACATAATGGGAGCTTATAAGAAAGATGAAAAGAAGATTTTTTTTTACTAGGGCCTGTAGTGACTGACAAGGAGCAACATTTTTAAATTCAAAGGTGGTTGGTTTACATTGGGCCTAAGGAATAAATTCATTACTGTGAGGGCGGTGAGGCCCTGGCACAGGCTGCCCAGAGAAGCTGTGGCTGCCCCCTCCCTGGCAGTGTCCAAGGCCAGGTTGGATGGGGCTTTGGGCAACCTGGTCTGGTGGAGGGCATTTCTACCCTTGGCAGGGGCATTGGAACTGGATGGTCTTTGAGGTGCCTTCCAACACAAACCTATGATTCTATGATCTATGTCTTCTCCATGTCAGTCATCACCAGCTTTCCTGTATTATTGGAGGGGGAACGTATATTTTCTGTAATCTTCCTTTTGTGGCTGACAAACGTGTAGAAGCCCTTACTGTTTTTCACATCCCTCACCAAATTCAGCTCCAACTGTGGCTTAGCTTTCCTAATCCTTACACATCCAGACAACATCCTTATGTTCTTCCCAGGATACATGTCCTTACTGTTTTTCACATCCCTCACCAAATTCAGCTCCAACTGTGGCTTAGCTTTCCTAATCCTTACACATCCAGACAACATCCTTATGTTCTTCCCAGGATACATGTCCCTGGTTCCACTGCCTGTGCATTTCCTTCCTATACTTCAGTCTGGCCAGAAAATCCTTATTGAGCCATGATAGTGTCTTGCCTTCCTTGCTTGGTTTCTTACATGTGGAAATAAAGAGCTGTAAGAAAAATGTCCTTAAAACAGCTGCCAGCTCTCTTCATCTTTATTGTCTCTGAGGGTAGTTTCCCAGGGGGTCCCATCCACTAATTTCTTAAAACAATGGAAAGTTACTCTCCTAAAATTCGGCATCCTGACTCTACTCTTTACCTGCTCCACATGCCTCAGGATTGTGAATCTCACCAGGACATCATTGTTGCAGCCCAGTTTGCCACCAGTCTTGACATCTCTAATTAGTTCATCCCTGTTGGTAAGCAACAGTTCTAGTAACACTTATCTTCTGATTGCACTATTAACAAATTATCCTTGGCACACTCCAGGAGTCTCCTGGAATCATAGCATCATAGAACTGTAGAATGTCCTGAGTTGGAAGGGACCAGTAAGGATCATCAAGCCCAACTCCTGGCTCCACACAGGGCCAGCCAAGTCAGAACATGGGACTAAGGGCATCATCCATATGCATCTTGAACTCAGTCAAGCTCAGTGCTGTGACCACTTCCCTGGGGAACCTGTTCCAGTGCCCAACCAACCTCTCAGTAATGAACTTCTTCCTGATGCCCATTCTAAACCTTTCCTGTCGCAGGTTCATGCCATTCCCTTGGATTCTATCACTGGTCATAGTCACTAAAGAGAGGAGATCAATGACTGCCCCTTAACTCCCCCTCGTGAGGAAGTTTACAGCTTCCCATGCTGCTTTTCCAGCAGATGTCAAGGTGACTGAATTTCTCTGGGAGGATCAGAGCCTGAGAGCATGATGCTCCCTGTACTTAAAGTAACACAACTCCACCAACAGGCTCCCCTTCATCAGGCAACCTGTAGTAAACACCAGAGGTTTCTTTTTCTTTTTTTTACATAGAGGGCAACTCCCCCCATCAATTCCTTGCCTGTCCCTTTTGAACAGTTTGTAGCCATTGATTGCAGCCCTTCAGCCATGCAATTCATCCCACCACATTTCAGTGGTAGTGCTTAGATCATAGCTTTCTAGCTGCACAGTGGCTTCCAGCTCTTTCGTGTTTGAAGCTCTAGTGTCTTTGAAAATAACCATCACAAAGACTAAGACAACTGAAGCAATGATAAGTTCCTGTAGCAGAAGTGGATTAATTTTTTGATCAGGTAATTCAAGGTTTGGCAAGCTGCTGACAGTTTATCGTGGAGTCTGAAAGTCCTGAGAACCTGGAGAAACAGGTTGGGGAGTAGCCCAACAGACAGACATCCTGGCATAGCTAAGAACCAGGAGGGTTTATTTTGGCAACCTGCCATGTTTCTTCTGATGGATTCAGCATAATCATGCTCTTCTGCAAAACACTTTGATTCCAACAAATTATCCATTTTGCCAGAAAGAAAAATACCATGTTGAAAAACTCCAGCAGGATGCCTCTTGTTTGATTTAGGTACTTAAAAAACCTTTCCCAAGTGTGTCAGGCACTTAAAAAGCCTTTCCCAAGTGTGTCTGGTTTCTCCTGTATTGCAGAGAAGGCTTCATCAGTACATAATTAGTGCTGGAGAAACGCTTAGAAATTCTCAACATTTCAGATAAATACTCAAATACATGTGGACTTCTTCAGTTCTTCAAGATAAAAAAATAAAAGCTGCTGTTTTCTTTTATAAAGGCAAAACGTGTGGCAGAATAGCATTTCATATGATACCCTTGTATTTCTATCTCCTTGAAGTCTTTGACTCAAACTTTGTTCAGCCCTTACATATTCTTGTAACATCGCAGCTGCTTTGTGAGCAAGTTTCTGAGGGTGAGAGCACTCACTGCAGAACAAACTGTGGCTGACAAGTGACCAAGAGAAAAGAGCCCATAATTTGCTGACAACAATATTCTTGTCTCAGATCTTAAGACCTATTAGACAGGAGAAGAGGATATGAGTCAGACACAGACTCCTGTAATCGTTTTCATGATTTTGCATGATAACAAGATTGAAAGTCAATGAAAAGCACAATAGCAACACCTCGTGTGGTTGCAGAAGCAGAAGACAACATCCAACCTGACAAGAGGAGGTGAAGAGGTAGCCGCTTTTCCCTGGGGATGGGGTTTTCAGCTGGCAGTCAAATCCAGGCACGAGTTACATCGTGCCTTGGGCCATAGTCCCTGGTATATGGATACCTGTTCCTTTCCCAGTTCCTGCATTAGGGCCCTTTGTCAAATCCTATTATAACCTCTCAGACTACAACTTTGTAAAGAAACCAGAAAGCAGAGAGCACACAGGCAGAAGCACTGGTACGTGGCAGCCTGTACCGTTTCATTGTTGATAGGCTAGCTAGGTGATGTTTGGGGGATAGTAGGGGCCAGTGACTGTTACTGTGAGGCAGTATGGATGAAGCCCCACTTTTTTAGTTGTGGAAGAGAGTTCAGCAGTATATCTATATATATATGAGGTCCCTTCCAACCCCTGCAATTCTGTGAGAGATATATATATATATATACACACACTATATCTATCTATATTTGGTCATGGGTTTTGTGTGTTGCAGCTTTGTTGACCTGAGAATTTAATTTTTTATTTGCTTCATCATTTCAGCAAAGTATCATTTGTAATGTTTATTCTTGCTGCCTAATTTCTGATATTGGTACATTAGGGACTGTTTTTCATCATCCATCATCTTTGATAACACATGTTATGTGGTAACATTCTCTATACAAATTGTGCTGTGTCACCCTTACATGCCAAAAACCAGGCACGAGCCCATTTTAATTACTCGAGGGGCATAGGCTAACAAGCAGTCTTTAATGCATTTCAACTTTGATATCACAGTATGGTATATCTAAATTCTGTACTTGATCACTGGAGCAGGGATGAACAGGGAAAATTGCCAATGGGAAGGTTTCGAATGCTCTTTTTGCAGAGAATGCTCTGAAGGCTTTTAAAAGGGTAGATAAATAGCAAGAGTATGCATGAGAACAGACAAAAGCCTTGTAACATGTTATTTTTCACTTGGACTTTGTCTTCATTTGCCTGCTAACCCCAAACAGACGTTCCTTTTTTTCTGCCTATCAGCAACATGTAAATAAATCTTTCAGGGCATTCTATAAATAGACACAATTCCTTCATTACAAGTGACCTTTCTACTTTCAGCTTGGTTACACAGAACATGAACCACATCCAGGTGGAGGTCTTAGGATATAGCATCTTGTGAGAGTCCATCTAAGCATGCATGCAGCATGAATTAAATTTTGGGGGTTTTGTTGGTTTTGTGGTTTAGTTTGGGTTGGGTTGGGTTTGTTTTCCCAGTGCTGTAGTTGTTTGCCCTAAAGCATCAGGTATGCACAAGAAACTGTGGTCCAGCTGTGCCAGGCCGGTGATATTATGTGAATGTGGTGATATTATAGCTGAAAAAAGGCTGATTTGAGCATGTTCAGGAATCCATGGAGGGGGCTCTCTGTGCATGCTATCTCCCCACAGACTGCTGTGCCCCTTTATGCTGAAGGTATAGATGTGGTCTCCTCTGTCAGAAGGCAGAACAGTGAGCATTTGGTGGAAATCCTCCCAAGTCATACAAATGAAAAAAGCGCCAATGTTCAGATTAGTTTCTCCTGGCTTCTGTTAAGACTTAGAAAGGTTAAGGCTGCCATGGGAGGTACTGCTTTGCTATCCTGAATTTTGTCTACGGCGTAGGGTGTATGCATGTCAGTGGGGCATTGTTAGTAACATCCTGAGGAAACAGCTTTGGGGTGGGGGGTGGGTTTATTACCCATCTGTGATAACACAGATCCTATTACAACCCCAAAGTTTCATTTCTGAAGTCTGAATTATGTAGTATTAAAGATGGACAGGGGATTTCTTCCAGAACACTGCATTTTCTGAAACAGTTTTAGGACCAAACAGTTGCTTGGGAGTCATGCTCCAGGACATTGACTAATGGAAGTAGCTGAGCTATCCAAGCTGTAAGTGTATAGCATAGCCATATTGCTCACCTGAAGAGCATACCCAGTAAACTGCTTTGGATGCTGAGGAAGTGATACTGGTGCAGATGATACTAAGATTGGTGGGAGTATTGATCTGCCAGAAGGTAGGCAGTCTCTACAGAGGGACCTGAACAGGCTGGATCAATGGGGCCAAGGCCAAGTACATGAGGTACTGTATTCAGTTTTGGGTCCTTCACTACAAGAAGGACATCGAGATGCTTGAGCGTGTCCAGAGAAGGGCAACAAAGCTGGTGAAGGGTTTAGAAGACAAATCTTATGAGGAGTGGCTCAGGAAGCTGGGATTGTTTAGTCTGTAGAAAAGGAGACTGAGGGGAGACCTTATCACTACCTAAAAGGTGGTTGTAGTGAGGTGGGGTTTGTCTTTTCTCCCTGGTAGCTAGTGACAGGACAGGGGACCTGATGTTGCATCGGGGGAAGTTTAGGTTGGATACTAAGAAAAGTTTCTTTACTGAAAAGGTTGTCAGATATTGGAACAGGCTGCCCAGGGAGGTGGTTGAGTCACCATCCCTGGAGGTATTTAAGAGTGGATGTTGTACTTGGTGACATGGTCTAGTGTTGGACCTAGTAGGGCTGGATAGATGGTTGGACTTGTTGATCTTGAAGGTCTTTTCCAATCAAAACTATTCTATGATTCTAAGATTCTGTAATTCTATGAAATAGTCTCATTACTTTTTCCTGCCTTGGACTGCGAAGACCACTTCTGACAATGCAGTCATGATCTTCAGTCTTGAAGAACATGAGTCAGAAAAGTGGATCTTAAGTGTTTCCTGCACTATAACATTTCTGCTGTTATATATATTACTGAATGTCTTCTTGATCCCCTGAGCTAGCTAAGGCATGCTTTCAAACTTTCTGCTCATTTCAGAAAATAGCAGACAAGAATTTATGGAGCAGAAAGTTGCAACTTTCCTTCACCCTGTCCCAAGATGCTGCAGGCCTGACTGCAGAGGGCCTAACTGGAGAGGGAAGAAACCCAGTGATGCTCATGGGATTTCAAAGGGGAGCATCAACTGGTCCCTGTGGTGATTGCACACTTTGTCAGAATTCCTCCAATACTTGGTTACAGCTTTCAACATGACCATTTAACTGGTCATGGTACTGACATTTTTAGTAAATTAATTAACAGAGTCTTGGAGACTTCTTGCATTGTAAGAGCTCTGAAATGAGTGCTGTAACATGTTTTGATTTGGTTGTGTAGACTGGCCTGGGAATAAAGGTTTGATGAGATAATTTTCTAGTGCTTACAGGCTTTGAAAATATAACTTCTGTATGGTGGGAGATATAACCTAACAAGATCCCACAATCTATCAATAAAAACAAGGACACAAGAGTATCCCACCTCATTTCTCCTGAGGGAACCCACTAACATAACCTCCAAAGGAGAATGCAGAAGTAGTGGGGCCTGACACCTCTGGAATATACTGAGGGCTGGGTAGACATTCAAACCCTCTGTAGACCAGGGCACCCTCTGCATGCTTCAGAGTCAATTTGCATTATCACTGTGTATGAAGAGGATAATATTCTTTCTTTCCACAGTCTTTTTCACTAGTCAGCTCCTACACAAACTGTGTCTCATGTAGTCTGTGCAGGTGGGGGACAAGGTCTCTCTATTACAGGTACACTTATAGGGAGGTGTCTTTTGTTTGGTGATCTAATGTAACCATGATTATGCTAGAATTTGTCCAGAAATGTGGCCACAAAATCTGCCTTAGAGCAGGTTCAGAGACTGTAATATTCTCAGCATTGTCACAGAGGATTTTGTTCTTTCAAGCAAAAATTCTTTTCTCCAGTTTATGGATGCATTTTTCTACTCAGTTATTTTGTACTTCACCCTTATAAACCTTGTTTACTAATTTAAATGCATAATAGGCACAGTTTCAATAACTAATTTTTGTAAAAAGTCAGGCAGGATAACATTTCCCTGGAGAAGGTATATAAGAAGTCAGTAAAATATGTGTAATGTGGTTGCATCAGTCAGATACACACAATTACTGAGCTGTTCAAATGCACACTCAGTTCTTGTATTTATGTTTGCATAAAGAAAACAAAAAGAACTCAAACATTATTTTTATGCAAAAGAAGTACATTCATTCTCATCCTTTTAAATTCATGTTCACCACCCTTAAATGTAAATTAATAATTTCCAACTCTATAATTATATTCAAATCACTGAAGGAAGCCATACCTCTGTTTTTCTTCCAGTTCATTGTAACAATAGCTGTTATAATCATGAATATCACTATTCTTCCTGTATCCTTGCCTAAATGTACAGAAAACTTGAAATAGAAATAATGGGGTGTGAATTTCCCCATTCATTTCAGTCATGCATTAAGTAAAATGCCATTTTAAAGTTAGCTTTAAAACTGAGTACGCATAATTATGGGAGGGACACATCTAATAGTTTCTTCCAAAGTAAATCTACTTGCAGGAGGTCTGTATGGTTAAAACAAAGTGCCGTGCCACACATATAGAAGATTTGTATGTTAAGGCCTCTAAGAACATACTGTAGATCTGTTGGGGGGATCATAACTGGTTTTATTGCATCCGTTTAGCTTGAAGACAGACCAAGGTTTCTTCTGTCAGGCAATATGTAAAAGACTGTGAGATCATGAGCCACTGACAAAATTTGCACAGTGGCTAAGATCTTCACTGGGAGCTGTAAATTCAGGTGGTGATTTGTTGAACTCTATGCGTAAACAAAAAGAAATCCTTCTCTGTCTCTTTATCCATAAACTTCATTCTCCTTTGTAAACCAGTGCTGTAGTTCAGATGTAATTAAAACAGTTTAATATGAAAGTACCTGTAACTGCACACTCAAGCCTAAGCTGCAGCACACTCCTCACAGCAGAAATGTGTGCCTGTCTCTTTCCCTTAGAAGCAGGTAAGCCAGTGTTTCATCTTCACAACAAACATGGTCTGGACTGAAACATTATGTCCCAGGTGCGAGGAGAGGGTACGCAGGCATTTCCAAAAGCTGTGCACGTGGGGTACCTGCCCGCTCTCCTTGCAAGGAGCACAGTCTTTGCCTTGTTCTTGAGTGCACCTCTGCCAACGTACCAAACTCAAACTGGAATTCTCAGTGTTGGGCAATGATGTGCTAACACAGTGAGTTTGATTGATCAGGAGTAGCAGTGCCAGGGGGGTTTCTTTTAATGTTTCTTGTATGTGTGCTAATGGCTGTCTCCAAGCTACACCATTTGCTTAACTGAGATCCTGCCTTGGTGCAGAAATGGGAGACATATGGTATTTGTACCACTGGCTGCAGTGGGAACTGTGTTAATACTTTCAGAGGGAAGGGAATTAGGACCTGTAGAGCGATGTAAGTTTTATTGAATGCTAAATAATGTTCCTTAACAAGGCAAAATAACTCTTTCATTACTCTTCTGTTCCTTTGCCTTTGTCCCCAGCTTTTATCCTCTTATTTTCATAATCATGAGAAGCCAAATTAATCTCAGGTATAAGACTACCAAACCAGCTTTGAATTTCTTTGACTGTTCTGACTCTTTATACTTGGAGCCCAGCAACGAGGGCCAGAGGCTAGCTAGATCTTACCAGCTGAGATATTGGGTGGCTCTTTAGCTTGGCAGATCCATCTCCCATTCAGCCTCAGATGTCCACATGTAAAGACACATCCTTTTGTATCGTGGCAGGTATTCATTCACTCATGAGTCATCGTAAGTTCTTTTTATAATAGGTATGCTACAGGCCATATTCTTTGCTTCCAATAAAAAACACACTCTCTGTAAGCCACTGTGTCATCTTGTCCTGAGAGTAGAAGGGACACAGAAGAGGTTAAAAAGCAATGGTCCACTCAGAGAAGTAAAGCAATAAAAATAGAGTGCACAGCTAGCAAAACCATCGAGAGAAAAGGAAGGAAGGATAAAAAAAAATCTCAGGAGGATAAAAAAACAAGGTCTCCTGCAGTTAAGGAATAAAAGAAGTTTCCAAGTAGCTGAATTAAAGGCAGGGAGAAGTTAAAATAATGAAAAGCTAAACCCACATGGGCAAAGTAGGAAACCACAGTTAGGATCAATGAAAACAGATGATAAGCAGAAAAAGCAAAACACAGAAAATATTCCTATCTGTGAGCCAGAACAAACGGTCGGGATAACAACTTGACATGCTTTGCAGACATTTGAAGGAAGGAAAATGGCAACAGGAATAGTGAGGGGAGCAGATTTAGAAACTGGTAGTTGAATTGGAAAGCTTCTGTTAAACTGTGTCTAATAATCTGAAAGTTTTGCTGTTCTCAATATAAACCAGGCAACAACATAATTTTTTTTCATATAGATGTATTTGCATTGCATATGTGATATAGGATGGTTTTAATTTAAAGTCTTTCTCTGTGGAATCTTTGTGATTTTTGTTCCTTCCTAGCCAGGTGGACTTGCAGTGCAGTATTTCAACGGAGAGGTGGCAATTCCGTGCACCGCTGCTCTAGTGGAGGTGGGATGGAGTCTGAGGAGTCCCAACTGTGTACTGACAACAGAGCCTTGGATTGACAGCAGAGCATAGATGTTCTTCTTTACCTCAAGAGTTTGTATTTCTGGGGCAGGGCAATCTGGTTCTCAGCGTTGCTGTGCTGAGTGCATCTTTGTCCACCTGGTAGTAACGAAACGTAGGATTGCAGCCCCCAGGTGACTCTCCTGTCCTCATCCATGGAGCAGGCAAATCTCTTTATGCTGGAAAGCAGCAAAACCATCCAGGTGTCATTCAGTTTCAACTCAGATGCATGCATTTCAAGGAGGCTTTAATGATGTTTATAGACTATAATATGACTATAATGTCCCATTATAGTCACTGCAGCCTGCTCAGCTCACCACATGCATTACCTTTAGGAAGAGCTGAACAGCTCTCTAGACTACGTCTAGACGCCAGGCTTAGCTGCCTATGATCTAGATTGACTATATGGGAGTTCAGACACCTTGCTGATGTATGGACACCTGCGTGTAGGAGTTTGAGTCTGCAAGCTAATGCCCCACTCAGCAGGTAACATAGCCCGGGCAGAATGCTGTGGAGTCCCCTGGGAGCAGGCTAGGTGGACATATGACATACCTGGCAGCTTGGGCTCCAGCTGCCACCCAAGCCCTGCCACTGCTGTCCTGCACCTGGAGGCCGCATGCTCCCCTCCACCCCCAGAAGTCAGCAGGCTGGTGAGCTTGGTGGGGTTTGTTCCTGCACCAGGATTAAGCGTAGGTGGTGCCTCGCGTAAGGAAGAGCTCTGCAGCTACCGTGTTACTCAGGACTGGTGGCTGTTTTCTCTACTGAGGGCAAACATACTGGCTGTTTTATGACCCCCCCACACAACATCCCACTGTCATTCATTAGGCCTTCATAATTTCTGCTAAAAAAATAAGATGGGCCACTGGAAAAAAGTAATGAAAGGTCAGGTAATTTGTTGTCTTAAAGACTAATTATAAAATCCGTGACTCTGTTGTTTAACACCCAGTTCACTTCAAGCCTGTTGGCAATGCTCCCTACCCTATTTCCCAAATGTGTTCCAACAAAAAAGTTTTCTGGAGGGCTGAGGGCTGACGCAAGGTCTTTGAAACTCAGCTGAGAAGGGAGAGTTAATTTTTGGATTTATGGTTGGGAGTATTTGCTGCTGTGTCTAATAGGACCCCTGACTTAAAGGATATTGTCTGGTTTATAAAGTAAAAACAAATATTACAGGTCAGATTCCTGTTTTCATATTAAACTCATACCAAATTTAAAAAAAAGAAAAAGAAAAATGCTCTTGAGAAATCAAAAGTCCTGGAATTTTCCATGTCAAGTTGATCCAACACAGACAGTATAGACTTTCTGTGCTTGAGAAAGACTTTCTGTGCTTGTGGTTTAAATAGGATGAGGTTAATATTGTCTTCCTAAATGTAATCTCTGTCCACAGTGATAGGATATCATGTTTCTAATTTTAATTACAGAGACCAGTGGGCTGAATCACTAAAATTTAGATTTGGGTTAGGGCGTGGATTTACAGCCCAGCTCCTCCCTGTAAATGCTGGGGCTGGCTGTGTCTGGACTTATCTTTTCAATTAATCTTCAGTAATTAAAGGGTGCTGTGTGGGACGGGGCTAAAGAGAAACACAATTAAAATGTAATGCTTCTCCTGTGGTATCCGCATCCTTATTTATTTTAAACCATCTTCAATGCTCTGGTGAATACAAGTCTTCCTGTACCAGAGACTGTGCAAGCAGAAATATGTGAGTGAACTGTTGCCAATGGCTCTGAGCAAGCATGGGGCATGTTTCAGATTACACTGTGTTTTCTTGTTCAGATCTGATCTCCTTGCTAGGAGAGGCTGAGAAAGGCAGCTCGAGGGGATTTTCTTCTAGCAGCAGCACATGATCCATCAATCGCGTGATTCTCACCACCGAGGACTAATGGGGAGGGCGAAGGAAGAGCGAAGGCTGCCTTGGGAAAGCAACAGCAGTTCCTGCTGCTCGTGGGGCTCCTCTGCCAGCCGGACGCTTCATGGCTTCTCCCAGGTTAGAAACCTACTGCTGCCCGAACCGGGACGGGGCCACGCAGCTGGTGATGAGCTTCCACCCCGAAGTCTTCTGCGGGGTTTGCATCGGCAGCGCCGCAGTGAGTCTGGTACTGACCATCCTGCAGCTCCTGCCGAAGAAGGGACAGATCCTGCGGAAGATGCCCAAAGCCTCCTCTTCTTCCACCATCCTTCTCCTCATCTCCATTTGCGACATCCTTGGAGGCTTAGGTAAGCGCCAGCGTCTTGCCCCTCACCTGTGCTGTAGCAGGATCTTGTTTCTCTGAGGAGAAGCTGGTGAGTGGACAGTGGAAATTTCTGAGGGAAATGGTATGGTGCTGGATGTATTCACAGGGAGGTCTGAGCTAAGTGAGATCAGAAAATGATTGGCCTCTGGGGGAGAAAGGTCTTGATTAATAGTTATATTTTAGAAGCAAACACAAATCTACACCAAAATCGCTGCTTTACTACAAACTGAAATCCAGCACAGTGCCTGGTTCTCAGAGTAAGGCGTAAAAGCGGAGGCACGGCTGCACATTTAAAAGTGAACCTGACATCAAACACTTAGCCCATCAATTGAAAAACACTTCATATATGTCTTTAAATCCTCTCAGACCAAGTTTACAGTCTTGTTCGTGTGCCAGCCACTTCTCTGGGCTCATCACATCAACAGCAGATGAGTTTGAATTGCTTCTGTACACTGATCATGCTGGGCACAGGCTTTTGAATTGCAAGAGAAGCTCCCTTATCAAGAACAACCCAGAGCCCGGTCCCTGGCTGATAGGCTGGAGGAATAAAACTACAGAGAATAAAACAAAACACATGAGCCAAAATGAAAGTAATGTGTCTAAATCTGTCCCGTCAGGCTGTGGCCTTTGCGGACAAAATAGGTATAAATTACCATGACACATGCTATGAAAATACAGAATGAGTTTGTTTCTACAGTAACACTTTTCCCCTTGCATTAGATAATAGAAGTAGCAACTGTTCCATAAGTCTCTCTCACTGCCTGGGGAGAGAGTGGGATTTGAGGTCTTTTCTCCTTTCATACCTAGCCAGGTTCTCTCCTGGTACATAATAAGTACCAATATTAAAATAATTGATAGGAGGGAAATAAAAAATGTGTGCACATTCACCTGGAAAATGTCCTTTCAGTCAGATGAGGCCAGCAATAGATAAAGTTATTTTTCTCCCTTTCTCTTTTGCTGACAAGCTATTTATCCATCATTGTCTTTGAATGAGACTCCCTTTGGTGGGTGGAAAACAGTTCTCCCTTGGTGGGAAACCTGGTGGTTTTGTTCTGCTGTATGTTGGTGCTTTAATGCCTATTTCAAGCATGCCCAGAACATGTCAGTAACAAACTGTAAGTTCATTTAGAAAACTAGGTATTGTTCTCACCTAATTCTGAAGCCCTACTTTCTTCAGCCCTGTGACAGAGAGGGAAAGAGCTGCTGGTGAAAGTGAAGGCAGCGAAAATTGGGAAATAACTTTTTTTCCTGCAATGAGGGGTTCTATAGAAATGAACATTAGCATATGAATATATGCCAGTGAAATTGTAAATAGCTAGCTACTGCCTTATGTCAGTCTGCTAAATGCTACCCAGTTTATTTTGGGGAAGTGCATGACAATATCTGTAAGTAGAGCGAGATTTATTCTCCATAGCATTTCAAGTCCCAGCAGCTTCAAACTCT
The DNA here is from genome assembly GCA_020800305.1 of Porphyrio hochstetteri. Taxonomy (NCBI): domain Eukaryota; kingdom Metazoa; phylum Chordata; class Aves; order Gruiformes; family Rallidae; genus Porphyrio; species Porphyrio hochstetteri. The sequence goes on from CM036905.1 coordinate 140,339,782, forward strand.
TGGGGCTACTTTCCCTGAGTGATTACACCAACATTCCACTAGCACAGTTGCCCCTGCTGTGCTCCTCTGCAGCCGCAGCTTTCCTGGGGACGCACAAAAGCTGGGCTGCCATGTGAAATATGTGGCTGGGGAGAAGCATGTGACTCAAATCACGCCAGCACATTCAAAGCATTAATACTTGGGGTTTTTTTTAATTCCCTTTAGGTGTGATCTTCAGGTCAAGTGTATGGCTGGGCTTCCCAGGCTTCATAGCTAACATTTCTGTGGTGAACGGGACCGACCTGTGGCCTTCTGCTTTCTGCGTGGGGAGCGCGGTAGGTACAGAGATCGTCTCCGTCCTGCTCCCAGTTGACAGCCCCTCTGTGTGGGGCGCCTGAAAGGCAAACTGCTGTGTCCCAGAGGAAATTGAGCTGTGAGTCAGAGCCTGGATGTGATAGTTCCAGCCTCTGCCACACCCCTGTAAGTGCATTCATGCCTCCCTCTGAAACCCTGAATCAGGTCAGACAGGGTGCTAGATGCTGCACCATGCGCGTGAGGACACAGGGCAGCGCAGGGCAGATTCATCCCAAGTGTTTTGTAGTACTTGCTCATCAGAGGAATGCTGGGACAGTGGAGGCACACCTCTACCAAAGTTAGGGACACAGGCATAAGGGTATAGACATTCCTGAATGGGCTGTGAAGCCACCATTTTGGTCTGTGCTGGCACAGCATCACTGATGCTCCGGTGGCTCCGTCACACCAATAACTTGAGCATTCTTCTCACCTTCTCCAGCAGAAATTACAGCCTGTGTGGTTTTGGTGGGGACCAAACCAGCAACTCAGGTAGCTCAAATTAGCCTTTGCAGCATGGGAGTGTGTGTTTTAGACACAGAGGGACTGCAGGATAAATATACCCAAAGTCGCAGAGCTGCTGGCAGAAGGTCTGTCCCCGCCGTGTAAGGCTGCAGCTCAGATGCTGCTTGTATGGCTGTTCAGTGACTGTGTCTGGCCCAGCCAAATTAAGTGTCTCCTGGATTAAAACACAAGCATAAGAAAATGGGAATGTATTCCAAAAGTGCAGATTAAACACCAGTTTCAAATATTACACTCATGGGATTGCCTGAGGCATATAGTGTGAGTTTACTGCACAAGAAAAAGGGCCGTGGCTTTTACCAAAACATGGAGGATGTAAAATACAGACAGATTGTCACTTCACCCAAATTCAGCAGGAACATAGGGTGCCCAATGAATTATTAAAAGTTGACAGTATGGAAGAAGATATTCTGCACATAAACAAAATTATTCACCTCCAGTAGTTTTAAAATAAAATAATATGTGCCAAATGGAACTCACTGTGCCTTATATGCCTATATGATGGCAATTTCAGACATGATAGTGTTGTGCCATAGAAGCAAATATCAGTTCACAGAATCTCAGAATCACAGAATTGCAGGGGTTGGAAGGGACCTCCAAAGATCATCAGGTCCAACCCCCCTGTCAAAGCAGGTTCCCTAGGACAGGTCACACAGGTAGGTGTCCAGATGGGTCTCAAATATCTCCAGAGAAGGAGACCCCACAACCCCCCTGGGCAGCCTGTGCCAGGGCTCTGTCACCCTCACTGTGAAAAAGTTCTTCCACATGTTGGTGCAGAACTTCCTGTGCTCCAACTTGAGGCCATTGCCCCTTGTCCTGTCCCCACAGACCACTGAAAAGAGGCTGGCCATTTACCCCTGTGTCCCACACTTGAGATATTTATAAGCATTAATAAGATCCCCATTGTATGCATCTGTTGATTCTCAGTTCCATTATCTTGTATCAAGAACATCCCATTGAAAAAACACGTTTCCCTGTGTCTGAAATTTCACTTTCTGGCCCTTAGCACAAAAAATAGTATTTTTAAACAGTGCCTAAGATACCGTATGCAAACTGTTTGGTTTTCATTTGAATCTCAGGTTGGATGGTGAGCAGCAGAGTGGTCTACCACAGTTTTTATTTCCCCTTTCTTGGGCTCCAGCAAAGTGCTGTAATTTGAGTCGCTTGCTAAATTTAGATTTAATTATATTGGAATGAAAAATAATCCTCCTTCCACTCACATCCCCTAACATATTCTCGTGTGAGTTAATAAAATGTTTCTGATTCTATTTTATTTTTCTTTTAGTACTATTGTTTTGTTTCACCTAACCACTTAACCACAAACCAATACGAATAGTGAGGCCTTGAGGCATCTTCTTTGAATAACACTCTCTGGTATCTTCTCAGGCACCATAGCAAGATGTGTCCTTTCACTAAAAAATGAGATAGTATATAGAAAATTTTGTGTTTAAGTACATCTGATGTATATTATTTTTGGATACTGTTTTGTCTATGTTGGATGGAAAGACCTCACAGTTTATTTTTGAGTGTGTGTGTATGTACAGTAAACTGTGCATTTTTCAACTGCAGCAAATATGTAAAAGTGCCCATGAGGTCACATGCCGAGTGCTATAGATAAAACTGCATTAGGAAGAAGACTGGAATTTTATTTCCTGGCTCCTGTGCACTGGGAAAATGTCATGGTGTTTGAATTAAATACTGAATAATGTGTGCCACTAATGACTAGAGGTAGGGTCTACAGCCACGCAGCCAAAGGAAATATTTCCTTGCTTGATTTGCCTTTCAGAGGAAGGACTGGTAGATCTCTACTCTGTGTTTGGCTCGGTAACAAGGATGCTGGTTTCCAGCTGTAAAATGATGCTACAATGGAGCCGTGATAAGGGATATTCAGATAGGAACTGAAAGAGGGCTCAGAGGGAAGGTAATATGAATACTGAAACAGTTCCAGGCGACTACGGAGACTATTCCCTGTCAGCTCCTGTAGGGAAGAAATTTGGAATGTATAAACAGCAGCAAAGAAAGGTCACTTACCCTGTATAGGCTCATGGGAAAAATGCATCGGGTCAGCTCATGAGCGCTGTGGAATTTAACTTGACTTAAACCTGTTTCCTTTGGATTTTTATTGGTGAAATCAGTCAGTGGGTTCCATATGGATAAACTGTCCAGAGGGCAAGTGGTATTTCTGTAAAAGACCTTTTTTTCTTAATAACTGGTCCCTGAATCGGGTTCTTGTGCATGGAGAAAATGCCTGTCACATGCAGATCCCACGATGCATAGGCACACTGTAGTGATGACTGACCTCAGTTTTCCTGCCTCAGTTACTAAGAAACTGCTAAAATTTTAACTGAAAAATGGAACATCCTCTCTACAAATTCATTTGGGCTTCACTCATGATATTGAGGGTTAGGACTGGAGAGGCAAATAACTTTCCAAAACAGAGAATAAGCTGTGAAAGCAAACACTGTTCAATTTCCATGTGACTTGACCCATTTGCTACAGCAGTGCTGTTCCTGTGATTTTGAGTAAGATTTCATACTTCATAATCTCAGCTGGCAAATACACAGGCTTAAAGAACAAATCACTGGGTTAAAGGTTTGAGTCCCTGCCCCATCCCCAGTGGTACTGGAGAAGCAGCTGTGGCATTTGGCATTTTGTCTTCCATGCAGATGTGGATCCAGCTGGTATATAGCGCTGGCTTCTGGTGGTTGTTTTGCTATGCCGTTGATTCGTATTTGGTGGTAAGAAGATCAGCTGGACTGAGGTACCAGAGTTAAAAGCTCTGTATTTTTAACTTTCCTTCCAACTCTGTATGTCCACGTTTGTCTGCAGTTGTCTAAGTGTAGAACCAAAGCTTCTAGAAACATCTGATGTTCATGTGGTCACCAGGTAATGATACAGATGAGTGGTGTGCTAAGTGCTTAAATAGCCAATATTGATTGGTTTATGTCCAACCAGCATTTAAATGTATCTGAATTCATTTAACCTTTAGAAAAATGGCGGGAGGTGCAGGCTCTATAAACTTTATTGCAGCGAGGTAACTCTTCTTGTCCTTACTCCATACCTGAATTTGATTCTTGTGGCAAAAAAAAGTGTTACCCAGAAAATAAGAAAGTGGCAGGGGAAAGTGCTGAATTTCATATAGATCATTCTCTGCTTTTTCCCCTCAGATTTTCTATTTTATCCACTTCTTGGTGTTGTCATTATTACACTTCTGATCCCATTTGAAAGTTTTTAAGAAGAACAATATATATTTATGATACATTTTTCTGCAATGCCTGTAAAAGAACCTAACCCCTTTGGAAAGCACAGTGTTTTCATGCCAGACAGCAAATATAAGGTGTTCCTAAGGTGGTTGTTAGAAAGGCAAAATGATCTTCGGTTGCTTACTGCTAAACATCAACTTATGTGACTCTGATCCCAGATGATACTGAGCAATCAGGTACTGGAGATGTGGGTCATCTGATGGATGTTATCAAAATGGAGATTTTTGAGTGAAATTCAGCCTGTGGAGGATAAAACTGAATCTTTGAAGTCTCATAGTTCTAGTCTGAAACAAACTAGGACCTATCTCTGTTAACCATATCCCTGCTAGCCAAAATAAAATAAAATAAAATAAAATAAAATAAAATAAATCATGTTAATTTGGTCTTGATTCTAAGATAAGATTGAACAATGGGACTTTCTACACACCCAGACCTGAATCTCCCTAAGGTGGGAGCAGTATCCAACTCTGAAAGTTGTGCATCATTCTCTGCAAATTACAGAAGAGAGGTTTATTTGACTGTTCAGCTCCGTTCTTAAATTTTAACCCTCCAATTTGCTCTCTGGAGAAGAAATGAGGGATGCAGGGTTTCCTCCTGGATATTTGGGGATAAGCAAATCCTTTCCACTCTGCAAATTGGAGCAGCACACAGGGCTTCTGTGTGCAAGCCTCAACAACCGCTTTGGCTCATCCTTTTCCTGAAGGGGCTCCCCCCAGCCCCACCTGCTTCCTTCAGTTTACTGTGCTTGGTGTCATTCTGCACCATTTTGTGTCTGTAAAGCTCTGCTTCAGTCCTGTTTGTCTGTTGCCATGTGAAAAGCGTAAGGTCTGGTATCTTTAATCACACCTGTCCTGTTTGGTGCCCGCAGTACGATTGTGCTGTACCACATGATGACGTGGGGACTCGCCGTGATGCTCTGCGTGGAGGGAATCGCTCTGCTCTACTACCCTTCTCTCTCCAGGTAAGCAGGGCTCTGGGAACAAACACCCTGAGGAATCATAGTGCTCTGCAGTCATTTGCATCTCTTCCAGTCAGCTTTAGAGACAGACAGACAAATGGTGGGCTTTTTTGATCCTTGAGAAGTGTGTCCCATGGAGTCAGTGTGACCTTAGAAATAACTGCCTGAGTTTTGGGGGGCTGTGAAGAAACATGCCCAGAAATACAGGCACTTGGGCATGCTGCAGCACTGATAGGGCTTCTGTATTGGTGTCTATGAGACACTGTTCTCCCACTCCTGGTTTTAGCTTTGTATTTGTTCCTTTAAGTTTGAGAAAAATGCACATAATCAACTATGTGTCCCACGTGAACTGGTGGTGAAGGTACATGAATCAAAAGTTTGGCATCTGTTTGCTTCATTTCATTTATTTATTTTAAGTTAAAGGTGGCATAGATGGGATAGCCAGACCTGTCAGATGTGGATCAAAAAATTGCATAAGCTGTTAATGGTTTCTCCTCAGCTGTGAAAATGGCCTGGAGCATGCAATCCCACATTACATCACAACCTATGCCCCACTCCTGCTGGTGCTGGTGGTCAACCCAATCCTGTTTAGGAGGACAGTATCAGCAGGTATGTTCCTATTGGCCAGCATCAACCAGTGTGTGTTATGTAGCAACGTAGCAGTAATGTAAAAAGTCCTGCCCAAGTATTCAGTGATGTGAGATAGCTCCTCATTAAATCATAAAGATACAGCAAAGGGTGAGAGGGAAGATACCATCTGGATGGGAAATTTGCCCTAGAGACACATTGATATACTCAAGACATACTCCAGCTATGCTGTTATAAAACCTATACTGCAGATTGGCAAAGGTGTTTGTGTGTTACTAAATTATTAAGTATTTGAGGCAATGTATAGTGGATGCCTAACTCTACTGTAGTATTGGTAACAACCTGGAGTTTGGAATGTAATTTATTCTGGTTTACAGATAATGTTGTTGAGATCTGATAGTTAATTTAACTTCTTGGCAGCCCTGGAGCTAAAAACAAAATAATAAAATATGAAGAGAATTTTGTCACTCCTGACTCTGAGATTATGAAAAAATTGGAATGACACACAGCTCAGGTGGGATCTTGAAGTTCCCATTTCATTTACTGTCCAGGGCTTTGAAGAAATGAGACTGAAAAAAAAGGCCACAGATTCAATGCATTCATTGCATGTAATATGACTAGGTGCTTGCAGTACCTGAATTCATTCTAATCCTGTACAGACTGAATATATAAAAACAGCAACAGAAGACCTTGTATTCTCAGTTCAGTCTTCATCCCATCTACCCCATGTCCCTCAGTAATATACTAATTTTCAAAGGAACAGCTGTTCCTTTTGAAAGTTTTTCCTATAAAAAGTTGCTCTTTTTTATGGGAAAATGCCCACTGAGCATATTTGTGTTTGAGCACATGTAAGTTCCTAGTGATACCTGAACAGCTCACAGCATAACTGTCTGTGTTCCCTGACATTACACCTTCATGTTTTAGAGGTGAAGCCAATGCTGTATCAATCGCACACTGAAATACAACGTGCATAATAGAAGGTATTCTATTTTAGTCTAAACATCACATAAAAATACATCCTTATATCATACACTGTACAGAAGTTGTAAGCACTACCTGTTGTTATAAAAGAAAAGTTTGCTGAGCATACTATTTTCTATTGTCGGTGGGAAGAAAAACCAGCTAGTGGGGTATCAACCATTTTAGGAATCCATAGTGGATGTACTTCCTTTCCAGTACTATCAGGCTGTATGTGAGACCCTTTAGTACCAGGCTGTATGTGAGACCCTTTAGTACCAGGCTGTATGTGGGACCCTTTAGTACCAGCTGTATGTGAGATCCCGTGATGAGAGTCCTGCTGACTTCTGAACTGCTGCTAGAGACAAATCCATCCGTTCCCTTGTTCCCTCTTTACAGACATCTTCTGGGTCCTTGTGCCTATAGCTAACAAGATGCATGTATATTAATAGACATAACTGTATACTTTCCAGTTGCCTCCTTACTGAAAGGGAGACAAGGGATTTACACAGAGAATGAAAGACGTCTGGGGACAGAGATCCAGATCCGCTTCTTCAAAATTATGCTGGTATTCATTATTTGGTAAGAGGTGCATTGTTTTGTTTAAAGCTGCTTTTTTTTGTTTTTTTCCCCAGCTGGAGAGGGCCAGGGACAAGAATAGGGTGTGATGGGTTCCTTCATTTGTTTGTCTTTACGCTTGGAAGGGAAGGTGTCTAAGGAAGAAGCCGTTCTGAACTAGTTCAAAATGTAGCTGAATCACTCCTGTAGCATCACAAGGCTGTGAGGAAATGATAAAACTGTTTAAGCAACAGGAAAACAATAACCCCAAGAAACAATAGCTTAAAAAAAAAACAACAAAGAAAAAGAAAAGGTTGGGCATAGACTAAAGCTCTCCAGAACAGCAGCTCCCCAGCACTGTAGGCTGATAAGATAGCTTTCTGTACTCAAGATTTCTCAGAACCTCTTCTCATCACACACATCACCCAAAGCCTACAATAAATGTGTTTCTAAGACTGGCTTCATGACTGTATAATGCAGCCACCTCTGTGGCCCACAGATCCCAAGTATGTGAAAAAAAGCATGGATATCAAATGGAAACACAGGGTTATATTCTAGAAAAGAAGCCTCCATATGACCACATGGGAAATTTCTCATCATTTAATCTTTTTATTTTCATATTCTACCTTCCTGCATGAAATAGGATTTTGAGGTAAGAAAGGAAAGAGATAGGGAAGAGAGAAGGGAGGGAACAAGGGAAGTGAGGAAGGAGGGAGGCTACACCTCTCATCCCCAAATCCCTGTGGGGGCAGGAGTGGTGTACCTACACTACAAGGGTCTGTGCAATGATGCAACAAGAACCAGTCACTGCTGTGAAATGTTTCCTACCTACGTGGGTAATGCAAGCAATGGAGAGGAAGGAAATGGTCCTGGAGTAGTGGAATGACTTGGCCAAACTTAGCAGTCTCTACAATTATTCAACTTTTTTATACATGGGCACGTGAATGCATGTTGTGTTGCTTTACAAGGCTGTGCAGGGAGAAAGGCTGCCTTTTTATTTTCTCCTGGCTGCTGCAAATGGGAGTGCTCTGGAGGGAAATGATTGTCTTTTCTTGGAGAATGTTTTATACATTTTGAAAGTCTGCTGTAATCTAACCCTGAAATTCTAACTCTCCTGGAACTTCTGCAGCCTTGTATACCATGTGTGTATACTTGGTCTCCTTACCTGTGAGCGTTACCCTTTTAAGATGCAAACAAAATAAGTCAGCGTGTATGACATTCCCATTAGGATCAAAGTTGTTTATCATCTCAATTTTATCCTGCAATTTACTGTTCTGCAGCAAGCTCAAATGATCAGGTCAATTTTTTTTTTGGTTGGTTGGTTTTCTGTTTGTTGGGCTTTGGATTTTTTTTCTTGTTATATTGATTTCTTTGGCTAGGCCTGGGCCTAGTACATGTGTCTGGTTTTTGATCGTGATCTGAGAGACCTACTGGTCCCTTCAGATTGAAACTACACATTAAAAAGAATATCACTCTCCATATTAGTGATTCCAGTTTATACAATTTGAAGGTAAAGCATATTTTACATATGCATATATATATATATTTATATGTATATAACTATCTTGTTCTTCTTTACTCCTGCACTAGCTGGTCATCCAATATCATCAATGAGAGCCTTTTGTTCTACCTGGAGATGCAGCCTGATATCAATGAATTGCCCCTGAAGAACGTCAGAAGTGCCGCGCTGATCACGTGGATTATCATGGTAGGCCAGCCGTGACGTTGCTTAGCCTTGAAAAGCCCTTTTGTAAGACTGGTGGAACAGCACCAGTGTGCTGGGTGGTTTGTGGGGACATAAACACTCTGAAAATCAAGCAAGGAAAGCAGAAAGTTAGAGGGAGGAAGGAGCAGTCACTGGGAGTGGTTTTTGCATGTAAACTTCTCCAGAAACATACCAAAGGCCAATGTTCTCCCTTCACTGTATTATTCACTCTCTTTTTGTGAGTGTTTGCTACCCATTTTAAGATCCAGAACAGGCCACTGCAATAATTTCTAGTGTAACCTCGCTAGTCTCTGATGTAACGCAAGCTACGAAGTTTTACCTCATGAATGGGCATTTTCTGGTAATTGTTTGTTTGTAACTAGGGTTTTCTTCATTCTAAAGAGTAATTGCATCTTCTATCATGACATCTGAACAACTATTTGGGGACAAATGCATGAAAAATCTTGAAAGCAATGCACCAAAAACCAGCCGTGAGATGCTGGCCTCTTAGTATACCCTACTGTCTTTTCTCCTACTGGAATATTTGACAAATGATTTCTCAGAAGTGATATTGCAGGTTTCTTTTCCAAGAGAGTTTATTCTGGAGCTATAAAATGCCTGTAAGACCTGAGCATGTTTTGTATAGTTAAGCCCTTGAGCAGTTTTGTATTGAAGGGTTAAATGATGCAGCTGATTTGATACAAGCTCCTCCTCTAACAGCAGAAACATTGGTGTGACAGGAACCTTGCTCTTGCTCACCTGAGTCTGGGAACTGACCTATTTTTTTACATTGTTTGTAAAAAGAATTCAATGTTTTTTCATGAGAAAAATGGACACAGCTAAAGCCATTTATGTGCTGAGCATCCCACAGCACTGGGAACAGAGACTTTGTTTTTTTTTAGTCACTTGGGATTTTCTTTTTCAGTGTCCCTCCATGTTTTTCCATCCCACTCTGATGGACATTTTCACTGGCTCAGGAATGTGCAGCAGCTCCAGACAGATCAATTCTGGCTATTTTAAAAAACCTGACTGTGTACACTCTCATATATTTGACTTGGCTTCTAGTGAAAAATATAATATTTGCTTTTGTGAATAAAAAAAGTCTAGACCTTGTGGGGAAAGTGAAAAACACACCAGGGGATTGTCCAGCTGACATTCATGGTAGAACACCATTTGGTGGTTTGTGTTCACTGGGATGGCCTCGGCATTTTGGAGCAGCAGGTCGTGGTATTTCACTCCAATTTGTGTCAGCAATGGGAGCAAGATCTTTTTCTTTATTATTTCACAGAATCACAGAATCACAGAATAACAAGGTTGGAAAAGACCTTTAAGATCATCAAGTCCAACCATTCACATCCTAAACTAAACCATATCCCTAAGTACCTCATCTACCCTTTTTTTGAACACATCCAGGGAAGGTGACTCGACCCCCTCCCTGGGCAGCCTGTTCCAGGCCCTGACAACTCTTTCAGTAAAAAATTTTTTCCTAACATCCAATCTAAACCTGCCCTGGCACAGCTTCATGCCATTCCCCCTTGTCCTGTCTCCTGTCACCTGACTGAAGAGACCATCACCTACCTCTCTATAACCTCCCTTCAGGTAGCTGTAGGCAGTGATAAGGTCTCCCCTCAGCCTCCTCTTCTCCAGGCTAAACAGCCCCAGCTCCCTCAGCCGCTCCTCATAGGATTTGCCCTCCAGCCCCTTCACCAGCCTGGTTGCCCTTCTCTGGACTCGCTCCAGGACCTCCATGTCCTTCTTGTGGTGAGGAGCCCAGAACGGGACACAGTACTCGAGGTGTGGCCTCACCAATGCCGAGTACAGGGGCACAATCACCTCCCTAGACCTACTGGCCACACTGTTTCTGATACAAGCCAAGATGCCATTGGCCTTCTTGGCCGCCTGAGCACACTGCTGACTCATATTCAGTCTGCAGTCAACCAACACCCCCAGGTCCTTCTCTGCCTGACAGCTCTCCAGCCAGTCTCCCCCAAGCCTGTAGCGCTGCATGGGGTTTTGGAGACAGCAGCTGTGACAGGGAAGTTGTTAATGCTCGCGGAGCATTCTGCTGAAATGCAAAACACAGTCTGGATGGTGTAACTCGGGTGGCACTTCTCTTTCCCAGGGGGTTCTTAACCCGATGCAAGGCTTCCTCTTCACGTTAGCTTTCTACGGCTGGACGGGGTGGAGAGTGGACCTGAGATGGCGAAAAAGAGAAATACCCTGGGAATCAATGTCCTCATCCACTGTGGGGGAAAATACCTATCCCTCACCAGTGAACTACCAAACGAACATCCACGATTCAAAGAAGGTGTCGACCACCGACAGCCAGCAGACCGACGAGGCCATAAGCATGTTGTCTGAAGGCAACACCAGCGGCGATGACAGGCTGACCAGGAGCTCTCCCATCTACCAGGGCTGGTAGTTCTGAGGTGCAGCGCTGGATCCCGCTTCACACGTTGTCAAGATTCATCATAAGGCCACGTCACTGGGTGAACCGTTGCGTGCCCTGGAATTAGGTTTGTGCCCGAGGGCGTGATGCCATTTCCTGTAACCTGTGTGTGTGAGGGAGCGAGCGATACTGCGGTTCTTCTCAGAATCACACAGTTGGAAAAGAACTTTAAGATCATTGAGTCCAACCGTTCCTGTCCTGAGCTAAACCATATCCCTAAGTACCTCATCTGCCCTTTTTTAAACACACCCAGGGAAGGTGACTCAACCCCCTCCTTAGTTTGCCTTACAGGAGATGTGTTAACAGGTATAAAGGCCCGATCCCTTTCTCAGCAGGAGTGTGTCTCTGCAGAGATGTGTGTTACTTACCATTCATTTTCACCCATTTTGTTTTAATCTCCCTTGTAACTTCCATATGGTAGGTCAGTCTTTTGTTTAAATAAATGGACTATTAATATGTTGGGTTTTTAAATCTGTTGCCTTGCTTGCCTGGCTCAGCATAAAACATTTCACCCAGAATTAAGAGCTCTAGGATTTCTGACGCTGTGGTAAAACAGTAGTAAGAGCCAATTTTGATATAACCACAATCATTTCCTGTTTGTGTAGGATCTTACTGGCACAGTCTTCTTTTAGCTTCTTCATGTGACTTTTCAGTTTGGTTCTATCTAGAGAGCTGGAAGCCTTTAAAAAAAATAAATCAAGCCCAGCCTAGGTTCCATAAACCCTTCAGAATAGTGGTTCCAGTTCACTCCTGGATCAAGCAAAAACAACCCTTCCAACTATTTTTTGGTATGGATTCAGTCTGATCCTTCTGTGTACTTGTCTAACAGGATTACCACTGTTAGGGCAGGTGCACTAAGAGATAACGTTTGCAAAAACCAGCTAGATGATCTGAGTGCTCATTGAGAAACAGTGCATAGAATCAATAATCCTTTCTCTGAGGTGCTCTGTATTTTATGTCTTCGCCTGCTGAACTAAGAGATATTAAATCCATTCTCCTTATCTTCTCAGATAGGCACCTCTCCCGATGCAGTGCACTAAGTACCTATGTCCAAACAATTCCCCAGATTGGTTGAAAGTTAAGAAAAAAAAATTATGCCCATGTCTATCCCAGGCTTTTAATTTCATATCAAAGCAGCAGTAGTACGACTGAAGTCTGGCTGTGCTGGAAGCTGTTTGCAATGCAGTCTGACTGATGGCACAGTGGAAGCCCCCTGAGCCCAGGTACCCTCCCTTCAGCTCGTGGCCAGGGCCCACCATAAAACAAACCTGAGGTTTTTAAAACCCTGTTCACATCCACTTTGGCTGCACTTCCCTGGCTGTCCAGGCCTTTCTTTTCCAATCCAGTTCAGTCCCAGCTATTGTATTAAACAACAAATACATTATTACAGACAGCTGAAAGGTAAGTGCTGTAACAATGTGAAGCTTAAGCTGTTGTAACACAGCTGTAACTCCAGGGAGTCCCAGGATGGTTACAGAAGCAGGCTCAATAGAAACTATGCAGAAAAATATTGATTTTCTATTTTAAATAAATTATCTTCCTGAACTAATTGTTTGATACAGAGGTGTTAAACAATGATCTGATAATTATTTAGGCAGATCATTGCAGAGCTGTAGTTGGTTTGTAGCAAATCTTTTTACATTGTGCCCTGTGGTTTTGTGGCTTTATGCTGCTGTTCTAGTTGTCAGAAATACTGGCAGACACCAGATCCTTGCTTTTCATCAGTCCTTTTTTTTTCTATGAAGAGAAAGCTCAAGGACTTGGGAGCAGATTATATTTATCCTTACGGAATAGAGACCACATTTTAGGTGCACTACTCATCACAGCAGGGTTCAAAAGAACAGGAAAAAGACAGAGGTGGAGTTGTTGATAAACCTTTTCAGATGCTAGGGTGTGGGCCAAGCTGCAAAACCCGAAAGCCAAATAAACAGCCTCTGGCTTCACAGGAATAATCCCTTGGGAGGTGACAGGCTGTAGCAGGAGGCCCTGTGACAGGGCCAAACAACTAAATCCTCCTTCTTTTCATTACTCCAGGGCACATGAGGGACAGGTACAGACAGGGTGCCCCAGCCTTGGACCCCCCAAGGTCAAGAGCAGCCCCTGAGCAGTGCCGGGTGGCTGCTGGTGCTGGAGCACCCCTGTGCTGGGGCAGCCTCTCACAAGGGCTGTGCTTGGCTCCCCTCCTTTTCTTGTACTTTCAAGGCTGGCTTTGAGATGTGTGCAGCACGTCTCTGTTTTGGGGTGTCATCATGAATGATTAGGACCAATCAGCCAATGCTGATGCACCAAGAACATGAAATGGGGTGTAGCAGAGCAAACCAACAGCAGCTTTTAACTTGCACAAGCAGTAGATGTGAGGAGAGTTTCCTTACTAGCCTCTGGTGAAGGCACGAGACACTCCTCCATAGGTTAAAATGGAGTGGCAACTGGTTCTGTTCATGTGTAAGCATGACTATATCAGATTCCTCCCCCTCCCTCCTCCCCCCCCCCCAGACCTTGTTCTTGCCTCACCACCATTCAACAATTCAGGCCAAGCATTGCCTTCTCCGAGTGCAGCAGGCTGTGCCCATCTCTTCCAGCCAGGACTGTGCTTTGGGAGTGCATCTTGCCCTGCTGCCTGTGCTTGCTGCGTGCACGCCACGGGGCAGCCTCGGGCTGCTGCAGCCAGCTTCATTTTGGGGGAAGCTAAGTGTGTGCTCCAGGGGTCAGTGAGGGCATGCTATAGACACCACGTCCTGAACAACATAGCTGTAACACCAACCTAAACACTGCTGCCTTAAATGTGCCATCCACCCTCTCCTGGCAGGGGCCTTGTGCTCATCAGCACACACGAAACCAGCCTAGCTTTCATCTGGGTGAGGATCTGTGCCTGCACAGTCAGCACTGTGTCACTTCTGCATCCGGATTTTGCGCCTGTGGCGGTGCAACGTGTTCCTTCAGAAATGCTTATTTATAGGAGTGTTCTGCTGGGCTGCTTCTGGTGAACGTGGGAAGTGGCTGTCTCTGGCCTGAATACATGTTTCTTAAGGTGTGTTTCAGACTTGGCTTGGGTTAACAAGGGAAAGACCTTGTCCACACTGAACTCCACAGACTCTCTGGTCTTCCACTGTCTGGTGGGGGGGAGGTGTCACTTCCGCAGCCACAGAGCTGCCCAGTTCATGAGCAGGAGCACAACTGTCTCTGTGGAACAGCAACCTGTGCCTCAGAGGAGGGGTGAGCAGGGCCGAGGTCAGGTATCAGTGAATAAAGCATCAGGTTTAGCCTGTTGTGTTTTGGGCATATCACAGAATCACAGAATCGTAGGGGTTGGAAGGGACCTCAAGGGATCATGGGGTCCAACCCCCCTGCCAAAGCAGCTCCCTAGCACATATTGCACAGATAGGCGTCCAGACGAGTCTTGAATATCTCCAGAGAAGGAGACTCCACCACCTCCCTGGGCAGCCTGTGCCAGGGCTCTGTCACCCTCACTGTGTAAAAGTGCTTCCACACGTTGGTGCGGAACTTCCTGTGCTCCAATTTGCAGCCATTGCCCCTTGTCCTGTCTCCACAGACCACTGAAAAGGGGCTGGCCAATTCCCCCTGCATCCCATACTTAAGATATTTATAAACATTAATTAGGTCCCCCCTCAGTCTTCTTTTCTCCAGGCTGAACAGCCTCAGCTCACTCAGCCTTTCCTCATACGGGAGATGTTCCAGGCCCTTAATCATCTTCGTAGCCCTTCTCTGGACTCTCTCCAGGAGATCCCTGTCTTTTTTATACCAGGGAGCCCAGAACACAACAACGTGTTCCTGAGTTTATTGAAGGGGAAAAAAAAACACAACAGCAAAGGTAAATAAAAGAAAAAGAGGTCAAACCCATGTGTTGAAATCAAATTGTGGCAGTGGAACCTCATACGAAGGACATCTATGAGTAACAGGGCAGTGCAGCAGCGTTGCTTCTGTCGCACGCCCTCCTCGCCTCCCAGCCAGCTTATCAGAGCCAGCCACATGCAGTGAGTGTTCTCCAAATTCACCAAAACTTATTTTTAAGCCCTCAAAGATAAAATAAAAACTTCCATGAGAAGTGTCATGTCATATCCCAAAATACTTTCTTACCCACCACCCCCCAGCTGCTGTCTGCTGGTGGAAGGGGACGCATGTGACTCTGTTTGTCCTGCCACTCTCACACATGTCATTACTGTTTTGTTTGGCCAGATGTTTGGACTAATTGCAAAGCTGAAGTAGGAGCACTAGTAAAATCATGAGCTGCCTGAATAGGCAGACTTCTTGCATACCAAAATGCTGCATTTATGAGGTCTGCCATGTGCCTGAATACCAGAATCCTAACTACACCTCTCATCAAGCTCCTCCTCTGCTCTTGGAGGCCAAGCACATGGAGAAAACTGGAAAGGGAAATGTTACATGTGATTCCTCCCCCTGGCATCGCCCCTGTAAGAGGACTTGACCTATAATTCAGAAGTTGTTCTTGTGTATTCATCACGAAAAGTCCTCTGATCTTCTGAAATTTTCTTAATTTTCACGGGTTCCTCAAGTTCACAGTAATCCCAGATGGAAATCACTAAACCACACGGTAGCTAACGTCATTTTAAGATGGGTCAGATGATGTCTGGGTCATTCATCCTTTAAGGAACAGACATGCTTCTTTGTGGACATTGAAGCCAGCAGCTGAAGAAGGGAGCACAGTCAAATTCAGGGGTGCATTTGCATCTGTTTTCCCTGGCAGTTTATATTCCCTAGGATACGCTGCGAGTGGTACAGAAAGTTGGTTCTCCCACTGCACCTCTCTAAGCAAACCCTTAAACATTTGGAGAGCTAAATTCATTAGGGGTATTGGAGGTAAAGTCTTCAAAAGGCCAAGAAAATTTGCTGAGTGATGGTAGCATTTGAGTTTAACCCGAAACAAAACCCCAACAAACTAAAGCACTGTCTTCCGAGCAGCTAACAAGAAGGGGTGTCCTTTGCTCTCTCCAGCTTCCAAGTGCTCATGCTACACAAGATTGAAAGGGTCCTAGGAAAGAAATCAGATCATCATAGCTAGAAGGATAGCCACTGTAGCCATCCCTAGACCTTTGACAGCCCCTTGGGTTTAGGGTGCATTCCCAGCTGCCCTACCCTTGCCCCTTCCTGCTGTGTTTAAATGTATGGTACGGTGAGGACCTGCTGGGCTCTGAGCCTGCATGGCTCAGTCTACAGAAAGGACCATCACAGGCTGGGATGTGCTGTGTAATTAAAAGCCTTGAGATGATGGTTTGCTGCTCATGGTATCTCTGGAGTGAGGGTTGAAAGGGGTGACCTTGCTGGAACCCACTGCAGCCAATGGGACCATGTGAACTGGGTCAAACACAATATAATGAAAACACTGGTGAGATCCAAAGGTGACATCCATGAGGAGAGAAGCCCGTGTTTCTGATTAATACAGAAACCTGGCTCAGGGGTAGAAAGCTCAGCTTTAAATCTTGATTTGAATGTCTTCAGGACTAGAGAGTTTTCAGAGCCCTGGCAATCAGTTCAGGCTTCTCTGTGTGTTGCAGGAGGGATTATTTTGTGACTTGGTTGGCTGATAGCTAAACAAGAAAAAAAATGGATGGGCTCCCTTGATGTCTCAGTCATTGTGGGTGTTCTCACAAGTTAGTACGGGACGGGGCAGGCTCGGGTCATCCGAATTCGTTGGAGCATGAGTACAGGTTCTCACCTGTAAGGCCACAGGGTTGGCTGTGATGGGTTGTTAGCTGCATTTGCTTCTGCAGGGCCGTGTGTGCTCTGAGTGTTCTGCAGGACAGTTGGCATTTCGAGGGCCTGTTGCAGGCAGCACGAGAGGTGAAAATGCGATCCTGCACCAAAGAGCTGCCAGAGAAAGATACCCATCAGTTACCTGGGTCATGGTAGGCACCTTCTGTGCCCAAATGGCTATAATGCCCTTAGTTTTAGGAGAAGTTGCCTGTTAATCTGTTAAATTGACTTAACATGTCTGTGCAGTCAGACTAATGTGAAACCAGGCTGTGGGGTCAGAGCTTGTTTCCAAGCCAGAAGCTGCACAGGGCAGTGAAAATAGCCTAAGTGTGAAGGGTGTGTGGTGGTCACATCAAGCTTGTTAACTGAGGTCACCATGGACGAAGGAGAATTCCCAGCAGGGAGTTACCACATCAGGTGAGGAAACAAATACCTGGGGTGGAAGCATCCTAACTTTCCCTTTCCTCGCTCCAGAACAAATCAGCAGCTGCTGGAGGTGAAATGATCATCCCACCGAAATAAATTATCCTGTGATGCAGGGTGAGGGCACCTTGCCGATCGGATTAGGATTGTGCAGACAGAAGGTCTCAGCCACCAGAAGCTGCAAGAGCCCTTTAGGTCAGGATGGTCACTGACAAAATGGGCGTATTTCAGTCCCAGGGAAGCACAAAGTGAGCCGCCCCTGCTTGAGAGTGAGGAGGGTTGTACATAGTATCCTGCAGCTCCTTAGCAGAGCGGTTGAGAAATGAGTCTAAAGATTGCTTTTCTCCCCAGCAGACATTAGCTCTCCCTCCACCTAACTTGGGAGTTTGTCCTACCGCTTCTGGGTGGAGAACCTGCCATGAGAAGAGCATAGGCTTTTACTCTGGAAGCGGAGCAGGGCTGGTTTGAATTCACATCTCTGTTTCGTTTGGTTAAACAGGTTAAAATCCTGGTGGCTAGAGCAGGGGAAGGCTCTGTTACAGAAGGCAGTGGTGGGAAGAGCTTCGCCTCTCACAACACTGGTGTGAATCCAGTTTTACTTCAGTGGGGGTTGAAGCCCATTGTCATCTGGTGACACTGTGTTGGCTTCTCTGAAAACAGTTCATTGTCTTCATCCAACTCCCAAAATGCAGGTGTCTGCTTGGCACTGGAAGCACTAGGGCCTAATTCCTGTATCACTGTCCTGGGCAACATGTTGGAGCTGGGGCTTGGACCAGGTGATCTCCAGAGGTCCCTTCCTACCTCAAAGCCTCCTGTGATCTGGCCTCCCACCCTCACCCTGTTAGATCTTTTGGTCAGGCATTGGGCATTACAGAATTTTCCATTACTGTTTTGGAGCTGGGAGCGTGTGTGGAGCCCTCTCTAACTTACTGAGCCTTTTGGGGGATCTGGAGGCTGAATTCACCCAGGAAAATGCAGATGGCTGTTGTCCCTGGAAAGGAATTCCAACTGGAAGTGTGAGACTGCTGTGGTCAGAAACCGCCGGGCGTGTTATCGGGTCTCTCTGTGAAGCCTCTGAATGAAAACCATCCTGCTGTTTATATCTACAAATACGAGTCTGGGATCTTAATGTGATGGGATTTTAATGTGATGGGATCTTAATTTGATGGGATCTTAATGTGACTAAAAACTTACAACAGACCAATTTTCCCCGTGAAGCTTGAACAGGAGGAATGGGATGTCCTTTGCTCCCTTGGAGGTAAAAAGAGTATTTGTATAAAAGTAACGTGGGTGCTTTGAGAAACAACACCAGCCAGGTGACAAAGAAAGCTCACTGCATCAGAAAGAGCTCACTGAGTGATTTGTGTGGCCTTAATGCAGTAGGAGGAAGATGGCCATGAAAGCCACCTGACTGACCACTGGAAAAGATGTGTGGTGTGTAAAAGGACACTCTAGCATCTGGTTGTAAATGAGAAGAACTGCAGTTAAAAAGAAAGCCTGAGACAGCTTTGGAGACCCCACTCCTCTTTGTGAGGTCGGAGGAGGGTCCCTGTGGCACTCTTCTCTTGTTACTTCACTGGGGTTTATCGGCAGCAGCAGTCCCACAATCCCAAGCCTGGCAGCAGGGAGGAGAGGGGAGAGAGCATATGGACATCGTGGAGACCATTCAGTGATGAAAGCGATGGGAAGACTGTGCTGCTCCTTCATCTCTTGGTCACTGGGGATCATGGCATTTTGGGGTGGCAGGAAGCCTTTTAAGCTTTCATGCTTTTCCATAGGGGACATTTATCCCTTTGCAAAGCCAGGGCCTTGGCCTTAGGAGGCTGGTGAGGTGGCAGCTGCGGCTCTGTCCTGCTGTGAATGGCAGTACCTGAGGGGACCATGAGGGGAACTGAGGGGACTTTGGCACTGGTGTTGTGTTGGGCTGAGATTCAGGCCACCTCTGATCTCACTTCTGTGGAAAGGAACCTAGCTCTTAAGGGGTAGAGAAGAGCCAAGATGGCTTGAGATGGGCTCCTTCCCTCTGGAGAGCAGGAATGGCTGTTAATAAAGACAACCTTTGCTGGCCAAGCCTTGCCCTCACCTAGTTCTGCACCCACTTCCCTCTGCCTCCCGTGACCTACTGGACGCTTTCGCACAGCGTAGCCGGGAGGGACGCAGAGGGGGAATGGAGGCCTGGGATTCTTGTTCTCCAGCTGCCTCCAGAGAGGTACCCACTTACTTACGGATCTGTGAGCTTCCTGAAGGGTCTTGAAAAAGTGTAAACCCAAACATGGCCTCTTTTATCCTGCCAATTAAAAAGGTACATTTTGAAGATGGGTTTAAACCAGTGCAGTGGGGTTTTTTGCTGTGCTGGCTGGGTTGTCCTTGCAGTGTCCTCCCCCCTCAGAGGCCACCAAGGCTCCAGACAGCACGGAAGCGCTGGCAGCCGTTCTTTGCAGCTGTGGCCACACAACAGCATCTGCTCCTGTTCTGCCTGCTATGGCAGCTCTGGAGAGCATTTCCTTGAGGAAAAGAAAATAGAAAACCCAAAAACCAGAAAAAAAGCCCAAATGACCCAACTGTCTCCTTAGGCAAAAGCACTCAACCGAGCACCACATTTCATGCGGCAATGAACCGGCGTCCTCTCACCCTGCCCCATGTCATGTGCCTCCATGTGATGGGGAGCACAGCATTCTTCTCACCAAGCCCTTCCTCAAGGCACCAGACGGGACTTGCCAGGGATCAGAGGCATTCCCCAGCCTCGCTAAGTGCTCTGGTAACCAGCAGCTCTGCTCACGCCCCGTGTCAGGCAGGCAGCCATCCCCTAGGAATGCAATTACACCCAGAAGGAGGTGAGATAAGGTGGCTTTTCCCGTAGTTCCCAGGGATTTTATAGTCTGGAAGCTGGTATGCCCAGATGCCTTCAATGTAATGTTTGAATTTAAAATGGAAAAAGTCACATCTGCATTAACAAACCCCTTGTTGCTAAAGACAAAGTGCTCTATAATAGACACCTTTACATGAAACGGGGGCCTCTCGCCTTTGTTTGCTGGGGTCTGAGGCTGGGGAGCTGTATGACTTCAGTGGTGACAAGGCTGATGTTGACTACATGGAAACCTGTGAGAAGGTGAGCTGAAGACATAGAGGCAGCCCCAAGGAGCTGAGAAACCTTCCTCTCCTCCTCATGCAGTTATCCTGCCACAGGGGCTGCAAGGGTCATGGAATCACGGAACATCATGGAATCACAGAACCACAGATTGTTAGAGGTTGGAAGGGACCTGGAAAGATCATCTAGTCCAACCCCCCTGCCAGAGCAGGATCACCTAGAGTAAATCACACAGGACAGTATCCAGGCGGGTTTTGAGTGTCTCCAGAGAAGGAGACTCCATAACCTCTCTGGGCATCTGGGCAGCCTGTGCCAGTGCTCCAGGATGATCACAGGACTGGAGCATCTCTTGTATGAGGAAAGGCTGAGAGAGCTGGGTCTGTTTAGCCTGGAGAAGACTGAGAAGGGATCTCATTGATGGTTATAAGTATCTAAAAGGTGGATGGCTAGAGGACGAGTGGTGCCCAGTGACAGGACAAGGGTCAAGGGTCACAAGAACATCATAGAACATCACAGAATCTCAGAATCACAGAACATTAGGAGTTGGAAGTGACCTCAAAAGATCATCTAGTCCAACACCCCTGCCAGATCAGCACAGTCTTCTCATCACTTTCATCACTGAATGGTTTCCATGATGTCCATGTGCTCTAAGAGGTTCAAGAGGAAATCCATCTTAGAAAAGAATCCAGATACACAACCTTGCTGAGCATTAATATCTTCCTCAGCCTGAGACATACAGGGCATGGTAAGGAGAAAGACAGAATTAATGAGTTAGGTCAAAATAGTAGACCTGAAAGCAAAATGGTCTTCATTGTCTTAAAATAATTTCATTTTTGGAGCTGATCAGCTCATCTTTCCAATGAAGGAGGAGTGAGCACCAACCCTTTTCTCGTTCTTTTCAGGTTTAGAAAGTGGAAAGCAGTGACCAAGTGGCAATATGGAATAAAATGAATTTTTTCCTTTTCTGCTAGAGGTGCTTCTGAGAGGTCAGTTCCTACTGGAATAGGTTTGGCTCACAAAATGGATCAGGGTGTTGGTGGGTTTTTTAAAAGTAAATTTTTATCTAAGTTTTGGCAGGGAAAGCTGGGGGACTTGTCCTCAGCTTAGGGCTGTGTGTAGACTAGGACGAAAACCAGGCAGAAATGTGCTGGTCTGCCTGATTGGTTTGGGGTTAGGTTTTTGTTGGTAAAGGGTCTTCAATGATGCATGCAGTTAACCTTCTCTTACCTTCCCCAGGCTCAGGAGGACTCGTGGAGCTTCTGCAGTGATGAGAAATGCTGGTTTTCCCCACACCAACACCTTCAGTTGCCAAATTTGCACCTGTGGAAATACACCTGGGTCTGTCCATTTTCTCCAGGCTCTGGCACAGAGGCCAGAGCATTTTTTTATTCCAACACAATTTTTTTTTTAACCACTCTAACTGAGAGATCTGTTAAAAGGTGATGATCCTTGTCTGAAGCAGGCCCAAAGAGAAATGCCATTCTTAAAGTTGGGAGATTAGAAAGGTTTGATTTTTTTAAAATGGCTTTGGTCTGTATTCCTTGATCAAGTCATAAGACCTGGACCTTTAATGTGGATATGAAAAAACCCCCCAAACCCTATGGGGATCTGTGTGGGCCGAGAGAACCATGGGCTCCTTGCCTGTGTCATCCTCTGTGGCGGAAGGTGAGTGGGTGGATGATTAGACACGGTCATCTTATTGCACAGGAATTTATCATGATTCTCCCCAAACCAGCCTCTGGGGATGAAGCCGACAAGTACCCATTGTCCAGGGCTGTCGCAGCTTTGTGTGGCTGTGTTCTGGTGGAGGAGGAGGAGCTGAGAACGTGGGTTCTGCAAGCAGCAGCCAGAAGCTCTCTGCAGGCCCAAGAGTAAACATAGGCCGATTCAAGGCCAGAGCCGTTGCTGACCAAGGCCCAGCCCATCAGTGACGGTCACAGCGCCTCTGGGAATCACATTTAGGAGAAAAAAATGCAAGTGGTGGCTTTTTGCCACCAGAGTAGGGAGTGAGAAGTTGTAAGAAACTGTGCAGGCATCAAGGCCGGTGAAGGGGGGGAAGGAGCCCTCCCCAAGGTGCCGGAGAGAAAGATGCCCCTGCAGCCCATGGGGAAACCCATGGTGGAGCGGGTGTCCCCCCACAGCCCATGGAAAAGGCCGAGACCCCACCTGTAGCAGGTGGAGACATACAGGAGATGCTGTGACCCGCGCTGGAGCAAGCCTCTGCCAGCACTTGCAGCCCATGGAGAGAGATAGAGACACAATGAAAGAGATCCATGCTGGAGCAGATTTGCTGGCGGGAGGCTTGTGACCCTGTGGGGGACCAGGCTGGAGCAGTCTGGGCCTGAGAGACTGAAAGACATTCTATGATTTATGACTGCAGCCCATAGAAGTGACCCACACTGGGGCTGCTGGTGAAGAGCTGAAGCCCCAACACAAAGGACTCATGGAGAAGTTTGTGGAGGACTGTCTCCCGTGGGTGGGACCCCACACTGTAGCAGGGGAAAGGTGTGAGGAATGCCCCCTAAAGCCAAGTAGGAAACCAACTAGTAAGGAGCTGACCAAAACCCTCATTCCCCCAGTCCCTGCCCCTCCCCATGCCACAATGAGGGGGAAGAAGGGAGTAAAATCATAACTGAAGTCTGCTAAGAAGGGAGGGGTGGGGGAAGGTGCTTTAAGATCTGGCCTCACTTCTCACTGCCCAACTCTGGTGTCACTGGGTGTGCAGTGCAGTGTAATAAGTTAGAGAGTTTCTTTCCTTTATTCCGTGTTGGGTCTGTTTTGCCCGTGACACTAATTGCAGGATGATCTCTCCCTGTCCTTACCTTGACTCCTGAGCCTCTCAATATGTATTTTCTCCCCGTCCAGCTGAAAAGGGGGGTGATAGAGTGGCTTTGGTGGGTGTCTGGCCTCCAGCCAGGGTCAAACCACCACAGGGACTTAAAGGATGGCAACCCCAGGCTGCAGACTTTTCCCATCTGATTTTTGTTCTTCTCAGGAGTCTGTGATCCTGTCTCCCCTAAGTGTGCTCACTGAGGGTACTCTCTGAAGGGACTCAACACCTCTTTCAGTCCACCTGGCAGGACACAGCCATGGCAAGGACTGTGGAGTCTCAAACACCCTTCTAAGAGTTTGACCTTTATGTTTTGCCCTCAAAGAAAATATTCAGAGCTTTTCAGGAACAGCAACACAGCATGTAGGGATGTGATGCTGTCTTTACACCACCAAGTTTCAGAAGCCTACAGAGATAAATCTCAGTTTTGGAGCTGCAGAATGGCATTGCTTTTGATCTAAATAATTTCTCTTCTGTTGTGACTTTCTTACTGTGCTGAACTACTCTAGTGAAGGATGAGGTTGGCAACCTTGTCCTTGTATTTAATGGGAAGTATTTGGAAAGAGGAGATGAGCAGAATCTTTTAGTATTGAGATAGATACTAGTGATTTACATGGTGGAGCCAAGGCTTCTTCTGCGAAGATGGAAGGTATTAAGACATTGAAGCAGGAAAAGAGGATGTAGCTGCTTTCCTGTGGTTATTGGGTTTTGTATTCTTTTGAGGTTGTGAATATATTCAAAGGGAAATAGAAAAAAACTATCTCTAAGGAAGCAAAGAGCTTCCTTCCTGTTGGGAAAGGACTCAGCAAGGACAATAAATTCCTTGTCAAGTGAGTCATTTCTTCACTTAAGAGACTTCAAAGCTTTAAAAATTACCTTTTGTACCATGGAGCTTAAATATGCCACTGCACACACTCTTAATGGACAAGCTGAGCTGTCTCCTGTCAGGAAATGATACATAGGAAGATGGCAGGGAAAGAAGTGGGTTGGAGTGAGACGCTGCCATGTTCCATCTTCCCCGAACTGCTCTAACAAGTACCCTTTTATTGCACGCCGACAGAAGTGAGAAGCAAGTGTTCAGGATGGCTCAGTGCTTCCAGTGCTGTCAAATAGTTTACAAGCTAAATAAATATTTACAGGCTAAATAAAGGAAAACTAAACTACAATTTTCATTCAGCAGTGACACACTTTCTTCAGCTGTGCCTGGAACTGCACTGACTAACGCCAGGCCCACCGCGTAGAGCTCACTTCAGCAGCAGGAGAGGTGACAGCACTACCTTTTAAAGCTCTAGCCCCGCCGTGGCCACCCCCTCCTCAGCTCTCCTGTCCTTTATTTTCGAAAAGCTGTGATGAAAACTGCTGCTGGGGTCCTGGTCTTGCAAGACCTGAACAGACCAATGCCCGTGTCCTGCGGCTTTCAGCCCGCACTGCCGCAGGGACCTGACTGCGCGTTCATGCCGTGCACAGTTTGGAGCACGAACCCAGGAAGGTGGCAGGAAAGGGCACTGCTTGAAAAGACACAGGATGCTGCTTGATCCAAGTGCTAATTCCTTTTGAAGGCTTTTGAGAGTGTTTCAGCCATAGCTGAGGTGAACGGTCAGCGTCTTACGTGGGCACAAAGCAAAAACCCCACGTCTCACATCGGATCCCTCACTGAGCTACGAGGGTACCATTACGTGAAATAAAAGCCAGCTAAAACCTACAGAACAGGGTTGTTTGGCTTCCTGCTGAACCTAAACACCCCTCACCCTGTATCCTTTGAGCTGTCAGTGCCACGAGCCCCAGTCAGAGAGCAGGGCTATGAGATGATGCCCACGGGAGCTCCTGCCAGAGGGAATAACTGTGACCCCATCCCACAGGCTGGAATATCCTGAAGTTCTTCAAAACCCTCCAGCTGCTCAAGCAAAGTTAAATTCCAGCCTTGCCAGCTTAAAAAAAACTAACAGTTTACTTTGGTCAGAACTGGAATCCAATTTATTTTCTCTGGGGAATCTTCCTTTGGATGTAACTTTTGAAAAGAAACGTTTTAAGAAGTACTTCAACCCAACCTTGCTGAGATTGCTGCCTCACCAGCTGTCTGGATCACAGGGGGTGGGTGTGTGGGGAATGGAGCTGAACAATAAACATGTGATGGGAGCGTCCACAAGGTGACCTGGTTGGAAGGGCAAAAGTCCTGCACGGAGGAGGGCTGCTGAAATCTGCCTGCAAGGCTGGGAGCTGGGAACCAGAAGCATCCTTGATCGGCATAGCCAGCATCTTTGACGTGCAGCTGGGTACCTAGGGACTGAGGGCATCCTGAGATGCCCTCAGTAAGCACAAGTCCAAGGAACTGTAATGGAGACTTATCACCTGAAAAGAGGAAAAATAGTCTGGAGAAGGGGGGAAATATCCTGAGGAAAGGAGGGTTGGTAACTGCCATGGGCTGTTCTAAAGGCAAGAACAGAAGTCCTGAAAAATAAAATATTGTGTCTAAGACAATAGGAATCCTCATCATCTACTGCCTGGCCCAGGTGAAACCCAGAAATTAACAGCATCTACTGGCTGTTCCACGTGTCGGTGCCCTTACAGCCCTGTAGGTGTCTATGACATAAACCATAAAAAATGACTTAGTTTTCATCCAAAACAGAGCTGCTTTCTGCAACAACTTCCCACGCTGCATGGAACTTTCTGTCCTTATAAAGGGCTGTGAGACTGTGCCTGTTTTATTGTTCACCCCCCAAAAAACCCAACCCCCTGAGCCTGGTTGGGTTTGTCCTCCCAGCTCTGGGATGGTTTGGCCCTGTCTGAAGTGCACGTGCTGCCACGTAGCTCCACCTCCCAGTAAATCTCTCCTATCTGCTGGCGTGCTGTGGGATACATTTGCTTAGTGACAACTTCGTCATAACCTGTAGTATTACATATATAAACTTGAGTGCTGCTATTATGGGATGCTGGTATGATTATTATGGGATGGGATGCTACACCTGATTTCTGATGTATTTTTGTTGCTGGCTGGTAATAATTTGTAACAGCTCTGTGTATTTACATATATATGCACATGCATTTGCTTTCTTAATCATAGCTAGACTCGCTGGCAGTGATTTCTGGGGTATTTATCTGCAGCAATATCCTAGAGAGCTTCAGAAGGTAAAGCCTCTGTGTCTTTGTGTAGTGCAAAACCCTACGAACCGAGCACCTCTGTACACCCAACCCTTTAGGTTATGACATCATGCTGCAACTTCAGTCAGCTGGCCCCAGCTCTTCAGCGCAGGATGCACGACGGGCAGGCAAGAATAAGGAACAACACACACAGAATTCTCTAATATCAAAATATAGCAATTTATTCAAGACACTGAATATGATCTGTTGATTCTCTCCTTAAAACAAATGAGCTACAATACACAAGGTGAATTTGAAGAAAGTGTGGTTGGGGGGGAGAAACAAAATAAGGGGTTGATGTTGTTTCAACAGAACCTGGGAAACGCTGAAATGAGAACCAAGTCTGGCTGCAAGTCTGACACAGACAATAAAAACTGCAGAAGCCAGAATTCAGAGTTTCAGTGAGTGGCTGAAAGAACATTTCTGCAATTGACAAAGAACCACATCTTTTGAAAAGGCAAAAGGAGGAAGGAAAAAAAAAAAAAAGGAGGAAAAAAAATTAAAAAGGGAAAAAAGAAACCCAAAACCAAAGCAGACCCTTACATTTGACAAAGTGCACTTCACTTGGCTCTAAAATTAGCTATTTTTTTTTTCTTTTAAACAAATTAAAAGGAAATTTCTAAGATGTAGCATGGGGTTAATGTGTGTATAACCCTGTAAGTCAGGCCCTTAGTGCCCCGCAAGGGACCCAGTGTTTTCGACATAAAAGATCCAGTATCCTTCTAACCCACAGAGTCAAGTGGTTTTCCAGAAACTCCTATTTTTTGTTTTCCCTCACTTCAAGGCCAGTTCCAGGCAGCCAGCAATGACAAGAGCCCAGCGAGTCTCTCGGTGGTTCCACAGTCCTATTTGGCCACTCAAGTTTTTCAATTTCTCTTGTTACAAAGAAGAACAGACGCCGAAGTTACCACAACACGCGGTAAGAACGAACCCGCCCCAGCCCACCGGCCTTCGCTGGGCGATGTCACGTTCCAGGGGAGCTGCAGAAAGGCGCTGTAAGCTTGGGGGTGCCGCCGCAGCAGCGGAGGGGGGCAGAGCTCCCACGCAGCCAGTCCTGTGGGTGCAGGCTTAGACATCGCCACGTTGAACCGCGACCTGGAGACGCCGCTCTCTCCCCGTTGCCCATCTCCTAAAGAAACCAGCTCCTTAGGGCGAGGATTAACCTTCGCGGCTGCATCTTCTGCCTTCCTTAGGATCTGCCCTGTTTTAACTGCAAACCAGCTCCCATGGGATGGTTGAGGATTTGCCAGTCTTTGGGGTCCTGGGGAGGGGAAGCAAGGCGTATTTAGTTTCTCAGCTTCTCAACGCAGAGTGCTTCCAGCGTGATGGCCTGTGCAGAGGACGCTCCAGAGCAGCAGCCCCTCTCACACAGAGGCTTTGCAAACCCACAGAGGGATTTCCAAGTTTGTTTCTCTTGGCTTCTCACCTCCGTGTAGGTGGGCAGAGGAAGGGTGGTGTTCTGGCAACTTAAAAAACAAAGGGAAAAAGCAAAAAGCAACAGGTGTGATGGATGCTGCTGAGTTACCCCTGGCAGTCGTCCTGGGAGCAACACCACGGGTCCATGGCCACAGGGCATCACTGAACTCGGACTGAGCAACCTCATCTCTTTGAACCCTGAGGTCTGGCCTCTTCGAGGGCCCCTGTCCCTGCTGCCCTCTGCCACCAGCAGACTGGGAGCTTCTGCAGACCAGGAGCTTCTGTGTGTCCTTTTCTGAAAGGCCACCCGAAAGCAGCTTGGGAAGTTAACCGTGCACATGCAGTGACTGTAATCAAATCATCAGCCCAACCGTGCTTTATAAAACCACATTAAACCTTTTTATTCAAATCCAAGTCTCTCTTTCAACAGATACTATTTTTTTTTTCCTTTTTCAATAGTGACTTTAAATCAGTAGGTACACGTGGTTATTATAAAACAGTGCAAAACTGCCACGTGGTCATCTACAGCCCGTGCTCTTGGAGCAGGAAGCTAAAACCCAACACATAAAAGCATTTAACACCGAAAATAACCCTTGGTACCTTCCAGCGTCCGGTACAAATTACAAGCAAGCCTGTCACTGATAACCAGAATCCCAGGACCGAGTAACCCTTCTAGGCAGGTAGGTCTTGTCCCCCTTTTCTCCTTTCCAGGGGCACGTCTTTCGGAAGTGCAGCAGAAGCTGGCAGGGGCTGGTTCCACTGGAAGGACCAAGAGACCGTGTGGACACGAGAGTAAGCAGAGGAGAGGAGAGCACGGGAGGAACGAGGAGGTACGGACTGCACGATGCCACCAAGATGCCATGCTTGGTGCGTCTTGCGCCACCGGTTCAAGCAGCAGGGCTCTGGTTGGATCACCGCTTCAGCAGCTGTGGCCAAATCAAAGGCAAGATCCCCTCTTACGCCAGTAGAGACTCTGGGGTGTTTGGGAGGGTGCTACGTCACGTTCAGGGGATTCTCTGCTTGCTTGTTTTTCCCTCTCCTGCAAACCCTAGCCTAGCCTGTGGGCTGGGGGTGATGCCTGTTCCACTCGGCCAGTTCTGAGGACCTGAGTAATGGCTGCCTCACCTGCCCAGGTCTCCTGACAGCTTCCAGCAGCTGCTGCGTCCTCCCTGGCATCTATGGTTTGCTCGTTGAGTGGCGCAGCCTTCAGCAGGCGTCCGTGCAGACATCCAGCCTGCACACGGAGAGCTTCTCCAACGTGGACAGGGCGTGCTTTGGAAGCCTTCGTCATTTCACCCACTGCAGCGTTCTAGTGAGATAGATGTATATATATACATAGAGAGATTCAATTTATATATCCTGCATCATATCCTCTGCTAAGGAAGAGTTCCACGCTGTCTTCTGAGTGCCGCACCGAGGACATCCTCAAGGCTAAACCTGCCTGGTTGGCCAGGAGCCTCCAGACCCAGAGCTCTCCTCATAGCACACAGCATACACAGCCCGGCTGAGGGTGACGGCAGCACCACGGCCTGCCCAATGCAGTGGAAGAGCCTCCTCCTAGGAGTGTGCTGACCACGGATGGACAGGAGCTTAGCAACTCTCTTCTCCAACGATGACAGAAGCAGTCAACAGACCTTGGTCCAACTGGCCTCAGTCATTCAGTGATAAAGTCCCACCGACTTCCTGGAACAGAAGCAGCCGTGTGGGGTGACAAGTGGCAGACGGCGCTGCTCAGCAAGGCCGCGGGCAGCCGAGCCTGTGTTCCGAATGACACCCGAGCCATCCCTAGAGGAGAGACACAGGGGCACCTTCCCCTGGCTACCAGG
Source organism: Porphyrio hochstetteri (assembly GCA_020800305.1). Lineage (NCBI taxonomy): Eukaryota > Metazoa > Chordata > Aves > Gruiformes > Rallidae > Porphyrio > Porphyrio hochstetteri. Next base: position 140,369,563 of record CM036905.1, read on the forward strand.
ATAGAGGGAAACACGGGCTGAAGAGAAGCAACGCTGTGTTTACAGGCCCAAGCTCAGGAACCCCTTGTAACAAGCGTACATTGCCAAACAGCCACAAAGATGAAGTGAGGCCAGATAAACGCCTGGCTGCTGGAAGAGGGCTCGTAGCAAATGACTGGCAGTTATTGGATCAAATAGCAGGGTTTTTTCTTACAGCACTTTCTGAGAGAGAAGAGAAAAAGGATACTGCACCTTTCATGTTCCTTGGACTCTGTGTCATTCTTTCTGCTTGGATTACACAACTGGTCTACATTTGGTGGCCATTTTAGGCTTTTAAAACTGTTTAACATAAAAAATATTTTTTTTCCAAAAATACACTGGGTTCTTTCTGTTAAAAGTCATCTTTCTCCTGTAAAAATCTTCCCCAGCAACCGCATTCTTATATAAAGCACTTATTACACAATTTGCTGAAAGTGCCCTTGAGACGCTAAGATCTGAAGCATGGAGGATTTTCTTTTCTTTTCAACGGAGAGAAAGAAAGGAAAAGGAAGAGAGAGGAGAGAGGAGAAGCAGTCTGTCAAAAATTTTCATTGTCATGTCCACCTGGCTGCATCTACTATGGGCATACGGGGAAAAATAAGGGGGGGGAGGGCAGGGAAAACAAAGGTAAGAAGGAAACTGAAGGAGACAAAACAAAAAAAAGGAAGAAGTTGGGAGTGGAAGGGAGAAATAAAAGGAAAACAAAAGTTTCATCCCAAGCCCGGGATCCTCCAGGCTGTAATATTCCAGCTGATAGAAAAAACACTGAACAAAAAAAGTAGTCTAGAAAATAGAAAGTGTTGTGATTACAAAGTTGAGCATTTCATCAGTACAAACTGGTCTTTGAACGTCCTTTGGGAGAGCAACTGTAGTGTCCAAATTGGAAGGAAAAAATACAACACCGCATGGAGGAGGATTTTTTTTTCCCTTTTGGTTTATCACAGCATTTTTCTTTTTCTTTTTTTTTCTTTTTTTTTTTATTAATTTTTTTTGGCACAGCTTTTTTTTTTTTTTTTTTTTTTCCCAGCCATCAGAGCAAGTTCTCAGACGCAAACCAAACAGTGCAATGCCTAGCTGGTGGCTTCATGCTTCCAAGGCTGAATGTTCCAGGTGGAAACCATTCCCTCCCCCTCTGAAGTGACTGTGTTTTTACTCCTTGATGAAGGTTACGGACAAAATACTAGACACCTGTGGCCAGGGAGAGTTGGTTTCACGGTACACTCTAACTTTGTTCAAGTTCGTACAGTTCTGGAGCTGTTAAGAATGGTTTTGAAGAGTGCTTCTCCCCACACATTCACTGCTGGTCCATTTGAAATTTCTTCTAACACATTTCACTTTTACTTCCGCAGATCTAGAACACAAACCTGGAGAGAGAAGACTCGGCATTAAGGACCGTTTCTGAAGGCCACGTGGAGGTCCTACTCCTCCTACACGAGGAGCTGACCAGCCAGCGCCGCGTCACTCCTCTCCCGAGCTGCAGATCAGCCCATCTCTGCTGCCTGCTGACACACAGACAAGGAAACCCAAGAGCAAACTGAAAGCCAGACACCAAACCTCGAGCTGGACTCGAACATCGTCTCGGCGGCACAGCCTGGGTAAGGCTGCGGGCTCTAGTTAGGTGCCCAGACACAGCATCCATGCCAAGCAGGTGGCAGGCCTGGCTGGTGTGAGACGGGGCCTGGCACAGGCACGTGTCCGTTTGGAGCGGCTGTTGGAAGCCAGGCACAGCACCAGCTCAAACGGCACGACTGAATCACATCATAGGCACACCCTTTGGTAACCACCAAGGAGGTTGTTTGGCCAGCCAGCCATGCAGAAGAGCTATGTAAAAAAGCTGTAGAGCATGTCGTAACATCCGTGTGCCCTTCGCAAGCTGACCAGGCTACAGCTGAAAAATTCTGGAAGAGCATTACAGCAAAAATAGTAATGACTAATTGGTGTCTGTACGGCCCTATTTCTCCTTTACCACGTGACGAGATCTTTGGGCAGCATGCTGACAGCTTCCCCTTTTGGGAACTGTTCAAGGTTAAGAGTCTTCTGTGGGATAAACCAGAAAGCCCCAGGACAACTGTTCAGTAGAGAACTGACTGCTGTGACCTGACCTTCATTAAAAAATGACAGCTGAGATAAGTAATGATACAAACAACACTACTGGTGTTCTTACCAAATACGTATTTAAGAGTTGTTCCCATCTTCAGCCACATTCACCTAGCCCAGGAGCATTCTTCATGTCCAAGAGGAACACAACCTCCCAGCATTCAAACCCTTCCAAAGCAGAAGCATCTTTCCTATACTCTGCAGAACTATTTTGAGCTGTCTGCTCTTCAGCTCTGTCCAGAGAACACAGGGTGGCATCCATGGTTTCTGCCTAATGCTCTCCAGAAGAGTAATCTCCACCCATAATTTACAGATGTAAAGCTCCTTACCGATCCGTCTGATGCGCTTGCTCCCACTTTGTCTCCTCTAGCATTCCAGCAGACTTCAAAGATGCCCCCCGTGCCTCGGTAGCTATGTACTAGAGATCCACTCTACAAAGCAAAACAGCATGCAAACATTTCAAACAGAAGTTCCCCTTCTTTTTGGGGACTACATTAAAAAAGAGAGTGGTGGCGAGGGGTTTGCTATTCACATCCCCCAACTATGGTCACCTCTGTAAGGTGGTGAAGCTAGGAAACTGGTCTTTGATAACAAAAATAAACAGGCACCTTGTCCTGCTTTCTGCAGGGACAGAGTTAATTTCCTTCCTAGCAGCTGGTGGAATGCCATGTTTGGGAGTTGGGATGAGAGCAGCACTGATAACACACGGATGTTTTTAGTTGCTGCCAGGCAGTCAAGGACTGCTCAGCTTCCCATGATGCCCTGCCAATGAGAAGGCAAGGGGTGTCCAAGAAGCTGGAGAGGACACAGCCAGGACAGCTGGCACAAACAGGCCAAAGGGATATTCTGTACCATATATTGTCATGCTCTGTATATAACTGGGGAGTGGGCCAAGAGCTCAGGGTCTTGCAGAGCATCGACTTGAGGGGGTGAGAAAACGTGCTGTTCCTAACATTTGGCATATTCTATCCTCCTCCTTCTCATTTTTTGTCCTACTAAACCGTCTTTACCTCAACCCAGGAGTTTGAATTTGTTTTCTTCTTTTCCATTCTCAATTCTCTCCCTCATCCCACTGCAGGGTAGAGGGTGAGCAAATGGCTGTGTGGTTGTTTCAGCTGCCTGCTGGGTTAAACCCTGACACTCGTCCTGAAGGAAATTTACAGCAAGACCCTCAAGACATCTGGTTTTGTCCACTTTATAAACATAAAGGCCTGGGGAGTTAGGCTGAGGTGGTCCTTTCTGAGGTCTGTGGTTAATCTGGGCTGTGAGGCACCAGTATCCAGAATTACACCTGTGGAACTATGATGTCCCACTCTTCTCCAGAGTATCCCCAGTGCCCAGCCTGTATGCCCTTTGGGTCTATCACCCCCTTGTCACAAAACATAAGCCGGTGCCTTGGCCTCACAAGTGAACTCTGCCTGTTACTAGACAGAAGTCTGAGAAGCAGTCCCACCTCTGCCTCACACAGCTGAGGGCACAGAGAGCTGACACGCCAATGCACCTGTTCTCACGCCGGCTCGGCTCACGTTTTGACACACAGCGGAGCCCAGGTGCTCCCCCTGAGTGACTCAACTGATCTGCTGGGATTTGCATCAGTCAGTGCAATCAGGCCACAAGCCAGAGGGGTGCATGTATTTTCCACCTGAGCCCTTGCTACTAATGTGGCACCTAAACCGGCCGCGGTTGGTACCTGAGTGTTCCATATATGGACACACTTGTCGAAGGACCCGCTGGCTAGGTACTTCCCATCAGGACTAAAAGCTACGCTGTAGACAGGCTCTTGGTGCTTTGTTAACGTGTGGATGCAGACTCCTCGGTCGACGTCCCACAGCCGGACAGTGGAATCGAACGAAGCACTGCAGGAAGCATTCAAACACAAGCACGTCTCAGCCCCAGGGTTCATCACTTGGCAGTTTGATACCTTGAACGTTTTTAACAGAGTAACACCTTTTTTTTGTCCTTGGCTAAGTGAGAGAGCTGTTTCAGACAGGAGAGCCAATACTCACTGCAGCCTTGCCCAAGGGCTGTACCTATGGAACTGAGTTCCTGTATGTGAAGCCTTTGAGTTTCTCTCAGGGTGCTGTATAGCTCCTTCTAAAAGGGCTGAGGAGCTCCTGCTTTTTGAGATTCTACTCGATACAATTCAGCAAGGTAAAATATATATTGTCATTAGTAGGGTAAATGGTTCCAGAGAGATCTTACTCCTAATGGATTTGCATCATCTCATGGATTTGCATTCTGTAATTATCTAGAACTGTGGTTCTTTTAGCTTTGTTTCAGTGCTGGGTCTGGCTATGATCCACCTAAATCCCACACTGTGGGCTTAGAGGAAGGCAAGCCAAATAACTGGTATTAAAAATATTAAAAGAACAACTCTAAGAAAGAAAAGTTCTTCCCTGTCCTCTTCCAGACTAAGGAGAAAATGAAACAAAACAGCTTTGATACAACTCTTCCCCAAACTGAACACACCTGACGGGCTGATCTGACAATCCCATGGTACTACCATCAACTGGCATCCTACAAATAAACATGTTCCCTAATCCTAAAGAAGAATTTTGGACAGATTTTCAAGTAGAATTTGAAAGAAGATCCAGGCTTTTCTCTGTTAGTTAGCAAGATACAAAAGCTGTCAGCATCTGCCCAGGTGAGTTGCATGACCCTGGTCAGAACACATCCCCACTGGCTGTGTGGGCTGCCATCGGTCTCCCAAGGCACTTCCACTCCTGACAACCAGATGCCGGATGCGAAGGCACATTACCAAATTTCCAATCCTTTTCTCAAGGCAGCTGAAAAGTTAAAGCATCATAAATACCATATGATTTAATTTTCCTTCTTCTTCCCTTTTCAGTTACGATTCCTTTCCCTTTGTTTCCACCCCCCTGATTTACAAATGTAGGTATTCTTTACTGGAATTGTCTGCAGGAAGACTGACAGCAAGGTGACAGCAGTTACATGCCAGAAAGGCAATCCTTCTTCTTAGCAGGCAACAGAAAGAGGTGCATTTATATTTTTACCTTGCTAACATGATGTTGGAGTTTGGGTTGCTGGTGCCTGGTCCTGTAGGACTCCATTTGATAGTATAGATCTCTTTGCTGTGAGCCTGAAGATCGTGTACACAGGTATCTTGCTTCATACTCCAAATCTGGGTGATGATGAAGGGGGAAAAATGGCAACATTACTCTTCTCAGCTGGATCATTTCAGTTCTATGTTTTTCTTACCATTTGTTTATGTCAGATCTCAACAGACACAGGCATAAACATAAAAACATACCTGAAGCTTGTTAATCCAGCAGTTTGGCACCTACAGCTCGCAGACGTTAGGATAACCCCGTGAGGGGATGAAGCTACATGCATATACAGTAGTATTTACTCAACAGGTAAGAACTGACTAGTTGCTGTACTGCCCACAGCCTTGTACTGGGTTTGTGTGGGAAGGTTTTGGTAGCCTGGAGGCTATGGGGTGGTTTCTGTGAGAAGCTGCTAGCAGCTTCCCCTATGTCTGACAGAGCCAGTGCCAGTCACCTCCAAGATGGACCCGCTGCTGGAGGGGTGAAAAGAGCATCCAGACAGAGGGGTGAGAAGAGCGAGATGATATGAGAAACTCTGCAGCACCCATGTCAGTGCAGAAGGAGAGGAAGGAGGTGCTCCAGGCACTGGAGCGAAGATTTCTCTGCAGCCTGTGGAGAAGACCATGGTGAGGCAGGCTGTTACCCTGCAGCCTATGGAGGTCCATAGTGGAGCAGATATCCACCTGCAGCCCATGGAGGACCCCATGCTGCAGCAGGTGGAGGCACCCAAAAGAGGTTGTGAAACCATGGAAAGCCCATGTTGGAGCAAGCTCCTGGCAGGACCTGTCGTCCTGTGGAGAGAGGAGCCTACACTGGAGCAGGTTTGCTGGCCAGACCTGTGACCCTGTGGGGGACCCACGCAGTCATGAAGAACTGCAGCCCATGAGAAGGACTCATGTTGGGGAAGTTGGTGGAGGACTGTCTCTTGTGGTTGGAAGCCCATGCTGGAGGAGAGGAAGAGTCTGAGCAGTCGTCAGAAGCCCTGAGAAGGAAGAAGTGGCAGAGACTCTGGGTGATGAACTGACCTCAACCCCAATTCCCCATCCCCCTGTGCTGCTGGGGGAAAAGAGGTAGAGAAACTGAGAGTAAAATTGAGCCCGGGAGGAAGGAAGGGGTGAGGGCAGATGGTTTAAGATTTGGTTTTATTTCTCACTAGTCTACTCTGGGTCTTTCTGGTAATAACTTAGATCAATTTTTCCCAGGTCAAGCCTGTTCTGCCTGTGACAGTAACTGCTGAGTGATCTCTCCCTGTCCTTATCTCGACCCATGAGCCTTTCATTACTTCGTCCCCCTCCCCTCTCCAGCAGAGGAGGGGAGTGACAGAGCAGCTTTGGTGGGCAGCTGGCCTTCAGCATACAGAAGCTTAAGTTATTCTCTTCAGGTGAGTTTAACTGGAAGTTGCACATCTTTACAGCAGCTATCTTAAAGAATGAAAATAAAGTTTTGGTACCTGCTTAGAACCTCATCCCTTTCTCTCAGGCCAGTCAAGAGCCACATCAATTTTTCCTTTCCCTCCTAACTCCACTTGTTTTCCTGATGTTTCTAACAGCACAGACCATGGAACAAGGTCCGTTATTTATGCAGTTCCATGGCCAAATACTTCAGCATGAGATAAAGAATATGCTCAACAGAGGTGCCAGCTAATTTGGTAGATATTTCTTCAGCTGAGAAAATGAGATTAAGCTGACTCACAGCAGGGAAGATAACTCAAATTTAGTCAGTCAGTTTCAGAGAGATACCAAAGATGCAGCAGTGATTTAACTCACTTCTAAGCCTGTACTATGAGGGAAACGATGTGCTGAATTTCCATTGGCATACCTGAGTTTGCTTTTGGAAATGTTACACACCCTTACCCATGCTCTATGGCTAAGGGGCATGAGATGTCCCTAGAAGTTGTAGGAAAAGATCAGGAACTCCAGGAAAAAAAAAAAAAGAAGAGATAAAAAAAGAAAACAAGAAAAGAATCCAGAGAGGGCTGATTAAGAAGAGGAACTTCCTGACGAGGATTTGCAGTCTCCGTCACCGAAGGTTTCCAGAAACAGGTGAGCTCAGGAATAGTGAACCACCAGCTCTTGTGACAAACCCAGTGGCAGAAGCCTGAACCAGCACCAACAACTCTGAGCCACATCAGTGTGTAAAACAGTGTGCAACTGGGCACTGAACAACGTGGAATGCCACTGGGTCAGGATGCAGTACTGGTTCCTTCCCTGCTGCTCCATGGCAGTGTAACAGGTGAGGTGCTCGCTTTCCCTCCCTGCTAGCCCTATTTTCTGTGCATGTTATGTTTGATGAGCAGTTCAGAATAATGCATCTAGAATGCAGAGGGATGAAACCCCGAGTGGGTATGTGACAGAGTAGAACTGAGCAGAACTTAGGCTACCTATGAAGAGGAAACATTTGCAACGCTGAAGTTCACTTAGCTCTTCAAGTTTGGCAAGTCTTTCAGTTTCAGTTCTTATCCACAGCCTGTGTGCCTGCTAGAAACATCTCTTACTTCCAACTGTGTCAACCAGCAGTGGAAAGAGGTATGAGCCTCAATTAACACAAGAGGAATCTGTAGTACTGGTACAATTGTATCTGCAAACCCAAATCCTTCCTGGGATGTGTTTGCTTTGCTCAAGGAACCAGCATAAAGCCCAGCAGGAGGGCTCTGCTGTTAGGACACCCAGCTAGTCCTATGTGGACACAGCTTTCACCCAGGTGTGCCAGCAAAGCAACCGGGGAGCTGCTGGTGAGTCAGCATCCGATCCACCCCACCTCACTGCTGGCAACTAAGAGAGGCACGCACGCCAGCAGCGCAGCTGCCTCAGCCTCCCCATACAGGGCATGGGTACAGGCAGGCATCCTCAGGGAGCCATGCAGATTTTTCCTGGGCTCTCAATTTAGATATCCCATCCTGTTCCTTGGTATTAAACAAACAAATGAACCCAACAGCCCCCAGAAAAAAGACTCCAAAAAGAATAGTCTTTGCTTCTCTATTCTTTTCAACATGCAACAAATAATGGGCTGCTTCATAGCACGGGGCTGTGCCAGTGTGGACAGGCCAGCCGGCGTGTTGTGTATGCATGTTTATATTTAACTATGACTATTCTGTGACAGTGCCCTATCAGGCACTTAAACCTTACTGGGATAGGATGCCTCAGTTTCCCCAGCGGCTGATTCTCTGTGCTCAATCTTTCAGACTGGCTTTAAGAAGCATGGGACAAAATAAAACTCTTGTTCACGTGAATTTTAGGAGACACAGTACCAACATTCTGGAGAAGACAGAGAAACAGGCATAGGTTTTGTCATTTTGAACGACAGGAATGGAAATTATATTACCTTTAATGTCATATCATCGGAGCAAGACGCTAGTAGCATGCCAGATGGGTCCCACTTGATTGCATTAACCTCGTTCTGAAACAAAGAGCGAATTTATGAAGTAAACATCGCGGTGACCTGCACTGCAGTGGGCACCCATCAGAGGGCACTCACGGTCTACGCACGCCACAGGTTCGGGGACAGACTGCAGCCCTGCTTGCTGTGGGGATGAACAAAAGCACAGGCTATTTAAGTGTCACTTAGGAAGGGTGACCGGTTTGGGATTGTGAGCAACACGCACAGTCTTCTGATACACCTTCCGACACAAAGTCTCTCATACTCCTTCATATGCTAGGATTTAAACAGACCCTCAAGCCAGTCAGACTGATGATACAGCATTAACTACTTCTTAAAATTATGTTGGGTTTTTTTTGGCTAGCACTCTAGATCTCTCATCTATCTATCTATCTCATATATATATTTATATATACTATATATTTATATATCTAAAGCACCTATCACTGTATTGATAAGCATTCTTTGGAACCACTCTGAGGGTAGAGGTGAGAACAGGAGTCAGCCTGTCAGTCCCTCAGCACTGCTGGTTCCAACCAATTTAAAACCCAACAGAAAAAAGCCACAAGACTTTGCTGCCAGCTTGCTTCACCTAGGTACAACTCTTCTATAGGAAATACACCTGGGGTGTACAGTTCTGTGACTCCCAGGGAGTCTGTAACTCCTACTGCTGCAGCTCTATAACAGTGCAGGTCTCTGCAAACAGGTGTATGTGGCAATGAAAATCAGTGGAATACTGAGTGGTTTACGATGCCTTCTCTACCAGTTTTTCTAGCACTCCATAACTAACCAAGACTAGTGTATCCCCTTGGCAATCAGATATTTACAGTGAAGATCTGGATCACGTGCAAAATGGTGCATTTCATACAGTCATAAAAAGGCACCAGTCTTTGGGTGGAATGACACCGAAGAGCAGTTTAATAGCACCTTAACCACAGGCTGGATAAACGTCTCCAAATGAACAATTCTTCCTCAGCAAGGAGATAGCAAAGTCTGGAAGATAGTATCTAAATTACAGGTCAGTATATGATAGCAGGTTTCTCATGAATGAAAGCCAGGAACAACTGGTCTTTTACAGTCATTAAATACCACCGGGAAAAGAAGGGGGAAATACACCTTGAACAGATCTTATTAAACTGATTCTAAACCTGAACGATGGATGGAGGTAAATTTTCTCCTTACGCACAGCTCTGATTTGCTAAAGGAAATTAAGCCAGTAGAAACCAACACCTTATCTATTAAAGTGCCCCTAGCCTGCAGCTCATGCCACATATAAATAGTCTTAGTGTCTAAGACTCCTACGGTGATTTACAGGAGTTTGTCCCCTCTCACAGGCAGCAAGGCACTCCTAAGGAACGGGGTTTCAGGGAAGAATGGGATGTAACACCTGTGGTGCTACAACAGACCCCGCTGCCATCACTGCTATGTTACCCTACCACTAACATGCTGGGACCTCTTACACTTACCGTGTGTCCTTGAAAGGTTTTAACAGGACGATCGCAGCCGAGTCTGCATACGTGAATGCACATGTCAGTGCTGCATGAGGCAAAAGTAGTATTGTTCTGCCAGTCTACGTCCAGAGCAGGAGCTGTTAATTCCAAACAATGGAGGGAACATCAGGGGATGCAGCAAAGAAACACCCATCCCAAATAATTTTCTTCCCATTGTCTGACTAGATGCTATTTCTTGGACTACCACCTGCTACCAGTCACAGGGATGACAGGGACTGCCCAGAGACCATAAGCTATTCTTTCTCTTGCAGTGGATAATCTGGATGTTTTGCATGGCACCTATTTATGAGAGTCTTTTGGGGTCAAGTTACATGAGAGAGGGCAAAACAACCTGCCTCCCTGCTCCCAGCAGCCATGTCTCCCATTCCTTCCTCTGTAAGCCCGCTTGGAGAAGGGTCTGGAAGAAATCAAATCCAGAAAAACCATGGATAACTCCAGCTGTGCTAGAAAAAATGTTCCTGTGGATGCCAGGCACGAGACACGGGTGGGAGCAGCAGCACACAGCCACCTCCCTCTGCGCTGGCGTTATGCAACCACCCGTGCAACCTGTCGCTCTGTGCAGACACAGGGATTAATATTTCTGCTTAATGTGTTTGGGGATTGATTTAAGACAGGTACCTCGATCAGTGTGATCTGAAATGAGAGGAGGAGCTTCTGTAAAGGGTTAATTGGGACTGACCTAATGAAACCCTGTGCACACACAGTGTATGAACGCGTAGCTAGTGCCTGCGGGTAACATACACATTTTGCAGTAGCTGGAAAAAACAACAAAGAAACCCCTTTTACAGGATGTCACTGAAAGCATGCACAGGAACCAGAGGGAACTCCTGAGCTGCAACCTGTGTGTCTACAGCTTTCTGGCTCAAAGAAGGCTTGAGCTGCCCTCCTGAGGATGGCTAGGCACAGACATCTGGGCTCTCCCCACACTCCAGTGAGAAGCAAATGTGCTGGAACGAAGTGAAGTGGAATCCCTTCCTGGCAACAGTAACACACAAATTTACCATCAAAATGAAACCAAGAAATGCCATACTCAAACACCTTCAGAAAAATATTGTAATGCAGAAGCCAAACTGGCCTTCTGCCAGGCCTGTTATATCGAAATATATCTTATCCTGCTCTAATTTTTATGAACTGCAGAATGAGATCGATCCATGTCACCTTCCAAATCACCAGGCAGCTCTCTAAATGAGAACGGAGGGCTGCGATTATTCCATATGTAAGTTGTTTGGGGGATTTTTGAGGTCCATAGTTGTGTGTGGCAGGTAAGGAACTTCTACAGTGCAGGAATGTAAAGAAAATTTGTGTGAGAAAGGCAAGGTAATGCCAAGATTTCCAATGAACAGCAACGGGGATCAGGAAACAGTAAAGGATTTTGTTTCTCTGGCTGCCTGTTTGTCTTTCCTTTTATGCTGCAAGCTTTGCATTACTGTTTCAGAGCAAACAAAAATCTATCTTCATTAATAGCAATATGCCTTCAGGGCTAATATCTAATACGATATGTGTGAGTTGAAAAGTCATTTTCTGAAAGCCATTGGCACCTAAAGCGATGGATTTGCATCACAGCATAATTTGAATCATAGAGTGCTGATAATTAATACTAATTCATTTATTGGTGTATTTAATCATACGTTTACTGGATAAATAACTACATAAAACGGTCTGGAAAAACCAACCAAACATGGTTTTTCATGCAAGTAATTGAATTGCCAGAGTGTCTCCAAAACCACAGGATATTAGCCAATTGCACAGAACAATTAGAATGTCATCTAATAAAAGCAGCAGCAAAGCCTTAAGAAATGTAGCTAAAATAAATGCCAACAATAAAAGTGCTGCAATAATTATCAATTAATTTAAGCTTTTTCTGAACAAATGTAGCTGTGATTCAGAAACAGAAGCTCAGAAGAGGACAGAGTTAAGTGTCTGCAGGGAGTGATCCAGAGCACTTAGATGTCTGAAACTGGCTGACACAAATACCACTTACGGTATCACTTAACCCTTTTGTTCCTCCATGCACAGACATCAGTCCACATCTATCAGCAGATGTGAAAACTGGATTACTTCATTCCCTTTTAAAGAAATAAGCTCTTTGAACACACATTTTTGATCAGATGCCCTATGATGACTCATAGTTGTGCAAAGAACAATGAAACCCTGGAAGCTACTTATCGGTACTAAGGTATTTTGACCATAAAAGCTTAACATTACATGGGCCTATCAGTGATACAGAGGCCTTCAAGACCTAAACAAAGGTATCTTCCTTGTGCATCTTGACAGTTTTTGTCCATAGGGGTGTAAACTAAACAAGCTGTAAAGCAGAGGAGAGTAACAATTTTGTTATTCCAAGGCTGACTACCTCCAGACTTCAAAGAAGTATGCAAAGAAGTATGCCACACAAGTATGTGTTAAAGGAACCGTGCTCTGTCTAGACTAGACTTTTAAATGTTAAAATGCCACCTTTAATCCTTGTGTAGACAAGGTTTTCAGGCTCCAGATATGGTAAGGAATCTGCTGTTACAGTTTGTTCTGGTGAATAAGCGACACAAGGAGGACAAGGTGAGGTCTTTGTGGGTTTAGATTTATGTGAGAACAAAGACTTCAGCTGAGTTTAAGGGGCTTTTTGTAGGGCGTACGCTTTTGGCCTATCAACAATTTCCTTAATAACTGCTTTACTTCCCTATGAAAACGTATGTGAAATAATGAAAAAAACCTCATTAATTAGCCTCTCCACAGCTCCACTTCAGCTGAGTCTTATGGCCCAAAGACAAGCAGCATGTGTAGTAAGATTTTTTTTTTAAAAAATCTCTTAATGGAGATGGACATTGGCATATTGCACTGGAAGATGCAATGAAGTTTTCAACTTGCTAAAAGGGAAGTGATGAGATGCCCTCGATGCTCAGTGCTGCTGAGACAGCTAGACATCAGTGAACGTAATTCTGAGGGGGCAACCAACTTCTGAATCCCCAACTGCTTAGATTAATAGTTGGGGATCAGAAGGCTTCAGAGTCTCATCAACTACATCACTGTACAGCACAAAGTTTGCCTTTATGAAACACTTGTGGAAGATAAATAAATGCCACAGTGAGAAAAGGTGTCGGCAGACACTGACTCTTCCGAACTGACAACTGCATGAGTAAGGGAGATGGAGTGACCACATGCAGAGTACAGACCTGATGTGCACACAGCCACACCTTTGGTCTTCTGCTGAGTAACCATCTGAATTGCTACTGTGTATTAGTAACACCTGCAAAATGTAGGATTAGAGCAACCAGCAACTGCGCTGGGAAGCAGGCACAAGTCAATGTTCTAGAAGTAGGAGTAAAGCGCCTGTTTTTCAACACCGCTAAGCACTGTGTTTACAAATGGATTAGGTACGGTGAGCACACAGGGAAATGAAGACTGCTACCATCAGAACCTGGAATGTTCTGGCAGTTTGAAATCCAGCTTGACCATGCGCCTCAAACACTCTTCGCTGTGACAACTGATTCAGTTTGGGTCATGAATTCAGCCATCACATCACAAGTCTGGTCTCAGGTGAATTTAAGATTACATCAATGACAGCCTGTTACTCAAGGTGACTTTGTATGTGTGACATCTCCTGTCTTCTCGAAGCAGACCAGATCTACAAGTGACCCTCCAGCTAAGATCTTGGTGAAGCGAGGTTTTGAAACTCAAGGCTGGCAACTGACTTCTGATAATTGTGAGAAAGCAAAGGGTGAAGATCTTCAAGCTAACAAATTCCAGACACCTTCATGCTTCCAGTGGTGAACGCAGGCTGCCAAGACCTCTGTCTGAATCCAGCTTCACTGCAACAGGGGCAGGAACAGCAGAAGGGATCCCACACATCTCCACAGAAAAGTCCCTTCATAATCCACTCATTTTAACCTTGTATTCAAGCACACAGATAATGACAGACTCATTCGGCTAGGCAGACATGGCTGGTATAGAAACCCTCTCCTAGAGTCAGTCTGACTTTCAAAGCCAATACTAACAGGACCCCATCTTTCTGAAAAAAGAATAAGCCCACAAGCCACGATACATTGCATAGATAAAGCACAAAGTCCCTTGGCCCAAAATTTACTTCTCTCTGGCAGGTTAGCTTTTACAAAAAGCTAAATTAGATTGACAAAGTTTAAAACTGCTTTTTGCTTTACTGAGAGGAGTTATGCAGAAATTACCTGAATGGAAAGGAAACTGCTGTTTAGCTTCTCCTGTGTGAGCATCCCAAATTATTGTTGTCTGCATGCAAAGGAAGGGGGAAAAAAAGATTAGTAACTGTTCACCTCAGAGGAAACAAACAGAGAGCGCCCTTGCTGAGGAACAATTCTCAAAGATGGACTGATAAAATTATTGACTGCAGAGAGCCTTGCATGCTGAACAGCTGAAAAAACAGAAATCACTTCCAAATATTACAGAATAATAATCTAAGCATCTATAAAAAAGTGTCACCCCTACAGATGAAGCAATATAACTACTAAGAATAGGCATATTCTCTCTCAATAGTGCCAGAAGACAGCACTACAAAATGGCAATAAGCATTATGCTACAGCTGTTTCAGTTATCTTCTTCAAAGACGGCTTCTTCCCCTTTTCAAAGATGCAAATTGAATTCTATTACAAAATGACATGATGCTCCATTTCTAACAATTAAACCAGTTGCTGTTTATCTAGCAGCAGAGCACGTACCACTCCTTGCCATGGTGGTGGGACAGTCTGAGGTCTTATTTCCTTACTGCAGGTTTAATCCCTACTCACACAGCACATGTAAGCAACTCTCCTGTGGAACACATTACCACCCTCTGAGTGCATTCCCGATTTATTTGGAGTATGCACTTCTAGAAAATAAACTCAGGGTGCCTCATCTTGCTGGTAATCATCTAAAATAATCACCCAAAGAGTCACTGCTCTTACAGGAAATTTGCCAGCATAATGGAACTACCCTTGGGAGAGAAGTGTAGCTGAACATAAGCCTGTATTACAAGTAATAAAGCTTTGGTCTCCATTTACACAAGTATGTGAAAATACAGGGATTCACCCGGCCCACATCTCAGAGGTACAAGCCTGAGCTAGTTTTCTACTTTTGGACTAGATGATCTTTTGAGGTCCCCTCCAACCCCTAACGTTCTGTGACTCTGTGATTCCCCAGGCTCCTTCTGGCAGGTGTGGGAGAGCCAGGGCACTGTCAGTGCCTCTCATGGTAACACAGCCCATGTGACTCATCACCTGCAAGTGCCATTTTTCCCTCTGCATTTTACAAAGCAAGCCAAGGGTGACACACACGTTGCATTTTTAGACACCAAAAGCAAGGCAAGATGAAAGGAATGCTGCGTACTTTCTAGTTTTGGTTTCAATGGATTTGTGCTCAGCAGCAGCAGTCACCTGCACTCAGCTAACACCACTATGTTTTGCTCGACTTTGAGTTGAGAACTGACATTTTTGGAGTGTATTTGCATAGGAAGCTGTATGCATTTGATATGAATACAAGTGTTTCAAAAATTAGATGAGCTAAAAGGTCAAGTATCCTTAAAGTCCCTTCCTTCCTGGAATTGCTTAGCTGTTAAAACTATAAACTTAAGTAGTGGAAGCAGGTTTTTTTCCTTAACTAAGAAACACTTAAGATCAACATTACACAGGAGCAAGTGGAGTTATCTTTAAACAAAATATTTTACATTGAAATAGCACACATTCATGCAGCCTTAAAGATGTAATCAACACGCACTAGAACATATCAAAAAGAAGTACACTCTCTGGGATGCCTGGAGAAGGAGAATATAAACTTAAGGAATTCAGCAGCACAAACTCACTTAGACATCTGAATAATGTATTTTGAAAACTCACTTTATCAACACCAGCACTTAAAATGTAATTCCCCTTTTTGTTCCATTTGAGGGCAAATATTGGACCTTTATGTTGACCTAAGGTGCTTGCAAGGTTACCTGGAACAGAGAAAAGCTTAGTATTACAATTTGTTTGCAAATTAGGCAACTTACAGTTCACTGCTGGTTGATGCTTAAGAACAATAAATGTTGTTTGACTTACCATCTTCTGTCCATATTCTTGCAAAACCATCATATGAGCCGGTAGCCAATAGTGTTCCATCACTCTGTTGGGATACATATAAATGGCAAAGGTTGATGAACTGGATGAAATCTGGTTTTTTTAAGGTTTATTCTTTGTGATTTATGGGAAATCTGAGTCCACACAGTGAGACAGATTAGCCTGTTTTAAACTAAAGATCTATTACTGCAGTCAGCAAAGAGGACCTAAAACCCTCTAACATACTGTGAAACGCTGGGCTACACCATCAGATAAGAATAATTTCATCAAAAGGATTAGTAAAAAAAAAAAAAAGATATAGCAAATTTTATTGGATTCTTCCAGATAACAAACAGATACTACCTCTTAGGCATAGAGCCCACAAAACATTGACATATCATCTAAATGCTGACTAAATACCACTTTGGTGAAATTTAGGCACCTATATATGAAAGAAGGACCTAAGCACCAATGCCAACTACACTCATGGTCAAAACCTCGAATGCTATCTACTGCAAGGCAGCTGCTGCCTTGTCTAAACATGGACTCCCACAGGCTCAGGGGCAGAGCACTGTGATGGATGGATGGATGGATGGATGGATGGATGGATGGATGGATGGATGGATGGATAATAGCCTCAGAAGAGCTGGACTCATGGGCTCCAATTAGGAGAAAGAACCCCATGGGAATCATCATCAGTAAATTACATGTAATCTGCTGGAGGGAGTCCTTCCTTGCAGGATACCTTCTGTGCAGACAGTGATGTTAGTTAATGGGCCAAAATTAGGATAATTAAAAAGGAACTTGACTTTGCAACCTGGTGAGCTGGGTACTGCTGGAGCCGGCTGTTTAGTCTTTAAACATTTCAACACCTGGATTAGGAGTGAGATTTACCCCATTTACCTCTAGACATCCAGAAGTTTGGAGTTAGTTTAAGGGAATAAGCTGGTCTCCCTGTGTAACTAACAGCATCAACTACTTCTGGAGTGTAATTCGTGATTCCATTTGCTTAAGATTCTGCCCTAGACCAGCTATGAAGGCACATGTCTGTTTCTGCTGATTAAGAGGGAGTCTAGATGACTAGTTCATATGGTTAAAACTAAGGGAGATGAATCCTACCCTTGGTACCGAAGGACATGATCTGAGTAAGGCCTCTAGGCCTTTCTTATAACAGAAATCACAGAAACCAGAGAAGAATTGATTTAATATCACCAGTGTGAAAATTTCACAGTGAAATGATTAATATTGTGGTTCCAAATAAACAATAAAGGCAGATGGCAATTCTAGCATCACGAATAGAGAATCAGGACAAAGCAAAAAGTAATTCTTTAAAGCATATGCCCACTCCAACCCTCCGAAACAGTGAGTCAGAGCAATTGTAGATTTAATGTAGATATAATGATGTAGAGGGAAAAATATCAAAAACTAAGCCAACTTCACTGTGATATACACTTATCTGGAGCATTGATGAGAACAATGGTGCCAAGAGCAAAAAGATGGAAGGGAAGGAAAGCTCTGGCACCAGGTGTATAGTTTATCCAAATTTGCTGGTGGTCATTCACATTCTTTCAAAAACTCAGAGTAAGTTGGAAGTACTTCAGGTGCTTAAATTAGGAACATTTCCTTACATTAAGTACCAGCATAATGCATGCAAAGTATCAGTGATCAGTGAAGTCTAGAACAGTAAGGAACTACTACAGGAAATAGTACGGGATGGCCTATATGGTTCGGACAACTTTTCTCCTAACTGTTCTGCACCTCTGCACGTTTTCCTCTTTCAATTACTCTTTTCCTGCCACTCAGTTCAGCTTTCCCCATGATTTTTCTTTGCCGTGATAGCCACAGGAAACAAGTAATGAACATCCTTGGGTTTTACCTTTATTTGCTTTGTTAACCTACCTCTCCTTTCTGTACCATTCACCAACGTCTTCCTTTGTGTCAGACAGAAGACACACAGGGGGGAAGCTGTTTGTGCAGTGCCCTTACCTTTTCCTTTTGCAAAGCACCTAGTTCACCCCAAGGACAATAATGCTGCAGTAAAGATTAATCGAATCTCAGTCTCTGGCCAGCAACTGAGACTCTCTGTAACTGCTGAGAATCCTTCCTGGTACCTGATTTTTAAACTGTTTTCCTACAAAAACAAGACCTAATGTGGTAACTCTGTCTGCACTAATATTAGCAAAACAGACAGAGTGCAAATGATCTCAAAGTTAATGAAGGTTCCAGCAAGGTCTTCTGGGTTCCTTTTACAATGCTCAATGGCAGAAAGAAGACATGAAGCAGCCCCTAAGGCTGCCCAGAGATGCTGGGGATTCTTAACAATACCTGTCCTCTCTGCTCTCTTCAGTCTCTCTGTGCAGGATTGTATTATCTAAGATAGAAAAGTCTGCAGGATGAAAGTAAAAAAGGCATCAGGCCAGATGGTCCCACTCAGGTGGGTAGGTGACTCTCACCCACAGAGACGGTGGGTAAGAGAATGCCTACACAAGCCCCTACCAAGATAAAGACAAGAGTGTGAGCATGCTTTGCTATGCACGGTGTAATTCAGATGAGAGAGGGTATCAATGTCCAACCTCAGAAAAATCTTTGCTGGCATTTGTATCTCCTCAGATACCAAAACAAAGTTACCATGAAATGCAAATACACTATTAATCAGGCTTCATTACTAAACAGATCGCTTGTTTTATCTTAATTCTTACATTTAGCTAAGTTTATTTTTACCCACGCACCTAAAACAGATAGAAATAAATCATTATTAAGCTTGCAGATGGCAACAGTCCTGGAAAATTGTAGCATACAGGGGAAAGTTCAGTCCATTATGAGTATTTGAAACAAGAGGTCAGTAGGTTAGGACAGAGCTCAGGTCACCTCAGATAAAGATAAGGAGCAGCAGTCGTAATTGCCTCTGAATTAAATTTAGACAGTTAAACACCATACACAGTCTTAGAAGTTAGCTTACATTCCAGTCCAATGAAGTCACATCCTTATTGCTGGGGACATCGTGTCCTCCTTCTCTTATGCAGTGCCTCAACACTAGCTGAGTGGAACCGCTGTTGCTGTTTTCATTGAGATTCCATATTCTGGCCGTTGAGTCTCCAGATCTATAAAAGCAATTGTGAAGGGATGAAAACCGCTCCTGCTGCGAACCCAGGAAACAAAGTAAAAACCTCTATTCCTGTTTCCACTGAGAGAACATCGCAGTCTTTAAAATGTAAACTTTCAATCCAGTTCTGCTGTTACTGCACTCCCTATAGTTTTTAAAATATGCTAACATATATTTAAATTACAGACACCATCAGAATCCATACCATTTGCTTTATCCAGAAAAAAATTACCTAAAGGACATTTGCTTGCTCTCTACATTTTGCACTTGGCACATAAAGTTTATATGACCATTACTGAGAGTCTCGTGGAAGCTGGAGTTACCCACATGCCCACTCCCTGGTCCTGCCCATGTTCCTCTGACAGCTACAGCAGGAGCAGGAGGTGAACTTAAGGCTGCCTTTAATTCATGGCTTTTTCATAAGGTACAGAATTCTGTTCAGGACAGACCAGAACATAGCCTCTGAAAGATGCTGTTTGCCTCTCAGCATGAAATCAGTGTATAGAACCTAAAGATTAGGAAAGTAGACAGATAATTTGTATTAATTTAAAAAACTCAATTTCATTTTTTAAAACTCATGCCTATAGGGTCCTTTTCTGTCTGTAGCTTGGCTGTTTAGCTCACGGTGTCCAAAAAAGAAAAGCCAAAAAATTATTGACACAATAGAGCAAGACAGAGACAGCATCAGGACCGTAATCTATTTTGTAGACCAAATATTTTCTAGGGAGATGTTTTTATTGCAGGCTGAAACCCTGATTTTGTCTAGAAAAAGTTGTGAGGAAGAAGTGAAGAGTTTATCATAATCGGTTTGTAAATAATATATGTATTTTCACTTTGCATAAATATTTCTTCCAGTGAAAAACATCTTTGAGGTCAGAAATCGATTTTCAGCAGGTTGGAAGATATTATGCTTACTGGTTTATTGGGATTTGTCTCTCAGGCCCCCCATTCCAGTGCTGCTTTTTTTTTTTTTTTAAAACAATCAATAACAACATCCACCAAAACAATCAAAGTACCCTGGATTGCTTGTTTTGTCCAGAGGGTATTTTTCATTTACATACAGTAAGTAGAATATTGGAGCAGAATTATGACCTCCCTTAACCTTCCGAGAATTCACAGTCTTGATGAAATTTCATTGCTGATATACCTGATGCTTAGCTTTTCCTTTTTTTAAAGTAATGACTAGAACCTCCTTTGCTATGCACTAATAAGAAGTCTTTCTTTGGAAACTAAAAACCTGAGATCCATTTTTGCTTTGATAAGCCAGGTTTCCCTGAAAAGCAAATCCATCACAAGAGAATATTGATTTTTCTTGTGGCCTACAAATAAAGCATTTTAATTATTTAGACTAAAAGTACTAAAAGTAACAGATTTTAAACACTTGGCACGTCTTCGAGCGCAAATCTGGTCCAACCAAGTACTGAACTTGACTGACCTTTGTGTATTATTTTACTAACAACTCAGCCAAATTTTACATGAACAACAGTTGAACTGCAAACGCAGAAACCCCTCTGCCTGCACGAGTGGCTCTGAGCTCTGCGGGGTCATGGCACGCTGGGGAATGCACCCCGTCTCCTCTGAACCCCCTGGGTCAACCCCAGATGCGATGGCTGGCCCGGGCTTCGCCAGCCTACCCACGAGCTACTGCTGTACAGCCATTATTTGATTTTTGGCACAAACCTGTCACTTTAGTGATTAAGGAATAATTTGAATCAGGGTAGATTTTTGCCACCATACAGAGCTGTGGCTGTGATATAGCTCCTTATTTCTTTAGAGGTCTGGAAGACCAAGTAACAGTTTTGCACACGTTGGCTAGAAAATGAAGGAAGTTTATCACGAGGCTCGGAAGGTGAGGAACTTTTCAGTTGTGATAATTTACAGGAACAGGAACCTAAGTCTCTCACAGGCTCAGGCTCTTGGTTAACATGCTAAGTAGGAAATTCCTTCAGCGCTGGCTTCTCCACTATGTAGCTCTGGGCCAGTCCTGTCCTCATTGTAATAATCCAGTTTGTTATTGGACCCTGTGAATACCACACTCGGCCACTTGGCCATCAAACACAATATCCCATTTGCTAGTTCTAAAAGGGTTATGTTTTGTTTTTCAACAGTTTTATTTAGTCAGTTTTCTGGCAATGGTCGGGCAATCTTATTTTCCAGTATTTTATTTTTGTTTTTCCATTTTCTTCTTCCCAAGGCTACATAAGCTATTATGTGTCCCCACAGAGAGCCTTTATAAGCCTACCACTGTGCTGCAGGGGTATTTGTGTGTCTTCCCTTTTGTTGCTGGGGAAAATAAAAAGGAGTAATCTTGGCTCTGGAAAGTATTCTGATTTCTGCTGAATGATTCAGTGAACCCTGCCTTATTAGGGGACTACAGTTCAAGCACAATTCAGAAATATATTTAATCTCCTTAGCCCACAGAAGCATTTCCATCTGCATGATAAAGCAGCTTGTTCCAACATGCAAGTCATGAACATTTGAGTAACAGGTATACTGCTCTGCGCTGTGGTAGAGTACTGCTTAGTTCTGAAAGAATTTTATGTCATGCTCTCCAGCCCCTGTATAACCATGAATCAAGGTGGACGAACGTTTGCACAATTTCATCTGTGACATATGAAATCCCCATTCCCGTCAGCAGAGATCAGACCAATCTGAGGTCACGTAAAGAAAACTGCAAGGCCATTGCTGACCCTTGGCACTTCTCATCTTCAGCTGCAAGCCCTACAATCACTGTTATTTTGATATGCAACATTGAGAATGCAAATTTAACAGTTCTGGATGTTTTTTTTTTTTTTGTTTTTAAATTACCTTTATTTTAAAATAAATTATTAAAAGCATAAAGGGAATGAAACTCTTCTTCATAATTTATACTCCTAACTTCTCCTTAATAAAAAAGCAGGTCCCTTAAAGCAAGCACTCACACCTCTGAGGCAGTCAGTAGTGGGAAGTGCCTCGCAGGTATCCAGAGGGAGATGCCCGTCCCGCTGCTTCTGCAACACTGCTACTGGCAACAGGTTATTCTAGTAGAGCTGACCTAACAGCGACCATTTTGCATTAATGGCTCTGATGCAATCAGGAACCGTCCCCAGTGAGGTCACCTGCTGAGGAATAAGTGCTCACAGGGAGCAGAATTAACACCTGGCACTGAGTAGAGGGGTGGTGTGTAAAATCACCGCCCTCAGCCTGGCAAGTCAAAAGGATTATTCAGAAAGGTAATTCACAATGGAGCCCAAACCACTGGTATGAGGAATACATCAAAGTATTATATAAACCCCAGAGATGATGACAGGAGATGGCCTAGAAACATGCTTTCTTGCTTCTGAGAGACACAGCCAGAACTGAAAGATCTTATGGACAACAGTTTTTACAGCTCTTTATTTTGCTGACTAGGGAAGAGCGAAGGTGCACAGAGCGCTCTGCAAGAGACAAAGTTCCCCTGTGTGAAAGAGGCTGGTATAGATCAGTGAAGATAAGCAAAAAAACCCTACTGCCACGTACTGGGAATGAGGCCAGGTCCTTCTGCTTCACGGCTATGAGAATTACTTCAAGGGCACGGCTGGATATAGCACGACAGAGCACGCTCTTGGAAGCGGCAGCTGAACGTGCGGACAGAGCATCCTAAATGCAACTAGCAAAGCTTTTGGAGTTCAAGGCTCTGGCAACCTTGACGTTCACAGTCCATCCACTTCCATGCTGGGAAATTCAAGCACATTCAGGAACACTATGGGTCACTGGACCACGATCACCTATCCTAGTAAACTGAGAGGTTATTCCCTGTACAGACTCTGTCCTGTTTTAATTAGCACTCTTGCTCAGGGCCCTGATGTTCTCTCTGAATAGCTACTGGGCATGGCTCCGTGGTTGTAATGGTCCAGAGACAATTCCCCATGTGCAGCCTGTTTGGCAGCCAGGACAGTTTGCTAGCACAGACACCGGCCCTTCGGTGCCAGTTGGCCTCAGCGCCTAGGAATATTCCCAGGCATGGTTAGTTTACTAATGTGGACGTAGCTGCAATGGGTTTCTGCACTACCCAGTGAACATAACCATCTGTAACAATTTCTGTGTATCATAAAATTACAACTTACACATTGAAAGGTATCTCGTGGAAGAAATCAGACTTTGAAGAGGAGGATAATTGGCTTTTAAGACCCAAATAGGAATTATGGCTAGGAATGGCCAAATCTTACGATGTAGCCAAGCATATATATGTATATATATATATATTTTTTTTTTTTTAACCATACCTGTCCAAAACACTATATACAATAATTTGCTTTGGAACATTGATTTCCTTCATAAATGGTCGCTAATCCTCTGTGTATCCATGCACTTTACTGTACTATTGTAACATTTCCGTTTGTAACATCTAAGCATTCTTCTCACAAGCATGTGGTGACAGCCATGCCTTTGGTAGCCTTTACTGGTATCTCCAGTCTCCTCCATGCTCCACTTGAAGGGTTATCGATGTGGTGATGGAGGAAAGACAGAATATACTTTTTATGGGTTTTTGATCGGAGAAATTCCCGTCTTCACTGTTTGCTTTCTTTTTTAGATAGCCTTTTGAAAAGTCCCGAGAGTATGTATTTCTGTGCTAGCCTTCACACCCTGAAACGTCATAGCAACTGAATAAATGGGACATCAAATACCAAAATCTCTTTCTATCAGTGGGATACTCACTAAATCTATTTTTGGGTAATTCACTCTGCAAACAAATGCCCTTACACAGCTTGCTTCAGATGAGGTCGTGAACCTGCATTATTCTTTTAGTGCTTGGAAGATTACATCAGGTTGCTGTCTAAACTGCCACTAATTGTTAGAAAAATGTATTGCCTGTATAACAAGGCTCGAAGAAAACGCTTTGCCACAAGTTGAGATTTAATTGTGCTAGGCATTTTATAAACAGAACTAATGTGTTATTTCCTTTATTTAATAGGTTTTGATACGTATTTTTTAAGAAGAGAACAGATGGGTATGATCAGGCAGATGGGAAAGCAGCACAAAGCTACGCACTGGGCAGCACAATACGGCTCTCACAGAACCCAACAATTTGGCCTTCGCACGTCAGACTAACCGCGGCGTTCCCTTCCCAAGCATCACACAGAACCGCAGCGCACTGCACATCGCGGGGCTTCTCCCCCTCGTTTAACTGGTGTCGTACTACACAGTCTGTGTGGATGAGAGCTGGCATTATGATTGCACCAGACACCTGGATGTTTCTTTGTGCAGGGGCATAATTGGGCACTCAGCTCTCCTCCTCTGGGTTCAGTGTCTATGTTCTGTGCCGCTCCAGTTGTGTGAGCTCTGTCCGGAACCACCTGACGTGACAGCTAACGGCATCACCCACTTTGTGTCTTGTGAGCACGCTGAAGCCTGACCTAGATGCACACAGCTCTGAATCATCTGCATTTTCATTGCACTGCCACTAAGCCCTCCAGAGACAGCACTGGACCGTACTTCCTAACTGTGCATGTATTCTGTGCTTCCAAAACCGGTAGCAAAGCTTATTAAGACAGACTGATTACACTGAAGGGTAAAGCTTAACTGAAGAGATAGTGAGATGGTTCTCCTCTATATTAGACATCTGACTAATGGTTCTGATTATCATCCTCCAGGTTTACCTCAAGCTGTGTAAGTTACAAAATCACAGATTCATAGAATTGTCTTGATTGGAAGGGACTCTTTAGATCAAGTCCAACCATCACCCTAACCTGCCAACCACCACTCATGTCCCTCAGCACTACAACTAACCATCTTTTAAATGCCTCCAGGGATGGAGACTCCACCACCTCCGTGGGCAGCTGTTCCAATGACTAACAACCCTCTCTGCAAAGAATTTTTTCCTAATATCCAATCTAAACCTCCCCTGGGGTAACTTGATGCCGTTTCCTCTTGTTCTATCCCTTGTCACTAGGGAGAAAAGGTCAGCCCCCACCTCTCCACAACCTCCTTTCAGGTAGTCATAGGGAGCGATTAGATCTCCCCTCAGCCTCACTGTCTCAGCAGTACATCTACCAGTGCTTAGCACCCTGTAGCAAAGTTAAACACCCACTAGTTCCTCCATCTCTGCAGCACATATTCTGGTTTATTTAATGGCCCAGAGTTTAAACTATGCGGGCTAGGACTGTGAACCACGGGTGCTAGGGAAGCAGTACAGTAGGCAAAAGCACTGCCAGAGAGGTGAGTCTGATACCAGGAAGTAGTTACAAATGCTAAAGTCGATAGATGAGGTCTGACACCTACACTTAGGACACTCCCTAGGTCATGAGTTGAGAGATGTAGGTACCTGCAGAGACACAGAGCACTTGAGTAGGTGCCTAATTTCAGCGGCATGGATATTCTCCAGAAAAAAGCACCATCTTCATTTCGTCTCATCTCAGGGGCCACTGGGTGTCCCTAAAGAACAATTCTGCATGGCATCCTTTCTCCCCACCGATTTTCCCCCAGATTAATACTGTGAGTGTGCTAAGCTCCTGACTGTTCTCCACAGAATTCAAATAAATACCATAATGGATAAGCTTAGGATGACCAGGCTAGAAGAGGTCTCTTGTGTCAAAAAATACAGTCCCTTCATTTGAATGATCCTAAAGGAGAGCTATTGATCTCAAGACAGCCCATGAAATTCCAATAAATTTTGTCTCCACTACCAGAAAGTTCTTCCAGATTTTATGAAGCCTTCTCTAGATTTTCATCTTTAGTAAGAAACAACCACGAAAACAATTTAATGAGGTTAACTGAACTCTTCTTAGTTTTTGAGGCTTTCTTCATTACTGGGATGGGCAGTCAGGCGCATGGTGAAGAGTTAGAGGAGTAGTACAGAAGCATATTCATTCAGGATCATTTCACGTTGGTTTACAAATCATCATGTAGGCAGGAACATTCCTGTACATCACAGATTCTTTGCCTTCCCTTCATTCATTTGTTTTTCCTTGAAAACATCCTCCCAGATTTGGGCCAAGATGATTAATGTATCTCATATGCTACAGTTCTTCTACATCTGTCAATCCCAATTTTTGTTTATTTGTACTTTAAATAGATCTCATTTTATGGCTTACTCAACTGTATGCTGGGAAGAGGGCAATCTAAAGAGGGCAATCTGTGTGAAATAACTGCTTTATATTTGTCCACTGGAACTGCAGACTGACCTTAATGTTCAAGACTTCCTTTCTTAATAACAATCATTTGCTAGGGATAAGTAATACTGCCAAGAAATATTGCCTGAGGGACCAGAAAACCAAGTGGGCAGAGGAATAAGGTTAGCAGAAAATATAGCAAATGCATGCTGTTAGAACGTGGTTGCTATTACTGCTCTTGTGTGTACTATGGCATCACCCAGGGAGCCTACTGCAAACCAGAAGACCCACTGAGCCTATGGAAAAAAAGAGCTGAAACCCAAAGTTTTTCATCCCAAACCCTTACGTACAGGCTTTTGCAAATTCTATCACATTTTCTATTTTAATTCAATATATGAAGATACCTAGTGTTACAGATGCTTGGAGTACAATCAGGCCTGGACATTCTGGAAATGAAGCATATTCACGGAGAATCTCTCTTCTAAAAATCCAGTTTGTAATCTGAATTTATTCTTTGGAAACTTCTGTCTTCACTCTCTTAGAAATCTTGTGCTGTTTATCCAATCTGGTATTTAGGTTTCCTATTTATTCTTTTCCATTTGCACTCCAATTCCTTGTTTTCATGTATTACGTCAACACAGACAATTGGAAATAAAATAAGAACTCTCTTCTTCCTTGTAAGAAATGTGTTCTGGTACTGCTAAAGCAACTTAGAGGGATGAAGATCCATTTACCTCCTAAAACTTGTATCAGCTTTCTTCCACGTTCCCAGCAAGACTTCTTAAATTTAGCCATTTTAAGGTTTAAGTAGGAACAGAGATTCTAAGAGTGTCCATATATAGTTCTTGGGGTATGTTTACATTAGCATTTTTATTTGCACCAAAAGTGCTCTTCTTAAGTCAATCTCAGGATTTGCCCCACTTACCATGCTTTGGTTGCCGCTGCTGCACAGTCCTCATGAACACAAACCAGACTCCTTTCCAATGACAATAAACCAAAGCACGCCCTCATGTCAGCTCATGGTCCAAAACCAGGTCCAGCCTGAAGCACCCCTCTGATACAACCACGGGTGACGTAAGGTCCTCACACAACAGCTTTGCTTTACATACCTACTCCTGTTTGTGCTGCTCTGCGCCAGTGGGGACACAGCCGAGGAGAACTCTGTTTCAGAGTCTCCATGCTTCAAAACAAAACCGGAATGCCCAAAACTTTCTGAGACCCCAGTGTGAGCCGTTAACTAAGCAGGAGTAGACCACGTGAACCTCAAATACTCTGGGAATTACCTGCAGTTATTTTAAAAACCTGTATTTTAAAACCCCCGTACTCAGGGCCACAGAGTGCACATCTTAATGTGCATTCTGTGTCACCTTATAAGTACTTAACCCCTACACAGGTACAGGATTGCTGAAAAAAACAACTGCAGGCTGGAAAAACAGTGGAGCCAACACTCATCCATCTCTTGCAGACACCCACAAGTCCTTGCATCTCTAAATGTTACGCTAATTGCAGCAGCTGGTTTCAGTCACAGCCTTACCCGGATGCTAGCAGGTCACTGACAGGGTTCCAGGCACAGATGAACACCTCTGATTCATGGCCCCGAAGGACTGTTGCTTTGTTAGGAGGAATTTCAACATCCCCATCAATTTCCATTGGCTTTGAATGATTATCTGTAAGGAGATAGATCAGAATAAGTAGTTTGCAAGATGTTGTTAGCTCTGCTTTAAAAACAAGCTGTCTGACACCCAATGCCTGAAGCTTTCAGCAATCTATGCGCTATGGATAATATCCCGCGTGTTATATCACTGACCATGTTACTCTTTTTTTCCTCCCCTGTGATGATATGAATTTATTCAATTTACACAAAATGTAAAGCTTTCAAAAATACTTTATATAGATGGACATAGCTTTTCTTCAAAAAAAGAGCATTTATGTCAGTTTAGTTCCTTTTGAAGCTGGCTTCATTAAAATGACTTACAGATTTATTAAAGTAGTAGAGCACCACATCCGAGAAAAGCTTTATGCTTTATGTAATGTACAGTACATACGTTTTCTTACACATTGTCCTGTCAAGTAATATGTGTGCTACTCACAGATGGAGCATGTAGTGAGTAAAGGCCTCCTTCCCTGAGCATTGCAGAGAAATCGTGAGGAATCACCTCTTCAAAGATATTGTAATATATGCAAAGTTACTAACTGAGGCGTAGAGGTACTTAACCTGCACGCTGTAATTCTGGGGTTCTTTAGACTGCAGTCTAAGTTACTTTCTTTTTATAAAGCTCTCCTATTTCCTTCAAGGAAAAAAAAGCAAATTCAGTTATTAATTTCAGTGGCAGCAATTCATTCTAATTTGCATCACAAACAATGTTTTCACTCCAGATTTTCACTGCTTCAGTACACATCCTCCTCATTCAGCTCAAACTACGCTCCCTGGCAGCCACACCAGAGATTATTATCCTCCACGAGCACGACTCCAGCCAAGGACAGGTAACAGACTGAAAGAGCAGACAGCGGGTACCGCACACCCAAGCGTAGCCCATGTCGCAGAAGGCACATCCAGGAGCAGAGAGCTGGCAGGCTGGGGGAAAGGCAGCCTCCTGTTCTCTCATGAACGCCTCGGCCAGCTGATCTGCTCTGATTGAGCAAAATCCAAGTTCTTATTCTAGGTTAAGTCTTTTAGTTAGTCATTCTTTAATCACATATGGAGATCCATAGGTTTGCAAGTGGAATAATTATGCTCCTTTATTGCCACATGTTTATGGCATTTAAAATCAGCCATCTGTCCCCATACTGCAGCTCTGCTGAGCTACTGCCCATCGACTGACAACACAGGCGATGACGCTGCACAACTGCCATCGGAAGGAAGATCTCCAGATCTATACCCTCACCCGGGCCTTCCAATACCCTGTTTTGCTGTAATCTGTGCTGAGTCACACAGATAGCACTTCTCATTGTGTGTCTGGTTAGGTACCCCACTGACTAAGTCTGTGCTCTATCTGCGCCAGGAACGAATGTCATTCCCATGTAATTCAATGAGCTGCATAGCACTGAGCATCCACATTGGAAAACAACTGACTGTAGTTTCACAGCTCATGTTTCCAATTCAAGATATCTGTATTTTTAACTATACTTACTACCTATGGACTCATGCAAAACTAAACACACCACAAATACCTATTTGGAACATCTACACCTAAGCCGAATCCCTACATTAAGCATTGTACTTGATAATCCCCTACGTATATAACTACTGAACTTAATACCGTCAAGATATATTACTATTCAAGATTTAGCCTGGCACTAGCAGCTGGGGAACTTTGATATGATATTCTCTGAAATCAGGGCAATGAAAAGCAAAGCGCTACTTAAAACCCGGCAGAAGATACGAGCCTGGAACTCACAATCCTCTCCTATTTCTCAGCACAGTCACGGGGTTTAAAGCCTATTTTCACAAGAAAAAGAGCAGCACGGTAACAGCTATGCATTCATCTGTGTGCTGCTCACAGTGTGAGTTAGAAGGTGGAGGTAAATCAAGAGGTAAGATCTTTCAAGTGTTTTAATTTTAAAAATTTAAATGAGATGCTACTCCACCACGTATCATCCTACTGCTACCTGCCTGGAGCTAAAGGCAGAGCTGCTTTTCACTCTCGACTAAAACCAAGTGACAGCTTGGAAGCAGCATTGCTCCCAGGTCCCAGGGTCATGAGGTGCCATCAGAGACTTGGAAGTATTTTTTGTTTGTATATGGCCAGATGGAGGAACCTAGGTACAGGCTGAGAACTTTATTAACTGCAGTAAAAACCCCCAGAAAGAGCCACGCTGTAAAAAAGACACCCTGATTGGCTGATACCTTCATTAGTACCTGCACGACTGACTGGCCTCTGGGTGCAACACAATACCTGCAGGATTATTTTCTACTGTCTTCCAGTCATGATTTTGACACTACAGCTTTGATGGCTCAGAAGAAAAGGGAAGGAAAGGTGGGAAGTCTTTCAGAAATCCTTCCTGAATGTTCACGTTATATGTGTTTTCTTCGGTAATCAGGAAACAGTAATTGGGAACATTCTTATTTAGAGTGTTACCGTCAAGCATGAAACTTAGAACACCCCACTGAACAAACAGGCCAGTTGATGGTTCTGCAATGCTGCTTCAGGCTCCTCTCAGATTCAGACAGATGCTACTAATAGAAAATGGGTATGAATGCTGAAATGGGTATGATTATGGTAACAACAAACTGCAGAAACCCCTGAGCACAAAACAGCAGGTACCCTTGCAAGAGTGCTGAGTTCCTCACACAGCATGAGCTCTTGTGAACCCTGGTCTCATCTGAAAATCTGGCTTTCCTGTGGAAGCAGCTTCAGCGTGTGCCTGGGGAATGCGGCAGTTCTGCGAGTGCCACAGGTCCTTGTAGGTGAAAAACGTCACTCTGCAGGTCCCATGCTGGAGGACTCTACTCAGAAGTTAACACGAACTGTTTTCTAAAGACCAGAGGATCTTTATTGAAGCCTACGCTATATTCTTCCCATTATTTTCCTCACACATGTTAAAAATCAAAAATAACTGGAAATTAAATGTCATATTCCACCCCAAACTATTATGATTAAGTTTCAAAAAGAAAACACAATTCTAATGTACCAGTGAGTAATATGAACTATTTCCTCCAAATTAAGAAAGATCTGTTTCTAAGATCTTACCAGTGCTTACCCCGTCTTTTCACAGAAAATGTGGGGTTTTTACTTAAATCTTTGACAGGCCTTTCACCAAAGCTGTAGCTGTGTAACTACAGCTATAGTTATAATAAAGGAACTGGGCTTAGCCTTTTTTCCAGAGCTTTATTTTTCTTAAACCCAAGCCAATCCTTGCAAATATAATGAAACAAATGACACTAAAAATATTTCAGTTGGAAAACAATCCACAGTTTGGCTCCGTTTCGACATTTCTAAAAAAATATTTTTTTAAGTGACTCAAAGCTGCAAACATTACTCAGGAAGCAGCAATAGAAGGCAGTAAATGTATCTATTTATTATTTGGATCTGCCATCAAACTGTTGCTGTTGTGAGATGTTTTCTGTCTGTCCCTTTCTTCTATCAAAATCACCCTGTCGCATGATATTATTTATAGCATATATAAAAATACATATTACGTTCACGACTCACAGTGTTCTGGAGAACTCCAGAATAAATGCAAACTAAATAACTTCCCAAAGACATCTACCCACTGTCCTGCATCCCACCTTTCTATGATAGGCTGATATACAGGTGACCTCCAGGCTATGACTAAGGACTAGCAGACTAGTCAAAACTAGTCCCTGTATATATATATATATATATGCCAGTTCTGTGGCACCCAACAGCAGCAAAAATGAGGACTTGGGAAGTTCCTCACACGTCCTGTATGGGCAGTCTTCTCTACCCAGGAGGTCTTCCAGCTTTCACCTTACCTGCCTTACACCCTACCCCAAACTTTTGGCCAATCCTACCTTCAACCTTTTGTCCTAAGCAAAGCGCATGACAGATCTTTCATCTTAGTCTATCCCAAGCCAAACAGGCTCTCCAAATACAGTGATTAGGGAAAAGGTAAGGCTGGTTATACAGTCTGCCCTGCATAAGCAATGGAAAAGAAGGGTACAACCCATTCATTACTTCATTAACAGGTCCACATTTTTCTTACTTCACTACAAGAGAGGAAAATACAATTGGAAGAATGTTAGTCAGACCCACAGTAAATTGCCAGGTAGATCTGTTAGTTTTTATTTCTAGGGGCTTTTATTTCTAGTGGCTTCCGATAATTACTGAGGCAGATCTCTTGAAGTTTATTTGAGCAGGTCTGTGCCAGGGTGAGAATGCCACATCTGCAGTTCTGTGTGCTCCTCCCATGTGTAATCCTCATCTGCAGCTCTGCTATACCACCTTGCTGATACCCTCTGAATGCCTCAGGCAGAAAGGGTTAAGTTTTCCCAAGGTGAGGGAGTCAGATGAGAGTTGTCTGTCCTTGGATTTCTCAGCAGCTTCTCTCCAAAGCCTCTTTCTCCTTAAATTGCTCACCTCACCTCTTCATTCAGTATGACCACTTGGCACACCACCAGCAGCCAATGACACATACCAGCTGGCCAGCTACTCCTCAAGGACTCCTAAGATTGAGAGCAGCCCTGAGGACTTGGGAGTGCTGGTGGACAAGCAGCCCAGCATGACCTGGCAAAGTGTGCTTGCAGCCCAGAAAGCCAACCGTATCCTGGGCTGCACCAAAAGAAGCGTGACCAGCAGGTTGAGGGAGGTCACTCTGCCCCTCTGCTCTGGTGAGACCCCACCTGGAGTCTGTTCCAGGCCAAACCATTCTGTGATTCTATGATCTTCTGTATTCCCATTGCCATTGCTCAGTAACTTGTTTGCCTGGTAGGCTGCTTGGCCACAGGAATGCTCAGTAATTTCTGTCTGACAGAGCATCTCATTGCCCAACATGTATCCTACCCCTATGAAGTTTTACTGGACAACACAGTGTCATGTTCTTTCATCCTGCTCCAGACAGACTTACTGGATGATATTCAGGCATACAGGACTTTTCCTCCTCAAGACTCCAAGAAAGGTCTACAACTATTCATGAAAATCCTTCCTACTAAACATCGCAGTGAGAATTATTGGTTTTTTAATAATAAAGTGTCAGATCTGAGAGATCACAGATCTGAGACACACAAGAGTGTGGTCATACATCTAAACTGGTTTGCAAGGCTTTCCTTCTAGCACGTGTGTTTCTTCAGATCAGAAGGAGTGGTTCTGTCTACGTGATGAACCAATAATCAGTTTTCTGCCTTCAGAATTTGGTGGGGTTTTTTTGTGTCCTGGGATGGGCAGACATTTCCCTCAAACTTTCACAAATCAGCTGAAGGATAGTGTCAACAAAAAAAATGTCAGGGTTTGATAACATTTAAAAGTGCTTTCTTTTCTGTTTGCACCCTTTCACATAGGAAATAATTTCCATTTCAAAACAAAGGGCCAGTTGGAAGTAAAACAAAAGCATTCCAGAGACTAAAAACAGACTAATATTTTGGGTTTTTTTCAGAACTTCTAAAAAATTGCTTTCTCAAGAGGAAAATGTAATTCAAGTCACTGCAATTTTATTGAGGGAAGCAATCTCATCCAGCTGGAATTCTCTGACGAAAAACCTGGTTTGAAAGTGTTTTTCTCACTGTCGGACAGATGAATTTATTCAGATCAAAGAGAAGATGGAGACTGATAAAAATACTGACAGCGCAGAACAAATGAAATCTGTTGTATGACTACAGTCCTGATCTATCACTTGCTGAAGCCAAAGAGATGTTGGGGGGACTGCCTACAAAACTTGCCATGCCTGTTCCTCTAGAATTTCCTTGGAAGGCAATCAAGTATTAAGGTCTCATTTCAGAAATTAGCCAGTGTCCTAATATGGTTTGCATGGAGCAACCAGAACTATTAATCCTATCTGCCTCACACTGTTAGCACATCTGTCAAGACACAGTGACACAAGCAGGTATGTCCACTCCTTGTTTTACATGTCAGACATCAAATAACTAAGATATGAGCTCAGTTTCACTCTGCCATCAATAAACAAAGGTGAATTCAGAGCTCTTGAGAAGTTAAGTGTTCCCACCGACCCAGGAAGTCTCAGGAAGGTAGGACCTTCACACAGATATCTGCAGTTGGCCGTATGACTAACCAGGTGCTATTAAATAAAAAGGTGAGGAACTTTTTGTTCTGTGGCTTCAAGACAGCCTGGCTACATCCTAGTTATCTGCTGGGAATGGTCCTTGGCACATGCAACCCTCTATCCTCTGCTTGGCCATGACGTTCAACAATGGGTAGCATCCATTTGGTATGAGCCAAACTGCGCCAAGGACCATGCCAGGGCTATGACTGATCCTAGTGTGGTTAGCACTCAAGGCCATGCTGCTTTTACACAGGTATGGCTTGTAGGTGCCAGACTCTCAATCCATCTCTCTCCTAGCCTGGCCAAAACGATCGACTGTGGCTATAGTGAGTCCCAACTTGTATTTGGTATTTCACAGCACTTATAAATTATGCTGATAATATTAATACAGACTGGCCAGCCTGCTCCAAGGAGACAGCATACTACTCCAATTCATGATAAGGGCTTCGATTTGCAATTCTGAAGAAACCTGAAGTTTCTGGATTCTGAGAGGACACCAGTGAAACACAGCACTGTGATGTGAAACGTGATTTTTACTCAGCAGCCTCTCTAGAAACACTCCATCCTCCTGAAATGATTCCCCCGCGTTTTACCACCTTGCAGACACCAACTAAACACAGGAATACTACTGAAACTCAAAGCCACCCCAGTAGCGGAAGCGGGTGCATTATTTGGCTTACTTATTGCATGTGCCCCATTCTCCTCTCCGTTCACAGTGGCTTCTCCGTTCTTTGGTGTGTTCTGCTGGGAAACAGCAGTCGTCGTTGCTCCCGCTGTTGCTGCCGTTGCTGCCGCTGCGGCCGCCGCGCTGGCTTGTTGCTGAGCTAGTTTCTCTCTGAATGCTTGCTGCCGGGTCTGTACGACATCAGGCATCACCGCGTCTATCAGAGACAGGGATTCTATCGGCCTGCCGTCAAATACTGTGCCATCCTGCAGGGAAAACGAGCAGAGGGGACACTGCAAGTTTAGGATCTTCACCACTGAGGTGGGCAAAGAGGCAGTATTATAAAGGAACAGAACTGGGTTGTGAAGACATGACACTTTAACCACCAGTGACACGTTACCACGGGCCATCTCTCTCTCACAGACCTCCGACAGTGGTACTCATGTTCCACTTAGAAGTATGTTTTGTGATTAAGTCATTTATTGGAATTTTAAAGAAAAATCAGGCATATAAACTCTTTACAGGTGCAAAAAATGTATGTTGCAAGAAAACATCCCCATCTGATCGACGACAGGAAATGTCTCTTTGTTTAGTATGCTGAGAAAAAGAGTCATGGCTAAAGTGATGACAAAGGCAAATGGACTTTGGTTGAACTGTTTGTCTTCCTGCACCTGCAGGGGCACAGGAATGGAAGCAGCTGGTGAATAATGAACCTCAGCCAAAACATAATGCATGTAAAACTTCAGTGGTTTCTCACACTGCATTCATGGGCCCAGCACGACCAGTTGTAGCTGAGTGTACAGGACAGCTTTTCCATTATTTTTCCTTGTTTCTGCTAGTTTTATTCATAACAGTTACAGCTTTTGTTTTGATTTCTGTACATCAGGCTTCAGGTCTAACAACCGAGTTAGCCTTTAAGAGCAGGTTTTTAAGACTTAATATAGGCTCAGGTCAACAACTGCTGTATTCGCTTAGCTTTGCTTCACTTTCACTTTCCTATTATCTTAAATATAGGAAAAAGTTTTAGTAGCCTCCATAAAGTGCCATTTTACAGGTCTTCTGCACACTCCCCTTAATCCTTTGAAATAATCAAGATCCAGCAGTGAAAGATTTGTTTGTGGAATAGCAGGTAAGATTAAGCTATGGATATATGAAGCAGCTAGGAAATGATATAATTTTCAATAGATAACAATAACTAATAAAGAAAAATTGCAGTTTGGCTGCTTCTGATGGACTGGCCACTGAATTACCCCTTACAATTATAGTATTAAGATAATACATATTTGTTTCCTCCTGGGAAAAAAAAGGAGAGGGAAGAGTCATTAGAAAAGAAAAAGACAAGCTCTCTTTCTTCTCAACATTTTTTATGTAAACGTCTCTGCTGATATTTATTTGAATTCTGGCTCAAGTCCTTGCTGCACAATGACAAAAATGTTTGCCAATGGATTTTGGCATCTTACATTTTTAACTTTAAAACTGCTCAATGGACTATTTCCATGACTGCCCTTTCACAGATCACAAACAATACTTTCATTTTACACACAGTACTTTATAGACTCACCAATTACTCGCCACTGTTAAGTAACAGGCACACGCAAGGAAGCACAGAGGTAGCCATTATTGGCCGTCAGGCGTCAAGAAAGCAAAGCCTTGGCTTTGCTGTAATGCTCTTACATGCATGTATCTGAACAGAATCAAACCAAACCACTGTGACAACGTACATCTTAGTGGTGACCACCTGCGTATTTTTAGATCATTCTCTCAACCCAGGCCAGTTCTGAAGCTGGATGCACCGGAGCAGACCCCTACAGCCATCATCCAACCTGAACCGACAGGAGCTGCTCGCTCACAGCCCACAGTCTCTAACTGCCTAGCTCCGATTTCAGGCACTGGGCAAGATGTTAAGCAGCAGCAAACTGGGGCAGATTTCTAAGGCTGGTTTGTTATTACAACTGCATCAAAGTGCAGCTTGGCATGAATGTCAAATGTCACTGCCCCAATTAACAAGTAACACGTACACAACTCTTACACACCGTATCAGGTCATAAAAAGGAAGTCACACAGAAGGTCAGTGATAAAAACAAATGAGTTTCCAAACTACACACTGCAAACACCACAACCTTTCCTCTATTTTGTATTCCTTTGTTCTCATCCATGCTGTTCACGTGCTACATTCAGCTACGGAGGACTAAGCCATAGCTTTATTTATTAATATTTACTAGACATCTCTGACAATCCTGAGTATCTATGGTAAATACTTTGTGATGTGGTACTTGCTTGCCTGCCATGCTTCACTCCCTCTTGAAGCATCACGTGTTAAAGTTGGCAGGGCACAAACGCCGGGTTTTCCCACATCCCCTCTTTGTTCTGCTGGCAGCTCAAGGAGAATAAAGACACTCTGTGGCTGCTCATACCATGCCCGCAGACAATCAGTGTCCCGTCCAGGGTCAGAATTTACACACAACTGTTTCGCCATGTACATGACAGGATGGTGCCTGGTCCTGTATGATCTGAGCCCAAGTCACTGAAATCAGAGAGAATCTCTCCAGTGACCACTGTGGATTTGTGAGCAGGCTTCTCGCGGCTCGCAAGCAGTGCTGCGACGAAGATTTAACCTACGCTGCAGGCTTTTCCTGCCAAATTCTGCTGTGACCTTGCAACTGTAAACACAGACACCTTTTCTTCCTTGCCGCAAGTACCTGCGCATCCCGGATTTGTTGACTGGGGTAGCAGAAACAGCCTAAAATCCATTTAAGCAGGGTGCAGGTGGCCTCAATGCCAGAGCTAAAAACTTGGCATCTACCTCAGAGCTTTTCAGCTGGGGGTGGGGCAAAGTATGAAACCACACAAAACCAGATCAACAGAAACAGCGGACTGGTTGGCTTGCATCTCCAGGCCGTTGGGACGGGTGGCTTCACCAGCCCCGGTGGTGTGGCGGGTCAGCGGTGCCCATGGAGGTGGTGGGTGTTGGGGGTACTTACTTCGTTGATGCTGATCTCAGCCTCCACATACTGAAGCCCCTTCTGGAGGATGGAGATGAGTGCGGCAGGTGGCACTAGTGTTCCGTTGATGTTGGACTGGCTGATGTGGCTCTCGATACCGAAGGTGAAGGCCGAGTGGGAGAAACCTGAGAGCAGGAAAAGGAAGCCATGACATGAAATCTAAATGCACCAGCCAGATACACCTTCACTTCACGGTCTAAAAATAATTCTGCTCTGAGATCTGAGAGACGCTGCTGTGTAAGCAGGAGGGCACGGGCTGGCTGCACGGAGCCTGGGAGGTTAACCAGAGCCATCCTGACCACCCTGCAGCCGCCACCACCCGGCCCCCTCCCCTGCATGTGTAGAAATGGAAATGCACCCGGAGAAAAACAACCAGAGAACTGCACTCACTGAACAGAAAAACACACAAGAAATTAGAAACTGCCAGAAGGGCAAGTCCAGCTTAAAAAAAAAAAGCCTCCAATCTTCATTTCCCTTGTTGCATTTTAGAGTGGGTGTTTTCTGAAGATAAATACTGAAGTCCCTATCAGCGCTCAAGTTGTATCAAATCAAGCCATAGATGCAGCTGACACAAGGGAGCCATTCCCTTATACCAGGGAGGAGATTTCAAACCCTCTGCTCGTTGATTGCTGTGCACAATGTGACGTGCAGAGCATTGCCATTAAGCTGGGAAACAACAGCAAGGCTGCTCCTATAAACCTATTTTTCTGAAACCAAACAGTGATAGCAATAGTAATTAATTGGCATCTGCCAGACACCAGACACCAAGCCAGGGCAGCGGCCTGTCCTTTTACCAGGAGCCTTTCTCTTCCCCGTCTCATTTTTGCCATTTTGTCTTAGAAATAAGGGGTAATGCAGGTGAGGGCACTGAAAATGGAAAGAATTTTGCTGGGCACATTTTAGAGAAAGAGCTGTGCCTTAAACACTGGCAGAAGCTGCTGAAAACTGTTGCTGGATACGAAGGCGAGCGCTGCAGAGCGACTGTACGTAGGGGCAGATGCAGGAGGGGGATGGGGGAACAGGATGTAGATATAACTGTAGGAACCCATTTATCACCACACTGTCTCCAGAGCATTAATCTAACATTAAAAGCCTTGGGGAAACCACCCATGCACTGTCTCAGACAGGAAGAACCCTCGCAGTCTCCACCGACGAGACAAGAAAGAGAGAAATAAAAAAAGATGAAAAAAAAGGCAAGCAGCTCTGAAATGAAAATACTTCCGTTAAATATAGCTGTGCCTCTTCCCCTTGTCAACAGTAGTTTCATTTATAGTTTTGTCCGTTAAGGGATTTCCCCCATATCACTGCGATGTCCAATTGTGTGTGGGCTGGAGGATGGGATTTTGGGCTCGCTCCACAGTAATGCTTTTTCTCTCTCTCTCACTCAAATTGTTTTCAAGATCCTTTTTTGCAGCTATCTCAATGGTGATTGTCGATAGATAGCAAAAACAAGCTGAGAAACAGAATGCCTCCCACATCTGAAACGGAGGTATATATTTCTCCATGATTCTCCCCTCTCCCCTACACATTTCATTTGGCCACTGTTTTTCTCTTCTTCCTGGTAATAGCCTCTATCCTCTCCTTTTCTGACCCCACCTTCCCTTCATGACACTCCCCAGTTTTATGGGATGCTTTTTTAGACGTGGAGGATCCATCTATGAGCAGAATTACATAGGTTTATAAAACATAAAAACAAGGCACAGCAAAAACCACCTTAAAAACTGCAGTATCATTTATCTAATCCCTGGTCCAATTCTTATTGCTCTTTAAGTCCTGGTCTAGTTTATGAGCTGCTGGACCTCCTCCTGCACCCAAACTAAGGGGCAAGATCTGCAGGGCAGTGTTTTTCCCTCCTTACCAGTTTTGCAGGCTGCTTCAACATATTACTGGGCCCCACAACAAGGAAGAAATCAAGCTCTGAGCATACACAGCCTATGTCTGGGAGATCTTAGGGCTTGACTACTGAACACTGACACCTCGGTGTAGGTATGAAGGCATGTCACACAAGAAAGCAGAATTAGAGAATCAGATCCTATTTAATGAACATTTATCTGTAAATTAACAACAACAGGTAACACCACTTCCTTGGAAAGGAATGGACTTTAAAATGCATGATGGATAAATCAGCAGATCTGCTTAAGAATGGAGAGGAATGAGATCATTAACCTGTTGTCCAGAAGCATGGAACTTGGCAGCAGTTAGTGAATCAGCAGCGCAGAAAATTGTAATGTGGTCTCTGGTCCAGTCAAAGGGTGGATGGTGTAAAAATGGCAACCAACAAACATTGGTATAAAATGTAAAAAAGTGGAAAATCTTTACTGTAGATATACAGTAGACTGAATTTTAATGATGGCATTGTACCTCTCATTATTGCATTTGGTATTGTGCAGACTGTTTAGTTGTCTGCTGGTTTGTATCAAGCCCCATCTTTGCCAGCAGAGATGACTGTGTGCACACAGCTGACCCCTTTGTCCAGGATGGAGCTGCCACATCCCCAAAGAGCAACATGTCTCACCTGGCTGCACATGAGAGAAGGAACTTCCCAGCATGGAACCTTGTCATGTTATTGCCATGAATCTTGCTATTTGACTACTTCTCCTATGGTAAGAAACCATCAAAAGTGGTTTTGTGTACCCAAGCACGTGTTAGATGACAAAACTCCTGGCTACTTTGTCACTGAAGAGCAATCTCATTCATGCATCTCCATCAGTTTTAGCAAACTTTCCTAAAATCTTCCAAGATCCAAATACTGAAAACCAACAAAGTGAAAGTGCTTAAGCGAGTGTTGCTGGACACTGGCTTTCTCAGCCCTCTTGGAAAACTCCTCCCATGCAACTGCAATTAAAAGAAACCCAAACACAACAGAAACAACGCAACCAGACCACCGACCGATAGCTAATTGCCTCCTGGTTTCTTGTACTACCATAGCAGCAGTGTCAGGCTCACAGGAAAGCAGACTGGCTTTGGAAGTAACACACAGAGTTAACAAAATCCTGAAGGAAGCTGTACCCACGTCACGTTTCTGATAACACTGAAAAATCACTTGAGCTTTGCTTTTATAGTTACCAGATGTCATCCGTTCTCTTGTGCGTGTGAGTGCACTGAATTATACAGCAAGGCTGCAGCAGTTCTACGGCCCAGCCTTACAGAAAGGTGATTTCCATTAAACAAAGGCGAAGGGTTTGGGTTTGTTTTTTGCAAATGTTAGCTTGTGTTACGATTGTTAACTCGGCCCTCCTTCCGAAGTTCATGAAACCACACTGGGGAACGGGAAGCCAAGACACGAGCATCCCCTCCCCCCCTGCCACAGTGACTCTCTACAGGCTGTCAAGGCAGTTGGGGAGTGAGCGCGGAGACAGAAGGTGCCCTGCGAGTGGGGACCTGAGGAAAGGACATGGTAGGGATGACATGAAATCACAACAGACCCACACTCGAAATGCTGTCGGAGCAGTGACATGGATAAGCTGCAAAACCATGTCCATATGCATTATTTCTCATAAATTCTGTCCTTTCAGTGAGCATAATAACCACCCTGTAACACAGTAACTTCTACTCCAACAGCGCCAATAACTGAGATCCTAATGTAGGGAACCCTTCCAGCACACATGCAATGAGACTGTGAGCTTTTAAGGTTAAAGTCATGATCATAAAGGGATGAAGGGGAGAGAGTATGGCCACACACTGAACTGGTTTTGTACCAGTGAACTGGACAGTCACTTGCGCTGTGACGGGACCAGCGCATTAAATGGCACCTTGTGGCACTTGAGAGAATGGCTCTCAGGTTTTTTCTACCTCAAAACAGATGGGAAAACACAAACTGTCACACTCTGTACAATCTGTAAATACATTATCAGATACGTGGAGTAGTTGGTCTTGTGCAGAGCATAAAATCATAGATGACATAATGAATGCAGAAAAATTACTTAAATGACTCTCCCTCAGCCCCAAAAATGTTATGCAAGTGTTTCTGACTTGAAAATGGAGTGACATTCCTCACTGTAAGACTCCTGCACTTCCTGCACTCACAGTGGTAACAGGTCCCGGTTCTGTGCTGAATCTTTTCCCACACCAAGGAGTCTGTATATACTCTCAGTGGTACATACACAGCCATTTGGGAATTCTTGCCCCAGGCAGTGCCAAAAATGCGTATGTAGGGCTGTGTTTTGCAAAATTTCACCGATAGATTTTGCTGTAACTGCAAAACTGGAGATGATTTTTTTTTTTACCATTGGCTGCTCCTTTTTTTCAGTTAAAAATGGCCTCCCCTTAAAATAAGATTTGCCATAGATCACAAAATTACGTGACGAACATTATGCTGCTCTTTGTGTGCTTGTCTGATCTGCAGGCTATGTAGTTTTAATTGTTTTTAATAAACCTGGCTCACGGCAGAAATGCCTGCCCAACATAGGTGCAGGAAAGGGCACAGGGCAGGCACCCAGCCTGGGAAACGCCTCGTCTTCTCCAGATTCGTGTCTCACCTCTTCTGGGAGTGAAGGATTCTTCTTTTTAGGCACACAGCTGGGCTGCTGCCGAGTATTCCCCGCACTAGATCGCTTGGCAGTCGCAGATCCAGCTAACTGACATTCACGAAGCACTCGTTTCATTTCCCATCCCTTCCACAAAAAGCAGTCTTGTTTAAATTACAATCTTAACTTGTAAGAGCTACAGCACCCAATGCTGCGTTTGAACGGGTAACAGGAATGACAAAACAGGTAAGGACTTCTGCGGAGTCTCAGTCCTTGCCGGTTGCTCAGTTCACAGAATCACAGGGGTTGGAAGGGACCTCCAGAGATCATTGGGTCCAACCCCCCTGCCAAAGCAGCTCCCTAGCTCACAGATAGGTGTCCAGACGGGTCTTAAATATGTCCAGAGATGGAGACTCCACAAACCCCCTGGGCAGCCTGTGCCAGGGCTCTGTCACCCTCACTGTGTAAAAGTTCTTCCACATGTTACCTGGAGGACACCCTGATTAGCAATATTTAAGTGATAACTGAACACTGAGCAAGTTTTCCCTCTGTGAACTAACTGGACTTGGTCTTCTCTGGCAAATTTAGCTCGTATACCATTCAAATAATCTTTTAAAAACCAGATGTCTCTAAGTTATTTGCTAATTGTTCAGTTTAATTATTCACACTGTGTGCTTCTTCACTGAAACATTTGTTACTGTAGAATGAAACAGAGAATAAAGAGTTATGAACGTCGAATTGCCTTTCACATGCACCTCAGGCATCTTTATGATGAACAGCCTCTGTCCCAACACTGAGTACAAGTAACAAGCCATCCCCACAAACTGCCGTGTAACCCATGCCCAAAGTGGCCTTCTGTACTGGAAAACAGTGAGATTTCTTATGGAGGTCTGTGCCATCACCTTGATTAAATTTTCCTATTTCTTTAACTCAAGTAGGCCAGACTGAGGTTTTCAAATCCAGGGATCTTTGGTTACATTTCTGGAAATCACTAAATTAGTGATGTTATTACCTCAACCGCAGGAGAGAACAAAGTAAAATGAGGATGTATAGAGAAGAAAAAATAAAGAAAAATGAAAAAATAATAAAAAAAGAAAAATAAACAACCCCTTGGGTTTTTTTCTGTAACAAGGTAACAACCATCTCCAGTGGAAGCAATCAGTATTTCATGATTCCTCTGACAAACTGTCGTCTTTCTTTTCAGAAATCCCCAGTGCTGGCCCTTTCAATCCTCCTCTCTGAAGTAATGTGCTGTTCTCTTCGAAAGAATTTGGCAGGTACAGGATACAAAAATGAGCAAGTTTTTAGAAACTATTAAAATTTCTGGCTCTAGAGAACCCACCAGCAACTGCTATAATGGGATCCACTGGCAATCCCAAGTTTTCTGGCTGCAGGAGTGCCTGTTTTCTTAGGACAGCCCTGCACCTGGCACTACTGTGGAGACTGTGGCCCACATAAAGCTCATGCGAGACCAGCAGGCACGTCAGAGCTGACTAGAGCTGGTCAGGATGCAGGGAAAAAAAGATGGTTGTGAGGGGGTAAAGGAAAGGCAGCTTCATGACCATAAATGGGAATATGGGCAAAAAATCCTGGGAGATTTAGAGGCATCAAGTTGAAACATTCCAGAGTGTAACGAGCCAGAAGAAAATCGCGCGCGGGAGGAAGACATGTCCCCGCACAGTACCATCGGCTGCTCTGCCCTGCTACCAAACCCAAGGAGCTCCACAGATGCCTGCACAGCTGCTTGCCAAAGAAACCAGATGCAACCAGTGGGAAAACCTCTTCTCAAGTTTGACGCCTGGGCCTTGGGAGTGCCATCTAAAGCATGAAAGGAAGAAGGGAAGAGTGGTGCAACATGGTGATCTGAAATACCTTAGAGGCCTGTCACTGCAGTTTACAGAAATTCAGCTAAAGAACACTGAAATAGGGCCATGAACAAAATAATTTCCTCTGAATACTAACAAGGTACAAACAGTTAACACTAAGTAGCTCTACATTTACCAGTGTAGGGAAGGAAGGGACACATCCCATTAAGGGCATATTTGAATGCGACTTCTGGCTGCAAAAACCATAAGCAAACAGTTTAACTTGGAGCAACTGATATTTTCTTAATCCTGTGCCTAACGCACACTAATCTAGTTCCTGAGGTAAATGACATAATTTCTTGCCCATTGCCCAAGAGAATACAATGATGCTCTTCACTGTACTTGACTGCAGCTGCCATTTTAGAGTCTAGTATTTCCCCTCGTGCATGATGCACTGAGTAAGAACTGAGAATGTAACATGGATCCCTATCCTCACTTCTCCCTACACTTCTGTCTCAGTGTCATTATGCATCCACAAAACACGGCCATAAAACACAGCCCCAGTGCACATACACAGAGGTTTCACACCGGTTTCTCCAAATTACATTCTGTTGCAGTTAATTAGAGGCTGGTGTCTCAAGCCAGCGATAAGGTTCTACAAAGAGTTAAATAAAAGGTGGGCAAAAATCCCACACCACATCTTGCTTATTATTCACAGCAGACTGAGATTCCTCTTCTAGCTGAGCTTTTTCTTTCTCAGTAATACA
Organism: Porphyrio hochstetteri; assembly: GCA_020800305.1. Classification (NCBI taxonomy): domain Eukaryota; kingdom Metazoa; phylum Chordata; class Aves; order Gruiformes; family Rallidae; genus Porphyrio; species Porphyrio hochstetteri. The sequence goes on from CM036905.1 coordinate 140,414,218, forward strand.
TCCTAGAGTGCCTCTCTGGTTTTGGCAGTGTCTGCTTATTTTTGAAGACTTACCTTCGCAATTACATAAAGGGCTTAACAAGGACACACATTAGCAATTTAAAATAAGAACTGCAGTTGAAATATATTTTTAGAAGAAGCAGCTGAACAATAGGGCTTGTACATTTGTTTCAAGATTAGGACTGCTGAACGATTAAAATTATTTCCAGAACCCTGGGAAATGTGTCCTGTATTACAAGCTCTTTCACAGTCCCTGGGAAATATAAAGAAAGAATCCCTAGCTAAAGAAAGGATCCCTAGCTGTAGCTTGCGTCAGTTGCCAAAATTATAGTGTGCCTGGTTACCCAAAGTTGAGTAGAACTGATTATTCACCAATATTAAGCGTTACACCCTTCTTTCTTGGATATCTGACCTGTCCACCTTCTGCCAAGAATTCAGAGTAAATGTCTGCTACCCAAAAATCATTTTATTATGTGCCAAAGAATTTTTTGGGCAGTTGTTTTTTTCTTTTTAAGTACAGGAAAATATGTTGGAAAAGATTAATACAACTTGGAAATTATCTTTTGATGAGCAGTACTTGGCACTCACTGTTTAAGTCTTTCTGAGGGCTGCAAATTAACAAAAAGAGAAATACGATACAGACAGAAAACAGAACTCGGGCAGTGGAAAGAGGAACTTGAAATCTTTTGAAAACAAGGTCTGAAATAACCCTCTTTTTCACTCAGTGTAAATTAGACCGACAAGTGTGAATAAATGTCAATACAGATCTAGAAATTTAATGCAGCTACAGGCAAGGTTTGAAATAACTTATGGAAAAAAAGGATAATCTTTTTCCTGCCAAATTCACGTGATGCTGTTATCTTTTAGCCCTGCCCGTGGAACCAGACATCCACGCATTGTTTTAAGGATCGCATAAGACTTTCACAGTCATACACACCTCACTCTTTTTCCCCCCTTAAGCTACGTTCTCCCATCTGTTCTACTACAAGAGGATGGCAGGTAGGACAGCACAGCTGGCACACACAGAGCAGGCCTTCCAGAACTTCAACACCAAGATGGCGTCTGCTGGCGGTGCCTACAAACGGAGTCCTACTGCAGCTGGTTAGGTGTGAGGAGGAGTGATACGTAACTGCCATAGCCGTGCTGGCAGAAAGCCCCCACCCAGCACACAGGACATCAGCAGAACTTGAAATGATGCAAGATACAGCATGTTTCCCCGGGCCTGGAGAAGCTGTACACTGACAAATGTGTAGCACTTCACTGGTTTTAACAGCAAAGCCATCCTGACCTAGAGATAACTGCCTTCCTCCCAACTTCCTATTCTCTTAATACTGCTGTAATACTGCATTTATGCAAGCTTTAAAAACCGGGCACGGAGTGATCAGAACCACTGTCCGTGCTGCAGAATAAATTTGCAAAGGCGGAATTGTTTACGCTTGTGCAGCTTAAAAATCACCGTGTTTGCTCAGTGTCTGAGATCCAACACTGTACAGCAACCTTCAGGCCAAGGGAAAATTCAAATAGCCAAGCATAGAAAGCTATGGAGAGACCTAGGAGGAAATACCAAGTGAGCAGTGCTTTGCAGATGGCAAAAGAACACCATACTCAGTGTATTTCCCTCCCTCCCCCTTCACAGGAACTTACAAAATTCTGCAGTGGGTATTGCTTTTCTTACATGGCATTCATGCTGCTCTTGTTACGCAACAGGGGTAAAAGACACAGCCAAAGTTGTTTTCAAAAAGGACTTCCTGAACTGCACCACAACCCAGTTTGAAACTATCATTTATATGTACGTATATAAACTAGCTCTCTGGTCACTAAACTCTGAAGTCTGTGTGTATAAACACACATAAAAATGGCCCTCATACAGGCTATTGCATTCTTTTCATAATATAACCAGAACAAACCGTGAAGAAGCAGTAGTTTCTCTAGCTGTAAAGACTCCCTCCCCCCTCCATTGCAGAATTTGGATTTTGGGAAGCTGACCATCAAATACTGCTGATACATGGTCATTGCTCTATGGAAAAAGTGCCCATTGTAGTTTTGACTCCTATGTCATTTCACATGGTATGGAGGTGCTGTCAGCTGAGAAACCCATTTTCTTGTCTTTAGAAAAAGCTAGGTAAAGTATTTACCTGCAACCTATCAGCCTCATCCTTCTCAAGATCTATAGCTTTGATGACTTTTAAAATATATGGGTTTGGAACTACAGCCAAATAAAGCTGCTTGTCTCCTAATGCTGACCCTGGTTTTCTAGAAATTTACGTAGTATTTGCAAAGAGAGTAAATGATTACTAGCACAGAGAGAAACTGTGCATAATGGCATGGTTCTTATTTAAGAAATGGATTTGTCTTTTCAGCAGTCATCCATCCTCCAACTATGAATTTACAATTCAGGGTCAGTGCCACTGTTTCTGCAATCACAGAATCACTTCCTCCTTAGTTTAAAAGAAATACAGGAAGTAGGGGAGAGATCTAAACAAAAAAGAAGAGCAGCAGTTTATTAAAACGTCTTATAAACCCTTTTGATAGTACACTATTTTTACTACATACATATTATGCTGCAAGGAGTTATATATATTATGTTTCATTATATGGAACATATATAGTTATAGATGGTTTCTAATTAGACAGGAATGTTCATGTTGGGGTGACTTTAAAGAAACACTTTTATTTAAATCAAACCTGTTTTTGTCAAATTTCTCAAGCACTCTTGGCCAAGAATCACTATAACACATATTCCACTCTTAGAACAACACTGTGACTTTTCTTTATCACAAATACTTCAGGACAGGGTCACAAATGTTGGTTCTATATCCAGCTTCCAGCATATAAGAGATTTGGATCACAAGCTTAAGTCATTTTATTTTAGTTGAGTAGGCTGGCCCTAAAGAGGATAACACATCACACAAACAGGGCTGCACGCTCACAAATCAGATCTGTGCTAAACCATGAGAATTAAAAATGTGGTTTGCATTGCTCCAAAGCCTAGCCATTGTAGAGCTGAAAAGGCAAAAGAAACCCTGCCTTCAGTCTTAACATCAGTTCCTGAATAATACAGGTAGCATCTCATTCATACTGCTCATATATATATATATATATATACACACACACACATATATATGTATGTATATGTGTGTGTGTGTGTGCCTATAAATTCACAAGTAGTACTTTGAAATAATAGTAATAATAAATAATAACAAAGTTAAATAGTGTCCCAGCCCACCTGTAATAGTCTTCGCTCAGAGGATTTCAATACATTCCAGGAACAAAGCCTTTTACCATCTGCTGTGAGGTAGCATATGTAGTTTTAACCTCACTTTCAAACGGCAATATTGAGGCACAAAAGCTTTAAAGCCAGGTTGAAACACACAGTTTTTATAAATTTCCTTACAAAGTGTATTGTTTGATTTACTCAGTAACACCTGTGCAGCACCCAGCTAGAGGAGCACAGAAGTATCTGTGCAAACAGATGCTAAGCCAATACCGGAGTGTCCTTCCATCAGTGGCCTGGGACTGTCTCTGAAGTAGTTGCTCGGTACCGCAGGCAGGCCGCATGCGCCCCAAGGGCGGTGATACCACTGAAGTAGAGACACAAATCCTGCAGCCACAGACTGTCACCTATGGCAGATGCCATTTCAAGGATGTGTTTGTCCCTCAGCACACAAAAGGTCTCCATTCTTACGATTACAGCACAGAGATGTATACAGCTTGAGGAACACTCCACCGACTATGGTGTTTAACAGCACCTTTATGTATAGCTTCTTTAAAACACCTTTGAAGCACCCCAGTTTTCGGCAGGAGGCCAGACTAGCTGTACGTGAGCCAGCAGTATGCCCTTGCAGCAAGGAAAGCCAAAAGGACCCTGAGCTGCACTATGAAAAGCGTTGTCAGCAGGTCAACGGAAGGGATCCTTGCCTCCTACTCAGCCCCGGAGAGACACCTTGAGTGCTGTGTCCAGTTCTGGGCTTCCCAGTACAAGGGACAGACAAGGACATACTGCAGTGACTCTAGTGACAAGATCAGGAAGACGATCACTGGACTAGAGCATCTGGCACTCGAGGTGAGGCTGAGAGGGCTGGCACTGCTCAGCCTAAAGAAGACAAGACTCACGGGGAACCTTATCTGTGTGTATAAATTCCTGTGGGGGGTGCAAAGAGGACAGAGCCAGGCTCTTCTCAGTGGTGCCCAGTGACAGGACCAGAGGCAACACACACAAACTGGGACACCCATAAATTCCCAAATCACTTATTTAATGTGAGGGTGACTGAATATTAGAACAGGCTGTCCAGGGACGTTAGTGACTCTCCATCTTCAGAGATACTCAAAACCTGACTGGACACAGCCCTGAGCTACTTCTTGCAGCTGACACTGCTGGGAGCAGGGGCGTTGGACTAGATGATCTCCAAAGGTCCCTGCCATCCCAAACTGTTCTCTGGTTTTTCATTTCCTGAGATACCATCCAACCTGAACTATCTCATGATCCTAATGGGCTAAATTGGAAGAAAACATAAAAACCAAAACAAAAATCATGGTCCACTGACTCTACTATCAGTGTGCACTATTGTTTTTACTGTCACACTGGCCAAGTGCTTCATTCTTCTAACGAATTATTCTTCCAGGTGTAGATTTTAGTAATCCAAGCAAAATTCACGCACCATATATTCCCCTTCTACCTAGCAGCAGCCTTCCCATGCAAAAGGAACTGCTGGCTTTGAAGCAAATTTAGCTGACCTATATATGCCAGTATTTTATGCTATGCTTAATCTGCATGACTTTCAACATGCACTTTCCTCATCTGTGACTCAGGAACTCTGTGCCATACACAGTTGTTCAAAAATACTCAAAATGTACCTCACATGCAGAAGAAATACAGATTTCAGAGATAAATTACACAGGATTATGTAAGTAAAGACTGTTGCACAAGGCACAAATTCAAAAGAACAGAATATTGATCAGTCATTCCTTACTGGCTGAGAACTTAGCCAAGCAAACGGCAACATTTACATTTTGTATAAAATTTATTTGTTAAAGAAGAGAATGAGTCATAAAGATGGTATTTCCCCTTCAAATTTTATTGCTCCCTTTTAAGAAAAACTGCAAAGAGCACTGGAAATACTGGAATAATAGTTAATTATTCCAAATAATATCATCTAGTTCAACACCACCAGAAAGATGAAATCCCACAGGCTTCAGAGTACCTCTATTTTGGTTTGTCTCATAATTTCCGAAGGCAGAATGAGAGTACAGTGCCCAGGATGCAGCTAACAGGCAAGGCCCATGTTTGCACAGGCCCAACTCCACAAAGGCTTTTGTGCTGTGATTCACAGAAACGCTTCACGCTGTATGTGTGCCCTCAAGCCTAAAGGTGTAAAACCTGAGAGAAAATCTTATCTTTGAGGAAAACAAGGAAAATCTCTCAACCATAAACCAAACAGACCAACACGCTGCTGTCATCCTGGGTCTACAGATGGAAAGCAGTTACCTTATTAGCTGCCTTAATTTGTATGGCTGGGAAGAAAACGACGACTCCCAACTCTGGAGTGTAACAGTAAACTGTCCCAAGTCAGCAGCTAAAAATTTCATTGACATCTTTTTAGCAGAAGCATCCAGCTAGTGTTTTTATTGCTCTGGACACGGTACAGATTGTACACTGAGGAATATTTTATCAAGCGTATGTCATAAAACATGGAAAAATTCAAACTGAACAGTAAAAGCATGAGGAAAAATGGAAACTGTTACACAACCATAACTCAGCCATCACCAAGTCACTGCCAGACATCTACCTCAATAAATGCCCTACTAGAGAGCACTGCAAGCTGCAGACAACCGGGGAGCTGATTTTCAGATGAGGACTCTATAGTGCAACAGGCATATAATTGCTGGAACAGGGACACAATTCAATCCATCAATACATCAAAAATACCAAATTCGAAACAGCTTTAATAACTGAGGTGACATGTTGGGCTGGGCATGGAAGGTAATTTATGGGAGCATGTGGGCCTCTGTTAGGATCTGTCACTCACAACAGATGGCAGCACATTTTAGATTAGAAGGAATGCAAGAGATTTCAGTTCCCTTAGTTTTGCCATCCCTTCTCTCTCACCCCTCTTCAGTTTCCCTTGGGATCCTGTTACTCCCATCGCATTGTACTGCTCTGACCATTCCAAGAGACAAAGGATTACCAGTTTCTCTTTTGGGTAGACAAAGCAGAACAGGAAACTGTACTTTAAAATGCATATGGTTTTGTAGAAACACAGCTCTTCACTCTGAAGAAAACCAACAGAAGGACTATGTCAGCACCAAAGAAGCCTGCTAGCAAAAGTATGCTTCCCAGGAGTCTGAAGAGGTGCAAGCCTGAACCAATGTCATTTGGATGCCAGAACTGTGACTTCTTTGGTACAATTTGTTTCATTTTGGTCAATGCACCTGCATTGTTGGTATAATGATGCCTATCATAGGAGAATTCTGTGTACTCCTCTCTCTGCAATGGTCGTACTTTCATAGTGTAGACATGACCTAAGCCTGATTTTAGTAACTGAGGCCAACACTTTCACTTAAAGGTAGTCTTTAAATCAAGACACCTACAAATAAACATAACTTGACTTTTAGAATTTTGACTTTAGAGATAAACAATGTTTGGATGTAGTCAGCACTTTAAAGAATTGGGCCACTTTAAATTGTGCACAAAAGAGCTCATATTAAAAAGCAGCAAACTGAACATAACCTTGCAGGACTTTACTTTTGGATAGCAGGTAGCCATCTTAAATTCAAATTAAACACCTGATTTCATATATACTGCAAGGGGTGGGGTGGGAGGGGATTCATGGTCCTACAGCAGAAGTGACACCACGTAGCTACCTTGGTTGTAGAATTCCTATGCCAAAAAACCATGGGGCCTAAATGCAAGTTATGCCTGGCTGCTTTGTTTACCTGGGCACAGGTAAGCTCTGAGACAGTCATCTATGTGAAAAGGCAATTATTTAGTTACTTATTTGAAAAGAGCTAAGCAATTAGAGTCTTAACTTGTCCAAGTTGTTTATCAGAGGGATTTGACCGTACTGCCTCTGGATCAGGCATCTTCTCCAGCAGCAGGCAGCTCAAAGTGGTTTCCCTCACTGGATTGGTTTTTTTTTTCTGTTAGGCCACGTGATCAGTTAGCATAACTCATCGTGTGCCACAACTTACCATTTCATTCCATCTGCAGATGTACTCGAGAAACATTTTATATTTCCTTCCAGGTAACTGATAAAGCTATTGAGCAGTATCATGCCAAGCAGAGATTCCTGTGAGTTCCCACTGGAAGCAACCTGTGAGATGAATATTCCCCAACTCTAATCACTTTTCAAGATGTTTCCTTTAGCCCATTTTTAATCCATTTGGTAACCCTGGATTACACTGATTTTACATACTGGTCTTTCATTGTGTTTTTAACCACAGTGTCATCAAGGCTAAGCAAATGCCATACAGTAGCCTCAGTGCCTTACTGTCAGCGCAGTTACCTTTGTCAACTTCATTTGTGAACTTGCAAGCAGATGTATCAAGTTTGTTTGACAAGATCTATTATTCAAAAAGCCTTGCTGGCTGGCATGAGGCATGCTGTCATCTGCTTGTGTTTTGTTGGCGGTATCTAGTTTCAACCTTCCAATGACTTTGCTTGACCTATAGTTACCTGGATCATCTTGTTTAACCTTTAAAAATTCTGGCACAACATTTGCTTTTTCCAGTTCACTGGAACTCCACTTGGTATGCCAAGATTTGTTAAAAAGCAACAATAATGGTTTAGACAGTTCAACTCTATATTAATACTCTCCTGTGCAAGTCTTCTAGCCTGACAGAGAATTAAGGAGGAAATATAATTACTGAATTTCACTTCCAACTTCAATTTTAGAAGAGCTGAACTACTAGAATGACCTGCCAGCATTTCCACAATGAAGCGTAAGGCACCCCTGAGTATCTCTGCTATAATGTTTCACATAATCTCACATAATGTTTCGGTGCCTGGCAGTTGCAAGACGCTTGAAATATTACAGGGACAGTTTGCTTTTGACATAGTCCTTCCAACATATGTATTTCCTTTTGTTGTTTCTTTCTTCCTCCCACCATTTGCCTACATTTTATGGGAAAGCCTGGAAGTTTTACAGGGCAAGATTAAAGGATAGATACCTGAAAAAAAATTAATTAACTTTTATACAGTCTTGTAAGCAGCATTTACATCTGTGTTTGATATAATATCTAGAAGCTTTCAGTTCAGCTAATGTTAATAAAAAATCAAAGTAATAACCTTGTTTTCGGCAAACTTCTTAAACTAGAGGGGCTTGAACTTGAACTACAATTACAAATTAGCCCTCTAAATTTGGCATGCATTTTTTCTGAAGCTGCTGATTTAAACCCTTTCATCTGCTGTCGCATCTTACAGCGTTTATACTAGCAGGTGGAAAGGCAAGATGTAACAATTTCTGTCTTATTACCCTACTTTATCTGAAAATACAGATATAAAAACTTCTTTAGAAAAAACAAATGACAGTATGAAAGAAGACAAATTAAACACAAAAAGCTTTTAAAATAGATTAGTGGAGCCATCATTTGCTACAGCTCTTATTTATATCTATATTATTCTATCTGTAGCTGAATGGAATCACTAGCAAACTACCATCTAGATTTCAATGTGTGCAGTGTGAATACTTATTCAGTTCATTTATTTATTCAAATATTTTACCTCAAATTTTACTCTTATATGGGTAAAATACAAGAGAAACAGTGGAAATACAAATGTTTTGTGAACACCTTTCACATATATGGATTAAGTAAGAAAAATATTTGGCCCTTTAGTGAAGAAGATTAGAGCACTGGAACTTGGAATGAATACGAGTATTTTTATGTGCAGCTCTCCCTAAAAAGCAAAGGGGACTGATTGCTTGAAGGACAGTGGTTACCTGGAACTTCTTCCTGACATCTGGCTGATACCGTCATTCTTGACTGACTTTGTAAAGCCTCCTTCTGAATCATTACACAACACTAATCCACCTACTGATCTATCAAGAAGAATAAAAAAGGCTGGCTTTTTTTTTTTTTTTTCTTCACATCAGGAAAAGTTACTGCATTAATAGACTGTTAAGCAGAATCTCCAACAAATATAGCAATGTAAACCAATTTCAGGATTCTTCAGGCTTTGATTATGTCCATCTGCACACGGCTCTGATGTTCAAAAGCCCTTTCCAATGTGGTAGCCAATAGCTTAATTTGAAAAATAAACACTGCCTGGATGGAATTTTAGTTCTGCTAGATCCAATCCTTCTTTCATCTGACTGTATGCCAGAACTAGACTGTTTTTTTATAAGCTTGTTATTAGAGAGAAGAATACAATGTGAGAAAACAGCTACTAACAGGCTACAACTGGACTCTCAAAGAGATGTTTTAAAAGGCCAAACCCTGATAAAGTTTTATAGATCTTCACAATTCCAGTGGAGATTCTTTGCACAGGGATTTGGGTTCCTGGGACCAAAATGGCCTTGGAGGTAGCAGAAACAAATTAAAATCACTCATCTAATGAATGGTGGTCATCATGACGAACAGAAGCAGGCTAACCCAGCATCTTCTTAGCTGTTGGGATTTTGGTCCCCTGTCCAAGACATCTCAAGTCTGGAGGGCTCATTCTGAAACTGGCTTCAAGTCTTCTGACAGGAAGACAAGGTTTTTCACATAATTTTTTTGTTGTTGTTTCAGCATACAAAGCACTAAATATTTTTAGTCAATTCTACTTTTACTAACCCAGAACATAAGGTCAGTACCAAGAAAATGAGTATCCTGGCTATAAATCCTTTGTCAGTGTTTCTCACCTCCTCAATCATCTCTGTGCTATCAACATTTTCTATCATTTTCTATTAGTGAACTTCTACTTCTTGTAGTCAAAGAGTGGAACTGAGACTATGAAAACAAAATAGACCCAAAATTTACGTTTCAATTTCATTTTTTTTTTTTTGAAGATGAAGCTTTCATTCTAAACTGAAAAGCCCCATAAAGACATTATTTTCCAATCTGAAAACACACAGAGGTAGAAGTGACGCTAAGGCAAAGCCACGCTGACACTCATGCTGGTCAGTTTACATAGGTACTTACCTGAATAAAACATCAGATACCTAAACCCAAACTTCCATTTACAGCCGACATAAACCAAATTTAGACAATCCCCCTTTACTTAGTAAGTATCTGACAGAACTATTTCAAGTAGCTATGAATAAAAGATACAAAATTCATGTGCTTTGTGCCTGTGCTGCCAAAAATTACTTTGGCCAAGATGATGTAACTCTAAAAACCCTACTACCATATGATGTTATTTATTTCCTTGTTTTGCCTAGCTGCTACGATTACTTTGTACCTGTGTATGTCTGCACTTTTATTATGTTCAAGCCCATGATTTCAAAGAAACATGGGTTTGTGCAAGAAATATTTGGTCTGCTAGTTTGGAACCCCCAACGCAATATCCCTAAAGCAACACCATGCCAAAAGCCAATTCTCCCACTCGATCTATGACCTGAAGTTGTGAGGAAAGACAGGAAATTTACCCGATTCCTGGAGATAGCGATACACCAAGAAATTCACTTCGTCACTGGTTATGCTCATCTTAGCCCAACCTCAATCTGATGAGGTTTACGAGAAGGGTGATCCACGCTCTGTTCAAAGGGAAAGAAAAGAACAGGTTTTGTTTTATCTAAATTTAGCATGAAAATTTTTAACAAAATAGAGGCGGGAATTGCTAAGATATTTAAAGATCTTGTATAGTTATTTGAGCTGTTACATCCCAATGTGGGGTACCCATTAAATACACTGAATCAGGCACTCAAGCTGTACCGTACATTTTATTGTAATTAAAGAGCGTATTTAACATATATGAGAGAATCAGCATTGTAAATCTTGGAAGCCTTTGCAAATGTAAATTGCTTTTACTTCTGTGGTTTCACTATAGGTTCTTTGGACCCTCCTTTTTACTGCATGACCATGTGCTCTTCAGAGCTGCTGGCAATGAGGCACGTAGAACACACCAAATTGTAACTTTTTTGCAGCACCAAATTCGTAAACTGTTTTCTGTCCAGTAGTTCATCCACTGAAAAGACAAGACTCTTTCCTTACAGAACCATGTTACGCAGAGAACTTTATAAAGTCCCCATGACATAGAAACAAATCTAAATTTAAGGTGAGATCAGAAATTTTATTGGGGGGAAGAGGGGAGAGCGGGAAAAGAAAAGAACAGAGAGAATGTCATATGCCTTGTGCCAACAGGGGATACAAATATCTTGGAATTATATGAAGTTATAATGCTCTAACGTCTTTGCTGATTAATGGCAGAACAAGAATTAAACTTCAGTTATCCATTTAAGTAATCATAACCTTTAGGATGTCAGTTTTACATTACCATTTTGAGCATATACTCTGATAATAAAAACACTGGTTTTTAGATGATGAATTTGTTTTGAACATTTCCCACTGAATCTTGATGATTCATTTCTGTTTGGGAATCCGACTTAAGTAGTTTGGTTTGAAAAGCCCGAAGTACTTCTCAGACATAAACTTCACAACTTTGCCAGCCACACCATACCTACAAGCGATCTTGTGGAGATCTGGACGCCGAAGCGCCCGCCAGGCTCTTGTCGCGCACCGCACACCAAAGAGCGTAGGCGTGTGCCATTTGTTTCAATTTCCCGTATGCCTCTTCTTGGCAAGCGGAAAGGTCTTTGTTCATCGAAAACCTCTTCATTAATTCCTCTTGCCTAAAGTAGCACCTGCTACCGCAGGCAATGCTGATCAACTACAAGTTTCCCCTGCTGATGATTTAAACCAGCAGGTCACTCATGACTGTAACAGATGTCTCTGCATATTTATGTAAATGGAGGTCTTTCGAACCCTGGTAAGCCTTTTATTCTCCTGGGCTGCTATCACAGAATCACAGAATTGTAGGGGTTGGAAGGGACCTTGAGAGATCATCGGGTCCAACCCCCCTGCCAAAGCAGGCTCCCTAGCTCATATTGCTCAGATAGGCGTCCAGGCGGGTCTTGAATATCTCCAGTGAAGGAGACTCCACCACCTCCCTGGGCAGCCTATTCCAGTGCTCAGTCACCCTCACTGTGAAAAAGTGGGCCACAACAACCCCAGGCAGCGCTATAGGCTTGGGGCGGAGTGGCTGGAGGACTGTGTGGAGGAAATGGACCTGGGGGTACTGATTGATGCACGGCTGAACATGAGCCGACAGTGTGCGCGGGTGGCCAAGAAGGCCAACGGCATCCTGGCTTGCATCAAAAATAGTGTTACTAGTAGGAGCAGGGAGGTAATTGTCCCCCTGTACTCAGCACTTGTGAGGCCGCATCTCGAGTACTGTGTTCAGTTTTGGGCCCCTCGCTACAGGAAAGACATTGAGGCTCTGGAACGCGTTCAGAGGAGGGCTACTAAGCTGGTGAGGGGTCTGGAACACAGGCCTTACGAGGAGCGTCTGAGGAAGCTGGGATTGTTCAGCCTGGAGAAGAGGAGGCTTAGGGGAGACCTTATAGCTCTCTATAACTTCCTGAAGGGAGGTTGTAGTGAGCTGGGGGTCGGCCTCTTCTCCCGTGTAGGCAGTGACAGAACTAGAGGGAATGGTAGCAAGCTGCGCCAGGGGAGATTCAGGCTCGACATTAGGAAGCACTACTTCTCAGAAAGGGTAGTCAGGCACTGGAATGCACTGCCCAGGGAGGTGGTGGAGTCACCAACCCTGGGGGTGTTCAAGGAAAGACTGGATGTTGTATTGAGGGATATGGTTTAGTGGGAGCTAGTAGTAATAGGTGAATGGTTGGACTGGATGATCTTCTAGGTCTTTTCCAACCTTGATAATTCTGTGATTCTGTGATTCTTCCGCATGTTGGTGCGGAACTTCCTATGCTCCAACTTGCAGCCATTGCCCCTTGTCCTATCCCCACAGACCACTGAAAAGGGGCTGGCTGATTCCCCCTGCATCCCCTGCTTCAGATAATTATAAACTTTGATTAGGTCCCCCCTTAGTCTTCTCTTCTCAAGGCTGAACAGTCCCAGCTTACTCAGCCTTTCCTCATAGGGGAGATGCTCTAGGCCCTTAATCATCCTCGTAGCCCTTCTTTGGACTCTTTCCAGGAGATCCCTGTCCTTTTTATACCAAGGAGCCCAGAACTGGACACAATACTCCAGGTGGGGCCTGACCAGGGCAGAGTAGAGAGGGAGGATCACCTCCTTTGACCTGCTGGCTACACTCCTCCTGATGCATCCCAGGATCCCATTGGCTCTCTTGGCCACCGAGGCACACTGCTGGCTCATGGCCAACCTGTCATCTACCAGGACCCCCAGGTCCTTCTCCACTGAGCTCTTCTCCAGCAGGTCATCCCCCAGCCTGTACTGATACAAACAGTTGTTCCTTCCCAGGTGCAAGACTTTACACTTGCTTTTGTTGAACTTCATCTGGTTTCTCCCTGCCCAGCTCTCCAGCCTGTCCAGGTCTCTCTGGATGGCAGCGCAGTGCTCCTGCGTGTCAGCCACTCCTCCCAGCTTTGTATCATCGGTGTACTTGCTGAGGGTGGATGTTATTCCCTCATCAAGATCGTCGATGAAGATATTAAACAGGACTGGACCCAACACCGAGCCCTGGGGAACACCGCTGGTAACAGGCCTCCAGTCAGATTCTACTCCACGAATCACAACCCTCTGGGTTCGGTCCGACAGCCAATTCTCAACCCACCTCACTGTCCACTCATCTATCCCATGCTTTCTCAGCTTTGCTATCAGGATGTCATGGGAGACAGTATCAAAGGCCTTGCTGAAGTCAAGGTAGATGACATCCACTGCTCTCCCTCCATCTACCCAGCCTGTCATGAGATCGTAGAAGGCTATGAGGTTGGTCGAGCACGATTTCCCCTTAGTGAATCCATGCTGACTACTCCTCATGACCTTCTTCTCTTCCAATTGCTTGGAGATGGCATCCAGAACAAGCTGTTCCATTACCTTTGAAAATGCCTGTTTTCATGAGATGCTGGCAATGCAGTTGCACAGACAGGGGTGCCCTCTCCTTTCTGGGGTGCCCAGGCTCACCAGGGCAGCCCCAGTACAAGCACTAAAGCTTGGGTGCAGAGGTGAGCAGGGTGGAGAAGGGACATGTCTCACAGGAAGCTCTGCCCAGACAGGGCAGCGTGGGCAGGCGCTCGGACAAGGAGACCGCCCTCCTCCTGGAGATGATGACTAGGGTGGGAGAAGATGGGAGGCCAGCTGCCAGAGGACAAACACACACGTCCATGCACAGGTAAACAGCAGACTAGTCACTCCGTTTTTAAAATAGATTCCCTATTTCCATGGGAAGAGTTTTAACAGTGCTGGGGAAATGCCAGAGACGTTCTCACAGCAATTCCCCCTGTGGAAATGGACACGCTCTGGAGGAGTGTTCTCACCTCCACTGCAGCTCTGCAGACACCTCACTCTCCTCTGCCCTTCACTTTTCTCTTCTTACTCACACTGTTTTTTCCATCCTTGTCTGGCAGGGGTAACCAGAAATGCCAGGCCTGCACCCTGCTGGAGTTTGCTTAGACACATCACTCCTAGGCCATGAGTCCTGATAGGAAGACCTGAAGCCAAAAACAGCTAAGCCCCTTCTAGAGTCCTTTCAGCTGGAAATGGCCTTATCCCCACTGAGCTCCTCGGGGGTGTCAAGACAACTTGCCAGGCAGTGGTTACGTCCTGCTGCGTCAGCTGTCAACTATTCCTGCTGGAAGAGACAGCCAGCAGACTGGGGTACAAAAGACAATGCTCCCACGGAAAGACGGCTTCAAAGACAGATGCACAGGACAGCTGGACGGACCGTGACCTCGCCCAGACACGTGGCTCTCTTGGTGGAAGAACCCAGCCCAGAGGCACCTTGAGGGCTGGCAATAAAAAGGGGGTTAGCTCCTGTGTACCTTGGCTTTGTTCTTCCCCTCCAAGCAATAACCAAAAAGCCACAGAGCAGGAGAAATGACCCTGACTTTGGAAGCACACGGACATTCACAGGTACACTCAGTCCTCTGGCAATTGCCACCTATGGGCCAGAAGCCCTCTCACCCCTCCCAGACCTGGCTCTCACTCACCTGGCACTCATTCTGCATGGACCACAAGTCCACCAGACCTACCCAGGACCCACCTACCTACCGACTGCCCAGAAAGGAGTCGCACTGCACCAGAAGGGACACCGCCCGGCCTGCAGCAGGCATAGTAGACCACATGTTACGGTTCCCAGACAGAAAAGGCAACACAAACACTAGAAGAACAGCAAAACAACAACCAGAAGAAACATTGTGCACAATCCAAAGGCCCCTATCCAAACTGAAACCTGCCAAAAAGCTGGAAGAGAGGACCCTCCACAAAAGGACCCTGCAGAACACAAGGTCACAAGAACAGAACCTAAGGACTAAGCTGGCAGTTTCAAACTGACCTTTCCTGTCTTGGGGCTAAATCCTGGCTGAGTGCCCCGCAGCCAGGAAGTGTTGCTCTTTTTGCATCTTCCTGCAACACAAATGCCACGCAGGGCACAGAGCAGCAGGGGAGTGAAAAATGGGTGTGCTCAGGTACCAAGAGAAGCCACAACACCCCCCCTGAAATCAATCAATCAAGTCATCAAGTAAGCAGTCAATATTCAGTCCATCGCCATGGTAGTTTTGGAGACAGCAATGAGTGGAAACAGCCTGACCCTTCCCTCGTGTTCTGTCCCTAACAGAACAGCCGCGGTTCTGCCTTGTAAGCAGGCCCTTTGGCACCTTGTAGGGTTCTTCAGTTGGCAGCAGTGCTCTGTCAGCAGCTGAAACAGCTCTCACAGAAGCTCATGGAGATGAAAAAGAACACTCACACCCCAGCTGGCAGGACACAACTGGGCAGAGGGACTGGGGTGAATTACCTGAATTTGGTATTTGGTCTGGCTGGAGTTTTTGAAGGTCCAAGTCTCACTCTAGCGCTGCATCAGATCAGCCGGGTCAGAGAAGGGCGCAAGGGAAGAGGTGACAGAACAACAGCTCGGTCAAGGTCACCTGGTTGTCACCGCTCAAGGACAAGGACACACCGATACTCCAGACACTGTTCCCAGTGAAGGGCTCCAGACTTCAAACCCGGTCTCCTGCTCAAGGGACTGTACCTGCCATCTCCATTTCATCAATGGCTCGGAAGCGGGTTTTCCATGAGAAGCCATGGCTTGCTAATTTGGGAGGCATCGTCCTCAAGTATTCCAGTCTTTATTATTACAGATTGCTCTTCACGGGGAATGGGAAGAAACAAAATACTGAAAATCATGCGGTCTCGGTGGGGAAAGCTTCATCCACTTTGGAAAGGATGATCACTTTCTGTTAAAATTCTGGAAGAGGATCAGCTGTTTCCAAGATCCATTTCTGTCACACATGCCACGTATTGTCCTGGGAAGTCCTTTGGTCTCTTTTCTCCTCAATCCCTCATCTCTAAAATGGGCTCAGATTTCTCTGCCACAGGGTCAGGAGACTGGAAGCATCAAAGCCTCCAAAGCCGGTGTGTGCTGGCAGTGAAAGCACTATGTCCAGTATAACTTTATACATAATTCTTCCAGATAAACAGACTCGTCTCTGAGTAACTAACAAATCCCTGTGCCCCTTGTTGCACAATCAGCACCGTACAATGAGAACAAGCCAGACAGACATTTGCAGCAACAGTTAAAGCCATTTTCACCCCTGAGTACTTAAAATACATCCACACTGCTTCTGTGGCCATGATAACAATAAATCAAGAAACTTTGATAGCTGTGGGTTTTAAAAAAAACAGCTGACGTAACACTTCTAAAGGCATTTTAAAAATAGCAGTTTCAGTATTTGGTGGTAGGAAAGTTGGTAAAGATGAAACCTCTTACAAAAATTCAGTTTCAGCAATGACGTACTTTGTGGTAAAATGAACTTTATTAAAAAAAAAAAAAAAATCAAGACACTACAAATGCTGTTTCTGGATGCATCCTGCTAATTTAAGACAATAGCATGGTATTTCCCACATACAGAGGGTTGCTTTGGGAAAGGGAAGGGAAGGGAATGGAGGAGTGTTGTTTTTTGTCTGTCTTCCTAAAGAAGACTTTTCTTAAATGAATTAAACCCAGAGAAAATCAGCCTGACTGCAAAATAAATAGTCTGACAGCCCCAGAAAAAACCTCCACAGCAGCTACGTTTGTATCAGAATCCCAAGCGCACCGCGCGGCTGGATTTACAATGCATTTTCCCTGAAGTCAGTCAACAGGAATTACTTTGACATATGTGTCGGATCATATCTTTATACACATTGTTACCATGCCATAAATAACCAGATGATCCCCACTCATACATTTAAGATTTCTTCCCTCCCACAGATGCCAGTGCAGCAATCAGATACACAACCGTAAAGCTTTTACCCGTCCAAAACGATACACAGACCTTGGCTTTGACCCAGGGAAATCTATTCATTAGAAATTTGGCTGGGCTATGAAAGACCATACTCAATTTCATTAACGCTCTTTGATTTCCTTCTGCGCAGATAAACACCCCAAATACAGGAGGCTACAGAAGGCTCGGTGGGGAGGAAGGGAACGTACTTATCTTTTGTATACCTCAAAGTCTAGGTACTGCCCTCCCCTTCAATACTGGTTTTTAAAATGCAGAAATGCAAACTTCTGTAGAAAATCCCAGAAACCTCTATTATCAATTGTGATAGACTTACTTCTGCTAACCAATCAGTCTTATTACTGGAGATTGGAATTACCTCGATTAATTATTTTTAAAAGAAATAAATTATACCTTATAAACAATACCTTGGAGACATTTCACATTTAAACCAGCAAGAACATCTTAATTCTTCACAACGTTTACCAAAAGCATTCAAACATGTGTTTGAGCTTTCTTTACTTGCAACACTTTTTCCTGTGCCCAATTACACATAATGGAATGTTTTATTTACTCCAACCTCGCCTCAAGAAGTTGGGTTGCGATCCTGCAGACATCTGAGAATGTCCAAACGTGTGCAGTACCCACTGAAGAGTTCCCAAAGTATCACAGAATCATAGGGGTTGGAAGGGAACTCCAGACATCATCGGGTCCAACCCCCCTGACAAAGCAGGTTCCCAGGGACAGATCACACAGGCATCCAGACTGGTCTTGAATATCTCCAGAGAGGGAAACTCCACAACCCCTCTAGGGGTTAGGATCATGGATCCTAAACATTCAATATCCCCTGTCCTGCCCCCCCCCCCCCGCCCCCGCGGATGGGTTCTCAACGTCATGCAAAATTAAATTTAACGGTTATTTTAAATAAACTCTCAATTCTCAGTTCTGCTGGGACAAGCTTGCAGAAGTGCTTCCCCTGAAGAGGTAAAAAGCTGGGTAATTAGCTTGGATTTGCTACCGTTGTGCTTCTGGGGCTGCTTGGCTTTTCCTGAAGTGAGAAGTTCAATTGGAGTTGAGCTAGGTCCAGCAAAGCCCACCTTGCAGCATGATCCCCTGTGCTCTGAGCAACCAGGGCAGCCTTCCTCCTGGAGTACACTACCAGGCCCCATTCAGCTCTGTGCACTGAAGTACCACCGTTCTCAAGCCTCCCTGAAGCACTGGGACTCTTGCTAATGGGGCATGCAAGCAGCTCTGGAGAAGGCAGCTTTGCATACAGCTCGGGTTCAGCACAGCACTAGTCGGGTCAACTGAGAACAGTTTATTCACATACCATCCCTTTACTCAAGGACTGTTCTTCCTTCTTCCAGCTCATTTTTGCACCGTTGCCATAAATTAAGGAGATCTGGCTGAAGAATCACGGGAAAATAACTTTTTCAACTTTGAAACAGCAGCTAAGACACAATTCCTCTGCCTCTCTTCTAAATCATGCTCACAGGGTTCTCCAGGGCCATGTCCTGACCTCCAGGCTGGGGCAGGGGACAGCCAAGGCTATTTTAGGAAAGGAGTTTACATTTGCTACTTGAAGCAGAATTGCCATCCACAGGGACTGGGAGTTACCAGTCCGATCTTCCCCTCAGGAAGGCGGAAACCGGCCAGACATCTAGGGAAAACACCTAAACTAAAACCTAAACCTCAAACCTAAATAGGAAGTCAGGCATTTCCCATTTCTGCATCCAGCCCTGCCGACAGCTCGGCTTGTCTTATCCCCTGAAGAGATCTGAGAGCGCCAGGCTGCTTTAACTGAGTTGCTGAGCACTCAAATCCTCCTCAGCTGGGGGGATTTTGAGGGGGGTCAGTACTGTTAAACAAACACCTTCCCCTGAAAAAATCCAATGCAAACCCACAAATTTTGTCTCCCTGAGGGCTGCATTATTTACCTACTTATTTGGCAAGGCTAGGCAAAAATGTCTTCTCCCAACTGATTTTAATGACAATGTCATTGAATGATGGGAGGAAAAGAGAAGTTATAGTTTTGTTTTAGGGGAAAATAAAAGGCTGAAGAGAGAGGTTTCATAAAATGAAAACATTCCTAAAAGTTCAAACATTTAATTTTATCAAATTGAGGGCCTGCCACATGGAACCAGAGTTTACGTACTTGTGCTCCCACCTTCTCAACTAAGATGGTTCCATACATCAAGCCACATGTCTCAGGACCCATTACTGTCTCCCCATCTCAGAGACAAGAATCTGAACATGAGAACTAAAATAGACTCTAGAAGGCACCATGACAACATAGACAAATATATGTGTTACTGTTTTGCATATGCTCTGTACTTTAATGAAAACCGACATTTCCCAAACCCAGAAGCCACTTCTCACAAAACGAGGCACTTTAGTCAATCTCAGTATTCTCAGCTGAAAAATGCTTTCATCAGAAACGTTCAACGAGCCCTGTGTGTGTGTATTTCTAGGCCGTGTCTTACCACAGAGCCAGGACAGAGTCAGCAGCCAGCAGCTCTTCCCCAAAGGCTAACGAGCTCTGCTTGGCTCACACCATTGCATTTTTCAGTCTTGGCTTTTACTGCAGCTGCCTCTTCTCAAAGAGGAACTCCAGTGTGCTCCTTTCCCAAAATGCCAAAACCGAACTTCTGGAGAGGAAAAGAGCACACTTGGCCCCCTCTCCCCTTGTAGCCTCTCCTGCCATTTCATGAAGCTAAAGAGCAAAGCGATTCTTCTTTACAAGCATCCCGAGAAAGGAATGAGACCACTGCACTCCTGCTGATTACACAGGGCGGAGAACACAGGATGGTTCTTTCCAAACTCCACCTATGTCAGTCACCAAAATGCAGCTTCCACATGCAAGACTTCTAGACTCCTCTTTCTAAGGCTTGAACCTTGCTTTAAAAATCCAAACCTAAAAATCTAAACAGTTACCCCTTCTAGAGCATTTATGAAAGCAAAGAAAGACGTGCTCACAGTAAGACCTGCACCTTCTCTCCCTAGCCTTTCTCAAAGAGGAGTCAAACAGATAACTGTCCTCATTCTCTAAATGTTCACTGTCATTCCAACTACATAATGGCAGAAATGAGGTTGCAGAAACCTCTCAGAGCTGTTGTCCCAGGCTCTTTACAGATGCTCGGATGCCTTTGCATCACTTACTGTCAATACTTTGCGGTTCTCTTCACAAGCACAATAACCAATTCGATGTTTTGAGGAAATGCAAGCTGAGGTTCTGCAGGACAGGGAAATCTCTTTGGAGAATGGTTATTGCACTCTGGTATGTACTGTCTCACTAGAGCTCTGTCATCTACAGCAGCTCAGTAAGGACAGGGACCTCAAAGGGAAAAGAGGCTTGTCAGAAAACCTGTGTAAACAAATGCTAATGCTATCTCTTCTCTTGATTTTGGTTTTTTTTTGGTTTAAATCTATTTATTTGCATTCCTGATTTTTAAAAGGCCAAGCTAAACCAAAATGAACCCAGAGAGCCCCATTCTCACTGCCACCTGTAAGACCACACTGACAGAAAGGAGTAACAACTGCATCTGCAAGCGTCAAGAAAAATGGCATGGGGATGGAGAAGGTCTAGCTTGGATCCTGACATGTCAGGGTATCTCATGGAACTAGTCACTGAACTCGGCCACAGCGGTGATTGAGATCTGGTGCCAACTGAGGAAAGAGGAGGTAGAAGGAATGACAGCTCTGGACATGTGGCAAGCATGAATGGACCTGCAATTCCATCCTGAGGTGACTCCTGCTGAATTAAATGCTGTGTGGGCAAATCTGACAAAAATTGGGTGTTCCTTTAGATAAAATATAAACTTTGTTCAGTGAGAAGGCTGGTTTCCTATACATATAATGACAGGCTTTTGAACTGATGAATCTTATAATGGTGCATACTGTACTTATCCTTTTAAAAATCGACAATAGTGTCAAAATGGTTACCCTGTCCTGAAAAAAAGTTAGCAAAATAGTACACCATCCAGTAAAATATCAAAATATAAAAAATAATCAAATCCAATAAAAATATATAAACCAAAAAACCTTGGCCAATTAAACACTTTGGTGGACATCATTTTAGAAAGTTTTATTTCAGCATGAATACTACTTTTCTTTAAATGATAAATTACATTTCAAATTGAAAATCCATCGGGAACAGAACCCACATCTATTTATTAAAAGAAAGGAAAAAAAAAAGGCAACAAGAGATATTTCATCAATTTCTAAGTGCTGTTCAAATATTTTTCTACTCATCAACAATATCCAGGGCAAAATAACTAATTGTCAACAAAAGCCAAGCCTTTCATTGCCAAATTCCCAGCAAACCCTACTTCCTCTCTTAAAAGACAGAGAACTGTGTATCAGCTCTTTCATAATTATAATCTCTTAGTTTGATCGGGTAATTTTTCAGTTCTCATCTGGTTTACTTAATTACATCAGCCTCCAGCATTTCAGTTCTAAGAGTTCAAGTGGATCTTTTCCAGCTCCCTTTCCTGAAGAGTGAAATGGGTTTTCCTGTATTGATCTTTGCTTTTTGGCATTTTGCTAAGGGGAAAAAAAAAGTGAACAAAATCAACCGCTCTTCCTAATTACTGAAGTTGTGTTATACCTCTTTCATAGCTCAGTTCTAAGAAGAGGCAACTTCAATTATTTTTTTAAACTTTTTTTTTTTTTTAATAAAAGAAACAAAGTAATATTTGCAGTAACATGTTGTATGGAAACCTCCGGGAAGACAAAAATAAGATTGATGGGAGAATGAAGTTTGATGGTAATTCTTGAGCTTGCTATTAAAATCACAGAATCACAGGGGTTGGAAGGGACTTTGAGAGATCATGGGGTCCAACCCCCCTGCCAAAGCAGGCTCCCAAGCTCATATTGCACAGATAGGCGTCCAGACAGGTCTTAAATATCACCAGAGATGGAAATTCCACAACCCCCCTGGGCAGCCTATTCCAATTTTGAAATTAACTATTTAAAAAAATATATATATAAAGGAAGGACATAACGAGGCTTGAGAAATCAAACCCAACAATTTGATTTAGTTTGAGAATCAAGATTCCTCATCACTCTTGGAACAAGTGAAGTCAATTGGGAATGCTGCCACTAAACAGCTAGAATTTTCTTCCTTACATGAGCACAACACAGCAATTAGGACAAAGTGGGGGACAATAGCATGTGTCCACCAATTTCAAACCAATTATGCAAAAATACAGGATCCTCTGGTTATGCAGTTACTTGTCTGTGCATGCATTTCCATGCTTGTAATGCAGCAAGGAGTGTGTTTTATATCTCAGAAGTAGTGCTACACACTCAGAAAAGGAAGACTGCAACTTTAAAAGATGGCTCAATTGCTCTACCAATATTTGCTTTTCTTGATTTTTGGCAGGAGGAAGAGTCTACTAATACCATCTCAAATTTAACATTTCACTTAATTTACTGGGTTTTTTACCAAAGCCTCAACAAAACCAAAGGACCACACATTGGCGTTCACGGTTTTTATCCATGCTTCCCATCCACTGAGTACTGAGGTGACAGGAATATGACAGGGCAAGTGTCTACCAGAACTGGTTGTACCTGTTTCATTTTCCTTCTGTGACTGCAGACATGAGTAAAATAACGCAGTCATACTTTAGAATGAACACCCCTCCAAATATTTAGAATAAAGTACAGTTTCTTTTTCAGCTGTCAACAATTTCTCTGACACCTGACAGTAAAGATCCACGAAAACTTCAACCTGAGTGGCAAGCTTGCCCCTAAGAATAGATGTAGACAGACACCAAACTGTGATAAGAAAGGCCAAGGTCCATCTAGCAGATAAAGTGTTTGTGTTTGAGGTGACAGCATCCAGAAACCTCTGTAAGGCGCCTGTCTGGACAGCAGGGGCTACAGGCCTGATGCCCACTTTGAATGAGGCAACACCATAGCAGGAAATGCAAGAGCGATGGGTCTGCAAGGACAAGTAAGAGACAACCTTAAGGCTTTGCCCAAAAGATGGAATATTTCAGTAAAGCTTTTTCTTTATTTCTGAAATTCATCCTGCAAATTTGCTGTTTAAAATGGTGCCACCCCAGTAGCAGGTGCCAAAATCCTGATTTGTCCCAACACATGTAAACACTTAAACAGGCTGCAGAATCAGGTTGGATCTTGCTTGTGCACCTTGTATTTCACGAGGGATATAAGGATAAACATCCAGGTGTGGCTTTTACCATGTTCCTTACATAAACTGGACCCTGGTTTTCAAAACCACACTGCTATCACCTTACTGGTTGCAATGGTATCAGTGCCAGCTACCACAGCAGGCTTCTCCACTAGCCAGCACCTTATGGACAGGCATGGTGAGTGCGCCCTGTAAACCCCTTAAGACCATGGAGGTGAGGTGCAGTAATATTGAAACATTAACTGCTGTGGGTGTCAGTCCCCAGCACTACGTCATTAACAGGATGGACTGCAACCTGCTCATGGAAAAATGCAATCTCCTCTGACTGTACTCAGAAAAACTTTGCGTGAGCACTGTAGCTTCCCGCTGTTGTCATCCCAGGAGTTGGACTTGATGATCCTTATAGGTCCCTTCCAACTCAGTATGTTCTATGTTCTATGAATAGCAAAAGGTCTGAGATCTTATCACACCCCTACTCTTGTTCCTTTGTCCCAAAGCTGCAGGGTGCAGGAGATGCTCTCCAGGCAAGGGGCAGCAACACGAAGCTAAGAGACACCACCCTGCAGATGGGCCTGTTTGTCCACATACCTGTAGGTTTGTGTGTTACTCCTCCTCTCCCACACAAGGCCCAGCAGGATACTCAGTAAAACCTGTTTCAATTCCATGTACATTTGAATTCCATGCTATTTTAGTATTTTTTAGGACAGCTTGATACAGTTAGAGAAAGACTAAATATGACAGCTCTTCTGGTACTACTGCCTCATACCACCACCTATAAATGTGTGTGACAAAACCAACCCTTGGGTTTGGCAAAGCTCTCCGTCAGGTGATGCAGAACAACAGGAGTCTGCCCTGGTCTAAAAAATGACATTTTTTTAGCTGTGCAGGCTGGTCCCACACAGCTGCAGGGCGCCAGAAGCAGTGGACAGGAGAAGCATCAGCTCTGCTCCTCGCACGAGGGAAGAGGACAAGGCACATCCCTGACTCCTACAAGTTGGGGCAGTGAGGCTGCCCACTGCATGAAGGCCACGCTAAGGTTCTGCAAGGGTCTGGAGACCCCTCTGGAGCCACAGCAGTGGGGCTAGTTCATGTCTGGATGGCCTCAGGCAAAGGGAATGTGCTGCAATGTCATGAAGGGGGTGGGTTTTTATTAGTTTCTTCTAATAAACTTAACAGATGTTACCGGGAACAGTTTGATGTTATTTTTCCATCATTTATAACTTTTATTTTTAATTTGTCCCCAAAGCAAGCAAAGGCAGTAGATCTTACCACATATTTCAGTCCTAACTTGTTTTCCCTGTAGTATTATTAAAACTGTAGCTGAGGATTTTCTTTATTTTTATGATGATGATGATGATTATTGTACAAAGGGAAAAAAGTATTTTTCCCATTTGCCTATAATTTTAAACTAGCTGAAAGGATTATACTATGACTTAAAGAGGAAAAAATATTTTTCAGCCTCACAACATGGAAAATTTCACACACCCCCACCCCCAAACAAGTATTTTGTACATTTTAGAATATGTGAAAACAAAGAATTATAATGGAAACTATTTCAAACTTTTATTATGGCAGATCCTATTATAAACTATTTATAAAGATATTAACTATGGCTATAAATACTTAATGTTTTCTCTTGAATACTCCTAGGAGAACGTCAATGCTAAATGCTGTAAGGACAAAAATTATAAGGGATAGTGCAGTGGAACAACAGAAAAATAAATATGCAAATTGAGGATATTTCCCTATCTCCAACCTTTAGCTCTTACTGAAAATCTGTTGGGTTTTTATTTGTTTGTTGTTGTTGTTTTTTTAACACAAGTCTCACCAGGTTTACTTCTCGTTTATATCAGTTGGAGCTCTGGAGAAACGTCACTAAATGCCTCCATTTTTATGGAAGGCATAATAGTACTTTCCTTGTTGGAATGTGTAGGGGGAAGGAAGAAGGATGGAGAGGCATAATTTGCTTTCAAAGGATGCATGACAGAAACTTCTAAGCAACCACCAGAGTGAAGTTACTTTTCTGCATTTGTGGCTAAATATTTCATAGAGAAACTTTGCACAAAAATCAATACAAAGAATTAAGACTGAAAAATCTGTCTTACGAAAACCACCTCAAGCACCAACTTCAGATACTGTTTTTCCTTCATTTTTTTTAGCTTTTCTTCTGTATGCTCTAGATCCAGATTGTAAATACCAAAAGAAAAATTCACACAGACCACATCTAGTAGGTTAATCCAATTTGTACAACACTATCACACCCATTATCTGTCTTTTCATCCATCCTCCTCCCTTTGCATGCTGTAATTGGCCATCGGGGTGAGGCAGTCTCTGTCATTTTAGGTTCTCCCGGCTTTCTGTCTTAATAGCAAGATCAGGGGAACAGTCTGTGCTTCTCCTCTTTAGCTGGAGGGTTACAAACACATCACCAGCCATGTATGGCAGTACCAAATGTACAAAGGTTTTTTTCTTTCCTCCCAATCTCCTACCAATTTCTGTTTCATCTCAAGATGGTATTTTGCCGTTTCCTCCAGCCTAGGGATAGCAGGAGACTTAAGCAGCACCACAGTCAGACAGTATTTTACGAGGCACTTGCCAGCCCTCAGTAGGTATTTTTGTTTTCCATTTGTGGATGGGTGAAGAATGTAAAACACACAAAGGTAAAGAATCACACTGCTGGTGACAGCATCATGCAGTCCTACACAGCCCTAATATAAATAGCAAATACCATAGATTAAAAGGCAACACTAACAGGGAAGCTTTTTAACCTACTTTTTCTAAAGCTAAACAGCCTAGAAACGAAGATGAACTCAGAAGTCCTTTGGGAGTCAGAGACAGACATGACATAATCTATGTTTTTCATTACAAAAAATTCAGCTGAATACTTCTCAGGAAGGATTTTAATATATTATGACACAGTTATTAGTTAGCTCAGATTAAATAAAAAAGCACTCCTCTGCTTTATCCCTGGACAAGAACAGTTTTGTCAGAGAATGAAAACATTCTATGTTTTTGGCCTTCCCTCCAAGAAGGAACATAGGGAAGCTAGAAGTGATCACAAGGGTTGAAGAAGATGTCCATCATTTTTGTGATTACAAAAACATTTTAAAAGCCACTGACGTTAGTAGAGTTTGGCTTGAGGGTCACAGGATGGAAGGGACCTCAGGCGGTCTCTAGACTAACCCCTGCTCAAAACAGGACCTGCTCTGGGGCCAGACAAGTCTTCTAAGGGCTTTGACCAGTCAGGGCTTGAAACACCCGAGGATGGAGATGGCACAGCTTCCCAGGCCAACCTGCTGTGCTGCCTCACTCTACATGGAAACACACAGGAAAATGTTTCTCTTTATACCCAGCCTGAACCCACTGCAACTTGTACCTCTTGTCTCACCCTTCCACACTGCACCACTGTAAGAGCCCACTTCTGTCTCCTCAATGATCTCTTGCAGGTGCTGGGGGGCTACTAGGTACTCCTGAAGCTGTCCCTTCTCCAGGCTGTCCCATCTCCCCCAATCCCTTCTCACAGGGCAAGTGCTCCAGCTGTACCACCTCGGGGTCCTCCCAATCTCCCTCCAGTCTGTCCACATCTTTCCTGTGTCAGGTCCCAAATCTGGATGCAGTGTCTAGACCTGGTCTGGCGAATGCCATACAGAGGGGGACAATCCCTCCCCCTGGCCAACTCACTGGCTACACTCCTGCTCACACAGCCCAGGCTGCTTCTTTCTTCTCCTTCACACAAAGAGAAATTACACGGGTGTTACAAAAATGCCAGACCTCCATATGGCTTTAAACCAAACATTGGTACAGGCATTAAGTAAAAGGAAGTTATTTTTCCAAACTGGAACAGTCTCACTCATTGCCCTCTTTACTGATTTTATTTGGAAAAAGAATTTTTTGGAAAAGGCATGCAGGAAGGAAGATGGGGGAACACTCCATACTGTCATACCTACTGGATCTTCTAAGGATACTGTAACCAAGTGGGTATTTTAGTCATCCAACCTCTGGAACATAATTCTCAAAGGCAAGTTAGCTATGAAATTCCCTCTACAAGGAATGAGGAAAGTTATGTGCCTGTTTCAAAGATTTATGTGTTTTCCTGTAGCCGTGGATTAGACACTTGTCTGAGACTGGGATTCATTGCTTCAAGTTTCCCCTCTAAATGTAGGCTCCAGTTTGTATCTTTGGCTGCAAAGAACTGACTCAGTTATTTTTATTTCGGGAAAAAAGGCGGGGGGGGGGGGGGGGAAAGGCAAAAAAAAGAAGAAGAAAGGTGGCAGTGGAAGTGGTGTAAGAGATTTAAGATACTGAAGATTAAAGTATTCACTTAAGAATTAGCAGGTTCAAACTTGCATTTTCCAGCTCCCTGAGGAGCACGCTTCACACCTGGTTAGAGGCTGCTGAAACAAAAACTCTATAGAGCAAAGAATGTGAGACTCACAGGCCAGAAGGATGGAGGGAAAGAAACGGCTCTATAACCCCTCTTAGTGATCCCTTGCTCATTGCAAGCACCTTCCAGCTCAATCATGAACCATACACGCTTCAATTTTTTCAGCATCCATTAAAAATACGTGCAGTAAGTCTGGGTATCTGTGTATCTTTTACTCAAAGATGAATTTTCACTGATTTTTTCACTCTTCACCACTCCCATTGAAGTTTTACATTCCCTCATTAAGGGAAGATAATTTTGGTCTCTCATCCTTACAGAAATTCAAGCCTTTGTAGTATTATGCAAGGAGCCGACATCAACACCTATATTTAAGCATGACACATTATAAGCTTATATTATCACTTGTAATTTGACTCCATTTTAACTGTTTGGACTGTGAAGCTCCACAGTGAGTGTTTGCCTCAGGCAAAACCTTTTTTTCTGGAAGGAATAAGCAAAAAATGGTTCAGTCGTTTCAGAGCGGAAGCAGGGAAAACCCAGTTTCACTGATATTTATACAGCTGTTTCTGTGAGAATCTCTGGTACTTCCAGGCTTTGGAGCAGGAACTTGACATTTGGCAGAGAGGTTGTTCTCATGGCAAAGTGCCTTTTCCATCACAGTGAAAATCCACACAACTCTGACAAAAATAAAGCCTCCTGAAAAATACTACTTGGATACACTCAGCACAGGTTTGTTGGAAGCCTGTAATTGAATTATGACAATATTTTCCTTGCATTAACTTTGCTTCCTGCTCAGGTGAGAGGAGCTCACAGTGTTTTTACAGAAGGGAAAGCAGACGCACGCTGATACAGAAGAAAGGGTTGAGGGATGGGACAGGGATGGGAAAGATGAAGGGCATCATGGCTACAGGCTGATGGACCACCAGGTTGGTAGCCTCAGTTTGACTCATTTCTCTCCAGATAGCTGAGAATACTCTTTCTTTCCAGGTGGTATTTCAGAGGAAACATTATTACAGCCAAAATCTAACACTGATTTTTAAATTTCTCTGTTCTTCATACTAATTTTTATCAGTAGTGTATTCCTGCACATTTAGACCATGTGATATTTAATGCCCTGTAGCTGTATTCATTATCATCTTACTGTTATTATTTTACTCCTACAGGGAAGTGGGAGAGGGGCTGTTCACCAGGGAGGGTAGTGATAGGACATGGAGCAACGGCTTCAACCTGAGAGAGGGCAGGGTTAGATTACATGTTAGGAATAAATTCTTCCCTGTGAGGGTGGTGAGGCCCTGGCACAGGCTGCCCAGAAAGGCTGTGGCTGCCCCCTCCCTGGCAGTGTCCAAGGCCAGGTTGGATGGGGCTTTGGGCAACCTGGGCTAGTGGAGGGTGTCCCTGCCCATGGCATGGGGGTTGGAACTAGATGGTCTTTGAGGACACTTCCAACCCAAGGCATTCTGTGATTCTATGGTTCTATTATTATTTTAATGAGTTAAGGATTTTCCCCCAAGCATTCAATTATGAGACTTAGATAATTCAGGGAATTATTTTTAAAAAATAATTTTAAAAATATAAATTCTTTTCAACAAAAAGGGGTTTTTTTTTCCCCTCTTCCATTTTTTTTTTTCTCAGTTAAAAACAAACTTACATAGCACACTTGTTTGCTTGCAAGGGCCTGTAGCTTACTTTGGTCAAATTTAATTTGAAAATTGCAGAAATTTTTAGCTCCTAATAACTGCTAATATTTACTCAACTCCTTTGAGCATCAGAAATGCACACATGCACACACTGTTCAGTGCATGCTCATCTTCCTGCAGCACTGGATTCAAAGACAGAAAAAGCAACAGAACTTTTTCTTGTCAGTGACACTTCTGGAATGCTGGGTTTTGAGGAGGTACATTTGTAAGTCTTTTCATCTATCACTGAGCAATATTTTGGTACTATAAACTGGACAAAAGGCTATCAAATCAAATAGATCAGTGACAAGCCATCACTTAGATTTTTACTCACTACTGACTTGTCCAGAGCTGATCTGGGGCTTGAGAAAAGGGATATTCTAAACCCCACCATCTGCAAAGGAAGCCAAGGTTTACTGACTGGGCTTTTACAATGACACAAAACACGATTCCTTTCTCCCCTTTATTAGTAGACGCTTTAGAATTTAATCTGATGTTTAAGAATGACCCTTAGATACAAAAGACATTTTTCACCCCCCATCAAGTACACTGATGCTGATGATCCTTCTTCCAAGCAAATACCTTGTGAAGGAAAGCTTCCAGAGAGGAACTGCCTTACCAGTTCTGCATTTCATGCCAATGCATCACCGTTACTTGCCATGGCAATAGCTTTCCATTCTCTTTAAGTACAAAATACTAACAAAGGAGATGTTTTGTGAAGAAACTGTACTTTTTAGCTGCCAATACTTTAAATCCAGACCTATGTGCAAAGTCTTCCACAGTTATTAAAGAATGCAAAGTACTCTGTAAGACATGCAGTCACTGTGATGGAATGGATATCTGTTTATATGAAATGAGCCCCTTAAAATTGTTTTACTGTATGTGAGCTAACCAGTGAGAGGATAATAGTAGGCCTCTTCTTTTTTTAACTTCAACTCTCAGCTTACTTATCTTCAGACCTGATATGGTACACTCATTACAGGATTTATCATACAACCAGAATCAAGCAACTTAGGACTTTTCTTTTTTCTCTCTGTGTGTGTGTGTGTGTAATAATTCAGGCACATGTCGTTGACAAAGGAAATCAGATTTTGTTAGTAATAAAAATTGCATTCCTTTTGGAAGGATTACAATATAAAAAGCAGGAAAATAAATTAAAACACAATGTGGGGTGTTTTTATATAATCAGTAAAGGGAACAATAGTCTAAGAAAAGCACAGTTTACACACAGGCAAGTGCCAATTCTCACATAAAGAGATGGATATCCTATCTCAGGAGTTAGCAGTGTCACCATTCATGATTTTTTATTGCTCTGTACTGTCAAAGTATTCTTAAAAGATTAACTAATACATCTTAAGACATTTCTGTGTTGGTTTTGGTGTTACAGGAAGCCTCTCAGGCCCTCATTAGATGTCAGCAATGATTTAATCAT
Organism: Porphyrio hochstetteri; assembly: GCA_020800305.1. Lineage (NCBI taxonomy): Eukaryota > Metazoa > Chordata > Aves > Gruiformes > Rallidae > Porphyrio > Porphyrio hochstetteri. Next base: position 140,445,241 of record CM036905.1, read on the forward strand.
TACAGTCCTAAGCCACCACATCCATTTTCTTCCAAAGCAAAGGACCACAGAGCATCTGTGACGAACATAAGCGTAAAGCAAGTTTCACAAATTCACATCTCTATCCTCTCTGATCACTTCAACTGTTTGTAACAAGCACAAAACCATGTATATTGTTTCACAAAAAGCAAAACTAACCACAGACTTTTAGTTCCACCTCAAGTTACAGCATAACACAACCTGCCAATAATGTGACTATGTAAGAATGGCTCTTAAGAGACTGAGTAATCCTTCTGACACAACGCATTGCAAAAAGATCAGAAACATTCACTGATATGTCAGCTGTTTACTTGCCCCTCCTTGTCCTGCTCTAACCTAGCTTTCAGCTCCTACTGATTCTGCCTGCCACTACAGCAGAGCTGCATCCATCCTCACCAGTGAGCTTCCACAAAGCACCTCTTAATTAGTGCAGAGGGCGGCTGACATGCGCTGCGTGAAGGTTCAAGTGGCAGAGCATCTTCAGAAGACTGATCTCTCAACTGAGTTGCATAATTTTGACTATAAAAATCAAGGAGAGGTTGAAGAAGGACAAGCCTGGGGAGAAGAATTCGAATGAATTTCTACCAGAGTGGAGGTAGGAGTAAGTAACAAATAAATCAGTCGCTTAAAAATAATTCTAATGAATCAAACAGCCCAATGAATGCACTAAATATGGTCCAGTTCCTTGTATTACTAATTTTTTAAAATATATATCCACTAAGATGCAGTGGGTATCTATTAATATTACATAAAACCCTTAAAATTGCTTTATTTCATGTAAGCTAACCAGTGAGAGAGACAAGACATGTCTCGATACATCAATCCTTATAATCACAGTTTGAAATAAATACTACCTTGCAGCAGCCTTATTTTTAATTTGGGGCAATTGTTCTATCTAAAGTGAAATGCACAACTTTAATTATTTTTTTAATAAGGATCTTAAAAGGATGGTTTCATTTAAATTTTATGCTTATGTGAAGCCCTTTAAAGCTACGTTGGCGGAATGCCTATGAGGTGGCACTGAAGGTGTACACCACGTACACTCGATGCCTACAATCCATGAGACAGAGAACCACCTAACACACAAACTGATACAGTGGCACAGACCCTCATCAAGTCACCCCACAGTGGGTGATTATTGAGATTGAAGTTGCAAAGGCTACTGCCTGGTTTGGGGTCTCCTGTCATCAGTTGCTGGAGAAGCCACCTTTTCTTCTTCAAAGGCAAACCCATTCCAGAGTGCCCCTCTGGCACCAGCCAGCTGAGCCAGTGAAGAGGCATCAAGAACAAGGTCTGAGCAGAGTTTGAACTGTGGGGCTCGAATCCAGGGGGGCTGGTGACAGACTGCATGGCAAGAGAGCTGACAGGTAGGACTGCATCTGTCTGTCTGGGGGTGTGGAAGAAAAGCTTCAATGAAAGGGCAACGATGGGCGCAGTGATGAAGGAGGAAGCTGGCAAGTGGTGGGAAGCTGCCCAGTGAGAGCCATGATGGGCCAGAGTGCCAGCTGAAGGGAGGCTCCATTCCGAGAGCAAACAAACGCGTTCCAATTTGATTCCTGCTGTTTAATTTCACCCTCTAATGGCATTTAGGAAGCACCATTTACTTTGATTACAGGTGAGGCTATAAACCAGCAAAGTTGCACAACTGCTTCTGCCTCTGTGTTCCAAAGATTTCACAACTCTGGAAATACCCACACCGCATTCCCCCACTGACACCACTCAGTGGTGCTCAAAAAACCTGGAAAAAACCCCAACGTTAATTCCCCCTTCCCCCTGAGACCGCACGTGGGAAAAGCCTGCACTGAGCAGATGGAACAAATGGGTTTTGTACTGGCGAAACTGGTGCCTGTAGTGACACCTCTGACAGGCAACAACGTTTCTGTCATTTCAAGGAATCACCCATATCCTTTAGGCACAAGCAGGATACTCACTCATGCCACTTTCAGAAGAAAGGGATTACACACAGAAGAATGGAAAACAAAACGGTACGTAAATATTCCCACGGCAGGATTGGAAATATCACTAACACACTGTTCTGAAGACTTTATCTTCATTCAGGTATAAAATCAAACTATTTGCATGAAGCAAAACACAGACTTGCAGCCTAACTACTCTTGCACCTCTGGAAAAGTAGGAAAGAACTTCCTTGTGGTACCAAGCAAATATCCCCTACGTTTTTCTTCCATGTTTGAAAGAAGCGTATCATTCCTCTTTATACAGCTATAAAGAACCCACACAGGAGACCTCAGAACTGCGAGTACATCTCTAATCTTGTGTTAATTCAGAAATCGAAACTCCCTCCAAAGTCTGAATTCTCCAGCTGTTCCTACTTCTCATACATCAGCTTCCATTTTGGCTGACTCTGGGGTAAGCTAACCGGCTGACCAACTCTGGCAGCAATGGGGGAACAGTTTACAGACAAAACTTGCTGCTGTGAGCACAGGGGACACAACAGCATGGACTTGCTGAATCTCCAATCTCAACCCCAAGTTCAGCCGTTAGTGTGAAAGACAACAGAGATGTAGTTAGTTCTTACTCAATGAATGTGGTGCATCAGACTTTCTTACCTGCACACAGCACTCCTGCGGTAGGTAATATAAGTAAGGGGCAGAACAAGCCACCGGAGGACTCACAAAGTACTTAGCAGAACGGTATCCTGGTCCCTCACAGGAATACTTTCTCAGCAATACTTACTCTTCAATAGAAAACAGCCGTTTTGAAGTCACAAATGTATGGTGATAATCAGATGCTCAGTGTCAAGCCAACCAGATCAGGGAGGTGGTTTACAACTATTCTCTTAATAGCACCTGTTAGGCTTCCTGACAGCATCTAAAATAGCGCCTGAGCTGCCTGATGTGGCTGGAGAACCTCAACAGCTTTATCTAGCTTATCCATTAACAACAAAAACTGGGAGACAGACTTGTCACAGGTTACAGAGTTCAGGTTAAGGGACTCAACAGAAGTCATTTAGGTATGATACCTCATTAAAATTGTGCTCAAAAGCTGCTAGTGTCACCGGTGACACAGAAATGCTTGTCAGAAAACCAGTCATTAAAATCTCTATTTTTACTCCTGCATGGAAAGGCTGCAATTGAGTTTCACTGTTTATGGCTCTTTCTGCTGGTTTAAAATCATTCTTTCTAAACTGAGCTTTAACGAAAAAGTCCGAGTGTAATAACTTGTATGACACATTTGATATAACTTTATTTTAAAACTTAAAACCCTCAAACTTTTAAAAGTTTAAAAACTTTTTTTTTCAAAAATCTTTAGATGTGAGTTAAGTTCTACTCTCACTTTCAATGTGCTTCAGAAATATTAAACCTGAAATTCTAAAACATTAAGAAAAACCTTAACATTTCCACTGCCTGCACTGAACCACTTCACATGGATTACTTCAGGACATTCAGAAACTGCGTGTTTCGAACTCTCCTCACGGATTTGTTCCATGAGATACTGGGCCATTCCCAAGGATGAAAAGGAGCTCAGTTATTTCCCAACAAGCTTGACACTGTTTTGCCATTTCCTGAATGACTGTATCAAGTCCTTGGCCACCACACAAATCATCTAGTCAGGACAGGCTATTTTTATAGTTCCCAGATGGTCTTTATGTACTTTCATGCATGACATGAGCTTTGCAGGATACAGCCACTCCGGCGACCTTGGTACATGTGGAACTGCTCTCTCCAAGCAAAGAAAGGTAGGAGCTGTGTCGTGCACATGGGTACATCTATTCATAGTTAACGCCATGCACTTATCTAGCACAGTATCATTTTATTCTCACAATGTACCTTGGCATTTGCAATTGGCAGGAGTCCAACTTCTGTGATAAAAAATACACTGTCTCCAGTTTCAGTTCATTCCAGTTTTCTGCTGCTTTCGAAGGGAAATGTGACAAGCCATTTACGTTCAGGAGTCGATTGGCACTTTTGACCCCAGCTCCGTATTTTGAGAGTGAATGCTCAGCAATATTGCCCATTTCTGAAATTATATTGGAGATACTATTGATATTCAGCATTGCTGAATAAACTCTTCCCAAAGATCCCCTTGAGGCTGTCTTCATGGAGTTCTGGAACCAGTAAGTCCAGATTCAGTATTTTGATCCTCACCGTTATTAAAACTGTATGACTGACACATACCAACCATCTCTGGGAAACTCAACAAAAACATACCATGAGTTTCACTACTTTCTGAGGATAACCAGTTACTCACACAGATCGCTGCTACACAGAATGGGTGATTTACCACCTGTACAGCAATCATGTAAATGGACCCAAATGGTGTTTGTGTGTGCAATAAACCAACAGTTCCAATGCGGTGAAGATGCTTACAGCTTCTCAAGGTTCTTTCCACACCACTGAGACTTTAAAGCACAGCAAAGCATGACTGCAGTTTGGGAGACCACAGAGAAGGTGGAGCCTGCTGTACAAAAGTAGAGAGGGTTGCTTATCTGCCCAAGAATATTAGTTAAATGGGGAGAATTTGAAACTCTTCTCTGGTGCTTCAACTGCCCTTTTCGGATCATTACTGTGTAGCTTCAGGCCACAACTGAAACCAAACTGTGCATCAACGAGGGGTACTGACACAGACAGGAAAAAGCTCCTGGACTTGAGACTTGTAACTACACCAGCAAATAACAACTTCTGTATGATAGCTATCCCAGGCACTTACTAGACTGGTTTTCATATTCTGCTCCACTTCTGGGCACATCAACTTGCAGCAACTTAAAGATGATAAGTTCTCGATGATGATGACAAACGTTATGTTGGTTTCCAATAGGTTTTTATATAGAAGATGAGAAACACTTTGTGGAGCCACAAACACAGTAAAATTGGCAGTACGCATGAAGCCACAGGAACACAAAGGATGCAATGTGCCTTTTTTCTCTCACTTGGAACAGTTAGTAGAATGTTACAGCAAAGTTCATGGTTTTTTTCTCCCCATTAGGGACTCAAGGGAAAACTCTGCTCCGGGTTTCAGAAGTTCAAATTACACTTTCCAGTATTAAAACTCTTCGGTCTATTCTTTGACAGAGAATTAACATTCTCCTTTCTCGTGTTCAAAACTCTCTACAGTTTTAAAAGCAAGCCTGGTGCTCAATACAGTCACACAGTAATCTCTCTAACTTCAAAACTGAAGGAAAAAAAATGCCTCTGAACAAACTAAAAGAAGAAACATCACTCCCAGGCAGCTGAATTGAACCAAAAAATATGGCAACAGGGGATTACTGGAACCATAGACACGTTTTTGTTTGGTTGCCTTAGCTACAGAGACCAGGGCTGATGGAGAATGAAGTCCCCAGGACCATGCTTCAGGTGCACGTCAACTTGAAGCCTGGAAGGTGACGTGGGTCTCACTCCAGAGCTCTGCTCCTTCTCCTGAGCTCCCAGCCGCTCTGGGCAGAAGTCTGCAGCGTGGGCAGGGAAGGACCCCGGTGTGTGGCCCTCCTTCCCCCAGCTCACAGACTGCGGGAGCAGGCTGTGCCAGCGCTTCTCCTGCTCTCGGCTCAGGACAAGGCACTGTGAGAAGCCTCCAGTCCCTATCGACAGGGGATTAGCATCCCGCAGCCCCTGGCCTTACCCCTCAGCTCCTAAGTCCGGGCACTACATTGGATGCTACTTTAATATGAACAGCAGCAGCTGGTAAAAACAAATGGATAAAAATCAGGACTTCTGGAAGATTTGCTTACACCTGAAAGGGGCGTTCTGTCAGCTTCAGTTGGCAAGAGGTAAGGTGGCTTTGGTAGGTGGATGATGCAATGGAGGTATCTATTGCCTGGCAGCAGAACATACTTCAGCCCCAGTCCTGCTGCTGAAAACACCTCTGCACCAGTACGGATGCCACGCAGAGGCAGCAATGCCCCTGTAACTCCTGTCTTGCCATTAAAGCACAAAACCACGTCTTCGAGACCTGTGCAAACACTACATTATTTTCTCCCTCTACTAAAGTGAAAAATCTCACTTTAGGAAGAATTTCACCGGCATTTTCCAATCTCTGTTTAGCTATCAGCTTAAATTCAGTTTCAGTCAGGTGGTAAACAGAATCCATGGTAAATCCAGCGATTAATTAGGAATTGTTAGTTTGTTTATATTAGCTTAAAAACATGTGTTTAAAAGACACATATTAGTTTTCATACCCTACACAATCCTCCCTGGCCTTAAAACCTTGCAACTCTCACAAAACTGAGGAACAGCCACCTGCACCTGTGGAGGAAACAGTATTATCCAGAGATAAAATCTTTTGCCGTGAAGTCTTATGCTTTGTCTTCTGTAATCCGTAAACTACTTTCTGTGCTGGAGAAAGGAAAAGGCCTGTTAATACTGAAAATTACTACATTTATTTGGAACCACAATGTGCTGGCTTATAAAACCATCATTCGAACACTGAAATTCAGAGAAAATATTTCAAGCTTGCTCCATACTGTACTAATGAAGTATGTTTTATAATTCAAAACTATGAGAGAAACTAAGTGGTTTAGGCTGAAGACTGATGCCTGAAGATTACAATTGATTCTCAATTCCAACTCTGCAATCTTGGGAAATACAACATAATCTTTTTTACTTGCAGCCCGCTGTAAAATGCTCTATAATAGTTTACATAGGATTTATCTACCTCAACGGTGTTTTGTGGTTATTAGCTGGACAAAATTGACATAAAAAAATCAAATGAAAACCAAGATGATAATGCAAACCTTATCAAGGGATATAAACCACCACACATCTTCACTTTAAAAATTCCCTTCAAGATACATCTCCAGCACAATAACAATTAAAAAAAAGTCTGACTTTGAATTCAAGGTTGATTGAATTTCGTCACACTCCCAGCCTTCCAGCTTCCTGTTAATTCAAATTATTAATTGGCAGATATCCAGAAGAAGCAGGGGAGGGGAAATCTAATTTGTGCATGTACTTAGACAACTAAATCTCCCTTTACAATTGCTTATCTCCGTATTCCCTCTGTTCATCTTCCAGAAAAGCAACAGAGTAAAAGCAGAAGCACTTTCTTAGCAGAAGAAAATGAAGTGCTAAAAGTATGACCCATTTTTCAGCAACTGCAGAAAGACACATCCGTGCCTTTTTTGCTCCCCTTGTTTCCATCCCTGGCATTCGTAGATGTTTTTTTAACCACTGCACAGTATGGCAAGTCCCTGTGACAGGAGATGTAAAGGCAAAGCCTCTTTCCCAAAGAACTTGCAGTTAAAGCTCTCGACTGAATGTGCTGGAGTTATTAAAGGGTGAGGGTCTATGGCTCTTGAGTGAAGCAGGGGCATGACAGCGATCCTGCGGTACTTACAGCACCTCACCTCTTGCAGGTCTAATGGAGGCAGAGTTTACAAGGAGGAAGAGGAGGGATGCAGGGGGTCTACGTCTAAGTGCACCATAAAAAAAAGGATACCTCCACTTTCTCAGCTCACTCTTTCTTACGTCACTTCCCACGATTATTTTTGTCTTTTATCGTTTCTTTGTTATGCTTTTAGAATTTCCCTATTTCCCCTCAGGGTTTTGGGTGTTCAGAATGAAGGTTATATTTACGCTGGGGTGGCTGAAACCTTGCTGTTTTCTATTTCCAAGACACGGTTGACGAAACTTGGCAACATTTACTGTATCTGCTGAAATCAACACCTGACTTCCTCTATACCCAGTAACATTAATTAGATAACTGACATTAAAAGAAAAGAAAGAAAGAAAAAAAGGTGATCACCGTCATCTGCCTCTTTTGGGTATCAGTCACTTTTTACTGCTGTAGTTAAAAGAATGAATGGTTAAATCTGGAAATATTTGTAGCATTAAAAAATGTTTCTCCTCTTCTCCAGGCTAAACAACCCCAGTTCCCTCAGCTGCTCCTCATCAGACTTGTGTTGCAGCCCCTTCACCAGCTTCATTGTCCATCTCTGGACATGCTCCAGGGCCTCAATGTCTTTCTTGTAGTGAGGGGCCCAAAACTGAATACAGTATTCGAGGTGCAGCCTCACCAGAGCTGAGTGCAGGGGGATGACTACCTCCCTACTCCTGCTGGATACACTATTCCTGATGAAGGCCAGGATGCCATTGGCCTTCCTGGCCACCTGGGCACACTGCTGGCTCATGTTCAGGTGCGTGCCTACCAACACCCCCAGATTCTTTTCCTCCGTGCAGCTTCCATCCCTCTCCCAAGCCCTGGGATGCTGCAAAATCCAGTCACATCTGCACTGCATACAGTAAGGAATCACATCTTGTTTTTAAGTCCTGACCACATCCTTCTACCTCCATTTCAGCTTGGTGGGCCCAATTTAAGTGGTGTTTTACTAATTAGATGAAAAAGCATTCAAAATGCCTGCAATCCCAGTCAGGAATCAAGTCCCAGTGGCTATTTTGCCTTCAATGGGCTAATTTCCTTAGATCAAAGGTAATGCAGATGGCACGGATGCAAACAGAAGAATTCAAACTGGAGGATTACAGACAATCAAATGCCACTGACAAGCAAACCCAAACTAGTAATTATAGCTTTTATAAAATGCATGGGAAGCAAGAGGTTCATAAGAATTCAACTCGTAGCTCAGTTCAATTTTGCTCCCAGCTCTGCCCACTTTTACTGGACCGATCAGGTGTAATATGAAGGGAAAAGGGGAGCGTAATGGTTTTATTCCAACACTGGACTGAAAAGCCTATTAATTATGTGAGATCACGCACCATCCACAAGGAAATCACTGTCCTTTTCAACTGTTAAATTGGAACTACTAGGGAAAAAAACTCACTGTGCTTTTCAAGCAATGACCAAATAACTTTTTACATATTGCCAGTGATCCAGAAGGAAAGGTGGTAATTTTTAAGGGCAGAATATTAATAAGTAGGTACTATACCACTTAAAAACTCTACATGCTAACTAAAACCCATTTCACATTGTTCAAAACCAAACTAAGAGCACCTAAACTAATAGAACTGTTCAGATGAGAAGATGCACCATATAATAAATTTTCCTTGGTTTCAGGTTTTTTTATGCCCACTTTTTAGACTCAGGTAATACAAAACGCAGTAGGAAAATGTGATCACAGATGCATGAATTTATCTGCTTTATCAGTTCAGTTCTAGTTTAAAGCAGTTTAAATGAGCTTTGATAATGAAAGGCGACGGGACCAGATCAAATGGTTCAAGTGATTTGATTAGCTCCCTGCTAACCATCACGGGTAGATCTAATTTAGGATGGAGCGATCACGTCTGACTGTGGTAAACAGCTCTGCATCTGCCTTCCAAGGTAACACCTTCACACGAGAGAGGCTGAGATCGGACCCATTCACAGAGCTTTTAGCTAAATCCCCCATTTTGAGCTTCTGGCAACTTCTCCAGAGAATTAACTACAATAAAGAGAACGATGCAAGTTTCTAGAACACCAAGAAAACACTTGATTAATAAAATCTGCTGCGTAAGGTCTGTCTGAATCTAATGAATAGTATAATTAAAATTATGTAAGCAAGCCCTAGGGCTGAATTTAGTGGTCAACTTCAGCAATTGGGACAAAGCCACAGCAAAAACCATATACCTAAAATATTTCATCAACAGATCAACTCCTTTACTAATGAACATGCTGCAGTACCAGACATGTTATTTCCCCCATCCCTTTAAAAACAAGGCCACTCCCTGTTTTGCTCTCTCTTTCAAAGGGACATGCAATCCTTCCACTGCATAGCAACAACGGTTAAAATCAATACCAATGCAATGTCATTTGTCTCTCATTTATTTGTGTCAAAATTTTAGGAACACAGAACATAATATAATGATGCAGACCATTACACAGCAATGAGCTCTTCATGTCCACTCTCCTGTGAAATCCTAAACCAAAACTGACTTAAGAGAAGAACATACACAGAGGCTAGGCTTCAGAAACCCTCCAGCAAGGCTGGATACTCTTTATTCACTGAGCTGTATGCAAGGCAAGAGCAGGCACTGGTTACAGGACGGACAACCACAGTACAGAGAGTGCTCTGAGAGATGTGGCACCACGATACCTTTGGGGAGTGACTGAAATAAGCACCACAAGAGAAATGGAAATTCTATGTAAGCAGATTTTGTAAATTCTTAGAACACTGACATTGATGGAAAAGTTAATATAAAGGAAAGAAAGACAGTTAGTTCATCAGCAAAAAAAAATGCAAAAAAGAGAAAAAAACCCAAAGAACACACTTGGTAAAGTTGCATTTATACCTGTAACAAACCTGGTAATAGGCAATAATAACAGGTTTCATCTACCTCAGATAGATAACAACTTTTCCCTCATTTTTGGATTTTGGCAATATGAGCTAATCAAGCATCTAAGTAGTAGAGAAACTCAGAGGATCCCCAGGCTCCAGCCTTCCAGCAAGGGTTATGAGACCATTCTTCCTTCCTGTTCTATTCACCCTCCCTGACCCACTGCTTCTAATGATCCCCTTTCCCCAGAGCCAAGGTTTAGCCTTGGGTTATTTTACTAAAAACCCGTATTGTTACTCTTCCTTTAGTGATCTTTGTGTAATTTTAGACATCTGTTTATGGGGAGAATTTTCACTCTTTGAGCCTGCAAAGTCTGTATAGATTAACACACTTCCAAAACATTATCTAATTAGTTTGAATTCAAAGTATTTGGGCTTACTCTTAAGAAGATAATTTGCAAAGATCTATCAGTATCTAGAGAGAAATCAATGCATACATAAAAAGGGAAAATAGCTTCTCCAGTTTACTACTAAATAGAGAACTATCAACACAAATTGTTAAAAACCAAATCATCCCACTATGATTAACAGTTTGACTTAAAGCTAGAGTTACTGTGAAGAGGGTAATGAACAAAAATATTGGAATGATGCTGTGTCATTTGGAAGGGTCTGAAGCAATGTTTTGGGAAAACATGGCTGGAAAGACCTCCCGGCATGCCAGATACCAAGTTTAGCCTTAGTCTTTGTTGTAGCTTTGCGTGGATGGGTTCTGATGGAGAAAGGGGGCTGCAGGGGTGGCTTCTGCAAGGAGCAGCCAGAAGCTCTCTGCAGGCCCAACAGAGGAATGTCCCCGCTGGCTACAAAGGAAAACTACTCGTAAGGAACTGACCAAAATCCCCATTCCCTGTCTCCCCCTGTGCCACCTGGGTGGGAGAAGGGAGGGAAGTCATGACTAAAGTGAAGTCCGCTAAGAAGGGAGGGGTGGGGGAAGGTGCTTTAAGATCTGGTCACACTTGTCATTACCTGACTCTGGTGTCACTGTGTGTGCAGTGCAGTGTCATAGATTAGAGAGTTTCTTTCCTTTATTCTGTGTTGCGTCTGTTTTGCCCGTGACGCTGATTGTGGGATGATCTCTCCCTGTCCTTTTCTTGACTCCAGAGCCTCTCAACATATAGGGGAGTGACAGAGCAGATTTGGTGGGCGTCTGGCCTCCAGCCACATATTCTATCACAGCTGAAGGTTTGGCTCAAAAAATACAGAATTTGCAAGACAATCATGAAACTGGCAGTGTGAAATGAGGTTACTGTGCTAAAATCTAAAGTAATACACTTTTAAAACATGGGATTAATTTACATTTCGGGTAACAAACATTTTGAAGCAAATGATTAAGCTTCAACTGACCAAAAGTATTTAGTATTTGTATTCATGAAATGGAATCACCTAAGTAGCAAGGAGACACTATTTCAGTTAAGGCACTGTTATTTATTCAAAAATGTGCACTGCACCTTTCTTTTCTTTTGCACCAGTACAAGGATTATTGTTTTTTGCTCAATTTTTAATATAGAGGGGAAAAGACTCATCTCAATGTCAAAATGTATCCATGTAAAATCTTTTTTGAACAAAGCTCATAACTTGAAGGCCCAAAGGGCAAATAAGCATATTTTCTGCATTTCATTTTTCTACAGACATAAGAAGATATTCTAATATTAAGCAAGTCTTTAGCACTGGACTGATTAATAATAAGGCAATATGATTAACATGTTTAAAGTCTAGTTTGAATTATATGGGCCAAATGATTCCTGTACAACAGCCAGCAGCTACATTTGAATGACACCACGATTTCTCAAAATTAATTTTGTTTTGCTGTCAGTGTTGAACAGAAGAGACATCTTTAAGCTAAAGAACCAGAAGCGTGGTTTGTCTGCTCAGGATGTATTTCAGTGTCATTTTGAAGCAACTCCTTGCCACACCTTGATCTGGAACAGTGTTTTCCAAGTGCCAGTCCAAAAATTGCCATTAACTGGCAACGGGAGGAATACTTTTTAAGACATATTATTGTTTTTCTAATCTTGTCAACTACACTTTCTGGGACATACTGAAGACACAGGTTTAGACAAACCACCCAGAACACAAATTTGCCTTAATGCCTTTTGCAATGGCAAAAGGAAGAATTGGTCAGCAAAAGCAAGCTGTAAAATACTCCTAAAATACTCCAGCTAATAAACTGTAAAATACTACTATAAACAAACTGCAAAAATTCATCTTTTACACATTATAAATTTTTCATAATTGCTTATCTAGGCAAATAGTATTAAATATGTAGTATAGTATAAAGATATATAACAAAGAAATCATAGACAATTAATATATAGTGTAAATTCTTCAGCATGAAAGTAAAAGTCTATTTTCATATGCAGGCCAGTTCCACCTGGGAATAATGTATGTGATGTAGCTAATCTATTAAGCAGGCTCTCAAACAGTAACCTAAAGCTTTAATTGTGGGGGTTTTTTTCTACTATCTTCCATTAAGCTAACCTCAGGTTTTATTTGGTGCCTTGTATTTCAACAAGGAGAGAAAATGCTTAGCCAGAGCCTTACACTCCCTCCAATCAGTAAGAAAGGTGACAGTGGCTCCAGCCCAGCCATTACTGGTAAGGATGAATACAGGTCACTACAGTACAAACTCCTGAACACGTGGTAGCATTGCCTTTTTGTTTATCAAGAGTTCTCTGGGTATCTTTCCTGTCTTGTGGAGAATAAAAAAAATCTTCTACTTTTAAATCAGTTTTACAATGCTGAATGTAATAATTCTTTAAAGATACAAATAAAATTCAAAAAAACCCAAACCAACCCACAACACCCTAGATCTTTGGGGTTTTTTTGTTTGTGTTTTTTTTTTTTTCCATTTTCCACCAAGGAATATAAAAATGATTAAGATGAATCATTATATCCAGAGACCTTGATTATGTGAGGAACTGAATAGGGATCAGAGAGAAATTATTTTACATTTCCTTGATCAGGGATATACAATCACGTTATAGAAGAAAGCTCCCGTGATTGATTATTCTGTTTATTAGGACAGGAAGCAGGCTAGATAAAAGGCAAATTAATTTGTGCATGCATCAGTTGAACTAAACTTATTTAAATGGATTTAAGTTGACGATAAACACAATTCATGTTACAGAGATTTGGGATGCTTGCTAATTTCCACTGTAGTCCACAGAGAAACCAATAAATAAACGTTAACCATCCTAGATATAAGAAAAATTATAAACATGCTTTTGTTACAACACAGCTGCATTGTTTGGAAGGCTGTCTTCCCTGGTCCCAGTGTATTTTCTGAGTAGGTAGCAGCCATATTCACCTAATCTCCTGAAATATTTATTATAAGTCACAACACTAAGCAGCCCTGGGAAACCATCTCCTGCGTGAAGGTCTGAAGGCAACATGGGTCATTCAGAGGGAATGGAATGGGCTTTGCCCAAGTCAATACAGAGACTATTTTGAGAAATACCAGTGGTGTATTCTCCACCAACGTAGAACTGAGCTGTGCCCTCTGCTCCTTAGCTCGAGTTTCCTGTCCATCACAACTGAACCAGAGCAAGAGACTGTCTGGTCTCTCCTTGCCTGCTCTAAAGCTAAAAAGCATCCTGGTACATATTAACAGACTTCAGCAAAAGCTGGCTGGAAATGGACTTTGTGCTGAAACAGTCAGGGACACTTGAGCACATCGCTCTTCAGGCTCAGGTCTGGGCTCTGTAATATCATAAATCACCACAGCTTTTTCTGTGGCAATCATTCACTCTCTGCCTGCACTATTACAATAACTTTAGTAAATCAGTGTAATCAGAGTTATGAAAGAAAAGCTTGGGCCACGGCACTCCATTACAAAGCCAACTGAGAACCTGTCACCTCGGTGGATAGGTAAAAATGTATTATCTGTGATGACATGCTTGTAATTCCACTTTGATCAATTATACCTGAAATCTCACCAGTTCATATCAAAGACATCTTAAATCTCACTAGTACGGTAAACTTTTGAGAAGAATTAATAATTTTACTTCTTTTCGCTTACAGCATTCAGAGTGAAGCGCAGCCAGTAAAATATCCTGCCCAAATGCTCACAGGCTGCCTGAAGATGGAAACTTCTGAAATTAACTGAATATTAATTTGTGTGTTGGGCACAAATCTTTAGCATGTACTTTCTATACAATAGTATGACTATCCATAAATTGTTTTCATGTCCCATTAAAACAAAGCAGTACAGGTAGGAACAACTCATACAAGTATGTAAACAGCAATTCAGATCCCTATACGTCTCCAAGGCTTAATTTATACAGAAACACCTTACTCTAAGGATAATTCTATTGCATGTTCTGTTTCTAAGTGGGATGACTGCATGAGGCATTCAGATATTTAGGAGTATGTTTAACTGGACTGCCTATTGTAATTCCATTTTTCTACAGCATAATGTGATAAAAGAATTCTGTTTAAAACAAAAGCTTCAAGTGAACCAACCTTTAAAAAGCAGAAAATCCTATTCTTCAGAGGAAAACCACCCTAATCCTGTTTGGAAAGCAAGCAGGTTTACTGCATGCAGACAGTGCCCCTTTACAGGGAGTTTGCAGGAGACACCACGTCCCTGCAATGTGCTACACACACAGTGTTTGGGTGGTACCTGCACAGGGAAATACCTGAGTTTTCTAAGAGTGCCAGAGCCTAAGCTGGAATCACCGCCCTGGGCATGTACCTGCCTGGACATGTTGAGCAGACTTCAGGCAGGTGAAGAACTGTTTGCCTGCGTGAAGCCTCCGCTGAGAAAATTCAGAGGAGGGGTTCTGGCCAACCCAGAGCTTTCCTCTCACCCACCCCCTGGCAGCTCCCACACTTCTGTGCAGCAGCGGATTTCTAAAACAGCTTTCATTCACACCTTCCGCTTAATCTGGCACTGCAGGTGAGCTACATATAAACGTATTAACAATTACAGCAAAACCTGTCCTGCTCCACTCTGCATATCTATTAGGAGCACTTTCAATTGACTGGCACAGTGGCTGCAGCATCCTAATGCGCTCCACAAATCAAAAGACAGAGATCACAGGACTGCCACAGCCCAGTCCCAAAAGCTCAGTTAAGCCTTAAAAAAATCACCAGCTTAGATACAAATCAAAGGGTAACGCATTTTACCATGTTATTTTGGAATGCTAGCATCCTCAAGCCTCTCTTCACTATCACTGAAAAACCTTCCTTGCAACTTCAGCGGTGTTAAAGAACAAATTTTTTTTTAAGATTTTTTTAAAGAGGTGTAATATGTTTATTCTACTAGCAGCAGTTTAAAATACTACCACTGAGAAGGAAGGCTCAAAGCAAGTCTCTCAGAAGTTGGCCATAACCGGAACAGTAGTTTCATCAACTCTCCAGCACAACATAAAGGCAAAACATTTGTCATCTAATAAAGAAATTAGCATTCTAGCTAGAGACACTTTCTTCTGACTTGTCTGAAAGGTCAAAAAATACTGATAAAGTAAGCATTTAATGAATTAAACCAGAAACTATGATCCATCAAGTAGCAAGAGAAATATTGGAGAATATATAAATAAAACTCTGCTTTAGCCTTGAAACAGCTGCAAATTTAAAGAATGTTGATGTTATTTTAAAATATACTTATTTTAAAAAAATATTATGACAACAGCTCACTATTTTTCAGTGAGCAGATACAATGCCATGTGACTTTTAAGAATAACCACACACTATGAATAAAGAATGCTGAGTAGTCAAAGGGAATAACTCATGCCTAGCCCCACAGGTAGCACATTAATTGTTGATAGTACTTGCAAAATTATTTTAGAAATTAAAATCAATATACAGTTTTTTTAATTAAACCCAAGAATTATATTATAAAGGATATTGTTTAAAAGCAGTTTGATTTTACTAGTCTGTACATCAAACTAACCAATGACTTGGTGGGATCTAGTGCCAGCAGCAGCTGTTGTTACCACATAGAAAGCTTCTCTCTCTGCCTCTACGGTAACACGGATAAAGTTCTAAATAAATTAAACCAAACCATTAGCAATCACTACTAATTAAAACAGGAGACACACAGGCATAATACTTTTCAAACTCATGCACTTGTAAGCCAACTTCTTGATGATCACAGAATCATAGAATGTACTGGGTCGAAAGGGACCTTTAAAGGTCACCTATTCCACCCCCCCTGCAGTAAGCAGGGACATCTTCACTAGATCAGGTTGCTCAGAGCCCCATCAAGCCTGATCGTATCTCCAGGGATGGGGCCTCCACTACCTCTTTGCGCAATCTGTTCCTGTGATCTACCACCCTCATAGTGAAGAACTTTTTCCTAATATCCAACCTAAATCTCCCCTTTTCTAGTTTAAAACCATTACCCCTTGTCCTATGGCTACATGTCTCCATGAGCAGTTCTTCCCCAGCTTTCTTAGAAGCACCTTTCAGGCCACTGTAAGGTCCCTCTGGACCCTTCTCTTCTCCAGGCTGAACCCCAGCTCTCTCGGCCTGTCTTCACAGGAGAGGTGCTTCAACTCTTCGAACAATTTTGTGGCCCTTCTCTGGATGCAATCCAAGTGGTCCATGTCCTTCTTGAGGGCTCTGAAGGTGGACACAGAACTCAAGTGAGGTCTCACCAAAGCAAGAGTAGAGGGGCAGAATCACCTCTCTTGATCTTGTTTTGATGCAGCCCAGGATGCAGTTGACCTTCTGGGCTGTAGATACACACTGGTGACTCATGTCCAGCTTCTCATCCACGAGTACCCCCAAGTCCTTTTCCCCAGGGCTGCTTTCCAGCACATCATCTCCTAACCTCTACAGATAATGGGGTTTGTCTTGATTGAGGTGCAGAACCCTGCACTTGACTTTGTTGAACCTCATGAGTTTCACCTGGGCCCACTTCTCCAGCCTGTCCAGGTCCCTCTGGATGGCATCTTACCCCTCTGGCACGTTAACCTCACCACCCAGCTTGGTGTCATCAGTGAACTTGCTGAGGGTGCACTCAATCCCACTGTCAATATCATTAATGAAGGTGCTAAACAGTAGTGGTCCCAGTGCAGACCCTTGACGCTTGTCACCATCTTCCATCTGGACATGCAGCCATTGACCACCACCCTCTGGATGTGCCATCCAGCTAATTCCTTATCCACTGAACAGTCCACCCATCGAATCCGTATCTCTCCAACTTAGAGAGAAGGATGTTGTGAGAGACAGTGTCAAAGGCCTTCCAGAAATCCAGACAGATGACACTTGTAGCTCTTCCCTTGTTCACTGATGCAGTTACTCCATTGTAGAAAGCCACTAGATTGGTCAGGCAGGACTTGCCCCTAGTGAAGCCATGCTGGCTGTCTTAAAACACCTCCCTGTCTTCCATGTGCCTCAGCACTGCTTCTAGGAGGATCTGTTCCATGATCTTCCCAGGCACAAGAATTTCTTTTACTTCTTCTTTTATTTCTGGTAATTTCTTTCACTTTCCTTGTATAAAAATGCAATGTTTGTTCTTACATAAAACAAAGACTTGCTTTTCCTCAAAATCAACCATTTTAATGCTGACCTACATATAATGAAACATTCTTCTCAATCACACCACATGATAGCTTCTAAAATGTTTCTGAAGAAAAAAAAAACCTGTTCTGGAAATTTATTTCAGAATGAATACTGAGCATTTTCTTAAGTGAACATGTGCCAGTGCACTTCCAGCAAAGCCAGTCACAACCTGCACTACCACATTTCGGTTGTGACATTCTCCAACTGCGACATTCCAAGCTCCTTCAACAACAGAAACTTGTTCAGCATATCAGCTGGTACATATGAAATATCTTCCACTTGTATCTTACGCTTCTTGTTCTTAAATCCAAAGTAACTAATGAACACAATAAACACCAATCTCATAAAGTGTGATCTGTGTCTTTCTAGGTATCACGTACATACTCTTACTATTTCTAACTGAACTGCCCCAATTTTTCATGTTCTCACATCTAATTTTTCCTCATCCCTCTGTTTCACTTTGCTTTTTACACCCTGAGGTTTTCTAGTCGAGATACTGTAATTCCCTTACAATGTACCACACCTCACCTTGATAGAGTCAGCCTCTTGTCACCTTGATCATATCAATAATAAACAATGGTAACGGTAAGAATGCATGGGACAAAAATAACACACCCATATTTTGTAAAAATGTATTTTTATCAGTCCTGGTAGTGATTTTGGATATGATTTTCAAAAGCTACTACTACCTTGGGGAAATAATCTTGGTGCCTGCCTAGAAGAAAGTACTACAGGAGTCTGGCACTCATCACGTAAAAATTGTTGTCCTAGACTGGGCAGCTAAACCACTAAAACACAGGACTGAAGGAACTTCTGTGATCCATTTCCAGGCACTATAAACGATTAGTAACTTTAAAAAATCCTCATGTTTTTCTCTGCTTTTGCTTTTTCTCATACTGGTTCAGACAAGCAATTGCTACAGAACTGTCTCAGCGGATTTGCAGCAGTCCTCCTGATAACTCTCCACAATCCAACAAGCCATTCCTATAACATTTGATGTCAGGAAGTTACAGGAAATTTTCCTGGAGTTTCTTTCTTCAAAGCATGGTGTTTTCTACCTGTATTGGCTCTGTCCTCACTATAGATTGGTTGGAGAGAGTCTGCCTGTGTTGAGAGGTTCTGGCCTTTGGAAGAGCATCTTGCATCCATGAAGAGAAGGCACCTTATTTAGGGAATAAGCTTCATCTCACTGATTCTCTTTGGATAAGGATGACCTAAGGGCTGGCAAAAACCTGCTCAAGACAACTGGGAGGTGTTAGAGAAACAGATGCTGTACAAACTCAACCCTACATACAGATGCCTGAGTGGAGTAAAGAAATCAGAGGCCTGGGAAACAGGAAAATAAGAGGCTGTATATCGTCTTTAGCAGGAGATGTTTTGTGATAGTTGCTCTCACTTCAAACTGCTGGGGACATCTCCACAATCAAAACATTAAAATCAGCATTTCTAACTTTCCAAGAAAAGAGACCCAGAGAAAAAGAAACAGAAGATGGTACTCTACACTACTGGCACCATTTTCCCTCAGAATTACTGAGAGGCCAGTAACCTGGGGAGGAAGACAAGGTGAGGATACACTGTTGGTAATCTGAGATAAAGCAAACCACTAAACTGTATCAGAGGACTGGGTAATCTGCTCCTTAGGTATTTATTTGTAAAACATGACAAGAGCTATGAAGGACATCCATCAGAGAGACATAAGACAGAAATACTCCACAGGCTCTCCTACATTCTTCTAATACCAAGAGCATACTTACACCTGCACATTCAATACGTAAAGTTTAGTTAATCACAAGCATGGAAGTTCATTGGCCCAGTAAACTAGGGGAAAAGTCTGCATTCGGGAGAAAGCAGAGAGAAGAAAATGTGGAAGGACTCTTCCTACCCCACTACCACCAGGGGTCAAAGGCTACTATTAAACAGTCAAAAAAAGGCAACCTGTGGCAAAAAATCACACTCTAATTCTGGGTTAAGGGTATAATTAGACTGAAATATGCATTACACACTAAAAAACCCCAACAAATTCAACTAGAAGTTATTTCAAATAGGAAATTTTGGGCTAAAGAAAACAGACAAGAAAACAGAGGGCCTCCAACTTCCAATTCATATTTTAAAAGAATACAAACATGCTATGCAAAAAAAATCCCAGAAAGCCCCACATATATTTTAAGTAGAAAAAAAAAGCATTTTTACAGATAAGGAGGGCATTAGTAACCAAAACCAATGTTAAGCACACCCAGATAATTTTTGCCTTAGAGTCCTGAAAGTGTTTGCTGGAGTATGATTTCAATGATGCTAATTTTCAATACATTTTGGAACACCAGAGAAGTTCAGTAGAACCACTAGTTATTTTCTGCCGATATCTGAGGATGGCAAGCGGTCTGATCTCAGTAATTACAGAGCTCTCTGCCATTATTAGCGAGCAGATAAAGGGTAAATTCACTGGGAAATGACACGAATAAAACTGATGCCAATCAACACCGTTTTATAGAAACTTGGGCAGTAAAACACAAAGTTGGATTCAATCATCTGATAAAGTTAGGAACTGTGGTCAACAGAAGCGATTTGTTAGATGAAGCACGCAGACTTTTGAACAGCATTTAGCTTACAGCCACACAACAATCAAGAATGAGAAATTATCATCAATATCATCACATGTGATTAAGATATAGATATAAAACAGTAGTTGTTAACAGGAAATCATAATTGAAGAAGAGCATTCTGCTCTGCTTCAAATAAAATCATCCAGTAGTAGCCCCACATTATCTGAGAACATCATCAATGATACAAAAGGAAATAATGTTGACAGTAGTTACAGCACAAAAAAATGTCAGCTCAGCCATGTGGACTTACATAGCAATTAAGAAAGAACAAATGCAGGTAATGCCCAAAAAACGGTGCATAGAGACAAAGGTCTTAAAAAATAAATACAATCTTCACAGCACAGAAACAATTCAATACAAGTATCAGTGAAATACAAGTATCAGTGAAACCTTATAACAAAAAGAGTAATAACCCCCCCACCCATGTTAAGTGCATATGAACAGAAATACTACTTTTGCTCACAGGCTGTATAGACCCCATACTGTTTTCTCAAGATGGCAAAGATCTTGCTCTTTCTTGATGTTTTCTCCATAATCCACCAAAAAAGGGGAAGAATTCTGTACCTCTTGAAGATGTTAACCAGAATGCCTCACATGTCAGTATTAGCACAGCAAGGAATTCGGAAGGAGCACAGGAGCAGTTTGAAAAGTCTGCAGAGTACCAGTGAATGTAACATGAACACAGAAGCAGCCTTTACAGACCATTTCAGCAGGGTGAGAGAGCTCAAGCCTAGCGTTAGACCAGGCAGTGCTGACACTGGTGTAGCTACAGTGGTGAGACAGACCTTACCACCAACGTGTTTTGGGGCTATTTCCTACCATAGCAACTACTTAACACTGAAGCCACTTAAAGAATGGTTCAGTAGCTCCTTTGCTTTGCTGCATTGTGTGTCTTCATTCTGCAGTTTAATAAACAACGTAGACTTTTTTGTCAAACATCTCTACAGCAACCATATGCCACAGTGTTAAATGAGAGCACTGGTAGAAGTTCATCATTATACATGTGCCTAGGAACCAGCTGCACGTGTGGCTTCCCCCAGGAAAAATGTGAAAGGCAGTTGGATGGGAAGCCACGTTCCCGAGGTAAGCTTCTGTTTGGTGAGATTACTTTTGGCTTACCTGGTCGTGAGCCCCTTGAGCTGCTGAATGCTGCTCCTCGCAGGCTGCTGTCAAGAGTCTGGGGATTTGAGTTACCATGGAGATCACCGCATCTGACAGCTGAGGGGGCTGCAATGAGAGACAGAGGTACCCGTCAACCCAGTGTGCATCACCTCACCGAAGCAAGAGCACTAGCCTCCCTTTGCTCTGTGTGTTCACTAGGGCACTACATCTTGAGTTAGGAGATCTGGCAGAGCTGTAAGGGGGAAAACCCAACACCCATCACAGATGGAACAAGGGAGCCAAGGACAAGCCCCGGCGACTCACGGCATTGGAGAGCTTTGCACTCTTATAGGAACCTGAAGAATCCTAATACGCCCTGAGCTTGGCTGAACGATTTTCAGCCTCTTTGGTCAAGTATAAAATCAGCAAGCGATCCATCCAGACCCGCTGCTGAGCACGGGACTGGAACGCCAGCACGCTGACCCAGAACAGCGGGC
Organism: Porphyrio hochstetteri; assembly: GCA_020800305.1. Taxonomy (NCBI): domain Eukaryota; kingdom Metazoa; phylum Chordata; class Aves; order Gruiformes; family Rallidae; genus Porphyrio; species Porphyrio hochstetteri. The sequence goes on from CM036905.1 coordinate 140,467,182, forward strand.
AGGGGAGACACACAAGTGATCTCTGAGAAGGCTTCCAGTGGGAACTGATTGAGCGTCACTTCTGTGCAAAAAGAACTAAGTAGGCCAAGGAAATTATCTTCCTGTGTGTTCTGGGGAGAACGTCTCAGGGAAAGTATTTATGAAAATCAAACCTGAAAGATAGCCTGGCTTTCTTCTGCAACAATAAACCTGTTTCCAGACTTTTCCATGCCTGCCATTGAGCATGACAAGTAAAGCCTTATTTCATATTTCCTCTGCAATTTGCCCATCGTGTATCTTGACTAGCTTCCTGCATTGCGAGCCTTAAGTCTTATGCTCTGGTTTTGTCTAGATAATCTAATAATTAAATGCTGTGCAGTGAAATGAGATATTCATTGGAGACTTTTCAAATTAATTATACTGATCCACACAATGTCTAACAGCTTTTAAAACTATACATTAAGGATCTTTTTATGATATAATCAATTTAATAAATAACATATCTAAACATATCATCACCAGAAGCTTTCATAAATTCAATTCTAATTCTCAGTCTGTAGTACAATATGTTTTCATTTGTATCACTGTGAGACATGCACACCATCTATCCAAATACAACTACTTGTATTTCTACACCTGAGAAAGAGTTTTACCTATTGTAATCAGAAGTGAGTAACTCCACGGTATGAGAAATGTCTGTTTCAGCACCAAAAAGTATTAACAATATAACAGGTAGAAGTCCATAGTTCTTCTGAGATTGTCTCCAGAATGCATATGAACTTCCATGTGGCTACCCACAAAAATTAACTAATTCTCAGATGGCTTTCTGAGATCTCTGTTGTCATATCTCCATCTTCTTTTCAAATTATTTCCCATCTCATTTTTCTGTGGAGCATGTTATGTTTATGTAAAATATCATATATTCAAGAAGCGTAACTTCATTTAAACACAAAATCTGAAAATCCAAGCAACAATTAGAGGTTTTTTCTGTTATCTTCATAACTTCTTCATGTCTTACAGGCAAATTTTTAACAGCATTAGTATATTAAAGTTATCTCTATTCAATGCTTTGACATTATGCTATGCAACAGTAACAGAGACAACTGGCTTATCTGCACTGAAGGCTTCTACAAGATTCATGGAGTTTACAGACACTGTAAAATACCAGATATTCACATTGTAGCACTGTAGATGGAAGTAGCAGCCTGATCTAGTGAAGATGTCCCTGCTTACTGCAGGGGGGTTGGACTAGCTGACCTTTAAAGGTCCCTTCCAACCTAAAGCATTCTATGATTCTGTGATTCTGACTGTCACTGAAGAAACTGTATTTAATTTCTTCTGTCATAATTACACTCATCAATTGTTTGGGCCATGTTTTCATTTGTTCTGTTTACAAATCTTACATGCTGTATCACTGGTAGCTCTTATCAGTGATGGGATCACGTAAAAGCCCTTCATTGTCCCAGGTCGATACAGAGCAGGCAGGAGGTATCAGTACGGGCCATGCTTTCACACGGGCTGGAAGAGCTTATCAAACCCTAGGATTAGCCTGGCTTTGGTTACAGGATAAGCCTGGCTTTGGTTACCTGCCCCAGCAACTTTCTGGTAAAAGGGTTCATACCGGCTCTCTGTTGAAAAGCTTTTTTTTGTGAAGACTAGAGCCAAGTAAATAAATGATGCTCAAGAATGAAGGAAGGGGAAGGAGAAAATAAGAGATTTAAAGACAATATTTTATTATTATTTTATTACCTGTGTCAGTGACACTTAGAAGTTACATAGGTTTTCCCTTACCATTGGGCAAGAGCATACATGTGGATGGTTGTAATAACGTGTCATGCTAGCAGATGCCCTTACCAATAAGGCTTTACTCAACAATAGAAGAGTTTCTTAAAATCTAATTTCACACAGAAATAAGTGTTAATATAAGCTTTGAAATAAACAGTATGCAAAGACAGAAAGGGTTTTATAAACTCTCATTGGTAATACTAACATTACAACCCATAGCTACTTACAAAGGGATTAAGGTTTCCACAGTTTAGAAAGAAGCTGAAAAAGAACCCACCAGAGATCACAGAATACAGCTGCAAAAGTGATGAGAGTGCAGCAGAAATATTTGGAGAGTCCAACTTGCATAGTTTATTAAAAAGAAAGACAGATGACCTGATTACAGCACCTAAGTATTTTCATGGGGAAAAAATACTGGTGCCAACTGGCTTGTTAATCTAGCAAAGAAGGGTAATACATAAACCAAATCAGCATTGGGAAGCTGATGCCAAATTCAAATGAGAAATGAAGCCCTTGCTTTTCACCACCTCTGACTAACCATTAGCACGGCTATCAAAAGGAGAATGCAGAGATTCTCCATTTGTTGATATCAAGGTTTAGTGGGACATTTCTAGAAGACCATTTTTTGGTGAAAAAGCAAGTTTTCCTGTAGCCATATACAAGTTACTGGGCCTCACACAGATAGGCAAAGTTTGCCATACAGAGAAAGGGAGAGCAGGTGATACAGTCGTCCCTTCCTGGTCATAAAGTAAATGTATTATAGTCCAAAATGATTGCCTAGCTTTGTAACTAAATGACTGGATGGCAACGAGCTCTGTGCATGCTAAGCTGCTGGTGCTAGCATGGACTTAGTGGCACATATGTGGTACACATGCCCATATACTCAGAGTGAGCATGTGTTTGGACTGTGTGTGAAGTCCAAGAATTAAACCCATACTTCCAGAGACAGGTGGACTAAATTCTGCTGAAAATAATTTTCAAGCTTCTAATCTAGGAAGACTTGTTCTTTCCTCCATGAGCTGAAAGGACTCGGTCACAGGACAGCGGTCACTGAAGTTCCCTTCACATGGGTCATCTGGGACATCAGTATGATGACCGAAGGCAGGCCATACGAATGCTGCTCTCTGGGAATGGTTTTAAATTGCAAGGGGGTAAATTTAGATTGGATATTAGGAATAAATTCTTCCCTATGAGGGCAGTGAGGCCCTGGCACAGGTTGCCCAGAGAAGCTGTGGCTGCCCCTCCCTGGCAGTGTTCAAGGCCAGGTTGGATGGGGCTTTGGGCAACCTGGACTAGTTGAGGGTGTCCCTGCCCATGGCAGGGGGTTGGGACTTGATGATCTTTGAGGTCCCTTCCAACCCAAACCATTCTATTATTCTGAATCCGTGCCCCCGCTCCACAGGTGCAGAGCAATGAATAACTGCTCTGCGGGTTATTAACTACTTGCCAGTCCCATCCCTGTGGGCTGTTAGCCTTCCTGGCAGAAAAAGCCCCTCAGCACCATGCTTCCAGCTCTCTCCCTACAACACCAGCCTTACTCCAGGCACATGAGTAGCATGGGCTTCTTACAACAGGGGGCATGGGAGAAGAAAAGGAAAAAAGAACTAGAAATGGCCTAAATGTTACACCAAACTTCATTACACATAATTAGCAACCTTAAAAATTCTGCCCCTTAAGCTAAGCTACGGAAAGATGTCGGAAGTGTTGATTTACTTAGCGTTAGTGCTGCTGCTGCGCCTTGGGCTGCTAAGCTGCCAGGAAATTTAACCATGTTTAGAAACCAACCAAAAATAAGAGCTCAAAGATTCCATTCGTTTCCACTACTTCTAAGTCTGGTACACACACAGTTCAACTTTGGAGGCTGTTACTCTTGAGAACACACAAGCCAGCCAAACAGTGCAAGCACATCCATCCCCCTCCTCATCTCCCATCTGCTCCATCGGATACAACCTCTGCAAAGCAAAACCGTGGGCAACTCAGGACATCCAACTCACACGCAGGCAATCGATCAGAAGTACAAATTTAAGCAAAGAATACCAGCATTGCCTCCCACCCCTGTCCCAACAGCACCAGTCAGGCAGCTGCTGCCCACTAGGACAGAGCAGGGCACAGGCCGCACGGCACCATTTCCAGCGAGAAGTCAATAAGGTGGCATTTGCTTAGGGGAGGCCTGAATTCGGTGCTGCCCTTAGTAGGCCACAGACGAAATACAGCATTTATCCAGTACTTCATATGCAGATTTCCCTTTGCAGGCACCTGCACAATTTTCAGAAGCTGAAATTTGGGGACAGATTTATAGGAGGTACTTGAAATCATCAGCTGTGCAGTTGGCTAGGGGTAAGAACACCTAAATGGTAGTGCATATTTACTCTTGATTTAAACTCATGAGGAACTGGTCACATCATTTAGGAAGATGCTTTTATACAACCTACTAAATTCCTCTAAATAGATTTAGATACTTTTTTTTCCAATCTTATTTATGTTTAAATAGTATTTCTGCATAGTTTCAACTAAATAATTACATTTCTTCTTAATAAACAACACAGATGAGGAGAAACCAAACCAGTGACATTACTATTCTGTTTCATCACATTTCTCTTAGTGCTGTTCTGTAACAAAAAGACCTTAATTGGGTGACTAATTAATTATCCCCCTCCTTTCTGGCTTTTAAAGGCACAGGAGAGTTTAAATGATAAACAGGCCATTTTTAACAGACACTAAACTACAAAGGCACTTTTGAGAGATTTCATGTTATCTTTGGAACAAAATGCAGGCTACCTAGTACACAACATGAATATTTTGCTTTCTTTCTATCTGATAAACAGTTTTAATATTTTCAAACAACCCCTGGGGGATGATACTCCTAGTAAACCAGGACTATATGGAAAATTCCAATAGGACATCAATAATTATGATATCCTTGCACAAAAAAAGAACCCAAGGTGTGTTTTCTAAAGCAATTCCTAGAAATGGTACGAATCGGTGCAGAAAACATTCAAAAATTTGCAAAACTTCTACTGTTATGCTGGGGTTTTAGTTTCTTTATAGATTAACATGTACACAAATCTAATCACAGCAGTATAACCAGCCACAGCAATTGGGTCTGTACGAGGCCCATGGATACACTGTGGTCACGTGGAGCCAAATCCATGGCCACCATTTTCAATGCAACGCAACACAACGTGCTGGGTTTCCCTTGTGCTTCCACAGAGTACCCGTGCACTGGAACTGCAATCTCTGCTCAGAAAAACCCATGCAATGTGTGTGTGCCCTCCAGTCTTACGGAGTAAATAAACACTATTTAATGTCCTGATATGATAAAAGGTATCCTCTCTTGATATGTATGTATCTATCTTTCCCCTAAAGCTACCTCCTCTAAAGGGAGTTAGGAGATTCTTTTTTATTTTACACCTACCACAGACAAATGCTTGGGTTTGATGAAGGCAGCAAAGTCCTGAGTCATTCAGAAATCGGGTGTCAACTCTCAAATAAAAATTCATTATAGTACTAGGGCAAAAAGTTTTCCCATGGTAAATCTAGCCAAAGCAGAAAAACCCACCTTAGAAATAACCCCTCTCTTCCCAGAAAAACTTCAAATACTTCGACTTGAGAGCCTCCCCCCAGAATACAGCAATCTTTCAGGTGCAGCTCACTGATCCTGGACTGCCACTTTAAAGCAAGTGTCTCGAGGGTACATGAAACTGCAACTGGAAACTCTCTTCATGTTTTGACTTAACCATCTCTCTCAAAGCTAGTGGACCTCATGAAATTAAGAATTTCGGAAGCACAGTCTCCTTATTTGGCTGTATCTTGCCACTCCTTTTATGCTGGCTCCTCCAGAGATTAATTAACTGTTAGCATCCCGAGCAGCAACTCAATACAACCATTCTTACAGCCAGACTGGAAGCCACAGTTGCAGCATCAACTCTCAGAACCATCTACCACAGTCAACGCTTTGCCTGCACAGACATTTCAACAGCTTCAGACTTCTGCTCCAGCTCTGTATTTCAATGTAGTAGATACTTTCTCTACCATGCCTATGAGCTACCGACCATTATTTGATAGGCCAGAGCTTTCAGCACTAATAATGAATTTATGGAAAGCTTCACTGTCAGTAACTGAGGCAGGTACCAATACTGAAAATCTTTTGTACTGTTAAGATTTTTTTATTGCAGAAAAGAAACAGAAAAAGAAAAAAAAATGTAGTCTCCTCAGCATTGCCCTAACAGTCACCATTTACCAATTTAAAAGCAAGTGCAAGCTTAAAAAGAAAACCACAGGATTTAGTTTAATTCATGTACTTTTGCCCCAAGTACCTCTGCCGTTCTAACCTAAGAAAGCAATTTTCAAGTCTTTGGCCCCCAAGTCACACAAATACCACGCTGCTTTCAGCATGGACACCGTGGAGGTACCCAACTGCAGAGCAGGATGTGAAAGGATTTGTTGTTCCCCACATTTGGATGACGAAGAGTGTGTACAGCGTTCTCAAGGTGCATCAGTAATGCGAACTGCAGCCCGCGGCAAAGGCAGTTTAATACGCGTGGCCAATATCATCAGCTTCATTTTGGATTAGCTGCAGTTTCCAAGAAATTCTGAAGGTGGGATTCAATGGGCACTGTGGTAATACAATCTTGATGCTGTGAAGGCATAAATAACCATTGCAAGGTCAGGCTTCAGGAGAAACGACTGCAATCATCTTAGTGGGAAGAGAGATGGCAGGCGCTTTGGATGTGCCACAGGGGATCTGGGGAGCGGCTTGTCCCCGAAGGACCTTCTGTAACCTCATCCTGGGTGGAACTTCAGCTACACATCACTATAACCAGATGCATATATATGGTAATTAATGTATTTAAGCCGCAGTTTCACCTTACATTACAGCAACTGCACGAAGCACTCAAGGCTAGAAGCTGCTGAATCAGGAAATGGATCAGAAGCTAACTAAAATGTCTTTCTACTTATTGATTCCTGCTCTCTGTTTCATGTCAGCTTCCTAGAATCCATCCAACAGAAGCACGAAAGGGTAATGAGTTTCTGAACACACACTCTAATAGTGCACACTGCATCAAAGCTTTCAGTAATTGCCTGGATGCTGCTTCCCAGCAGTACTAAACAACTTAAATATAATTAGCTGGAAGCCCTATGGGCTGCATTTCCCCACTGGAACACCTCTTACACTAATCCATTTATCAGGCTGACAGATGACTGAATCGCTGGTACTATGGACCCGTTTTCTACTAATAATATTTCTCAAACCAACGTTTTGGTTCGTTCCTTATCTGGTACATTTTTTGCAAAGAAAAAACTTGCATTACTTAGTGTGGGGACAGAACCAGACATATAACACATTCATCTCCTCCCAGTACTGAACAAGGTTATTTGTCTGGTTAGCCCACCAAGTACAAAATGCTGGAGCTGTCAGGCAGAAAATGGAACCGAAACAGATACATTATGAAACTGTACAATGCCAAAAATAATAGGGAAACACACAAACACTAGAACGACTTCTGGAAGTTTTCCAGCCATTTAAAAGTTTTCAGAAGCTTGGTTAAGAAGGCTGTTTTCAGGGTATCCTTGAAGATGGCCTGACTATACCTGTCAAGCAAAAAAGCTGTCTGAATTCTATGCAAACAGACATGAACCAAACATCACGCTGCCATAGAACTACACACTTTGTGAGCTGCTGGAAAGTTCTCATAAAAGTAAGAAAAAGAAATATTTGATTTCTTGGGGAGGGCTTTTTGATTTTGTAAAAAACCCTTATTTATCATTGTATTCCTGTGGCTTTTATTTCCAGAAAGGTTCCAATAAGCGGATCTCCGCAGGGGCTGAAATTTTCAGGACTGCAGGCACAGTCTTCCCAAACAAGCCATGCTGTCGAAATGAAGTCATTGTAAAAATGCTGAATTCTCATCCAATTCTTTCAAATGATTAAAAAATAAATAAATTACTCTGGGATGTTATGATCTTACATCTTCTTTCTAGCAAGTTGTGGGACAGGAAATAAAAACGGACAAAGCTGGTAATGGCCAGTAAGTTGTAGAAAAAGAGTGGTCTTGTAAAGAGGCCATCTTCCAGACCCATTATACTGTGGTCAATAATCCATATTCTGGCTTGGAATCACCGGGACCCAGGTGGAGTGGTAGTGTTGTCTATCTGGTTATTTCCCCTGGATGCTCTCACCAGAGACACAGAAAATCTTGATGACGCAAAATAACAAACCAAGGAGAAGTGACTCCTTGTACTACTTCTAGATGAGCCTAACCAATATGCTTGTTGAAAAGCTGATGGTCAATATTAATGAATCCTTTCAAAAACAGTACTGCAAGTTAACATTAACCCTAACCTGCAGACTCATCCTGTTACCTGGAAAGACAGCCATGAATTCACTCCCAAGAACTACTACAAAAGCTATACTTAAATATTTAACAATGAAAGAGATCATTGAAATTAATAGATCAGAAACAAAATGATTTATCTTATGAATCAAGCAGCAGCAAGATGAGATACAGCCAGGGCTTCCCTGGATCACAGACTAACCATCCATCTCAGAAAGGGGCCGAGGAACGGCAGCTGCTCGGACGTTTCCAGACTGGATTTTTGAACACGCCACCACAGGTGTTTACAGCCCTGGTAAAACAGGTGATGTGTTATTAAATACTGAGCCTTTGGGGATGGCTTCATGTGAACCTGGGAGCAGAAATCTCAGTTTCACATGCACTCCCCACCCACTCCTTCCCTTCCGTCTGAAACTGGAAAACTCATCCCAGAGACATTGACACCTGCACATCAGCCAGATGACTCCCCTGCCATTCAAAGCCAGCTTCTTCCTTCCCAGCTTCAGCTCCTCTGCTTTGCGTTTCTTGTACTTCTGCAAAAGGGCAGACAGTATCCTGAGCAAGGGCTGCCCCCAGCCATAGGAACCTCAACACCTGTCAGTCATCCCTTCACATTAATTGCGGCATTTTACACTCCTGTTTCCACAGGCTCCTTTGAAGGGCCATAGTACTGAGCAGAAAAAACATCAGATCTCATCTAAAGAACATTCTGAAGTAAAAAATGTTGAAAATGTTGAAAAACCTTCTCCTATTTTTAATAAAATAGATCATGGTCATGGATTTCTTAAGGAAGACACTCTCTTTGCCAGGCAGGGAATGTAACATTGCCTTCATTTCTACACTTTACAAAAAGCATACTGTTATATTGCCAGTGAAGCTGAATTTCCTGGGTATTATTTTTCATTTGAGATGATTCTTTCATTCCTGAGGTAAAATAGTACTCCTTTAAAGTACTTCCAATTATTATTATTATTACAGACACAGATTCTTCCCTTTATTTTAAGCCAGGGGCTAATATACAGCATCAGCTTTATAGTTAAATAGCTGCACTAATTTCTTGGGTTTTTTAAATAGAGGCAGAAAAAAGAGTTTGAGAGAAAGAGAAGAATCATCTAAGAGTCAAACTACAGCTGGAGACGTGCTCCACTAACTACCATACTTGGTATGGTGGGCAGCGTACACTTGGAAGGATGTGGCTTGCTAAGCAGTTGGACACTGCAAACGTGCAGATGGAATTAGGAGTGCAAATAAATGGCCGTTCTCAAAAGCGACCTAATACACTGATCTGCAAACAGAACATTCATCAGAAACACCCATTTGAAAATGAGACTTCTACATTCAGTAACTACCACCCTTCAGCATTAGCATCAAGAGACTGTATTTTCTTGCAAGGTGACTTCTATGCATAGAACCACCGAATCACAGAATGCTTTGGATCGGAAGGGACCTCAAAGATCATCTAGTCCCAATCCCCCTGCCATGGGCAGGGACACCCTCCACTAGATCAGGTTGCCCAAGGCCTCCTTAGTCCCCATTTTCAGGTTCCTGAGTGGCCAGAACCCAGAACAGCCAGGTCTAACCCCACAGCTGGCCCAGCTTTGAGTCTGGTGTTGGACTAGAGACCTCACGAGGTCCCCTCCCACCTGAATTATCTTATGATCCCACAGTAATATGCTTGTACACTGTGCTATTTTACATGGCAAATAAGGAGCTTAATGCAAAACATAAGGGCACAAACAAGCATATTGAATTCAGACATATCCAAAGTCTTTAAAGACATCAAAGATGAGATGTTCTTTCTGATCATACAAAGTTTATGCTGCTTAAGGAGCTATAACAAAGCTGAAGACTTATGACCACAGACACTGAATGCTTTTGTTATACTGCAGATGACATTCCAACATTACCTTTTCCTTTTGCCTAAATCACATGTACAGCTACAAGAGTAAAACCTATTTATAATATATTAAATGATGGTTTAACTGTGTGAGTTGCAGTCCTCTCCCAATTAAAATGCGTGCCATGCAGTAATAGGTTACACTGCCTGGACATCAAAAACGCAGCTGAGAATACTGACTACAGAAAGATGCTAAATGGAAAAACAAAAAAAAAAAAGAGCAGAACCATGAATTTATCTGCAGTAAACAAGCCTGTGGAAAACCTGCGCATCTCAAAACACCATGACAAAAAAACCCCACCACCTCCAACAAATGTCACACAGACTCTGTGACAAAGAGCACTGGTTTGTCAGCTTCACAGTCTGAGGAACCCAGTCCTTTGAGCTGGCCAGTAACCAAGGTATTTCATCACATTTGAACTTAAAATATTGTAAGAGTCAGCTGCAGAAGTGAGATTCCACAAAAAACAGTAACAACAAAAGAAAACCCAGCACCAAAAAAAAACCCCAACAAAAACCCACTTTTCAAAATTATCATTATCATGCTACAGGAAATAACCTCTCTTAATTTTGGTCCAGTTGATTGGTTAATCTGATTAACTTGATGGTTGATACTAGCTGACTCATCGTCATATGCCTTACCTTACAGGAGTAAATGTGTATCTACAGTTGTACACTGAGATCAAATTCACCCCTTCTGACTAGCATGTATGAGAAAAGTTTGTTTGGATAATGAGATTGGGATCAATTCCTTTGATGAAGTTGAATGAAGCATTATCTCTCAATAGATGTGATGTTCTGTGCTGTAACGCAATTCTGATACCATAAATAGTATGATACCACCATCTTTGGTTTGTTATATTTAATTTCTGCCATGTACTTTAAGAGATATTTTAGCTAAGAAAACTCAAGGATTCTTCCTGACACTCTATAGTCTACACTTGATCGAAGGGACACATGGGAAGAGTAGCCAAGATCTTAGTATTTGTGAAGGGTTATCTAAATGATTTCACCAACACATGGTTTATATTCCCTGTCTCACAGTATCTGCAGACATAGTAATGCCTGCAAAGTATGTTCCAAAGCCCTTAGAAAAATTCTTACTCAAGTGTCAGAACTCTAAAAAACCCACAACAACCAAACAAATGCAAAACCACACCAAAGCCTGAAAACTCAACTAAGTAGTTAAACTTGCTGAGGAGGGAGAAGGACTTTTGAAATGCGGAAAACTGCAAAGTTAAGTTGTTTTCCTTCTTCCTGAAGCTTCCTCGGCCTTGCTATTCCAGCATGAAAGCCCAAAGGTCTTGATTCTGTTGCTCCAAACATAATTTCTTGAAAGCCTGCAAGGACCAAAGAGCTTAAAAATGGAAAGAGGAAGATGCTTCTTACTACTTCCAGCACCATGAAGTGTCTCACAATGTTTAATGCTTACCTGCACACCGACTGTATTTAATACATTCTTCTACCTCTGTTCAGTAAATTATGGGACTGTTTTTTCAAATGCTAAAGAAATCAAGAACATCTGAAAGCCATACAGATCAAACAACTAATCTGATTACAATGCAGACTGCTTAAATATGTGCATGTGTGTGTACATGTATGTCCTAACATAACACCGCACTTTCATGCACATTTCATAGTACTGAATTTGATGCAGCCAGCACATGATGTTACTTTTACTCAGCACTAAAAGGTGATTTTTTCCCAGGGTCTGAGAAGTACAATTACCACTGACTTCAGAACAAGTGGGAAGCAGCCTGCACTTCTGGAAACCATCAGTCTTTCAACCTCGGGAACTAAACTCTCCTCTGCAAATTGAGAAAACTATGAAAAGTGAGAGCAGGTATTTGCACAGAAAGGTATCTGCTTTTATTGTGGTGTATTAAATGAAAAAGAACCTTTTTACTTCATGATAGAACATGTCAGGGATGATCATGCCACTTAACTTTGATTCCAATTAAAGTGTGTATGTATACGGATGCTGATGCCCAAAGCTGGGTTGGTATGAATATTCAGTCTTCATTATAATGAGTGGTTTTCTTGCATTACTTTAGCAGGAAAAGGAGGACCTAATACTAAAGGTTAAGTCAAAGAAGAATTAGAGCAATGACAGCACTGAGAAAAAAAAAAAAACACATTAAAGAGTCTCTTTGGATCTCAGTTCAGTTCAGAGATTTTGTTTATTTTACATCTAAGGGTTTTATTGAGATGTAAGGTGTTACAGTTGTTTCTTGCCCCAGCCTTTGAAATTATTTAGGAAAATTCTGAGGCATAGGCTAGGAGGCTTAGAAGCTCTGCTTAGAAACTTTGGAGGACACGTATTAAAAAGTTAAATTTCACCAGGGTAGCAGAAATTCTAGCCATATTCCCCACACTATCCACTGTCGTTTGCAGTTTCAGGCTGCAGTCATGCTTCTTGTGCTGAGTGAAGCTTCACTGGTGTAGCCTTATTCCCCTGCTCCGCGTAATCACTCTTGCCTTACATTCCTGCCGAACATTGCTGCCCTTCAGTATCTGTGGAATAACTGCTTATGTCAAAATGATTCTGATTAAAAGAGTTTTGAGAGTTGGTGTTAAAAAGTGTTTAAACTAGCCTAGATTACAGAGAACAAATCAGGTTAGGGAGTGACTACATGATCAATTAAATCTCGTGGGAGCAGCACTGAACAGTTGTGAACAGCAGGGGACAGGAGCCCGCTCAGCCAATTCAGCCGCTGCCAGGCTAAAACGTGGGAGACACAAAGAACTGCCCTTGTTCTTAGGTTTTGCTCCTGTTCTTCTTTTCTTTTCCCAGTACATAAAATCCTGAAATTCACATTCCTGATTCAGGCTGCCAAGTTTCCTCAAAACAGTTACCCCTCCAGCAGTACCAGTGTTCAGACCCCTTATAAAAGTCAAGGCACATCGATATGGTAGCTAAAAAAAATCACCCACCCAAAACAAACACCTCCCCCTGCCCCCCTACCACCACCCCAGTAAACCAGCAATGAGCTTAAACACAGTCATCTTGGCGTCCTCAATTCACCTTGTTACTGCACCTCCAGTTGCTGCAGCACAGACGGGATGCAACATCTCCCACTGCTTGGGGACTGCCCCTAAAGGTGAGCCATATGTTTCGCAATACCTAGAAACAGCAGGGTGAGATAAGGAGATCTCTGCAGCCTGAAGGCAGAGTTGCTTTGATTTCACTGCTTTGTGCCCTGCCTTTTCTATTTTTTTTGTTAGCCAGAGCTTTTGCAATTTAATTTATCTGGGTTAAGCCTACAGAAAAAAATATACAAATACTGTGTGTGTGCAATGCCTAGGAAATCTCCTGCGCTATCTGTCTGTGTAACATTTTACCTTCCACTAGACAAATATATTTTTAAACAGTCTGGAATCAAAACAACATTCGCAGCATTCAAGACATTCTGTCATCACTGCCCATTTATTGCCCTCTAGGTTTCTCTCAGCTGGCAAATCTCCCATTTAAGGAATTATCAGATTCATCTGCTTAGACAAGGCTGCAAAATAAAATGGAAAGCTGGATTATTCTAGAGAACTCGTATTTTTCTTTCAAGGCAAAAAATCCAGCACATGAGACCTGAACATTAACAGCAAATGGAACCAATCTCTCAGGCTTCACAATTCTACCTCACTATACTCTGCAAAATCTAATTTTGACCAAGACACCAGCACATTTATTTTACATTTATCCATTACTTCTTTAAATATGTTTATTGCCACTTATTATGTTAACCTGCCTTGGAGCCCTAAATATTATGCTCATAGGCGGTATTTTTTTTTCTGCTGCAGGTCTAGTAAACACACTGCCTGTGCAGACTGCTGCTTCTGTGCCATTTTTCATCAAGAATTACCAATTGCTTTGCTACCATTTTCCCTACATCATATTCTTTTGCAGGGAAAGTGTAAGAAAAAAAGGAACAAACCATATAGAAATGAATAAATTACCAGTTTTCCACAGTGAGATGGCTTGGGATTTACTTGAGTGATGGAGTGGCTTTCACATCAGAAGCTGTACTGCAAAACCACACTTGTGCTTCAGGGCCCATTGGCTGCAGCACCAAGCTTTCTGAAGGCATATGCCATGGTTCTTAGTAATGTCATACGCTAAAACTCTACACAAGCCCTTCGCATCCAAGTGTGGGAGCACCTTCTCCCCCTAAGTAGAGAGAACACTGTGGGAAGGTCTGGAGGACCTGTCTCTACATCACTTCTCCTTACTGAATAGCTAAAGCAGGCATCGTTTCCTTGCCACAGATGAAGGACCAAACACAGACCCTGTCAAATTCAGGTTAGGGTTTGGTTTCATGCAGAGAGTGCATACGCACATGCACGTGCACCAAGTGAAGCAGAGCACAAACGTATGAGAAATCCTAAGTGATCCTTATGTGATTAACATACAGCAAACATGTTATGGAGCCAGAACTGCTTTATGGAGACTACTGCCTTCCGGTATTGGTACTAAACCACTACCTTATGCTGTTCACTCCAGTAAAAGTCTATTTCAAGGTGTTACATTGTTATAACAGGGTGATTAATCAATTTCCTTTTTACAGCCTCCTCAGAGAGCTTAAAAATTCATGATTCGCTTTATTAGCATTCTGTAAAGCTTTTTTTTGAGTGGTATGATTACATTTTATCTGTGGCTGCTAATTGTTGCGATACGGAAAACGCTCTGTATGAAAGCCACTGTTCCACGTAACACCAAATGGATCTCCTCACACACACTGCAAATCCCAAACAAAAAAGACCACAAGGGACAAACCATTATCATTTGCTTGCTAACAGGCTAACCTGAATACGCTGTTTGTGAAAAAGGCAGGCAGGGTAGACTTGTGAAGAACTAGTGTATTATATTCACCACATTTTAAGGTTGGAAATTAGTCCAGAAATTACTTTTCAGGGTCCAGGCCCTATCAACTCACATTTTACAAGGTAAGAACTCATCCAAGATTTGATGCCACGAAATGAGGACTACCCAAAACCATGCTGAACTTGGAAATCTCATGTCTTCCAGGTCGTCGCTGAATTCAGTGGCTTTCTACTAGGTTTCAAGGGTCTTCACATTGTCTTAATTCTTTAGACTGCGCGTTCTAGTAGTCCAGGCTTGGGCACTAGAAGCTACTAGAGTACTACATTTTGCCATTCTGGTCATAAAGTAATAAAAAATTATTAAGGAAATCAAGCCAACAGTTTATTAAGATTGAATCCGTCATCCATATAAATTACCAGAGATACAGACCTACAAATACATTTTGGTTTTATTGAATGTATCAAGATGTAATAGCAAGCAATCTCATTAAAGAGCCAACCGATAAATAATTCTGTGCCATCCGAAGTGATGGTTCATTATAAAACCTGAAGTCACGCCCCAAAGAATAGTACGACATAGTGTAACATAATAAAAACAACCTAAGAGCAGCAATGTCTCAAGGTGTCTGGCATTAAGTAATACTATTACCATGCTCTAGCAACATAAAGCATGGTTGATATCTGAGCAATTCCTCTGCTGCATATACAGTGGAAGCACAAAGTTCATTATGCAGAAGGTAAATGGTCTTCTTGTTTCTTAGTTACTTTTTCGTGAGCTGCTGAGCTATTCAAAGTTATTTTCAGATGGAAAAAAATACCTTTGTTCCAAAAGAAGCACTGGTGTGGCTTTTCAGAAATACCACGTTAAAAATAAACCATCATAAAAATTGCATTCTATTGACTCCGTGACTCTAAAAATGCGCTCTAGACTGTCATTACCAGTAAAGGTGATGAACATGTTCTAATTCACTGGTGATTTTTCGGGTACAAGCATCCCTCCACCAAGGCACTTTTACCTCTTCCTCCCCGTGAAAAGGGGGCTCAAATACTGTCATCACCTGGCAGTGCAGACCCACCACGGAGCTAATGCAGGGGCACTTCATTAGGAGTCTGCTGACAGATGCAAACATTCCGCAAACTTCTTTAAAGCAGAAGCATGCCGTTAATTCCGATATTTATTACTTTCTATGAAAGATAAGTGACTCCAGGTTGGGAAGGGCTTTGCAAGGCTAATATTTCGTCCCTGTCTAATGCTTTTCTGCTTCGTGATGTGCCTGCCTATTATGAGACTAAACTTATTCCAAAGAATAAATTAAGCAATAAGACATGACAAGCAGCGCATTTGTAGGCAATTTACTTACCACCTGAGGCATGCTACGGCGGCTCAAGGCCAAAGGCTGAGTAACTTTAACCATTCAATAAATGCGGTAATAATTGAACTGAAATGCATAGCACTGAGAGACCCATGTCTATCATGATAGGGGATTTCTAAATAGAAACGAGGGCTTCGCTGCATTTAAGTGACTGTTATTAAATCAATTATAACATTGAGAAACTTTTTTAACCATTGCTGTGAAAACACTATCCAATACAAATCAAATGGGGAGATTTATATATGTTGTTCTACGACCAGACGTTGCTTGTGAAATGACAGATCCCCTTCCCCCCTCCCTGACTGTAGGTCCAGTATCAGTTTAAAAAAAGCTACCCATGCCGACATGTATAAATATTAAGGGACTGGGCAGCATCAGGCTGGACAGGTACCAGCTACTCGAGGGAGATTTAGCCACTGACCCATGCTATCCTGCTCACATACCAATTAATTAAGGTCTGGCTGTGGAAGCAACGAAGAATTAATTTTAAATAATTTATTTTTCCTAACAGCACTGCCTCATCTCATTCTGTAGAGACCCTGCATAGGCATGCAGCTTTGCTGCTGGAACATTGCTTACTTCGTGGCTCCAGCTCTAATGAGTAAAACGACGACATTATTTAGGTTCGCAATCTATTCACTAGTGACAGCGAAGTTCACCTCGTAAATAAACAGTGCGACAAGCTGGCTTTAATTTGCACTCGGCGTCACAGCAATTGATTTTTCCCCCTGAACTCATTCTCCTTCTGCTCTTGCTCTGTAACTACACGGTCTGATCCGGTTCAACCGCGGTGCAGGGAGCTGCCTTCCACCCATGTTCCTAAAAACTCCGAAAAATTAACACAACTGAGAACTGAAAAGACGTGAAGATCTACTCGTGAGGTGGGAGGACTGGGCACTACGCTGTTTCACCAGGCAGTGCAGCACGTGATGGTTCTGTCATCTCCAGCCCAGTGAGTCTCAGTTTGAAGGAGGGCTATTTTTAAAGACGAAGACAAGAACAGTAATTTCAGAACCTGAGAATTAGCTACCGGATTCTCTTTTCCTGTCTCTTCTACCCTGCTGCCCCCAAACAAGGGAAAAAAAAAGCAGCCCATTCACAGTTGAAGGCTGAATATGAACACAAGTAAATAGAACCAACGAACTTTAAACTTCAATGACTGGTATCAAATCCAAATCTTGGATGTATGTTAAAGGCAGAACTGTACAGCTTGGGACAGGCTGCCACTGCTGAACTAACCCAAACTAGCAAGAAGACAAACAAGACTATTGTTATTTTCTCATTTAAGAAATCACATTCTATAAAGATGTTTCTTACAGTTTAGTTCACACAAAAAGTAACTTAGAGAAGTGCATTTGCTTTCCAACTTGCCTAAGTCACTTTTGAAGCACTTTACATTGTGAGATGTGTTTTCTACCCAATGCAGTTCCGCACAGCACACACAATATTTAGCATTATTTTAAATACAAATTTAAAAATTAAGAGACCGCAAAAACAGACTTACAACATCAAGTCAAACACCACTTTAGCCAGTATCTCTTCTTTAAGCTCAGCAGAAGTGGATGCCTAATGAAGAAGGTACGAACAAAGTAAGGACACAGTGGTACTCTCCCAGCCCCCAACAGCCACTGGCTCTGGGACCTCCTGGTGGTTCCAGTTTTGAGACACACCAGAACATGTTTTAGTGGAACATTAATGGGGGCTTCTTGTAATTTACAACCCCAGAAAAAAACCCTGCTGTAGGTTTCTGGCAGGTATCACTGTAATGATAAAATTATCTAATGGTGATTTGATAGAAGTTCAGTCTTAGTTGAACCCATCCCTGTCCATAATTTTTAAGTGCCATGTGCTAGGTATGAAAAAGATTCTGGCATTCAACTCCTCCTTTTGAAGCCACCCCAAATCCAAATCCAAACCAACATGTGGATACTTCTACAATAAATCTGCACACTAAAGCTAAGGATGAGAACTAGGAATTTTCACAAATACTTATTCAATAAATGTGAAATCCTCATGTACATGTAGAAAAGTACAATTGTAGAGGTGACAGAGTAACCAGAGAAATGTTCTTGCACATTTCTTCCTTTTTGAAAATTAGACTTTAGGAATATTTTGTCTCTGGTAAAGTGGTGGGGTTTTGTGTGAGTATAATCACTTGGCATGGTCCCTGAGAAGAAATCCAAAGTACGCAGTGATCTTGAAGACAAACCCATAGCTCACGTACATTCTCCAAATAGTCCTCAGACTTCTATGAATTTCCTTCAAATTAGAGGGACAGAATTCTTACATTTTGGAGATGAAGTGCCAGTGTCTTCTGTTACAGCTGCTGCAGCTGCATTGTCTTCTGCTTTATTTTAGCTGAATAATTAAATACCCTTTAGTCCTTCTGATAGTCCTAGACTCAACATGGCTGTTAATCAATATCACATAAAAGGGAATTAGGCTTAGGCAACAGTTGCGTAAGGCAGAATGGATTAGGCAGGAGGAAAAAGGATCTATCTCCTCTTTAGAGCAGAAGATTAATTTTCTGTATTTTGCAACACTCTACCAAACGTGCAAACAAACTGGTGAACACACAGTGCATCTGCAGATGTGCATGGGAATCCAAATTAACCTCACAGATTTATTACACCACAGTGGCAACAAACAGTAGCTTCACCTTCCATTCTTCCTTAAATTCCCTGTCTTCACATGGTTTGAGGATAAAAAAACCTCTTTGTGCCACCATATTTAAAGCAATCAGTTTACAATGAAAACATGATGGCATTAAACCATTTCTGAAACTTTTGCCATGTGATGACAAAAGGGAAAGATAAACAAAACAAGACATTGTTTCTAATGTTTTTAGGAATTCTTCTAGAATCTAGAACTAGCCACAAATTACTTATTTTTTCATTCTTTTCTTGTCCTGTAATGAATCAGTTGGGTATTAAGAGCAAACCTAGGCTGAGACTTCCCAACAAATGAAAGGTTCACATGAAGAGCTGTAAATTTTACCCATGCCACCCTGCCAACATGCTAATGCTCAGATCTACCCAGAGAAAAGGAGACTCTGTTCCCAAGTCTCTTCAACAACTTTCCGATGACAAACTCCAGTAACGCACTTAGAGCCATTTAAAACTTCCTATTCCTACATGGCCAAGAAATGAACTCAAGTCACAGCAGCAATTTCAGGTGGCTAAACAAATAAATTAACAGTGATGACTACAACATCAAACCACTGACATAGATGTGAAAGACTCTCTACAATTGTCTATTTTGGGTGGCCTCTTATATTTCATGTTTAAAGACCTGGTACTGATAAAACACATAAATTCAACTTTAACCTATGTGCAGTGTAAAATGATCAACTCTGAGGAAGGAGGAATAGACAGTATTTCAAAAGGAAACCACTAAGTAACTGATCATTCTTGATATTATACTTTCTGAAGCATTTAGCTGAAATTGAATTTTGCAAGAAGTTATGACATTATTTCCCTTTTCCCTTTACCCTCCCCCCTATCTTACTGGCAATGTGAACCTGTGTTTTCTATACCTAGCTTAACAACTTATTTCATTTTTTGTCTCATCAAGATTTGCTCCCAGCAGCAGGACACATGCTCCAGCTAGCACATCCCTCAAAACAATCCAGGAAACATCCCATGCAGTGTGCACTCCACACCACACACCACAGCAACGACAGTAAAACAACTTCAAACCAACTTGGGCTTTCTCTGTCCCTTCCCTGAACTGCTTAGCCTCAAGGAAATGCCCAACTTCTGGCTCCCAAGGAGGAGAAGCGATGGTGATGTGCCAGAGTGGTGCTGAACCGGCCGGGGAAGGCACTAGCAGGAGGGACAGGACACCTCTGAGCATGAAGGGAGTCACGGCCATGGGCTTTGCTACCTGCTCTGAGCGTGAGCTGTGTGCCCAGCCTAAGCTTCCGCAGGGCTGCGAGGAGCGCCCTGCTGCTGTTATCTCCCCCTCCCAGAGCTCCCCACTTCAGCCAACACCCTACGAGTCCTGTGGGTCTTGGCCAAACAGATTCTGGTGCTGCACAACCTTTCCACACTGCTATTTCAGGGGTTTGGGTTTTTTGTCAGAATTTCTTGTTACACACTGATTAACACAAAATGAAGCACAACCCTTACACCAACTTGATAGTGCCGTTTGCTTACCCTGACGCTGCGCTGCATACGTGCCTATGGAGTAACGTGTACGGAGCCACACTTACTAGTTCTGCACGCTATTTTGGTGAGAAAGGAATGAAGAACCCGTTCTTTCTTATATACAGGGTCATCTTTTTTTAAAATGGAAATTCCATTAAGATGTTAAAAAAAAAAAAATTCCATCTTTCAAACATAGTAACATCTTCTGAAACAGCATTTTACCAGCTAATAAAAGCTTATGTAAAACGTGCGTGACATTTAATAAACAGTTCTGCATTTTGAACCAACTTAATACATACAAGAGGAATTATCTGTAACTAGCAAAATTAACTGAACATTTCTAGTCCTCATGCCCCTCCACCAAGATTTTAAACCCAACAGATCTCAGCCTCTTTCTCAGTTTTATTCTAATGAAATTACTAATTGGGAGAATGGAGGGGCTTTTCTGCTTAGTAATCTCCCAAGCCGTTTCTCATCTTTAAGCTCTTCGCTAAATTGATGAGCAGAAATGAAGAGAAGCCCTTCACCTGCTGGTAAGGGTATGGTTGCCAAGTGTGGGTTTACTCCCTTGTCCAGACCCAGGTGCACAGCTGGGGTCTGCTCTCAGCTGAGCCGATGACTCCTCTGAAACTCTAGGAGCACACACTGCCTGAATGTTAATTTCCTTAGATCAAAGAAATAGCTCTCAATTCTGTGCAGGACCGAATAGGACTTACAGGACATGATTTTGCATTTCATATTAAATTGCAAAGAAAACGTGCTCGGTTGCTAATAAAAATTCACATATTTAATTTTAAGGAGATTGGTATTGAGTTGTGATTCAGCAAAATCTCCTCATCCAGTCGCCTGGAGTGGATGCAGTGTGTCAGGCAATACTGCTGGACTTGCAGAACACTGATTAAAAAGCACATCTTAAAAATGGAAGTGGCAAGTACAACTATTATGAAAGCATCCAGAGAAAGACAAAGATAAAGAAACAAATGCCCAGCTCAGTTCCCAAAATAATTTACATTACAAACTAATCTCTCCTTCTGCAGGGTCACAGCCAAGTGTCATTCTATTTGTAACCTAAACTGAGGCCAAAAATAAATATATACAAAAATACTTCAGAGCACAAGAATTCCACCTTGAAATCTTGATTTTTTTTTTTAATGAATATTTTAGGAGATGTCTAAATGCAACGTAATTTTTAAAAACTATGCTTGACAGAAATCCTAATTCTTGCTTAAAACTGGATCTCCCCTAACACCTTTATTTAACCCATCTGACCAGAAGTCCAACAACTTAGCTCAGTATAAAAGACATTGTTTCTCCCTTCCTTAAAAACAGTCTGTCATACAGACCGGTCTGCTAAATGGGCACCTTTGCCCCTTCTCCAGACACGTTTCCTCTGACACCTTCCTCTTTTCTTTATTACACAGGGTCTGGCTGGGATGGGGCATTGCATGAGACGAACCTTCCTTTAATTAGTGTAGATTGCTATGCCGCGAATCAACAAACACACACCACCAACACTACTGCTGTAGTTGTCTTTGCCTCAAAGGCCTATTTGTTTGCCTCCACTTTCCACTAGAACTCAGCTGCCTTAATCCCCCATATGCCACTCACCTTCTTACTTCGCTGTGTGCCAATTCTTCACACTAAAAGGCAGTCTGTACATGTATGGAATTTTTTTTTTTTAATTATGTCTCCAACCTACCAGCTGTCAAACTCTACTTGACATTTACAGTGGTATCTGCAGAGTAATCTGTATCTATTCCCATTTTTTTTCCCACCATGAACTACTCTTGCTCTTACTTCATGAATTCACTTCCACTGCATACCCCTCATCTAAAGCTTATCCTTCTTTCAATACATCTGTATTATGGCTGAGCATGAAATTTGAAACAGAGAAACAGTACATCCTTTATGATGAGGATGAATTGCATAATATGTGTTGAACAACTCTTCAGTTTGGCAGGCAAAGCGCATATTCTACTCTCCCTGTTTGGGCACTCAACCATCTCTTTGGACTTTGGGAAAAGAAAAAAAAAAAATCTAAATTAAGTTTTCAATGAAGCTTTGTCATAGAGCTCTGCTATAAAGTAAAAGCTATATCAAGCAACCAACAGTCAGCTTAAATCCCAAATGTTTCCATGTTTTGCATTTAAGGCTAGATGATAACTTCGCTTTTTTTTTTTTTTACTGCAGCTCTCAAAAACAATGAGCACTCTCAAGAGATGAAAATAGTTTCTTAGTCTGAAAATCATATGGAAAAAATCAGCTGCCCTTTAAAAAAAGTTATAAATGTCTGGACAAACTTTTCCCAGATTTTCCTTCTTTAGTTACTTAACGAACATATGGTTATTTATAATGTGAGCTACACTTGTAGTATTTCAAAAAATAGCTATAAACATGCCTAGAGCTACTCAGCTCCTCCCCTGACTACACTGACCTCACTCAATACCCTTCCAGCGTTGTTTGCTTTGAGATCTCTTTGACAGTGAACCCCTGTTCTTACTGGAGTGCCTTCTCCCTGCCTTAGAACTTAGCTTAGTTTTCTTCTCTTAGCAAGTACCCTATGGCAGGTTACTTTAATTTCAGAAAGACTGTAATATCAGATATCAATTCTGGCAAATAAAAACCTTGGCCAGCAGGCACAGCCGATTGAAAATACATATAATATCAATACAAACTCAGCAATATTTTAACCTAAGTATTTAAGGAAGAATAAGGAGTCAATCATTCAGGTTAGTGAAATGTAGCAGAAGCGAACACCGGGGTTGATGTCTTTTTGACAGGTACAACATAGGCACTATGTCTCCGAGGAGCGTGGCTCCTCTCAGAGTCTCAGGAGATGGGCACTTCTGGAGTGAGGGACAGCTGATGGGTGAGGCTGTGTCCCAGAAGAAGAGTGGCTGGGTGCTGGGAGCACCAGCCTTCCCTCTGATCAGGAAGAAAGCCTGGGTCAGGGATGGCTCGAAGCTGGCAGACATCCCTGTAACCCAGAGAAGTTAGGTGAGATGATCCCACCCAAAAGACCCTTTGTTAGTAAGTAACAGGGGTATGTCTAAGAGACTAGAAACAGTCTTTTACTATTCTTTCTCATGTATGAATCTAAGTTTTTTTGGGGGGGGGGATCATGCAAAAAGAGTTAAGCAGCATAACACTGAAAATCCAAATGAATCTGCTTCTGTGTTTATAGGGTTTATTTTACTCACTGTTCGTATCTGCAGGGTTTAATGAAACTTCTCATGTAAATACACTGCTTTGCTCAAAATTCCTTCCTGTTTAATGGAGATTTAATTCAATTCAGTGTATCATTTAACTCAATAATACAGTAAAATGACAGGTTTTTTCCTTCGCAATCAACATAAACTGCAGATGTGAAACGTGTGTCAGAAGATGGCAGGTTTTTTTGCTCCTCCTTCTAGCATTTCCTGAAGTACTCTAGAATATGTTTTTTTCTACTTTTGAAACTTGATCCTACGGTAAAAAAGAACAAAACCAAAGCAAAACGCTGACTGAAATATGAATGCTGCATGTAGCCATCATTTCAATTGGAAAAAGAACCAAACTGTTAATTTCTTAAATTTCTTCCTAAAGTATACAGAATTACTCTTTGTTTTAAACATTCCTATTCAGGGTTAATTGTATTTTATATTTCAGTTGGGGATTCCACAGAGCTGTGTCCCTGAGTCCCTTATTCACCACTTGCAAGGGTACCTCCTTCAGCAGTGATTTTAATTATCACTTACTGAACAGATATTCTGTGCTCCAGATTTGTCCCATCTCCCCTAAAGACCAGAATCCTCATCCATTCTTGATGTGATCAAGACTTTTGGCTGTCAACTCTAGAATCATTTTGACCACTCCTTCCCTGTTCCCCTCAGCCCTTCTTGCTACCATACGACTTCTGTTAAGTACTGTCGACATGGAAGTCATCTTGTTTGTCACACAGACTTGTAATCTCGATAACATTATTTTTAACCTATGCATTATTCCAGGTCTCCATCTGGAAATATATCAAAATTTGTATGTTTGCATTTCTACAGAATCACAGTCTAGTTTGGGTTAGAAGGTACCTCAAAGACCATCTAGTTCCAACTCCCCTGCCATAAACAGGGACACCCTCCACTAGCCCAGGTTGCCCAAAGCCCCATCCAACCTGGCCTTGGACACTGCCAGGGAGGGGGCAGCCACAGCTTTTTTGGGCAGCCTGTGCCAGTGTCTACAGAACACCTGAATGCAACTCTTATTAATCACAAAGTTTATGTATACAATTTGTAAGTAACTTACCACTTAATCACACTATCACCTCAAATACAAGCCTTTTTTTTTTAAGGCCTTTTGTAGTCCTCCTTTAACTTTTACCTTATTCACATTAGTGCCCGTGTCTACCTCAAACAGTAATCTTGATGTTTCTTCTGAAGCTGCCTCTTCTATTGGGAAAGTGTTTCCTATAAGCATCCATCGAGCTACTTCACTAAAGGCCCTTCCTAGTCTTATTCAGAACTTTAGAGAAGATGAACAATTTGTATGAAAAACACTGCTTTGGTAAGAAAACCAAAATGTGCTACTCTAATGAGGAAAATAACTTCTTGAATTCAAATACACTTTTAAGCCACTTAATTCTCTCAGATACACCTTGACAAACGGATGGGGAGAATGGCCACAGGTAAGGGACTCCCGTGACTTGCCAACGCACTGTTCAGCCTACTGGTGGTATTACAGACTCACATTCTACAAATTCAGCCCAGACCTGACAGTCAAACAGACTTCCTCTCTTATGGCAAACCAAAGTAATAGAGATTTTCCACGTTAAAAAAAAAATTGCCACCACACCTGTTGTAATTCCATTAACATTACTGAGGCAGCCAGGATAAGGCTTGGCTCAACATCTGGAATTTAGTTAATGATCTTGCTGGTATTTGAGCCAGAAAATAATGTAATTTACAATTCTATAAGCATTTTTGCATGAATAAAAAGCAGCACACTGGAACTCAGCACATTAAAATATCAAGATTGTGAGGATCTAACCCACAGAATAAGAGCTGAACAAATTAATCTAGAACATGGGCTTTCAGTTTCGTAAAATAAAATTTGGAGCATTGAACTTTCTGTACCGTACTCTCTCCTGCACACAGTGTGATTCCTTGCTTGTTCATGCTCTTATTGTGCCCAACTTCACTGTTATGTTGTGAAAAAGCACAAAAGCTGTAATTATATCAGAGTGTGTTCAGACACTGTGTCACAGCACAACGAAAGCCTTTGAAAGACCGGCCTCTCCAACACCTCCACATCCGCCTCAGATGCTGAACCCAGGTGACACCACTCCTGGTTATTTAATGTTTACCACACAAACCCACTACCTCCAAGGAAGGAAATTCCAAGGTGTGCTTCAAGAAGCTTTCCAAACAAAGAGCTCTCCTGGCAGATGTTTTATGTTTTAACATGTTTTCCTAAGAAAAGCTACACAGTCTTGAAATCTTTCTAACTCAGGCAGCTACGAGCCCTGGGTGGAATTTCTGTGAACCCATCTGTGGATTTGTGAGAAAGGCTTTTGATCACCAACATCGGAAATCCCAGGGCGAAGACAACGGCCTGCTAACTTTTTATTCTCTGCTGTTCCACAACTGCTAACAAAAAATCAAAATTAGTGAACTCCTCAAAAACAAAACGAAGCGGGTCACAGCCAGAGAGTTTTATTTAGGTAAACCTCTGCAAGGCTTTTATTAGGTTACAAGGAACAGATCAAAGCAAGCTTTTAACGTATGCACCGCGCTTCTAAAAACCCTCTTGCATCACTCTCAAATTTACAGCCTCATCTAAAAGAAACTGGAGAAAAAGCATAGGAGTAAGACTGGAATGACACATCAGATGGATAACACACTTAAATATGAAATATCCCAACAAATCAGAATTGATTAAGCAAACTTTCCTAATGCGCTTACTTCGTATTCCCTTCCCTCACAGAAGTTAGGGTTTCCCCACCACCACTGTTTGTGTACTTCTCCAAACTCAGGCAGAACTGTTAGAACTTTACAAAGGTGCCTTGTTTCTTCTATTCCTTTGGATCCAAAACACACTGATCTACTTGTAAGGAAAGTGCATTACTCAACTGGTTTATGTCCTCCTAAAATAACAGTGGTCAACGTGAAGAAATCAATCCTTTGAGAGGACTGACGATAATTAGAGTATTTAGTAAGTGTTGTGGACATTAGATACAGGAGCATAAGATGGCATTAACATATTCTAACAATTTTAACCCTGACGCTTCGTTTGCTACAGGTTATTAGATGTGCATGGGGGCACAAGTCGTTGGACTGGGGGGAGATTTTGTTTTGCAGGATATTTTTATGGGAGATTTACATTTACATTGTTATGGGAGATTACACAGTGAGGAGAAACACTGGGATGAAAACTTTTCCCTACCTTACCCTCTCCCCCCCACACACACAGAGCGACTCCCACAACCCTCCTCCACCAAGGATGGTTGTTCTAGATTTTAAACAGATTGCTCAGAACTTCTGAAGACAGAGTAATTCGATGTGGGACGTTCTGCTTTAATTGAGATTAGCTCGATGTTAATTTAGAGATTATTTCTAACACGTGAGTTTAAGCTTTTCTCTTACAACCAAGTTTTTTCTTGGTTTTAGTTAAAACAAATGTTTTGTCCAGTAAATTTAAAGATTTTTTTTTCTTTCTCCTATGAAAGAGTGTGCCTTGTTTTCAGTTCATATATAAGGCTTTGGTTAACTAAATTGTAACAGCTTTTAGCATAGGAAAAATTAAGCTTTTTATGCACCGCATGCAGTGTATTTCATGATATATGGTATACATTGACAAAATAAAAGAAAAATTAACAATTTATGCCCTATATTGCCAACTAATGGTTTCTTAATGGCACTAGAGAAAAAAGAAAAGGAAAAGAAAGTGAAGGTTTTAATGTTAAACTATGCATCAAACCCACGGAACAGCAATCACTGTGGCCACAGTGGAAACAGGGAACTCCAAGAGCTGAGGACATTCCTTTTTTTCCTGCTGTGCATCCAGCACCCTAGTGAGACCCGCATATGCATGTCAGAGTCCTTTATTCTGGCAATATTTGAGCAGAAATGACCTGGTATCGCCTATACGTGTGCTAAGAAGCCACTAAAAAAAAAAAAAACCCAACCAACCAAAGAAACAAAAAGCCCCAAACAAACAAAAAAAACCCCCAAACCCAAAACAAAAAAGCACTTTCTGAAAAACCAGGGGGAAAGTGTTTTTCAGAACACCCAATGCGTTCTAGATACGAAATTTCCCAAGTTCAAATGGGGTTGGTCCCTTGTCCTGCTACCCCCTCACTGGCCACTGATACTTTCTCCAAGGGAGAGATGCATGCAGCCTAGGAACAGTATCCAAAACAATGTAATTTAACCCTGGTACCAACACACTACAACAGCAGTACTGGTCAACACTACAGAGCAGTTTGGGGCCACAGTATTTTGTTTATTTTGATACATACAAGCACAACTTCAAAACAACCACCACCAAAAAAACCCCAGGAGAAAACAGACTACGAAAAGCTAAACACTGCAACAAAGTACCAATCAGTTTTATCTTTTGACAAAACAAAACCATAATCAAATCAGTAACCTAATCTTGCCTTCTGCCTTAAATCCTTCCCTATTCCTCACCGACCCCCACTTCCCTTGAAAACCAGATGGCCTCGGCAATATGCCCTGAAGGTCAACAGATGCACCATGTCTTTGGATGAAGAAAAGGTATAATCATATATTTAATAATATTTCCAGATGATAAAACTGGAAAACATACAGAGAAAGAAAAGCACAAAAACATCTACAGTAAGGAAAGCAACCAAGCACAGTAACTGTTGAAATATTTGAGACACGGATGAAAATAAAAGCCAAGTAGCAAACTCTTATTAATGCCAGGAATAATAAATAATATGTGAAAAGAAGATTTTTTTTTTAATTACCATAAGAAATTAAATAAAGAAATTACTAGGTAACTCTGGGGACTGGTAATGGACACTGCTGTTAATTTGTCATGGGTATCAAAAGTCAGGAATTTCAAGATTTCCATGTCTTTAAAAAATGTGCCCCTGTCTTTTTGCTTTGTGGGAAACTGTGTCAGTGGGTGAGTAGATGTACGCGTGCATAGGTGAATCAGCAGGTGAACAATTTAGCCTGTAGCGGGTTGGCTGAGGCTGCATTCAGTTCCAGCCTGGAAGGATGTCTGGAGAGAATCAAATGAATCACAGATTAAGCTATTCCAGATTTTCACTGGTGAACTGAGGTCCAAATCCAGGTCTGAATCTTGATGTGAAAACTGATTCCAGTGACAACATTATTGCTCTCCACACTTTCTACGTTCCACTAGTTCCAGATCAAATTTGTCAAATTTCCTGATAAAAATAACGTTTTAACTGCTGACTCTATCAGTCGGTCAGGCAGATGGCATTCTTCAGAACATCCGCAATAAAATACTTCATTCTGCTCCCTGTCACAACTGAAAAATTGTATGTTCTTTACCTTGTGTGTTCAGGTACTGTTTTGATTATCTCTGACTGCCATGTGACAGGAGAACGGACGGACAGCAGCCCTGAGGAGAAGGACTTGGGAGTGCTGATCAATGACAAGCTCAACGTGAGCTGGCAATGTGCGCTAGCAGCTCAGGCGGCCAACCTTGTCCTTGGCTGCATCAAAAACAGTGTGGCCAGCAGGTCCAGGGAGGTGAGTGTGCCCCTCTGCTCTGCTCTTTCAAGACCCCTTCTGGAGTACTGTGTCCAGCTCTGGGGTCCCAAGTACAAGAAAGACAGGGAGCAGTTGAAATGGGTGCAGAAGAGGGCCATACAGATGATCAGCGAACTGGAGCACCTCTCCTGTGAAGACAGGCTGCGAGAGTTGGGCTTGTTCAGCCTGGAGAAGAGAAGGCTCCAGGAAGACCTAACTATGGCCTACCAATACTTAAAGAGGTCCTACAGGAAAGTGGGAGAGGGACTGTTCACCAGGGAGTGCAGTGACAGAACAAGGGGTAATGGCTTTAACCTGAAAGGGGGCAGGTTTATGTTAGCTATAAAGAAGAACTTCTGTGTGAGGGTGGTGAGGCCCTGGCAAAGGCTGCCCAGAGAGGCTGTGGCTGCCCCCTCACTGGCAGTGTCCAAGGCCAGGTTGGATGGAGCTTTGGGCAACCTGGTATAGTGGAGGGTGTCCCTACCCATGGCAGGGGGTTGGAACTAGATGGTCTTTGAGGTCCCTTCCAACCCAAACCAGTCTGTGATTCTATGACAAAGTTGGATCCCTAGACAGGACTGCATTTTAAAGTTTTCTCTTTCTTCAACATGAAATAACTTGCTAGCCCACAGTAACATGTTCAGATGTCCTTAGTTTAAAACCCCATGGTCCAGAAAAAAATAGAATTCAGTTTTATTTCCTCATACATTCAGGGCTAACAGAAGTACCAACAAACAAACCAACACCCCTCCCATGTGTATGCATCAATAAAGTACCCTAAGCAGCTACACTACAGTAAAAGTGGCCTCTTTTTACTTGAGTAGATTTATACCACCTTTTGAAATAAAATTTTTGTACTTGTATACAAACAACATAAAAAAGCCTAATCCTGTCTGAAACTACAACCATACGAGTCAAAAAGCCTTCAGCTACCTGCTGCTAATAGCACAATGCTGATGCGGATATGCCACTGGGGCCAAGAAGTGTTAATAACCTTCAGCCTTGGACTGGTACCAGCAGTACAAAGTAGTTTCCACCAAAGCAGACGATGAAAGCCAGACGGTACTTCAGTGACAAGATGGACAGGCAAAGAGGAATAACATACCCACTTTAGCTTAAACACTTGTGGCCAGACTTTCTGCAGTAGGTCTGACCTTCAGATGTGAGGAGTTGACCCCACTAAAAAAACTCTTCTTGCCTAGGGGAGATGCCATGTATACAAGTAGACAGAATTTCTTTGCCACCAAGGACCTTTCCAAAGGATCTTTCCAAATCACACCAGGTAGAATGATAGAAGCCCCCTGGTTTGACAGACAGAGCCTCCGCTGGCATCTTTTCTGGCCATGAGGAGGGGCCCTTTTTCCTGCCCACTTCTTGTCAGCAGAGCCCTGTGGCACAGACCAAGGCAGAAAGGGCAGCAACACTTTCGGGGTACACAGAACTGAACTGTAAAACAAGGCAGTGACACACAGGTGGGCTGTGCTGGCACCATCAAAAAACAGACTGAAGAATACAAGGCAAAGGCATACATACAAAATGAAAAGCACCTCAAAAGCCCATCAGCAAAAAAATAGAGAAAACCAAACCAAACCAAACACACACTCTTTATACATTTAGTGGGGGGTTTTGCCACCAGTTTAAAGAGAGTTCAAACTTGAAAGCAACATCTGTCTGGTGCTCTCAATCTAGAACCGCTATTTGATATAAAAGAAAATCTATCTGCAGACTGCTTAAGCCTCACACAGCCCTGTGCACACATGAGCATTACTATGGAATTTACTTGGTAATGACTGTGAGAAAATCCATTTGTGTGATAATATAATTTAAGACAAGTTCTGTTCTATGTAGAAGCTGTCAAAATCCTTGTGGCTTTTGGTCATCTGAGTACACTCAGACTCCCTCATTTAAACACTCCAGAAAAGGTCCAAAATGTAGGAGAGAGGCTGGTGCTACTTCCATCCCTATGAGGGGCTTCAGCATTTTGCTCATTTTTCAACAAATCTTTGTTATTTAAATGTAAGTCTTCTGTATTCAGGTAGGGATGCAAAGGCATTGGGACTTCCAGTATTACTGAAGACACAGTAGCACTATACTCTTGAAGAGGGTTTAGAAGTCCTGAAGACAGTTTTGGTTTTCTCTTTCCCCCGTCTAAGGAAGCCAGGCTGCATACACTGTCAGTTCAAAGCCTAGCTAACACAAAAGCAAGAGCAGGTACGTAGCAGACAGGGATACTAAACACATCCTAAAATAGTATTGTAAATGTATATTCAAGAAAAAGTACAATACAGTGTTGAGAAATTAGAGCTATTAATCTGAAAAATTTCACTCATTTCCATAAGCCCACTGTAAAGACCATGGAATTTGTAGAAAGACCACTAGATTTTTCTGTGTGAATAAGGAGTAATTTCATTATCACAGAATCACAGACTGGTTTGGGATGGAAGGGGCCTCCAAGATCATCTAGTTCCAACCCCCTGCCATGGGTAGGGACACCCTCCACTACACCAGGCTGCCCAAAGCCCCATACAACCTGGCCTTGGACACTGCCCAGGAGGGGGGCAGCCACAGCTTCTTTGGGCAGCCCGTGCCAGGGCCTCACCACCCTCACAGGGAACAGTTTCTTCCTTGTAGCTAATCAAATCTACCCTGCTTCAGCTTACGGCCATTGCGCCATGTCCTATCGCTTCATGCCCTTGTAAACATTTTCTTTCCAGCTTTCCTGTAAGCAATTTCAGGTACTGAAAGGCTGCAGTAAGTTCTCTCCAGAGCCGTCTCTTCTCCAGGCTGAGAATTACTTTGACTCTTCTTCACAGCAGAGATGCTCCAGCCCTATGATCATCTTTGTGGCTCTTTGCACTGAACTTGCTCCAACAGCTCCATGTCTGTGTCTTGTACAGGGGACGCTAGAGCTGGACCCAGTACTCTGAGTAGGGTCTCACCAGAGCACAATAGTGGCACAGAATCATCTCCCTTGACCTGCTGGTCATCCTCCTTTTGATGGCAATGTGCACTTGCAGCCCAGGACACAGGTGGCTTTCTGGGCCACAAGCGCACACTGCTGGCTCAGGTTGAGCTTCTCAGCCACAAATACCCCCAAGTCCTTCTCCTCAGAGCTGCTCTCAATCCATTCTCCACCCAGCCTGTAGCTGCGCTTGCAATTGCCCCAAACCATGTGCAGGACCTCAACACTTGGCCTTGCTGAACTTCACACAGATTGAATGGCCCCACCCCTCAGGCCTGTCAAGGCCCCTCTGGAAGGCAGCCCTTCCCTCCTGCGTGCCATGCAGGCCGCACCACACAGCTTGGTGTCGCATCGTGCCAACGGACACCATTACACCCAGGAAATGCCTATTGCTGATGGAACTGAAAAATAAAGCAGTGTGCATGTCAGCCCAGCAAAACAGGCAGCTGATTCCTGGGTGTAAGTGTGTGGAAAGGGAGGAGTTCTCTGAGAATAAGGGACTGTGGAAGCTGTTCCATTTGTAGAAGAGTTTACACACAGTAGGTCAGGTTCAGGGCCCAACATCGGCAGTCTTGGACTAACACCATGTAACAAAAATGACAGCAGAGATACCTCCAAGGTAGCTCCACATTACTACTCCACTGAAATATTTATTGAATCTATTTTAATTTATTTCATCAATAGCACTATAAGTTTTCTATTTTTAAAATATTTGAAGTTGCATTAGATGGGCCTAATGGTCACAGCAACAAATGCAGTGTTTTTTAAAAAAGATAACAAAAAACTCCCAACGCGATCTGTATTATTTATTCTTGTCTTCAGAATTACAGACCAGTGAATATCAGTGTAGAAAAGCTCAAAGGCACCCAATCCAGCCAGCTGTTTTCAACATGTACCAGGAGACAGGGAGCGTCGATCTAGAGTAATGTATCATTATCT
Source organism: Porphyrio hochstetteri (assembly GCA_020800305.1). Classification (NCBI taxonomy): domain Eukaryota; kingdom Metazoa; phylum Chordata; class Aves; order Gruiformes; family Rallidae; genus Porphyrio; species Porphyrio hochstetteri. The sequence continues at coordinate 140,500,135 of CM036905.1, forward strand.
GTATTAAGGTGTTTCCTAGCCATTCTAACCATGAGTCTTAGGTGCAAGATGACATTCAAATCTAGAAAAATTCACATAAAAAAAAAAAGAGACTAGGTATTTCTTGTCCCCAGAAGTTACAACAAAATAAAAACCAGATTTATGGGATGGACATACTCTGGTAGATGAAGAGTGTTACAAAACAATTCATATGTCTCCATGACATACTGCAAAGGAAATACACATAGTAGACTGAGTACTGCAAGACATGCTACGTTCCGCACTATTTAATTTTTCCCATAGTAAAGTACAACCGGCCCAGGTAAAGCACTGCCCTAAAAAAGCTGCACTGTTTTGCTAACAGTGCTGACTTGGGCTTCTGTACAAAACCCCACACTGTGCAGGGCTGTTACAGCCAGTAAACAAACATTACACAGCATTTTCCATGCGATAATTTGTTCTTCTTTGTTTTAAAGTGATACCTCTTAAAGTCACCTGATCACTGTCACACTACGCCCAAATTCTTGTCATCACAGACCTTGTGGGACCCATCCAAAACAGGGGACATAATGAAAGCAGGCAGCCGGGTAACAAGCCTGCTCCAAAAAGCACTGCAGTGGAGCCTTGCTCAGAGGGAAGGAGCAGCTCTGCCAGCTTCCATGCTGGCACAGCAGTATGAAACAGGTATTCTTTCCAAAGGGCTTTTCAAAACAAACCCTGCTGTTTTCTTTCCAGTTCCATTTACAGACTCCTCTGCTCCAGTTGTTAAAAAAGAAATGACAGTGGCAGAGTGAAGCAACTGTATGTAATGCCTCCTACAAATAGTATGCCTCCTCTTCCTTTGATAACCACACAATTTGAATGTGTAGTTCCTTCACAAAGCCTTCCCCCCAGTACAAAAAAAAGGTTATCGGGACAGCTTTAGAAAATATAAAGGACACATCTTCTGCTTGATATCGCTACAGCTGCAGTGATCTCTGTGAAGCATTTTCCTGGGCTAGCAGCGACACTGAAGCAGCACAGTCAGCCACTGGAAGAGGGAATCGGTTATGCGAACACTCTCATGTTTCCAACCCATGTGCAGCGTAGCATCCACAGTGTCAGAGGTGTTCTAGCATAGGTTTTGCAGTGCTATGTTTAACTGAGAAAAAGGGAGCCAAACATGTCTCTTTCTCTCTCTCCAGCTCTTCACTACAAAATGATGGGAGTGCACTACTCTTTTGCCTTCAACTGGCTGGGACTGCACAGGCTGTGATAATGCCCAAATGCAACATCAGTCCTGCAGAAAAGGTTTACTGCATTATTGTGTTAAAGAGGTGGCTGGGAAGAAGAGGAAAAGCCTATTCAAGGGAAAAAATGAACCCTCAGAATCCAGTGTATACCAGTGCCACAATACTAACTGGTAGTAGTTACCCAAAACCAATACCTGAAACACTGCTTGGAAGCTAGTAGGGAAGCCTACAGTTAAAAGCAACATGCCTGACTCTATTCAGGTTTTTTTCTGACTGGGGTTTTTAATTTTTTAAAAATTCTTTCCTTTTTTCCTCTCCCTTATTACTATAAACAGATGCAGATGATTATGAGCCTGATGGTTAAGAGCTCTGATCGTCTCAGAGAGGCCTCCTGCACAGCCTACCAGGCAGAACAGGGTTACATGAGCCCAAGGCCATGGTGCTGACACGAGAGCTCACAATCTAGTTCACGTTTGCTTCAGCAGTCGATGAAGGATTAAGCCCAGCAGATGAGTACAACAGATAACTGTCACATCTTAAACCACCCCAGCTAAATCTACCAGAGTTTATGAGACAGTTGTTTACGTTAAAGGTCCAAATGCCAAAGAGGCTAATCACTCTTCTTAAAAGACTCCCTGTGATACTCCAAGTAAGTTACTTTCCTACTCTCCTAGAGGTAAGAATTCCTTACACAATTTCTGGCTTTTTTCAACGGGATACTAAGTGAATCTGTTCCTTAAAGCATCAAGATCTTTTGAAGAACAGAAGGAAACAAACTGTTGCAAAATGCTAGTACAATTTGCCAAAAATTGTTTTTTCTTATCCCATCTAATAATGAGAAAATGCATTTGGAAAAAGTTAAGAGTTTTTTAGCCAGTTGCTTAGAGCAAATTGTTTTGTGCAGATAATTTCTGCATTAATATTAAAAGCTTCTTGGCCTAGAGATTCTTCAGTGCAACAGTTATATGCATTTCTACTTCACACCACATGATGCCTGTTCATAATGCAATGTTATGTCACTCATAAGGTGAGAAAACAAAGTCATTCTTAGAAGCAGTAAATACTTTAGAAAACAACACTTCGCTAATATATCACTAAAAAGTCAGTGATTACAGTACCGGCACCTTAGAAGATGACTTTCATGCCTAAAATCTCACCTTTTACATATGTGCTTTTATATATATATATTTATATATATAGGCAGAGCAACAGGGAGGGTTCCTAAGGAGGCCCAGTGAGGTCTGGCAATGGCTCCCTCCTGCCCTCATCAGAAGGAGCCACCCTTGAAGCAGCCCAGCCAGGGTCACAGAGCTGAACTGCGAATCTGCAAGGACTGAAGTCAGGCAGCTACCTGGAGAGAAAAAGGATCATTCACAGCGTATTTATAAATGCTAAATGGCCCGGGAAACTGCTGAGAGGTTTCTCATGCTCGGATCCTCATTTTCTCTTGTGCGGTCATCCCTGGGACAGCTCTGGAAAACACGGCAGCCATTTTCTCATAAGCTGTTACGCTCTGTAAACCAGATTGAAGTGCTTGATAAGCTGCTGTTCTCCTCTGCGCCTGCAGCAATCGGAAGGGAAAAACAACCCATCACCCACAAACAGGTACAACCACAGCCATTTCGGTACGTGCCTGCTGCCAGTCAGGGCGCACACGGAGATGGGGGAGAGGAGGAATGGGCAGGCCTGGATACAGACACATCCATGATGTGCAGGGCCAGCACCAGTCCTACCCCCGCTGCTTAGCCCACAGGTCATGGCCCTGCAAAACCTTATGGACCCATTTCTGCGTTGCCAAAAAATGAACTGCCACTGTATGAAAATAATTTGCTTCTGCAGAACCTGTGGGTGTAAGATATGGATGGCCTCATGCACGCTGTGACAGTAACTCCAAACCTTGGGGTCAGGCTGGGAAGTAAGCGATCTTCACATGCAGTCAGCAGATATGCATACACACATGCAGGTATATGTGCATCTGTATGCACACAAAAACGTGACGTAATTGTAGTAAGTGACATAGCTGTAAGTATTCTCTCTCAAATAATTTGTATGGGGACCAGACTGTCAAACCCATGGAGCACCCCTACTATTTCCGGTGTACAAATCTGGATATTCAAAATCACTGATTGTCCCCACAGATAAAGTAAGAAGCTATGACACTTATATTTACATTTGCTTCTGTTTTCTATTATAATCCCCTTTCTTCTAATTTTTGCAGACATTCCTATTTTGCAGCAGTGTTTTGAAAACTGGCAGCCAGAAGCCCTGGGTGCAGGGAAATGCTTTTTGAGTCCCATATGAAATGTTTTCAGACATTTCTACATTCAAAGCTGCTGGGGAAAAATAAATCCCACTTAGGTTTTGTCAGCAGAGACAGCTAAAAACCAGCTGCTGAAGTCTCTCACTACTCCATACACACTGCCCAGACAGCCCTGGCTCTTCCAACACAGACAACAAGGAATCAGGCTCGAACAGGGCCCAGCAGCCTTGGTGCTGCTCACCGCCAGCGAGGCCTGAGTGTGTCCCCCTATTGTTGGGGGACACATGACCCCACTTGGCCACCTCTGATGCCCTCTGCTTGCCCAGCGTGAGCGTGTTATGCTGAGCAATCTTCTCCACCAGGAGAAGACACAAACAGAAGTGATTCCGCAAGGCCACCACATCTTGGGCTCAGTGCGATCCACAGAGGGTCTGCCAGATTGGCCTAGCTTGGCTCTACTAATACAATGCTCTTTTAATTCACTGCTTCTAATTTGGGCAGCTCTCTCCAGTGGCTGGCCCACAAGAGATATAGCTGTACAATCCTGCTATCTAAGGTACTCATTTAGGTCAGCTTTAAGAGATTCTGTCATGCAAAATCCTCAAGCTAGGCCTGCTGACAATGCTACAGAAAACAGTAAAAAGAACACATAAACAAAAATGCTCTTAAGACTGTGGAGACCCTAAATATGAGAGAAGCACACCTGAGCTTTCAAAACCTAAAGCATGTGCTCTCCCTTGCTTCCTCCAGACAGAAGCACAATCCTTCTGTGACCTCTCCCTCCCTATCACCTGCCCAGGCTCTGGCAGCTCCCACTGCCACCCGTTGCTGCTCCCACACTGGGGGCAAGGGCAGCAGCTGAACTCAGGCAACACGTACAAGGGCATTTCTTGTCCTTGTGCCTGCTCCAGGTCTTAGGTGCAAGCACTTAAGTTCGCCCCTGCAACCTTTGCATTTGCACTTTCACACATGCTTGCTAAGGCTGTTTTTAAATCAAGATGGTTGCCAACCCATCATTCCTAACGCTGCAAACTCCGCAACTTGCTCCCAAAGTTACTACATGACTTTACACCGTGCTTTGCAGTGGGGCTACTGTAAAGGACAGTACTACACCAAAGGTGACTTCTCATTAGCTTTGCTGAAGCCCGGGTAAAAAGTCTCAATAAACACAAGTAGAGCACCCATACTTCAAACACATGATCATCATCACGTGTCATCATCACCAGAACTACTTCAATGTAGCCACATCCCACACAATTAGCTAGTAAAGAACATTTCTGTTCTGTGACCATTGATTTTTACTAGGTAAAGTAGTAAGGCTTGTTTTTCTGCCAAGTATACATGCACTGTGGTATTCGTTAGTATCTTTTACTTTGGAGCACATGATTGTGTAAGTTTAAGAGTAGAAAGTCTCCTCATGCTGCTAAAATTCAAAGTATGTAAAACCACAGCTCTATCAATCATGCCATCTGTGCTAGAAATGCCATTCTTTTATCTTCTTTTTTTTTTTTTTTTTGGCCACAGGACTATTATATCACATGCAGGTGGTAATGTCTAAAAATATATCACAGAAGCTATATGTAAAGCCAGACTACTCCTTTTCTTGATCAAAACAGTACGTACAAATGAGCCCATGCTGATCTAGCTTGTATCTCTTGGCACCGGAGGTTTTCTCACTAGACCTGCAACCCTCGCGCTGAAACGTAGTTTCCAGAAGGGAAGCGCACAGTTCCTCACACCTGTTTCACACCATCAAACCTGATAAAATGGCCTGATCTCTTCCAGAAAGGGAGGAGTTCAGCGGTGGAGTGAGGAGTCAGATAAGCACCATATGGCCAGAAAGGAAGGAAGACAAAAGCAAGGGCCGAACCACCTCTCTCAGCAGCAGCAAGAGTTATGTTGGCTCAGCTGTGTTCTCTAATCAAGTATTCTAAATCAATTAAGACTGAAGCCAATTTGTACACATGAATCTTTGTATTTATAAATGAACCTAAATATTCCACAGTAATATTCCATACGGTTTAATTCCTGTAGTACATGGACAGAAACCAAGGACTGGCTCAGCTCATTAGCCATGAAAACATGCAGCTCTATCAGGCAAGCTTTTGTCCAGCAATACAAAAAAAATGAGCAGTGAATGAGCGAACCCCTTCCTGCCCTATAAAACAATGGTCCCCAATGCAGGAATGCCAGTTAATGTCAGTAAACAGTGAAGATGCTCTCAGCTGTTTGGAACTGTCACCGGGGCTGAGCTCCAGCCAGCTGAGGTAATTCTATAACAACAACGAGAAAGTTTATTGACATCAGTCATCTGGGTGATAAGACTGACAGTGTTTGTAAATAATTCTCCCACAACTTCCCAGAATCCTAAATTTCCTACAGGTTTTAAAGAAAACAGCAGCTTTCTGCGCCTGGAGAGCATTTCTCCAGGATTTTATTTGGGTGGTGATGCTTGAATGGAGGCAGGGAGGCGGCAGACACCCGCTGAGGTAATTCTCCACACGTGCCTACCTCGCCTCTCCGCACAAACAGCTGAGCCACTCATCATTCGATGGCCCAGGACAGCGATTTACACCCCGTTCCAGGCAGACCGGATCTGGCAATGGTTTGCTTTAGAAAGGTGCACAGCAAAGTAAAGCACTTCAGCAGTGACTCAGCACTGTGTATTAATAGCCAGCCTAAGCTTATTTAAGACCCTACTGTTGCCATGTGTTGAGGACAGGGGGGCTGGATCAGACTGCTGACCTGGCTGGAAGCTCACCTCGCAAATAAACCCGTTTTTCAGCACTGCACAGTGGCACAACCAGAGAGCCGATGGCACTCAGGGAGTGGGAGCCTGGGGTCAAGGAGAAGGGGAGGGAGGGCAGGACGGGTCCTCTGGAAGCTGCTGCTGTTGAATTGGCTCTCGTCAGTGTGAAGAGCCAGATTCTTTGGCCCACAGGAAGAAGCGGAGGCTGAGCGGCTGCTCCAGCTGGGAAGAATGAGGTGCCACATATACACGTCCTTATACCCACCACATAAAGTGAATGGAAGAGAAAGCAGTGCCAAGAAGAATCCCGTGCACTCATTCTGCAGGCACTTAAATACCTGTGTGCAGAAATCGAGCTCCAGGTGTATGCTTTTGGTCAAACTGGAAAGCACAGGGAGGCAAGAAATAGAAAAAGTCACCATAATCTGATTAGCTGTGTAATTAAAACTAAACTGGGAGATCAATAAGGGAAATTATAAGGAGACTTTTTTCAGCACAGTATGCTGGAGAGAAAATGGGAAATCTGGTGGAAATCTAATGGGATAAACTAACAGATGGTAGGTAGATACCCAGGGGACATGGAATATGTTTAAAGATGATACAGGCTAACAGTATGATCAAGAGTATCTGCAATATCACAATGCACTGAAGTTGAACTAGAATCTAAGTAGGGAGGTCATAAAAGCCTTAATATTCCAGGTTAGACTTGCATACTTCTATAGGCACCAACAAGACAAATAGGAAGAACACTAATAGAAAAGCTCCACATAATGCCAGTGTCCGGGCTATTTTAGGAAACAGCTCTTGGTGTTGTCTCGAGAAACACGGCAAACTGTCTACAAATCCGACGCAGACTACCTTGAAAAGGACAAGATATTAAAATTATCAGCAAAGTTTTAACAACACATAAAGGACTCAATGTACAGAAAATAAAATCTGAGTTACATTTCTGGAAATATCTTAGAGAGAAGAACAGTGGAGCGGTGCAAGCCACCATCATCTGGGCAACCTTAAGCCTATGTAACAGCACATTGTTCCACCAGGCCTGTAAGGACTCTGGGAAGAAAAATAATAATAATAATAGAACCCATCCATTTTTTCAAACACAGATACATCACTTATTTCCAGGAAAATCTTCCACATAACCCACTGTCCTTTCAGCTGGTAGACGTGCTCACAATCTATAAGCTGAACGCACAAGCAGGTCAACTCAAGGTGCCCTGTCACGCTTAGGCAAAACTTTCAATTTTCTCCTGGATGCAATCAAGCTATGCTGGTCTCACAAAACTGTGGTGGTCCCGTGCCTCCCAAATATTTGCTAACTATTAAATAATACCTATAAACAATACAATCCAGCTGTAGAACTGCTTATGTCTCCGTAAAATAAACTTTATATAGATAAACTCCAGATATATACAGATAGATTAATACATACATACATACAATAGGGTGAGTGTTAAATGGAGCAGATGTAAACAAATGATATAAAAAGATATAAACCAATGCTGCATTATTATACGGCAGTTATTTATGTAGATTTATTTTAAAATATGTCTGATTGCATTCATAGCACTGATGAAGAGAACAGTAACGCACTAAACATCATTAAACACTTAAAATAAAATTCCTCCTTGATCATCCCTTCAAAACTGCCTTGATTCCACTTTGCCACCCAGGACAATATGAACCTCATGACCTGAAGGGTCAGAAAATTACTACTCCAACATTACAGCAAACTAAGTCATTTCCCAAACCAGAGCCCTCTCCCATGCACAACCTTGCTTTTGGCTCTCCCATCTCCAACTGGCACTAATTTAAATTAGGGGACTAGTAGCTTTAGCACTTCAGCTGATATCAATTACCATCATATCATGCAAAGCACTCCCTGAAGTAAGCAGGAACCAAGCTGCTTATGGAAATAGTGCAAAAAACACCCCAGAAATGAAACAGAAGCCAGTACACAGCAGAGACATATCCAACCCTGCTGTTTGAAAAAGAGATTTGGATGGGCAGCTGTATTCTGCATCAGCAGAATTACAACCATTTCTGTGAATGGTTTTAAGGTGCACAGAGAGATCACTCTCTTCCATAGGTTGGATTACTGCAAAGCCAGTGGATAATAACCATAGCAAGGAAGCAACTGGGTGCTGGACTGCCTTAAAACAGCTGAGGCGATGACTCTGACACAGCTCCTCATTTACTCCCAGCTAGCTCATGAAAACTTTGCAACCATAAAACCCAATAAACCAAGCCCCAAAACACATATCTTTTTTTATTTTGTCCTACCCCAGGAAAATGGTGAGACGCAATGAGCTTGGGCCCACTTAAATGTCACGTAAGGAACCAACAAGAAACCCAAGTTGTAACAGCCATGTGGCACTGCTGTGCTTGTGTCTGGTCTGGGTATCCCACCTCAATGGCTTTGGCCTGGGTACAAAGTATTTTGGGTAAGGATTTGTCATATAGGGCAAGCTTGCTCAACTGAGGAGCCAGCTCAAGTCATTCAGGGCCCACCTTACGCGCACTGAAAGGGCAGATATAGATAGGCTTCCTGGCACCCTTCCATCCTACAATTTCCTATCGCTATTACACTGATGATTCAAATCTAATTTTAACAAGCAAGCAAGCAAGCTCTCTGCTGTCAGCAACCATTGTTCCAAGACAGAAGGAAAATACTTTAAACAGATTTTCGTGCCCTTCAACATCTGCATTTTTGCATTGCTTTTGTTCCTGGAGAGGGGCACAGAAAAGGAAAATAAGGGAAGCACTTCCCATGGGAGGGAACTAAGATATCAGTGCTACCACTTATCATTTCCTAAAGAAGCCTGATTTTTCCAAACAATATATGGGTAGGAGAAGGGTATTATTAATTTAAGATCTAATGCTTTGAAAGTCTACAACACTCACTGCAGTAACAAAGCAAGTTTAAAAACACATTCACTTAAGATCACATAAAAATAATGGGGTTTGTTTCAAAAATACAAAAATATTTTCCACATCCTCTGGTGAAATTGAGTCCTACACAGCCACACACACATATATATATTTAATTTTAAATAACTGTATGCATCTCTTTACAGGTAAGCTTGTACATGTATGAAGCTTGGAGTTCAGAGAGAACCTCCACCAGTTTAGAGAGAATCTAAGAATTTACATGATTGCTTATTATCTCACACGAGAAGACCAGTCACCGTGTTTCTAAGTGTTTGCATAAGATATCAGAAATAAGTCAAAGAATATTCAAATTCTTTTGCTATTTTCAGATGACCTTCAAAAGTGAGTTCAACACAGAACGATGAAAAGCTGAGTTCATTAGTTGTACAGGTAAAGAAGTCATCCCCTAAAATATGCATTGGTAGTGAAAAGTTGCAAAGGGTAAGATATTAGCTGAACAGTTCTGAAGATTATTGTAGAAGGACATCGACATGGTTCCAATAACCAAGGAAAAGACAACAAGAAGCATAAAAAAGTCTTCCAGACGTGGAAGGAGCAGCCCAGTTTGTTCTGAGCTACAGCACAATTGAGTTAGCTATGTGGTACATCCTACTGTTTAAATCATACTATTTTAATAACTTAAAATAGAAGATTAAAGCCATCTGCAGGTCTCTGAAACAAAGCAAATGCTGTGGTGCTGAAATACGTATGGTGCTTCCACTACCTAGAATTCGTATCACAGAAGGTTATTTATACATCAGAATGGGAAATGTTTCACAGCATTTAGCACTCTAACAGGTACAGAAAATATCATCTGTTTAACACACTGCCTTGCCTTTACAGCCTGTGTTCAGCACACTGTTACACTGTTGACTGAATGGCAGTAGTCAAAACACAGGCGATCAAGTGTTGGGGTCCCCACAGACATTATGGAACCTGTAAAAGGTATCTAATTTGAACTCTTTGTTCAAGTCAGTGGCATTTGCAATCATCCACATTTGGCAAGTTATTAATCTAAAACCCCTAGGATTCTTTCACTTCTCCTTTTCTCCAAACCTCAGTTTGTTTTTGTATAGAATTACCGCCATAAATAAAACGTTACATTTACACCGGCTGCGATACTGCCAGCCAATTTCACTGCAGATAAAGGTCAAGGGAAACATTATTAAAAACGAAATACCTTTTCTTCCCCTAATTCTCTAAAACATCAGTGCCAAGCACTGATGTAAAGTTTGAACACCAGTCAATCCTTACTGGGCTCCTAAGCGGGCCGTGTGTCTTATCTGCCATAGCGAAAGCTCTGGGCAGGCGCCTTCATAAAGGTACGGAATTACTGAACTAGTTCTTGCACACCAACTGCTGTGCTGCAACTGTCCCCCAGAAATACATGACCATCATCTCAGCTAAAGCATCTGCCTGTATGAAAACCCTCACCTTAAACTGAAGACATTCATAAGCATGAAAAAAGAGCCCAGTACGGGCTCTAACTGGGTTTCCTCAATAACGCAAGTTTCAAAATGAAAATATTCAATTCCTGCATGACACCTAACTTTGAAACACCAAAAGAAATCCGTATTTTAGAAATTAATCTGAAAAGGATGTAAAAATTTCCACTAAGGGACACCTCTTCATCTCACAATTTCAAAAACTCCCCAGCTTTAAAACAGCTCTAAATATTGGGGGAATAACAAAATCTGTTTCCTCTTTGAATTCGTCTACTTTTACCTTATTTCCAGTATATCTTTTTATTTCTCTAACTTCCAAACAAAAAAGCCTTCTCATATCATAAATCTTCACACGTGTATTACCAGATGATGACCAACTCACCACTGCAGTCTCTATTTGACAAAACAGATTGGATATCAGCTTCCTACCAGAAAGATGAGCTCCTCCAGAACTCCCAAACTCTCTCCCCAGTACGTCCAAACACTTTGGGCTTCAGGTATGAGTACAGCACCCCCACACTAGTTAAATATCACTGGTATGGCAGACTTACATGCAAGCTGTACAACACGGCTTCAGTGCACCTCAAGATACACAAATGACAACTTCTGAGGGACCTTTAGATACTATGGGCTTGCACAGATCAAAACCAAGAGACATCACTTCACTATTTCACGTCACTATCTTCACAACTGAGTAGTGTAAGGTGAAGTAACAAACAAGAGCGTGGCAAGAAAACTAACATCTAAAATTGCCTGGAGATCTGGGGTAGGAAAAGAAAAGAAAAATGCTGGTATTTAGTTCAGAAAGAGGATGTTCAGAAACAGCTCAACATAGCTTTTATCCCAGCGATTGTAACTGAAGATGGTAACTACTGGATTTGTGCACAAAATTCAGCCTGGGTCTCAGGGACAGGACATGGCCCGGCTCAGGCTTCTGCAAGAGCAGGCAAATACTTCAGCCTGTGTTACTGTCACAGAGCACTAGCAGAGACACTGCCCGTGCTTCTGGCCTCAAAGCACAGAAGCTGCTGAGACCTGCGCCCGCTGCTTTCCTCCTCGCAGATGTGTACGCAAACCACTGGGTTATTTTGGACTGATGCTGAACAGTGACCAGGCAGGTGAGAAGTCGCAGAGACAAGAAGGACTTGGGATTTAATGCAAGAGGAAACATACAGATTGAAAGTAACAAAGAGATATTATTTGGGGAAATGCAAGATCTAACAAGTTTGGTACAAAAACAACAACAAAAGTAATAAGACAGGAAGGGAAGGAAGGGTAAAAGGACACTGAGCCATAAATGAAGTAGAAGATATAGGCAGGCAAGCTACATAGTAGAATTTTAAAAAAGCAAAGAAACAGAAATCATGCTAACAGAAAAAAACATATATCCTATATAGATTAGGAGGACCTGGACCCCTGAATCTCCTGGTTAAATGAAGGGGGGGTCTCTGAAAAGCAAAAACTTGAAGAACTGACTTTTGAATGAAGACTGACAAGTAAATTTGTACAGGTGAAAAATGGCAAAGTGGGGCAAACAGAAAATGGGGTAATAGTTTACAAATATCTAAGGGAGTAATCTGCATAGCAGAAAAGGGAAGACATTTTCTTTCAGATATGGAAACTCAAAAAGGAATAAACGGAATGATTTAATTATTTATTTATTATAAATGGAAAATATTGAGTGACTAGAAGGAAAGGGTTTTTTTTTTTTTGGAAGGAACAACTTGACCTGTGAAAGAACTGCCAGAGGGAATACTGCAAAGCTACTGCTGGAGAAAACAACAGAAAATGCACTAATGGGAACAATCCTGTATCAGCAAGGAAGAATGCCTCGATGTAAAAGGCCACTTTCCAGCCTGCCTATCTATACATTGTGCATACTGTAACTAAGATATATTACCTGAAAATTTGTGCTCCCTTTTTAATATAACACTAATGTACTTTATTTCTGATTTTAACAGGTTGTAATGGGAGGAAGCGTATATTCAATTATTTTATTACATGCTTTGAATATAAATGGGGAACATCTGCACTCTAGTTTACTCCTTCCGTCCTCACCCTCTCATAAAAAAAAAGCACCAGCACATTTTAGAATTCAGAGTGGCCCTCCCCAGCCCAGCCGCTTTCTTGGCTGGTTTGCTGGGATCTATATATCCAATCTAATTATTTTGATTCCCATTTCCAACCCTATCAGTGGTGCAGTGGTGCAAGAAATCAAAATGCCAGTCTCCTGAATGTGTTAGAACCTAAAAGCTAACAGCCACTTATTTGCAGAGACATCACTGTGTGGCCCAGAGCCCCTGTCACCACACAATTTATGTTCAGCGTTCTGGATGTGGCTTGAGAGGGGTTTCCCAGTGTACCAATTCTGAGCATTTCATACAACATTTCAGGTAGGCTGCAGCTTGTTGCATCATCTTGTTCTGTCACAGCATAACTGACAGAAAATGCAGCAATGCTTCAGTTTGGATACTGCCTCTTTTAAAAGTCTTCCTTAAGTCCCCGTCCTTTGGTTTTTTTCCCCTTTGTTTTCTTGAAAGGGAAAAAAATGGGATCATACCAGCTTTTCTTCCCTGAAGTGATCAGAGGAGAGAGTCAGCAATACTCCTGCCAAAACACCTCCTATGCTCTCAAGTCAGGGGGGATCATGTGTTGCTCTCTAGCTACTTCCCTTGGGGGTCTTTTCCCTGACTATACGCTTTTTCCCTCTTGAATTACACTCTTACTTAGATTACTAATGCCTCAGCACCACCAAAAATATTCCCATTCATTCCCACAGCTTTTACAAATACGATAACATGATTTGTGTTTAAATGTAAGCGTCGCCCGTTTACTTTTTATTATGAATATCGTATGTTTGGCAAGCTGTCTGACCTTCCTTATGATGATGAATGCCACAGCAAACAATTTGCTGTATCTTTAAAGAAATGGCCAATTCAATTACATTATGCCAGAAGCTTTCAAATCCCTCTCTGCCAAACGTCTTTGCTATATCCTGCCACAGACAGCCCATTTGTATTCCGGCACAGTAGGACACTTGTTTTATTGAAGCATACAGTTCTAGTTAGGTACTATCAACAGAGCACTATTTCAGCTCTCCAGTTCTGTGTTCCTTCCCACCCCCTCTAGCCCCAGTTATTAGGATTTTCAATTTTACTGACCAAACGTGTGTGCGTTACTAATTACGTGCATGAAATCTGGTAGTTATCAACTGCTACAGCAAAATACATTAGTGACCAATTACAGGAGTTCTTGGCAGCAACGGTTATCATTTTAGTGGATTTAATCATTGCACTTAAAGAGAAGCTTGAGATTCCCTTTGAGATTACACCACTAATTGCTTCTGTTTTGCCAGTTACTGCATGAGCTGGTTTGCAAAAAGGATCACTAAAGATGCTTTCTAAATATCGAAAAGCAGCAACCAGATGAAGCACCCTGTAATGAGCCCCCCCCACCCCCCCAATAAAAGCACAGCATCGATTAATTCATATCACAATGCCAATCTTCCATACATACGCCCCCCCTTGTCATCCCCTCCTTCCTTCTCATTTCTTGTTATTTGGGCAGACAACAGCAATGCAGCCACACTGCTGCTCACATGAATTGTGTGACACACTATAATTTATTAATATAGATCATAAGAATATTGCACTTTTCTTTTTTTTGATCATTTCTCCCCCTCTTCTGTGTTTGCAGAGAGGATGCTACTTATTATTCTTATGACAGGTCGTTTGAATGGTCTTAAGACTTCTAAGGAAAAAAAAACCAAACCAACCAACCAACCAAACCAAACCCAAACAAAAACCAGAAACCAACATAGGCAAAGTATATGATTTATTACACGCCCAGTACCACCATACTAGGGTTCCACTCTCCAAGAATCCCTAAAACCAAACACTCCCCCTCCAAAGGAATCTGTAATATAACATATTGTTCTTTAAAAGCCCGTGTGTACCTCCAGATCCCCACTAGTGATGGATTATCTGGTTTACGGCCTCATAAAGCAGAAGTGTCTATATATTTTAATGCTGAGGCCAACCACAGGACTTTGTTACCTTTCAAATTCAGAGATATACAACTTTCAAAACACCAGTGAAAGGCTGTGACACTTGGCTTCAGGCAAAATGATGAGATGAAATTTTATCAACATTTTAGGTCTGATCAAAATAAGTTGTCTTTCAAAGACAGAAACTGTAGGGGAGAGTTGCAACTACAGGTCTGTTAGCTGTATAAGAACAAGCTGTTTTAATAAATAACACCATTTAAATAATTTGGACTCTTTTTTATTAAAATTTCAGCTACTGGAGCCTTCCATTACTCAAAACATCATTTTCCAAACAACAAAGAACCCCTCTCAAAAATATAAACCCCTCAAAATCCTCAACCAGATTTAAAAAACCTTCTAGAATTGTCTCATCAAACATCAGCTTTTTTAGGATTTCAGTAGATGCTAAGTTGATACAACTCTAAATAGAAACTTAATTGATCTCTGTGAGTGAGATACTGTAGAGAAAGAGCTTTAAATCCCCAGGGACTTCCAGACTATGAACAGCAGAGCATATGATACCTTTAAAAACTGTCAGAAACCGTACACTATGATCTTCAAAAATAATAACAATCTAAATGCTAAAAGGAGTTACAGAGCTTCATCCCACAGCATCAACAGGCTGTAGCAACAGTACCAGCTGGCTTCACTTTGGCTTCTCCACTGAGGTACGAACCATTCCCTGCTGATCCCTGAAAAGGAACACAAAGCAGCACACAGAGGGCTGCGTCATGGCTCTGTTTTATCTTGCTTCGAGCCCAGATGCAGATCTGCACAAACCCATTGATCTTTTCAGAACACCAGGCACAAGAACTGCTACGTGCAGGATGCTCCCAAAAACAAGGCCAGTTCATTTCCATGCTTAACTGAGACAATCTTGCCCCAAGGCACTCAATTTCAAGTCTGAATGAGAAAATCCGTAGGTGATGCAGTAACTACAATAACTGGCAAATAATAAACTGGGTAAAACACCTAAATTAGAGATGAAGCCTATAGCCATAAAGGGATAGGCTGCACAACCTAATTGGACTGCCCCCATCTCTTAGTTCAATACTTCTTGAGTTCTGCCTTCCTCAAACAACAATTAAGCATGATTTTCAAGTAAAAAGTAACATAACATCAGCATGATTATCATTGTCAAGGACGAAGTCACTACACCTCCAAACCCTCAAGCCCAACAGAATGATCACCCTTCTTTTGTATGGGCATGCTCCCATCTCACACAGCACAAAATTTAAGCTATAATTCCAAAAAGACTGCAATTGCACCTGGGATTTCCAGTGCTGCCTTCCCAATGCGGAAACAGGAACAAGACAGGGGAAAAAATACTCCTGAAAGGAACAGCTGAGCTTATGTGGCACCCAAAATTCAAAATATATGGAAATACCTGTCTTTCATCACTGTCAAAAGCAATAGCCTAAAATATGCAGAGTAGAACTGATAACACAGGAAATAAATGAGAACATTTGCTGCATGTTAGTATAGAAGTTAAAAGAAACAAGGCAAAAACCTCTCTCAAAGGTCCCTGCTGGATTTAAAACAGAGCTGTTGAGCCAATTTTGATTTCAAAACATGCCATTATCATTTAAGAACAGCGAACCTCTCTCCCTAACAAACCTTACACCTGTTTACTAGTTCACAGGCCTGACTCCTACAACCATGCACAACGAGTGCAAGTACGACAAATCACAGTATTTGAAGGAACCAGAACTTCCATGAGAGCTACAAATGCACAGGAAAGCAACCAGTGACTCATCGCCCAGTCTTGGGCGTTAGTTGGGCTTCACTGCCTACCTTACAAACCAAACAATAATGGCAAATGCTGCCAGGATGCATTTCTCAGTGAATCCAAAGTCTGAGGTGTGCATAGCTCACAAAGCTTGGAACATTTTTATGGTACATATTTAATTCTCTTTAATATTAAAGCCATTGAGAGACTTTTTTGCCTACTTCTCTATCACAAAGAGATCAACACAGTAAATACTTCAGCAAAATGACGTGCAGGTTTTTTACACAGTTTGGAAGTTCATACATTCAGTACAAGAAATATGATTAAACCACAGCACAGATTTGGAATAAAATGCACTGATAACAAGTTTAGAGCAGACTAAATCAAGAGACTGTCAGCTGATAAGTAGTTTGTAAAACTGAATGTAGATACAAGTCAGGATATTCAGCTTACTGAAGCCTTCCAAAATTAAACATAATTCTTCTAGCATGATAAACGTGAGCAGGAAGTAAGGCTCCAGCTCTGGCACTTGTTTCAGGAAACTCAACTAACTTGCCCACTATTAAAAATATGTTTACCAGTAGAAAGAAGTTTCATGTCATACTTATCTGCTCCTTAATATTACACACATTTCATATATGAATATGTAAGATTAAAGTCAGATAGTACAACAAAGCACCTTTTTGACATGTAATATATTTGTTGTAATAATGCTGGGATTGCCAGAAAAGGAAGCTAAGTGGACAACTGAAAAATACTCTTCCTGCCTTTTCAGAAACCTGTGTAGGATGGGGTTGGGCCTGGGTGGGGACCTTCAGTTGCCATGGGATGTTTGTCACATGCCCCATCAGTGCTGATGAAGAAAAGCTGTCCTTGTCCTAGTTTAATAGAAGCAAACCCCACCAGGACAACAGCTTTTGTCACAAACAACATGAAGTGAGCATTCACCCTTTCCAAGACAACCATATTAGGCTACAGTGAGGTTGTCTTCTCCACCTTCATCCTCTGATGACCTTATGTTTAACCTGACCTCCTCTTAGCACTTCAGTCCTGCTGGATCTCAGCACTGCCTTATGATCAGCAAGGCCAAGTTTAACTTTGAGAAGCAGATAAGTCATTCAAACTCAGAAGTTAGTTCTTAACAAAAATACCTGGGAAGTCCAAACACCAAAATACCAAGAAATCTTGCATATAATCCATGTTTAATTTTACAGAAGCTGTAAGGGTAATGATAAAAAGCAAACTTAATGCAAAGCACTGAAGGCTCTATATAACACCCCCTTGAGCCAGCCCCAGAACTTCGAGTCTTTTTCAAATCAAAAGCCAAAGTACTGTCCCAAGTTACAGACTGCAATTAGGCACAGAGATCCTGAAAAGTGCTGAACAGTTGTAACATTTTGTAAAGCTGATTTCCAGCCAAGAAAACTCACTTACTCAGGTGCAAGAACAGTCAAGCTCCCCAGTTTTCCTTAGATTTTCCCTTCAGGCCAGTTTTATCCTTAGGTACCTGTGTACAATAAACAAGAAAAAAAAATAAATTACATTACTCCTTGTAAGTTTATCTCTTGATTATATGAAGTCTTATTGCCCCAAACTGTCAGCAATTTAAAAACTCAGATATCCAGCTTTTTTAACAGAATTATTTCCCATCCATTGGCATAACCAGAAGGAAACACAAAGCTTTCCCACACACACACAGAAGGACTGGGGTTTGCTCAACCCAAACGCTCTATTTATGTATTTGTTTTAGACTCAGCACAACCTTAAAGAGTTTTCTGTGGGAAACCTCATGTAAATTCAACCTAGCAGAAGGTGGGAGTGCATGATTTAGGTGCATTTCATCACTTGCTTTTAGGAGTACAGCCAGCCAGCAAGGCACTTAAGGGTCTGTTTTAAGTTACCTTAAAACTGTTAATGTGTGACAAGAAAACCCTACACATACAATTACCACTTTAAAACCCCAAAGGCGGCTTGGGTACAGGTGCACTGTCACTTAGTTAAAATGAAGTTACTCTACTTTCTCCTGGCACTAGTACGAATTAAAGAAACATTTTCAAACTGTGCTATTGAAGCATATGGAATCAATTTTTGCAGACATACGGAGCTCCAATTAAATAAGCGTGGCTTTGCTGACACAAAAGTCCACCTGCACATATTCAATTTTTCCAGAATTAGACCATCTAATTTAGAGCAGCCCATCTAACAATAACAAAGGACAAAAGCAACGCATTTGCTATGACACAACCACTGAAACTAGTCTCTTTAAATAGTCAGCGCAACCTTAACATTTGACCATGGTCAAAATGTAATGAGATTAGAAAGAAAACGGAGATGGAACTAGTTCCCCTAAAATACAATTACAATTACATCAGGCAAAAGCAAATTATTTTTCATCTTCTCCATTACACAAGTAAATGTATAACTGAAAACGCAAGCAAGGTACGGTTTTTTCAAAGAAGATTTCACCAGAAGTCAATGGAAAGTTAAAAACTGACTGTAATTATGCTTCTTAGTTTTTAAGTTTTCTTTTCACGTTGTGCATACAGGATAAATACATGGAAAGCATGCATTTAAAAAAATAAATAAATAAAACCCCACACAAATGGCAACACGCTACATATAAACACTAACATCCTCCAAAACCTAAAATCTTAAAATAAGAAAGATGTCCAATGAGCTAAAAACTAATAAATGATTAAGGTAAGCACTTCACAAAGTCCCAATTTTTATTTTTCAAGTATTTAGAGTTAATTGGGCCCCCTTGTTCATATCTAGTTCACCTGGCTTTTTATTAGGTGACAACATGCAATATTTTCCACAGGACCCTGACCTCACTGAACACAGTAGTAGCTAGAAGAAGAGAGAGTACTGAAAATCTACACATTAACTCAGTTACGTACAGTCACAGCACAGCTAACAACAGATTGCAATCCAGTTCCCTGTGAGGTACGTCTTCGTATGATCCCCTTAGACCAAACTTTTGAATTAGGAGCATTACAAACTTAATTGTTTGACCAGAGATTCCTAAAACTTCTTGTTCAGAGTACCTAGCCTTACATAATACCTTAATTTTCTGAGGAAGCTGCAATCATCTGCCTCAACTAGACAACACATCTTTCCTTTCTCCTTGTGCACTGCCCAGTCCACTACCTGTCTAAAGCTCCTATAACGACTGACAAGTTTCCAAAGACCTGCCTCCTTTGCTGTACAGTCTTTGTACACTTCTGGCCCTCTAGAAAAGACCATGATATTCTGAGATCATGTAAGTTTAAACTATATCATAATGCATATGGTCCAAGACAGCTCAGTTCTTCCCCAGTCCAGCTTAGCAGTGCTTGTTTGTCACTCTAACATGGTTTAAAACAGCTCTCTGAGCTTGGTCTATGTTCCTGCTCTTTTAAAGACAGTAACCATTGAGAAGGAGCAGCTCTATCTTGTTCAATACAAACAGTTTCCCTCAACACCTGGCCAGTTCTCCTTCTCATTTGAGCTGTACCATTGCCAATCCTGGGGACATGTGCCGCCGCCACCGCCATCACATTCCTTGTCATCAGGCTCAGGCTTCTGTTTCTGATCTCTGTCCTGTCTCTGCCTCTTCAGAGTAACTGCTTCATTCTCATCAACTTCCTTGCATTATATATTGCCCCCTCCCCTCCTTGCAACCAGAAGCCCATTTTCCATTAGCTTCCAGCTCTCACATACTAGTTTTCCTTTAAATTTCAGTGTTGCATCTCAGCTTTCTGTCCCCTTCACAGATCTGTTAGCTTTTCCCTACATCTCTTTTCACCTTACAATGGTTTTCCCACTGCTTTACTCACTCATCCAGCCTCCTGAGTTTGCTGTTTGCCCTAGCAATTTTCAGATTTATTCTCACCAACCCATTCCTTATCTTTCCCTCATTTCCCTTCCAGGTTCCTAAGCAGTCTCTGTGATTAGTAGGCCATAGCCATGGCAGTTACGCTTTGTGCTGAACTCACTTCTAATGATGGGCATTAAAAAGATCTGTACAAGGGCTAATGAGCAGGAACACTTAATTTCAGGATCCCAGAAGGACCTAGGCAGAAGACAAGCAAACCAGCTTTGCTCTCTGTGCAGAAACAGAATTTTAGGCACTTAAAATTCCTGACCATAGAAAAACATAAGACACCTATTTATTTAGAAGACAAGCCCACTGTATGAAGGCTTTCTGGAGTGTAGGTGCTTCAGTCTTGAACTCAGATTAACACCATCTACATGTCTTTTTTTTTAAAATCATTCTACAAAGAACCCAAAGAAAGTTATGTAGACTCAAATCTCCACCCAGACTCCCTACAAATTTCCGTTAATAGAGAGTTATTAATACTTTTTAAACCACTGTTTCTTAAGACAAAACACCCTTACTTCACTCAAATATATTAAGTACTTGGGGAGAGGAGGGAGGAATGTGTTTTAATTAAGAACAAGCTTTTCATGGCACAGTTTACCAGGGATAAGGGTACTTATCTTTATTCCAATGTAAGAAAGCAGATAATGGCATAGTTTCACTGATTTTTGCCAGAAAATACAAACCAACCAAACACACTGATTCACAGAATCACAGACTGGTTTAGGTTGGAAGGGGCCTCCAAGATCATCTAGTTCCAACCCCCTGCCATGGGTAGGGACACCCTCCACTGCACCAGGCTGCCCAAAGCCCCATACAACCTGGCCTTGGACACTGCCCAGGAGGGGGGCAGCCACAGCTTCTCCGGGCAGCCCGTGCCAGGGCCTCACCACCCTCACAGAGAACAGTTTCTTCCTTGCAGCTAATCAAATCTACCCTGCTTCAGCTTACGGCCATTGCCCCATGTCCTATCGCTTCATGCCCTTGTAAACATTTTCTTTCCAGCTTTCCTGTAAGCAATTTCAGGTACTGAAAGGCTGCAGTAAGTTCTCTCCAGAGCCGTCTCTTCTCCAGGCTGAGAATTACTTTGACTCTTCTTCACAGCAGAGATGCTCCAGCCCTATGATCATCTTTGTGGCTCTTTGCACTGAACTTGCTCCAACAGCTCCATGTCTGTCTTGTACAGGGGACGCTAGAGCTGGACCCAGTACTCTGAGTAGGGTCTCACCAGAGCACAATAGCGGCACAGAATCATCTCCCTTGACCTGCTGGTCATCCTCCTTTTGATGGCAATGTGCACTTGCAGCCCAGGACACAGGTGGCTTTCTGGGCCACAAGCGCACACTGCCGGCTCAGGTTGAGCTTCTCAGCCACAAATACCCCCAAGTCCTTCTCCTCAGAGCTGCTCTCAATCCATTCTCCACCCAGCCTGTAGCTGTGCTTGCAATTGCCCCAAACCATGTGCAGGACCTCAACACTTGGCCCTGCTGAACTTCACACAGATTGAATGGCCCCACCCCTCAGGCCTGTCAAGGCCCCTCTGGAAGGCAGCCCTTCCCTCCTGCGTGCCATGCAGGCCGCACCACACAGCTTGGTGTCGCATCGTGCCAACGGACACCATTACACCCAGGAAATGCCTATTGCTGATGGAACTGAAAAATAAAGCAGTGTGCATGTCAGCCCAGCAAAACAGGCAGCTGATTCCTGGGTGTAAGTGTGTGGAAAGGGAGAAGTTCTCTGAGAATAAAAGACTGTGGAAGCTGTTCCATTTGTAGAAGAGTTTACACACAGTAGGTCAGGTTCAGGGCCCAACATCGGCAGTCTTGGACTAACACTGTGTAACAAAAATGCCACATACCCTAAACCTGGCAGATCTTCCACCAATCTGTCCTTCTACCTAATTTTTTTCTCTTCCTATATTTCATACATTCTCCTATCTCATACATCTCATTCTCTTCCATTCATCTCCCTGTCTTTGTTCCTTCGTCTTCCCCATCATTTCCTCCCTGAAATACAGCCCAGGTTTCAAATAATGAAGACTTCAGTCCCCCTTCCACACAGGAGAACCTGTACTTCAGTGCTGCAGGTGCTTCTCCTTAGGTTTAATACAATCCATGACAGCTCTATCAGAGCAGTGAATGTAAAAGGAATTACTAAATTGGTGTAAGTGAAAGTATTTCACAATGCTTTTGCAGTTAGCTCCCTAAGATTTATAATAATCTGTGGTGTAATCAGTATGTTGATTGTCCCGAAGATACTAGTTCTGGAAGAAGAAAAATCTGGAAGGTGACACCGGATTTAAAACAGGATCTGTTGTTATTTGTTATCTTTAGCTTCTCCTCAGTATTATTCCCACTTTTTCGGGCCACACTTCATTCAAGTAGACACAGTGTCACCTTGTCAGGGCACACTTAAGGGGCCACTCTGCTTCACCTGCTGGTAAATTTCCCTGTGCTTAATTGAGCCCTGCGTTTCCTTCCCAAGGACAGCATTGGCAACATTTCTAAACAATGTAAAAAGTCACACAGCTTTGCTTCTTTTTTTTCTTCTGAGCCACTCTACTTCCCCTTCTCAGGATGATAAAACAGTAACTGGTCACACTGTCACTCCTCTATCAAAGCAGCAGATCCAGGACCCCCTTCCATCAAATCCAACCCTATCCCTTCAGAGTGACAACAGCAGTCCCAGTTCTCTCTCTGTGTGCTCCACCGCTTTCCAAAATCTTACTCCTCCCAAACAACTGATGGGGTCTGTTCCTGAACCCCTCAACATGCCAGGCATTGAAACACTCAGGTGGATGCCCAACATGTGTGTGCTTCCAAGCACCTGGGGGAGAGCAGGAGCAAGTCCTCACTCACGAGGCGAAGGGAGGCAGCCTCTCTTCGGGGTGAAACGCTCATGTGGAGCCCAGGGGTTGAGCTTTAGGATTCCACTGCTGGTTACTGAATGTCTGTCTTGACTTTAAAATCTCAGCCTGCACTGAAATGATGTAGAGTCAGTGCACAGAGCACAGGTCCCTCCTCTGCTGCTACTGTATTATGAATGGCCATTTAATAACAGCATACTTTACTTAATGATTGCAGATGAATGATTCAGTGCTAGAAGGTATCTGTTAAGCGGGAATTATATTACATCTTGATTCTTCCAATATAGAAGCAAAAAAGAAAAAGCAACTCTCTGATTTATCCAAAATAGAGACAGTAGATGGAAGTTACCTTTTCTATTTAAATAAGAAACGATGGATAATATTTATGTACCTTACAGCAAGGCAGCCTTCCAATAAATGTTTTGTGTCTGATACATAGAAATTAAGTATAATGCAATATCATCAATGAATGTTCTATTTACAAATAAATCACTAATTCTTCTGTTGAACCACACTGCGTTAAGTACACTTTAATGCTGAAAGTGGCACCTAATTATCTTTATTTGACCCCAAATCCAACAGGGAAATAAAAATGTTGAAAATAGTGGGATCTTGCTGATAAGCACTCAACATTAGAAGGTGTGTGTCAGGATAATGTAAGGTGGTGTTTATTCTTACTTCTCCTGAAGAGGTCTCAATCAGTTAGACCAATATATTTAATGCTGCACTCTCTCTTGTTCTTTAATTTGGTATTCTGCCCGCTGGTGTTAAAGGCAGAATGAGTCTCAGTCATCAGAAAGACCTGACCCTGCAAATCTACCACTGTTGCATGCCATGGTGAAAGCACAGCTGTTAATATGAACGGTGCCCTTGGAACTAGGCTTCAAAACCTAAATAATCCAATGTCTGTAACTCAATTATAACTGGTGATCCTACATATTTCTCAAAGGTTGTCACTTAGTCTCTTCTATTCATCAGCATGTCTACATCTGTTTGCTACTTAGACTTACAGTAACAAATATCTGTAACTATAAGTAGCAGATTGATGATGAATTAAAAAAAGAAAAAAACCCCACAGTGGTAAACTGACCAAAATGACATAAACCAAATTTCAGTATTTGCCTCTACTCACTTTAGGGAACCCTTCTCTGTTTATTTACTCTTCCTTCTCACAAGCTCCTGGCATCCCTTGTACCACACAGTGTTTACATTCTAGTTTCCATCACCAGTGACATGAAAAAGATGCTTCAGACCCCCCCGCATACCTCCTTCCCAGAAAGGTCAAGAGAATCGCTTACAAACAGAGTCCATCATTTTGCCCCACAAATCACGCATACAAAGCCCAGGATTGCCCCATCCTGTGCTGCTGGCTATACGGAACAGCCACACCTCATCACATCATGTACCCCTGCGTCCTCAGGACCTGCATGACTGAAGGAAAATGATTAATTCTTACTATCTAATGGTTTCCCAGCACTGAAAATTTACCAGTGTAATGGTGACAGAATCACATACTACACTAGCTTATATGAGCACAGCAAGGCCCTGGCACAGACTGCCCAGAGAAGCTGTGGCTGCCCCCTCCCTGGCAGTGTTCAAGGCCAGGTTGGACGAGGCTTTGGGCAGCCTGGGCTACTGGAGGGTGTCCCCACCCATGACAGGGGGGTTGGGACTAGATGGGCTTTGAGGTCCCTTCCAACCCAGTCTGTGGCTCTGTGAAATATTCCATGAAGGGGTCTGGAGTGGTTTAGGTTTTTTTACTAAATAGTTTTTTGGCTTAACAACCTTCATGCAAAAGAAGCCCGGCTCACCCCAGAACATCTCTCTTCCTAGAATAAGATTTTAATGTTATGGCTATAGCAATTACAGTCTGGCTGATGCCCGTTATGTTGCTCACAGAGGCAAGTCCTAGAACTTTTCAGCACAGAAGCAATCTGGGTTTATACTCTGTACAGCCTAAAGCCAATATAGTTAACATTTCTTTGATCCTTGAGCTTCACACTTCAGAGAACTGCGGGAGAGAGGAAGTGCTGGAGGCCTGGTAGTTTCAGGAACCTTTAATTATAGGAACTCATGATGAAGGGCATTGCTAGAAGTTCGCTTCAGACCATCTGAAAGTACCAGAGATAATCCGATGGTTTAAATATAAACAGCGCAGTTGCTGTCGTACAGTTGCCCATGGAACACGAGGTCTCGGTGCTTTTTTCTCCCCCAGACTGACGATCTGTAAGGTGCTGAACAGGAAAGATACTTCCCACAGTTTAAGCCCCTTCCATTCAAATGGATTCCTTAGCAAGATTTTTTTGTGTTTGATCTCAAAGGAAGTTATAAATCACATAATTTTTTAAAACTACTATTCTATAAATATTTTGGCTAAAATTTTCAATAGGCTGTCTTTTAAATTTAGTCAGCAAAGTCAAAGTACGTGCTTGTGACCTCTACTCATTTTTGAAACAGAATTCATCCTAAATGGGAGTTACAGTCTTTTTATGGGGAAAAAGAAAAGTGAAATTCAACGGGCCCTAATTATAAAATGAGCTGCTCAAAATTATTGTCTCACATTCAAATTATATGTATAATGCCACACGGCAAGTTATTGGAAGAGCAGGAATAATACCTTACTTAACTAGATCACTTTCCTCAGAGCTCTCCACTGCCTAACAATGTATTTTTGAAGCATTCAGGTTTATATTACAGTGGTTCCCTATGATATTGAATTTTTATTACGACAACAGTCACCTAAAGGACAGAGTCCTTTTCACAGTCAACTGAAAATCTGGTAGCACAATATGGCCTGAGCCTAAAAAAAACCCCAGCATCGTAAGAAGTTTTTTAAGATCTTACTTCTTAATCTGAGCCTCTGATGAAATGCTGAAAATAAACTTTCTCTTTAAATCCTGTCCAGAATAAAATCTAGAAAGCTGCAGCCCATCCTTTACCAGCTGCCTGTTCACTTACTAATTTAAGAACAACACTTCTTCCTGCTGCACACTTACCAGGAAGCAGCTATGCCATGAATGTGTTATAAACACTACGCATCTCAGGCTGCGTGGCTTTCTGAAAAACAAGACAACCTAATGGAAGCACTGCTCTTTACCATCCTCTCCTTCCTGCCCACATTCTGGTTACTTAATTCAATATCAAAGTTAGTGCCTGTGAAAGAATTTCATGTCTCATTTTCCTTCCGTAGTTCCCCTTTCCATCTGAGGTCTTTGATAACATGCTCGTTTCCCTGCAAGTCCACTTTCTCACAGAAATGCTGGAAATGCAAAGGCAGAGGGACAACCAGGCAGCAAGGCATCACTCACTGGGAGCAACCCTTCTGGGGCAGAGAAACAAATACATAATCTTCAGAGAGCATGACAGACAAACTTCTGCACACCAAAGGGCGAAGTTTGAGTGGCAGAAAGAATGCAACACCTCATCTGGATCCCCGACACGGCATCCCAGTGTGTGCCTCAGCTTCGTTCAGACACGGGACGGTCCCTGCAGGATGGATGTCCAACTGCAGGCAACCACGCCACAAATGTTCAGGTCTCAAGTTTCCAGAGTATCTCCGCTCCGCGTGCCCTGAACACCACAAAATGCTTCCCAATACCCTACAAAGGGCGAAATAGCTGAAGGAAAGGCTATAATTATAGAATACCATAGAAGGAGAGATGGAGCCTGAGGGCACTGTCTATATCCAATGTCTTTGCAATAGCTGCATGCTTTTTTAACAATCGCAAGTAACAACTTCTCCTAAAGGACTGCAGGAAGCCAGCTGTGCATCACACAACAAAAGGGGATAAAAATATCTATTTTATCCTCTGTTTCCCCAGGGGGAACCATACATTCCTGATCCCAGATTCTGGGATCTTGGAATCAGTTCCACTGTGAATATGAGAAGATGGGGGAGTAGAAGAGCGAACAAGTAAAAAGTTGTTATTAAAGGGTTTGGGAGATGAGCAGAAAAAACATACTTCTTATCCACAAGCGACCGCTGGAAACCCTGAAGCACATTGTTAGTGCCAAATAAATATAATGAAAACAAACACATTCAGCCTCCCTTCAGAGCCCTCAGAGACCTCAATAATGCAAATCCAAAGACTCAGCCCATAAACTTTCTACAGTCATTCCAGAACAAAGTATCCTGCACAACTCACTTAAAAAACTGTTCAGGTTCTTTGCCATACTGTCCTGTTCAGAAAACACGGTGAGGAACTTTCTCACACTTTCTTGTCTAAATTCATGCAGGACCAATTTCTAGTATCAATACCAGAAAAAAAAATGGTTATACTTTAGCTGAAACAGTTCTCCATTCTTGATGTTTACCCATAAATTTACTTACAAAGAAAAATCTCTTCTCAACCTTCACTTGACTAAGCTGAGCAACAAAAGCTGATTTGCTCATTGAAAGATAAACGCCCTGTATCTCTGATCAGCCTAGTAGTCTGTCTCTGCACCTGTTCCAGTTGAAGTCTGTCTTTCTGTTCACTGCAAGGAAAGAACATCAGACCCAGTATTCCAGATGAGGTCTCAGGAAGGCTTTGTGAAATGCTATTAGCATTTCTCCCCCTCTATACAAAAATATCATGTCTAATGCATCGTAGAAGCACATTAGCCTTTTTCACAGCTGTATCATACTGATGGCTTAGAGCCATCTTAGTGGCATTATCACAGCACTTTACCTAATTCAGACTGCTACAACCATTAAACCATCTACACAACATCCTATGATGTTAACAGATGTTCTTCTCATTTTAAATATTTGCATATCGAGATAAAGACTAGCATGTCCTGTCTGAGACCAGACACTGGGGGCTTGCAGAGCTGAATTAGCAACTGAGACTTTCTGATTCTTAATCCTAAATATACACCTCCAAACACCAGCAGCAAACAGATGAACCACACAGTGCACGGTAACAAGGGGGCTCCTGTTACGGCACGCCAAATGCCTGTGACTGCACTCAAAGGTCATTTTTAAATGGATGGTTATAGGTGGCCACTTCTCCACCATGGAACTGCATGAGCCTGCAGAGGAGCCACACAGAAGACACCCAGAAAGGCCAAACCTCCACCCGCAGTGACACTGGGGGTGGCCTCCCTGCTGCTTGTTCTCATCTCCATATCCTCAGCCGGCACTGAAAGTGCCTTTTTGTGGGGATCCCACCTAGACAAGCTCATAAGTGTTACCTACCTGCAATTTCAGTGAAGCATAACCTTGTCCTTTATCAAAGCAAAAGGGCCAAAGCCACGTGTTCACACCCAGCTAATGAGCGCACGTGGCTCGGAGGACAGAAATCTGTCTTTAGAGCTGGGGGCAAATCGTGCTGCTGCAGATTAATAAAATGCTGGGTGCTCCTGCAGCTTCGTGTGAGATGGGGCATCGGGGGGGGGTGTGGCAGAACTGGCCGTACGATGGCTTTTTCACCCCTCCAGCTGGAAAACGCAAGACCTGTGCTCCAGCCACCCTGGAGTTATTTCTTCCCCGCTGCTGGGTAGTTAGGTAACTGTGACACCCACCCCCTGTGTGTAATTGGCTTGGCTTAGCTGAGCAGTGGTAACATGCTAGGCCATGGCAATTCACTTGTTTCTTGTTCATTCCTTCCTTCAGGGGTGGGTGAAAGCACTCTGAAAACATAAATATATGGAAGGTGCATATACATATTTCATCTGTAGAAGTGATGTAGTGAGTTATATTAGTCTACAGTTTCTATGAGGTAACGCTCTGCTTTGCAGAGTTATGCTCCCTCATCTGAGTCCAGTACTGTTACTACCACTGACTTCTACACCACAAGGTACTAACAGAAGTCATCCCATCCACCTTAGACATTAGTGAGAATCTTCCCTCATCAGTAATATGTTCACCTGTGGAAGAAGAGCTTATGCTGCAGATCTAATCAGGAAAGGGTTGAGGTATGCATGTGTTCTAGGGAGAAAAAGAAAAACCTAGTTCAAGTGTAACTAGGGTACTTACTTTCTGAAAAGTGGCAGTCTGTTGCTTGACCAGAATGCTTGCTTTATTTACAGAAAAAGACTCCCATGCCTTAGCTCAGAGGGCTGAAAGTATGTTTTGGAACACGACTGTGAAACATGCATGGCATTTTTGAGGCAATTAAGAGATCCTGAGCTTTAAAGGAAAGCAATTCCTGCTCTGTCTAGCTCTAGTAGCATTCATATTCCAGGCAAGATAGGTTTTTATTAGTAGCATTAGGAGTACTTGACTGTGATCATGAAATTAACACTGTGATGTAAGTAGCTACAACACACTACTTTGTGTAGGAGCCGCCAGACTGTTCGCTTGATACCAGCCAGCTCCTTTGTCCATCATTATTCCTTGAATTTGTGCTCCTGCATTTTTAGATCTTCTTGTGAGCTGTCACTTTCAGTATGATCTGAATTTTTCAGGAGAATGTATCAGTGTAAACATGAGCTTTGGCAGAAGTGGTTATAGTTGAGCAGCATTTGCTCCGGTAACTAAGAGCAACTATGTGCAGGGAGGTGGCCTAACACCCACACGATTCTGGTTAGGTCCTTGCTCTGTGACACATGAAATACAAAATACACTTCTGACTGAGTGCACGCTTGGCATATCCTGACAAAAATTAAGTAAACTGAACACCAGGACAACTATCTCCTGATATTTACAGTTGGGAACTATGTAAATAATATTAACATATTATATTCCCAGATTCCCTAAGTCTGGTGAAACAGGATTGTGTTCTTTACTTCTAATATGGAATCTCCATGCAAAAAACCAGCGTTACTTCAAGAAGATATCGAGAAGTGCTTTTGAATACAAACACATGTACCTCTTGTAAAGTCCTACCAGCAAAATCCACTCACATTCCTAATTGGAAAATACATATGCCAAGACACATTTGCAAACAAGGCATACAGTTTGCATGTATACAAATACATACTGAAAACTTTGTGTATATATATATATGGTAAAAGAAACACTGCAGTTCGCAAGCAAAAATGAGCAGGCAGTGTTTCAAATTGACAGTGTGATACAGTGTTAGGAGGAAGGACAAGAATTAAAGTGATTTACAGTAAATTACACATACTGGCCAGGGATGATACACAGTTACAAGACTAAATTAAGGAAGCTTGCATTGCTGCTTTATGGTGCTTGATCTTTCAGTTAATGTCTCGAGAACACCGAATTATCTGTATCTGAGCACTGTTTGGTTTTGGCGTTAGCACGAAAGGAACAGGTTTCTGAAATCACAACACACTTTGAACAGATTCAGTTATCATCAATACTTCATTGCCAGTCACTGAGCCCCACTCACCCCTTCTCACTGATCTTGCCTTCTAATCTTTAAAATCTTATGTATCAAAACTATCAGAGTAAGAAAAAAATAAATCAGAGACTCAACACAGAGCCTGTGCCTACGTTAAAGAGCCTAACTCCCTTCAAATGCAGGGAATCTGAGGCTACTAAATGTATGTTTGTCTACAGTACACTCCTTTCTAATGGACAGTGAAGAGTATCTTACGTTGATTAATGTATTTTGTGAGTCCAGCATGCATGTGGGGCGTGACATGAGAGAAAGTACAGGTACGACACAGGGTAAGGACTCAGCATATGCAAAGGTCAGGTGGGATAATAACCTGCAAGCCAGAAGCAATACAGGGGAGCTAATGACCACAGAAAGGAAGCACCAAACTACGGGTTGAGCACTCAGAAATTTTACAAGTGGTATTTCACCAGGTCTGCTAGGGGCATCACTTCTGTAGTAACTTTTTGGCTTGAGTCTCCTAACTTTGATCAATTTACAGTACGTTTACGTTTGTTCAGAAGATCAAAAGCGAAACACACACGACCAGAATTACTTCCTTCAGTTTACTGTATCATGTTTTGCATCAAAGCAACAGCACAGGCAAATAAGATTTCCTAAAACTACTCATGCTGCACATACCCACTGAAGTTCTCTATATAGAGTAGCCAACTGGCTACTCAGACACTGGGCTGGGACTATAACCTGGGCCTCCCATCCTTTTTAGGGCACTCATGACATCCCAGTAAAAAAATTCAGTATTATCAATCCAGAGAAAATCACAGGTGACATTTGGCAAGGTTGCCCACATTCAGTCTGAAAGCAAACCATGCTGAACCTCTACACCATGTAGACCCACCCTCTTAGGAACCCATCACAGCTGAGTACAGGGAAATACAATGAAAACACAGGAAGTTTCCACAGAATGGAGTACCTGATACTTAAGGCACATACCTGATACTTAGCTGGATGCTGAGATACAAAGCTACAGCTTTGTTGAAAGATCAGTAGAAATAGTTGCATTACTTAGGAAGTGAGTAACTCCTCATATGAATTTGTTGGACCTAAATACCTGTTAATAAAGTTCCAGCCAAATGGTGTAGTATTTTTTGTTGGTGCCTGAAAGCAAGAGTATTAAACTAATTTAATGAAACGCACAGAGTTTCCGTGTTGAAGGATAAACATTTTTTAAAAACAATTTTATATTACTCACAAAGGACCTTCTGATTAAGAAATCAAATACTAAGAACAAAAGGTAATTTCACAGGAATTTTCATCTATGTATATTTTATTTAATAGACTCCTGTGGTGCACATCAGACTAAACAGCCCAGCCAAGACCTCTGAGGATTCATCTAGACAGGAGGAGAGGCATACCCTGCATAGTAAGACTTCTGAAAGGCTTTGAAAAGCAACACTTTGGAGAACTCTTATTGTTTCTGATAAGGTGCATGGGAGTGCTTTCTCCTCAAGTAATTCTTCATATAAAGATGAAACGGATTTTAGAGTATAACTGCGGGCCCCTTCACACTTCTGAGAGTCAATGATTCTGCTCATGGATTTTTTACTACATGCAAATGAGTCGCTGTTCACCTCAGCCATCTCTGTGTCAGTAAAGTGCTTATCTGAGCAAGTTTCACATGTGCTTTGGTGTTTGCAGGACTCAGCCTTTGTTCTGCCGTTACCCGACAGATGGGTCGAGCATCTTAAAAAAGAAATTCTGTCCAGAAAAGGTTAGGGTATCTGGCTGGAGCAACAGAAGATGGATGCAAGATACTGGGTATTTATTTCAGGACCTCTATGCCTCCCTGATGACCAAGCACACTAATGGTAGTCTACATCACAATTATCTGAAACATCAATAAACAAGAATAAAGCCACCAATGCCACCTGAGAGAGGTACGATTTCATGCAATTAACACTAAAGCATCAGTAAATAACTTAAGGTACTTACAGGCAGAAGAGCTTTACAAAGGAGAGATTTCCAATTTCCCCAAAACGTCACCTGCACTAGAGACTACTGGCCAGACGGCGCTCTGAGTCAGTTCTTCCCAATCTCAGACACTAAGTCAATGTTAGAATACTAATGTAGTCACAGAAGATAGTGAAAAACCAAGTCAGTGTATTGTTTTCTGTAAATCCTATTGAGATTGGGAAAGGCGGGGGGGGGGGGGGGGGGGGGGGGGGGGCAGTTGTGTGTAATAAAAAGACAGCAGAAAGACTCACTCCAAATTACTTCACTGCAGGATACCCACATTCATTTCAACACACAGAAAACACTGAATTTTTTTCAAGGGAAACTTCTTGAAGTAAAAGCACCTACCAATGACACAATGGCTCTTCAATGAAAATTTCTTCATTTAAAACCTTTGACTACTTTTAATGCATTATTTTAAATATTTTTTTTCATCTCTGGATTTCCATCTTCTAAGTTCCCTCCTCTCGAAGACACAGGCGAATGAGTAAGCAAAATGCTTAGAATAGAGTAAGATAGGAATTTCAATCAAGAGTTTAAAATTTCTAACCTATTAAGTCCCCAAGAGTTTAAAATCTCTATCCTGTAAAGTCCCAAGGAAATCAGGAGTATTTTTTTTCTATCTTCAGCTATTTTGTCCTTCGCAGGAAGTGTTTTTTGCATGTTGTCAAAACAGCCCTTATCAAAACATTTGCAGCCTAACAGTCACATTGACCCTGTCCAGTTTGAAGGAAGGAATGGATGGCTTGACTTGTGTGCAACACACAGGCAGAGACCATAACTGCACCTGCAAAAAGCAAACCAAGAAAGAACCCCCCCTATTAAAGTGATGGTATTACCATGTGACATTACAGTTGCAACTATAGTCAGTTTCAAAATAACTAGGGGATCTTCTTCACCTCAAAGAGTGCATGTATTGTGGTTAAGATCTTACTGGGCAAGTAGAAACAGAGAATTCCCTGTGATCTCTGACACTCATCTTTCCACATGTTTTCATCAGGACTGGCTCAAAGTCTGTGTCAGCTAAATCCCTCTCCAAAGCTGCTGCAGAACGCCTGTGACTCCAGGTTTCACCTTTTCCTCCTCCAGCCCCCATGTGAAGAGGCCACTCTCACAAAGAGCCACAGTTTCTCCAGTGACCTACGCTGAGAGCAGGTTGCGGAGCCCTGCAAAAGACATTGTCTGCCGTTGATCACTTCCTGGCTCCTCACAACAAGAGAAGCAATGCCAGGGAGAGTACCTGGCTCAGGCTGTGGCCAAGAATTAAGAACCGACAGTTCACTAAAGAAAGGCAACCTCCCAGAAAAAGGAGTGAGATTTTGAACACTACATATAAAATGAGCCCTGCTTTACGTACTGCAGCACTGCTGTTTATCAAGACATGGTATATGGTTTATATGGAACCAGTTTAATCCCAAAGGGGAAGGGAAAAAAGGTATTTGTAAGCATCATTAATTCTGGGGGCTGCAGCACAGTAATTACAGACTTTCAAGAAAACTGTATGGATTCTAGTCAAAAGAGCTACTCTGAAACAAAAGCCTTTATTTTCAGATCAGGCTGAGTTAAGAGCATATCTCTGTCTCACACCAACTTAAATATTGTGTGTGTATGCCTGTATTTAGTCATCCTGTGCACTACAGATTAAAAGAAGAGGGCAGATACTGAGTCTGTAGAAGAATAATTTTCTTTACCTTAACAGAAAAATAAACCAAAACAAGCTACAGTAGAGAAGAGGCAAAGATGAATTTTCCTCTTTCAGACATTTAATCCTTCGTTTCCTCTTTTCCTTGTACAAGCCTTGACAAAGGCAGTGTAATATTAACCCATCATTTTGAACGCAGGCTCTCAATCCTTTTGGTAATGAATTATATGCCAAGGGTTCAGGGAACCTTGGAAACTGAAACACGTGCATCAGGTTTTTCCACCAGTCTTCTCTAATTAGCAAACTCTTGATGAACCAACAGCACAGTTCCAGACTGGTGAGAGCCTACAGTATATACACAGGATCAGCTAAAGCGAAGTAGGGATACCCAAGTTGCTAGCCTCCAGGGCAGAAACTAAACTATGACCTGCTCCTGACATGGAGTTTGAGTAGCAGATAATGGACAGATTTCTAAGGCAAGCAGGCAGCTGAAAACTCTTCTAGCTGTGGGACGACCTTGCTAAAGCCCAGGAACGCTCATCTTTAACAAAACTGACAAGGCAGCCCCCACCTACCCCCACCATTCCCCGGCAATGTGGATGAGAATATATGGAAGCCCAGGCAGAGATCCCCCAGCCCACTAATGTTTCACTACATTGAGCTATCTAAGAAGTGGATCTTAAGGGTATAAATTAGAGCAAACCTTAGGCCACCCTGAGTTACGATTGTAAAGGAGCTGCAGAGAGGAGTTCGGTGTCACGACTCTCCCTGAGGTACATCTGTTTCTCCAGCGAGGCATGCCTCAGCGACAGGAAAACCACCTCACATCAATCACACCCATTTTAAAGGGGAGATCAGAAACAAAAAGTACTTAAAAGAATAATGCTTGTTACCAACTAATGTTAATTTGAAGATCTGTATCCAAACTACTGAAATTTGCAATAAAATCTAAAGGTAATAAAGCCACATTTGGTTTTCAGAAGCTCAACAAGTGAAGAAAATCGCCTGTCTCCCAACTTTAACCTCCAGTTTCACTACATGACACTGATTTCACACATGTTCTGATTTAACTGTAAAAAATGCTCCTGTCAAAGCTGTTTTCAGTAATTGCTGGAAGCCTGCTTGTATACAGAGGGCAACCTACCTGAGACGCCTCAGTGGAACAGAAATAATTCCTCCCTTACTTGCTACTTTCTGCTTCTGTGATTCTCCCTTTAGTACTGGATGGATCAGTATGGGGATGCTTCTGTCCCGGGGCGATGGCACCATTCCCACATCACAAGTAACTCCCATTTGGGCCCACAACCCAGAGCAATGGCTGCAGGCACATGAACAGCAATTGCTGAGCCAAAAGGTGTCCTACCTCAGGGTCAATCTACAGCTCTGGAGAGAGAGGTTATGTTAAGTAGCCCTGCATAGGATATATATGTCAGGGAGCAGCAGAAGGTAGATGCTCATCCACACATCAACGACACTGGGGGCCAACCGTGCTCACCAGAGCTGCCCTGCTGTGGGGATCATGGCGAAAGGGCAGTGCATGTTTAGCTCCCACCTAATATGGTCAGGAGGTAACAGGTTTATGAACGCAGCAGCCAGCTTGTGCCTTGGAAATACTCCTGGGCTCACCATCTTACTGCAGGGGTTTCATTCCTTTATAGTCCGTGCTTGCCTGCTGTTTACTCGCATTGTCACTCCTGCTTCCTCTCCAAAGACACATCTTTTCTGGGGTCTAATTTCTTAATCGCTTCTTTTAGTTCATCACTCTGATTCCACATCCCTCATCAACAAGAATGACCGCTCCTGCCCCGTGTTTTTAGCCCCCTTCAAAAGCATAAATTTCAAGTAAGCATCACTGAAGTACATTTGATCTGCTGTAGTCCTTTTGGGTCACTGAATTCAATCTCTCCTGTCATAGGCAACCGCACCACGTATTTATGCTCCTAAACTCATCAGGTCCATCATCACCAATGATAAGAAGCCAAAACTTAAAGGGGTGGGGGGAGGATTTAAAAAACCCAACATTTATTTTCAAGATTTTTATCTAGAGATGACTGAAAATGCACTGTGTCCAAAGGCATCTGATCGTAGGTCAATGAGCTCTCTGCACTGTCTCCAGTGTCTCACTGTCAGTAGCACCAAGAGCTTCACCAGAGAAAAATACCAAGAAATGTCAAGAAACATCTCAAAGAAGAGACTGCCAAAAGAACTCTTCATTAATGATGTCTGCTCACATGAGTACAGCTCATGAGTACAGTATTCCGAAGCCAGGTCAGATGGAGAAAACACACATACATACTCCAAACACTTCCCAGTCAGAAGCACCAATTAGAATTATTTCATAAATGCAAATGGATCTATACCATAAACTCTTTGAAGCAAGTATTACTGCTAAAATTCTAAACTATTCATCCCCAGCACCAAAATATACATGGATGTTGCACATTTTCAAGGCATCTGACACAAAAGTGAATTTTATAGCTCATCAGATAACAAAAAAGGGGTATCAGCCGTGTAGTTGAAAATGGAAGATAAACAGAGGCTTAATAGACATCGATTTTAATGTGCCTACAAAAGTATTTCCCTTGCTTTTTCACAGCTGTTTGTTTTCAGAGGCAATAAATATTTAAATAACATTAATAAAAGCCACTATTTAACTGACAGTTATGAAGTCTTATTCTGGATGTAAAGTCTTTCAGCCAAAATATTTCTGTACTAGCATGGCAAATGTTTGTGAACATACAGAGCAACAGCAGAACACTTCACACTCAGCAAAGTTTGGAATAATATCATTCTGCCTCAGAATCTAGAAGTACAAAAAAAGGGACATTTAACAAGCTATGCAGGATTTATGACCTTCGAGATGTTGCTCTCATTTGCAAGATATAATCAGGTTTCCAAGGAACAATGCTAAAATGTAATAAAGGATCCCGATCTGATTCCTTAGCAACTCCTTTCATTTAATCATAAAAAACAAGATAAATCCATTTTACCAAAAATGAAAAGACGGACTAGGCAGATAGGAAAAAAAAATCAGTTAAGTACAGACATCAGAAACTAACGTATGAGATGGCATACAAATCTTGTGGTTGACAGAGATAAATCTGTCAGATAAATTCAGAAGAATTAGAACTGACACTAAAACTAAGGCTTGAGCAGAAGCTAGTACCAGTGCACAACAGGAAGACTGAAGGAGATGTTTCAGAGTTGTCTCCGCTTTGAAAATCCCCTAGCTTTATTGATTTGTGTCACCACTTCATCATCGTTTTTAAAATAGTGTCTTTCAGAAAATACTATGTTCCTATAAACTGGGATTTTGAGAACTGGTATTATTTGCATTGCTTGACGGCGCATTCTGAAAAATAACCATATTCCAGTGTTCCTGTGAAATATCACACGTATCAAGTTCAAAGGAGACCTTACATAACAAACAATTAGCAAACACAGTGCTCGCTGTGAACACAAACCTACTTTCTAGAAAGGGATGACAGTATAGTTTTCCCGTAGCTCAAAATAAGGGACTCCAGCCTTAGCAAACAAGGGAAGCGTTTTCTGTGTCAGAAGTGCTAAGCAAGTCAGTAATAATCCTTAATGAAATTATTCGAGAACCTGTTGCACCTTCTTCCTTTTTGGGAGAGCAACAAGGTCAGAAGTCTTAGATGAAGTTGCTAATGGCTGCCAAAGAAGTGTTTTTCCACTGTCTGAAGACCAGCAACATGAACCATCCTCCAGCCACCCCTTTTCCCCCTGAGCCTTCACAGACAGTGGCACACGCGTCAGCCAGGCCTCACTCCCCTTCACACATGAGGTATAACTAACTATTCCTCTATGACTCAGAGAGCAGGAGGGCAAAAATTAACAAAGCAAAGAAGTTGCCAACAAATTACACACATTCGGAAAGGTCTCTGTCGCATGCTCAACCGTCACAAGGAATAAAACTCAGTGCCCACCGCAGTTACTAGCTCTGTCATTCCACAACTCCCTGTAATGCCTAAAGACAACTGTGTAAAAGATTGAACATCTGAACTAGTTTCTCTCAGTATAGTCTGATGATCAAGGGAGACAAAGGGAATTTAAGAAAGGCCAATTAGCAGTTATTTGGCACAAGGGGAAAACCATCAGTGCATGCAATAAAAAAAGACCAAACCCCGAGCTGATGATGTTGATACACCTGATGCGACCAGAAACGAAGATTATACAATGTGGCATTTTCTACATCCTCCTGAACACCACAATTTTGTCACAAGGGACGATATATCACAAGCTCAGCACTTCAGCACACCATGTAATCTGTGTGATTTGCCAGACCAAAACAGGTACCTCTATATCTGACAGTTTCTTCCCATGTCCTTCAGGTGGAGGACCCATTTATGACTTTCTTTGCACACAGCTGGCTGCAGTATGATCAGATAATGTAAAGCAACACCGAATGTCAGCATTAGTTACCAAATATGTAAAAGGCCAAAAACTGCAGTAGCACTAGGGGATATACTGAAACACGGATGTGTCACATAAAGAGTTAATGTACTCCTCCCCAACTACCTCAAGTTATTATCTGAAGCAGTAGCTTTCTGATTATTGCGATTATTTAATTAAATCCAGAATAAATAAATAATAAAACAAACCCACCACATACTAAGATTTTTTCTTTTATTATTCCTCCCTGTACCAGAGATAATCTTTAATTCAGTTCAACATACTGTTTTCATTACAACAAGCTGCAAAGTATTGCCAGCATAATAATAACAGGCAAGGATTATGTTAAACCATACTCTCAGCTGAAGGCCTAGCCTTTCTTTTAAGTGATACCATCACTTTCTCCAAATAAATTAACCCACCCAGTATACATGTTGACATTTTATATCAAAAGAGAGAACCACGCTGTAAATAAAGCCTTATAGAAACATGGGTCAGCAGTGACTTGGCAAAGGTTTAAGACTGATGCAAATATTTCTGGAATGAGAAACAGAAGAACGCTGTAGGTGTGAGGAACACTTCTGTGAAGAGGAAGCAGGGCAGGCTGATATCACAACGCTCAGGCAAACGTCATGTTTCATGAGAATGCAGAAAATGGAAACAGTTGGGTTAAAACCTTTGAGATTACTATTTTTTAGAAAACCAAGCAGAAAGAGAATACAGAAGAAAACCAGCTTCTTGAAGTTTGGTCTAGGGTGCATATATATATATATATGTGTATGTTTATGTGTGTGTGCGTGCATGTACATCTGTCTGATATGCATACAAAAAAATCCTACTAGCTAATCATTTAGCTAGTAGGTTCATCAGGAAAAGTAACGTACCTTCCATTCTCTCAGATACATACTTGAAAGCACAAGAAAGAAACAAAAGCTGCTCAGTAACATTCCATGGAAGGGTGAGCTTGTGTCTTTCCACTCTCCCAAACACACCAAAAAGGCAGAGGGAATAAAACATTAAGTATTCACAGCACATTCAACACCGATACAGATCGTCCATATTAGACAAAACCCAGGCTAACCCAGTATACCAAATACAACAGACTTTACTTAGAAGATCCTAGAAAAATAAATAATAGATCTGAAGCGTCGTTATTTGTGAGAGATATTAGACACACAGCTCAGCCTTTTGCCTTGAGAGCTTGGAGGGAGCATGACCAAGCCTTTCCATCTTTCCCTCTTGTGGCTTTCTGCCAAAGAAAGGGATGCAACCAAGGGAGAGGAGGAGCTACTGGCGAGGTCACCCAGAGAGCTGCTGGCAGACACCTACACCGCCGCCACCCTACAATGCCCAGGGAAAGTCCATTGTGTAGGACTGAGATGAAGACTGAGGAGCAGAAGAGGAAGGCTGCCTAACCTAAAATGAGTCACTCAGGTTAACACATTGGGAAATACACTCGAGAGTACGTTTCCAGCTAGCAGCCCAAACCCCAGCTATTACAAAATCCCAAAGCTGAAGCTGAGCAAATGCTTTAAAATCCAAACTCTTCTGGGCACCTCAAGGCTATTTCAGCTAAATTAACTGACCACCTCGAACACAAAGGAAAATACAAAGCAAAGAGAGAAAAGATGCAGCCATGGGGTTTAAGAACTGAAAAGCGAGAGATTTTCACTCTGCATCTAATCCAGTTAACAGGAGGTTACCACCACTGAGACAGTCCCAGCTGCTCCCCTGGTTGCTGGGCTCTTCACCTGCCTCAGAGCCCGAAATCCTGCAGCTGCAGCGCAGGGGAGTGGGGAGGCCAAGGAGAAGTGCAAGGCAGATCAATCAGTCCAACACAAAACTCCTGTCCCACACACTCCACCAACAACTTTGTTGTAACAACGCTTCCATCAGACTCTCCATCGTGCTGTGCCATCTCCAGGGTTTGTGTGTTAATGGCCCCAGGGAGATAGCTGTGAGGATGTCCCCTTTAGTACCGGCCTGCAGTGACAGGTAACGCGGTGTTCTCACCCCTCTCCTGGAGCCAAGCTAAATCACCAAGGGCTGTAGGGCTAACTCTGAATTAGCAAATGCAGAACGGACTCCAGCTATTCCCCGTCTGACCTGGAAAGCCTGGCAATCCCCTCATAGTCGCAACCAAAGGAGGGAATCACTAGCACACAACTTCCCGGCTTTTGAGAGTTATCAGGCATGTTTCTACGATCTACTGCCACCCTGAAGCAAACAAGCCTCCAGTGATGCACAAAAAAAGGCAGGGTTGGAGGGTGGAAGGCACAGTGATGGCTATCTGTGCTTCCACCCCAGATACAGATGGCTATCTGCATCTCACCACCCCAGTCCTATGTTAACTAGGGTTAGGTTTCCTTCTCTCCTTAAACTCAGGAGAAGATCCCCCAATGCACATAAATTAGGACCAGAATGGACTACAGCCACCCAAACCCCAACCCCAAGAAAGCATTCTGGATTACCCAAACTCCAACTACTTAATCTCAGGTATGTCTTCCTCTTCAGTATGTAAATCCTGCCTGTACTTGCCAGGCATGCCTAAACATGCTCCAACAGGGCTGGGGAGGCTCACACCCCTTCTGCCCAAGAGCAGAGATCAAACCTCCTGTAGTTGGGTGCTTCCTAGTTCCTCATCCAAGGTGGCTGCTGCTGCTGCAGTGGGTGAGCTTTTCATGGATCACCCTTTGGAGACATTAAGCACTTCTCCACAGCAGCGGAAACAGCCTCACCATTTTCATGAGGTACTCTGAGCAAACTTGAGAGGGGCAAGCAACTGAATTTTCAGATGATGCAACACCTACAAGGGAAGGGAGCTGACTACATTATCTGGATAGAGCGAAATGCTCTAATTAACCTTCTAATGGGAACGAAACAGTACAAATGACTAAATTATACTCTGAACTTTATCTTGGAAAAAAAAAGGGGGGGCTACTAATTTAATTTTTAAAAGCCACTTGCACATCTTTGATCACTGATTTGATATCCCTTGATGACACAATTATATAAAAATTTAATTAAGTTTTTACATTAGGTGTAGATCAATTAATTGCCGAGTTTGGTCAAGCAGCTTCTGCTACAGGAGGTCTCCTCTGGGATGTATTTATCATTGTTCAATAAAAGTATTATTCTAAAACATCTATTATTAGTGACTTGTATCAGAAACTTTCTTGGATTCACTTCAAAGCAAAGAATTACAATTGGGATTATTTCTGTTTTATCTTCTGGGAAAATAAAAGGGCATTTTTCCCTGGATAAAGAGTTCTTAACTACGGAACTGAGAGAAATTAAATTTTAGAGTAGCAAGTGAAGAAAACTATACTGTCCATCTATTCCTTCACCCTTGTATTACTGATATGAGGAAAGCCTTACCGAGTTGAGTAGGGCTCTGGAACAGAACTGCATTACCAGCTGGAGACACTGCCTCATCTCACAGAACACCTCCTACTGAAGGAGAGTATTAACAAAATCCTTTGTGGTCTTAACAGTAGTTGAGACCACTGCAATATTTGGAAAGTAACTTAATTTCTGTTTTCACTGAAAACATTTTTGTCCTACTTTCACCAAGATACCTTGTTGCTAAACTATACCATAGAAAGGAAACCAGAGTTAAACAGATGACATAAGTAGTTTGTAACTAGAACCTGGTATCAGTAAATGGCCTCCCAAGGACATAGGAAAATTAGTTTATGTGAATCATCCTGTTTTTAATTAAAACGTGATCCATAACTTTTCTAGACATAGGAGGAAGGTGCAATGCCTCCAATTTTACTGGAGCTGGGAAGCTCAGCATTATCTCCCCACAGCTCCAGGTGGAGTAGAGACTGTTCAAAGCGTTACCTATAGAAAGAATGTGGAGCCAGCGTGGGTTTCCAGAGCGCCACTTTTCACAGTGGCAGTGACATTCAGGGGCTTGTTGGGGGTTTTCTAATTTTTTTTTTTTAAAAGATAGTTACATAACATTTAGCTGTGGTAACCTCATGCCACACAACCCTGCAGACTTGTTTCTGTAGAGTTTCAGGTAAGAGTTACAAAACACATACAGAGTATCCTAAGGAAGCTGGTGACTTCAGTGGTCACCAACACGGTTCCTGCCACTGCAGAACCAGGCGTGCGAGCTTCCCGAGGGCCACCTCAGGGGCTGCGGGCAAGGTACAGCACGTGTTGCGGCCCCTGGCAACACAGCCCTTGGCACACCGCTGTCTCAGGCAGCACACATGCACAGGGCGTGGATGGCAGGACCTGTTCAGTGTAAGTCTTGCTGACTTTACCTTAAGGGGGGGGCAGAATCTGTAGTAACTTTTGGTTTTGTCTTTCACACATGTATTTGCATAACTATTAAGATTACAGAGCAGCACTAGCAGTTACACAACTTATTATCAGACAAATATTTTAAGTGGTTTGATTGTGAACATTATCCTGACACATTATTAAGGTATTACTGCTGCTGCACTGTCACTGCTATGAAAATCATTTCCATCAATTACACAGGTTTTCACTGTCACCGCATCTAGCCCAACTGTCTCATTTTTCCACTTGGTTTCACGTATGTGTTCTCTCACAAAATTATATTTTATTTATCATTCATCAGGAAACACTGGGAGAAGCTGAGGGGGCTCAGAATTTTGTAAGATCAGGTTGGACCAGAAACAAGGGATTTATCAAATGATCTTAGTTTTGGTCCAATAGATCAGATCAAGAAGGGGTTTCTATTAGACTGACAGATTTTATAAATTTCAGCAGCTTGTATGAAATTTAAATGTATATGGCTAAAAGAGACAACACATCCAACTGCCTAAAAATCCTAGGTAGCACTGTTACAGAGTGCCAATTTCAGAAAATGTGTGTTGTGGTTTTGCCCCAGCCAGCAGCCAAGCCCCACACAGCCCTGGCAGGATTGGGGAGAGAATCAGCATGGTACAAGTGAGAAAACTCCTGGGCTGAGATACAGACAGTTCAGTGGGGAAAGCAAAAGCCGCGCGCACAAGCGAAGCAAGACAGGGAATTCATTCCCCACTGCCCACGGGCAGGCAGGAGTTCAGCCATCCCCAGGGAAGCAGGGCTCTGTCACGCCTAATGGTGACCTGGGAAGACAAACAACAGCACTTCAAATGCTGC
This sequence comes from Porphyrio hochstetteri, assembly GCA_020800305.1. Lineage (NCBI taxonomy): Eukaryota > Metazoa > Chordata > Aves > Gruiformes > Rallidae > Porphyrio > Porphyrio hochstetteri. Next base: position 140,543,657 of record CM036905.1, read on the forward strand.
ACACACAAACTCACTCCTGTTCCCCCAGCTTTATATGCTGAGCATGACATCATATGATATGGGATATCACTTGGGTCAGTTGGGGTCAGCTGTCCCAGCTGTGTCCCCTCCCAACTCCTTGTGCACCCGCAGCCTCCTCGCTGGTGGGGTGGGGTGAGAGGCAGCCAAGGCCTTGGCTCTGTGAGCCCTGCTCAGCAGTGACAAAAACACCCCTCTGTTACCAGCTCTGTTTGCAGCACAAACCCAAAACACAGCCCTGTACCAGCTGCTACAGAGAAAATGAACTCTGTCCCAGCCAACAGCGGCACAATGTGACTAACACTTTCAATAAAAGTTCTGAGTATCCTGCTTCTGCAAGGCTTTTCTTCTTTACTAGCTGTTTTTTCCAGTGTTTTTCAAGTCATATCTGTTTCTATCTTGAAAAGCCCTCTGTAACTATGAAGCATACCTATCTTAATCAAAAAATTGTCTGATCATTCTAAAGGTAGATGAAGCAGATCATGAGAGCATGATGTGACATGAACAGATCAGGTATCTTTTCTGCCTTAACCAAAGCAAAACACAATTCTCATCAACAGTGAACAAACCAACTCTATGTAAAAACCCCCAGATTTCTTAAAACACTGGAAGATATGCTTACCACTAAGCATGCGCACAGGTCTGTCCCTTGTAGTACCAACTCTATCCAAAAAATCACAAACATTTGACTTAAAAATTAACGTCTTTTTTGCAATAATACACTTTGGTTTTCTTCTAACCCTCTTTGAAAATATGAGCTCTTCCTGAGCATCTGTAATACACACAGCAGTTCCAAGGCTCCCATGTTAGAGAGTGCAGTGACCTTGCTTCCTGCTGCAGCCGTACACCCTGGCTATGCAGCAATGTAGCAGAGTTCCCTGTAGTTCCCCAAATTTCTCCTGAGGTATCTGTTTCGTCAGCCTTCTACTTGCCCATAGCTCGGATCAGCGGATAACTGCACCCGCATGCATCCCTTGCCTCTCAAACCATTTCTGTTCCTTTTTTCTTTTCAGATCATAAAGTACAGTCAGCTTCTTGTCCTTTCTTGATCTAGAAGATGGAGGTGAGGGGTAACACAAGGCCAAGATTTGTTTATCTACCCTCCTATGCCTGCAATTAGGCCTCAGGAGGTAAGGATCAGATGGAGAGAAGAGAATAGAGCAGAAATTAAGAAACTTATTTTTCGTAAGAGAGGAGGAGTAAGAACTCCATTCTCCCAAGTAGCTTAGACCGGCTGTTCACCCTGTAGTCAGTGAACAAATGAGACATACTGGCTAAATCAGACAAGCACCTTCCCCCTTCTTGCTCCATCTGTAGGGATGCCTGAAATTCACAGGAATTGTGTATGGCAATACTGCCGGCTTCTGCAAAGAAGCAACACCGAGTAATTTGCCAAGAGGGTAAGACTGATTCCCGTGCATGATGTCCTTCCTAGTGGCTCAGCATTTTACTCAGCTCATTTCTGCACTCATGGATTGAAAACAACTTGATGGAAGCTTCCTGCTTCTTTGGCATAGTAGTGTGTCTTCATTCGGAAGCCTGTTTGTGGAAAGATCACCAAAAGCTCTCCCTGGCAGCTGCCCACAACCACATACAGTAGCCTTTTTACAAGTAAATCAAAAGATTGGAAAGATCAAGTTCCTCAGGAGCACTTAAACCTGTTCTTCCAGTGAACGTGCAGTCCTTCAGCTGAGGCTCTGTTACCATTACTACGCAAGCCCGTCAGTCTCCATTTGGGGATGAATGGATCTAGTGCATGGGAAGCTTTAGGCTTTCTGTAATAGCCAGGCTCTGATGGCCTCTGTTATGTAATGCTTATGCAACAGTACTTGCAAATTTAAAAATTAACTCTGCACGTCATAACCAGGGAAATTTTACATGTTGCTGTAATAGTTGGGCTTTTTTAATGATATTAAGTCAAATTACTTTCTACGGAAGTACTTTACATTCAACCGTACCTCTTGGATGTACTGTGGAGTAAGGATATGTATGAGACACTATTTTGGGCTAAGGAGACAAACCTGCAGCAAGCAGATGTTTACAGAGCCTTGCCATTGCCACACCATGCCATTTTTTTATTAAGTTCTCCTGTTCTATTAGCTCTTTGTGCCTTAACAGGACCACCTACCAGCAGGAGCTGATGAACTTGTGAACAATAATTTTTGTAGCAATCCCTGATAACTGAACGGCACCTCTGCAACCAGCAAGGAGGAACGGCCTAAAGGCACTTCCAGAATTAACATGGTTCACTGATGAATACACTGGGCACAGACAGCAGCGTGCCTGAGACTGGACAAACACCATTAGAAGTCAGATTATTTATTTTTTAAAGTGCTACCTCCAGCAGTAACAACCATGGCTGTGCGAAAGCTAAGCATGAAATACAGAACAACCTATTTTTCTCTGTAGCACATTCTAACATGCATGAGACAAGGAAATTACAGGACAGCTTAATCTCCTTGTGGCCTGTATCACTCAAACACACCGAGGGGCTCCCTGGTATCCCGGTCCATGACAGACTTTGGAAATGGTATGAGGACGGATAGTGCATGGTACCTATTCCTGCTGGGAATATTTATTTCATTTTTGGTATACATCCAAAGTAGTTACTCAGTGTCCATAAAAGGAGAAATCATTTTGCTGGTAAAACAAATGTAAGTATATCTGGTTAGGAATTCTGACAGAATCACAGAACATCAGGAGTTGGAATGGACCACAAAAGACCACCTAGTCCAAACCCCCTGCCAGAGCAGGATCACCTAGACCAAATCACACAGGAATGCATCCAAGGCAGGGTTTGGATGTCTCCAGAGAAGGAGACTCCACAACCTCTCTGGGCAGCCTGTGCCAGTGCTGTCACCCTCACAGTGAAAAAGTTTCTCCTTATGTTCACATGGAACCTCCTATGCTCCAGTTTGCGCCCATTGCCCCTTGTCCTATCACTGGCCATCACTGAGAAGAGTCCGGCTCTGTCCTCCAGAAAAACATTTCCCATCAGTACAGCAGAAAATAAACATTTTTGAAGCATATCCTGCCGAAATTTGATGGAAGACATGCAAAAGTAATTACAAAGTGGAATGATCAAATCAAGTTGAAATATATGTATATTAAAACATATTGTATTATTAATAATTTGCTTTAAATTAGTATCATACATGCTTAGTACTGCAGAAATGGTCCAAGCAAAGTAATCAGTATGGTACCTGAGACTGATAACTTTAATGAAAATGAAGCATTTTGGTAGTCTATTTTTTAGTGTTGAATTTTAAAATATCAGCTTTCTGTTTCAATTCATAATAATAAAAGAATAAAGTAAACTTTTAGTATTCCCCATGATTGGTGCTTGACTGAATTCTGGTTTAGAACACCAGAATTTTAAAATAAAGGCTGGGGGCAGGGCATTTCTGTCCCTGCTCCCATTCCTCTCCTACAAAAAAGGAAGGATGGGAAGGCAATTCACTGCATAACACTGAGTAATAAACCAAGACTGTATCTCCAAGCATACTGATATTTAGGATAGAGGTTTTCAAGAGAAGTATGTGGTTAAAAATGGGATTCATTCCATCTATGAGCATAGTCAGCTGACAAAGTAAAATTAGAGTAACACCTAAATTTTGACCCAGAAAACACCAAGAGGAAAAATGGAAGAAAAAGTATACCAAGAGGAAAAGAGGACAACAATTCTACATGATGCACTGTCATTGGGTCTTGCCATTTTCTTCACATACTCCTATTAATCACAGGAGAATTGAGAAGGTACATCACCCTCCCTTCCCCCAGGCACACATCTCGCAGAAGGATGCAGGCCAGAAGAGACAGGTTAGTGCTGAACAGAAGTAAGGTAGAAGCGTAACTGTCAACATTAAAATATCTTTGGATGTGAGAAGTTCTGTTTCAAAATACATACAACATCAAATCAATTACACCTTAAACTCTGCTGTGGTCTGAGAACATAAAAAAGGGGGAGAAAAAATAAGATTTCTTTCTGGGCTTTTTTTTTTTCTTCCTCCCTTCAAATAATGACAAACTCTAGGAAACCTCCCTAGTACCACTCAATTGCAAAATCTGGGTGTCTTTGCCTAGACTGTTCCAGTGTAAAAAAACCCCACTTCTGAGCAAAAAAAAAAAATCCCCACATATTAATTCAGAAGTATTATGCAACTGAACATGACATTTTAGAACAGACTTGTGCAATCACAGCCATAAAAGTATTTACATGTTCCACCTCTACTACCTGTAATACTCATGAAGGCTGGCTGTTCACACACAGCGTACACGACATTCAGAGCAAAATCCAGTCAAGTCCGAAAGAGCTTGTACACATCCAACCACCCACCATCTGCAGATGAGTACACGGGTGAGAAATAACTTTCCCTGTTGATCATGTCAGACCACAACATTACTGTGCAGTTCGTATTTTGGGTTTGTTTTTTAAAGTAACAACGTCTAGAAAAGGAAACAGGAGCTGTGTTTCACCTGGGACGAGCTAGAAAGGCTCCGGGCAATGACGTCGGTCTGACGCGGCAGCTAAGTGAGCTCACGTTGAACCGGCCACAATTTCCATGTCAGGCTGCAGGGCTGAACCCACAAACTTCAGCACTGAACTGCATCCTCTGCTCAAGACTTTGTAACTTTATAAACATGTGATCTCAATATTCTTATAATTTGAAAGACTATTTATTGCCACTACTAATTTGCCTGGAACATTTTTTGCTCGGTTACTAAGAGGTCAGAAGAGGCTGAAGGCAGGACCCGGGTGTTATTTGTTTGTTGGTATCTTAAAACAGTTCAGGTTTTGCAGCTCTCCCAACACTTAAGCTCCAAGAGTTCATGTACATGCACACAGCCCTGGGATTAGTAGGTTCAATTTCTTGTCAACCATCTGTTGGGGCAGTGGAAAGCTGGAGGGTTTTGGCATTAAAAGACTGACCTAATTAAGGTTGATTCACTCTTCCCAGGTATTGAGTAGCCAAGTTTTTAAGCACCACACCCCATCGTATCATGAGGGTGGAAGCAGACTGGATCCTTGGAACATCTGCTGACAAGTTTATACCTGAAAAATAATTCATTTGACACAGGATAGCAAGTACTCAGATATCCTTGAGAAAATTCAAATTGAGGATTAGTCAAACTCTGTTTAGATAAACACATATATATATACATATATACATTTACATACTAGTATGGAAATTGCTTACATACAAACTTTCAGATTTTATTTCCATGCCTTGTTCCTTTGGTTCCAGTGGTGTATTGTTCCACATTTTTGGGTTTCACTTGTATTTTTCCTGCTTTATGAAACCATAGGCGCTTTGCTTGAAAACACAATATTGCATACTGCATTCATTATTTAGTTCATTGTTTGCCTCCTGCTACTTGGATAGGAAAAGTCAGTACATAATGAACGTTTATGCAAAATTTACTCTAGTAATTTAAGGGTTGTACTACTTTTCCTTTAATATATATTTTAATGGTAAGAAACGGCAATAAAACTTCCTCCAACATCAGCACACAGCACTTCTTAACACAGAAAAAAAAATATTCATTTCCACAGAAATAATACATATTGATATATACTAGGTGAGTAACTGATTCTATTATAAATAACAGGATTCATTTTTAAAAGTTAAAGGCAGAACCACTTGTTCTTCCTCGAGTATATTTCCAACATCTTTCATTCTATCCCACATTTCTTGACTTCACAGTCTTTCCCTATAATCTGCTGTAGTCCATCCATGCCAGCCTTACTTGTTTGATTCGGACTAGCCCATACACAGGTATGTTTGTGTGTCACTGGATTACTAAAGTATTTTAATATGTTTTTTCATTATGCATGCTACCATTCACATTTTGCAGTTATCAGTTAATTATCAACTCCCCCAGCTTTCACTTTCATCTTAGTTTCCACTGAATTTCAGTTTTAGGATTACAAGGTACTAATACAATTCCTCAAGATCAGAGCTCATATAACAGATGTAAAGCCTCTTTTAAAATAAAGCCAGAACTTCACTACCCGGAATTTGGAAAGTTCACAGAACTATTTTACTGGACAATACAATGAGAAAATACCCCTACCCTGAGATTTCTGTACATGTATTCCATAAAAAAAATCCAGAGGCAGAACTAAAGCATGTGACTTTATCCCAGTTTCTCCATCTGCAAAATCGGGTAATTATATTTAACTACTTCACAGAATACTCTTAAGCCCTTATTATACATAAAATGTGAAGCTTTTAAAACTCCCAAGACATGACAGAACTCGAATCAGAATAGAGGGATTCCATTATTTTCCCAGTTAGAATTAAACACCAGAAGTTCAGAGACTGATATATTACGGAGGCTTTTTGTTAAGCTCAATACCTTAAACTCAAAGAACCTTTTTACTTAAGGCTTGTTTCCACCCTTTAATCATTCTCGTGACTCTCCTTTGAACCTTCATCTATTTTCTTCTTTGCTTATGGACACCTGAACTAGAGAAAACAATCCAGCCCTACAGTACTCCCAGTGCCAGAAAGATTACCATCTCCCTTCCCCTTCCCAAAGTTTCCAGCTTATGTACCCAGAGATCATGTCAGCCCTTTGTTCGCAGGATGGAGTCCACTGCTCTGGAAAGAAGTCACAGGTCTTTGTCTCTTGGTGCAGCAAGTTACATTTGCTGTATTAAAGCAATGATCTTGTTTCCTCCAGTGTAACAAGTACAGTCCATCAGCAATTTGCTCCAATCTCTGAAACATCTATAAATGCTGCAAGTGATTCTGTTCACAAGTGCACTGATTAAAAAAAAAAAAAGTTCAGTGCGAGGAGCTGGCAGCTCACTGGTACACACAGATACTCAAGGACTTAAAATGTAACTGTAATCATCTTCCTTTTAGTCCAAAGCAGCTACTGTGTGTCTTTCTCACAGTGCACTTCTTATTTCATGAAAGTGCCAAGTAGCACCAAGGAAGTGACCTCACAGACGTCTACACCACTTCTTCCTCAACAGCCTGATGCCTAAGCACCTTTAGAACGTGGCAAGGGTAGCAGTGTAACAAGATCTATTTTTAACAAACTTATGCTGGCAAGTGTTACTTCTATTCTGTGTGTCTCCTCTGTCCTTTACTAAGTCCTACACCGCTCACACCATCACTTTACCTGGATCAGTATGGGACTTACTATTACCTCAGCTGCCTGATCTACAACACTGGTGTTCACCCAGGTTTCTACTATCTTCCTGGTATGCCAGAACTTTTAAAAATCAACGGTGAGAGTCCAAAATTAACTTATTTTCAGCTCTTTTTGGATTGAACCACCTGCAGATTTTAAAACAGCCATGCTGAAAACTGGACTTCCATCTGTACACCCACTGTCCAAGGCTATACGCCTCTGGGAGGGAACATTTTTATTTCCCATTATTCCATATTTTAAAGAAAAATACCCTTCCCATATCAACCATCAAACTGCTCTCAAGTAGGAAAATCCAACACAATCAACAAGATGTGCTTTTCCTTCTCACCCAAACATCTTAGTCTGTGTAATCAAAGATCCCTCAACACAAAGTCCCACCAACACCAACAGCCTTCCCACTGCAGGTCTGGTTCACTCCTTTTATACACGTGTGATTGCAACACAGGCCAATAAAAATGTTAACTGAGCAAACAGAAGGGGGAAGTGCTTAAATTTGTTTGCAAAACTGTAATAAAAATATAGAAGTGATTCTGATTGGGGAACATGTACGCCAAAACTGATTGAAGACTTTGTAAGGAAATGTAAGAGAGGAACAGGCCATTGCTTTTCAATCTGAATTACTGGAGGTACTGTAAATAACCAGACAAAAAAAATTTATCCCCCCTTCTCTCTGATGTTCAGCTTATCTAAGCAACAAAGGTTCAGATGGATCAGCTTTGGTACCCAAGGTAGCCAATCTTTTGTGCTGGCAAGCATCAACATTTTAAAAGGAAGGAAAAAAACCTCTCAGAACAAATATTGATCCATCACTCTGTCGAGCTGATTCTGAACCAATTATCTAGTTGATCTCAGAAACACGTATGCTGAGTTGTTCTGCTTCCGAGGGTTCTCTTGGATATTTATTTTCCAGACAATCAGGAGTTCTGTTTTATTAGCGAGTGGGTTTGGTTGCTGGGAGTGAACAGGGATGGGGGGGGGGGGGGGGGGTGAGGGAAGAGAGGGGAGAAGGAGGTAGACTTCATGCCTATAAAAGAGCAATTGAAGATCAGACTAAAGCTCATTTAAAGACTTCCAGTAAGAAACTGTGACCAAGGCTTAAAACACACTAAAGAAGCAGCTTCATCTTGAACTTTGGGAGCAGCTGTGCTCTCATTCCCCTTCCCCCAACACAGGAAACAGACCTAGAAACAAAAATAAGACAGGAATGCTCCTGTGCAAGCTAATGTTGTTGGCTTCTTAAACATCCAACACTCCTGTGCCAAAAAAAATGAAACCTAGGAGGATTTAACACTTCAAAGGATAGTGGGAGACTGCTTTAAACATCGAATTTTCTACCAGAGACAGATACTCTTTCATTTTGTAAACAAGCTGGAAAAATGTTATCATGAGTGCATGTCAAGACAGATTCCATTTATATTCCTGTACTACTTATGCACAAATACACTATTGCATATTACACTTTTACCTATTTTAGGCTACGATTAAGGCTGTAGCAATGTTATCGCCCATCAGGAAAACAAAATGCAGCACTTGAATCTTCTGATACTTTCCAAGGCGTGCTATTACAGTACGCAGCCTGAAAGCTTAACGCTACAGAGAGATGTTTGACAAAGAACTTCTCTCCTTATTAAGCAATGATACATAATTATATGTTCAAGGAGAATGTGAATAACATCTTGCCAAAGGAATGTACGGCCACATACACCACTCACAGTATTCCCAACTACAAATTATAGTTACACTTTCACTTGTGCTATTAAGAACTTGGCCTTTGTTCAGTGTGTTTCATTTTCTGAACAAAGGTAAAAAGGAGGGAAGGAAACTGAGCAGCAAGCTAAGTTCTCTAACTTTTTTAAAAAACAGCTCTTTATCTAATTTTGATGAGTACAAATCATCTCAGTGGCTTGTTCTGCTTCACTCACCAAAAACAATTCATGTTTTCAACACTTACTTTAATATTTTGCAGGCTAATGGAAACTTTACATAATGCATTCTCCCTCATAGAGCTAAAATGTTCACCCAGATGAGATTGAGATCTTGATACGGAGAGAAAGCAGATGTTATCTTTTCAAAATCTTCAGCCTAACAAACATCAACTGGAGGATGGGACGAGAACAGATGTGAAGAAAACAAGGAGGGGAAAATAATCGCACTACTGGAGAACAATGACTGTATCTTTCTGAGCACAGCACCCCCATCATACCTCTCTCTCTCAACAGCGCTTAATATTTGATTAAAATCATTTCTTGATCCTATCTCATTCTGCTAGTGTCCTGTGCCCTCTCTGTGGCAGGAGAAACAGACTGGAAAACAACAGCTGATGCAAATGTTCACGGTTACATTTCACTCTCACTTAAAACCTAGTAAGTACTGCCAGATTAGTCCTCAGTCACAACGAAGTCCAACTCCAGTGGTTTCCTTCAAAAAAAAATTTTTTAAAGAAAGTATGTTTGATCTTTTCTTTGTGCATTGAGAGTTCAGGGCCATGCAGCACTTATGCCTTCAGCACCTGTTAATAATTCCTCAGAGAAATGGAAAGAGAGCAAAAGCAGGTGAAGGGTGCCTTTCAAGTTTTAACCGTGCCATCCACGGATCGCATCCCATCCAACCACTCTGTGCGGTCACTTCAAGCACCGGTTCTTCACTGCTGTAACCAAGCAAGAGGTTAATAACTTGCTGTGAATACAGCATTTCAAAAAGGGTGCAAAGTTAACAGAATTTGTTTTGTTTTAAGGGATTTCAATCTAAATGCCAGCAATTAAATCTGACCACGATGAAAAAAACAAAGCAAGCACAGGTTACAGCCTGGCTCTGTCAGTGCAGGAAAGATCACCATCACAGACTGAGCTTAACCCTGGACAATCAGTTTTTCTCTTGAGCTCCCTTCCGGTTACCAGTATAATCTCTCGTCACCAGAATACAAGTTTGGCTGGTTGTTTTGCAGGAAGATCTGCATGCTTTCACCATGTGCTAATTATACTTGAAATGGAACAAAAAATAGTTGCTCCATTGTCCACTGTATTATCATTTCATAAACCCTCTTTCCCTGTTCTGCATAAAGTCATGTATTTACATCTATTACATTTTCTGTAATCACTGCTAAGAATAAACACCTCATTACTAGAGAAGTGTTTTAAAATCCAATATAACACAGTTCAAACCACTCGATACTTGCTGCCTTGCAGCAAGGGGACAGGGCACAGCTTTAAACAGATTACAAGTGCATTTAAAAAAAAAACCAAACAAAAAAACCCCCAACACCACCCCTCCACCTCACCCCCCCCAGGGAAAAAAAAACCCAAACCTAACATAAACACACCAGCACCCTCCAACAGAACAGCCCACCCTACACAGCGGTACTAGGCTAGCACACTAGTTTTTACACTTGTCATCACTGCTGAAGCATAAAGCTTCTTATGCCTGGAAAACAGTATCAAGAACAGACTGTAACGAACTCTTTGACTTGACTGCCAAGAGAGGATATTCCAAACTGCCTGGGCTGTCACGTCCCCGCACGCAGAGCAGCCTTTCTATCAAGGCCCAGTCTAAAGAACGCCTGGAGGGTTTTTTTATTTTCTTCCATACTTTGCATGGTTATAGGAGATATCTTCAGCCTGATCTATGACATACTAAGCTCTGCAAGTCTAGTGACAAAAGGAGTCCCACAACTAAAGAACAGAACAGGGCACTGCAGTTAGAAGGGACCTACAATGATCATCTAGTCCAACTGCCTGACCACTTCAGGGCTGACAGAAAGTTAAAGCATGTTATTAAGGGCATTATCCCAATACCACTTAAATACTGACAGGCTTCAGGCATCGAGTACCTCTCTAGGAAGCTTGTTCCAATGTTTGATCACCCTCAGAAAAGGAATGCTTCCCATGCTTCCCAATGTCCACTCTGAACCTCTCCTGGCACAGCTTTGAACCGTTCCCATGCTTTCTGTCACTGGAGCAGAGCTCAGCATCTCCCTTTCCACTTCCCCTCCTCAGGAAGCTGTAGAGAACTATGAGGTCACCCCTCAGCCTCCCTCTCTCCAAACTACACAAATCCAAAGTCCTCAGCCACTCCTCACAGGACATGCCTTCCAGCCCCTTCACCAGATTTGTTGCCCTCCTCTGGATGCATTCAAGAAACTGAACATCCTTCAAAAATGGTGGGGCCCAGAAGTGCACACAGTACCCAAGATGAGGTGGGGTACCAATGCTGAATACAGCAGGATAATCATCTCTTCTGACCAGCTGGGTATGCTCTGTTTGATGCACCCCAGGATGAGCTTGCCCTCTTAGGATGAACTGGATGAGAACTGCATCATAATTAATTTCAAAAAATGTACAGGTAGGTGTTTTGTTATATACAAGCTGTATTTTGAAATGCCAGCTGGGCCATAATAGAAAACAAAGTAAGAATGTAAAGAAAATCTTTGTTTCTATTCTGGGTTATGGTCAAAATGTGGTCTAAAAAAACCAGGAAGCCTTTATGCATTTCACAACACACACCAATATGTGTGATGACCTGTTGGAGTGAGTCCAGAGGAAAGTAACAGAGATCATCAGAGAGCTGGAACACCTCTCTCTCCTTTAAGGACAGGCTAGAGTTGGGTTTGTTCAGCCTGGAGACAAGAAGGCTCCGGGAAGACCTTTTAGCAGCTTTCCAGTACCTGAAGGGGTCTACAGGAAAGATGGAATGATAGAACAAGGGGCAATGGCATTATACTGAAGAAAGATAAATTTAGATTAGCTATAAGGATGAAATTCTTCCTTGTGAGGATGGTGAGGCCCTGGCACAGGCTGCCCAGAGAAGCTGTGGCTGCCCCCTCCCTGGCAGTGTCCAAAGCCAGGTTGGATGGGGCTTTGGGCAGCCCAGGCTGGTGGAGGGTGTCCCTACCCATGGCAGGGGGTTGGAACTAGATGGGCTTTGAGGTCCCTTCCAACTCAAGCCAGTCTGTGATTCTGTGGTATCTCAAAGGAATCTCTACACGTTTTTGTACACAGTTTAGTAACAAAAAATTCTCGTGCGAGTGTTAATGGAAATTAACTATGTAAGATGTCATAATTATCATAATAATTTTTTTCATTGGTAAAGAATGAATTTATATGATGATTCTTCACTTCAGCACAGCAATGGACTATTCTGCAGACCTTTAGCACTGTGCTACATTTCTATGATGACATACTACAACAAATAGCGTATACCCTTAGATTTCAAAACATCATATTGTAAACAGAAGGCTTTAAACTTACAACTTAGAAAGCTGCTTCCTACCTCTAGCATGTGGTATATGCTCGTTTCATCCACCTAAAAATATCTCATTTGTAAAAATCTAATCTCTGGAAACATGACTAGATGGGCTTAAAATAGTCAATTCGCTGATGGATTTATAACTTTATCTGCATTTCACAATTACAGTCAACAGCATATTTTAAAACTAGTGAGTTCATACCCCTTCTATAAAATAGACATTTGCAACAGCATTTGAATCAAGTTCGTACCAGACTGCATCCCACATAACGAATAAATATGTCGTTCTATAAGCAGCAGAACTAAACACTTTCATATCCCATGTCTGCTGAAGAGCCTTGCAAGCTTCTGCTACGACCCAGATTATGCCACAGACTGCCTGGGCAGCCAGCACGCACATACTTGGCTAAGCTGATTGCTGCCCCACAGAACGAAGCAAGAGCTGTGCCCCTTCCACCCTGAGAGGGAGTGGCATGACTTTGGTCCCCTTCACCTCCTCTGCCACTGATTCTCACAACGCCCTTAGGAACCCCCTATCTCTGAGCGCATTAACAACTGCCTGTTGCTTAACAGAGCCCAGCGTTCTATAATGGGAGGGATGGACAGAAGGCAGCAAGGCAGATTGAACATTAGGAAAAAGTACTTCACTGAGAGGGTGGTCGGTCACTCAGGCTCCCAAGGTAAGTGGTCATGGCACCATGCCTGTCAAGACTTCAAGGAGATTCTGGACGATGCTCTTAGTCATATGGTTTAGTCCTAGGTAGTGCTGCAAGGAGCTGGGAGTTGGACTCTATGATCCTTATGAGTCTCTTGCAACTTGAGATATTCTGTGATTCTATGAAATGCAAACCATGCAAGTTTTGTTTCTCAGGAAAACCCCAGTAACACTTAGACAAGTGATGATATCAACTCAAGACCGCCAAGCTCATTAGTATTACCCAAGGAAAGTGTCTGGGCTGACCCACCATTTAGTTTCCCCCACACAAACTCTGGCTTCTGCTGGTAAGTGCTGAAATAAGGCAGAAGTCACCAAGCCATACACATCCATGTGCCAAGGGTACCCAAACTGATGATTTCAGTTTCTTTTTCCTCTCAACCTTTTTATACTATTTACATTGAGAGAATTCAAGCTACGATCCAGTGAAATGGCTGTATTTGTCAGCTGAGCAAAATACCTAATACCGTATCATTTCACACCACCACAGTCAGGCCACGTGACAAGGGAAAACACCAAGTTTTATATGCACTTCCTCATTGAGGGTAAGAAATGGTCATTGTTCTCTAGACTTCACCCTTGGCTATTTGGCTTCTACTACTGGTTAACTGGGTACCGGTTCTGTAAAAATGGTAAATTCAAACCAACAGGCAAGAAACAAGTTTCAGAGAAATCTGCAGTAACATTCCACTCTACGCAGCCCTATTTTTAAAAGACAACTGGATTTTTAATTTTAAAGACAGAAATACTGAGATTTTAATGAATGCTTAAGTAGAATGAATCCATAAAATAAGAGGTTTTTGAATTGAACACCATATTATGCTGGTGGCCCTAATATGTCTGTTCTTCAATGTATTGTAATTTTGAAGTTACAAAAATATACAGTAAATGAAGTTCTGGATGATGTTATTCCTTTATGTTCTGCCAATTTGAATTCTAATTTTTACTAGAATACTAACTGGTAAATGATAATCTGGCACACATTCTTATCAGAAAAACAATCTCTTTTCAAAAGTACAATGGACCATATACATTTTCATCTCATACCAAAAGAGTTTAGCTTCTAGTCCAGTGTACTGTCTTTATTCCTCTGTTGCTGAATGCACAAATGGCAGAAAAATATTCTATTACAAATTAGGTTTTTAGCTATATGTCTTCCATTTCACTACTTCTATTTCTTCTTTCTTTTCCCTCATTTTAAGAGATCCCATCAGTGTGAAATCTGCCCAATATCAAGTAAGTGGGGTTGAATGGTTTCACAAGGTGAATCAGTCCCAATTCTTATGTTTGCTTTTATGGATTTGAAAATGCCTTTCATGTTATTTTTACTATTTAAAAATATACCCTCACTATTGGGTAAAATATCCAACAGATTGGATGGGAAAAACAGTGGCCTTGGAAGACTGCAATGAACCTGTGACAACAGTGTCTGAAATATGCAAAATAAACAAAGATGAAAGGGAAGTAAAATAATATTGCATTGGTAAATGTACTAAAAGATTTTAAAAACCCACCAAAATAAAGTATTGTCATAAAGCTTACGTTCCTTTTAACTTCTAATTAATAGTATCTTTGTTATTTTAAGAGCCTCCTGGGTATTTAGTGGGCTAAACTGCAATAAAACCAAGGTACATAAATGAAACCTATTAAGGTCGTCTTAGTCAATAAAAACTAATTGCATGGAACAATAGGCGCAGCCAAGGGACAGCTCTTGCTGGGGAGCAGGGGTGGGCAAAGGAGCAGGAGGGGCACCAGACAGAGGTGGCTGCCCCCCCAAAGCTGACACCTCCACCACCCCATCCTGTCCCACCCCCATCCTCCCCCAGGGCACACCCCAGCCCTCGCCACCCAGCAACAGAAGTTGTTTGTACTGTTTCAAGAGCCAGTGCCGCACAGGTTTGGCCCTGCTGCCTCATATTGCCACTGTTAGCTTCACAAAACACCCATGGTAGTGTTCTTCCTTGTGCTCTTTGGGGAGAGGCGCAGAGGCTCCATCAAATGTGTTACAGCGTCCCAGAGGATGCTCGATGCGCTTCAGAGGAGATCTGCACTTCCCAACATGAGGCTGAGCAGAAAGGAGCCAGCCACGATGCCGAGAGGTGGCCAGCAAGGCCCAGCAGCCTGAGAAGGTAGCTTGTGCCAGGGCAGGCCTGCTGGGCCCACATGGGGGAACATAGTCCAAGGGGCTGACCTCACAGCGATTTTGGAAAATACGGTAAACAATGTAGCTTGGCAATATGGAAAACATCTACGCTGTTTCTCAAAAAGGGTTGGGAAATGAAGTCCAGTGCCTACCTTAGACAGAACGCCTTTGAAAAACCATCTGTTCAGCACATGAAGGGAAACGTACCCCAAATATTTATAAACCACTCTACCTACACGATGAGTTCGCTTTTTCCTACGTTATGACCTAGGCTGAGTATTTACAACTGTTTCCTTCATCTGACTAAAGTTTCATCTGCAATCTCTGCACCTGTCTTTTTCTTTTGTCCTTTGAATGCCACTGTACTTTATTTCATTCGGGCCCCCTTCACCTCTGAAGGGGAGCACTAACTTCTCTAAGGACTATAACCAGAGGAACTAACTGTGACTAGGCAATGTTTGGAACATGCACTTCTTGCTTTTCATTGCAGAATGAGTCTGCATGGCTAGTGGAGATATTAAATTCGGACTGCTAGATGTGGAGATTACTTGAGAGAAACTTCCAAAGCACAATTTTACATAGGTGTGTCTCATGAGCAAATAACAGAGGTGCTAACTTTCTCCTTACTAAATGCCACATTATCTGCACACAAGTTTCACAGACTGGTTCTGCCTTAAGAGCCTTGTGGGTGGCAGACAAAAATCACTTCACCCAGTAGTCTTCACCAAGGAGGCACTGGAGGTAAATGAGCAAAGATAAAAGACGAACCACCAAGATGAACCAGAAGACCAGGCAACTAGTTGTTTGCATTGAGAGCTTTTCGTTACTGGGTATTGTATTTAAAAACCTACAGAATAGAAGCGAGATGGATTTTAAAACCTTTCTATTCCAGACAGGAAATTCTCAGAGATTATAAACTAGCAACTAAGGCCAAGTCCGAACATACACACACAGAAACACTAAACTTTCTGCAAGGAGTACTGCTGTTTACTTCCATGAAACCACTGTGTGCGCAATTAACAACAGGCATAAATATTTAATACCGGTGGCCAGATCCTATAAGAAGGAAATGTCTGGCCTACAATGAAGTCACATTTCACAAAAGTGTTGAAGTATATATATTTACATTTATAAGGGAAATATCCTTTTTTTCCTTTTTTTTTTTTTAAGTCAAACTCTTAAAGATTCAACTTAAACATCAAAACCAAAGTGCTATTAGCTGCATTTTAATTAATAAATTTAATAACTTAAAAGCTAGATATTAGGACAGAAATGGCTTCATTAAGTTTACTTCTACACTGAGACATGTTCATGGAGGACAGAGACATATATAGAACTGGTAAAAGACCAGGTTTTAGCTGGTCAGTGTCAACCTGTACAGTACTGGCAATCATACAACACCTGAAATGGTCTGCAAACTATTACAGAAACAACTGGAATAAAGATGTGCATGTCTATGTAAGGAAGCATGATGTAGAACATAAAAATTTTGGACTAATTTTGATCTTGTATCAGCAAGCATAATCAACTCCTTTATATACTCTTTTATCATCAGCATTTTGATAAAAATGCTTGCAATTATAATGACATAATTACAGTTTTGTAAAATAAGAAAACTCTATTTACTGAAAAATTAAGTGTATCTTTCTAGCAGCCAAACAACTGGATATGATCTAAAGATGCAGTGCTTCAAAACAAGTGAGGAGATTCTTCCATTTGGAAGACTTGAAAACACTAATATGCCATTCCCCTTCTCTCCAAACATTCACGTAAATGTACCAGAATACCCATGAATAGCAACTGTTCTTATGAGAATGTTTTTCATGAAAAGTTCATTTTACCACCCACGTACATCAAGCTGACAATTGAGAATCAAATCAAAATGTAAGCACCTACGTCCCAAGACAACCCTCAGTTAACAAGTTTATCATCTGCTTTATTTTGGTTCGGTGAGGGATGTTGAGGGTTGTGTTGGTTTTATTCCCCTTGGTTTACTTTCATTTTATTGTTGGGTTGTTTGGGTGTTTTTTTTAAAAGATTTGTCACCATGACAATTTGTAGCCATTTATTAACAGTTGCAGAACTGATTTCCTCTGTCAGAAAGCCCACTTCTCAATTACAGGTTGAAAACTGGCCCTGTGTAAAAGCTCACCTTCCAAGATACCAGAGCCTCTCCAAGCTACGAGTTTGCTACCAGCCTCAACCAGATTGACCACTGTCAACACCCAAGAAGATCAAACCTGGGGAAAGCTGGCATGCATGCCTCTCTCTCTCTCTCCAATAAACCTGTACCATATCAGCACTGTCCTTTGCCTCTCTCTCTCTTGCTCCCTCCTTGCCCCCTGCAAAGGAACATAAAATCTAATAAGTGAAACAAGATCTGCAGGATCAAAACACAATTTATTTCTCGCCAGTGTGATGCGGCATACACAAACACCTCACTAACATCACTGTTCACAGGAAGCAGACTAGGCTAGAATAGGCTTTGAAACTATCAAGTTCAAAAACTGTGAAACCAATCGTGAGAAAAACCTTTTTGAAACAGCAATTGCAAAAGACCAAAGAAAGGGTTCCTCCTGCAAGGACCAAAATTATGCTCCTTTTCTCTAGTTTACTTTTAACTGCAAAAGATAGTAAACAGTAGCTTGCTGGTATACTACAAACTATTTTTTCACATACTCTTAGGTGGCGGGGTTCCCCCTTAATTTGAACTGTGACCCATAAAGATAGGAAGTTAGATGCTGGCACAACTATGTACACGCAGGTATTACTCGTTGCTCGGCTGGGGTTGAAGAGATAAATGAAGCACTAAAATGGCCTCTTTCTATCACAAGCTGCATGCTCATGTGGCAGTACCCTACCGTTCACTTGTAATTTCTTATGGCATCAGCTAGATTCATAGCTGATTACATTCTAAGAAATGTTGTGAAATGAAAAATACTAAGTACTAGCTAACAATTATAAAGAAAATAATGAAGTTGCATCAGTAATGCTAAACAATTAACCACAAGCTGTTTTGCGAGGTCAACAATGCAAAGTTGTTAACATTGATACTGGCTGTCAAGGACTGATGTCAACTAGCAAAAAATAGCATAATCAAAACTTCAGAGGCATGTCTAATATCTCATTTCATAGTTTCTGTGGCTTGAAATTAATTGTTGACGTTTAAACAGCCTAGAGTATGCCTGGTACAGGTCCACATTCTCTAACTAAACAAAACGAAATGAGAAGGAACTCTAAGCTACTATTTTATAGGTCCTAAACTCCTCTGCGGACAGGAACAGTTCAGCATATTTTGTTCTTCACATCAAATTTCTTTAAATAAATATCTTCCACTAAACTCTCTTCAACCAGCATTCAGGTATCTCTTAAGTTACTGAGGAAAAAACCCAAAGAAAAACAAAAAGGAAAAACCAACCAGCAAGCCTGTGCAATTTGCATGTAATTCTTATATAGTGAAGTTCATCACCTGGTACTACTAATTTCTTTATATTCATACACATTATTAACATGTAAATTTGTTCAATTTTTAAAAGCACTTGTTGCTTTTTTTATTTGGCCACTATACCTTACATTCTTAGAGTTTTACGGGTTTTGGTTTTTTAAAAAAGGACAAGATTCCCAGTTCCTACTATTCCAACCACAAAACATGTTTTCATTATTTCCAAGGCAGGAAATATTTATAATAAACACTAAATCAAGCCACCACAACGTAGTATTACATCTTCCTACAACATCAAATGTTACATTAAATACAACTAAACACATATGGGAAAGAACCTTGTTAGAAATTTACAGTAAAGTCCCCCTAACTTCAACACAAACCATATACCACCATCATAGTCACCGGCATTTTAAATACAAGGAGCTGCTTCTGAGGATTGTGACCAAATTTTGTCCTTTCAAGAAACATACAAAGACAGGGAAAAAAAACCCTCTATACACAGACTGGCATTAGTCACTTGGTAGCATCTTTTAAAAATATTTTTAAAAAATACTGCTTTGGGGAAAAAGAGGAAGGTCATCTGTTGTCAGAACATTACAACACATGCCTGTGTTTAGAATAATTGCTTACTCAGGCACTAAGCAGCCACTAATTCCTCTGATTTCAACTGAGGCTGTACACACATACCCAAAGCTTCCAAAAGCCAAGCCACTTATTTAGGTATCTATATTTGAAAACGTTGGCCTCTTAGAGCACCCAGCTAGTACATATGCGAGGGACACAAATTGTTAGCAGCATAATCAGCACGAGCCATTGCCAGTACACAAACAGTCCTGAGTGTCTGTCATGAAAGCACAGCAATAATGAGGTGCAGGTAACCTTAGTGTTTACTTCCATTTAGGCTAAACTCAACAGCCTGATCTCAGCCTGACAGCAACCCCAAACAACCTCTGGCTTTAGATCCAGGTTGCTACACAAGGAGAGCAGTACTTTGCTCCTTGAAAATGTAGCTGAGAGGGGGATATTACCATGCGTTTATCTAACTTGCTGGTGGTCTAGCTCAAATAGCCTACTGGTTTCTGGAAAACGGTTTAAGGCTTCTGAACACCAAGGGGATGGCAGTCACAGCTATGCGAGAAAGTTTTAGGCAATTAACCGCCTCTGGAAAAAAAGCCCGTGTAGTCTGAATTACCTTTTGCACTGCGTGTGCTAGGATGGCCTGAAGACTGAGGGTAACAGCTGTTACTTCAGTGGGACTGTCTTGGGTTTTTCTGTGTCATAATTATATGCTAGTATTTCTGGAGGACAACAATTTCTGTTTAGAAAGCAGAAACAATACCAAGTTGAGCCACGTCAAGTCTCTAGTGACAAAGCAAGTTGCTGGGGTGACAGAGTGGCATTACTGCACCACGTGGGAAAAACCAATAATGGCACACATCACATACAGCTTTAAGAACCCAAGAAAGCAAGCTTCAGGGGAGGAAATCATATGTATACAAACACTGATAATAAAGAATAATAAACAGGAGGTCTGTTCATTACATTATGCAGAACCTGGAAGAAATCATTATTCATCTGCTTGCCGGCTCAGTCTGTATTTTAGTGCAGGCTGCAGGAAATAATTTCCAGTATTTAAAAAAAAAAAGATAGAGAAAAAAAAAATAGACATGCAGGTGGATGGCTTTGTGCATCTGACTGCATCAGAAATCTGAAACAAAAGTGCTGGAAAACAGAACAATCAAATAAAAGACTACAAAGCAGACTAACCCCACTTGAAAATAAATGAAAAAAAGATAAATGTACGTACATACATGCATTACAAAGAGAGACTCGTCATCAGCTCCTTAAGCCAAAGGTTATCATGCTGGAAATAGAAAATATTTTGATTATGTGACTTTCCCTTCAGAACAAACTAGCAAGAAGGAAGGAGTCAAATTTACTTTGTCCTTTTATAGGCAATTCTTGAAGAAAGTATAGCAATAGTCATAATTTTCAGTCCTTCTAAAATGTCATATTCTAATTACAAATTGCTGTTAATCTTTATTCTTATGCACAAAAAGGTAAAATACAGTTTATTACATTTCAATCCAAGAGATTAACACGTTACTATTTATTTTTATTGGCAGCGTGCCCAAATACCCCAGATCTGCAAGATTGATAGTGAAAAGGAAAATATTTCAGGCCTCAAAGAAAGCAGCGCTATGGTTGCCTGGAATGTGTAAACAGCCAGCGCCTGTTTTACTTCCCACCCCCTCCCAGCACACACACCTCCTCTACCTAACCCCTCCGAGGCCTAACAGGCCGTCCTGCTCTCGAGCAGGGCGGACAACAGAAATACACTAACATCAAATACCAAAATTCCCGTCATTTTCAGATGCAAGAATTTGGATTTACTGAAATGTGGTGGTACCATATAAACAGCTGGAGTCTAAAACAGAAACAGCACCCTGTAAGACCCTCATCCCCCTCAAAAAGAGAAAAATCAGTTGAGCAGGCCTGCTGACAGACCTCATAAACACTAAGGGAATCCAAATGCTCCTCTCTAGATTATTCTTTATGCAAATAAAGATCAGCCAGACCTGTGTTCTATCAGAGAATACTGATCACAGCCCTACAAGAGAGGAGGAGTATTTTCATAAAAATCTACACATTGTAACAAAACTGATGCCAAAATTTAATGTTGGTATAAATTATCTCTGTGGAAAAAAAAATGTAAAAAAATGTTACTTGCATAAGGACATATACACCCACAAAGCAGTAACTCATAAAAATAGCTATCATCACATCCGTAAGAAGTTTACAATATAATTAGATCAGTGGGTTTTAATCTCTTTAAATTTGTGGACCTAGAATGATACTTGTACAGTGAACTCGAACAGAATGACAATAGACTTCCTTCCTCCCCCTCCTCCCTGCCCCAGGTCTCTAAAAAAACCAGTCTGTGTGTCCCCTAGCAGCTGGCAAGCCAGTTTTAAACTGCAGGATTACAGAACTACTAAATACTACTGCTGCTATTTACCTAGTAGCTTGAGTCTTCAAAAACAAACCAAACAAGAACATACCAAAGAAAAAAAAATACAATTAAAACATCTGAGCAAATGGCTGTGTTGATGGGAAGCTCAGAAAACCTGAGAGAATAAAAAGGGGAAAATTAGGGGAAAGGAGAAAAAAGAAGTATAAAGTCAATAGAGTCAACCTCTCAAAGGCAGTTTCATAATGTTGTTTACAAATCATAGGTCACGCAGCTCTCATACTTATCCTTTCTTTTAATTTTGCCATTTTTATGAATGCTTTTGGCTAACATTCAAAAGAACACATCCATAGACTAATGAGGGTAAAATGCTGGCTCAGAGGAGACACAAGCAAACGGTCTGTCAGTAGAGTATTTGCAAACAGTTGAAATCAATGATAAATTCAACCTAACCAAATGCAATGCGTACAAACAGAAATTAAAACACTGAGGTAATTGGCAAATACATAAATGATGTTTCAGGCCACAGGGCATACTTTCTCACATACATTAGCACGTTAAATAGGCTGGCAAGACATTCTCTCCACTTGAGACACCAGAGAAATAACCGTATGTATTCCCAAAGACAAAAATAACAACCAAGACAATGCTAACAGCATAAATAATTATATATTTATGTTAAACAACTATTTGTAGAATGCCTGAGTCATCAAATGAATTGAGTCCGAAAATTTATTTTTAAGGTTAGAAAAATACACTTAATGCTCTTGATTCATAATTTCCCTTTATCCACTGTTGACATACACAGAGAATAAAGAATTAAATAAAATAGATACACCACATACATCACCAGTACACAGACATGCCCACTCTAGGTTATTTCTGCATTTAGGAGCAGTGAAACTGTCATATTTATTCCTACGGCCGGCACCTAATATGAAGGACGAAGCATTGCGCTATGTAGCGTCTGGCTTCCAACGGAGCCTCCCTGGCGTCAACCAAGCCCAAGGCAGGACTTGCGCCCACAGAAGGCTTTGCTCAGCTGGCATCAGCCAGTCGGCTGAGGTGAGCTTGGTGCTGTGGTTCACCCAAAGCGATGAGACCCAGCCTGCTGAGCTTTCATCACAGAACGGATGGGAGAAAGCATCACTGCGGCCTCTGGCCACCATAACTCGCATGGCGAACACCCATCGCTGCGTGGGAAGGCTGGCATCTGATCCTGACAGAGGGTACGGCATTCCTAACCCTTACCCAACAGACAAGCATCACGTGCCAGACATGACGTGTCCGGCCTCTCATGACAGGTCATGGTTGCAGAACAGTTTTGAGACTATACATGACCTAAGACAGGCAACGACAAAATCACCCTGCCACTGCTTGCCACTTGTTTTGTGGCTGGCTGTTGCTAGTTTCCTAGACCTTTTGATGTGGGCTGGCCTGAAAAACTAAGGGCACCTGACTGAAAAAAGATCTTAGGTTCCAGTCATCCATCTGAGCTGGTCACTTTTCCAATGTGTTCGCACCCTCAAACTGTTAAATCTCACACTCTACACTGCAAAACGTGGAGCCTGAGTATATTGCAACAGAGCCAGCACTGCTCCTGCACAGTTCAGACAAACAGGGCTCTAGGCCTCACCTTCATGTTTGTCTGCTACAGAGACTTGAAAGAACATTGTGAGGATTAGATAAGAACGGTATTCAAAATGGGCTGTGGAAGTTACATCATACCAAAAAAAAACCCTACTTACGTGGGGTACAGGAAAGGAGAGGGACCCCGCAATTCCCGTTCCATTACAGGAACACGGACTGTCTGGAGCAAAGCTAAAATCAGGCCCGTCACCCGTCACTTTAAAAACAGGCTTAGAGTGTTTACTTACTCAGTGGAGAATCTGTGCTGCCATCATATAAGGTCTGATCCTAGAAGTCTCCCGCACACGCCAAATATGTTTTTGCAGTATGGGGCCACAGCTATAACAGGATTTGTTCAATGTTCAGAACACAAATGTATAAACAACTCTGTCCTTGCTAGCGTTACCCCTGTGTTGTGGAGCTGACAGAAAAGAGCAACTACTAAACACAGACAGTATCCATGAACATGAAACCTCTTACGTTTCACTGGAACTACAATAGTTTTCACTGGGAAATGGGGGTTTATAAAAAAAAAAAGTTAAAAAGCAGTTACAAAAATATTGGAAAAACCCAACAGAGGCTTGTTCAGAGGTAATCTAAGACCTTAAACCCAACTCTGTTAGCCAAGAAACTAATTTACAGATTAATAGAAGATTAACAAATTAAAGCAATCATTACATCTAACTCTAAACTGACCACTGAAGGGGCTAAACCCCTATTTTTTTCATAATTTTCTTTAAATACTTTTCTATCCTAATGTAACTTGACGGAAAATGGGATTTCCTATTTTAGTAAGTAAAATTTACATTCACGTTTTTTAATAAAGTAGCAACAAAATAAACAGACATGTTTTAATCTTTAAAATTCTTCAAAACCAGTCATTAATAAAATCTACACAGTAGTTCTATAGGATGGTGGGCAGACAAATCATTTACATTCCATTATAAGTGGAATATATACATATTCAAATTCACTTTAAAAGAAAAAGGAAAATTATTTTACTTCAAAATAATCTCATAGCAATACGAATATGGGAGCAAACAACTACAAAAGTATTCACCATTATTATCTGAACACTTTAAGTACGGACAGGATTACAGGTTAGCCTATCTTTTTAGTAAGAGGAAATTCAATTTCTACCTTTCACACTGGACTTCATGTACATAAACACCTGCTACGCACAACAGACCTGATCCACTAAGCTACAGTTCACTGACCATGATCAAATTGGCAACGTATAATTGCATTTAACATTTTGCCATTACAGAACACAGAACCCTTCCATGTTGCAAGTGCTTTTTTAACCCAAAATACATGCTGTTGGCAAGGCAGTAGATACCACGAAGACTGTATTGTTTAATCCAGCTGGGAGCACATTTACATGCAAACACACAGAGCATTAGAAGAGCCTGACACAGGGAAAAAGCCACCGCTGTAGCCACAAAATAACTGAATGCCTACATACCATATATACTACCACCATAACACTGAAGAAGTGCACAGGAGTAAGTGTTTTGAAGGCATGCCATCTCAGCCAAGAAAAAATTCCTAAAAAAATTTCCGCTGGCTACTGGACAACCAGCAGGTTGAAACCAGTGGAGCCCAGCTTTTGAGGAGTTTTTGAGAGCTCCCACTCTTCCTCCTTCCTGTAACCTGCTCACCCGGGACTCAGAGCTGCATCCTATTTTCCAACTAACCTCTGCCCGTCATCATCAGACTAGGTAGTAAAGACATGATGGTGGTTTCCCAGGAAAGTTGATTTCATTCAACCAGCAGTGAAAGGAATCATTATGTTAATGCTTCAGTAAATTTGAGCCATATGTAATAAAGAGGGTCTTTCCTTCCACTCTAATATTGTATTTAAGGCCATCCTTTCAGCTTGCCTTATGTTTTCTTCCAAGCACGTAAAGTCCTCTGAGAATGATGCTGGATTAATTGTTATGATACCCTGTCATGCGCTACTTTTAAACTAATTGGCTCATTTAAGTTAACTAGTTATGTAAGATACTTACTGACACAAGTAGAAGTATTAGAGATGAGAGTGTTTGTTTGGGTTTTTTTTAACATAAAAACAGATTCCTACCACTACAAATGAGTAATGAGTTATAACACCATCAACCCCCTAAAAAAACCCTAATCATAGTAATAGCAAAAATGAAAATAAAGAAACCTTGAATACCTTTCACAGGACACAAAATCTGTCTTGTGAACATCATGCAATCTTATTTAAAATGTACCTGCTCCTGTTCTTTACTTTCATTTTTGAGAACTGGGATAGGAAGGAAGACATGTTCCTCATTAGAATAATCCTCAAACCTGCCTTTATCTGTGCTTTCCAGATTACATTATTTTAGTTTTAAAGTCAACAAATTAAAAAGTAAACTACATAAAACTACAGAAAGTCTTACACTAAAAATAGACAATGCTCAATTCAATAAGTAAAAAAAAAAAATAGTCCAAGTTCAGCTACAGTGAAAGAAGCGCCGAATGCATATAATTCTAGCATCACCAATACCTTCTGAAATAATTAGAGAAGGGGGTGGGGAGAGGAATGGAAAAGAAACCCAAGAAACAACAACCTTGTGGGCTGAGATAAAGACAGTTTGATAGAATAACAAATAACATTTTATATATATATACACACATATAAAGAAACACACAAATGCAGTTGCTCACCACATGCAGAAAAACAACATGATGCCCAGCCTGTTTCCGAGCAGCGATCCCACCTCCCAGCTCACTCCCTCCAGTTCCATAGGGAGCCTGACACTATATGTCAGGGAATATCCCTTGGCCAGCCTGGTCCAGCTGTCCTGGCTGTGCTCTCCCAGCTCCTTGTGTACCTGGCAGGGCGTGAGAAGCCCAGAAGTCCTTAGCTTAGTGTAGGCACTGCAGCTACCCAGCAGCAACTGAACACATCCATGTGTTATCAACATAATTCTCATCTTAAATCAAACCACAGAGCTATACTCGCTACTATGAAGAAAATTAAACTCTATCTCAGCCAAAACCAGAACAGTTTGATTCAATCAATTCTTTAACCAAATTAGTTCCTAGAGGTCAAATCATGTGTGCATGTAAATGGGCACAGCAAGAGTTAAGTTTATTTTGTGACTGTAAAAAGCATCAGATGGATATCCTTGGAAATTAATCCCTACAATATGAATGGGCACTGTCTGTGCTTGGATTCTCTGTCCAAGCAGAGCTGCTGAATTCTCTGTGGAGAATGCTCAGAAAGAGGATAATTTTACCTCAATATCTCTGTTGAGATCAGGGTTTAAATTTCACTTCTAAGAACAAACAAAAACTAAACTGAATTAAAAAAAAAAAAAAGAAAAGAGGAAATGGAAGAGATACTGTAATTCTGAAGTTAAAATGCATCCCTTAGCCACATGTGGCACCCCAGTTGTCACCTTCTGGTCTCACCATGCTCAGTCAGACAGACGTACAAGCACAGCATCCACTCCTGACTGTGACATTTCAGCAAGCACGCGATTAAAAGGTGCTGTATCTCTGTCTTCTCCTGGAACCCGGCATCCAGCCTGGCCTAGTTTCTACCACCTCACTTGCTGCTGAGTGGAGCTCAAAACCTGAGCAATCCCAGTTCAGGGCCGGAGAACCCATCCACTGCATTCCAGCACCCTCCTCCAACTTCAGGGCGAATCCTTTTTTCAACAGTGCTACTTTCCGGACTCCCTGAAGGCTATGGAAGTATGTACACATATATGTGAATGCACACACCTACAGCAATTAGTGTCGTTCACCTTAACAATTAATATTTATGAAACCGATTACAGGTCAACAATCCCAAGTGAGGCTACATGCTAACAGAAATCTTAATACTAATGGGTCTCTGGACGCATGCATCTCCTCTGCCAGCAGCACCTAGACTCAACCAACCCACTGGCACAGACAACACACAACCTGCAGCTGCTAAATGACACTGGAACTACCGTACGGTTACAACCATCCATAATTCTAAGTTCCAACATACATGGAATTGCAAAAAAAAAATCTGTATTTTCCCTTCATTTTTTATAGATCTCTTGCATGCATCAACTGTACACCGTGAAGGTCAGTTCTTCTGGAAGAGCATCCTTGCAGTGATTTTGCTGTGGGCCACACAGTTGCATTCAAATTGGCACAAGCTCATCAGTGGACACCGCTAAGCCTGAAACGCCACAACAGCTGTATACAGGTTAATCGTCATAGCGGGGCTGCTGTAACACCATTATTCTGCTCAGAAATAGAAATGGCAAGTGGTTGGCTCTACTCTTGGACTACAGAGAACATCCTGCAGTCTCCAACCAGTGGTAGAGGATTAATGAAGAGATGATAGTGCTGCACAGCAAAATACAGCAGAAGCCAAAGTTGCAGATCCAGTGCAGTTTGCTGCCTTCAAAAGGGAGCACAACAAATGTATTATTGTGCAAATATGACAAAGGGAATCTATCCACCAAAAGAAACTCCTCTTTGTTCTCCTGAAGACAACGTTGAAGGCTATTTTCCAAGTATTTTTAATGCCTAAGGGAAAAAATTATGCTTCTTTGCTGTATCGCTAACTTACTGCAGGTATCAGAAAGTTGTGTTTCAGTGGGGGTGGGAATAAAATCACATTTAATGTTACCACATCTTTCCACCCCTAACAAAACTCTGATTGTATGTAAGAAAATGCATTCCAAATGCACTACATAGTCGTAAGAGGTTAAACAGTAACTAAGAATTAGGAGATCAAACGGAATGTGGGTCAGTAAATGCAATCATGTTTTGAATGGCTGTGGAGCAACCTATAGACAGACCGTTACATATTAATGGGGAAGGCCACTTTTTAAAAAGCCTCGTTTCACCCTCCAATGGCAAAGAGGGTCAACAAAACTCAACACTTAATTAAACAAAAGTATTTTGAGGAGTATGTATACATATAATTATTACACGTTATCAGTGCTACTCTTCTGTTCATAGATGGGCCACGAGTCATGCCATCTAAGCATCAAGAGGCCCTGTTTTGCCCACGTGTTTAGTGTACCGTGAAACTTCTCACAGCAAATGACTAAGATTCAGCACCCAAGCCAAACGGTATTTATGCAATGCACTTAAGTAAAATATGAAGAACAACAGCTTCTTCATACTACAGCACCGTTACCATGACTTCATGCTGCATGGGCACCGTATGGTTCTTGGCATAAAACTGAGCCATAACTTCAGATAAGGTGATGAATCTCTATACGCACTCCAATGTAAATAGGACAAGCAGATACATATTGACTGTATTACAAATACAGAAGGTCAAGAAATGGGGTTAAACGCTGTGATGCCTCTTTTATTGCATAAAGCCAAGAAAATGACAAAAAGTAGAAAGCCAAATCATCAAATCATCAGATGCGCCGAACGCCAAGCCACTCTTCAGTCACGCCTATAACCCTGAGTAAAGGGCTGGCGGCTGGGACCCAGACAGGGCACTACAAAGGCGATACGCAGACTGCATGTACACCCAAATACTCTTCTCTCCTCAAACAACACATGAAGAAATCCAGGAATTGCTGCTAGAGTCCAGTATTTTTAAAGCATCAGTATCACTTAAACCCAATACAAACACGCACAAGTGATGCAAGATCCCTGATCTCCTTAAACCTTCAAAACCAGCCACGTAGCCACAGTTAAACTTTTGCAGTTAAGCTTGCAGAAGCATGTTTTTATATTTCTACAGAATTTCTAAATATTACTGTTATTTATAAATGTCTGTCTAGGATAAAATCTCTATGCAAGAAAACTGGAAAGAAACAATGACCTTGTCTTACAAGATTGAACATCCTTATTCAACTCCACCTAATTTTTTACACAATCCCAACTTCAGGGGGCTTCTCATGTTTGTAAAACAAAACACCGTCAGTCATTCTTAAATGAAATTCCATTCTTCTAATGACCACCAAAAAAAGAAAAAATTCCTTAAAATATTCTCGTGTCTAGCGAAGAAGAATAAAATAACGTAAACTCCATTTCTCACCTCTGGACGTTTGGTTCAGCATCATTAAAATGACAGATTTTGTATTGACAGGAAGGCTGCTATTCCTATGTAGAGCTGTAGTTCCAATGTTTTTGTTTAATTTCAACCAACTTGTCCAAGTAGGCCATTTGGTAAAAAACTATAAATGGCACCCAGGGGGTCTGGGTTCTTGCTGTAAAGAGGTCAGCTATTTCCTCCTAACTAAAAATAGGCAATAGAAGGGAGGGGAAGAGGGAATGGAGTTTAATTTAGCAGCTGAAAAAAGAGTTTACAAAATTACTTCCATCTTGCCTCATAATGAAGATTATGAAGACAAGAAAAAAAAGGAATCTGCCCCCGAGAGTTACAAAACCCCGATGTTTTACAGGCGGGCTGGTGTGCATAATCCAAAACAATACTAGGAATTAAAAGAGCAACAGTAAGGAGAACTCAGGGTACGGATCACACATCATGAAGAAGCTATCCAAAGGGATGGCCACACCCTCTCTGCACCGAGCAGCCCGATTGATCGATCTATTGGCAGTGGTGCCGAGGTCACATCATTGTCCTGCAGATCAGCCCCTACCATTAGGTCAGCTGGAGTTCCCAGTTTTTTCCACCAGTTACCCTCCTGGCTTTTCATCTCCCTTACCCACATGACGACCTTTTCAGGGCAAAAACTGTTGCCTATGACATTCCCAACATGGCCCCAATTTGAATTGGGGGGAGCTCAGCACTACTAAAACATCAACAACATTGGTTCGAGACAGATGAATTCTAGCCCCGTCCTTTAGCAGTAGCCAAGAGAAAACAGCAAGAGCTAATGGCACTGAAGCACTGGCTCACCCATTACCTACAGCGATCACCAGGTTAAAAGGCCTGGGAAGGGTTTCCCAGCCTCATCTCTACGATGAACCAAATCCAGCATATCGCTAAATCCTAAGCGTATGACACTGCTGGCTTATCTCAGCTACTGAGAAACAACACCCCATGTGTGCTGAAGGACGTTCTCCCCTGCTCCTTCCACGCCTAGGGATGTGGGCCTTTCCAACAGCTGCTGCTGGATGCGTCTCCGTTCAGGAAGCTCTCCCAAGAGGCACGGGCACGTGAGGCATGTCAAGTGGACAAGAAACCTACTTCTGGCCCTGCTGCCCAGAAATGGGAAAAGCTCATTGGTAAATAAATGGGAGGAGGACCAAAACCAGGTGAACTGGTGGCGCAAAAGCCTTACAGTTCCAGGTGTGGACGTATCCCCCTTCCCTATTAAGGATTTAATTTATTTTTGCTATTTGGATACTCTTAATTGTGGTGAACGCTTGTCACAGGCTGACAAGAACAAGTAGCGTAACTCAGCAGCAGTGGCATGGCAGAGGACATCAGAGTTATCTCAGTCGGATGGGGGATGGGCAGAGGATGTATTCAGATGACAACTTATCTGCAGAGGTTTGGATTTGGGTTTTTTTTTGTCCTATGAGACCTGGATAGTTGTATAGTTGCCAGCGTTTACATCTATGTGCAATTTTTAATCCTCTTTGCTTCTGAAACACACTTTTTCATCTTAGGAGGAAAAACAACCTCGGTTGTTGCTTAGCCCACTGAAAGTGTTAAACAGAGATGAGTACAGCAGCTCTGCTCAGATCTCCACCGGTTTTACCATTATTGCATGTAGCTCAAGAAAGGTTTAATGTATTTTTAATGTGATAGCATCCTCCCCCTCTCGCTTTCCTTCTTCCTCCCACCCCCTCTACAAACCTTCTGTGGGAAAGCTTCCCTTTTTTACTATCACTGTCATTGAGATGTTGTAATTATTATCGCTAATTGTTTAAAAAAAATAAGAGATACCAAAAAAAAACCAAAAACCCAACTGAAAAAACAAACCCGAAGATGACAATCTTGCTCTCTTGCCAACAACATCTGCTATCACAGAATGAATATATTTACTTCAAAACCTGCCCAGTGTGTCTGCATTTGACAGCACACTAACCGGAGGACAGGAAGAGGCCTAAATCCAGCATGCGCAGACACATGGTAGGCAAGGTATATGATGTTAAGCCTTGTACATGCCACACGAGCAGCCTCAGTTAAAGAATCGCTAATAACCAGGCTAAGGAAGAAAGATACGACATTACATTTGTCTGGAGGAAAGACCTCGTATTTATTACCTACAATCAGATTTCCCTCTGGCACAATGTATTTATTTTCACGCTATTAGCCTAAAAAAATACCAGTCTTGAAATTTTAATTTTACACTCCACTTTATTCAAATCGTCACTCGAGGAGCGCTCCTTCCAACGGAGCATTCCAGCTTTCCACCACATTACGCTGCTGATATTTTCTTCTTTTTTTTTTCCTGAAACACTCAATGAGACCACTTCCCCTCCCCCACCAACACACACATATACACATATACACACACACACACTTTAAGACTTGCCCGTTCAAGACAGGAGGAGCGCCGTACAAAAACCCTCGTGGAGGAAGGAGAATGGCAAGAGGCATGTCAAGACAACATGAAGGGAAGCCTTTATTCAGGCTCAACACCGACTTTGAGAAATTAATACGCGAGCCTAACTTTTAGGGTGTGGCTTTGCGGGGTGGTGTGGTTTTGGGCTGTGTGGTGGCGGTAGTGTTGTGTCTGTTTCCCCCCCCCCCCCGCTTTCTGTGCCGTGCAGGATGTCTACTCGAGAGCCCAACAACATATAATTAAATAGGTCAAGGGTCACTCGCTTTACATCACACCGCGCCGGCGTTTGCCCGCGCGCCACACCGCACCGAAATACCAGGCCAACCGTCGAGACTAAACCAGCACCACAAAATGGGGAACAGGCTGGGCGAGATGACAGCGCTTGAGGGAAAGGTGCCCGCCAGCTTCCCGCCCCAAGGGGGACTGCACCCGCCTGTCCCGCTGCCCGCCCGGTTCCCCCCCCCCCCCCCACCTCACCTCCCCCTTCTCCCCGCAGAAACCGCACCGACGCCGGGCACCGCCGGCCTGGAATAAGCTGGCGTGCAACAGGTCTGCAGCCCTGCTCTCCCCCTGCCTCCTGCACCCCGTCCCCCCGAGGGGCTTCCCCCCCATCAGCACCCCGCCGCCCCTCCGTCAAGCCCGCAGGGCCGGTAGCGGGGTTGGCGGCGGCATATATCACCGGGGGGGGGGGTGAGGAATGGGGGGCGAGGGGGGATGGGGGGATTGTTTACCTACTTGGAAGTAAACTTCGATGTACGGGAGCGATCGGCCCCTCCGCCCGCTGCTGATTCAAGCCCTGGCGATGAATGGGAACCCCTCCCCCACCCGGGCTCTGCAAACTCCACACTTGAGCGTGAATACCTCGCATTTTTCCCCACTCCAGGCATTTATCTTTCCTTTTTTTTTTTTTTTTAAGTAAAAATCCAATATGCATTAAAATACTATCTCGGAAGTAGGAAAACGCTCCAGAAACTGCCCCCCGCCCCTGCCCCGGGGCGGGTCAGCAGGCTCTCGCCCCAGCTCAGGGGCAGATGCAAGCACACCCGCCACTGAGACGCCAGCCCCACACACACCTCCTCGGCCCAGCGTTCCTGCAAAAAAAAAAAAACCCCAAGCAGACCCCAAAACACCCGGGTTCAAAAAACTTCGTCATAACAGGCAGGGGCTGAGCGTGTGCTTGTGTATGTCTGTGTCCCCCCAGGCACACACCCACCCCCGAGTGGGTCAGCCCGCCGAGCTGGGGCAGGCTGCAGAGGGGACACCGGGGGTGGGGGGCGGCGGGCCCCGTCCCCGGCTCGGCTGGGCTCGGGGGGCTGCGCCGGGGAAGGACGTTTGTCACCTCGGCGCATGTAAGAGACAGAAGGAAGGAGGGAAGAGAGGAGAAAAAAAAAAAAAAAAACCAGAAAAAAAAAAAAAGGGTCCCCAGGATGAATAATCCGCCTCGGAAACTCACCTCGCTCAGCGGGCGTTAAAGGCACAGCTCCCGCTCCGGCGGGCGGCGGGGGAAAGCCTCAACTTCTGCGGGCGGCGCTGGCGGAGACTTTCCCTCACTTGCCGCGCATGGTGCAACTCCTCTTCCCCCGGGGTCCCGGCCAGGCTGCGAGGAGACTGTAAATCCCCCCTCGCCGCCGCCGCCGCCGCACACGCCTCCTCCTCCCCCTCCGCGCGCACAGGCGGCACAAGGAAGTCCCGGAGAGTGGGAAGGGGAAAACGGAAAGTTTTGGGGCGGAATGGCGGTCAGGAGGTGCCGCCGCTCGTCGCGGCTCCGCCGGCGGGGGGCGGTTGGTGGGGCCGGTGCGGGCGCGCGGCGGCGGCGGGAGCGGCGCTGAGGGGAGCCGGCCGCGCCCGGGGCCCACCGCCGCCGCCGCCCGCCGCCGCCGCCACTACCACCACCGCCGGGCGGGAGGGAGAGGAGGGCGGGAGACGGGGGTGGGTGTGTGTGTGTGTGTGTGAGTGTGTGTGTGTATATCGGGTGGGGGGTACTGGGGGGCGAGCGGCGGAACCCGGCGGGGTGAGGAGAGCTGGAGGATGTGTGGGGAGGGGGCGAACCTGCCGCGCCCTCCCCCACCTGGGTCCCGCGCGCACACACAGGGGACACGCAACTCCGGGCACGGCGGGCGTCCCCAGCGCCGCCAACGCCCCGCGGGGTGCCCTCAGGTAACTCCTGCCACCCGCTGCCACGCGTTATTTTCGGTATTGTTGTGCTTTAACACCCCACGCACACCCCCTATCCTCCCTTCCCCCCCCCCCCCCCCGATAACAGAAAGCCGGTGACAAACCAAGCGTGCGCACCACCCCCACCCCACACACACACCCCGCCGCCCCCCCCTCCGCGCCGAGGAGCGCCGCGTTAACCTTGTGCGAGCCCGGCAGCGAGGCGCGGAGCCGCCCGGCGCGGCCGGGGACACGCACACACACACACGCGCGTTGCCTGCGGCTGCCCTCCCCCACACACGTACAGCGCCCGGTACAGCGCCCGCAGGCGCCCGGGCCCCTCTCGCACGCTTCCGGGCTGGCGGCTGTTCCTGCCGTCACTGCTGCGTCTTTTCACT
This sequence comes from Porphyrio hochstetteri, assembly GCA_020800305.1. Lineage (NCBI taxonomy): Eukaryota > Metazoa > Chordata > Aves > Gruiformes > Rallidae > Porphyrio > Porphyrio hochstetteri. Next base: position 140,577,985 of record CM036905.1, read on the forward strand.
AGTATTATTATTAGTATTATCACCGTTATTACTGCGATACAAGTGTTGGGGCCGGCGGAGGCGCCCGGCTCTGTAGAGGCCGGCCGGCATACGAGGCGCATTGTCTGAGCCCCCCCCCCCCCCCCGCAGATAGAACAAGGGGGGAACGCATCTTTATTAGCTATTACGACGTTCTGTTTTGCGCACCGAAGCTGGGAGGGTACAACGATCCGGGCGGGACGCGCTCCCCTCCCCCGGGGCGCTCGGGGACAGCCGAGGGCAGCACCACGGGCGCTCCCCGCGCCGTCCCCGCTGCGCACCGCTGGGAGCCACGCTGCCCGCTTCTCTCCCCGGGGCCGGCGGTAGTGCAACGGGCCGGCCGGCGGGCAGCATCCCCCCGGCCACGGAGGGGGATGGGGGTTGGGGGGAGGGGGGGGAGGGGGAAGGGGAAGGCGGGCTGACGCGGCCTCCATAGTTGTGAATCAGCAGAAACGGGCTTTATTGCTCGGCAGCGGCAGCGCAAAACCCGGGGGCCGAGAGGCTGCGATTGCCAGCCCCCAGGTGCCCGCCCTGTATGTGTGAGTGTGTGTGTCTGTGTGCCTGTGTCCTCCCCCCCCGTCCTCCCCCTCCCCCACAGGCGGATGATGCAACGCGGCCCCGCTCCATGTGCCGCCCCTCCCCCGCGCCGGGCTCCGGTTTCTCTTTTTTTTGTCTTTTCTCTTTTTTTTTTTCTTAAATCTTTTTTCCGCCTGGAGGGTCACCCGGCGGCTGATTGATTCTCCTTTCGCCCTGCTCAGTCAGTCGGGGTTGGAAAGTAAATAACAAGTTGACATCATTACCGCGCTCCGCAGTGCCCCGCCGCGCCGCTACCGCCCGGCCGCGAGTAGCTGCGCACGCTGAAACGCCGCCGCCACTGCGCCCGAACCGGGCCCCATCCCCCACACACACACTCCCGGCGCGGCGGGGCCCGCTGCTGGCCCCCCGCCCCCAGCTCGGCTCGTACCTCCGCCAGGCCCCGGTGGGGTCCGGCCGGTCGCAGGGGGCGGCCGCGGGGTATTTTTTTTTGGTGGTCTGAGGCCCGGTGACTCCCACCCCTGCCCCAGCCTCATGGCTAATGGCATGCAAATAATGGGATTATCTGGATGCTGCCCGAGTGTCAGCCTCGGTGGGCTCATGCTGGTGGCAGCCGGGCCCCCTCGGCAACCAAAGTCGTACTCATTATTGGGGTTTTTTCCTAATGACCTTTCCTCTTTCCTTTTTTTTTGGGGGGGGAGGGGTGTGCCTTATTTTGACATGAAAGGGAACTTCCCGCTCGCCACACATTTAGCCCAAAGCCTACGTTATTTTCTGTGCCCGAGAGTTCTTACTGAAAAACATGATGTCATCAGAGGCAGCACAACAAAGATGATGGCTACATGCATTCACATGTGCGTTGAAAGGAGAACTCCGGGGAAATGCTGTTGCGAGCTAATGGGGTTGGCTTTCATACTGGGTGCCTGGAGATTGCAGCGCGAGGCCATCAGCACTCAGACAGACACACGGACAAATGCCTCCCCTTCTAAATAAGCTCCCGACTGACTTCTTTCAAAACCTACACGGGGCTTTATTACTTGACAGTGTAACCAAACAAAAAAAAGCCCCTCGTGTTTACAGTGCAGTGGCACTGAATTTTTCTGTTGTTGTGCTTTCTGTTTGCTGCGCTTGCTTTTTAAGCACTGAGGGCTCACAAATGAGGTGAACTCATCAGGAGATGGTCCCAAGTCAGGCCTTGTGCAGGTTCCAAGGGCTGGTCGCCCTGCAAGGAGCCTGACGCTGCCCCCGCTCCTGCCTTGTGTGGAGAGGCCTTAGGCTCTCAGCCCCTCTGTGAGGCCTGGTCCTTGCAGCTCAGCCTGGTGAGGCCAGCTCCACGCTGGGACGCTTGTGTTGCGGCACAGGAAGGCTGCATGGCAGGGACGCTTGGGGACAGGGAGGGTGTCCAGAGCAGGCTTCAGTGACTGGTAGCATTACAGGTCTATCCTGGCACAGCCCACAAAGCCATGTGTGTGATTTGTGACTGCTGAGGAGCACATGCTCATCCTACACTACTTGGATGCTCTGGCCGTATCCCTACCACAGTGGTTGAACCTCTGGCTCAGAAAGCCATCGGGTTCCAGCTGGGCACCCGTACAGCTTGTCCCATGCTGGCCAGAGCCCGACCACGCACACTCTTCCGCTGAACGGGTAAGGGGACAGAGCTGGGCAAGCAAAGAACAGGTGCTGGGAACAGAAGGTGTCGTGATGGCAGGGAAATTAAATTGCAACCCCAGACAGATACAATTAAGTGACTTTTTTAATTGGGCACAGCAGCTCCCGTTACCCCCCCAGTGTTAAGCCCTGTGGGAAGCAGGGAAAGTCTGAAGGGCTACACCTGCCTTCCTCCCATTGCTTTCCAAGCTGGTTCCTACAGCCGGTCCCAAAGGTCCATGCACTGCAGTGTCTGAGTGGCAGCAGTGGCAGGCATGGTCTTGCCTACATGGGGAAGGGAAGCCAGGCAGGCTGCAGCCAGCCCTGCGGAAGACGAGGTTAAATATTGATGTAATGCTTGGAGAGAACTTAAAATGGAGAAAACTTCTATCAAGGAAGGCTCTTTTTTCAAGCTGTGCTTGGCCAAGGGGAGCGGCACAGGGGAGCGGCACAGAACTCACGGGAAAGACTTGGGGTGTTTTTCAATCAAAATTTAAAAAAAAACACCAACAAACCAAAACCAAACAACTAGAAAGTGATGGTAGAGTAAAAGATAGAAGAGTGAATCTCTGCTCTGGACATGACAGTAATTTTACCGTTTGTGTAACGGAAGACCCCAAAACGACCACGTAGAAAAGAAATCCCCAGGTTTTTAAGAGTCTTTGTTTTTTCCGGTTTCATAACTCGTGACGCTGCGATGCAGATCCGCGGCCGTGCTGTGCTGCGGCCCTGTAGCTCAAACAGAAGGAAGCCAGAGCTGTGTGGTTTCTTACCCTCATTAAAATGGAAACCTAAACCTGAAACAATCAAAGTCAAGGGCTAGCAGGGTTGGCCTACTGTGGAGATAATAGGATCATAAGACAAAATATTTTTCATTTTAAAAGATGAGAGCCATTGTTACTTTCCCATCCTGGTGTATTGTGTTGGCAACTGTTTCTAACTATGTTTCTCTGCAACACCATGTTTTTCTTTTCTCTGATTGAGAACTTAGATGAAAATAAGTTCTTTTGAGTAAGTGAATCATTAAAAAAATAAATTGGTTCGCTTCGACATAGCTGTAGTTAAATAATTCTCACCAAAAAAAGAGTCTGAAACGCAGATTACTTATTTACTCCTCTTATGAAATGTAAAAAAAAAGGTGGATCTGCTGGTCTCATTAAGCTTTTAAGAGAACTAATACAAGAACTTGTGACATGATAGTGAAAACTGAACTGGCGTTTTAACTTGAATAGGTGCCTCCAGACTGTTTGGATACAGGTGGAGTTTGCAGTTCTTACATTGCATTACACAGATGTTCTACAAACTGAAGTGTGACACCTGAGCCACTGGCTCTGCAACACGCAGAAATGCGTTAAGCAAAAATGCTTTAGCTTTCCTGTTGTGAGTCGTCCTGCCAGACAACTTGTGGTGGGAAAGCAAAGACTTTCAGCACATTATTATCCTTATTAATAATAATAATAATTTATTTATAATAGCAAATCTGTGATGGGAGGCTTGTATTTCTATTCTGTGAGCATCTGTACAGTATTTGGGATTTTTCGGATAAACATTCTCATGGAGTCACTCATCTGAGCAACTGCTCTGCAGCATCGAAGAATGGTTTCTCATTTAGCCACTTGTTAATACCAAAAGTTTCAATTTTAAAAAATTCTGGTTGACTAAGATATTTTCAGGAACTGAGGCCATCACCAGTATTTTTTTTTTTTAATTCACATACTACTTCATTGAATATCTTTGTACTAGCCTGAAAGTTTTTCCTTAGCCCACAGCCTTCTTTCAAACCTTTTGGAAGGCAAAGCTGTTGAAAATGTTTTGATTTTGCAAAGCAAGCATCGTCTGACCCTTTTTCTATCCTCTCCACCCTTTTTTCTCTCCATGGTTTGCTCCATGTGGCTTGCAATACCTGCACATCCTAGTGATATTTTTTTCACCTACCTTTTCAAGATACCAGAAGGTCTAGATTTCTTGGGCTCTAACAGGAATTCAATCTAATCTAATAGGAATCTAATAATTTTCTGATAGGAATTTTGTTGCTCTTATGCTGTTGCAGAGGTTGCAAATGGGATGTGCTATTCATAGTCCCTTCCCTGTGCCATTATATGATCAATGCCCATCTTCCGCTGCTCAGGGACACTGCATATTAGGTGAGCATTATGCCAAGTGTATTTTTGCTTCTTTATGAAAGAATGTATTCGGTGATTCTTCCAAAGTGCAGTTGCAAAATATCTTAAACAAAGTTATAAAGTTAAAAAAGCCCCTATTTATGGAAAATATTGTTTAGTGTCTGGAACACGTGTAATTGTTATTACCTAAGGTAAAATAAATCAGAAAATTTGATGTATGTAACCTACACTCTTCTGATCTATTTAGTGAGCTGACACGAAGGGCTGAGCTTGGTATATGGGTCCCTTAGGATCCTCAGATGGAACAGAGATTTTTTTTTTTATGCTGCTCTAATTTACTCTTAGACGCAGTTTGGCCTCCTGCCAGTCTGGGATAGAAAGAAGAGGGAGGTGATCATCTCTTTCCTTGTCTTCCCTCATCCATGCAGTCTTGCCTGTCCCCAGCTGTGCTGAATTAATGCCTGGGACAGCCTCACGATTTCAAGCTTCTTTTCTTCCCATGAAAGATTTTAGAAGAGAAAGCGGCTCTACCTTGGAGCTGGCTGCAGAAAGTGAAACACCTGGAGAATTAAGGGGATCAGATTGCCTGTGTAATTGCCAGAATTACACAGAGGTTGTGCTAAGGATGTGAGAGATGTTGGCCACCTGTCATCTCCCTTAGTTGCTCAGGTATTCTGGAGGTGTACAAGTCCTAAGCTCCTGAGCATCATGACCATTCTGACAGATATCTCTCCTCATCCAGTGAGAATGATCTTCTTCTCTAAGGAGGCCAGCAGCAGCTCCGGTAGCTTCTTCTGCTAGATCTTTCTCAAAGTAGCTAAAACGAGGTGGGGACCAACATGGAACCTGCCCCTGGAGAAGACCTAATCTTCCCAAAGAGTTGTTGTTAATGCAGATGATAGAAACAGCCCAGTGGGGACTTTGCCAGGAAAGCCTCGAGGAGAGCCCAGTCCCTCACACGAGGAGCGCACACTCAGAGCAAGCAAGCCAGCGTTTCATGGAAGGAGGCAGGGCTCTGTCTAGACCAGCAAGTAGCGTGATGCATGTGTGTGGGTTGAAACAGCAGTTTTAAGGACCAAACATCTCCACTGCACCAACATTAGCTTCCAGAAGCCTCTCGGGGCTGGTCCTGCAGACTGCTGGGCAGTTGTTGGCTGGAGCACCTTGCACATGCTCCTGGGGTGCATCAGCTGGGTTGGTTTCACCCAAAAGGAAACCAGGTCTCACGCTCAGAACCTGCCCTGTTCTGCACACCGAGTGCAGCGAGGGGAGAGAGTCAGGAGGTTCATTTCAGAAGTGCAGTCCTGACCAAAATGAAAACTGGTGTAGATGCAGCCTGCAATATAGCTCCCCGTTTCTGTTGACGTTGCACTGTGTAGTATTTTAACACTTTAAAAAGCTGCCCTTAATTCAGTGGGATTACTCAGGATTTAAAGCACAGCTCACTGTTGGAAAATGTAAGGTGTACGGACTGCTCCCCTTGCCAAATGTGGAACTTGTGGTTCAGGAACTCTAACACAGCTTTTCTATACTCACTCTATCTCTGGGGCTGCCGAAGCTCGCAAGGTATGCTGTATCACTTCTAGGTGCGAGCTGCCAGTTTGGGGAACAGTGAGGAGAGGGGTGAAGGCTTCTAAAAAACTCATATAGATGATGCTTAATGCTGGTGGAAAACTAACCTGATTGGGGAGCGCCCTGTGTGGTGCCACGGCCCAAAGAGCTGCTGTGATTACAGGGTACACAGCAAGGGAAACACAGGGAATGAGAACATAGGTTATGTTGCCTCTCTGCTTGGCACCCATTCAATTATCTGCACTTCAAGAAGGATGATGATAAATTGGAGGGACTACAGAGAAAAGTACTGGTAATGACGAAGGGATTGGGAAGTGGCTTGTTTTTAAAGATAGTGATCTATTTAAGCTATCAGTGAAGTAACTCAGCCCTCTAGAAGAACCAAAGAGCTAGCAGAGGACTCTTTGCTCCATCACAAAATACATCAAGCATGGCTACTGAGTCTCAGAAGGCACCAAAGAAGTCCTGTGGCCCACATTATGATCTCATATGCTCAGAGTAAACACTGCTTTCCAGCCTTAAACTCTTCTAGGACGGGCACCTGAGAAGTATTTTTGAGAAGCCAAAAGCATGGTTGGCTAACTACCTGTCAGTGTATTTAATGCCAGTTTCCATTAAAAAACAATCTTCTGAGAACAGAGAAGTTTTACTTTGCCTCCCCAGTTTGCACACGCATTATTCCTACAGGTGTCTTTCTATTTTTAACAGGAATAGCTTTTTATAAAACAAACATCTGCTCTGAAGTTTTGGCTTGTTTGGGGTTTGTTTGGGCTATTTTTTCCCATGTTCTAAGTATAAATCAAGTATTCCTGCTTTATCCTTCCTTCCTTCCTTCCTTCCTTCCTTCCTTCCTTCCTTCCTTCCTTCCTTCCTTCCTTCCTTCCTTCCTTCCTTCCCTCCTTCCTCCCTTCCTTTCCTTCCCCACACTCGCTGCAGCCCCACACCCCACAGATGCTACAGTGTCTCCTTTTCCTTGAACCCTACAGTGCTGATTTCCTCTCACTAATTTCCACACTTCCGTTAACGTTGGCATTAGAAACACAAGTTAGGAGAGACAAGAGGAAGGCGGTGGTTCCGGCATGCCCCTTCACCACCCCCCTTGAATGTCTTCCTAATGTGCCAAAGCCTAACTACACACTTTGAGACTTCCAAAATCAGACTTGACAGCTTGGGCTTCAAACTGCAGCTTCCCCTGCACTGTGTCATGGTGGGTTTGTGACTGGCAGTGCTGTCACAAGCTGCAGTTGCTTACGATTCCTCTGTGCAACTGGCTCTGTGTAGGCTCCTGGCTTCTTTCTTTCCCTCCTGATAAAGAGGTGAAACATTAAGAGGATGTAACAGATTACAGTGGGTTTTATTTTCTGTACGAAGTTCTTTTGTTCTTTCATTTTCAAGATTTTAAGCTTTTAATTTAAATTAAATTAAAATTTTGTACTGCAGGATGCAAATTCTTTCCATCAAATTCCTCATGATAAAATGATTCCTTTACTTACCCTTAGAATGGAATTAGCTTGTCGGCCCTAAGCTTTTCTTTTTTGGGTTGTTTTGTTTTAAGGAGGCTAACCACCTGATGCTAACTAACTTATCTAAGGTACATCACTAACTGTCAGCCGTGAAAGACTGGAGGAAACGCAACTGAGATATGCGAGGTAAGTCTGGAGTTTTCATAAATATACCAAAAAGTGGAACCGAAAGTACCCTTGGGTATATGGTGGTTAAACTTAACTAGGTAACTGATTTTTTTTTTCTTTTTTTTTTCTTTTTTTTGCTTTTTTTTTTTTTAAAGCAAAACTTTGAATAAAAATAGCCATTGTGTACATTGTCAGAAACTAAATGCTTTTGAAAGGACAGTTAGATGGAAAAATCATCGTTTTTATACGAATACTAGTGTTAACACTAATGGCAATGATTTCCACTTCTATATGTTAATAAATTTAGATTGAGACCTCTGTGGTAAGAAGAGAGGCAGCATCTTTGTGTATTTATCGTGGCATATTTGTATGTTCATTCACTTGCTTCCCTATTAGAACTTGAAGGGCCTGATATGGAAATTACCCTTGGGCAAAAATACCTAAACCAATCTGCAATACACTAAGGGCTCTTGCGACACAGGGATACTACCAGGTTCAAAACATACCAACTAAAATGGTGTCTAATTTCAGCTCTTAAGTGTTCACAGGATCAGCATCAAGGTGAGGGTGAGACCCTGTGTTCCTTCCAGCTGATTGCCCTGTCACTTTCCAGCAGAGAAAAGGTTTGGCCTTTTTTTAAGCCTTATGGGCCCTCAGTTCTACAAATCCCAGTCCCTCCCAATGAACTTGTTTGGTTTATCTGGGAGTAAGAGCAGCTACAAGGTTGTCAGAAATGACACCATTTTTCTCACAGCCCACATTTGCACTCATCAGTGTTTTAATTTACTAGTGTAAGAGTAATGAGTAGCCCCAGATAGGAAGATTGATCTGCAAGCGAGATCCGTGTGAGCATTTGCAACCAGAGTGTGGTCACCAAATGGGATATAATTACTATTTGTCTCTTCAGCCAGTGCCAGAAGCTAACCAGCTTGCTTTCCATTAGGGTGAGCTTCCAGGGAAGCTTCTGGATTGATTGCAAAGGCACGGATTGCCCCGGTATTTCTGGTAGGGTACGTGTTAACTTTGCTTGTTATCTTCTTTTACCCAGTCTCCAGCTTGCTGTAAAACAGCAAAGCAATCATTGGGTTTACCAACCAAAACAAAGCCCTGAAATCACTCCTTTTTCGGGATTACTTGAGGGCTCATGACCATAAATGTCTATTTGTGTTTATGTATTTGCACACATCAGGAAAGACACAGACACAACATACAAACACGCTGCCTTTAAGACCCCACACCGTGGGCCTGGAACATTCGCCTTTACCCTCACACAGTGTCCAGCTGAAGGCAAGGGGCCCAACGTGCCAGCAGCCCTTTACCACATTTATCGGTTCAAAGAGAAGGGTTTTGTTGTTTCCGTTGTGTCGCGAGATTTCTATTACTGAGAGAGATCCCAAGACCCTTATTAACATCCATTCATTTATGGCCAAGTCTCTTTTTACTTCTCGGTAGTAACCAGAGCTTGAAGCTTGGGATTAATCTGTGCCCAGTCCCCAGTGTACCCAAGCCTGAGAACACAGCAATGATCATTTCTTGTTATGCTTTTCCTTCATTTTGAGGGTAGCAAATTTTATCTTGAGGTGTCTTTTTTTGTTTTCTCAGAAGATGTTCTAGTGACAGGCCTCTACAGAAGCAATTTCCCCTTTTGGTTTCTAAAACTAGAAAAACCCCAAAGTTCACGTCATCAGCTTACTTAAACCTCCCCACTGTCGTCAGCTTACTTTATTTTAAAAACCCAACAAACCCAAAACAAATCCCAGCCTTTGAAATGTAGCTACACATTCCCAATCTGTATTTCACCATTTTGGTGCTGAATCCAGAGAAGACCATGGAGGGGGGGGGTGCCCGTGTGCAGGGCTGTGGATACACCTTTGCCTGAGAGGAAGATGCGTTTCCACGAGGATCCTCTTGCAGAGGATCAATTCATAGAGAAAACTCTCCCACTTGACAGATGAGCTGGAGTAAGAAAGGACAAGTTTCCCAAGGGCCTGGGTCACCAGCATGGAAAGCCGTGCCACCACGCGTGCCTCGCTCCATCGATCAGCCTGAGGTCCCCAGGCAGTCACTTGCAAAGAGCAAATGCAGACCTGAGTTCACACAGCCATACCACATCCCCTTCAGATGAAACTCTACCCATCTCATCCCTCAAAGGTGTGCTGAAGCTGAGATAAACCAGGGGCTTGCCTACATGGAATACAGGCTTAGTTTTAAGTGAAATTTCCACTGTGTTGAGGTCGCTGCAGCAGTACGCCTTCCCTTCCACGAGAGAGCAAAATAAACTGCATTCAGTAAGGACCAAGAATTAATGATTTTATTAAAAAAAAACCAAAAACAAACCTCCAAACGAACTAAAATATCACATTCCTAATTAATGTAATTAAAACAGTATGTTTTTTCTACTGTGGATCAACCTGAAGTGACTGCTCAGAGGAAGGAAGTGAAGAGAACTGATACCCAAATGACATGCCAGACCCTATTCTCCAGCTACTGGAAAATACCCCCTCTCTTTTTCCCTCTGCATCTGAAGTCTTTCAACATAGAGGGAGGATGTCCAGAGGAACTGCAACCCAGCAGAGCTCCATTAAAGCTGATGAAGTTCTTTCCATTTACAGCAGCCAAGGGGCTCATCCCTAATTTCTTTCTGCAGAGGGACATGCAAAGCAGATTTCAGATATTTATTATGATGTCATGGGCAGGTTGCAAGCTTGATGTACTGCTTAGAGACGGTCCCAGAGTACAAAAGAATGACCAAGAGAGAAAAGGGGATCTTGTAGGTGATGCCTAATTTGTTTGGGTTTTTTTCTCCTCTAAACTAAATTTTGCACTGGGTTTTTTGCAGTGAATGTAAGCATCTCATGGCAGGATTTTATTATTCCTAAAGTGGGCTGCTAATACTTGAGAAATGCTGTAAACAAAAAATGGAGCCACGTAAAAGGCTTGTAATTATCTCTAAAATTAGTCCCCGTTTAAAGAGTCTATTTACATGACCCATCAACAGATCAGTTAAGTACTTTCACTAGGTTTTATTTCTATTTGGCAGAACAATTTCCTTGCTGAAGTACACCAATGAGTGGGAGCAACTGCAGTTAACAAAGTAAGTTAGAAAGAGACATTTTGGGGAATTTATTAATTTTTTTCCTATACTTTGTGTAGGATTTGGAGAGGAAAAGAAAAAAATCTTCAACTCCCAGTTCAAAAAGACCTCACCTGACTGGCACTAGCTGCCTTTCTGTCTTAAACCACAAGCTGTGGCAGCTGTGAAAGAGCGTGAACTTGAAAGAAAAAACAATATAAAGTCCCGTGAGTTCCAAATTCTTAGTATAGACATTCCCCTGGTTTCTGAAGGTTTTAGGGTGGTGTTCCGGCTTTATTAAAATCCACGGTAAAATTACCAGAGGCAAAAAAACCTACAGGCATAGCAACACACTTTTAATCTTAAAGGGTTCCCCTTTTTTTAATTTAATTAATGAAAGTTGGCACATTAGGGAATGCATGAGATTTCATTCCTCGAAAAAAGCAATAAAAATTAGATTAATAAATGAACTTACCAAACTAAAATTAGAGTTGCAGGAGCATGTATCATAAGAAATGAACCTTCCTAAAATGGTGGACAAAGCCACTGTTAAGTAAAATGTGACAGGAGGGCAAACTCTGTCAGTGAGATATGTAAAGGTATTTTAATTTTTATTTACATTTTGGTTTACATTTATGGTTTAGGATTCAACATTGTTTCCCCCTCTTTAGTTAGGAATCTGCAAGCCCAGTAGGGCCAAACTGTACAATTTCCTTTGTGAGAAGGACATACAGTTGCTGAATAATTTATATTGTATTCATAAGATAATTCGTAAGTGCTGGTGCTTCTTACCCCCCCCAACCTCCCCCAAATCTGAATGCTTTCCATATAAATAATGCATTCATCCTCCTGATCCCCTGTGAAATCAGGTGAGGGTATTATCTTACAGAGAAAGTGGTGAGCGCATAAAGCAATAAGGTTTTTGACTGTAGTTAGAACAATACGATCTTGGTGAGGACATTTTGATGGCAAATCGTTAAGTTTAAAGCAGGGTACACGTGGCGTGAATCTGTAGGCAGTTACTGTGGATGCAGACAGCACCACGTGGGAACAAGCTATAGAAACAGAGACTCAGCTCACTCATGTAGGTGAGATCTTTCATCCCTCAGCAAGGACGACTTGGATTTTAGCGACACTTCCTATCTACCTGCTTGTGGAACAGGCAAAGACATGGAGCTGGTGTGTGGGATGAAGTGGGTAGGATGGGGGTGAGGGTCAATACGCTGATGGGCAGGGCTGGAGTTCAGGGGCACCTGGGCAGGTTGGAGAAGTGGTCCAACAGGACCGATACAAAGTTCAGCAGAGACACAAGCAAAGCCCTGCTCATGGATTGGGGTGAGCCCCTGCAGCAGAAACCAGAGGGGCAAGAGGAAATCCAGGGCAGATGGCAGTGAGTCTTCAGGGGCACTCAGGTGGCCAGAGCCCACCTTGCTCAAGGACAGCATGGGGGCATGGCATTAGTTTGGCTTGGCAAAGGGGAGACCTTGTGGCTCCCTGCAGATGCCTGGTGGGAGAGGAGGGAGAAAGCAGTGTCCCAGCTTTGCATTTGGCCCTATGCTGGGCAGCGGTTGGGGCAGATGACCCCCTTTCCTCCCAAATTTGTGCAAGTCCCCGATTCCAAGTTCGCCATCTGGCTCTGCTGGAGCACAGGGACTGAGGCGAGAGAAGCACCTCTGTTACAACAAGGTATCCTTAGGGGCCTAATTTCTGAGACTCTTACATGGTGGGAAAGTGTTTGTTTTACTTCACCCTAAGAGTCTGCTGAAAGGCAAAACCATCCTACACATGCCACGGGGGAAGGCAGGAGTTCAGCACTTCCAACAGCAATATAAAAGGAGAATGTTTGTTTAGAAATCGGAGCATGATTTTAATGGCCTAATATTAATCAACCAGGTTTGAAAATGATGGTCAAATTATAAATGGAGCTGAGAGGCACAGTGTACAAAAATACAGTTGTGTTTGCATTATAAATTTTATATAAATAGAGGGAAGAAAAAGCACTGAAATTTTCAGGCCTGAATTCCAGCCGCTGTTAATGTGAACCGGTTTTTTTTTCCCTTGTTATTTTCCATTCCTGCGCCTGCAAATCCTGGGCCCGGACTGGGCACCTCTCTCCCCCCACAATCCCTGCCAGCTCCTCCCTCTCCAGCACCGTACCTTCTCTTTTGCTTTGTTTGCATAAGAGAGATCAAGAACAGGTTCAGTATTTCCAACCACAACCTGCCCCCTTCCCATGCTAAAATCTAGGCCGAAGCCATTAAAAGTTGGGTTCCTGGGGAGGTATTTGGGTCTGGCGTGGCCGCGGCTGCCTGAGTGAAGATGTAATTTGGTTAAACTTTTAAGCGCCCCTTTTCCAGCCTATGCTCACCTGTGTGCAAACCATGAGAGCCCAGTAGCTTGGAGACTGCTACCACAGCTGGCAGCACGACCCTGATTTGGCTTTGCAGATTCTGTCCTGTACAACCCCTTGCACCAGCTGAATTCAGGGCCTGCTCATTACTCAATCAGCCTTTGAAGAGACAAGCATGGAGAATATCTGGTTTTCCTCTAGATTTTGTCACTGATTTTTAGGCAATATCTGTTAAATAAAATCTATCAGGTGTGGTATGAGCCGTGCTGCCTACTTTTATCTCTTCCTGCCTGTTCCCCAGCTTGCCTTTTCCTCTTTGTCTTTCTTTTTAGCTACTGCTAAAATAGTATTTTCTGCTCCCCTGTTCTTCCCAAGGTGCCTTGGCATTTGCATACTTATTCCCTAAATTGCACCAGCATGTGCCCATTAAAAATAAAGTACGACATCATACTGTTCCCAAAACCACTCTGAGTTCACTTAGCTTATTATGCAGTGGCTGTTAGAGTCAGCTGCGCTGCCAGCGGGTGCCGGGTGGGTCTGGGGGCAGCCCCTGGGGCACAGGAGGGTTCAGCTGTGGCCAGCAGCTGGTACTGGGCTTCTCACTTCTGGGTGAAATGCTCAATGGCTGGCAGCAGCGGATGTTACTGCTTTGAGTTCAGTAAGGATCAGTGTGGGTCCGCTTCAGCTTTGGCAAAAACCTCATTCAGCTCCCAGAATCGTTTTGCTCTCCTGGGAGGTTGGCTACTCCAGCAGGTTGAGAAGGAAATGGTCAGGGCACAGTGGGCCATAATAAACCACGGCGTCTTTCCCCTGAGCTTTTTGCATCCGTGCGGCCTCTCCTAAGGGTACAGTTACAGGTCAGATCACTCCTTGCCCTTCCTACCGCCATCATCACCCTTTCCTCCCGCCTGAATTTGCCTGTGGCGGGGGCATCGGAACCAGTTTTCCTACACACTCAAACATATGGTTTCAAGACGCAGGCTGCACTTGCAGCAGGAGGCTGCCTTTTGTTACTTTCCCAAAGCCAAATAAGCGATTGCCACAACCTGAGCTATTGTGCCCAATTTAAAAAGAGTAAAAAAAATGTTATAAAATGGGAGACTGCCTATGGGTGGCACAACTGGGCGCTAGGCCCGTGTTGTGCGGAGCAAGAATACGCCTATGAAATAGGCAACGGAGGACTAGAGGAAACTATTTCAGTTTACATTCAGGTACATTATGGGTCTGTTTATAGGGCCCAAAAGAACTTCCCAAGCATTAACACATGCAATACGAGGCACAGAGGTGGCAGAACCTATATAAAGGTGAATAGACACGTAAAACCAGAATAACTTGTTAGCATTTACATTGTTGCTGCCTCGAGGCTATGGCAATTATTTCACCCACCTTTTAGAAATTAATTCTAAAATATTTTTTGCCTTTTTTTTTTTTCCTATGGGGTGGATTACAAAACTGCATTTTTTTAAGATCAGGGAAAAATATCAACAATAAATCAAGCTAATCTTATGCTATTTTTTCAGAATAACGAAGGGCGCATGAAAGAAGCGTATAGAAAATGGTACTGTTACTAATAATGGATTATGAAAGGAGGGAGGTTTATGTTCTTGTTCCTTCATTTTAATTATAAAGGTCAGGTGACGTATATATCTCTGGATTTATATATTTGTGTCATGGTAGAAATTAATCTCTTATCACCCTTTGCTAGGTGACTCCTCAGAGTCTCCAGACATCCGGACAAAGAAGAGGAGAAAATTATGACAGGGAAAAAAAAAAATCAATGCAAACAAATCCTGAGTCCTGAGAAGAAAGGTGAGTTTTATTCACACTGTTTGGTTTTGATTTTAACTCAAGTACTGAAAAACACTCAGGAGAAAATTTATCTATCTGTCTTTCTTCAGGGCAGAAAAAGTTCAAAGCGAATATGCGAGGTCTCTGATGACTTCTTGAGCAAAGTTATGAGAGAATTAGCCTTCCTGGTAGCTTAAAGGTGAAAAAAACAAGAAGAAAATCCCTTCCTCTTACACATTTTATCGTGCATTTAACCTTTTTCATAAATTATTTAGAAACATGCCAATTAATAGTTTATCTTTTAAAACATTCTTATCTAGATTGTTTGAACAAACAGAGAATTGTACGGGCGTTCATCCATCTTTTTATTACTTTTTTCCCACATTAGGGAGTGCTATGCATTTCCACAAGCCATAACAAATGGTCCCATTTGCTGTGGGATTTGCTCTCAGCTGGGACACAGACTGTGTTACGTCTTTACTGGCCAAAAGACATCTGTTTTAAAGCAGGGGAATCAGTGTGCAGCAGTGTACCTCACCGAGTTCAGCACTGAACTTCATGACCAGAGGTGACCTTGCAAAAGCATTTTTGTTTAAAACCAAGAAATATCTGTTTTCTTCAGGGTTTTGTTGGGAAGGGGGGAAGAGGAAAAAAGAAAAAAAATCCCCTCAGTTATAACAACAACAAAATAATATCTTTTTTTGTGGGGAGTGGTGGGATATAAGGCAGATCAGAAACCGAGGTGGGGGAAGAAGATAGGCCTTTTGACTCATCTTGTACACTACTGCATCTTGGCTCTTCTGGTGTTCCCAATGAATGGATTCTGTAATGTTAAAATAAAGCCATGTTTTCAAGAAGTGTGTATTGCCACAAATCCCTTGCAGTCCATGGAGGTATAGTACTCAGTAGCTGTTGAAACCTTGACCTTTTAAACTTCTACCTTTGTCTGTATTACTGCTTTTCCCTTTATAACTGTCTATGAAACAGTAGTTTTGGGGGTTTTTTTATAGCATCTAATAAATGTCTACATTGACATCCCTCAAAAAACCTGAACAAGCTGGATTTCCTCACATGTAGGATTTATTCAACATTTATGGTTTATTACTTTTATCCTTAACTAGTTAAGGCTACTAGAACTTGGTCTGTACCTGAAGGGACAGGCCTGTGGAAGTACAATGGCAAACCTGGCTGCTGGCGGCGATCCTTGTGCTGCAGAAAGGGTTCTGCCTCCAGCACGGCTACTGTAACAAACCTAGCACCATGCTTTAGCACAGATCAGCTTCTTGCTCTAATCTTGAAGCAAAGCCTCAATAAAACTTTTAAACTTGAACAGAATGGAAGAGCAAGGAGGTATTAGTGACATCCCCCTTTGGTTGCTGTCATGTAAGTGAAGCAAAAAAGACTTACACCTACTCTGGGTGGAGCGGTGATTCACCTTTAAGTTGAAGAGCCTCTAAAAAGGAAGTTTGGTTCTGTTTCTAAGTGGATGTGTGGGAGACTGACATTAACACCTTGTGCTGAAGAAAACTATTCTCCCCATCTCTCTTCACAGCTGACTAAACACAAACAGTGCTGGTTTAACAAAGAGCCACAGACAGCAGGACTGATTATAGCCCACACTGAGCGAGGAGCTTGATTCAACAAGGTAAATGAAGGTCAGATTAATCACGGATCACATTTCCCTCCCCACCGAAGCCCTTATGTTATATTATACATGTTGTTGTGCTACACTTTGAGAAGGTCAGCCCAAAGCCTGGATTCTCCACCAGCCCCAGCAGCCCTTGGAGCAGACTCTGCTGCCTTTGAGGTCCATACCCACATCACCCCACGTGCATGAGCGGTCAGTGAAAAAACACATTAAAAGAACAAGTGAGCAACAAAATTGTAAAGGTTTCAGTATCTCTCTCTCACCTACATCTGTGAACTGTATTAACCACAACCTGCAAGATTCCTTTATGTAACAGGACAGGCGTGTACTTTAAAAGATCACTTTACAGTTACCTTTGACAGATGTTCTAGTAGCTTAGGTCACCTAATTTGGGCTCCGAGTCAGAAGTAAAGGCTAGCATGAATTCCTGCTTTCTCTGCTGCAGTGTTGCTTTAAGATAACCCTATCTGCTCCACTACATTGTTTCCCAGTTACTCTAGGAGGTTTGACTGCATTCAAGGAGATAAGGACCTCAGGAAATGCTCTTGACATTCAAGACTTTAAGCCAAATATTTTTATTAAGGTTTTTCTCACACCATGAATATTAAATATTTATAGCCATGCTGGGCCAAGAAGGCAGCAGCTCAGGTACTTCAGCTGGGTAGTTTCTATAAAGTTGGCAGGGTTTCTGACTGTTGTAATGGCAGCATAACTCCGTTCACTTAACATGATTTGGAAAAAATATTATAAGTGGCCATTTAAGCTTTATTTCTCTGTTTCCCAAATCTGCCTTTGATACCTTTGTCTGACCCTGCAGTGTTCAGGGTAGAGACATCTGTGTGTTTTCTCAGCCCATTTAAGTGAGAATGGAAATTTAACTTCAGGCTAACCAATGTAGGGAAAGTTTAAGCAAAACAGTTGGGAGTCTCTAACCATGACCATTATGAAGGCTTTGAAAATATTTACTCAAGTTCTTTTGGTTTGGCCTAAAATCATCATAGATGAAGTGTATCAAAAAGAGTCAGGGGATGACCACAATGAATATTTATTTTTCTATTAAATATATATATATATAAAATTCAGGATTTCCAGTGTGCATTTTGGAGCTGGTCTTTTGGAAGTACTTGCCTAGGAGTAGAGGAAGGGAGGAGAAACAGGCCAGAGAGAATTAAACATAAGCGGAAGGTTGAACATGGCCGGCTTTCAAATCAGGGTGGCTTAAGGTGCATGAAGAGACAGGAGTCAGGTTTGTAGCCAGGATATGAATGACTTAAAAAAATAACATGAAGTGCAGAACATAATAGCTCTCTCCAAAAGTGAGCTGACAAAAAAAATACAGGGAAGATAAGTGGGATGTGTCATAGGCAAAAACAATAATTAGGAGAAGGCTGGGAGACTCTTAGCTGGCAGATTTTTCTAGGACAATTTTGATTTGCAGACATCCTTTCAGTGGCTGGAGGCATTTCCTGCTTTGGCTGCAGTTTACTCTGATGTGTAATGGAAACAGGAAAAGATACTCGACGAAGTTAAATGCTGCCTTTTGAAAAGCGTGAACGTAAGTATGTGTAAAGCACTGACTGCTTTTGAAGTCCGATGGAAAGATGCATAAATTCAAGAAATGGTATAAATTGGCCTAAGTCTATTTGATGGAAATACACCCGTTTACTTTAGGTGAGTATTTGGCTCTTTCTTGCTCATGTTGTGCCAAGTCTTTCACACTCTCAGGGTGAATTTATTGCTATACTGCTAGCTATTTATTGAACCCCACCTGGCAGGGTGTAAGCACGCCTTCTGAGATGATGAAAAGTCCTGAGTTGAGACTGGAAACAAGGTACCTGCGAGGCTTTCAGAACTGGCCAGAGCATGTTTTGCACTGTGGAAGACCAGACCAGACCCTTTGTGCTCACCTCAAATAAAGCCGATGCCTGGCATTTTGTTTCGCAGCTCCGCACGTACTGACCTGGATGTGTTGAAGTGCAAGATCGGTAATGAGAATGGAATGTTATGAAAAGCTGAGAGTACCGGAAACCACATGTGGAACAGAAGAACTTTGGGGTTATACAAGTCCCCTTGGACAAGGCCCACTTCTCTTCTTTTGATTTCACTAACACCTCGCATGCGTGGGCCTGGCTCGGCGGCTCCAGCAGTTGTTGGGTTTCACCACTCAGATCAGGCCACACAACACGTGTGCACACGAGACTTCTGGCCACATCCTACACAAGTGTCTAGCTTCGAGCACGACAGCAAATCCTAGCAAGTGAATGGGAAGAGCTGCGTGATTCTGAACACTGCCAGAGCAGAACAGCTGGGGAGGGAGGTTCTGCCAACCCTCTGAACTCATTACTTCTCAGGTTGGGCCCTGCAGACAGGGTGACGGGATGAATATGGGGACCTCTTGACCCACCGCTGAGCCAAGACACTCATCCCAGACCTCCCCAGCATGGAGTGGAGGAGGAAGCCGAATGAGGTGATAGCAATCCCCGCCGGTCCCCACCTACGCAGCATTTATAGGAAAGCTTATTTCCCTGAAGACAGGGTTTTATCTGAGACTGCAGTACAAACTTAGAACCACATCATGATTTAATTAAAAAACTTGTACTACACAGAATTAATATGGAAAGGATTGAAACCTGGGTCACTTACAGATACAAAACAGAGTTATTATTAGAAACACAGACAAAAAAGCCTGTCCTTTTTACTAGGCTCACTAGAGAGTGGCTCCATCTGATGAAAGATCATTCTATACACTGACATCACATCTGTGCTAATAATGCGTGCAGATGACAGAGAAGTTGGTAGGGAAAAATAGGGAAAAATAGGGACAAAAAGTTACCTGTGCTGGGCAAGATGAGTGGCTTAATTAGGTTGTCATGATGAGCATGGTATGTTTCAATAAAAGTAAATAGAAAATAACAGGCAGGGAACAAAAATGCAAGTTCTGGTTTGAGGATGGGAGACTGTTTCTGCAAGCAGTTGCCCAGGGAGATCCTTAGTAATCTCTGGTAATTGCCTCGAGGTGAATGCTCACAGGAGCCCCATGGACACGAAAGTAAATGTCTCACAGGCATCTGAGGATGTCTTGGATCTTGGAGGCAGAAAAGCCAGAGAAGTGGCTGTGCCTGTGCACGTAACACTGAGTGCAAAATGTTACATCCAAGTTGGATAGTTGCTTTTTCAGGAAAGAAAAAGATAAAAACACAAGAAATCGAAGTAAAAACTACACAGCAATTCTCATGCTATGTGAGGAGGTAAACTTAGAGGTTTAGAAGATATCCATAGAAGATCACTCTGGATAGGCATTTAAACACTGAGCAGTTATTTGGTGGGGTGAGCTTTCTGACCTTTCCATGAAGGTGTAATAAAATCTAATCCCTGGGAAGCGGCGTTTGAGAAATGGAACGTCACAAAAGGATGTAATTAGGATGATTAACTCCGGGTATCGTCGTTCTACCGGATGCTCCATTCTGCCATTGTGGTTTTACACCTCAAGAAATTATGAGAAATTTATGTCCAGCCACATTTTCAAATTTGGCTTTAATTTATGAAAGAAAGTCTGCACATTCCTGGCTTGTATCAGGAATAGCATGGCCAGCAGGACCAGGGAGGTGACCGTCCCCCTGCACTCAGCTCTGGTGAGGGTGCACCTCAAGTACTGTGTCAGTTTTGGGCCCCTCACTACAAGAAGGACATCAAAGCCCTGGAGTGTGTCCAGAGATGGGCAACAAAACTGGTGAAGGGGCTGGAACACAAGTCTGATGAGGAGCAGCTGAGGGAACTGGGGGTTGTTTAGCTTGGAGAAAAGTCTCAGGGGAGACCGTATCGCTCTCTAGAGCTCCCTGAAAGGAGGTTGTGGTGAGCTGGGGGTCAGCCTCTTCTCACAGATAAGTAGTGATAGGACAGGAGGGAATGGCTGCAAGTTGCACCCAGGGAGGTTCAGGTTAGAAATGAGGAGACATTTCTTCTCAGGAAGAGTGGTTGGGCATTGGAACAGGTTGCCCAGGGAGGTGGTGGAGTCACTGTCCCTCAGGGTGTTCAAGGAAAGGTTGGATGAGGTATTTAGGGACATGGTTTAGTAAGTAATACAAATGATAGAGGGAGGGTTGGACTTGATGATCTTGGAGGTCTTTTCCAACCTTGATTAAGATTCTATGATTCTGTGATTGAGCAAAGACAAAGAAGCCAACAAAACTAGCTAAGAACTACCTCTGTATTAATTAAACAGTACTGATCCATATCTGCTTGTTGATTTTGTGTGAATGAGCATACCAAGCAGTTAATGCAAAGCAATCACACAATTGCAAGAATAAAAACACTGAAAAG
The DNA here is from genome assembly GCA_020800305.1 of Porphyrio hochstetteri. NCBI lineage: Eukaryota > Metazoa > Chordata > Aves > Gruiformes > Rallidae > Porphyrio > Porphyrio hochstetteri. Next base: position 140,598,692 of record CM036905.1, read on the forward strand.
TAAGCATAAATGTAGCCTACAATAATATTCTGCTGCAAATCCATTACTATTCTGAAGTAAAATATTAATATAGTGAACATAAATATCTAACCACATTCACTGTTTGGATGGATTTTGGCTTTTTTTTTGGTGTTAGAGCATATTTCACACCTCAAAGGAATCCATGAACTGTGTGCTTCAGAATGCCAGGCTTACCATGTCCACTGTTTTATACCAGTCTATAAAATCTGTTTGTCTTTTACGTTTTCAGGAACTAGAGCTTCATAAACAATATATGCATCACTGAAGACAAAGTTTTCCACATTATTAGGAGTCAGTGTTTCATGCTGTAGAAATATATCTCGGGTTCAGATGGGTCAAAATTCCTAACACACTGTCCCTCCCCCCTCCCTAGAAAAGTATTAAGGACGGATTAACCATTGTGGAGTAACTTTTGGGAAGGCATATAAGAATTTCTTTGCAAGGTGTGATCCGGCCAGTAAACCATTTACCCTTTTAGCAGAGCAATCATTACAAAAACGGTTGAGCCGATATAGTAGATAGTTGGTGTGTTGTTAACGTGTGTGACACTCTTCAGCAGCTGCCTGTGTCTAAATACAAGGTATGAAGCCAGCGTGGTACGTCATTCACTGCTGCGAGCCAGGCTGCTGAAGGAAGTAGCTTTACTGGGAATAACGTAGAGAACAGGCAGCACTGGTGATGGCAGCGGGTGGGTTACCTGCCTGTTCGTCACTCAGCTCCCCTGCTGCTGATGGGAGATGCAAGATCCACATAGATCTGAAATTCCTGGGTTTGAAGGGAACACCTCTGTTTACCACTGTGCGGGTTTTGGCTGGGACAGAGTTCACTTTCTTCACAGTAGTTAGCGTGGGGCTGTGTTTGGGTTTGTGCTGCAAACAGAGCTGATAACAGGGGGGTGTTTTTGTCACTGCTGAGCAGGGCTCACACAGAGCCAAGGCCTTGGCTGCTCCTCACCCCACCCCACCAGCGAGGAGGCTGGGGGTGCACAAGGAGTTGGGAGGGGACACAGCTGGGACAGCTGACCGCAACTGACCCAAGGGATATCCTGTACCATATGATGTCCTGCTCATGAGGGGCTGGTAGAAGAAGAAGGAAGGGGGAGACATTCAGGATGGTGGTGTCTTCCCAAATCACCCTTAGGCGTGACAGATCCCTGTTTCCCTGGGGATGGCTGAACTCCTGCCTGCCCGTGGGCAGTGGGGAATGAATTCCCTGTCTTGCTTCGCTTGTGTGCGCGGCTTTTGCTTTCCCCACTGAACTGTCTGTATCTCAGCCCAGGGGTTTGCTCACTTCTGATTGTCTCCCTTCCTACCTCTGATTCTCTCCCCCATCTGCCTGGGGGAAGTGAGCGAGCGGCTGTGTGGGGCTTGGCAGCAGGCATGGGTTGAACCACAATGATCACCTTCAGTGGGAGTTGGAGAAGTTGGTTGACTAATTTAAATTCTTCGGATATTAACCTGACTTTTAAGTTGAGAATTTCTTGAGTCAGCACCATTACATCTGTTTTTATAACTCTGCATGGGGACCAAAAAAGATAAAAGATAATTTTTCAAATATAAAAGTACCCCTGTGTGATTGCTGAGCATGTTGTTACTGTGGGTTGACTGTCTGTGTTCTTGTGAACAATAAAATAGGGAATTTGGCATAACAAAGTACATGTCTGCCCTTGAAAGTTATAAATCATTAGATTTATTTAGCTTTGTAATAAGAGCTAAAGATAAACTAAATACCTGTGTGTGTGTGAGTCTCTGCACGTGTACGTGCGCATCTGTGATGGTAGGGGACTTGTGCGCCTACATTTCTGCAGAGGGGTATTTATCTAACCACCTGCAATCAGACAAACCTCTGCTTTAAAGAGGACTGTGACCAGAAGATAAGGCATGTGAAAAGCTACCCTGCTATCTGGTACTATCAGGGCAGAAACATTAAATTCTTACGGTGAATTGCTCCAGCAAACACATTCCTAGCAAAACAACAGCGCTGGAGAGTGAGAGCCAGAAGAATTTAGAATGAAAATAAGAGGCACAGTTTCTGTAGTGAGGTTAATAAATCACTGAAACTCTTAATCAAGTGTAGTTGAGTCTTCAGAACTTGAAATTTCTCATCAGCATGTATGATGCTCTCTGCAACACGTATCAGTTTATGGTAAGGATCCATGGGGAGAGACTGATCTTCCTATGAGTTGATCTTTTGGTCTTAAAAATGTCCAAAACAGCCCTTTGAAATAATACTGGCAAAGGTATGGAGCGTGGCCAGCCTCCGAGCGCTGCATCAGTGTCTTGCCCCAGTCTAGCTCGGTGGAATCGTATTGCGTGTCCTGGTTTGTGATGCTTTGCTGAACTCACACGAAGGGGTTAATCTCATCTGTGGTGTGGAGAAGCAACCCAAGCAAAACTTAAGATGTTCCAGTTTAGGTCTCTTTTTTGAGTGAAAGTGCGGTATGATCTTCGTCAGAGGCACTGAGAAGGAAGCAACTTGCTGGCCCTGAGTGGGAAGAAGGACCAGATGACCTCCAGAGGTCCATTCCAGCCAACATCTTTATGCATCTGTGAGCTTGCTTGCTCGGTATTACTTAAAATATATAAAATATATTCCCAGAGCAGTCTAGAAATGTGAATACAGTCACTGAAGTGTGGGTTGGTTTTTCTTTTTGTTGCTTATAACTTCCAGTATTAGAAGTAAGCCTTATGTATTTTAAATGACATTCCCAAGTAAGATAATTCAGACTTTGGTGACAAAAAGTTGGCAGTTTCCACCACACTTATGTGGAGTTTCCTCATACAGTCTTGGAAAATTTCAGACATTCCTGCAATGAATGGTGGATACGGGTTTTTATAAACTCTGGAAATAGAGATTTAAAAGGAATTATTGATGTGTCTAATTCTGGACATTAAAATTATTTTCAAAAGTTCACTTTGAAGTGTCACACTCGACACTTTCAAAGTTATTTTGAGTTATTAAAGTTATTTTTAATGTTTTGTTGACAACAAGAAGTAACGTTTCCTGTCATGAAAATATTTAAAATGAAATTTTACAGTACAAATAATAGCTGGAGCAGCACAGTGCTTTCAGCATCCATACTTCCATTTTTGCTTTGTGCATCCTTATACTCGCAGAGTAGAGCAACACCAAAGGACAGTTATTGTTTGATGGGCAGATCTTCCAAGAAGCACAGTCAAGTTTATGGGTTTTCTATCATCCTTGTTTAAAAACCCTGCTATTTTTAGAATGCATTAAGTAAGAAATCAAAGGCAAAACAAGGCACGTTCTTGCATGAGGATACACACAGACTATTAACTCCATACTAAAATAAAGACAGGGAATCTTCTGTCAGAAAGAAATACAAATAGTAGGGCTTTTCTGTAGCTGTCAAAAAATACTTTCTTTTTTATTATTTATGTGCATAGTTAAAACTTGCCCTTTAATATGCATGAGAGAAGTAAAGGTGCCTGGGAAAATAAATCATGTGAGAACCTCTCTACTGGCTGCTGCAGAGCCCAGAGGAAGCTTGGACAATGCTTTGGAAAAGTGAAGTGTTGTGGAAAATATTACAGTGTTGTGGAAGAAGTAATAGTTTATTAAACATAAGGGCTGCAAAAATGAAATTATGTGTGGTCTGGCAAATGTTTTCTTTTTAAAGTTATGCATCCTGCTCGTCCAAAAATATGCTAGAAGAACCCAGAGCTAGTTGAGGACCAGCAGCTGTACATGCCTGCTGAGCACAACAGTCAGAGGGAGTTAAGGCAGATCTGCCCTTAGCGCTTCTCTGATGCAGATCGCAGCCATTTATATTTTTTTCCAGGAGTGACAGAGATAAAGAAGCCATTTTCAGAGAAATGCTGTGTATCTTGCAGGATTTATTTTAGGAGGAGTTACCGTTATTTACTGCTCTGCGAAAAACACCCTGGAATGACATTCCTGACTTACATATAGTCGCAACACCAACGCTTTGTTGTGACTCCCACGACAACAATCTTTGCCCCAAAACACATGCAGGTGTACTGTTGCTGTCCACTGACCTCTGGCATGCATTGCTGGGGCTGGCACTAACGGCCCTCTGAAATGTAAAGCCATAAACGGGGGCCACTCTGAGCGCTCATCCCCTAAACTGCAAGCCTGAGGCCATAGCCAACTGGAAGAGTGTGTAAACCGAATCCGCCGCTGTGGCATGGCAGAGTTGGCACGCAGGTTGTTTGTATCCTTGGGGGATGGCAGCTGGCAGGAAACCGCCTCTATTCCTGTAGCTCTTAAAGAATCAACCTGGGTCATAGAATCACAGATTCACAGAATCGTAGGGGTCGGAAAGGACCTCCAGAGGTCATCGAGTCCAACCCCCCTGCCAAAGCAGGTTCCCTGGGACAGGTTGCACAGGGAGGCATCCAGATGGGTCACCAGAGTCCTTCACAAAAGCTACTCGTACCTAAACACCAGTGGCTGTGAGGGTGTGTTGATTTGTTGGGCTGAAACGGGTTGTGTAAAGTGTAGCTTTCAATTTATAATTGGAAGAATTTCCCCCTAAAATTTCACAGAGGAAAAAGACATGCTCCTTGTTTTGTTTTGAACAAACCTGTAAAAGACAGTGTTAGGTGACTTCAGAAGCCTTTGCTGCGAGCTTGTGTAGATCCTCACAACGACTGTGTGATGGCAAAGCCAGCCAGCGTGCTGGTGTGACTGGATTTTGAACACTTCACTAAACAAATAGGAACGTGTGATGAAATGAAAGGAGCAACGCATTCCCAGAGCCTGAATTCCAGAGCTAGGGCTCCCTGGGGTACCTCACCAGCAGAGAAAGCAGTCTGTTCCTTGTTTCTCAACGTCTCCAGCACAAACGGCTGCAGTAGGAGTTTGAGAATCTGATAAAAACTGAACGAGGGCAGAAGGGGATTCTGAAGTGGAAGAGCTGCTCTTCAGAGCCCAAAGGGGAACCCTAAATAGTAGGCATAAATCGCTGGTGTGTCTGAAGACAGCAGGTGCTGAGTGGGCTAGACATATATCATTCCCTAAATAAAATGCATGTCAAGAAACAAAATTAGACTGTCATCCTGAAAGTATATCCTTCTAGTGTTGGTATTAAAAAGCCAGCTTTATCTTTTCTGTTCTCCCGTGTTAATAAAAGCCAATTACATTCATGAGCAAAATAATAAAAAATTATCCAAAACTTTCAGAGCAGCTTCAGCTTCTTTATCTCCACTTTGCGGAAGGCAGTTGTTTCGAATCTCCAACCACAGCACCTCTTACTTCCACTAAGTCATTTATCCAGATGAAGTAACACTGTAGCTGACTTGCAAACCTTACATCTTTTTCCAGAAGTGAATAAGACTCTATAAAGGAAATACAAGAGGTTTCTGGGATGGCTGTTGTCATCTGCTGTTGACACCAGCTGAGAGCTTTGGTATTGCAAAACATTCCTTAACTAGCACAGCAGTCCTTTATATATTGCATTGGAAAAGGGATTTCCTCAGTAGGAAGACAAAGAAAGAATTCAGCAATTCCCTTCTAGACTGACTTGCCCTCTTTAGCACTGAATAATTGATGCAGGTAGTTGAACAAAATCATCTCCAGCTCAAGCTTCAAGAGTGAAGGAAAAAAAAAGGGCAAAATTTTCTTTAAGCTAAAGAATAGCTGCTTTTTGATCAAGCAGTGCTTAACTTCAGTGGGATCCTGGGGGGTGCGTTTGGCCTTGTTAGGAACCGCGACGCTTTGAGGTCTTTGCAGGGAGACCTGTCGCAGGCATCGGCCGCTGGCGCTTTGCTCGCTCCAGAGAGGCAAAATTCAGCCAGCACTTCGATGCTACACCCCCAGGCACAGCTGAAAGGAATGTGAGTGGCCACAGCCACGCAGTGACCCACCTTTGTGTGCAACACTCTCAGCACCACTTGATCCTAATGCAATCACAGATGTCTGTCCAGAAATGGCATCGCTCCTGACAGGTTGGTGACAGTCCCCCTGACCACGGCCTCCTGCCTGTGGTAGCCTGGATGCACCCTTGCAGGTGGGACGGCCTCTCCAGTCTGACCAGTCTTGTTCACCTTTGTGCGTTCGTGTAAGAGTTTGGGACTGTCTTAGCACGGGTGTAAGGCCTGAGTGCAGGAGACAACAGGAAACTGCCTTTTGCCCTTTAGTTCAGAGACATTTAAAACTAAACGTAATAAAACGTTATCACAGAACCACAGACTGGTTTGGGTTGGAAGGGACCTCAAAGCCCATCTAGCTCCAACCCCCTGCCATGGGCAGGGACACCCTCCACTAGTCCAGGCTGCCCAAAGCCCCATCCAGCCTGGCCTTGGACACTGCCAGGGAGGGGGCAGCTGCAGCCTCTCTGGGCATTGAAGATGCTGCAATCAACACTTTTGTATCATCGATCACTACAGCATCAGACTGCAGGGCACAGCATGAGGCACTTTTTCAACACCAAATTATCACAATTTAGGCAAGGAAAAAAAGTGACTACGTCATGTTCCTCTAAATCCCCAGTCACAGCAGTTTGGGCTACGGCCAGTCCATTCATCTAAGCATACTGTGCGAATCTGAACAGGGCTGCAGGCCCATCTTTAGGAAGCTTCTTATTTTTTAAAGTAAAATTTTGGTTCCAGCGCTTTAGAAAGGCAGGATTTTGTGTCAACATGTTAGTGTTCTTCATTCTTCTCCTTTTCAGATGGGTGGGATGCTGCGTGCAGGTGATTATATCCATCTCCCCTGTTATTATTTGCTATTTCCTGCAGTACTTTCTTTTTGCAGACCCACATGTTTTACAGTCAGTAGTTAGCCAGATTTCATATCATTTCTTTGTATTAATTTCAAGCCTTTCTTTCCACTTTCTGTACAGTGAAACTGTAAACAGCTTTCATTTTACACCGAGTTCAGATCTAATGAAAACACGGAGTGATAAAGCTATTGTTACAAAATTAATGAAAGGAGATCCCCCTGTAGATAGCAGTGAAGAGGAAGAAATTAACATAGAACTCTCATACAAAGAGTAAATTTACAGTAAAAACATCAATTTTGCAGCACCTACAGTTGTAACAGCACTTCAGAGTACAAGCCCAAAGACTTTGCTGTTCCATTTCGGATGCACTGCAATCTAAAGCTTGCTTCCAAGAGGCAAAGGCTTTCGAGGGGTGCAGTTAGGGGACACGTCGCTCACTGATGGGGTGGGGGGTGCAGGTTGCACGCCAGAGTTCAGTAGCCTGGTGTCTTGTTGCAGATAAACTCTTGGAAAAATGGAATTTTGGGTTGCCCATCTCTGGTAGCATTGCTCTGCTACAGCGGCAGTGCTGTAGCACACCTGGGCAGCTCTTTGAGAAGTGAAGAGGAACGAAGAAGCAGACGTGAGGGGGTCACTTTTCTGAGGTGGGGGCAAGTCCGGTATCACACAGAACATCTCCCAGCTGTTTAGTGAGGAGCATGAGACAGTGGCACAGCAAGCACCCACCTGTCAAGTGCCTCTGCTCTTTTAGTGAAAACACCTTCAAAATTAATAATCCCCCGTGTCTGCATCGCTGGTCATTGTTGCCACAGCATCCAAACAGAGCGAGCAGCTGGCACAGGGAGTTGTTAGGAGGACACAGCAAAAGTACAAGAGTAAGAAGAGACCGAAGGGCAACCTAGGACTGACTGCTCAGTGGGAATTTCTGCTGATGACAAACAAGAGGTTTTGCCTATGTGAGGCCGTCAGGATTTGGCCTCGTAACTTACAGAAAGAATTAAGCAGATGAGATCAGGACCCACTCCCAGTTACACACCAGTAAACTCAGAGTAACTTTATGCACTGACATCACTGGGGCTACTCTGGATTTACACCAACTTCAGTGAGAGCTTATAATGGTCTATTGAGAATTTGAACTTCATGCTTGAATGTGCAAGAGAGAGACCTGGCAGAGCTCAGCACAGACAATTGTGTCCAAAGATAATGCTGCAGAAGAGCTTTATGCTGCTGTTCTTATTGTGTTTCTTGCACTGTTAAGTTCTGCTCCTCTTCTAAATGGATCCATAAGAATGAAAGACTTGCAACTACAAATGGACTGGAAGTTGTTTATTGTTCCTGATCTTATTCTCAGGATAATATCCAAGGGCCCTGAGTTATTAATCCTGAATATTCCTTGGGTGGGTTAGATGACCCACTGGGCTCTTCAAATGCCAATTTGTTCATTTCTAGAGTGTGTTATAGCAAAGACAGGATACAGGATAGTCCTTAATGTATTATCATAACACTCCATATTAGTGTGTTAAATACTTCTTTAGTAAGTGGGCACAGTACCTCTGCTTCCCACACTCGAAGATAAACTCTCCATAAGTTTTGGAAAATCAAGCTCTTCGAAGGAGAGAAGCAGTAGACCACCTATTGCAATCACCTGCATTCTGCAGCTCAGTGCCAGCTGAGAGTGGGAGCAATTCAGAATCAAGTTCCTTTTGGCTGGATGTGGACATGCATGTGTGTCACACAAGCCATGAGCCACGGAAGAATCATCTAACGAGGTGGCCCTGTGAAATAAGATAGCTCTATATAGCATGTGTCTGATTTCCAAACATCTATTTTTTCCTCCTGTTATCTCTAATATGTACAAGCAGCTGTAAACTGTCAAACTAGCAACCTGAACAGAGACTGGTTTTTTTTAGACAACGCTATTTGTGCCTTAGAAATCATTATCCTGCATTGGGAACCCCATTTAGATGGGTTTTGTTAGCTGATGACCATCAGCACATTACTACAATCTCATGGCAAATTTACATGTGTATTTAGGTAAGTTTTTTTGATAGGCAAGGCACAAGGTAAGATAAGACAGTCAAAAGCAGTTAGGCACAGCATGAGTTTAGATTTCTTTCTGAATTTCACAAAGCACCTATGTACCTCAGGCAACACCATAAATCCTTCCCCTGACCTATTCTTAACCACTAAGACAAAGTATGGATCCTCTAAGGAACTTAAGGTCTTTATTCATGGACATCCCCGAAGAGGTAGAAAACTGCTGAGATTTCTTCCTACAAAGTCACTAAAATTAAGGATGGGCTACTGGGGTCAAGGAGGAAACTGCATCTTTGTTTTCACGTTGCAGTGTGGCTTAGCAGTTGACTCGGCTTTCTTAACCAGCTCTGCTGCATTCCCAGCTCGCATGATATGGTGAAAGTTTGCTTTTATTTCAATAAATATTTTCTTTGAGAAAAATTACTCTTGGCTCAAATTCCAGTCCTTTGCATTCTGAAGCAGCAATTAAGCAATTAAAGCCTGTAAATAGCAAATGTTTCCATTATAAAACCACTAGCAGCTCCACCTCTTTAAAAAGTAGTGCGATAAAAATGCCTCAGAAATTCTTTGAAGTCAGATCTCTGACAAGAGACAGATCTCTCCATCTCAAAGATAGTGGGAAGAACACAGGTTATGTAAAATCCATGTACTCCTTCCAAACCAGAAAATGCTCTGGTTTCCCAGCTACCTAAATTACCTTCACAAAGCTTTATGTAGTATTACTCTACCTAAGGCAGTTCTGACGTTCAGGTGCTTCGGTGCCGCAGACTTTGGTTTTGATCACTACAAGAAGCTGCACATTAATTTTTCTTGTTTCATCCCATCTACTCTGTGGTCTTGGCCGTCTCTTTCATTATGCTCCAGATGTAAACAGATCTGAGCTGCACAAACCCTCTTCTTTTAGTTCCCCCTTTTTTTAATGCAGCAGCGGTTTTGGCTTTGGCATCACCGTGAGGGTAATTACCATGTGGTCTCTATGCATTTGTAGGCTGAAGACCCCCATCCTAGATCAAAACCCAGTTTCAGTTGGCTGAAGCAGCGTTTCCCAGCAAATGGAAATGATGTATATCTGGCAACTTCTCAGTGTAAAATGAGTCATCAAAACACACTGAGTGTGAGCTTCTTCTACCCTTCCTTCCCCCACCTCTTACTCTAATAATGGCTAGGCATGGAGTAAAGCTTCATCTTCAGTATGTATACAAAATACACGTGGGTACAAAGGTACACACTTGATTGTGAGGCAGTCATATCAGGAATCATAGAATCATAGAATGGTCTGGGTTGGAAGGGACCCCAAGGATCACAGAGCTCCAACCCCCCTGCCACAGGCAGGGCCACCAACCTCCAGGCCTGCATCTACACAGGGTTGCCCAGGGCCCCAGCCAACCTGGCCCGAACACTTCCAAGGATGGGATATCCACCACCTCTCTGGGCAGCCTGTTCCAGCACCTTACCACATGAAGCATGTCATTTGAATTAATTGGGCTGAAATTAAAATTGTAGCAAACTCTTTACCAGAGATTCACACTGTGGAAGAAAAATTCACTTCTAACTTTTTTTCATCCCCTCTCTCCTCCTCCCTTCTCTCAGAGTAGGAGCTCTGCATTGCTATTTGATGGTTTGGCTTCTGATTAATAAAAAAAGATTGAAAAAAACCCCACTGCCACTCATGCTTCAAATGAAAAGCAAAATTTAAAACAGGAAAGGCTGTCAATGTTTCTCTAGAAATATCAATGATAAAATACAATCTGCTCTAGGAACGGCAGTCAGAGGTGGCTTGGTAACTGCAAGGGATATTTGAGGCAATACAGAGGACTGTTGTCTGAAAAGGGGAATGGGAGAGGAGGGAAGGGTGCACAAAGCTTTGAGACTCAGAAAGACAAATCAGGAATAAACACATGCTGCTTAAAAAAGCTGAAATTCAGGAAAAAGAATTCTTGGCATGTGTGTATCTGGGCAAGCACGTGACTACCACTGTGTCAGACTCACGCAGAGGTTTGTTGGTGACAGCCAGCAGAGCAGTGCCATCCCTGCAGATGACCTTTCCTGAGGAAGGACTGGGTGGGCATCAGCCAGTCATAAAAGGAGTGATCATTAGAGCCATATGCAACAAACAAGCCACTGTCATGTCATCTAACCAACTGGTCTCTAGCTTCCAGCTTTGCATGAGTTCATTACCAAGTTTGCAATGAAAAAGCTCTGTAAACTCTTCAGATTCCTGAAAGCTCTTCAGTGACTCAGGCAGAGATGAGTAAGAAACCTGCAGTGGTTGTGGTCTACTGGTGAAGGAGATGAACCTGGGGTCCTGGCTGACCCTTAGCCCTGCCAGCCACACTTACACCTTTGGTCTATTTGACATGCCTATGGACTCTAGCGTTTTCACACAATCACAGACTGGTTTGGGTTGACAGAGACATTAAAGATCAAGTCCCAATCCCCCCGCCACAGGCAGGGACACCTCTCACTAGACCAGGCTGCTCAAGGCCTCATCCAACCTGGCCTTGAACACTGCCAGGGAGGGGGCAGCCACCACTTCTCTCCCTGAGCCACCTGTGCCAGTGCCTCACTGCCCTTGTAGTGAAGAATTTCTTCCTAATACACAATCTAAATCTACTCCCTTCCAATTTAAAACCATTCCCCCTTGTCCTATTACTACATGCCCTTCTAAAAAGTCTGTCCCCAGCTTTCTTGTAGGACCCCTTCATGTTCTGAAGCCTTCTATTCTCCAGGCTGAACAAGCCCAACTCTCAGCCTGTCTTCATAGGAGAGGTGCTCCAGCCCTCTGATCATCTTCGTTGCCCTCCTCTGGACCCATTCCAACAGTTCCATGTCCTTCTTATATTGGGGACTCCAGGACTGGACACAGTACTTGATCTCACTTAGAGTGGAGTAGAGGGGCAGAATCACCTCCCCTGACCTGCTGGCCACGCTCCATTTGATGCAGCCCAGGATACAGTTGGCTTTCAGGGCTGCGAGCGCACATTGTCAGCTCATGTTGAGCTTCTCATCGTCACAGACCTCTTTAAAGAGCACTCCTCTTGCCCTGCATTAGAAGTCCTATTGCCTTATTCAGTCAGCACGTGTACCTGCAGCAGTGTCCGGATGGCTTGGCTGTGGACACCCTGGTGTGTGATAATTATTATTTATTGGGGTTTTTTTTAATGTTTTCCTTTTCACACTGGCTGAACACAATAGTACAGCTTATTAAAAATGACTGGGGAAAGCAGAAGAGAGGCCCTGCTGTGTAATTTGGTCTCTCCTTTAGAGCACACCAGCCGGTGTGGGGAAACTGTTGGGCAAGAGGTAAACAGACGTCGGTACACCACACACACATACCGTACACACACCCTTCAGCATTATCCAGCACCCACAACAACAGTTCGCACCCAAAAACTTGTGGTGGTGGAAAAAGGCAGCTTGGGGTACTGCTTCCCCATCTCTGACTTACATTCTCTTTCGCAGAGCGAGGTGGTGGCTCTGAGGGGAGGGGAAGCTGAGTAGCTGCGTGAGCCTGGTGCCAACCTCAGGCCGATGCACTCTGCCTCTCAGCCGGATCTTCAGATGGTGTCGTTGGCCTGGTGCCACCAAAGCTGACAGAGCAGTGCCAGCGGGCAGAGCATGGGACTTGGCCTCGTGCTTTTTATGTGGGTCCTTGGTTTAGACTACGAGAAGTTGGCGATCGGCTGAACTGAGAGGCTGTGTAGCTTAAAGATGCAGGAGTGCAGAAAGCATTATCCCTGCAATTTTTTAAAAAGACTGGTTTATTTTTTGATTCTCTCTTATCTTCCCTCTTTCCCAATCTGTAAACTCCTTTCCCTTCAGCTGGGAAGTCTGGGTTTACAGGCACTTTGATTTTTTTATTGCAGTCCCTGTGCTTTGTTCTGAAGTGCCGTATGCATTTCTTCAGGCGTGCATCTCCTCGCAAAGCCTAACTTGGCCTCAGAGCCCACTGGCACTTCATGTTTTCCCTTGTCATGGCTCACACTCTGTGTCAGAGCTACAAAAGCTGCTACTGTTCATTCACATTTGAGGACGGAACAAAGGGAGCTTTCTGCAGCCTGTGCACCTGTAATGTGGAGTGAGAATGATGGCTTCGGCAGCCCGCTCCTGCCAGGTGGCGGTCCCTCGCTACCTCCCGAAGCCCAGAAAAGAAACTGTGAAAATGTTAAAGGTCTGGCCCCGCTGTATTTTTAAGGCAGAAACCTTGTTGGATGTTGACTGTGTGTTTCATTTTCAGATTCAGAAGCCGTGCTGTTTCGAGTTGCTTGGCCATCCTCACCACAGAGCAACGGACTTGCCGGCTCCTGTAGGATTTTCCGGCACCGCTATGCTACGCCGATCGCAAAGGTTCTGTAGTTTGTGGTGTGATGCAGAATGCAGGCCGTGCTTTTTACAGGCAGGAAAGGAAAAGCTCCCTTATTGGGTTTAGATGAAACAAAAAGATATTAAAAACGCATTTGTGTTTCTGCCAAAGCTAAATACAACAGTTACTTGTTTTCTCCAACAATACTTAACATTCATCTTTTCTTTGCAGTGACTTTATAACATCACGTAGCTGTCACAACACTACACAGAGCAGATGAGGTAAAAGGAGTATGTAGAGACCAGTTGCCCTTGCTTATCCCCCCGAGAAGCAGCATAGCAGCAAAACCTGAAGCTACGATATCGTCAAATGTGTTTAAATTTATTCAAGTTTTATCTTGAGCTGGTGGGCTTGCACCACAGTGTTGGAAACAGCATTTTACGGGAGCATGCCACCCTTGAGCTGGTGGGCTTGCACCACAGTGTTGGAAACAGCATCTAGCTCAGGCTTCTGCTGATTTGGTTCTGAAAAGAGCTTGCATGCCAGGGAGAAAAAAAAAAAAAGCCAGAAAAACCTGCTGTGTGGTTTTAGCAGGGTTGAGATCTGGCAGATACAAAGATCTAAGAAAAGTCCTGGAAGCTCTAGCGAAAGACTTTTACTTCAGTTCTGAGGAGATTGATGGATAATATAACTTCAGGACTGGTTCCTCAACAGCTTTTTGGAACCAAAGTCAGAGAAACCTCTCCTGAATTCCCAGGATTTACATTTCGTGTTATGTTTAAAAAACTGTGCCAGTGACTTTTATGTCTAACTGTTGCTTTTTAATATTCTAAATCCCCTTTTGGGCAATAAAGCCCTCCCAGTAATTCAAGTGGAGGTAAAATTTGCCTAAAACTGAATACACTTCATCAGTATCTTGAGTTTTATTTCCTCCAGATTATTAGATAAATATCATCTTTCTCTGTTTACTTTGTATACTCAAATATCAGGAGTGGCTTAGATCTTCCACCAAGGCTTGATTCTGATTGCCTTTGAAAGATGGATTAAGGCTTTCCTCATTGTCTTCTGCTTGACAGAAGCATGGATGTGTATTTTTAACTGCCTTTTTTGCCCTTTTGGACACATAAAGCCCACCTGCTCTTCTGGGACTCTCCTGTTTTTCAGAGGCTCTGGTTTGCACCTGGGCTGAAAGAGTCCCTGGGGGATAACCAGGTGGCTTGGAGTAGATCAAGTACCATGTGCTTTGGCTGTACCTATTCATGAGCTTGTTCATCTCCAACAGGCTAGCAAATCTGGGTAACTAGCCTTGTGGAAATGCAGTGTCCTCATTAGGATGGGACAGCTTTTGTTAGTAAGATCTGTCTGTATCCTTTAAATAGCAGGGACAATGTAAAGAGTGTGAAACGCACAGTTTGTACCATGGAGATTAACAAAATTCCCTTTACAAGCAATTTTATTTCTCCTTCCCCCTTTCTATCTACTTCTGTCTCTTTGAAAGAGTCAGTCTTTGCATTTAGCTGCTAAGTTTTGTATCTTCCGTACGGTTTGGTCAAGTCTGGTCAGATGTGATGTGAAGTTCAGATCCTTTCTGGATTCATGTGCTTTTATTTCTCCTGTTTTCTTTCTCCCACCACGTGCATTTGTAGTAAACACACAAAAGTCTCTCCAGTGAACTTATTTCTTGGAATTTTTTTAAACCTTCTCCCACATGCTTACTTCCCTTTTGACTGTACACTGCCTATTTCGCCACCTAGAATTACTTCCCACCTATCTCCTAATTTTAGCAACTTCTGCTTTCCTGCCTTTTGTTCACTTCTCTATGACATGCCTCATACTCCACAGTCACCACGTTCTCCTTTGTCTTAATGCCTTAAAGCTCCATGAACTGGCTTAGTCAACCTGTCCAGCTAGTCAGGCAGGCCTTTAATTCAGCATAGTAATTCATAGGGAAAAGACGTAGCCCCACTGTGAAAAAGGTCCTCTGCCACCTGCTCCAGCTCAGCACCACTCTTCGGTTGCCACTACGTTGGTGACAGATTTTTCTCTTTGTCAGCTCAGATTCCACCACCGTTTGCTTGTTGAACTCGTTTTCATTTGGTTTCCAGTTGCCTGTCTTCTCACTGTCACCATTCTGACTTGCTGGACACTTGCTTCCACCCAGCTTCCTCTTTTACACGGCACTTGCCTCTTCAACGTCCGTAATTCATTCACAGTCCCTGAAAAGATTTTGCCTCAAGCACAAAGCTTGAGCCATGGTCACAAGAAGCCTCAGTATGCTCACGGTCTGGCCGTTCCTATTTTTACTTCACCATCCCCTTCAGCACAAATCCCATTGGTTATGCAATGTCTCTTCATATTTTGTATACACTTTCTGGGAAGCACCCAGGGTACCCAGCATACCTCCAGGCACTGTGTAATTTACAGATCAGTATAAATGAGAACAAGCTAAAAAGTAATACCGAGTTGTCTTCAATTCCTCCTTAGCAATTATATCATCTCACTTTTCTTGTCACCAGTAGCCTGTTTATTTCTGCTAATCTTTCCTCTCTGCTACGCACAGCAGAGGCTCTCCAGCTGTGAGGCTACTTTTCTAACTAACACCAGTGGCAAAACACCTCAGGGATGAGCATTTCATGCTCTAGGTTCTGCTCCTGCAATTCGTAATACTGCTTCCCAAGCCCTACAGTCCCTCTGTGCACATGCATGGTTCATATATGCATATATGCATACGTATGTAAAGACAGACACACACACACAGAGGAGGGAAATAAAGGAAATAAACTGTGCAAAATAAAAAGGTTGGAAGCCAGACCTGTCAGTCACCCAACACAAAGAGACACAGACACCTACTCCGTTTCAGTTTCTCATGAGGCATCACCTATCCAGCACAACAAAGCACCTCCTGGGTAAAAGGAGGGAGCCACAACACAAAAAGAGCCGGTGAGACACCCTTCACCAGCTACTTCTCACCTCTTCTTACCCAGCTGTTGTCCAAAAAGTCAAGCAACAAAAGGAGATTACAAACCAAAAAGCCTAATTTGCCCCATTAATCCAGTCCTTCCTCTACTAAAAGTCCATGCAGCTAAGGATGGAAACCTGTTTCTTTGACCATCAAACATATTAAATCACACGTTTTCATACAAGTGACCACATTTACAACTATCATATAATTTAATCACGACATTATAATGATTTATTCTGGTCTTGGAAAAAAAATATTTTGGAACCTGCTTATACAGAGAACAGATTTCATTTTTTGGACCTTTGCTTTAAAGCCAACAGAAACCAGGGTCTTTAATTTTAGGTCTAGTCAGAATGGTGGAAATCAGCATCAGGCTGGGCTACACTTTTATTATATTTAGTTGGAAAATATTCCTATTTGTATTAACAGTTTTCATAGCAAATCATGCTTTTTAATTTTAAAATGTTTTACTCTTTGGACTAGAAATGTATTGTGTAGAACTGTAGAAAAGCTCAATCCGCCAGCACGACAGTTGGCAGGCTAAAACAGACTAGCACAGAATTAGAGTAAGAGACAGAAAGCAATAATTGCTTGACCTGTAGGTTAAAGAATAAAGAATAAGAGATCAGCTCCAGTTATATGCTGTAAAGCTTCAAAAGCTTCCAATTGAATCTTAAGATTCATAGGTTATTTTAAAAAATCAAATTTAGTTTATAAGACTTATTAGCTTGGAAACAGAGTGATAATAAATAAAGACTTGCAGTAGACCAGAGGTGAACTGGGGCTGAATACATTTCCCTTAATATATATCAGTCAAAGGTGGTATTAAGCAGAGCTTTTGTCACCTCTGTGATTATTAAGATACAGGAAAAACTCTCAAGGGAAGCAGGAAGCTTCAAGAGTTTAAAGCCGAAAAGCACACGCATCTGGCTATACACTGGTTTTCTCGGCTCATCTGCTGAAAGGCAGGTCACCTCTAA
The DNA here is from genome assembly GCA_020800305.1 of Porphyrio hochstetteri. Lineage (NCBI taxonomy): Eukaryota > Metazoa > Chordata > Aves > Gruiformes > Rallidae > Porphyrio > Porphyrio hochstetteri. The sequence continues at coordinate 140,615,701 of CM036905.1, forward strand.
GTCCTGCTGAAGGACAGGGGGCAGGTTAATGGCTGATGGCTTCCTACACCCATCTCCTCAGCCCCTATGAGGAAAGGCTGAGTGAGCTGGGACTGTCCAGCCTTGAGAAAACACTAAGGGGGGACCTTATTAATGTTTATAAATATCTCAAGTGTGGGACACAGGGGGAAATGTCCAGCCTCTTTTCAGTGGTCCGTGGGGACAGGACAAGGGGCAATGGCTGTAAACTGGAGCACAGGAGGTTCCGCACCAACATGTGGAAGAACTTTTACACAGTGAGGGTGACAGAGCCCTGGGACAGGCTGCCCAGGGAGGTGGTGGAGTCTCCTTCTCTGGAGATATTCAAGGCTCATCTGGACGCCTATCTGTGCAATATGTGCTAGGGAGCTGCTTTGGCAGGGGGGTTGGACCCGATGATCTCTCGAGGTCCCTTCCAACCCCTGTGATTCTATGATTCGAGTTTTGCTCCAAAATTCAGTGGATCTGTGTACTACTCCTTTACCTGAAAAGTATTTTACCCCCGAAGGCGAGCACACTCAGACTGAAGTAGACATGCTTTCAGTTTTACTACTGAGCATAACTTCACCTCATTTACAAATACTGGTGATGTAAAATTGTGGTCAAGATTTATCCCATGTATAACATGGAAAACTTGTGGTGTTTAATCTCCTCTGCCTTGGCAACATGAAAAGGATCATGACTAAACTATACATTTGTGCAATACATTCCCCTTACAAAGCAGAGAGCTCAGACAACTGAGGAGGAGACCTTCCTTTCCAGACACATCTTAACGGATATTTCCTTCACAGATGCCAGGGTTTAAATCTCTTCCTGGGCACCCTCCATGGGACGGCACTGTGGGTTCAGGGGTTTCCTGGTGGCCGGGACACATCGGTGCCATTACAGACAGGTGGCAGCCGGTGACCCCAGCGTCTGGGTGGTCAGCAGGTGCCCCCTGCACTGGTGTCACCCCCCAAGTTCCATTTCAAAAAGGCTGTGTCTCAGCCCCACTCATGAGCATCCTGAGGCATCCCATGTCTCAGCACCACAAAGAAGTGCACTACAGGCCACCGTGATCTACAGCTCTGCCATTAGCTCATGCCATGGTAGGGTCACTTCCACACTGGGCATTTTCAAGAGGAAAAACACTAATTAATAGGTACAATAATTCTGAAATCTGGACATGGTCAGTAGTCCCTGGTGTCATCCCACAGAAGAACTGAAGATTGATAGCAGCTCAAGTGGAAGAATAACCTACTAAATTATACTCCTGGCATGTCTCTAGCAACAAATTCCAAAACACCATTCAGATACCTCAATGGACTGCCCAGCATCAACTCTACCAGCTAAGGGCCTGCAGTCACCTGGCTACTCTTAACCAGGAAAGACCAATCTGGATCCAGACTGTGGTTTCTCTAGACCTTGCCAAGCTTCCAGGTATGTCACGTCTTCTGCTCTTCTGCACAATACCCCCCTGCACGATTCCAGCCCCCCCGCAGTGTCTGCAGGCTGCACTTGTCAAAGTGATGTGCAAGCCCACCGACACACTGGTTTCCTACAAGCAGACTTCTGTAAAAGTTGAGTAGCTCTGTAGCAGTGGTTCTAGTGATAGGAACCTCTCCAGACGATGGCTACAGTGGTGCTCAGTTAGGAAACAATCTATTTTTCCTAGGAAGCCTTCAGGTTAGGAAAAACAGGTTAGTGAGCTCGTGCATCTGGAGCTCATTTACAGCTCAGCTGCAAGGTGTGTAAAGGAAGAAAGGAAGAGGGGTGTCTTTTATGGTGGGAGAAGGAAATGGAAATATAGGTGCTAAACCAGGTGGCTAAACTTTCATTTGGGGAAGTGGAGAGCTTTGTAGTGTTCTTGTTTGAATGCTGGAGAAAGGGAAAATGCAGGTTGCCTTCTAATTTTTTTTTTCCCCCAGATTTTATTCCAGTAAACAGAAGAAAGAAGCTACATTAAAACAAGAAAATGTTCAGGGTAACATTAAGCTGCACAAGAGGGAAGGAAATGCTGTTTTCTATTTCTGAGTAAAGAGCTCAACCAGTGCCATTTTATGCATTTTTTTGAATCAAAGATACAGGTACTGTCTGGAGCCATGCAATGCACTATTAAGAGTTTGGCTCTGTTGGTTGTGTAATCTCAGGATGGAAAGACTGAGACAGTTTTCAAAGACATCACAGCTGGGTGAAGTAAAGTTGAATTTGCTTTCACTTGAAGGAAATGCTCAAGTGAGACTTGTGAAGGGCTGCACCTTCACTTTACAGGAAGAATGAGAGATAGAACTAACATACCCCCTCTATTTCTTGTTAATATATAAAATCACAGAATCACACGGTTGGAAAAGACCTTTAAGATCATTGAGTCCAGCCGTTCCCTTCCTAAGCTAAATAATATCCCTAAGTACCTCATCTACCCTTTTGTGAAGACATCCAGGGATGGTGACTCAACCCCCTCCCTGGGCAGCCTGTTCCAGGCCCTGACAACTCTTTCAGTAAAATTTTTTTTCCTAACATCTAATCTGACCTTGCCCTGGCACAGCTTCATGCCATTCCCCCTGTCCTGTCTCCTGTCACCTGACTGAAGAGACCATCGCCCATCTCTCTACAACCTCCACACATGTAGGTTTGTGTTTGTAGTGTACTCTCAGTCCCACCCACATGTTTCTATACCTCTTTTCCACGTATTGGACAAATCCTGTGTACATACAAAGCCCGTTGGCTCTTGTTCTGTGCACTGATGAGGGGTTTGGGTGCTGCACTCCACTGTACCGAGCAACACACCGGGAAAAGGAAATCTGAGGGAACAGATTTCTATGTGAAGTGCATATTCAGAAATAACTTGAGATTGAAATGTTACCCTCTGATAACCAAGTTTAAATTAATAGTATTTATTGCTGTGGTCTTATTACAGACTTGAATTGCCCCTCAGAACAATGTTAGGGTTGTGCTTATGCTTAGTGGCAAGAGACATGCCTGTGTTCTGTGGCTCTAGAAACCCCAGATGATTCCCTCTCTTCTCCTTAGCCCCTGCCCCCCCTGCTTACCTTTCTGCCTCCTGCCTCAGCCTACTACATACACCTGCCCATCTTTTTCCTCTATTTTGCCCATTTTGCCCAAGTTTGTGCATCCCACTACTTATCCTTTTAAATCTCCACTTTTAACCTGCCTATTTCTGTTCCTGGTATCTCCTCAAGAGGTTTTTTTTTACTTCTTGCTTTGTGTCTTTCTTTTTCTTTGTTGTTAACTATCTATGCTTCTCATCCTCTGCATTTAATCAAGTTACCACCTTCCTCCACTGGATTAGCAGCCGGAAGCACAGGATATGATAAGCACGAGAGACAACTCTTACTTCTCGTTTCAACATTAAGCATCACAGTTGTGGTAGTAGCTGTTGACAGCTAAAAAAAATGAGTTGCTGGGAAGGTACTTAAGCTACACTCCTCTGAAACATGCACGTCCTACAGTGAAGGTCTGTGAGGTTCCACGGAGCGAAGCTGGATCAGCGTTTCTGATGGAATGATCAGGGTGAGATATCCCAGGCTCCGTGAGCCATTTTTAAGTCACTTCTCCACAGCATGGAATTGCAACAGATTTCAATGAAACAGAGATAAGAACAGGTTTAATATGGACAAAAATAAAGAGATTGCATCATACTTGGGAAAGGAGAAGTTCTCTTAGGTGAAGCTTTCCAAGAAAGTTCAACTGGAATAAAGTTCAACTGATGTTTTTTGGCAAAAAATTTAACAAGTGAAAATAAAACCTTAACATGTAAAATGATGCATGTTCTGCAATAAAAGGGACGCTGGTGCTACACAGTGCAGTGCTACAGAGGTATCCAAGATAGCTCAGACCAGGTTTCCGTGGCAGAAGCAGAGCGGCCCCAGGAGCATGCCTCTGCCTGCACTTACACTGTTTGCTTCCTGATGTCACGAGTGCTGAAGGAGAAAAAGCTTTTGCTCGACTGAGAATTGTTTCTGTGCGAACATCCTGCAGCTCAGAAACAGGACACTGCGGGTGAGGTTTATTCAACTGAGCGCAGGTATTTATGACTGAGTCACTGTAAGGATTTCCTTTCTGGTTAGCAAGGAAGATTATCATTTCTAGAGTGTGACTCACCTCATCCTAGTCTAAGTGTCAACATCACTGTCTACAACTACCTTGAATTTTCGCTCACTTTAAAGGAAGCTTATGGTGCCTAGCCCAGAGGTAGACACTTCAAGTGTGGTAGACAGACTCCACCTTCCATCCACGATATCGTGGTTCAAACTGGGAGCTTACTATCTGCAGACACACGGGAATCATGGAACTGTGCTGGGGCACCACTCTGCAGTAGAAGTTTGCTACAATTTTTGAGCATCCAAATATCACAGATCTACTTCATAAGAGCCCCCGAAATGCTGAAGAATGAAGAGAGGTACATCCTGAAATCAAAGAGCACATCTGCAATGCCAATGTCCCTTCTTCTTTGTGTGAGCTCAACACCACTTCTTAAGTGAGAGAAAAAGCAAACTATCCTTTACATCTTTGTCATAGATGGCCCGACTTCAGAGGGACCAGCTTGTAACACCAATTCACACAGAGCAGCAGCAGGATTTTAGCACTTGGTTCTGCACAGCTCCCAGCACTGAGCTGTGACCTCTGGGGAGACACAGTGGGAGGAGCTTGCTGTGGTATCTCTCACTACTTTGGCTTGCTGCATTTTGGTTATGAAAGTATTATGCAAACCCAAATCGCATTCTTAATCTGATTTTTTTTCTTTCCTCCTTAGTGCAAGGGCATCCTTCCTGGCTCTAGGAAAAAGGTTCTCAAGCTCATCGTAGGCCCAATTAGGAAATTTGCTTTCTTCATGGATCAGAGTTGGCACTAATAATACAAAAAAAGAGAGAAAGGGAAGGAAAAGAGAGAAGAAAAAGAAATGTTTAACACTCAGCACTAGAGGAGAGTGAAAACAGAACACACTTTGAAGGATTTCCTTGCTGCAGCGCAGCCCTGCATAGGAGAGGCTCCACAGTCAGACTCAACGTGTTCTGAAGTTTCCCTGTGTGTCTATTCTTTGGGTCAGGTTTTGCCACTGTGCTATGACTGACACAATATCAAAGAATAAAGGCACAAATAAGGCAAGGGGAAAAAAAACCCAAAACCTTAGGACAGTGTGAGACTCAGTAAATCAAACTGTCTAAGAAGCAGAACAACCAAGGCACTTTAAGGACTGGCACAAAGTTGTGCCGCAGACCAGCAAGCTCTACCTAGAGATGGTTCTCTTCCAATAACCAAATTACATGGCCTAGCTGGGAGCTAAGAAATTATCTCCTTAAAATCAATCCTAATCATAGGGCCTATGCAATGTGAGAAAACATGGCTTTCCATAAAATTAGAGAATAGAGTTCTGTGAATTAGAATGCTAAAAATTGCAGAGCTGGTGTGACCCACAGGTCCGGAAGTTTGTTACCAGAATAATAATTGAATTAATGTGGTTATATCACTATAAATGCCTCTCATCTGTGACTCTGAGGATGATGTGAAAAACTGCAAGCATTCAAAATCACCTCTGTTTCTTGGTAACAGAGACTCCCTTTACTACTGTTTAGGACTGTGCGTAGCCTGACAACTTGTGAACAAGTTCTGAGCAAACCTTGGAGGAAATAAAGAGTGCTTCCCCACAAAAGTATAGGTGTATGGTATAACTGGAGCCCAAGACCATTGTGAAAGGTGAACGATCCACTCCTTGAGAGTACAGGGAATGAGCACTCCAGAAGGCTGCTGTAACAGGGAAGAGTCCCGCGAAGGGCTACAAAATGATTAAGGGCCTGGAACATCTCCCCTTTGAGGAAAGGCTGAGTGAGCTGGGGCTGTTCAGCCTGGAGAAAAGAAGACTGAGAGGGGATCTGATTATTGTTTATAAATATCTGAAGTGTGGCACACAGAGGAAAATAGCCAGCCTCTTTTCAGTGGTCTGTGGGGACAGGACAAGGGGCAATGGCCTCAAGTTGGAGCACAGGATGTTCCGCACCAACATGTGGAAGAACTTTTACACAGTGAGGGTGACAGAGCCCTGGCACAGGCTGCCCAGGGAGGTGGTGGAGTCTCCTTCTCTGGAGATATTCAAAACCCATCCGGACAGCTACCTGTGTGACCTGTCCTAGGGAACCTGCTTTGGCGGGGGGTTGGACTTGATGATCTCTGGAGGTCCCTTCCAACCCCTGTGATTCTGTGATTCTGTGAATTTTGTGAATCTGTAATGCTGACTGGCCCAAAACTGTGCCATCTGAACCTGCTCCAGAGCTGGGCAGCCCAGCAAAGCACAGAACATGACTGATGTCCCATATCCTGAACCAGAAATCAAATATCCAATATTAGCATTATAAAAGAGAAAAGCAAACCTCCCATTGTCTTCAGGGTACATGGAATTTTATTCCAAGCCCTAAGTAAATAATAAAAAGCAAGTCTGCCTCATTTACAGCATCTAATGTATCTTGTTTCACCAGTGCAAAGAATTCTGGCTTTAGCTAAAAGCCACTCTTTGTTAATAATTACTTTTGACGATTGCATTACTCACTAAATTCAGTTAGCACACTTGCAAACGACATTAAAAAGGCAGTGCAGGGGATAAAATATAAAGGGATGGAGTTTGTTAAACATGTATGTAACTACTGTTTTGCAAGGAAACATTTTGACATAAGTACTATAAGGGTTTTTCACTGCATGCAAAATGTTAAATTAAAAAGGAAAAGTGAGGGTCAGTTCTGTTTTTTGGGTTCTGTTTCTTTGTTAAGTGGGAGTAACTCAGTTTCTATTGTACCCAGTATATTTCAAAGTTTAATAAAACAGGGTTTACATTTTATTTAAATCTCTTACATGCTATTTTTACTCTAACCATATATTTCTGACCTTGTCTCATCTGAAATCATTGTTTAAAATAAAAATCTTGCCCAGTTCAGAAGCCATGATAAAGCTGCTAACCTCTGAAATCACCACTGACATAAACGGATGTACTGTGACTTTACATCAGCATGGCACTGGGATTCAGCCCAATGTACACATGGGGGGAACTGGATTCCATACTGTGAGCACTCAAAGAATCGATACGTTGTAAAAACCCAGATTCCAGTTTCCAGACTGAAAAGATTGGAGTGAAATATAACCGTATTAGGAGCCAAAAATCCTTAATAACGTGGGTCTGGGCAGTAGCAGGCTCTTTTCCCAGCCAATTCACAGAACGACCCTCACCTTGTCATGGCTCAGTTGCAGCCTGGCTGGGAACATGCACATGCTGAGGCTGTTTTCACCAAGGGGGTGATGGCTTCCCACATCTCTGTTGTGTCAGCCTGGAGGTGATGACTACTGCTGAGGAAATTATTATCCTAAGGTGGGGTAGGTTTGATGGATTTCCTCTCAGCAAAACAAAACCAAATGTCAACGCAGCTTTTGCTGAGGAGGAGGTGCACCAGGGAAGAAAGGGAATGCCAGGATACGGTGATGAAGAAACACCCCAGACACCTGGCTTCCCTGTTTGCACTGCCCCAACCAACTGCTGCCCCAATCCCGCAGGGGCCTACTTGCTCTTCAGGAGGACAAAGTGAGGTAGAATTATTTAGTGCTCTGAGGATCCTCGGAGAAGGACAGCTGCACACCAGCTGAGCAGGTCCCTCCCGGTCCAAAAAGCATCAAGGTGAACTTTCTTTGGTTTTGAAGGACAAGGTAGCCCCTGTTTCCATGCACCCTCACACCTACACCGTTACCACCAAAACATACCCCTCGAACTAACTTGGCAATACCCCACCAACAGAGAAAAATGTGTGACAGTGGTAAGAACTGGAATAATTTCTATGAACTAAAAAAGCCATTTAATGGAGAGGTTATAACATTTTTACCTCATCAAATACAGTTCAGACTGTACAAATTAAACAAACTACCTTTCTACAGTCATCGGTGTTAGACGCCAGTCAGAAGATTTCATCCACTATTAAAAAGGTTAGTAGCTCATTTCAAATCCTAAGTCTTCTAGACTTTACCTGATGACTGCAGGTAACCAAACAAGAGAAACAATCTGTTTTGAAATTGTCCTTTCACATGAGAGCTGCTTATGTCCACTTGTCTTCAAACTCACACAACCTTTTCTTTTTGACAGGAGTCCATGGAGGGTATATTCCTGTGTCTATTTTGGCTTCTACTAAAAGGTTCTAGTATAGTCGCTCCATGACAGGGGGCTCATGGAAGATGTATGTCTCACGCATCTGCTTGAAAGGCTGAATGAACATGATCTATCAGGAAGCTGATCCTCTGCCATAATTCTACCAAAATAAACAGATTGCACTTGAAATTTATGCTAATAGAGGATTTTTATTCTGCACTGCCTTCCCATTTCTGCCTAAAATCATCATGTGCAAACTTTCTTTAACTTGTTCTTAAGGTAGAAATGAAGATGATGGATAGGAATGATGTTTGCATGGCTGGCATTTGTAATTTAGGCTCTAAACCAGATTATGATGCCCAGAGAAATAGCTACAACGCAGTCAGGGTTGTATCAAAGAGGGGAGACTGTCAAAAGAGATTATGAAAGAGAGAGAGAAAAGGAGTCATTTAGTCGTATCATCTACTGCAGTTGTACTACTACAAAGCTGGCAAAAGAGGTGGTAAAAACAGTCTCTGTATAATAGAATATGAATCTACAGTTCCTTACCTCACAGCTTAAAGTACAGCCCCACAGCTACTGCTTCAGGGGACTGAAGAAAAGAAATAGCTGTGGTACCTATGAAACATTGCCTGCCTTTTTGGAGCAGCTGGAATTGGCTAGAATGCAGAATGTCACATCAAATCTCATACAGATGAGAGATTTGCTTGCTTTCCAGTGGAGATAGCAATCATGATGAGCCAGCAGAACTCAGTCTGCAGCAATACAAAAGACTCGGCGTATGAACATTTACTAACTCTGAATGACAGGATGAGCCAACCTGTAAGAGCACCACACCTCTGCAGGGCCACGAATTTATTAATTCACATGTTTTTACTTTATGAAACAACACTAGGAGCAGGGTCCCCTTCTTCTCATCTTATGCACACCCAATTCCTAGTCTGGGTCCCAACAGCCACAGTTTACAGAGAATATGGTGTGCTGGCACCATGTCAGGGTTTTTTTTGTCTTTTTCTCTACAGCCTTGGAGAGCCTGAAAATTCCTGGTTTTTTCCTTCTGAAACAGCTCGCTGGAGTGCAACCAAAATCCTCCACAGATGGGGGACAAGCTTGAGAAACAGCAGTATGGGAGGTAATATTTTATAAAGAAAATGATGAATGATTCCAAGGAAGAAATTAGCAAGCAGAAAGCATCCCAGGCATAGGTGGAACAACACTGTGATGTAATGGAAAATGGGCTGTATGGTGGCTGGTGGGTTGATAATGAAAGGAAAACTGTGAAGCTCATTTGTGACAATGTAAAAAAAATAATTAAAAAGAAGGAGCGTGTTGATAATGAGCCTTGAATATTCTTTCTTTTCTTTTTGCCCCCTATGTTGTCACCTTTGGTCTGCTTGGCATTCACCCAAATTAGAAGACTGACAAGTCATCTCTCTTTAATAATCACCCTTGGAAACTCAAGAAGCACTCCCTTTTCAGCTCTGTCAACAGGGAATCATTAACGCTGAAAAAAATAATATATATATATATGTGCTTAATTGTTTTTACTGAAATAAACACTCTGGGTACCCCCTGCTGTTTAATGAACGTGCACCAGGTTAACCACAAGGGCTGCTACCCCTGCCATCTTTGATTACTTGCTAGTGGCAGATGAAAGCTTAAAACACACGTTATTTTTTTTGACAGTAAATATGATTTCACTTTTTTGGCTTCCACATCAACCCACCCTTTTCAAAGTAGGGCAGACTAGCAAAGGCTGTCAAAATAAGGCTAGCAAGTAAGTAGAGTAGCAGCTCTCTACAGAGTTTGATTATTCTTCTGTGAAAGAGTCTGTAAACAAAACCTTCAGGCTTTTGTCTACTAAACAGTGCTTAGAAATTCTTCCAGCCTAGCATTTTTAATATGTGGGAACATGACTGCAGTAGGATTCAAGAGCACTCAACGTTTCTGAAAGGAAGGCAATTTATTTTTGTAACTAAATGTGGCCTCAGAAGCCAAAACCAGGCAAAAGACCACTTTTTAAAAAAGAAAAGAAATGCTCTGTGTGCACGGATCCTCTGAGCTGTCTGAAAGGCACCTCTCCTTTGCTTTGACTATACATACCAAGACAACAACAGAGCAGAAATTATTTTTGAGTATCAAAAGATTTTAGTATCCATTTTGAGTTTGGAAGTGAAATTTAATTGGAAAAAACCCCCAAACCAACCCACCTATCAAGGTCTTATTTTTCACTTCCATGCTTTGTACGGTGATAATAAGCAAGCCAGTCTGAGGCCCAATGTCCCTTCAACTAACAATCAGTTCTCTGAGCTGGCCAGAACCTCTGGAATGAGCTATGTGCATTACAGGGCATGAAGACTCAAGTCTCTTCCTCTCCTGGGAAAATATTTGATTTAGGACTGGGGGATTGCTTCTCTTCACCAGATTAATCCACTGGTTTCTGAACACAGCCAGAAACTGGGTGCAACTTTCCATATGCCTCAAAGCACAAACTGATGGGACATTTCCATTGGAATTCCCCTCCCATGTACCCAGGCCGTGCCTATCAAGTGCTCGCTGAAGCCTCCTTTGACACAGCAGCTATATCCAAATCCACACCATTAAGCAGTTTTAGCCTCCAAGGAGGGTATCCACACCAATGCTGTCATGTGGAGGCAGTTTCTGGTTTCTGCAAAGTCCTGAACTAAGCTGGGGAAGTGTCTGGGACAGAGATGGCGTGCCCAGACCCAAAACAAGACAAAGAGCTCTCTGACCATGTAAGAGAATAGAAGATTTGAGTTGCAGTGCCTGGAAACTTTCCCTGGCACAGTTAAAGTTATTAGTATGGATGCAGCCATATATGTCAAAGCAAATTAGACAGCAGCTGAGCCTGGAGTTTTTAACTGCTAGTTTTGCCTAAATATCAGCCTTAGATGTCTAGAAGGGAAACCAGTTGCTAAACAGCACTTCTCCACTTCAGCTCTAAACAGCTGAGTAGTGCACATCAGTCTTATGAGTTTTTTGGATAGGTTTTTGCTTGAGGTTGTAAAAGTCATTGCCAGTGTGAACCTGGTTTGCCTGCTAATGAGATCTGCTGATCACTTTACCTCTAACATTAACAGCTGTCTTTCAATCATCTTTTTAATATATTTTTGTCCTTATTTGTTAAACAAGTAAGTGCTAGATATGCAATTACAGAAAGCAAGGCATAATGAAATCTGTAAAAAGTACTTACATTTCGATTCTCAGAAGGGACAAGACTTTCTAATCTGGTTAGCTCTTCTTCACTTCAGAGGCTTGCTGAAAATTAGGGATTACTCCATCCTCCTAGTGTTAGTCATTAGTCCTTACACAAATCACTAGTGTTACACCCACCTAGTAGGGACAGTTTTAAGTGTCTCTCATAAAAACCGTAAATACCAGCCAAACAATTTTTGCAGACTACAAATGCTGGTTACAAGAAGCCCCCTCCCTGCCTCAGCCGTTTCTCCAAACCTTTTCAGGCTGCCAGGCTGCTTCTGTCTTTGTCTAAGGGTAATTATAAAGAGAGATACTGGTGTGATCAAAGCAGCTTTCATAACACAGGAAGGACTAGAGCAATACATGTCTGTTGCTTATGGTCATGGCAACACCTAAGTTTTAGCTCCCTTGCCACCTACTAGAAGTGACTTCAGTGAGTATGACCAGGCAGTGGGTGACTGTGTTCACACCCACGTACACATGTACACACACACACACACACTACCCCTCCATTCCCCAGCACTGGGGGACTTCTGGGATGAAACCCAGCTAACAGTGCACATCTACATTAAGAAAACACTTGGAAAGTAAAAGATCGATATCATAGACATCTTCTGGGGAAACTAAGTAAAAAATACAGTTTTTTAAAATGTTCTTTAGTCATAATATTACTTTGAACACATCCTGTATCTTTCCCTTTTAAATGTGCAGGGATAAAATCTCTTGGATTTCATTGAAGGGACCAGGATTTTCCTTTGAGAAAATCCATGTAAAAGTCGATGCTCCTACCATTGATTTCTGGTCCATATGTGAATATTAGAGTTGCTTGGAAATAGCTTTTCAGTGCAAAATGGAATTTTACATTTTGGTGATTGGACCAAATTTCCCCCCTCCCCACCAAGTTTTCAGTTTCAACTTTTCAGAGCAATGCAAGAACGTGAAGACTGTACTTTTCTTATATAAACACTGAGATAGGCCTTAAAAATATCAAACTTTATAATGATAATTAGAGAAGGCTACTGTAAGGTTTTTGTGAGGGTATTGGGAGATCAAAATTGCAAAGAGAATAACAAAATAGAGGCTGAAGCCACACCTTCCTTTAGCAAAGGAAAGCAAACTGCAGTGGACTCTACTGGAGTCAGAAGAGGATGTCTGCAGTTTGTAGTGTTTCTCAAAGCAGTACAATATTCTGCAATCTTCCTTCTGGATGGGAAAATCTCTGTGGTGAAAGACGTTTTCAAGACTGTCTTCTGGATGAGTGAGACAATTATTTCACCATTAATACAATTAAAGTTCTTGCTAAACCTGCATCATGCTATTTGAATATCTCCCATGTCCTTGCTCAGTTCAAGGCAAAAACATTTTAGTGGAACAAGCAGAGAGGAGTTACATGAACACTGAACAGTTCCTCCCTTCCTTCCTTCCTTCCTTCCTTCCTTCCTTCCTTCCTTCCTTCCTTCCTCCCTTCCTCCCTTCCTCCCTTCCTCTCTTCCTTCCTCTCTTCCTTCCCCCATGTACAATGTGCACCTCAGGTACATTTCACATACAATACTTCTCACATTCATTGGGGTAGAGAGTGTGAAGATCCATGTCTATAAATATGTAAAGGGTGAGTGTCAGGAGGATGGAGCCAGGCTCTTTCCAGTGATGTCCAGTGACAAGATTCTGTAATTTCTTGGGCATATTAATAGAGATCTAAGCTCTCCTCTGAAAGGTCCTTTGTCCTGTGTTGTCACAGAACATGCCATGGACCTGAATCCTATTGCTAGGTGAGCCTGCCTTGCATCATGCAGATGTTTTAACCAGGTGTTTTGAAAAGGATTTCTTTCTATCTGCTTCATGTTATTTAGACATAACACAATTAAGAGTTACAAAGAGAGATGTTTTACATTTGCAGTTTCCAGCTGCAAGGCTTAGTATATAGAGACACTTACCAACTGTGAGATCACACAACCTTTGCCTTAATTGGGTAAACAGGGTGTTTGGAATATCACGCAGCAGGACCAGGCTAATTAAATATCATTCAGATTTCTCACTGGGGAGTTTATGCAACCACTGAACTATAAGCCATAGTGTTACAGCTCAGAAGCCATGTAATTAAGGTAGATATTTTGGGGAACAACTGCCCTTCCTTTCCTAAAGAAATGTTGTAATCATCAACCTGCGGCATTTTGATGAGAAGGAGTAAGGACAATCTGACTAATCTGAGCTGTTTGAAGCAAAACACTGCAAATACAGATTTATTCTTTTTAAAAGCAAGTTAAAAGTTAACTCACTTGTCTTCAAATGAAAGCTTTTTTGAATAAGCACGTTTTAAATTGTCATTTTGGGCTAAATTTCCACAGAAGACTGAATTTCACCACCTCGGTTGTATGTCTGTATGCCTGTGCTGGGAACCCTCAATCCCACATGTAGGCTTGAGAACCCCTGGAAGATTTACAGCAGTATTATCATGCAGGGGCAGACACGTCTGTGCTACATGTTCATGCAGGAGGCCAGGGGCAATGACACAACAGAGCAACTCTCCCCTAGGAGAATGGAAACAGGAAGCAAGAGGGGCACCTAAGACAGAGAGAATGAGCACTTTCCAGTTACATGTGGTTCTTTGCTGCCTGACACATCACTCTGCAGCATGTTCCTGGCCTTTACTGCTTTAGGTAACATGTGGAGAGTATCAGTCTGAAGGCCTTCACAAGAAACCTTCCTGTTATGAGACATTTAGGCTACAACTGAACTATGGAACTAATAAAAACATCCTGACTGCTAAGGCACGTAAGTATCCTCCAGTTGCACCCTGCATGCATCCTGCTCGCCATCCCATCCTGCTACCCAGTTCTCCCCTTCTGTGTTTAAAATCACCTGTGCGTGCTCCAGCAGGTTCTCCAGATATCTCTCTGGGACTGCAGAACACAGTAGGAAGTACCTGTGGTGCAGTCTAAATGTAACTTTACAGACTGACTTGGCCCTTTGGGCCAAGCTGCAGCTGACACTGGAACTGGGTGGGATCTTACAGGTCTAAACTAGGGTGCAGACCTTCCTAGCCCCTAAACTGACAATATCCTGATAGTAAATCTCAACCAAAAGACGTGATAATGAACAAAGGCATAAGCCCATCAACGTCAGGAAGTCTCTCCCTCTCCTTTTTTTCCTATCACTGACTTGCTAACTGGGTTTGATTTTGGAACCTCACTTCAGAAGACAGTCAAATGAAATGGGGGTAAATTACTGAAAAGTAGGTAGCAGAAACCTTGATGAACCAAGCCTGAAGTACCTGTGCAGATTTCAGATCACCAAATTATGAGATGGGACTTCAATCAATAGCCATATATATTTCTCAGACAGCAGCAAAGCGCTTATAGAAACATGGGTTTCTTGAGATAAATGGTCTTAGAAAGTTGTTATATGGCAAGATCTTTTCAGAAGGCTCATTTGAAGCCTCCCAAACATTAGCAATATGTAGACATACCTGTGCTTAATGCTGCATGTGGATAGCAAAACAAATTTAACTTATCAGCTAGAGTAACTCCCAGATAGGTAGATATAAGTTCTGAAATAAACATTTGGATTTCTAAGTCTTTCCTTTGCCTTCAAATACGGTTCTCTCCAGGGCTCTCTGATAGCTTTACCTCAGATTAAGCAGGTGGAAAAACACAGGACAAGAGGGCATCCATTTCACATTAGGCGACCTGGGTGCCAGTATAGCATTTACCATTCAGAGACTGTGCTTTGGTGTCTGAACATTCCTCTGGGAAGGAATTTCTATTCCATTCTTCTATTTTAATGCATGTCCTGAAAGAAATTAAATGTAGATGCCTAATGAGTTCTGGGAACTGAACTTAAGCCTTTTACAGGTGTCACAGACAATAAGTGGTATTGGAAGTCCTCGACTCTGTCATCTGTGCACACAGGGAAGCATCTTAACTAACCTGAAGACACTTCACCTTTGGTCACTCAGGATGATGACCTAATGGAATGTCCATAGGAATAGAGAACTGCTATTCTGTAGGGCAGGATTGGCTACCTTGTCCTCAGTCCCTTAGGGCTGCCATCTGCTTCTGGAGGGTCCTAAACAGAAAATGGGAAAAAAAGAAGAGAGAATAATTTGCCTACAGCAACTTCAGAACTGTCAATGATCAATTTGATGGCTGTAAGAGAGTATTTCAAAAACACAATCTTGCAGTGATTGATGACCAGACCTAAAGTGATGACAGTACCAAATTAATGTAACAGAAATTGAAGGACTTTAACAAAAGTGGATCTTCATCTGCACGTGAAGCAACCAGAAAATTTTAAGTAAATGTTTACATGTAAATGAAAACATTAAACCCAACTTTTATTTTTATGCATTTTTAATAACCACCAAAAGTTAAAATGTGCCTTTGGCCTAGCTGAGATACTGCTGTCTCCTCAAATACAAAACTGCTTAAGCAATGGTATCAGGTAGAGACCACGATTCATAGCCCAGATGACTGCTAGAGCAATGTGGATAACATTTATTTATTTATTTATTTGAAGTCTTATTCATGTGCAGATATGTAGTGTTTTTATTTAAAGTCTAGGATCATGGACATTGTAAATTTTTGTGTTTCCTGAAAAAAAAGTAATTTTTATTACAGTTATTGTTGTTGATCAGCTTTGCCTCCTTAATAGTTTCTTGGTTCTTATTCACAGCCAACCTCAAGGCTACTCTAAATAGGAGACCCCAAACCAAATGATGATCTCAGTGCAGTATAAGTCTGCTTTATTTGCTTGCCTCTGGTAGACAGACTTCGTGTGAATTTTGAGATAACAATATGAGCGAATCTGAGCCAAAGCTACAGTTCAAACTCTTTCTGTGAGAGCTATGGCACCCTGTAACCAAGCAGAGATTCACCTGGAAAAGCTGCTTTGCCTGGTGATCCCATGTGCATTTAGATCATCATAAGAAAACCGGCAGGTGAGGGAACTGGTAGTCTGGTAGTTGAGGGAAGGTTTTCCTCTGTGTGTTTTACTTTTAGAACACATCTGTCTGCCCTTGAATTAGTTTGCTCTCGGAACCGTAATCTCTTTTGTATCTGGAGAATAGCTGAAATGTCCTTCAGTTTTAGCAGTGCATCCCAAATCCAGCAGAGATTTCTTAATACACAGAACAGATGAGAATTTGTTTCTACCCCTTTATTACACCTGCAGCATACCTCAACAATCCCTTGACATTTCCCATTTTGCTGACTCAAAGTACTAACGGAGAGCAGCAAAGGAGATATGAGCAATTTAAGCTATTCTGGGACTCCAGAGCCTTAAAGCAAGAAGTTCCTCCAGCTTGGAAAAAAATGTCAGCTTTGAATTTGTTGTCCACTAATGCTGGAAACTATGTGCTATGAAAAATAACCAGCTGTAGGGATGCTACGTACACGTTCAACAAGTGAAGATAACGATGCGGTTAGCGTGAAATTAATGGAAAATACGTATTTTTTCATTTCCCCAGAATTTATAAGAGCATTTTTGAAAGTTACTGCATTTTTAAATGCCATTCGGAGAGTGTGCCTACACTTTCCCAACATGTTTTCCAACTGAATTTTGAATGTACTTCAAAATTCTGTTTTAACGGAGATGAAAAAAAATCCAGTAGCAATCAATAAAGATGAACCCTGAAAAATGCAATGAGCTTTTATAAGTAGAATCCATCACTGTGAAAGGTAGAAGGGGCGAGAAACAGGATTAGAAGGGTTAGGGAGCTCTTGGTGTTGGTAAAAATAGCAGTATGCAAAGAGACCACAGGACAGTTTTGTGATAAAACGAATAAATATGCAAGAAGCTGCTAGCAACACTGATAGAAATTAAACGCCAGCCTAAGTGGGATTTTCAAAGGCACTCGGCACTGGTTTAATTTACTTTCTGCTACAGCGGATGGGACTTTCGCTGGTGAGGTTAGCTGAAGCCATGCTTCTGAAATACCACCCCGTGATCAGCCCCCACTTCCCCCGCTCCTTGATCCTTGAAAATATCACCCATATCATCTTTAGAATTAGAACTTCAGATGGAAACTGTTTGCCATGTGACTTTGAAGCAGGAACCGTGCTGATACTGGAGTGGTTTGGGTTTTTTTCCCTTTTGGGACCTGGCCTCATGGGTCATTCCCTCCCTGCCCCTCCAGCAGATGCATTTCGTTCAGTTCCAGCCTGTTGGGCTGAGGCTCTGGGCCAGAAGAAAGCTGTTCATCTTTGACAGAGCAAGGTGTGTGAATCCAGTTTCATTTTCTCTTTGCTCTTCCCCTCTAAGCTAGTTCCGACCTGACCCTGTCCCCTCAGTGTGCCAGGCAGCCTCTGCCTTCTCCTCTCTTGGGCCATTCGGTGGTCCAGCAGAGACACAACTCCTGGGCAAAGCCAGATGCTTCCCAGTTACTTGGGACATCTGGTATCCCAGTGGAAGGGAGGATACATGTGCTGCTGACAGTCATGCTAGCAGGGATGTGGGCAGGTTTACAACCATGTAACTTCTTGGTTTTTTACTTTTTTTCAGGGGGATGGGTACTATTAGGAGTTTAACTTTCTCACCGAGCTTTCCCTTTCCAAACCAAGCACCAGCAGACTGCTCACCTCAACCCATCCCCATGTGTAATTAGTAGCGTGTGGGTGTAATTACTAGTGTGTGGAGGGGGAAAAACAACTGAAGGTGGGGGAGGCAGAGATGAGGACTCACAAGCAGCAGAGGCACCGAGTCAAACCGTTCCATTGTGTTACTGTACACTGTAGAAGGACTTGACTGAAACACACATCAGCTGCCCGAGGTGGCGGAGGTGTAACTTGGCCACCTCAAACTGTTGTGGAAACAGACATACTGTTTCCCAGATGGTGGTGGCTCTCTGAAGCCGAATGCCACCCAGCTTTGCTCTCCACACAACAGCAGCCCTTGCCCATTCATCTTGAGCAGATCTCCTCCTGAAATTCAACATTCATTTCCCTGCGAGCAGGTTACGCCACCACAATAGGAGCAGGCAGGGCACCAGAGCAGACAGACACAGGGAGGGTGAGGGCTCTTTTCCTCCGAAATGACGGCAGGCGAGCGTCTCCTGTGTTTCATTCCCTGCCTGAATTTAGGAATGGCACAAAGCCAAGGGGTGGCGTGACGCACACACCTACACGAACTGCAGCTGACTTTCAGCGCAGCCCTTCACACCAGCCCAGGAGCCTGTAGCTCAGCAGCTGGTAGCAAGTGTTTTCTCAGAGACTCCCCAGCATAGAACCACACACTTTGCATTCGAGCTCTCAGTCACAGCAGTGGTACTAATATGGAGCTTTCCACTTTTACTCAGTTTTTGAAGAAAATCACACACATTTTTGATTCTGGTAACGTGAATTTTTAATTTCTTTTTTTTTTTTTCTTTTCACACCCGCACCTCTGAAACTGCAGTTAGCAAGAGTGTGATTTCACATTCAATACTTTTCTCTCATGGTTTCCTTTTACCATCTATATTGTGAATTAGTCCTTTTTTTTCTCTATTTTCTGAGAGAAGAAAGCATTCTTGAGGAGAGCTTAAAGTTAAAACCAAAAAGCCTCCCTTCACCTTTCCATCTAATAGTGAAAATTTATTCTTCAGGTTTAGCACAACAGGCCAGTACTGTGATGATGCCACTAGGCATTTCCATGATGCTTCATTAAAACTGTCACAGGTTTGTCATGCTGGGTGGATCCTGGAAAAATAATTTTAAATTTTTTTCCCTTGAGTCAAAACCAAAGAATGCCCCGATTTAAACCTGTGGCTCACTCATATTTGGAAAATAAGCAACTTTTCTCCATGACTTTCGTGCTGCAGCAGCTTCCTGGATGTAGGCTGCTGAAGAAATGGTCCAGCTAGTATGAAGAATTAAGGCAAAGAATCACACACAGAATCACACAGAATCATAGGTGTTCACAGAATCACAGAATCACAGAATCGTAGGGATTGGAAAGGACCTCGAGAGATCACCGGGTCCAACCCCCCTGCCAAAGCAGCTCCCTAGCACATATTGCCCAGATAGGCGTCCAGACGAGTCTTGAATATCTCCAGAGAAGGAGACTCCACCACCTCCCTGGGCAGCCTGTGCCAGGGCTCTGTCACCCTCACTGTGGAAAAGTTCTTCCACATGTTGGTGCGGAACTTCCTGTGCTCCAGTTTACAGCCATTGCCCCTTGTCCTATCTCCACAGATGACTGAAAAGGGGTTGGCCAATTCCCCCTGCAACCCATACTTAAGATATTTATAAACATTAATTAGGTCCCCCCTCAGTTTTCTTTTCTCCAGGCTGAACAGCCCCAGCTCACTCAGCCTTTCCTCATATGGGAGATGCTCCAGGCCCTTAATCATCTTCGTAGCCCTTCTCTGGACTCTCTCCAGGAGATCCCTGTCCTTTTTATACCAGGGAGCCCAGAACTGGACACAATACTCCAGGTGGGGCCTGACCAGGGCAGAGTAGAGGGGGAGGATCACCTCCTTAGACCTGCTGGCCACACTCTTCCTGATGCAATCCAGGATCCCATTGGCCCTCTTAGCCACCAGGGCACACTGCTGGCTCATAGCCAACCTGTCATCAACCAGGACCCCCAGGTCCTTCTCCACAGAGCTCTTCTCCAGCAGGTCATCCCCCAGCCTGTACTGATACTGATGGTTATTCCTCCCCAGGTGCAAGACTTTACACTTGCTTTTATTAAACCTCATCTGGTTTCTCCCTGCCCAGCTCTCCGGCCTGTCCAGGTCTCGCTGGATGGCAGCGCAGTGTTCCTGCGTGTCAGCCACCCCTCCCAGCTTTGTATCATGGGCACTTGCTGAGGGTGGATGCCATTCCCTCATCAAGGTCGTCGATGAAGATATTAAACAGGACTGGACCCAACACCGAGCCCTGGGGAACACTGCTAGTCACAGGCCTCCATTCAGATTCTGCTCCACTGATCATGACCCTCTGAGCCCGGTCCGACAGCCAGTTCTCAACCCACCTCACTGTCCACTCATCTATCCCATGATCTCTCAGCTTTTGTATCAGGATGTCATGGGAGACAGTATCGAAAGCCCTGCTGAAGTCAAGGTAGATGACATCCACTGCTGGAAGGGACGTCAAGACATCCACTGTTGGAAGGGATGTCAAGAGATCATCGAATCCAACCTCCAAAAGAAGCAGCTGCACCAAGAAATCACAGAATCACAGAATCGTAGGGGTTGGAAGGGACCTCAAGAGATCATCGGGTCCAACCCCCCTGCCAAAGCAGGTTCCCTAGGACAGGTCACACAGGTAGGTGTCCAGACGGGTCTTGAATATCTCCAGAGATATTCACATATCACTCCACATTCCCCCTGGGCAGCCTGTGCCAGTGCTCTGTCAGATCAGCCGCGCTATTACCGAACACACGTGCCCAAGTTTCTTAAGGTCAATGCATTAAAGATCAGAGTTGGGCACAAAAGCCAATCAGTTGAGAGGGATCAAGCATAGTAAGCTACCAGCGCCCAAAGTACCAAATCAAGTCTGACTCGCTCGAGTTAAGTCCCTGCCACGTGCCTTGCCACGCTAATGAAGCTTCAGCGAACTGCTTGAGTAAATAAATTAATTGCACCATCATGAGGAAACACACATGGAATCTGCTTTACCACAAGGCAGAATGTAACTCGGTAGGTGACCCAAATGGATGAGCAACAGAGCTTCAGCGGAGTTCTTGGAAAGCTGTCGGATTTGCGGCAACAAGTAATTAGAAAAGAGCTGGCAAGAGCTGCTGGTGGTGCAGTTTTATTTAAAACTTGGTATTTATTAAAATGCTTTGGACAATGGTTGATACTTTTTGCTCAATATTCTTCATTGTTCCAACAGCCCTGAAAGAGAGTTGCAAGAACACCGAAAAAGTTCCCATAGCAACAGCAAGGAGATGGGACTATTTCTCTCCTAGCCCTGGCTGAGCAGGCACAACAGGACGCTGTGGTGGGTGGGTCTGCCCTGCGCCGGGTGGATCTCCTTCGTTTTGCAATTTCACACAGAAGGACAATATGTTCACTTCTTCCCCCCCAAAAAGAGATGACTGCCTTTTCTGTTAAAACTGTATTATTTTCCCACTAAGGATGACAAACCCCCTCTTTTTAGCCTCAGGAACAAGAACGATAGAACAGCCTGCACACAGGCACATCATAGACTTCAAGTAAGGGGGGTGATGAGGCTTGATGACCACCTCCTCACAGAAACTCCCTTAAATCCACAACTAAGCAGCTGGGGTTCACCCACCCACGAGGCTAAATCTTTCTCTCAGCCCCTGAGACATTCCCAAGGGGCTTCATGTCTCTGCAGGAACTCTGGGGTACCCTGGAGCCCTGCTGTTGCCGCTGCCATCAGCAATGGAGACTTCCTCAGAGGATTCCCAGTGCGTGGAATTACCCTCTTATATAGAAAGAGATGAGAGGCCAGACTATGAGATGAAGTGGCCTCCTAGGACCTTCACTGTTTAGAAAAACAGAATCATTAAGGTTGGAAAAGACCTCCAAGATCCAACCATTCAACCATCCCCCTACCACCTCTATTACTAACTAAATCATGTCCCTAAATACCTCATCCAACCTTTCCTTGAACACCCCGAGGGATGGTGACTCCACCACCTCCCTGGGCAACCTGTTCCAATGCCCAACCACTCTTCCTGAGAAGAAATGTCTCCTCATTTCTAACCTGAACCTCCCCTGGCACAACTTGCAGCCATTCCCTCCTGTCCTGTCGTTACTTATCTGTGAGAAGAGGCTGACCCCCAGCTCACCACAACCTCCTTTTAGGGAGCTCTAGAGAGCGATAAGGTCTCTCCTGAGCCTCCTTCGGGCTGAACAACCCCCAGTTCCCTCAGCTGCTTCTCATCAGACTTGTGTTCCAGCCCCTTCACCAGCTTCGTTGCCCATCTCTGGACACACTCCAGGGCTTTGATGTCTTGTAGTGAGGGGCCCAAAACTGACACAGTTATTCAAGGTGCGGCCTCACCAGAGCTGAGTACAGGGGGACAGTCACCTCCCTGGTCCTGGTGGCTACAGTATTCCTGATGCCCTTGGCCTTCTTGGCCACCCGGGCACACTGCTGACTCATGTTCAGGTGAGTGTCAACTAACACCCCCAGATCCTTTTCCTCTGTGCAGCTTTCTAGCCACCTCACCCCAAGCCTGTAGCACTGCCTGGCGTTGTTATGACCAAAGTGCAGGACCCATCACTTTGCCATGTTGAAATTCATCCCATTGGCCTTTGCCCATTGATCCAACCTGTCCCGGTCCCTCTGGAGGGCCCTCCTACCCTCCAGCAGATTGAC
Source organism: Porphyrio hochstetteri (assembly GCA_020800305.1). Classification (NCBI taxonomy): domain Eukaryota; kingdom Metazoa; phylum Chordata; class Aves; order Gruiformes; family Rallidae; genus Porphyrio; species Porphyrio hochstetteri. The sequence continues at coordinate 140,638,324 of CM036905.1, forward strand.
ATCCCCAACTTGTTTAAGATGAGCCTACTCAATCTTCTGTAGTTGCCTTCAGGAATGCAATGGCTAATTACAGAATCTGCAAAAGTCGTCAGAACGTCCTGAGGTTAACACACTTCCGCGGGCAGGTTCTCCAGGTGAATGTTTTACCTACAACATGTGTTTATGCAGGAGAGCAGCAATACTTCCTAATGCAGACGTGTTGTAACAACAGAAAATGCAGAACCGGCAATCCACGTATCTGTTTCTGGCCTCTATTATTTTGGGATGTCCCAGTACCTACAAACCTTCTTACAAGAAAAATTTACTAAACCCACAAATGTACGTATTATAATTTACATTACCTATATGCACTGCATCTACACCCAGGCATTAGAGGTGTCTTCAGCACTCTAAGGCAATGAAGTATTTTCTACTTCATTTTCTCCGTTACCCAAAAAAGATCATTGATTTCACCAACTTTTAAAATTAAGCTTCTGCTTACTTGATGTATCAGTTTTGCAGCCCTCCCCTCACCCCATACTTCCAACCGGTTCCCTACACCAACAGCACTTCTTTTTTCCCAGCTGAGGTTACCAGCACTTGGGTGCTCACACCCCCGGTACGAATTCTTAACACATGCAAATGTAGGAAATCGCTGGTCCCGGTGTGCACATTGCATTGCATTGCATTACGTTACATTCGGTGTGCCAGGCCGGCGTGTACCAGCCTATTTTGACTAGGGGGTTCTTACTATGTCTACACAAAGCCTCTCTCGCCCACGTAGGTTGGGTTTGGTTCCTTTTTTTTTTTTTTTCCCCTTTTTTGTTCCGTCCTGCTAACCAGTACAACCGGTAGATCAGGCCCTGACCCCAGCTCCAAGGAGACGGCCTCCAGCGCTCCAGGGGTTTCCCTTTCACCAGCACTCCCCCCCAGTATGGGGAAAGGCCGGCACCAAAGGCTGGTGCTTCTTAGAGCCTCCTGACGATGCTGAGCTGTTTCCTTTAGGGCAGTTCTGCAAACGTTTGGGGGTTTGTCCAGAATTTCTTACCAACAAGAAAAAAGGAAAGAAAATTTAGATGAAAAAGTGATTGTTAAAAAAAGGTCCATTTTCTGCCTCCAGAATGTTTTTTGGGTTTTTTTTAATGTCCTTTTTTTTTTTAAATTGTAAAAAACTACACAGATGAGATATATTGTGGAATTTTTCATTTTTTTAAAAATACTTTGTCCTTTAAAAAGCTCTGATGAATTTTCAGTCACGTCAAAGACTTTACTCCCACGAGATTCATTTGCCTACAAAGGTGCCCGCTTTCCAGTTTGCACTGCAAAGATTTGAATGGTCATGGACCAATAAGATTTAGAAAAAAGCCTTTTAAAGAAAGTTCTAGCACCTACAACTACCAGGCAGCTATCAATGCTAAAAGTCTTTTACACAGAGTTGGTGAAACGCTTGCTCTCACATACCACAGACACTTCGTTAGTAAATGGAGTCACAGTGTTGCACTTTGTGTAAAAAGCAAGTCTGATCCCTGTTCTTTCTCCTTGATTTTAAACTTCCACATTATAGATCTGAAATTATTAAATAGTTAATGCATTAGCTGACAAATTTCAGGGAAGCTCACAGGAGTTAAACCAGGCTGCATGGCTGTCCTCCCTTTTTCTTCTGTGTCCCCAAACATGGGTGCTGAGCTCAAGCGCTACCCCCCTCCCCCGAGCATGCCCTCAGCTCCCATAAAGTCAGCCTGTACAATCCCGAGGGAGGTAGAAATTCCCATAAAAGGATCATTCCAAATCCCCAGGATAGGTTTATTTGGCATGCTATTCAAGCAAAAGGAGCCTTGCAATTGTTTTCCTTGACCTTTTAACCTGCTTTTCTTATCCCAACAGAGGTCAAAGGACAAGAACCCAGCTGCCCTCCCCCAGGCTCTCCCTGCCCACCCCGGAGCCCACCGAGGCTCCAAGGGAAGTTTAACCCAGGCAGCCAGGAACAGATGGCTGCAGTGCCAGGGCTGGGGGAGGGAAAGGGAAGGAAGTGTAGAAAAGGTGATTTGAAGCTGGTATTTATTTAATTGATCATTAAGCCTGGAAAGGAGAGAAAAATCGAAGGAAGTTCTCCTGCAGGCAAAGAAAGTAATGGGGATTACGGCACTTTGTGTATCAATGCTGATATAGTATTTTTTCTCTGCTCGTTTCAGTGGGTCAAATCTTAGCAATGCTTCAAGAGATTAGATCTGAGCCCATGCTGCTCTCCGGGAGGCAGAGGAGAGAGAAGCGCCGGCGAGGGGATTTCATCCCATTTGCATTCCCCCACAGAAGAAAGAAATAACCCCGTGTTCTGTTTACACTTCGAAGCACCCTCAGTTTCAGATCCGCAATCCCCTGAAGATGAGGAGGAGGGCTGCTCTGAAGAGGGAGCAATCCCCGCAGGGGTGAGAGGTGCCTGCCCCTGCCCGCCCAGAGGGCTTGCTGCTGGAGAAGCCGGGATGACAGCCCCTCACGGCACCACCTCAACAACCCAACCCCTCGTACCAACCCCTCACACGGGCCGGGCCAAACCGAACCCGCTGGGTCTGCCTGGGTACGCCGTGCCTCTCACGCACTCTCCCGGCTCGGGTGATGGCGGACAAGCAGAGGCACCAGATGGTGGGCGATGTGGGTTGGGGGAGGGGGGCTCCCAAGCACTGAGAGGGCCCAGAGGGTGCCAAGGCTACCCACTGGTCCAAGAAGCCGGCATGCAGTGCGGGCTGGCTCTCCCGTGGCGGGCAGCGGGAGAGGCAGGCCGCGCTGCCCCATCTTGCCCATGCCCGCGGTCAAACCCGCCAGACCTCCGGGGCAGCACCCTGAAGCCGCGCTCTCCTGCCCGCCGGCCCTGCAGGCCGCAATGCAGCCCCCGGGGCGCCCTCCGTCCTCGGTGTAAGGCCCGGGCCAGGCAGGCCTGCGGGGAGTGCCCTTCTCTTCGAGGGTTGTCGGTAGCCGCCCGCCGCGGCGGGAGCCGGCGCTGACCTCGCCACAAAGAGCAGGTTCGCTCCGCCGCCCCTCCTCCACCCCGCCGGGAGGGAGCACGTGACCCTGCCGGGGGTGGGGGAAGGGGCCGCCCCCGCCTCGCTTCAAGGAGCGGGGAATGTGTCGGTTCGGTGCTGGGTGGTTGGGTGTTTTTTTTGCGGGGGGGGAGTGTTGGGGATTTTTTTCAACCACGCTCTTTAAACTTACAGTTTCCCATTGCGGCCGGGCGAGCGGTGTTAAAACACGCTCTCGGGGAGCCGGAGATGGGCCCCCCCCGCCCCTCTCGCCGGCGGTGAAATTTAAGAAATATATACCTTAAAAAAGAGGAGCCCAGAGGCGGCGAGGTCCTTGGGGAGCGTGGGGGGTGGGGAAGGAAAGGTGTCCGCCATCTTCCCTGCCCGCCCAGACACATGGTTTCCCCTGTAACGTGCTGCACCTCGCTCTGCTGTAAGGCGGGTTTGTGGGCGGCGGGGGAGGTTTTGTCAAAATAAAGGAGAAAACGGACGAGGGACAGGTCTGAAAGCCCCCTCGCTCCTACAAGGCTGCTTCAGCGGTCGTCCTGGGGCTCCCTGGTAGCCTGGGCCTCTCAGCCTGGCCTGGCTTGGCCCGGCCCTGCCTGTCCCCAGCCGAGCCCTTCTTCAGGTTTTGCTGTTCCGTGTTCAGGCAGTTCAAGCCGAGGGGTAGCAGCATGTCGGGCCACTGCTGTCAGTCTTCTTACTGTGGTTCAGAACCAATCCGAAAGAGAAGAAGCGTGCATTTCTCTTAACTAGGAGCTCTTTCTGTACCCCAATAACCTGTCACTCTCTGGGTGCTGCAAAACTGGCCAGACCTATGTGTTGAAACCAAGCAAGCGATACATTCAATAGGTATCAATACATTTATATTCGCGTAGAGCTGCTTATATATTAAAGTATTTCCTTCTAAATTTCCTTGATTTAAGGGATGGGAGGCAGCCCTTAAATGGTACTTCAGCCTGGTTGGCAATGGCATGTAGCTACTACACTGCTGGGTGCATTGAGAAGAACATCCTTCTCAGGACAGCATCACCAGAATTATTTGGGAATTTTAGGCAGTAAGAGCTTATTGTAGCTGGTGAGACCCCAGCCTTCCCTCACCAGATCATAGTAAGGACTGCAGCCCGTTGTCCTCTGCAGTGACTCATCTGATGCTCTAATGATAAGAGAGAGCAACCTTGCCCTCCTTATGCCAACTGGCCTGTGCAATACCAGAATCTGTGAACCTCACTCCAGCTTCTCTGTACCATGATGTTCCACATCAGCACAGAGGCAGTTGGCAAAACAAGCAGTGTGCTGAGCTGCCCATCATCACAGGACCTCCTGGGAGTGATAAAGCTGCAGTGCCCTCTGCAACCTCAGTCAAAACCACAAAAAAAGGGTAACATTTACATCTTGTCTTTCCTGAATTTTTTTCCTAGATGGTCACTAAACAAAAAAAGAAAGAGAAAAAGAAAACAGAAAGCCAAAGTCTGTCAAATGCTGCCCTGAGTGAGATCTCTCCAGAGACCCTGGGACAGATTATACAGCAAAGTCAATGACAGTATGAATCTGCACTGCAAGAGTGCACACTGAAACTCGTTCCAAGGGTAAAAGTCAGACTGATGTGAGTGATGTGGTATTTCATGGGGATGTAAAATTAGGATACACACAGGGGGCCAATTTCTCTGCTGACCTAATCTAATGCCTTTCCAGTAATCTCAGAAAATTGCACTGATTAACACAAGAAGTTACTCTGATTTTGGAACAATGAATGCTGTAGAATCATAGAATCACAGAATGGTCTGGGTTGGAAAGGACCCCAAGGATCATAGTGTTCCAACCCCCCTGTCACAGTCAGGACCACCAACCTCCAGGCCTGGATCTAGACAAGGTTGCCCAGGGCCCCATCCAACCTGGCCTTGAACACCTCCAGGGATGGGGCATCCACCACCTCTCTGGGCAGCTCGTTCCAGCACCTCACCACTCTCTCTGTAAAGAACTTCCCCCAGTATCTAATCTAAACCTTCCTTCCTTTAGCTTTAATCCATTCCCCCTTGGCCTGCCATTGTCTACCCTTTTAAAAGGTTGATACTCCTCCTGTTTCTCTGCTCCCTTCAGGTACTGGAAGGCTGCAATGAGGTCCCCCCACAGCCTTCTCTTCTCCAGACTGAACAAGCCCAGCTCCCTCAGCCTCTCTTCGTAGGGCAGGTGCTCCAGCCCCCTGATCATCTTTGTGGCTCCTCTGGACCCTCTCCAACAGTTCCACATCCTTCTTGTATTGGGACCCCCAGATCTGGACACAGGACTCCAGATGGGGCCTCACGAGGGCAGAGTAGAGAGGGACAATCAGCTCCCTGTCCCTGCTGGCCACCCCTCTTCTGATGGAGCCCAGGACACCATTGGCCTTGCGAGCTGCAAGAGCACACTGCTGGCTCATGTTAAGTGTCTCATCCACCGTGACACCCAAATCCTTCTCAGCAGGGCTACTCTCCAGGAGTTCTTCTCCCAGTCTGTCTCTATGTCTGGGATTCCTACGGCCCAAGTGCAACACCTGACACTTTGCAGTGTTGAACCTCATTAGGTTCACCCGGGCCCATCTCTCCAGCCTGTCAAGGTCCCTCTGGATGGCTTCCTTTCCTTCTAGTGTGCCAACCACACCACTCAGCTTGGAGTAATCTGCAGACTTGCTGAGGGTGCACTCAGTATTTCAGCAAAAGCAAGTAAGGGGGGACTGTAAAGTTCAGGGTTGACGTAAACTGATGTTTGCTTAAAATAACAATCATGTCCATAATTAACATAGGATGACTTCAGCCTGTGAGAAGTTATCAGTGTGATTTAAAAGCTTTTGGAATTAGATTTGAGTGTCAGAGTGGAAAAACATTAACATCTCCCCTTTTCTTACTAATTTAAACTTGCTCTGCAGCTTAAACCCCAACTCTCATCACAGCTGAATTTGGCAAGTTAGCTTTTGTTGGGTTGTTTTAACACATTTCAAGAGTCCTAAATATAATCCTGGTGTATCAACTCTGTAAGAAGAAAATAAGGAAAGCAAAGCTTTTTTTGTGTGGTTGAGAAAACTGAAATGCCTATCACAAGTCTAGCATTCTTTTTATACATTCCGATAAGCCATCTTTTGTGGAAATAATTATTAAAACACTTTTATAGACTGATTTCTTTTGCTGCAGGAGGTATGTTGCTTAGTCTGTTGTCTGAAAGAAACTCATGACAAAGTGGGCAAACTGACAGGAAAATAAGACCTAATGATGGAGAAAATCCAAATGGAAAGCCTGCTGCAATTTGACAAGGATCCACCAGAATCACTGGACACATTACAAACACCACTAATGCTTGCAATCTCAACCGAAGTCACGAAGTACTTTATTTTTTTCCACTTTAAAGGGCTATTTAAAATTCATTGTATAGCTAAACAAAATAAAATTGTGCTATCTTGCATTGTTTGGGATTTTATTATTCAGTTTGCCTCACTAATGCATATGCAGTATTGTTTATCTGAGCTAGAATATAAATAGGGCTCAGTTTTTACTCAGGATATTTTCGGAGCAGTTACTGTCAAATGGAATGAAGTGGGGAGGTCAGAACTGCAGGCTCCTAGGTATTTTGTCCCTGTGTAAGTAAAATACTCTCAGCAGGCTATCAAGAAAACTAAAAAGAAAAATATACAACTGCTTCAGTCATGGTTATAGGTATGTACATCTGTGTAAGCGTGTACCGGCATTGAGTGGTGATGTATTTAGTTCTGTAAAGGACTTTCCTGCTATCCTGTAACAGGCAAGTTCTTCCCATTTGGTACTGGAAGTTTCCTGATAGCAGAACACAGAAGCCTTCCCAGTAACTGATCACTGCTTTTAGAAGGGTATCAATCGCTATTTCTTATGAGAAATGTTATTTTGTCACAGGAGAAATACAGGTTATTTTAGATTTGAGGGGCTTGGTTACATAAAAAGTCCATAGTGTCCTCAGTGGATGTTTTTTCCAAGGGAAGGTAAGACATGTAATTATTATTTTCCCTTTGGGTTTTGTTCTGTTGATGTAAGCATCCATAAATAGTTCAAGATCCCATTTAGTCTGTAATATTCTGGGTAGTTACGATGGGATGTGCTGAATCATCAGATCCCTTGGTCACCTTGCCATCTTCCTTTTCCCAAATAGCTCTTTGCTTTTAAGGCTGTCCGAGCCCATCTCTCCTTACCCCCCTTTATTCCACACCAGAGAGGTTTTCATTTTATTTTGCCACAGGCTATATACTGCAACTCATCTGCTTGTATCGATACTGAAGCAGAGGACTGAAAAGTTGGGGTGCAACTGGCTCTCGGTTGTGAACGCTGCACAACGTGCAGTGGTGCCTGACTTCCAGCTATACCCTGAAATCTCACATACAGGAGGTAGAGTTAATATTTCTTTCTGTTTACGACTGAAATTAAACCCTGCTTGTTTTCAACAAGCATTCCTCATTTCTTCCTTTCAAAGCCATAAGGATTGTTGACCTACTTTTCAGGTGGAAAAAAGAGACACAGAGGCAGCAAGCTGTTTCGTAATGTACTGTAAAATGATTTCCCTCCACAAGTGCATAAACAGCTATTTACATTCAAATATGACTGGCCTTCCAAATCCGAGTATTTCCTTTGATTCCTCAGATGTTGCTTTTTAAAGTGAGTGGTCACAGATTTAGGGGAATGCGGCATTTGCTCCTATAAAAGAAATCCATAGTGTGTCTGACTTTTTCCTGCTTATTTGGAAGCATATTTGTTGTTGTTTTTCCAGACTTGTATTTTGGGGTGTTCAGACAAGGGCTCGGATATATGTGTGATCCTTCAGGCCAAGATGAATTTAAATGTAGTGCATTTATGAGACCTGTGGGTGTGATCAAGAAGCAAGTTTTCAGAATCAATGAAATGATGGCGTGTTGTGCTGGAATGGGAGGTAGAGGATCTGAACAGAGAGTCTCTGCCTGCCTGATACCGTTTGGAAAGGGTCTCTGCTGCAGAGGATCAGCAGCCTGTCATTCGCCGCCTCCCACTTCAGTTTCACCCCATCAGTAGAGAAGTCAGAGTCTGGAACGCAAAAGCTACTTTCTCAGATTTCCCTCTGACATCCAGTACCGAATGTACCTTCTGTGTCTGAACTGAAAATTTCATCACCTTTTTTATTCTTCTGATTTCACTCTCCCCGTTTCGTTCCTTACATAGAGCAGAAAACACAGGCAAGGAAAAGCAGCCATAAGGTCCCTCAGTCTAGAGGGGGATTGGGATGTTGTTAAGACAATTACTCTGGGAGACTGTGTAGCTATGCAATAGCAAAGCCAGAGAAGGAGCCCTAGGGAATTACATCAGCTTTTTTTTTTTTTTCCTTCTTTCTCCTAGGGAGAAAAATCCTGAATAGGGTTATGAGCTGTCTAACTCTAATCAGCACTGTCCTACTTCACAGCAAAGCGTGCAGAACGAACCCAGAGCAGAGCACACAGAGCTTCTGCGACACGCTGCTTTCAAAAACCAAGGCACATAATTTCCTGCGAAGCCCCAAAGAATGGATAATACGAAACACAGGCTTTTTCCTGGTAATCTTCTCTGTGTATACTCTGTTTCACCTTCAAACTGCCTTTGTCTCCTTGCTGTCATACATGACTCAGCACCGCCTTTCATAAACCCCCTGTGCCTCTCTCTAACATGCTGACAGCCTCGCAGCCTTGTTGCAGGACTGCAGATCTGCTTCCTTTGTCTGCTCACGTAACCTGACTCATCTCTTCTTGGACACTGGCCTTTGCCACTCACTTCCTGACAAAATACAGCACTGGATCAAAAAAATTAAGTAATTCCATTCAAGGACATTAATGAAGTAGCATTACTCAGCTGATCGCTTCACCAACTGAGCGGCAGGTTTCAGCCACACCAGGAGCTCTGGTACCTCCCAGACGTGACTCCCAGGGCCCTGAAAGAGGCCTGCTTTGCCGAATGGTGCCTCAGCCCCTGCTAAAATCTCAGTCCTGCTGCCTGCAGCACCATGTCACCCACACAGCAGGACATAAAAGCTCCAGATCCCTTCATCTCTCCCACTCTGCAGTGGCAGCACCCAGAGCTAGTACTTTCTTTTGCTTTCACATCACTTGGAGTGCCATCTCCGCAGGGCAGACATTTTGCTTCGCTTTGTGGTTATCCAGCCTCCCCTCCCCCCCAGCCCCCACCTGTGACAATAACGAAAGATTTAAGCAGTTGTCAGCCTAATAGTTCTGACATGCAGACAAAATGAAATAACTCGGAGTGGAGCTGGCAACCAGGAGACTTCAGAAACAAATTGATCTGGCAAGGAGTTTTCATTATGCTTCAGGGAACAGGTTGATCTGACAAAAATAGAAGTTGGCAAATAGATTACCGCTTGGAAAACAGCACACCGAGGTGGTGCAGTGAATGAGGAGTGGTGTCTGATCTGGCTCCAGGAGGTGGGATTGGCTGGTTTGGTGGAAACGAGGAGATCGAGCCCTCTTTGGAACAGGGATTTTGTCGTTTGTGTGTGTCGTACAGCACAGTGCAGGCTCGCGGCTGTGGCCTGCGGCTCCTGTCGCAGTCAGCAGGCTCTGCCAGCACACATCAGCCCCGACTTTCTCCCACTCATTCAGCTCTTGCTCAACACCATCATGGTGTCTGCATGCCTCTGACCCTTCCTCTGCTCCAACTCAGCTTCCTTCCCAAACATGGCCAGGGAGAGTGAGAAACCCTGCAGGACGCTTTTCCCAAATTGTCTAATTGTGCTCACTGCTGTCAAATGTACCCTATATTTTTATGCCTGCAAAGCATCCATATGTTTATTGTCAGGAGAGGAGAAGCTGTTTATAACCTGGTAGATAAGCCTTTTGTACTGCTGATGGGGACACCAGGCCTCCAAAACAGTTAAAATTTTTTTACTGTTGTTTTTACCATCAGTATCAAACATGCAAACTATTCATTATCTTAAAAAAATACTCCCCTTACAATTCTAATAATAAAATTATCTGTCTCCACCTGTGAATATAATCTTCTAAAAAGTAGCCTGTTCTTTCTGTAAATTCTTCCTGTCAGCTGGGTCTCATGTGGTTTTATTTTTTAATCATTTGTCTTCCAGTTACTCCCTCTTACCTTATATGGCCTCCCCATACGTCTTAATGAATGGAATGCTCCATACCCTGCTTTGGTGCTTGGTAAGAACTCTAGAAAAAATGAGTGCACATCACAGTCAATGCGTTGCTGCACGTCCCTTATTCATAATTTGGGAAGCCCTGTGGCCCCTTCTGCTTTCCTGCTAGGATAAGAATACACTTTTCCAGGAGAATAAGCATTCACAGGAATGACAGCAGAGTAGTATAGTAGATCAAACACAGTCTATATATAGGAACTCTTGCAGTTTTTGCGTTTTCTCCTTTTCTTACCGTCTTTCTGACAATTTCATGGTTTCCTGCTGGCAGTCCATCTGTTGCACTTTAAGTTGAGGTAATATATAAATCTTGCAGTAGTTATGAAAGCATTACAAGGGAAAGGGTTTTTTTTTTGTGGTTTTTTTTTTAATGTTATAAAGCAGTTTGGAAAATAAAAAGATAAAAATGCCTAACAGATAATGATGACAAGCTGTTACAGTAATAAACACAAACACATTATCCTACCAGGAAAACTTCACAAATGTATTTCAGTTGTGTGCAACTGCTAATAATATTGAGTTGTCCAGGTCAATGGCATGTAGATTTTATTTTTTGTGCTATAATTAGTATATAATACAGTCGTGGATCTGAACACTTTAAACTGTTTCTTTTAATTCATATTATCTTTCTCTAGTCAAGAATGATTTCTACTATTTTTTTACCCAAACCATAGTTTCTAGAATTCATTGTGAATTTGTGATTGATGCATTGAAGTAGCTTTATATGATTTGGTAGAAAATATGCCAGGGTTTTTTTCCCCTTTCTTTTAAAAAAATGCCATTTTATTCTTGTTTTTAGTCTTTAGTTCAAATCAAACTGAATTACTTCTAACAAGTGCATTGATTATACTTAAAAGGTTTGTGTTAGAGAATTTTCTAATTCTTGGGATGCTAAATGTTTTACATGCCACAGTTTAACTCAAGGTTTATTAGCCAGCCTGTGAAAACAAATCAAGTTAGCCTAAAAAACTATTAATTCAACATTGGCTTAGGTGGGTAACTAAGGAACGATTATATGCTTGCAGTCCGTGGGTTCTTAAGCTAGGCTGAAGTCACATATTTCCATGAAAAATACCTTATGAACATAAATTATTATTGGTTATGATGACTGCAGTATGATTTAGAGTTTGAAAGGCATTGCAGTACCTTGATGAAAAGACATTTTAAAAGGTAGCTTTGCCTTATCTTTTGTCTTCTTTAATGTCAATCTGGAGAATCACCGCATCAAAAAAAAAAAAAAAAGGAAGTCTTCGTTTTCTCTGTTTCTTCCATTTGTTTTTTCCTTTTTCCTTCCCCCTTCCCATTTCCCATTTTCATTTGTCTTCACCAAAAGGGAAAAAAAGCTGATTGTTATACAGAAAGTATATCATCTTCCTCTCTGACCTGAATCCAGATTGCTTGAGTTAGTTTCTCTAGTATCAGTGGATGTGATACAGTATTAGTAGATGGAAGGTGAACAGAGGAGGGGAAAGAACAGTCAAGCCATTGCTGCAAGGAACTCCGCCAGCTGAGAACTGGCTGAGCTGGGGATTCTTTGCATTCTTAAATTGCCTTTCCCAAGGAAAGAAAAAAAGAAAGCATGTAAGGTTTAAACACATAGGCATGTTTGGAAATAATTACCTTATTTCCTTTATTCCAATTGTTTGTTACCCAGTTCTTTCTGAGATAAAAAGGAAGTGTTTCATCGCTATGCTATCCCTTTTGGAAGTTTTTACAGCCTGTGCTTTGCAGTATCACTGTCATTTTCACATTGTTGGGGAAAAACACTTCTGTTTCCTTTGCTCAAAGATTTTAAAGGTGTTCAGAAGCATGGATTTGTGTTCAGTCATAGGGGAAAAAGAGCCTGAAATGTTATGCTTTCATGAAAATGGGATGATTTTTCTTTCTTTTTTTTTTTTTTTTCTTCATTTTGATTCTTCTGAAATTTCTCAGGCAAATCTCATTGTGTGATTACTGCTCCTAACAAAGGCTTGAAGCAGTATGAAAAGAATAAGGCAGGAGGGGAGGGAAGAAAGAGGAGGTGGTTGATTATGAATGTGAAAGCTTTATTTACACACACACACGAACAATCAGCAGCTTTGAAAAAAGAACCAGCACACACACACATTTTTTACATTTCTGTCTGCATAATGGCCCTCTGAAAGAATCGACCAATTTGGTAATTTTACTCCACAGAGGATTTGTTATGCTCGTAAAGAGGCAGTATTTTGAATGACACTGTGTTTTTCCTTCTTTATGCTTAGTGCTCATGAGATTAAGCTGACAGAAGGGGTTTTTTTTCCTGTAGTCATTCAGCACTTGGCATGATCCGAGACTGGTATTGAGGGAAGGCACAGGGCAGCTACCTGGGCTTTTTTGCAAAGCATCAACAGGTCAGATGCAAGGTGGATTAAACATGGTTCTGCTGACAGAAGCAGCCCATGAAGGAGAGACGTAAATGAGCGGAGGTGGAAGTAGAGCGATTCCTTGTGCTGCTCTTGTGCTGTCAGGAGCAGGTCAGCCTTCAGCCACCCGTTGATGCCTCCTGCTCATCCTGCGCCTATGGATTTGGAGTTTGATCCTCCAGCTTGTGGCAGTGGTGGCAGTGGCCTCTGTCTTGTTTGGGAGATGGTGGCTTGCCCTAAGGTCTCAGAGATGTTCTGGGATATATTGGAGTCTCCCAGTTGTTCTGCAAGTTGGGTGAATGCTGACAATTGGCAGAAGAAACCATGGTGTATGAAAATGAAATTTGCTGCATTGTCTGAATCACTGGTCTCAGCACACAGAGTTGAGTGCTGCACAATGAGCAATTGCATGTTAAAATCATTAATAAGGGGTGATGAAGATGAGGATTATGTCTCTACCTTTTTTTTTTCCTGAAGAAAATTTGTATTTTTGCCAGTATTGATGCATCTTTATCATTGGTGGCAGTAGGGTGACTGACAGGACTCATACAGGCATGTTAACCATGACAGTAGTCAAGGCTGGCAGGGTGTCTATGCCAGCAGTGTGACTGTGATGAAGAAGATAATTGAGTTTAAGAGAAGGTAGAAATTAAAGGAAGAAGATGATTAAGACCTGAAAACCCCCTATCACTCTTCTCCTTTTGCCCCACTTTGCTGGCGAAAAGCGCTCATTGGAAAGACTTCCAAAGAATCCCCTCATGAATATATGCATGGGTATTTGGGTGGGTGCATGCATGTGTAGAGGTGCACCCACCTGCCAGACAGATCCTTCCTTCCTTCCTTTTGGGTTGGGAATCTGGGGGAGACCAAGATGACCATGCATTAAATTTGACAGGAATTCTTTTGGAAAGACCCTTCCTCAATCCACTTTGCACTTTTTCAAACTTAGGAGGGTCAGGCCTGAGCAGGCCCAGGCACTTAATTATTGAAAATTTCTGCTAGGGATGGGGAAAGGAGGAAGGATCCAGGAATCTCTATACGTGCACGTGTGCATGCATATTCACCCTTGGAGCCGTGTTCCTCAGCCTGAGATTTCACATGAGGGGCAGGCCCATCTATTTGCCTTAACCCTGGTTTGCAGCGAGGGCTGGGAAGTCTCTACACACGTAGCAAGGTGTGGGTGGGGGTTGTGTAGGGCGCAGTGCTGTCAGGAATGATGTGCTAATAATTTGGTGGGCATCCGTGGAAGGCCGTGGCTTGACAGGCACCTTTTGGTGCTGCTTGCCTGCGTCAGGGTCTTGACATAGATCTGAAGCAGCCTGTGACCTATACAGGACTCTGTTTTGAAGTGTCAAAGGCCAGGCTGTAATTCTGCTGTGCCAAAGACCTTGCTTGGCTTCTTGGTAATCCCAGGGCACGTTGGGATGTTATTTTTCAATGGCTGAGTGTGAGAGGTTTTTCTTGCCCTCAGTTCTCTCGAGGAGGAGACCGAATGCCACTCACTGGTCACATTGCATCCCTGGTTTTCTGCTCCCCTGTGAGAAACAGTGTTGATGTTTAGAGCAGGAGAAGCTGGAAAAATCCATTATGATTTCAGTGAAATTTAATTGTATCCACGTTGCTGCTTCAGATATTGTTAAATATACAAGATATTTATTAATAACTGCAACAGTATGAACAGTTAGGAGGTATGTGGTTAAAATAAAATGAGTTAATATTTTCCTTTGTTAAAAAATGCAGCGTTGCCATTGGGATGCAGCTGGATTTGTGTGCATCTCCAGAGGAAACCTAACCTTTTATTTAAAAATGCATTGTACACAATATTTTAAGCCCTCTGTATCAATTGATCTAGAATGTTAAAAAAATAGTATAATCCTGTTTTGGTTACAGCAAGTAATCTTTATTTGTAAATTTGTTATATTATGGTGAAGACACATGGTACTCTAGTGGTATATAGCAGAAAAAAAATGCATATTATGCAAAATGTGCTGTGAAGGGTGGATGCTAAGAATGCTAAACATTTTCTTCTGTAATTCCCATCATGACAAAACATCTCTCTCACTGATGAGGTTTGGATAAATATTTAAAACTGCAATGTTTTCCATGGAAAGATGCAGATTCAGTGGCATGAAAATAGTCTATGGACTTGTGAGACTTTGTTGAATTTCATGTTGCAAAAATTCTAAGGCATGCCAGAATAATCTGAATATTTTGCCTCGACTTTCAAAATGAAACATTCAATTTTTTATTTCAAATGGTTCTCCTGCTAGAATTCTGCTTTCATTAAAAAAAGCTCAAAATTGATGTGTGCAACACTGACAGGATTTTCAGTTCAGTGACAACTGCTTTTTCTGTCCTCGTTCCCTTCTCCTCCCCCGGTGGATTTTTTAGAATTGCCATCAACTAAAAATATCCATGATATTTGTAGGTCTGTGTCTGACTACTCTGCTTTCCAGATTTTCCTTTGCACTGTGTCATTACCACATCTATCCCATACTTCTTAAACATTGATTTTCAGAATTTTAATGATTGCTGGTCACCTATATCTGTCTTAAGGCCACCACACTGAAGTACCTTTTCTCTGTATCTTAAGGGACAGAGTCAGAGAAAAAGTTCTTTCCATTAGTTTGTTTAGGTTTTTCTCTATCTTCCAGAAGCTTTGGGTTTTAGATACTGCCCACTGTGAACTGTCCTGTTTCTTGGCAAGTTTCCTCATGTGTTTCAAAACATTGGCAAGCCTGAGATGATGCCTCCAGAATATCAGACATCCCTTTCCAGTGTTTGATACATAGAAAACTCTTATTTTGTGACTCAATAAACACTTCCCTTCTCTGTTCCATACCGAAAAGTGTGGCTGTTGCAGGGACAGGGGGGCAGCGTTCCCAGCTGCTTCAGGTGGCAGCAGAGTTTGGAGGTGCTGGAAGCCCAGCTCTCCATTTCTACGCAGCAGGTGTAAATATTGCAGCTAAATGTCTCAATAGAACAAGCAGAGGACTGCTATGGGTCCCCTGCATGGATGTGCCATGCAGCAGAGGAGTTTTCCAATCAAAAGCAGTTTAGGCAGCGTGGGAGTCAGAGCTGTCAGCAAAGCTGCAGTTGGACGGGCACCTGCCTGTCACTATCTGCATCAGGTGTTGTTTCACCCTCCATCTCGCTGGTAGGTAGGATGCGCTGATGGAGCAGTGTGTTGTACCTAAGCAGAATGGCCTCAGTTCACAGCTAATTGCTTTAGATCAGAGGGGAAACGATGAAAAAAATGCAGAAAGGGGTTCTTTGTGTATGGATTCAACTCCACAAGAGGTGATTCACATCACAGGTTCGTGATGTGAAAGCCCCAAGACCATCTGGGTGTAAAGCAGTGTCAGTTCACTGATTTCATCAGGAAAATGCTTATTTTCCTCTCTCTAGAATCTCATCACTAATAGAGACTTGAAGCCAAGATCCCAAATTTCAATCACAAACATAGAAGAGAGGTTGATAATCACCGTGCCAGGGCTAACATGTAGCAGAAGGATGGACTGGCTCCAGATGGAGGAACAACTGTAGCTTGTTCACTGTTGTGCACTGCAGTTCTGATGTGGGGCCTTTCCAGAATGGGAAAACTGGGGCTGTTTTACATCAGCACAAGCCAAGTTACAACAGTCTTTTCCACTCAGACATGTCTCCTTTGCAGAGAACCAAGAAGTGGCAGTGTCAGTCCTGCCACCTTTGGAGATTTCTTCAGAAAGAGTACTTTTTAAGTTGGACTGTGTGGCCCAGGCATGCTGAAGATGCTGTGTCAGACCAGAGGGAGCGGGAGCTCCCATCAGGGGCACTCAACCCATGCCTCATCCCCACACTCAGCTCTGGCACCCATCTCAAAGACCTGGGTGACCGATCTCTAAGCTGTCTGGGCGAACCACACAGCTTCTGAAACAAGTGCCAGCCCTGAATCCTAGGAAGAATTTTGTCAGAAGACTCCCATAGCTGAATTCCTTATTTCACCATCACTCAGCATCCCTGTGCACAACTTTCAGTCACAGCTTCAGATTGTAGCATGAGCCTACCCAAATGTGTCTTTATCACAACAACAGCAAGGCACCATGCAGGAGCGTTGGTGGTCTCTGTGGTGGGCTGACAGCAGTGCCTGGCAGCCAGGCCCTGTCCTACTCCCTCCATGGGCAGGGCAGCTTGGGGATACCAGTGCAGCCCCAGCCCCTGGGGATGGGGACCGGCTGAGGCTGGGCTGGGCTGTAAACCCATGGATGATTCTGGCTCGTCAGGACCCATGGCTGGGCAGGGCAGGGCTATGGGGAACTGGAGACTGGTCCTCTTGCAGTGTCACTGGGGCAGGGGCTGATGCCACTGGAGTGTTGAGATTGGGATCCTGGGCCACAGGCAGGGTCAGGAGAGCCTTGGGAGACTGGTGCTGTTCAGGGGACATGATGCAGCTGTTCATGTCTCAGGGACACGTAGGCAGTTGGACAGACATGGTTGTCTCCTGTAGGTGATGCAGTGATAGGCTTATAGTAGCAGATAGAGCAAATACCAGGTCTCAGAAGGCTTTTACTATGTAGTGGCTTATTTAGTAATTTTTGTTACATCATTTATTTCTGTGAACTGAAATTTGGCCCTTGAACTGTAATGTGTAGGGCTGGCATACGATCCACTGTGCAGAGTATCTGACTCTCCAGGCAGAGCTGTTTATATTCCAGGATTTTCTAGGTTTCTCTAAGCTGTTTCTAACATATCTTTGTTAGATGGATTATGCATTTAATGTCTCATTCCTAACAGTGAAATACAAACCTTGTACTTAGGCATTTCCCACAAAGCAAAACCCCTCTGCAACTTAGAAGTGTTGAACGCTGATTTTAGTGTTCATGTGTGAACAAATAAATTCCCCAGAAATCTGTTGTTTGGAGCGCAGGGCGCACAGCTTGCCTCTGCAGCTGTGTGGCGTGTGGATGAGGTCATCCCCACCACAGAGCCAGCTCTGTCTGCAGGCCTGCTGCCGAAAAAAAAAAGCCCCAGACAGCCTGGAAGCGGAAGGGAAGGCGTGGGGGGTGGTGGTGGGGGAGTCTAAGGCGTCAGCTTTTGTTATGATAAAACTCTGACTCTTGCAAAGCCATGGGTCCTCCTCAGCAGCAGCACTTCCAAAGCACTGCCTCACCTGGCTGAGGAGAGGGTGGGCAGCGGTATACATACCACTGTGTCTGTTAGAGAGCCAGAGGAATGGGTGAGAGTGAATTGTTTGCATGTGTTTAATGGGAAAACGCATACGAAAATGCACACAACGACACACTGTCATTACTCTTACTCTGTAAGGGCTGACCTCATCCAGGTCCAGAAACAGAACGGTTTAGGGGTGACTTTTTCTGAGTGGTGCTTCAAGAAGATGCCCAACACCCTGCTGCAGGACCTAGGCTAAAGTCTTGAGACTTGACAAACTTTGCATCTTGACACAAAGCACTATGTCAACATATGAACATACAGATGCTAATGTCTTAGTGTAAAGACGTTCACACATTTCACATTCTGTGCAACTTCATGCAGCCTTTTTACACGTTATAGTCATGTCATTATGATAAACATTCATATCTTCCCAGAAGCTTTGGGAACAAGCTCCCTCAACTGTGACTTAGTGAATTTTTGAGCTCCTTGAAGGCAGAATATGCTAAATTATTAGTAAAAAAGAAATATTTTTATGATGTAAGTGCTGGTGGCAGTCTGGGAAGCTTCAGTTTCTTGGCATGCCAACTGAAAGAGAGATGAGAGATTTTTATCTTTGTCTCTCCCTTTCAATTTTGAAGCCCAAAACACAAAATAAAATAGCTTGTAAAGCTGAATAAAAATGGTGCCCATGGAATCCAAAGAATAAATATATAATTAAAAATAAAAACCCTAAGAAAAATTAATAATGTGCTCTACTGGAAATGAAAACAAATCTATAGATGTTAAAACCTACTGAAATAGATATAGACATGAAGGAGTAAAGGCAAAATGGAAGAAAAAATGAGATCCCAAAGAATCTGCCAGTGTGTCAAGTCACGTCGAACAAAGTACTGAGCCTGTCATTAAGAAAGCATTTTGCGTGCTGCTGTCAATAAAACAGCATCTAAATTATGCTGCAGATTCTTCCTGTTTATAAGGAGAGAAAAAAATAATTTAAACAAATAAGAAAAACATATATAGGAGTTCTGACCTCAGAGCCATTCAATTTTACAGAACAGAAGTCTGTTAAAGGAGGCTACATTAGAGACAAATGGGGTATGTCAGATTTAAGTCGCTATAGAGACAGGGATCCCACAGCACGCAGAAAGCTACCTCTGTGGTGCAGAGAAGAGAGATTTCCAGAATATCATGGCACCCAGGACTTTACATTTAAAGAATCATCAAAGAACAAAAAGCCACCCGTTTTGAATGGTGCTTTGTCTGGTAACGCAATTGGAAGAAAATCCACCATTTCCTGGAAATACATTGGTCTTCATGCAAATGTTGGCTTCTTTTTTGCAGGATCAATTGCTGATTATAAAAACAACAGCAACTGGAACAGCTGATAGCTTGATGGCTGAAGCACTTATATATAATACAGAAACTTATGGTTCTTCTCATTATTCTGGACTTGCCTTTCTTGGCTCTGTACAAAAAAATTTTAATTATCCTTTTCATCATATGATGGGTTGAAAATGCTTTCAAACACTTTTACTTCACCTGAAAGCTTTCTTTTTGCAGTGGCCCACTTACCACTTTTTATTTACACAAGTTGTCAAATGAGATCCTATTTGTTCTCTCATTAAAATATTAAACCCATCTTATTATAAGGAAAAAGATGGGGAAAAGTATTTACATTTTCATGGTCGAACATTTTTCTCTGTCCAAACTGTTGCCTCCCATGTTTATTCACAATAATGCATGAGGTTGCTTCTTGGAGAGTTAGGAGTCTGCAGAGTTTTGGAGAATAAGCATGTTTAATTTAGATCACAGCTCCATGTACATTAATCCTGGATCAGGGCACTGTCAGACTAGACAGCAAATATAAATTAATCTGTATGAGGTATGAGCACACCATCATATTTTTGCTAAATTATCCAACACAAGCAACATGGTGTTTATGACACAGTTAGGCTTTATTCTGACTCGGGGAAGGCAAAAGACGTCAGATCCATCATTAATCTGCAAGGATGAATTTATTTATTAAATAAAAAAAAGTAGACCCAAACCAAACTGAACAAATATGAACTTTGACTTCAGCAAAGCCTGGGATGTGGTCTACTACAGCATCCTCCTAGATGATCGGGTGAAAGATGAACTGGCTAAGTGGGCAAGAAGGTGGGTGGGAAGACTGGTAACATCATCACACCAAAAGGGTAGCAATCATCATGTGAAGTCCTGTTGGTTCCTAATGGTTTCTCACAGGTGTGGATGCTGGCATCACTACTATTCAATGTCTTTGTTAGTGAACTGAATGATTGGAACTGGTCTTGAGATGATTCTGAACTCAGGGGAGCAGCTGGTACACTGGAAGGTGGGAGATGCCATTCAGAGAGACCTTGGCAGGCTGGAGAAATGGTCTGAGAGGAGCTAAATGAATTTCAGCCAAGCCAAGTGGAAAATCAGTTTCCTGGGGTGGAGTAATCCCATGCACCAGTACAGGCTGGGGAGCTGCCTGGCTGGAAGGCAGCTTTGCAGAAAAAGATCTCATGGTCCTGGTGGATGACCACTTGAGCATGAGTCAGCAGTGTGACTTTGCAGCAGAGGTGGGCAACCCCACCTTGGGCTGGAGGAGCTTAGCCAGCAGGCCAAGTGATTTCCTTCCCCTATCTTTAGCCCTTGTGAAACTGCACTTTGGAGAGCTGTGTCTTGGTTTGGGCTCCCCAGTACAAGAAAGACACTGACATACTGGAGTGAGTCCAGTGAAGGGCAGCCAAGCTGACTGGGGCCGGGTCAACTGTTCAAACTGGCTCTGCTTGGAGCAGGGGCTTTAACCAGGCGACCCTCCAGCCTGCATGAGTCTACAGTTCTGTGAAGCAGAAGTCCAGCTCAGCACTCGGTGTCATGTGTGTGCAAACTTTTACACTGGGCTTGCTGTGCCACGGAACATGCTGCTGTGTCTGTTTTCCCAGGGTTTCAGAGGAGATGGAAATCCATGTGGGCTCTGCTGGTTGTACAGGCTGGAGGATTTAGTACAACCTGAAGGAAAAAAAAGCTCTGCTTTTGATTTCTGAGCTAAGGACCAAAAGCGTGCAAGCACATGCGTGCACATTTCCTGGACAGTGAAAAATAAGTAGGTATCCGGGGATAAATTAAATTTATCAACACTGCCTCCAAGGCAAGCTAAGAAGAATACTTAAAAATGACAAAGGAAATTACATATTATAATTTCCTCTGCTGTT
This sequence comes from Porphyrio hochstetteri, assembly GCA_020800305.1. Lineage (NCBI taxonomy): Eukaryota > Metazoa > Chordata > Aves > Gruiformes > Rallidae > Porphyrio > Porphyrio hochstetteri. The sequence continues at coordinate 140,659,237 of CM036905.1, forward strand.
ACCTTTAATTAGAGCTCATTATCTTAGAAATTATTATGGATTGTTGAGAATGTTAGATTGGACATGAACATGGGGTACAAAATGCACAACCTGTTCATACATGGCCATAGTTTTTCAGGAGGTTGTTAGCTGTTACCATTGAAATTATTTCAGAATTAGGTAAGGGAGTGTTTCCCACAGTGACCTATGGGATGTAACTAAGTGAACAGGTGAGTACCTCCAATTTTCTTGCTGAATTTTGCTGCAGGATGATGAAGGGATCATCTGCACTGTCTTTCCTACATGTTGAGTTGGGGACCGTTTTCCCTATCATCAGAAGGATGTGTTCTCTGAGTGCAGATGGAGGCTGATGCTGACCATATGAAGATGCAGTTTCCTTTTTTCATCTCATATATTTAGCTGCCATGCGTTGTCTTACAATGTGTTTCTTCTTGTTTAGTCCTGTTTGTGCAGTGTTGGACTTGCCCTCAGGAGCTGGCAGCATGTCAGAGACTGGTGACAATAAATAGTTAGATTTAACAACACAAATCAGACAGGTATATTTTCATTTTGGCAAGACTGCAAACTTCACCATATTGAAGCGTTCCCAAAGGATACTTTTATCCTAACAAGGATAAGAACATTTATTTTCTTTGCAACACGTTTATCATGAGTATTCAGGTTCAAGATTTTTAATTATTTGCTTACTGGAGTATTGCTCACTGGATGTTCTTTTGGTATACAAATATTCAGAATTACTCAAGGGAAAAGGAGGATTACATGAAATATCGTGATGGAGTTCCTTGAAATGTTTTGACTACTGCTTGAGGTATTTTTAGAAATAATCAGAGAGTCATCTGATTTAGCAAAGCTCCCTCCTGAGCCACGCAGCCCGTGCTCCAGTGCTGTGTCAGAACCGGATTAATTCTGTGCCGTGGAGAAAACGTGGGCTGACACCTGCCAGTGAGTTTCCTGTGATTATCCCAGCTTTGCAGAGCTGTGGTCACTGCACACGCTGTCATAGGAAATGGCTTTGTATATAATAATACAGCAGCATCCTGTGTGGTTAGCAGAGAGGACTCTGTCTGCTCTAACCCATTAAATCGCCCACAGTCCCAGCCCTTTAAGGCTCTGCTCCCATAAGCCCGGCTCCTGGTGTAAAGATTTCAAAAGGGAAAGTAGTCCCCTTAGTTTCTAATTCCACTGCGAATTCACCTAAGTATTCATTTGTTTTCCATCATGCTATTAAATTAGTTGGAATGGATTACTGTGAGAAGAGGGAGAGGACACAAATCTATTTCTGGTCTAAAGGAAATTAATTAATTTAATCTCATATGGTTCCTCCTGACAAACACATACTGTCTACCATTTCGCATCACCTCCTCAAAGCATGAAGATGTTTACAAATGGGCAGAATCATTAACAATTTGCCAGCTGGCTAGCTAGGCTGCTTAGACTTTTAACTCTTGAAATTCCATTTTTGTGTGTGCCTTTATTATGTATATGAGAAACTGTATGGCGATGTTAACTTTAACAGCAGTTTTAGCTTATTTTAGTCTCAAAACTTTCATGCCTGAGAATATGGCTGGGGCAGTGGTCTGCTGGTACACAGAAATGTTTACTGTAGGAAACAAAGAGAATCAGAGCATCGTAGAATCACAGAATGGTTTGATCATCTAGTCTCAACCCCCACGCCATGGGCAGTGACACCCTCCACTAGACCAGGCTGCCCAAAGCCCCATCCAACCCGGCCTTGGACACTGCCAGGGAGGGGGCAGCCAAGCTTCTCTGGGCAGCCTGTGCCAGGGCCTCACCACCCTCAGAGTGAAGATTTTTTTCCTAATATCTATTCTAAATCTATTATCTTTCAGTTTAAAGCCATTACTCCTTGTCCTATCACTACTCCCTGATAAAGTCCCTCTTCATCTTTGCTGTAGGCCCCTTTAGGTACTGTCAGGCTGCAATAAGGTCTCCCCAGAGCCTTCACTTCTCCAGGCTGAATAAGCCCAACTCTCACAGCCTGTCTTCACAGGAGAGGTGCTCCAGCCCTCTGATCAACTTTGTAGTTCTCTGGACTAGCTCAAATAGCTCAGTATCTTTCTTATGTTGGGGACCTCAGAGCTGGATGAAGTACTCTGAGTAGGGCCTCACCAAAACAGAGCAGAGCAGAGCAGAGGGGCAGACTCACCTCCCTTGACCTATTGGTCACCCTGTTTTTGATGCATCCCAGGACACGGTTGTCTTTCTGGGCTGCAAGTGCACATTGCCAGTTCATGTTGCTGCATCAACCAACACCCCCAAGTCCTTCTCCTCAGGGCTGCTCTTTATCCATTCTCTGCCCAGCCTGTAGTTGTGCTTGGGATTGCCCCAACCCATGTGCAGGACCTTGCACTTGGCTTTGTTGAAATATGCATGGGCCCACCTCTCAAGCCTGTCAAGGTCCCTCTGGATGGCATCCCTTCCGTCCAGCATGTCAACCATACCACACAGCTTGGTGTTGTCAGCAAACATGCTGAGGGTGCACTCTATCCCACTGTCTGTCTCCGACATAGATGTTAAACAGTGCTGGTCCCAGTACCACCCCCTGAGGAACACCACTCAGAATGGTAGCTTAAAATATTTACCATTTATCCATTGACACAGAGGTAGTTCCTAGGTCAGGGATCAATTAAAAAGTCGTAGGAGACATGACATATTTTCTAAATCTTAAGCTGTTTTTGATTTACATGCACCCTGATCAGCTCTAACGTGCCGAGCAGATAAAGGCTGTTCTGTCCTGGCACCAGTGCACTTGTGCTTATTCCGTGCGGGAATCTGAGCTACAGAAATTTACTGGCAACCTCACACACTACACAGGGATCATTATGCTGCTTCTGAATTACCTGGAGCTTCACACCAGAGAGGTGGTGAGTTTGTATGACATCCGTTTGGTCCCCACTGTGGTAAAGCTGCTGGACTGACACCAGCGATTATTTCCAAGTCATCTGTTGAAAGTGCACATTGGAAGGGGAAATGCTTATTGCAAGCACAGCTCGAGTGAAGAACTGGTTTTGGAAGATGCTCAGACTTGGACAACTGGCTTCAGAATAAGTGCACAGGGAGACTGATTAATCTTCTAACACCAAAGAGCATTAAATAGCCCTATGAATTAATAGTGTCTTTGTGCTGGGACTGTTCACTGCTTGGAAAAAGAAATTCTCTCTCAGCAGGGGAGGTTTGAATGCTCACACCTTCCCCTCCTCCCCCCGTGTTGGGTTGTTTGTTTTTAGCTCAAGACTTGCTGTCTGAGCTGACTCCACTGACTCATCTTGAAATTGAGTTGTGAGGTGGCTTTGTACCTCGGAGATTTAGTTGCAAGAGAAGGGATCTACCTTGTGAAAAGGAAATGTGTGGAGACAGGGAAACACAATGAAATCCCAAGTGTTCTTCGGATGGATTCAATGAGTTTTCTTTAAGGAGCCACACAATAAGATAATCTTGGGATAGACAAACTCTTAACTCACTTTTTTTAACAGAGTTTGTTTTGATTTGATTGATGTTGGATGAATGCCCTTTTGCTGGAGGCTTTCATATTGTTTAGACTTGGCTTTCAAAACTGATTTGGGAAGGGTTTTTCCTCAGAGGATAGCAAATACATTATGTATATATTTAGGCTAACTTCTTCCCGTGTATTTATCTTCTTTTTTAACTGTTGATTTTTCAGTCTTCAGCATGACATTAGAAGACCTGTATGTGTATATGTTTGCGTGCATGTATGTGGGGGTCTGTATTTGTCATTCTTACAAAGCAAACACCATTTAGAAGCAAGGGTTCGTGCGAACCACTGCTGTAATTTGCACGTTGCCCTGTGGTAAACCGAGGTAGATCTTTTTTCTGCCACACTGTCCACAAAGTTTCATATTGTTTTGGGTCTAGCATAAACAATTTGCATTGTACTTGTTGGTACTTTACTTAGCTTTATCTTTTAATGTTTTCCTGTCTCGTTATATTGATACAGGTCTTGTAGTGCTAGTTCCTGTCTTGCTCAGTGAGGTTCATTTATTCGCAGGAATGGAGTGGAGAAATGGGCACAGAGACAGCAGGGAAACAACAGATCCCTGGTGCAGTATTAGATGGATTAATGATCCATTTGGTGTAAGATCCAGGCTTTGGCAACAAATAAAACTGAAAGGATTAGAAAACAGAAAATGTGCTTCCCTTCAGCCCTGATAAGGGTAATGAAGCATTTTGGTGTCACCCTGCTGTTATTACATGTACTGAAATCTAGTAAGGGTCCCTAGGTAACCTAGCATGAGAGAAAGGAGGAGAGACTGTGTGATGAGAGCAGGGGCGAGGAGGAGTTGAAGGACCCTTTTGTCTGTTGGGCCAGTGCCCCGTTTCTTGCAAGTATTAGGCAGCTTGTTAAGAATGAGGCCAGGAGCTGAGGAAAGGTAAAGATGGCTGGGTTTGGCAGGGTGAGTGAATGCCATTGCAGAGAGCTGGCTTTTATCATATTCAGGAGACTATTCTGAACACGTCTCTTCAATCCTGTTTCATTCTTTGATAGGTCTGTTTGGTACATGCCTCCAGTAAAACTATTGATACTATCTAGCTTGAAAGTTTTTGTAAGTGCTTTAATGAAATTTGATCTTGAAGAGGCAGCCTAAGCTGGAAAAGCCTTACTGAGGGGTTAGCAACATTGCACTGCAAATACAGAATGATGCTTCAAATGTGGTGTTTTGCTCTGGACTATGTTCCTTTAAATAGAAGTCCATTAATAACATGCATAATGGAACAATTCACTTATTTAAAATGCAGAGACTTGTTAGGGTACATTACATGTTTAGAGGAAAGATCAGAATTCAAAATGTGTTTGGAAAATAGGAGAGAGATGGCCCCAAATCATTGCAATGGAATTTGATAAAGAAAGTCCTCTACCTAGGAGGATGAAATTAAATCAGAGATACACAAGGGGGAATAATTGATGATATAACAACCAGATTAGAACAAATTGCCACAAATTCATACTCTCTTAGAGACTCTGGAGAAGAAGAGCTTAGCTGGTACAAAATTGGATGTACCTGGCTGCAAGTCTCCTGTGGGAAAATGCTCTCGGCATGCAAGCTCTCGTGATCCTGCAAGCAGGAAGCCAGAGTTAGTTTAGAAATGGAGTAGCAGAGATTAGAAACTGGGACATGTGGGTGTAACACGAGAGGTCTGCAGAGGTTGTAGATCCTCATGGTTAGAAACAGCCCTTCCATGCAAACATTGTGATTGCAGCCATCCTTTTCAGCTGGCTCCGAACGTGAGGCAGTCTTTGCTAGCCTCAGTGACTGGAAGAAACAGGGATACTTTCATGATGTTGCCTTTACAGCACCCAGTTCACTGCAGTGGTGGGCACAGCTCTGTGAGCAGCTTCTTCACCTTCCATAAAACCAAACCAGTGAGTATGTCTCCAGGTTCATGCCTGTTCTCTAGAAAAGGGGAAGGAAAGGCAGAGTGGTTGTCATGAGAACAGTGAATTGTGCTTTTTCTTTGCTTTCCATTTCTTTGGGATCAGAGAAAGACAATCAATGACAGTGGGATGGGGGAGAACTGTAGGACACTGTGGAAGGGATTGCCTCTCATTATCCAAAGGCAGTCTGGGCAGGTATGTTTGTGGAAGGCAATTGCAAACCAGTTGCATTTTCCTGGTTGGCTTTATGTAACCTAAAAGCTACATACAGAATACCAAACTATGGCTTAATGCCTATGAAAATCATCTAATGATTTTCTCTCTACAGTGGTCTGTTCCCAGTAAGCAGGGAAAATGCTACTAGATCTGTTCTAGATACTTCTTGGGCTGCAAATGTGTCTGTGAAGCTGGGTGAATAGCCGTGCAGCTAAAAAGTCATCTCTGCCTTGACTGAAAACTAGAAGACTCAATTTAAAATTAGGTTGGAGCATGTCTGCAAGAGTTTCAGTGACAGCAGTTTGGACAGAGAAAATACTAGGATGTGCTGGCTGGCAGGCTTATGGCCAAAATTTACACTGTTCTGGAATTCTCCGAAAGCATAAAGCAAATGTATGCATATACTTGGAAATACACATAACAGAGACAACTAAACCCCTCTTGGCTCCCTTCTTCTAAATGAGACGACATAGTCAGGGGACAAAAAAAGACATATGTTTTTCTTCTTGTGTGGATGTTATTTACAGAGTTGCTGCTCCCCAGTGGAGTAATAAACAAAATGAATAGAGGTAAAGGGTTCTTTTGTTATTTCTCAAAACTGCAGAAGCAGAAGATTTTCTGTGTTTAGGAAAGGAGGGTTATCTTCACTGGAGTTCAGCTCTTACATTCACCCATCTAAACTTACAGCTCCCTTTCCTGTTCGTTCTGTACTTGGGGCCTTATGAGAGAGTATTCTCTCACATTTCTCCTAACACCCTCCTGCACACAGACTTTCACAGGCTGTCTGACTTAGTGGTATAGCACTAGACAAGAATGGGTTTTAACATTAGCACTGACATTGTGTTATCTTCAAAATGTGGTCTATCTTCCACTTGAGATATTAATAAACTTCAAAAGCTACTTTCAATCTAAAATAAAAAGCTCCAGGGATATCCTTAACTGTGTCGACACTGCTGCTGCATCTTGATGATAATCTTATCATGCAAAGGTGGAAAAAGAAAAAAAGAGCTGATCTATAAAACATGTGCAGCACAAGCCACTGCAATTTCAAATTACAGATGTCTGGGTATTGACCCACAGATCATTTCAATTACTTGCTTCTGTAGATATGCATGATCCACCACCAGCCTACCACAATTTGGTTCAGATAGTGGCTAGGCAAGTGGAGAGAAATGTTTCCTTTAAACTGTTGACATGCTGTCTGATAAGTAAATACTTAAATGATGTCATATTGACTTGCTGTGATGTGATGGAAAGTAACAGTATGAACCGTGTATGCACCAGGGAAGAAAGACAAGATGGGTTTCTGTGATACCGCCGTGCCCTCAGCGGGATGTGTGGGTGCAGCAGAGCTGAGTTGTCAGTACGGGAGTTCATCCGTTGGCAGCCCGGAAGGAAAAAGGGGACAGGCATTGAAGGCTTTGAAAGCAGCTGTGCTGGTGTTGGCTGGGATAGAATTAATCTGCTTTGTAGTGGCTGGTACAGGGCTCTGGTTTGGGTTTGTGCTGCAAACAGAGCTGGTAACACAGTGGTGTTTTCGTCACTGCTGAGCAGTGCTCACACAGAGCCAAGGCCTTGGCTGCCTCTCACCCCACCCCACCAGCGAGGAGGCTGGGGGTGCACAAGGAGTTGGGAGGGGACACAGCTGGGATAGCTGACCCCAACTGACCCAAGGGATATCCTGTACCATATGACATCATGGTCAGCATATAAGGGGCTGGGGGAAGAAGAAGGAAGGGTGGGGACATTGGCAGTGATGGTGTTTGTCTGCTTTCCTGGGGGTGGCTGAACTCCTGTCTGCCTGTGGGCAGTGGAGAATGAATTCCCTGCCTTGCTTTGCTTGTGTGAGTGGCTTTTGCTTTACCAATTAAACCATGTTTATCTCAGGCCCCGAGTTTTCTCCCTTTCTCCCTTCTGATTCTCTCCCCCATCCCACCATGGGTGAGTGAGCGAGTGGCTGCCTGGGGCTCAGTTTCTGACCAGGGTTAAACCACAACAGTGGCTAATTTGCAGAATTTGTGCTCCTAAATATCTGTGAGGCAGTGGATGAATTCAATAGAAAGGAGAACTACCGTGTGTTTAAATAATTAATCACACTTTGGGAAATAATTAGTCCTTTTTGGGAAATGGTAAGTGACTGCTCTCGCCCTAATGGAAGGCTGTGTTTTAAGCCACAGTGCAAATGTGATGTGATGGAAATGCAAATGAAGACAAAACAAGACATTCTCTTTTAAAATTTTGATTCAACTTGTGTACCAATTCGAAGAGAAGTTCAAACACTTGTTTGTTTTCAAATGGCCTGTGCACAGACATGATTTAGGGTTAAAAGTCCCACTGCTCCAGCCTTCACAGTTAAAGGTCCAGACTGGCACTGACAACAGCTTATCTTTAAAGGCTGATAAAAATTCCAGTGGCCGTTCCTACTCCTGCTGATAGGAGCTCACCCCTGTTCCGCATGACAGTAATCACTAATTAAGTAAATGTCTGAGAAGGTTCAGTCTGCCTTATAGAGACAGAAAAGACCAAGTCAGTGGCAAAGCAAATGATAGGACAGGCGTGGCGTCAAAGATGGGGAAATCCCCCACCCTTGCATGCTTTCAATGAAAAGTACAGAGCAAAGTGATATATATATACACACACACACATATATATAACAGCACTTACACATACCTATATAAATAAACCCCCTCTATTTGTGCACATTAGTGTAATGAAACCCCTTATGTCTTCCTCCTCTTTCAGTTCAGCTAAGCCAGTCGGTGAAACGGGGCTGTTTCCAAGTGCAGACAGGGCTGAGGCATGCATTATTGACTAAAACACTCCATTCTGGTCTCCTGGGGCATATAAGCATTTCAAAACCATTCATAATAACAGAGCCCAATACTATGCTGCAGGGCAAATGACTCTGCATCAAATGGCCAGCACAAAGCAGCCAGCCACGGCGATTCGTGTTACCTCCAACTGCTCCTCCCCCATGCTGTTTGTGTAGGAAGTGTGGTCCAACATTTCTTATGCAGAATCTGACTGTGGAAAACTTGGCACATCTGTGTCCCAAGCTATGTTACGTGCTCCTGAGCCATAGGGAAAGATTCGGGGAAAAATATGTGGTTTCAGCTCAGAAAACTGTCTAAAACCAGCTCGTGTACTTGTTTAGATTTCCTATTGAGCTGCCCTCCCCCATAACAGAGGTTTATAGGAAATCCTGGTAAAGCCTTAATTGTAATCATAAACAAATGGCTCTCTGCAATGCTGACCTCTTTCTCTAGAGCTCTCCTAAATGTTAATGGCAGGGCTAGAGATCTATATTAGGCACTGTGACAGCAGGAAGAAATCTGGCAGTCTTACAGTGTCATTTTGTGGAAAATACATTGGAGCTGCTTCTGGAATAAATTTACATGAGAGCAAAGAGGAATTAAATAGAGACGAAAGCACAGATTTGCTTGCGATGATGTGGATGAGGATGGCAATTGCACAGAATGTTTAGTTGCATGTCTTCCTTCTGTTATTGTGCTTCTGAGTGATCAGCAGATGTCACTGGTGATGGGTGACATGAAGCCTGTCTCCATTCTTTAGATCAAAAAAGAATCGTCACAGTCTTTCTACTCCTTGGTGGCTTGGGAGAGCGACAGCTGAATTCCAGAAGTTTCACTGCAAATGATCTTGTATCTTCAGGTAAGAAAATGTGCTTTTGTAGCTGATGGTCTGGAAGATTGATACTTCACCCATCTGGACACCTCTCTGTGCAATATGTGCTAGGGAGCTGCTTTGGCAGGAGGGTTGGACCCGATGATCTCTCGAGGTCCCTTCCAACCCCTACGATTCTGTGATTCTGTGATTCATGATTGGATCTTCCCACTGCTAAAATTGTCCCCAAAACATTTAAGCAGGCTACATGCAAATGTATGCAGACACATGTAGCATGTAGGTATGTGTCAATATATAAATGCACAGGTACTGAAGGGGGAACAGAGAGACTGTGCGTGCATCTCAGCATGGTGTCTCCTGCTGGTTACAAGCTGCTTTTTTCGGTTGTCTTAGGTCCTCTGAAATGCCCCAGACTGGCACAGCTATGGATACCTCTTCCTACACAGTAGGAAAAAAGGATTAAAAAGAAGGTAAAATTGCTGTCTGAAAAAATATTCAGTGACACAGTTGATTGATTGAAGCAGATTTGAAAATATTGGGGGGACACTGCAGCACCTTCCTGTGTGAGGGAATAAAAAGTCCCACCAGTCTGCTTTGGAAAAACTAAAAGCCAAGTAAATATAAAGACTATGTCAAAGAAAGGGAAAAACATAAGAACAAATGTACTTCCCAGCAATCACAGAAATCCAAATAACCAGGGGCTTCGTGTCAGAGGGATGTGAGCAAAAGAACCATCTTTGTGAACAAATGGAAGCTTTTCAAACCAACCCTCATCCAGTAGCACAGCCACTCTGCTGCTTATACGAAATAGAAGGAAACACCTTAATTATGCCTGGCAATAAACTCCCACCTCCAAAAAGTTTTGTAAATTGTAATGTGAGGGGACTCAAAGTATTGCCATCTCATGTGATGCTTTTCACAAAGTGCTAAGTATGATCTCAGTTTTAACCATTTTGCAGTGCTTTAACATCTACAGGCCAAAATGTTTTCCTTTGATCAGTCTGCAGTGATGTGTGTAAGCTGACAGGCTTCAGGGAGGCAGCTCTCAAGGTTCCGGTTCAGAAACACTTACAAAGATCTTGGCTTGTTACTGTGTTTATTTATTGCTGGATTCACGAACAGGTCGGCAGCCGAGCTGAGACAGACCCGCATCAAAACTCTGCAAAACAGGAGATGTGCCTCTGTCTATACAGATTGTATCTGGATCTGTGGCAAGTGCTGCTGACACATAAAAACTACAGATTTGGGGCTTCTTTAGGGTTCGAGACAAAAAAGAATATGTAAACTGAAGATGACAGGTCTGTAATTCTGCAGTGAGGCTGTGAACACACACTGTTCCAGAGGCTTGGGCTGCGGATCAATAATCCCTGGGTCTGAGATGTAATTGCCATGCAGAATTTGAGTTTACTCACATTAAGTCTAGAAAGCACAGATAACTGATTTTTTTTTGTTATTAACTAATGCCTTTGAGACTGCAGCCTGCTTTGTTTGGAAACAGTTTTGTTACTAGAGACAAGCCAGTGAAGGCAAAAATCTGAAATTAACTGTGCCTTAAATCAGTCCTCTAAACAGGGAAAAGACTCTATTATTACTGATCAAGCTTTTACAGAGATCCAGCCAGGGAAAATTTATGTGCATATAACACAGCTCTGCCGAAGTCCTTTCAAGGAGAGGGTAGATTGTTGTTTGGAGCAGAAGGCTTAGAAAATGCAATCATCTAAGTCATGGCAATTAAAAGCCATTCTAGTACCTTTGTCCAAATTTTAACATTAAGTCTAGCAGGTCCAGAGATAAGTACTTCTGAGCCCTTGGAGGCAAAGATGAAGAGAAATCTTATCTGTCCACTAGAAACTGCCACTACAAGTTCAAATGTCAGATGTTTTTAAGCTACTGCAGCCATTTTTCATGGGACTTTAGCACCTTGCCTTGACATAGCATCTTAGGGATAACAGGAGAAGCTCCATTATGGCAATGTAAAAAGCAACACTTCGCTAGCACGTTTTTACCTGAGTATTGAGTGGAGATGGAAAGCACAATACCCTAAAATCACTAGATGCTTCTAAAATTACACATAAGTGCTATCAAATCTACAACGCATGATCGTGCAACAGGTCAGCTTAATAAAGCTTTTAACCAACAGGCAACCTGCTGTTCAGGATGCGTTGTTTTGGGTGGAGAGACTGCCTCTGCAGCCCCAGAATGTGGGCTTTTTATCATGATGGAAAGCAGACAAAAATCTTATGCTACATTGCGTTGCATTACGCTGTGTTTTGGAGACCTGCTTCAGTTTATTGTAAAAATACAGGTACTCAAATATGCAGAACTCAAGGACAGTAGGACAGCTGGGACTGTCTTAGTGTGAATACACAGACACATGTGCACTTTGTACAGAGGTGTGCAGTTCCCTGACAGCTCAAATCAATGCCTGGGCTATTCTAACTTTGGGGAAATGAAAGTGCTCATTAAAATAAAAAACATCTAAAAATAGTGTGAGGAGGGTCTGAAAAAGTCAGGCTCAGAATCAAGAAAATGAAGTGTGGCTTCTGTGTGGTTATCCTGAAGTCTCTTCTCACCAAGAACATAACCTTCACTTTAGTTAGGATTCTCTTCTAGTTTTTCACGTAGAATCACGGAATCATTCAGGTTGGAAGCAACCTCTGGAGTTTCTCTGGTCACACTCCCTCTTTGAAGCACTATCAATACCGTTTTCAGGACTTCCTCTCTTTCTTCTCAAACCAGAGAGTTCAGCATTCCTTTGTCAAATTAATTCCTAGCAATGCTAAAATTTTATTTCTGTTACTTTTTTCCCAGCATGTAGTTCTGATGTCTGTAAATGACATAATTTCTGTGTGCTGTTCCTCAGCTTAGCCTTACATCAGTTTGTGTCTGCTCTTTAAACCCATACCCTTTCTCATGGTGTGAAGCTGACAATATGAAAAACCTAGTATATTCTCACCTGAAATTTATTCTTTTCTGGAGGAGAAGGGCATCTGAGGAGCAGGCATGGATCTGCTGCTCCTTGCAACAAAATGAATAATTGATTTACCTTTGTGATTCATGTATCTTAAGAGAAAGCCTAAAGGGATGATGCAGGTCTTGGCCTTTCTTTAAGAACGTTACTCCTTCTACTTCACATGTTGCTTCCTAAACCCAGTGATGCTTTGAGAACCTTTCTTACTATTACTTCCCCCATCATAAGACATGACAAGTAAGTGGTAGAAAGCTCTTTTCTGTGGAAAATGTGCAGTGAAATTGGTGTAGCTTTATTATTCTGAGTAAGACTCTTATACCATACTCATTACTATAGTATGTGAGTACTTCCCAGTAGCATTTTAAAGAACATGACTAACATCTGTCACACACTCATCTACTCCTTGGGTGGGGCAGAGAAGCACTTGTGGTAAAGTTTCTGGTGTTTTTTTAACACATATGTTATGCATTACGGTTAGTGACAGCAAGGTCAAAGAAGTGTGCCTTGCATTTGGGAGGCATGGAGGGTTGCGAATGTGCCTCGTTTCTTAGGAATCCACTCCACAGCTGTAGATCAGTTCCTGAAATTGTCTTTGCTCTCCTTGTAGAGCACAGCTACTAAATTCATTATTACGAATAATTGGCTACTTTCTGAGGTTCACTGGCTTTCATAGAGGTCTGCCTAATAATTTTCATGAGCCTTAGAGAGCAGGCAGTAGTGGATTGCTTCCACCTTTACAGAGAGATGGCATTTTTCTCTGGAAACCAGGGAGCAGTCCTGACTAGTGACCGGGGGATGGAAGAGCAACACAGGCTCTGCCATGGGAACACAATACTTAAATACTTGGGATCGCAGCAAGATCTGCAGAAAACTTTACTGGTGGCACAAGTCTGGAGCTATGTGCCTCTCCTAGAAATAGTTCAACGGCAAAGAAGCAAATATTAAATCATTATACTGAAACTTCTTGGTGCTTTTTTTCTGTTTGATCACAGCCAGGAGACAAGCTAACAAGGACTACCATAAAGATAGTTGTGACTCCAAATCTTCTGGGAAGCTGAGATAGGGGAGATCAAGTTTTATGTGTTTGTGGTGGCGTAAGCGGTTGAAGACGTGTTCCAGCCCTTTGTTTCAGATGGATTTCCATTGGCACTGGTGTTTTATGCTGGGATATTTTAGGTATTGCTGTAATTGAGGAAGGCTGAGTTACTGCAGCTGTCTCATCTGCCAGAAAGAGCTGGAGTTTTCTTGCCAACCTGATACAACAGTCTTGCTTGAGCACAGCATTACCACGCTCTTCAGCATTAGTGAGAAATCCCAAATTACTTAAACATACGTGTCTAGGTGTTGTAAGTCTTAGCCTGAGATAATAATTTAGGTTCTTTTTATAATAATCTATGAAGAGAGAGAGACACCTCCACACGGTGATTGATCTGACTCCTAGATGAAATGAATTGCTCTCAAGAGGTGAGCATCTCTCGCTATTGATTATATAAAAGGAACTTTTGGTGACACTCTCATCCTTAAACATCTGTCCTTCTTGTGCCTAAGCTAGGACAGATGAATACCACCTATATTTGTTCACTGACTAATGAAGACCCCCAAAATCTTCAGAATGTTCTTTTATTTTTTGTTCACTAGCAATTTCTTCTGTGCTGCGCTGTGCCTCGTCGTCACCTGAGCACTCCACCTTACCCTATACAAAAGGGCATGACTGTATGTGTGAAAGATAGCTCTCTGTGTCATTATGGATTAGTGGCATTTACATCATTATCATCTGAATAATCCATATAATAGGTAGTAAAGAAGAACTCATCATATGGTACACCAAAATAATAGATGCCAGATGAAAGTGAGGTTTCCCATCAGGTTTTGGTGGAATCACTCCAGAAAGACTCAAAACATTTTAGTAAATTACCTTTTGCTCCTGTCATCTCTTCTAGCAAATGTCTCATAATCTCCATAAGACCATGTAACTCACAATCAAACACTGCAGATATGCCCCAGATGAGAAACCATCTTCTGTGTTCCCTCTGCAGATAGAGGTTCATCTGTGCTGCTAAAAAGGCTCCATTCTGTGTTCTGGCATGATTTCAGACTGTTCCAAGCTTAGATTATGAGCATCAATTAGATGAGGTTGTAGCTAGCCTTTGTTTAGTTACGCTACAAGCTTGCTCAGGAGAGGCAGGGCAGGTTGGAGGGGAGAGAACTGGTGCCTGGCAGTGGCTTCTCAAGGACTGAGAATACATGGTTTGGATTTATTCCAAGATGTCTCTCACAAGCCAGGAAACCCATAGATTGAGTTAAACCTTAGAGCTAGACCTTCTCATGGTGAATTAATGCTGTGAAATTTGGTAATAACATACATTTCAGTGGATATGTATAGAATGGATATTGTTTGCTGGCAAGTGTGAACTTTTCAGTACAGCAAAGCTAACATGACTGTTCGCTTTGGGTATGAAACAGGCTTTTAAAAGTCTGCTATGCTTCTTTCTGTCCATCAGGCATTTTAAGTACTGTTGGCACTTCAGTGGCCATCCTTCTTCCTACATAGGGTTTAGAGAACCAGAAAGTATATGATCAGTAATGAGGAACTGCCTTTTTATTAGCCAAGCTGTGAGTGTTCAATGGTCAGTGACAATGAATCAGTTTCTTTCCCCCCCCCCCCCCCATCCTGTACATGGAGTAACATTGACCTTTACCATTCCTTGAGTGGGATTTGTTGGAGGGCAAGAATTTTGGTTAAGGGAAGAACCAGACTTTTTTTTGACGTTTGAGGTCTGGGAGAGGTGAACACTGTAATGCAGATAATGAAGATTACGACATTTTGGTCTTTAAGCCCAGGCAATGTCTGGACTACAGATAACCTTTCAAAGTTTTACAGACAGTGAGTTCTTTCATTTTTATTTCCTGGCAAAACATCTGTGACCTTCCTGATAAATTTATTAAAATCTTCAGGAGTGATACACCTGAGTTATTTCACAGTAGACTGACAATGTATTAGGAAACTCTTGGGATAAAACAATGATCTCTAAAACACCATGAAGGTTTTGAAAATTAATCCTGCTGCCATTATTGAGAACTTGTTTGCAGTGTTTAGAGCAGTGAAAAAAAAATAAAGCGGCATTAGAGCTCATACAGAAGCTGCTGTTCTAGGTGCAGGAGGGCCCTGACTATGAGGGGAATTCAATTCCTGCCATGTTGTCATCTTGAACAGTCAGCCTGTTATCACGCTAGCAGAATTTTGTGGAAATTATGATCCTGCTTCAGTGAAGATGACTCTTGTACTTTATTTTTATTTAGACTTTGACTTTGAGAGGCAAACTTCACTGTTTTGTTGCTGTTTCTGCCTGCCCCTTGCCCCAGGAGGCCTTTACCAAGGATACATCTACAGGGCTGTGGAAATGTCCACCAGTGTCTGAAATCCGTGTTACCCAGAGCACACTTGCAAGCAGCACTCTGCTCAGGAAAACTCATTTCTGCTGGTGCTGTCACTTCAGAGTGGAAGTTTAAAAATAACTGTGAATTGATAACAGGAATGTATACATTTTTTATTTCCCCCCCTGTGAGGTCTGTTTCCTTACATTTTAAACCAAATTAGTTTCTACTGATATTGTTGCCTTTATTTGTATGAGGCACTTTGCTGCACAAACCACTAGCAATTATTTCACGTTTGCGTTGATCATAAATCTTGTTAGGCAGTTTAACTGCTTATGTGTATTCAAGTGGGGTTTGCTTTGAAAGAGAAAGGAGGATTTTCAGGTCCCTAAAGAAATGCCATGAAGCTGGTCATGTTTGAGACTTACCAGATGATTTTGTGGTTCTAAATAGAAACTGTCTTTTGCGTTCCTCCCTTTTTAGTATTTTCAGGCAAAGGTGGTGATTTATTTGCTGATAAATTTAAGATAATCCCATGTCATAGGATGTTGGTTGGCTAGCTGTTTGATGATGGGGTATCGAGCTTTTCAGTTCTGGATTAATTAACTTCTATGCTTTACCAGAGTAACTGTGGAGAATCTGGTGTACCTCTGTTTATGGTAAATCTATGCCTGCCTTGCTCAAGAGAGATGAGCTTTTCCTTCAAACTTGCTGACTGATATTTTACTCAAGCATGTCTTCTAAAGACTTTAAAATGCATGTAGGATTCTATCTTTCTTCTGATGAGGGAAATGCTTGAGTTAGCTGCAGGTAGTGGGAATGAGAAGGTGTAAGGGGAAAGCAAGACTAATGAGATGAGTTATGTTAGACTCAGAAATCTCTGATTCTTTTTCTCTGCAGTGACATGCTCCACCGTACAGGTCCTGTTTAAGTTTTGAGTATTTTCTTCTTAGGTGACAATTTCAGTTCCATTTTTCCATCAAGCTGTAACTGTTGTGGGACATACCGGTTGCTTCATAAGAAATGAGTTTGCAGAGTCCCGAGTCCTTTAGCTAATGACTTTGGAGCCAGTTTCAGTTGTGTGTAATGACTTAATACATCGCTGTTTTTCTCTGCTGCAGTTTCTTGGAAATGAATAAAGGCTTCTAAGGGACAACCTCAGGAGATGCCCTTAAATGACCTAAACCAAATGAGTATGAAGAGAAAATTGCACATTTGTTGTCAAAGATGAACATTTTAGACCATGTTCTGAGACCCCAGTGCTGTTTCTTTCTGACTTCTCTCTTAACCGCTCAAGAAATCCGTTTTCCACTGTTACCTCTTACCATGTTTTTCATGAGCTCTGCAACTGCATTACCTCAACTACTGGCAAAACTTGCAGTGATCCTAAATGGTCCTGCATGAAGTATATCAAACCCAGTGGCATAATAGCACATATGAAATGCAGAAGCATGCCTGACATCTTAGAACATTCTCTTAAACAAGGGAATAGATACATACAATTTCAAGGCACACGTTTAGTACTTCTTTATGCCTGTCCGGCCCAAGTCCAGAGCTGAGTGTCTGAAGAAAGCAGACAGCTCCAAATATGTGCATTTTTCTGATTAAGCAATTTATTTCCTTTGCTTTGGATTTTACAATTTAGAAAAGAGAATATAACTGTTAAAAAAGAAAGCAGGGAAGTGTTCTTCTCACGGAGATTTCGTAGTTGCTGTAATGATTTTAGCTTTTCACATCAAAACAGACTAAAACCTCTCCTAACCACAAGCTTGAAAATATGACTAATTTACTGAAAATTCAAGTGTCAGTATTTAGGCATCTGCAATACTTTAACTATTAATCAGTAAGATATATAGGTAATATTATTTGGGTCTGAGAACTGTGTATTAGCCATCGTCATACTGCAGGAAAGGGATCGTTGGTTCAGTCAGCTCCTCTTCGCTATTTGATTTTCAGCCTCAGAAGGAAAGAGACCTGCAGCTGTAAATGCAGTCCAGATTTTCATGGGGCCAAATTTTCATCCTGAGCCTGTAGATGGCTTGCAGAATTTGTACAGATAATTCTGTCTCTTCCTCACAGGTAGGCTCTGTTTTGTAATATGGTTGAGATTGCAAGGCTCCCCAGAGAAGCCCAGGTGTCACAAAAGCAAAACTACATGGAGCACTGAATAAGGAGAGGAAAAGCAAAAGCAAGAACACAGATAAAACACCCAGGGCTACGTCTCAGATTCTGAAGAGCATTTTAAATGTGTCTGTAAAGTTCAGCAACCAGGGGAATATCAAATGATTTGATCAACTCTTTTGAAAATTCAGTTTAAATGATGCAAAAAAAAAAAAAAAAAAGGAAAGAGAAATCCTTGGAAAATTTGTTTCCATGTAGCCCAACCCTGAAGGAAAAATAGCTTTGTGGTAGCCATCATGATGTTTCCCGAAAGCTGCCTTGTAGATCAAGTTTCTTGGCTGACCCCAAAATGGGAGGCAATTTCTACTATCTTCCTGAACTCCTTGGAAATTTTTTCACTGTATTATTTTGCAAAATAGCAATTCTGTGAGCTTAAAATGTTCCTCAGGTTTGCCTCTGCTTTATGGATGGCAGGGCACATTTTTTATAAAGCCCTATCTGTATTTATGTCAGAGAGCACTGGGGTCAGGACCTGGATGCCTGCTGGACACACTGGCTGGGCAGGCTGCCCCACTGCCACCATCAGCCTGGGACTGTCTTAAATCCGTATTTTCCCTTCAAAACACTTCTGGCATGTAGGATCTACCTTCCACAACCTCCAGGAGTAGGAAACTAGAGCCCTTAGCACAAACTTCTGCATTCACCTTCCTACATACCATGAAGATGTGCTCACATTTTGTTTTTCCTTTAAACAACAATAGCAACTTTTCAAAGGCATTCACAGAATCATCACAGAATCGTGGGGGTTGCAAGGGACCTCAAGAGACCATCGAGTCCAACCCACAATTCCTACCCTTTCGCTGTCTTTTTCATCATCAAGAAAATAGAGTGAAATACAGACTCTGTAAGCACAACTCTGAGTGGAAATAGACTTTCAGAAAAGCTAAAAATAACGAAAGGAGGAGTGTGAATTTGCTCATCTATGAAATGTATTCTTTTCTGAGCATATTTTTTTAAAGTTCAGGACTCTGATTTCCTGCTTCCTGCACACAAGAAAGCAACGGCTTTGATTGACCTCATTGGCCTTGGTAAACTGGACAGGTTCCTGGTCAAGATGGAAAAATACATCAGAAGCAGATTAAGTTTATTTAGTCTGGGAGAAGCTTCTTCCCATATACTGAGGGAGTGTTACGTTCTTCTGCGTGGAAACCCCTACCCCCTCCACCAACTGGATTCTGCTCTCATTTGTGGATGAGGGGACTTGAACTGTTGAAATCAGTTAAATTACAGTGCTGTCAATCACTGGAGAATTGGGCCCTCTGGGTGAACAGATTTAGAGGTAAAAAAAAAAAAAAAGCAAAAAAAAGCATTGGTTACTTATGATCAGCCAGTACAGCTGTGGCAAAAGTCTGTTGTTTTTATTTACACCTTTCAAAAAGGAGACTGTGTTTAGTGGTGTGTTGCTACAGCAGCATTTGGCTGCTTATTGCAACATATAATTAGAGATTTTACAATTTGATGTGCCAAGCAGTGCATCCTCTCCACAAAATTTTTATGATGGTAATCAATTTTATTGCTGGGATTTCATTCATGGAAATAGGGAAAAAGCCAAAATACCATTTAGAAAGAACCTTTCTAATCTCCCCTCTGGTTAATATTTACAACCCTACAGTTAACTGGAAGAATAAAGGGTAGAAATTTAACTACACTCCAGGTCCCACCTTGATGCCTACATCTGTGTGGGTAATGCCGTTCGTAAGTCATGTGCTTTGCTCCCGTTGAAGTCAGTGCTGAAAACAGTCATTGGTTGGAGCATAATTACAATTGGATTCTCAGAGGATGATTTTTTTTATTTCTTGGTAGGGTTTTGTAATTATGCATTAGCTGGTTATATGTTGTGCTTGGGGCATTAAAAGGACAATGGAATTTATTTCTCTTCCCTGTATTTTTGTGTGAAGGGCAAGGGAAATTTTTGAAGCAGACCTCCTATTCAAAAATCCATAAATCCAGCATTTTCATATATGGCATTGGTATGGTTCGATGTACGCTACAGAAATTATCCAAATAAGAGCAGTCAAGCCATTCCAGTAATCTGGAAATCTCCCTCAAGAGAGGAGGGAAGGTATTTTTCCCCCTACTATATTTTACCATTGTAATGGACATCTAAAAGTATAATAATATAAATGGCTGAGTTCTCTGTATTTTTTTAGCCCGACAGTCAATAAATTTACCAGTGGTTGGCAGCTCAAAGTACTGTAACACAAATGGTATTTTGGATAGCACTGAGACTCAGCAGTGTTCTAGATGGAGTGCATAGCCCTGTTGGACCCGTTCCCACACAGTCTACAGCTTGTCATCCCTGTCCGTCCTCCCTGCCGTCCCCACAGGGCTCCGATGACGTTATTGCTGGGCTTCAAACAAGCTGGAGCTCGTAAAGCTGAAATCTTGCTTCATGTGAAGGCAGAAGTCGTAGTCGATGAGTTTAACAGATGCAGTGGGCCCTCTTGGTGTAGTCAGGGAGCTTAAGGAACCAGGGTTTTTTTTTCCAAGATAGAAAGCAACAAAGTGTTACATGAAACTTTTTTTTTTTTTAATTTTCTTTGTTTCTTTTGGCTGTTTTGCAGGATGGAATTTTAGAGCATATACAGTGGGCTGGAAGTTTCATTTCAGATGTTAATTTTCAGATGCTATCCCAAGGCCCAAGGACTGAAAGGAGCTGGGCAGAGATGGGACCTGGGAAATGGGCTGCACTAATATGATGTAAACCAAAAAGACAAAGGCAAAAGGCTCAAGATTGCTTTTAAATAAACAACACTGATGTTTTTATTAAAGTAGTTTTATAATTAAGTACATTAATAAAAATAATCAGGAAAGGAGAAAGATAAATGGTTGATTCAAGGTAGTGTGGTCTCCTCAACTCCTTCAAATCAGGAAGAGCTTAGTGTCACTCCTAGCCATGTGAATGTGCATATGGTGTCAGAATTATTTTAAAAGGGACCCTTTGAAGCCCAAATGGAAGAGCAAATTGTGGTGTAGTTTCTGCATTTGCCATTTTGCTTTGAGAGATTGAACTGTCAAAGTGGTACTGCAGCAAGATCATAGAATCATAGAATATCCTGAGTTGGAAGGGACCCATAAGGATCATTGAGCCCAACTCCTGGCTCCACACAGGGCCAGACAAGTCAGAGCATGGGACTGAGGGCATTGTCCAGATACTTCTGGAATTCAGTCAGGCTCGGTGCTGTGACCCCTTCCTTGGGGAGCCTGCTCCAGTGCCCGACTGCCCTCTCAGTAAAGAACCTCTTCCTGATATCCAACCTAAACCTTCCTTGCTGGCAGCTTCATATCATTCCCTCAGGTTCTATCACTGGTCACCAAAGAGAGGAGATTGGCGCCTGCACCTTCGCTCCCTCTTGTCAGAAAGCTGTAGACTGTGATGAGGTCTCCCCTCAGCCTCCTCTTCTCCAGGCTGAACAAACCAAGGGACTTCAGCCTCTCCTCACCTTCAGTCTTCACCTCCAGACCCTTCACCATCCCTGTTGCCCTCCTCTGGACACCCTTCAATAGTTTTATGTCCCTCTTGTACTGTGGCACCCAAAGCTGCACACAGCACTCGAGGTGAGGCTGCACCAGCGCAGTGTGGAGCTGACAGTGCTAATCTGAAATTCTCTTCCCAACTGGTGCATCACTCTCTCATGCAACATCTCATTCCTATGGCACTTTGAGTAAGAATGAGGTAGGAATACTGTGACATATACTTCACATGGAATAGCTCTGCAAATAGGTATTTAGCAGAAGAAATACAACGGCGTGCATAGATCACGGTGCAAGTGATCAGCTCAGCAATCAAGACCATTCAATTGCAGGTGGTCAGCATTCAGGCAAAATATTTTATTAGGAAAAAAGCCTTCAGCTAATGGAAGTGAAGTGTTAAATTGCCTAAAGATCTTCAGGTGCTCCAGTGAATAGTTCTGGTCTCAAAAAAGAAAAACAAGAGAAAACAACTCAAACCTTTGATACTAGGAAAAAAATACTTTTAAACTAAATTATACAGGAAATGAAAACAGCAATTAGCAGCATCACTCTGTTTGTTCAGTTGATCTTAAAGAAAATACAAATTCTGGGTCATTAAACTAATTCCATATTGAAGGAATGATAATATTTCACTGTTTCTGCCCAGAGTCTACTTATTTTGTCTCCACACTATTCCACACTAGAGAAAAATAAAGCAGCTGAAGGATACGAACGATCTTTATTCAGCTGTTCTGAAGCACATTCCCCTCACCCACAGAATAATCCGAATGTAGGTGAAACAAAAGCAGCGATCGCCCTTCCTTTTCCCAGAAGCAAAGCTGCTGCAGTTCCTTGGTGAGCACAAGGAGCAGATTTCTGCAGAAGCCTTGCTATAAAGCAGGTACTATACTGTAAAGATAGAGTTACATATTTCAGTTTTCCCCTGTGTGGATACACCTTTTTCCCTCCTGGTGTGGGTATGGTTTTACTGTACAGCTGCATTTATTTACATGTGTTCCTGGAACTGCAAAAAATTCTTTGCCTAGATTTATAGGTTGGTATGTATACAGTGGTTTGGCTTCTCCTAACATTTTCTTCCCAAAACCAACCCAGTTCGTCTTGGTACATGAGGTGTATGTGGCAGCAGTGCTGCCAGATGGGTCTTGTAGCCTAACCTGTACTTCAGCATTTCTTCCCTCTCTTCCTCTCCCCTCCCACCAGCTGAAAACCACAGACAGGCAGCTGGATGTGCTTCTGGATGTGCACAGAAGCAGATAAATCACTGCATTGTTTTCTCAGGGCTGGGTAATTAGTGATTTTTGAAGCAGCAGGGCTACCAACAGTGTCTTCCAGATAAACTTTGTGCTTGCAGAAGTGAGGCAAATCATCAGCTGTGTAAGGTGTGGTGCTAAGAAATGTACCTGTGAGGAGGGAGAGATGAAGCAAAGGAAAGAAGATTGATCAGATTCTTGTTTTCAGAGAAGTGTTTGCCATAATAGGGTGTGAGGCAGCTCTTACCTATTCAATGGACGCTGTCAAAATGCACGTAGCTTGGCAGGGGTGGGGTGCAGTCTCTTTAAAATGATGATAAAAGGCAACTCTGGAAAGAATCTGAAACAGAGAAGGTTTGTGCATATGTGGATGCAGTGCATTTTCTCTCCTCTGTTATGTTCCTTTTTTCGATTTCAGAGAATAGTTACTCCTCCTGTGGCTTTCGCTGTCAGCAATAGATGGGAAAACCCTCACCCAAACCTTTGGCTCTACTAAGGTGAAAGTTCCTCCTGCTTCATCTCTGAGATGAAAGATAGCTCTTACAGCTTTTTTTTTCTGCATCAAAGGAAACAGTCTCTCTCCCTCTCCATCCCCCTGCCCCCCTCCCTTTTACTCCCTCTCTCTTCTCAGCTTAGAAGCTGACAAGAGGTGGACAAGACTGTGAGTTATTTAAAATAATAATTGCCTTATTGTCAAGATACTGGTAATAAGGATAAAGCAGATATACACAGTGCTTTCTTAACTTTAAACACATTAGCAGTCTGAGCCATTTAATGGAGACTCATTTCTGGCTTCATCCTCATTTGAAAGCGCACTAATTAGGTAGGCAGTAGCTATTGAGAAATAGTGGCCTGAATTTACTGAGGATATAATTCTGAATTTGGCTCTGCCTTTAGAACTGTCTGAATAAGATTAGTCTGAGAAATTTGGAGCTTTCTGTTCTTGAGGTTTTCCTTTAGCAGCTTACAAATGTCACTGTTTATGACACTGGCAACATTTGGAAGCTATAAAGCTATTGCTCCAGAAATTATTTTTATAATGCACAGCCATTCAGCTTCAGACAGTGTAAATCAAAAAAGAAAAACGGTTGAGTAAATTCTAACTCTACCTTGAATTAACAAAAGGTCCATATTATTCTTTGTTTTGCCAAGTTCTGGGAGCTAAATTTCAGTCTAAGCAATTTAATTTTCAGCTAACCCTCTCAGCCTACACTTACTCTGAACAGATCTCAAACGTGGTTGAAATTATCCCAGCTCCATTTATTTTGATTTAAATTTAACCATTTGTCTAGTGGATTAAAGGGATCAGCTTCCGATGGGCTGACCTCTATTTATCATGTGAATTTCTTGATCTTCTTGCAAATGTCAAACTGTGTAAGAATGCTTTGAGAGAGACAAATGATCCAGCCAGTTAAAATAACTGAGGAAGATAAAATATTGGCCAGAATTGTTTCTCCCAGAATATGGGAGTGGCTGGAATACTCAGGGAAAAGTGCAGAGGAGTGTTTAATGTGGGCAAGAGTACAGTTTTAAAGTGAAAGGGGAACCCTGTGGCTTGATCAAGTCGCCCAGTGAAAATAAAAAACAAAATACTTAATCTGCCTGTAAAATATATGAAGTGAATCAGCCTCTGTAAGTAACCTTGCTGAACAGAGCTGTTAAATTACTGAGCACTCACTTAATGGCCCATCACATGTTTAATAGACTCACCCAGAGAGCCGAATGGGGAGCGGGAGGGTTGAGCCGCGTGCAGGGGCCATTCCTCTAGTTCTCCCGTGAGTTGGATCAGAACCAAGGGTGCAAAACTTCATGTTTGGAGCTATCATTGTTTAACCTTTACATGGCAGTGGGACCTAAAGTTAAAAACCTCATGTTACTCTCAGGTACTAGGTAACTCCACACATCATTAATGATTGTCCCTCCTCCAAAGTAACATCAACATTTTGTAAGTAATTAAAAGCTTTGACACTCTTGGAGCATTTAGTAAAACCAGCTGATCCGAGTTATGGATTGTCATTTTCTGGTGATCTGCCTGTACACTGTTCCTACTTATTTGTGCAGGTTGGTTTCTTTTCCATTCTCTCTTCTGTCATTATTGACTTTATGTCTTTAGAATGTAGGAGCATCTCCTTACCCATTTTTCTGAGCATGAAGGTAGATTTTAGCTTCAATAAGTGAGGCCAGGCATTGCAGATTGATGGTAAGAAGTAGTCTGTTTTGTAGGACAAAAGAAATCCAAAGAAGAGTATAATTTGTAATGGAACAGAATTGTGCTCTCTTTGAACTGTACGTTTTGCATTTCATGTTCTCTTTATGGCCTTTCTCAAAGCATTAATAGAAGTTTCTTTTTGGACTGAAGGGATGTTTAACCTTGGCATTAGGAGTAAATTGCTGAGCTCCTGTGTAATCTTTCCCATTCACTGTCTTGAATGGCCAGGTGACTATAATGCTGAACTAGGAATGCAACAGTGAGAGCGTGTTTTAGTCCTTTTTGATGGAGCAGTGGTACAGTAGGAAAAAAACCCCAGAAGATAAAAAAATAATTTGGCAATTCAGGCTCAAAAATAAAAAAAAAAATACCCATTTTGCAAAATTTAATCATCTGTAACGTAGATGTCTGCATCTAAGCTAATTATGCAGTTCTCTGTTAGTCAGGGGAATCTGGTTAACGTGGTCACCTGAGTGATTAATCTGACCAAATGTAGGTGGCTACTACAGGAATGAGATAAAAGTCATCTGATCTATGAAGATCGGTTTAATTGGCAACATCTCTTAGCCTAGATGTAGGCATTGTAAATACACATATTGAGTCATGCAAGATCACCTTTTTTTTTTTTTTTTTTGTGAAATCTCCTTCAACAGTTTCTGGAAAATTTGAAGTTAACACCATTTTAGCAAATGCTTCTGCTTATCTTTCTTTCTTGTAGTTTCATAAGCAGTAAGTGTGCATATAAGAATCCAAATTTCTACCCACGCAAAAACCTCTCCTTTCCCGGGAGCTGTTGTGTTGGCTCCTGATTATCACAAGCTGATTAAATGTCTGCCTGTGTGCTTCTCCCTGTTCCAGGCAAAGCACTGAGCAAAGCTCATCAACAGCAAGTAATCATCATCCATCTAAGACTATTCCTGTAGCTGCCTTGCTGGCAATTAATCCTCAAAACGTGAGATCTTCACTTGATTTGGGCACCCTCTCAGGCGCAAAGGAGTGGGGTGTAGCAGAGCTTTGGTCCTGTTTCGAGGGGAGTGGAATTCCTATGTGTGTTATCAGCCACATACTGAAACTGAAGCAGTGGGACAAATTTATTTTGCTCTTCTGGTGAATATTCTGATCTGCTGGTAATGTTGCAGAGTTCTTGGCCTGACAGTGAAAAGCCACCAGGACACTTGACTCTGGGAGTCTGTTTTAACTTGGTGGGAACATGGCCTTCCTGTTAGGAGGTGCAGAGCTCACCAGAGCACTCAGCTGAAGGAGGATGGTGTCTGACCCCTTCCTTATACTGCCCTGGCACTACAGAAGGATGTTGCAGCTTTCCAACCAGTTACACACACGTACAAAAAGAAAGCATATACACACAAACAGTCTGCATCAACCTTCCCTCTCCCCCCCAGTTACTTAAACTATAATAATTTAAAACAAAAGTGTTTTACATTTTAATCTCTTTATTGCAATTAGTCGATGTAGAACATCCAGAATTAAGATCAAAAAGACTTGTTAAATGAACAAAATCAAATGGAAAATCATTTGAGCAAAGATTATATTCCAGAAACAGATATGAAGTCTTTAATACAATTCTGTCTAGGACAAAGGGCAGCCTGCAGTAAGTATAGCTCCTTTTTTCTCCAAAATTCAACAGCAGAGGTATGACCCAACCACAGGTTAGAATAGCACTGCTATTCTTCCAGTGTGGCTTCAGCCCCAGGCTCCCTGTCAGCTGCTACTGCAACTTAACTCCCAAGTTACCTTGCTACTTTAGCCTGAATTAGGCAAATTGATTGAGGCATTGCAAAGTGAGAACATGCATTTTGTGGAATAGATAGATGTCTTATGTCCTCATTCTGAACCAACTAAAAGTCACTGAATACCACCAAGACATTCTCAGTTTTATCTTAGTCTCCAAATCCAGCCTGGACAATTGTAACCATTGGAGACTTTTTTTCCTGCTCTTTTATTTTTTTTTTTTCCTTCTATAGGCAGATGACAAAGGAAAATGGAAACTCCCACTGGCCACTTCAGAATTGCGTTAGGAAGAAAATCTATTAACTCCTCGTCTTATCTCACTGCTCCGGAATCAGATATGTTCCTGGGAATTACTGTGCTGTGTGTACAGCCAAAGTCCAATCATGGGAACTGGAAGATGGTTACAGGTAACGCTATACCAGAGTTAGAAAGGTAAAAATCAGAGTGAAATTAGAATTCAGCATAATAATATACATTGTTATGAATGTCATTTAGCTCTCATCTGAAGTCAGAAACCTCACTAATAAGAATTTTTATGATATGATCATAGAATCATTAAGGTTGGAAAAGATCTCCAAGACCATCTAGTCCAACCGCCCTTCGACACCAATATTACTTACTAAACCATGTCCCCAAGTACCTCATCCAACCTTTCCTTGAACACCCCAAGGGCCAGTGACTCCACCACCTCCCTGGGCAACCTGTTCCAATGCCCAACCACTCTTCCTGAGAAGAAATGTCTCCTCATTTCTAACCTGAACCTCCCCTGGCACAACTTGCAGCCATTCCCTCCTGTCCTGTCGCTACTTACCTGTGAGAAGAGGCTGACCCCCAGCTCACCACAACCTCCTTTCAGGGAGCTCTAGAGAGCGATACGGTCTCCCCTGAGACTTTTCTCCAAGCTAAACAACACCCAGTTCCCTCAGCTGCTCCTCATCAGACTTGTGGTCCAGCCCCTTCACCAGTTTTGTTGCCCATCTCTGGACATGCTCCAGGGCCTCAACGTCCTTCTTGTAGTGAGGGCCCCAAAACTGACACAGTTATTCAAGGTGCAGCCTCACCAGAGCTGAGTGCAGGGGGACGATCAACTCCCTGGTCCTGCTGGCCATGCTGATTATATGTTGCTTCATATAATTACATTTCAGCGAGGAGTGATTGCAGTGGGATTTCAGCCAGCCTATAGTGGCATAGCTTAGTGCAGCCCTGCTTTCACCTGTGTGTTCCCAAGCCCTTCCTTGTTTGGACAAGAGGAATTACATGATTGAGTGATGATGCAACTCAGGAATCAGATCAGATCTGGCTGAGAAGTTTTTGGTGAGGGAATGGGTTAAGTCTTGGTTCTCCGCTGGTTCTGAGTTGCTGCAGCTCGCTGCAGCTCACTTCACCACTGGATGAATGATGGTGCTGACACAGAGCAGGGTCCAAGTCTATAGTGTGGGTATAGAAGAGTGAGAAACTCTTTCTTTTGGTAGGTGTTTGCCTTTGGATTGGCTTAAGCTAACTACAGAACCATACTTGTAGAGTATGTCTTGAGGGTACAAGAGGCAAAACCTTCCTTCATTTATGGTACATGTTTTTGGCACATACTTTTCCCACATACTTTTTTTTGTTTGAGAAGACATGAAAAAGAAGTAACTGTTTCATCCTCTCTTAAATGGAGACCCCCCCCGCCTGCACACACCCCCGCCCCCCATAGCTGGGTCTGAAGCCACTGCTTATCTGGGGATCCTTGCTGTATGGGGTAGCAAAGAATGAAGCCAGACATGAAAGTTGAAATTTAGAAAATGCAGAATATAAAATCTATTAACTAGAGCCCTTATGTACAGCAAATCACACTCAGGATGTATAGATATATAGGAACTTATTACTTTAGATTTATGCCAGTGCTGGTGGGATAGGAAAGTGATTTACAGAATGGAGGCAAACATGATGTCGATTTCCATTTTACCCCCTTTATACCTACCATTACTTTTGGGGCAGGAGAAAGAAAGGAAACTCTGAAAACATCTTCCAGTCCCTTCAAAACCCCCAATCCACTATCCCACCTGTCATTTACCTAAGAAAAACCACAATGAAACATCTGTTCAGTGTGCTGCTTGTTGCATGTTTAAAGCAATCTGTAGCTAGTTTGATGTGACGGTGTCCCTGGGTCCCATGTACCAAGAGCAGATGTAAGGCCACAGACCTTACAAATTATTGGAAGGCAGGTGGCTGGATAGAGTGGAGAATTCCTCTCATTCTGTTTGAGTGAAAATCCGCATTATGAGTTTTTTTTAAGGCATGAGAGAAGCTGGTGTCTGCTGAGAGGATGCTTTCTGAATGCCACCACTTGAGGAGCAGCTGCAGTTGAGTCTTGTCCTCAGCTACCTGACACAAATTCGTGGGAAGGCAGCTTTCATTGGTTTCTCATAACTGCTTCTCAATACAATTTCTTTTCTAGTTCTTAAGTGGCTTCTTTTGATGGGTGAAATAAATGTTATCACAACTTTTACCCAAGCTTACACTGAAAATCTATACAGATTGTGAATTTTGGTATGACATAAATTCCTCAAATGACCCTGGCTTCTCTAACGGCCTTAAATAATACTTATATGCAGGGTTAGGCATACATCTAAACAATATGACTTTTTCTTCATTTTTTTTTAAACTTTTGACATGTTTGTCTAAAGGATCTGTCCTTTAACTAAACAGAAAGAATGATACTCACTTTTGCTCTCTGTCCCTTATCTTTCAGTGTAAATACATTACCCACAAGAAAGTTACCCCCCTATTGCAGCATAGGGCAATGACCTCCAGTGGCCTGGGTGTTTGTGTTAAGTGTGGTTTTTTATGTGTTGCTGGCAAATATGGTGGACTCTGCTAATTTTACCACATTGTGAATCTGAGACATAAATTGAACTTGCAAATCCTGGTCTAAGCTAAGCCATCATGCCTGGGTTTACAACTCGTGCTACTGCTACTGCTCACAGGTACAGGCTAACTATGCACATATTTGTGCTAATTTATGGGCATATATGTTTAATAACATTTTGTTTCAGCCCTCTGGGCACAGTTTATATATATTCTTTTTTTTTTAAATTATTTTTTCTTGTTTTCTTCTGTGGTGGTTTGACCCTGGCTGGAGGCCAGATGCCCATCAAAGCTGCTCTATCACTCCCCTTTTCAGCTGGACGGGGGAGAAAATACATACTGAGAGGCTCAGGAGTCGAGATAAGGACCAGGAGAGATCATTCTGCAGCCAGCGTCACGGGCAAAACAGACTCAACACGGAATAAAGGAAAGAAAACTCTCTAATTTATGACACTGCACTGCACACCCAGTGACACCAGAGTCGGGTAATTAGAAGTGTGACCAGATCTTAAAGCACTTCCCTCCACCCCTCCCTTCTTAGCAGACTTCACCTTAGTCATGATTTCCCTCCCTTCTTCTCCCCCCAACTGTGGCACAGGGAGGGTCAGAGAATGGCAGAATGGGAGTTTCAGTCAGTTCCTCACAAGTTGTTTTCCTTCTTGGCCAGGGGGGCATTCCTCACACCCTTCCCCTGCAGCACTGTGGGATCCCACCCATGGGAGACAGTCCTTCACACACTTCTCCAACGTGAGTCCACCCCCACAGGGCTTCAGCTCTTCACCAGCTGCCCCAGCGTGGGTCACTTCTATGGGGTGCAGTCATAAATCATAGAATATCTCTCAGTCTTTCAAGCTCAGACTGCTCCAACCTAGACCCCCACGGAATCACAAGCCTCTCCCCCAGAAAACCTACTCCAGCGTGGATCTCTATCCTTCACTTATCTCTGTGTCTCTGTCTCTCTCCATGGGCTGCAAGTGTTCGCAGAGGCTTGATCCAACGCAGGTCACAGAATCTTCCATATGTCTCCTCCTGCTCCAGCGTGGGGCCTCTCCACGGGCTCCAGGTGGGGTCTCGGCCTTTTCCATGGGCTGTGGGGGGACACCCGCTCCACCATGGGTTTCCCCATGGGCTGCCGGGACTTCTCTCCCTCTGGCACCTGGGGTGCCTCCTCCCTTCCTCCCGTGGCCTTGGTGCCTGTACAGTTTCTTACTTCTTCTCACTTCCTTCTCTGGTGGCAAAAAGCAGCTGCTTGTGTGTTTTTTTCTCTAACTGTGATTCCCAGAGGCGCTGTGACCATCACTGATGGGCTCGGCCTTGGTCAGCAATGACTCCAGCCTTGAGCTGGCTGGTGTTTGCTCTGTGGGGCCTGCAGAGAGCTTCTGTCTGCTTCTTGCAGAAGCCACCCCTGCAGCCCCCTTCCTCCACCAGAACCCAGCCACACAAAACTACAACACTTCCCCTAGAAATTTAGGCACTCAGTGAGGTTTAAATCACCTGCCTGGGAGCAGGACCTTGCCCACTGGGAGGGAGGTGGGAGGTTGAGGCTGCAGTGACCTCTAAGCCCGGCAGCCTTTACCATGATGGTGGGAGGCGCAGGATGCTCCACTGTCTGCGCACTGCCAGTAGGAGACAGTCTTCTGAGAAGAAAAGCATCTATGACACTTTCAACTTGTCAGGTTTTCCATTTTCATTTGCCAGCTCTCAATTTTCCGTCTAATTTTCTGATGTTACTGAGCAAACACGTTAGAAATACCTGTTGGAAAGGTGGAGAACTTTGGTGTCTGGGATAGAAATTTTTTCCAGATGCATCTGCCTTCCTTAGAAAGTCTTAGATTACTTTGCAAGCAGGAATTAATGATACTTAGAAACATCTCTGTTAGTTGATCTAAAAAATGCTATAAATTCCTGAGAACAGCACTTACTGATGAATATTGCCATTTAATCTCTGCCAGAATTGATCCTTTGAAGTTCAGTGAGATATCTTTGTCATATGTATCTGGACATACAGAGACCAGGAATTTTTCCCTGAAGCAGGTGGGAGATATTCCTGTTGATGCTGAAGTGTCAAAAAATATAGAAAACCCTGTCTTTTTTGGAAATGATTCTGTGTATACTGGAGAAGTGGTCGTTTTTCCTTGCTATTTTCAACTGTCCTCTCTTACATCTGGAATTGCAGCCTGCACGAAGTTCCTCAGCTCAGAACTGCTAATCTCTTACCAACAATTCCAAACAATTAAGAAATGTTGTAATTTACTGGGGGGTGGGGAGGGGGACGACAATGGATTGACATGGATGGACATGGGGGACAGCCGTTGCCATGAGAAGAATTAATTGCCGCTATGAAAAAAATATTTATTAATAAGGACACCCTCACATATTTGTTACCTTATTTTAAACTATTTGTCTTTGCTGGGTTATGACCTATTTTTAAATGTAATTGAAACACATAGCACACAGAACATCAGAAGTCATTGGTATGCTGGTTAGAAGCCGGAGTACAGCATGGAAAAAGTAGGTTTTGTACATGAGCAAAAGTATCTCCCAATTTGTTTTTCCTCTTGGTTATGAAACGTTTGTCACTGGATACAGAATTTTCTTAGGACTGTATTGTGCAAAATTGTTGGTGATTCTTCAACTCAACTTGTAGTCTACAGGGTCTGGAAAGGATTTCTAATGAGGGAGAAATTTAGTTCCATTCAAAGAGAAAAATTGAAAAGGGCTGTTCAAAGTTTTGGTAGCTGGAGTGTTATTCCTTTAGGCATTTCTGTTAATAAAACATACTCATGTTGCATTCCTTTCATTTCCAGGGTAGCCTGGAACTCTCCTCTCAGAAATGCTGCTCTGCCAAATGCCTCTCTTGTCCTTACCACTGTTCTGACTCTTCCTGTTGATTATCCAGCTCGGAGCTTTAATACCAAGGCATATAGCCCAGCTGTGATCATCTAGAAGCCGTGCCATTTCTTTTGACTCGGAAACCATCAGTGTAACTTGAAATATTTCATCTGAATTCAGTGGATATTGAAGCAGATTCTAAATATCCAGCAAAGCATCTAACCCAAAGTCATCTTAATTGAGATCTGTTGGTACGGGCAGAATGCTTACTAAAGTATTAGGCAACAACACAAATAATCAGCAGGGGTTAAGGGCAGATGCACAGGCAATTAGGATCAGACTTGTAAATGTATTAATGTAATCTGCATATTATACCAATTTGTGAGAAATTGAAATACTAGTGAGGGGAAAAAAAAGTTAAAATACAACTCATTCCCAGAGCAAATGATGAATAATAAAGGCCTCAGGGGAACAAATACAGACTGAAAATGGTTTGAGGATTTAACTTAAAAAATAAGTACATAGACAAAGAGGGAAACAGTTCAGGTAGGGAAAGCCCAAGATGCTGCCTTGAAAAAAACTGGAGGTAACAGAGAGATCTAGAAGTGATGCTGAACAGCAAACGAGACATGATTTTACCTCTCATTTATCTATTATGTGGTATGGCAATAAAAGAGATGAGAACTACCTTTAGGCTATCTGAAGATACGAGGGAGAAGTGAGAGTCCCTCTCCCTGTGTGACAAGGCAGAAACTATTTCATTAAGCTCTGAGCATCTTGTTACCAAAAATACATTACCAGAACGTGATCAGAAGAGAGAGAGAGAGAAAAAAAAACCCAGCAGAAATAGTGAACAAAGAGAACTGAGCATACCAAGCGTGACTGAATCATAATTAAATGAGTTTCATAATAAACTGTGTTGGAAAGGGTTAAGTACTGAGAAGGAATGTGATGAAAAGTAATGACATGAAATTAAAGAAAGAAAAATTAGATGGAATATTATGAATAATTTGAACTGAACAGACTGAGCAATTGTGGGTAAAAGAGAGATTTTGGCCAAAGACACCAGGGAAAACCCTTATTTTTACACATTTTTAATGTCCACAGAACAGACGGAGTCAGGCTTTTAATGTCTCACTTAAAAGATGCCTGCAGATGGTGTTTTTTCATGCATTTGAAAAATGAATTTCTACATTTTGATTATGTTGTCATTAGCAGTAGCCTTACTCAGTAATTAGGAAGCTGGTTCCTAGCATGTGTGTGAGAGAGATATATTGAGAAAGGAGGATGTTATCTCTTTGTTTCCACAGGGATATAATTAAATGCAACCAACAACATCATCAAAACAGTAGAAGAAATTCAAACAATAACTACACTAACTGGAAATGGTTTATTGTTCAGTTAAAAACAGCTGATCTTCATCAGAAAAGGCCACATTATTTGCCAGGACTCACTCTGGCCAGGAAAGAAAAGGAAATTCCATGAGAAAAGGGCTTTCCCTGCGGTAAATGCAGAGTCTTTCCTAGGTAAGTAACTTTGAATTAATATCAATTAAGAAATAAAGCTGTATGTAACAGAGTAGTCCAAGAGAGTTTTTCTTTCATCACTAGGTAGCATTTTAAAACAGGGGAGAAAAAGCCAAATATTGTGAAACCTGCTGCATGGCATCGGAGGAGAAAGCAAGTGTAAGAGGGCTGTGAGAGTATTTCCTCGCTGGAAAGCAGCTTCTGCTTCAGGAATGGTGTGTTCAAACATCAGCAGGGAGCAAGGTCTGCCAGCTGCCCACTCTTTCCACCAAGCAACCTTTTTGGTTCTCAGAAGACAAAAAAAAAAAAACCAAAACCCAGAGCAAAACCAACCCCAAACTCCTAGGCACTCTTGGAAAGTGAAACAATGAGTTTCTCTCCATGACACATTTGTTCCAAGCCACAGAGCAGATTGCATGCGTGATTTTTGTTACTGGCATTCTCAGCTTTAGGATGACACACATTTCTATGGTAGGTGAGTGTCTGTATCTTTTACAGCATGTATTAAATATGCATTTATACTGCAAAAGGTTTCAAATGTATGAAAACATACATTGGCTTTACCCACCAAGCTTCATTGGTCCAGGGCAGCTGCTGATTTGGGAGGCTGCAGCACCACACTCCTGCTAGTACTTCTCTGGAAGTTCTTAGTGCCTGGAGGTTGAGTTTCCAGGCAAGATACCAAGCGTGCCTGCAGAGACTGCTGCTGTAAACAAGAAATCATTGAAGCATGCAAGTCTCTGTCTTAGCTACCTCTTCCTGAATTACTGCGGCCCTTTCCCTACATCCTCATTGCTTTCTAGTTAGCTTCCCTTCAATATATGAAAGAGCTGCTGACAGGGACCTCTGTACTCCTGCCCTAACCTTTTTACCTCTCAATTCACCAAATCCCTTTAGCAGTTTTTCAACCTTTTTCATTAAATTCAAAAATCTGTCTTCATATTGTCCGGGCTACCTATAATATGATCTATACATCTCTTTCGCTTAATTTGCTTGAAAATTCTATTTCTTTCTGACTTTCCACTTTCACCCCTGTCCTTTCACCCTGCCCCTCCCTGCATCAGCTTTTTCCACTTTTAGTTTCAGACTTTCTTTCTCATCAAAACCCAATTTTAAAAATATTTCTTTTTTTTACAGATCAGTGGGACATCATCTCTTCCCCTTCAAGTCTTTCCTTTAATTGATCCCTTGTGTAGTTAACTGAGAGTTTTCTGTGCTTCTCCAGTTACAGCTATTTGTATTGTGGGCTCCTCACAAGCCCCATTCTCTGGGGAAAGAACTGGCTTTTCCTCCATTTCTGCGTTTAATACTGATTTGGCTGCAACTTGCTTATGGGAAGAGGTCTTTGGCAGGCTCAAGTTCAGCCATAGGGAAAGAAAAGGATCAGGCTGTGCCTAAGTATAAACAGAATCGTGGCATTTCCCAGATATTTTCATGGGTTACTAGATGGACCAAGAGCTAAATGTTTGAAGTAAATCTAATATTGTCCATTCACTAAGAATGTGTGCATCAGCCAGATGCACTCTTTTGAAAAGCCTCAAGTAATTGTGCTGGAGAAAAGCTTTGTTTTAGTTTGAACTTTTAACACTGAGGGGTTGGGAGGCAGAAGTCATCTTCTGTAAAATTGGCTGATTGTTTTCCTTCGCTGAGGAAATCAATGGTGTTTTAAAAGTAAACTGCGCTGAACATAGGTGTTGCAGCACGAATCTCTTTTTTTCACTCGAGTTGCCACAGCAACATAAAATTTCCTTTCCCCCACATTAGCCTCCCTAAAATATACCTCACAAATTGTCTTTGAAAAAAAAAGAGGCCTTATATCATGCTGACAAATTGTGCTGTTTGCTCTTTTAGTATTTGGTCTTCTGTGGAGTTAGGATTATTAGAGCAAAGCTACCTGATGCGCAGACAATGCAGCTTTTACAGATTCAACCTTAAGTAAAAGGGTGGAAATGAAAAGATGAAGCCGAATTAGTTACTGTCTCTACTCAGGCTGGAGGCCCAGCAAACCTTCTGAGCAGTCTGGTGGTACTGTCCTAAGGAACCTGTCCTAGGGAACCTGCTTTGGCAGGGGTGTTGGACTGGGTGATCTCTTAAGATCCCTTCCAACCCCTACAATTCTGTGAGTCTGTGATTCTGTGATACTCCTTAGGGTCCGGTGTAACCATGGGTTAGGCAGCCCCTGCCTGTTCCTGGCATTCAGAAGACAAGCAGTGACCTATTGCATACATTATTAGGGGATATACAATGGCTTTAAGAAGAGCTTCTTTCATGTTTTTCTCTCAAACCTTTGCAAGAGCGGTAGCAGTTCCAGCAGGATTTGAATTAAGTTTCAAGTATACATACATATTCCTATGAGAGAAAGATATTTTTTAAAATATCTGGGTGAAAATGAATTTGTCTCAGCCATCCGTTACTGAGGGACTTATTACAGAAAATGTTAAATTAGTTTTTATTTATAAGGTTTTAGAAGAGAAATATGCCCAATTTGTTGAGGTCTGTTGGGCCTCGGTGAACTTTTCTGCACATTTCTTTTTGAGAAAACATTTTCATGATGGGAGGAGGGAATGTCAGGGTGAATATATGGAAAGGAGGCTGACCAAGGGAAGTAAAGTAGCCACCTTCTTCTGTGAGAAGCTTCTAACAGTTTGTGATTGTGTCTATTTTTGAACCACACAAGTTGTAAATAAAGCCTAGCTTAGTTCTGTTGACATGGAACAATAACACACATCCCTCCCTCTCCAAAACAAACCTGATCACCTATATAGAAAACTTGGTAAATAAAATTGACCTTCCTCACTACTGCTGTCATTTCTGCTTACCTTCTTACCATGCTGTACATGAGCATCTCTAGCAGTGGTAAGGACAGGGGAGGAAGGGTTGATTTTATTCTCTCTGATGATAAATAGAGCACTTAATAGATGACAAATTGGGGAACATTGAATCTCTAGAGACCTAATCAAATGTGAATCAAGTCAGCCCCCAGTGAGCATGGTATAAAATGCCAGCTGGTGCCTGGCCTTTCTATTCCAGCTGGTATTTTATCCTTTGTAATGATCAGTTTTAATGCAGCTAATACTTGCATTTCAATAAATAAATAAGTAAACAAATAAATAAACCAAGCAATGCCAAAACATGGGGTGTAGTCCCATTAAATGTTGTTCCTTGTGGGAAAGTACTTTAACTTTGAATAAAAGTGGAGTTGATAAGCATTTATCTATCCTAAAGAACCAAAGAGAGAATCACAGGGCTGGTCTTGCATCTGAATTTCTGTGGGAACTTTATGCCTGTGCCACAAGGAGTTAATTTTAATGGAATCTAGCATGGAAGCAGGATTCTATAGTCAGCATAGAAAAATTCTATTAAGCAAGCATTTTCTATCATTTTTGTCAAGGGAAATAAATTTCAAGAGACTTATGATTTTCATATAGCCTTCCTGTATCATTTTGGCTTAGATGAGTTATAGAAAGATTGTTGTAAATGTTGGATAATGTGTCTTGTGTGGTAAAAACCCCTAAGTGCACACACACACACTTGCATATATGCATACCCAATCTTTCAGTATAACACTTGCCTAACAATGCTTTTCTCTTGGGATTTTATTGTGATTTATGAAAATGAATGTGTTACATGTGGAACATCTGTAAAGGAATAAAAATTATCATTTATTGTGAACACAGATAAACAGTCCTATGGAAATAAAAGCCGATGTTGTGCCAGTTTCAAGCACAATAGAAATGAAGACAGCTTTTCTTTAAAATCTGTTGGAAAAAGACAGTGTCAGCCCTCAGCAAGACTTTATCCTAGTTCCTTTCATCACAGACTGACTTATAGTTAGCTTCCCTAAGAAGCATTAGATTTTGACAAAATCTTTCTAGCTTCTCATTTTTATATCGTGGTAAATTATTTCAGAACAGCTTCTTTGCTTGTAACTGTACAGTTATCTGCTCTGTTCTAAAAACGTTGTAAATCTGAAGTACTGATTCTGCATCCCCTGAAACCATCTCTAAGTCACACAGAACCTCACAGAAGTTAATAGGTTTGACCTAAAATTTCAGGAGCCAAAAGTGGAAAATGAATATCATTAGAAAGTCTTGAAAAACCACATATCTCATTTCAGAACAATGAAAACATTTTTATTGTTTTGGAGCTGTCTAGAAAGGAAAAGAATTATGAATATATTCTAGTGATTTTTGGGACCTTTTGCATTTTCCATCATTTAAATAATTTTATTCTTTTAATAATAAATACATAAATTCACAAATGGACTTAGAAAAAATGCTTTACATGTGACTATTCATTCAGATGGATCCCTTACTGACAACCCTGCCTCTTCCATCTGAAGGCGGGGTCTCTTATTTTATTTCTTAAATGCTAATGTGATTTGAGATGCTCACCACAAGTGGGATGCAAGGTGAAATCCTGGCCCCTTTCAAGTCCGTATCAGAAGATCCGACTGGCTTAACCAGGTGGTATAAACAGAAACGCTAACGTCAGTGGCAAAGGTAGTTCTTATAGAAGACCGAATCAAAAGGAGTGTTTTTACATCCAATGAAAGTACCCGATGAGCATCACCTGGTGCTTTGACAAACACTGGGGGCACTGATTCCAATTCTTCTGGCCAGCACCACAAAAGGCACACATGCCCTCCTCAAAGAGGTGAAATGAAATAAATTGAACCGAAGGAGAGAAAGCTAGATAAAGCATGGATGCTGCTACCAAATCACAGTCTCAAAGTAGCAGTATATTCTAGGAAAAGAAAATAATTTCTGACTTTCCTTCACGTGTGCTGTCCATAGGGCAAATACATTAACTTCTACTGCAGCATGTGGGACTTCGCAGGCGTTTTGAGTGTAGAGCTTGACATGCCAAAGCGGCTCTTGGCAGCATCTTGGAGGGGAAGCTAAAAAACGAAATGCAGTAGGTTGTCTAAGCAGTCCCTGGCTTGTTACAATATTCTTTAGAACCACACTAAAGTGATGCAATAATATGCCACTGGACATGGTTTCTTGTTGTCTGATGTCATCTTAGAATTTCTCAGGGGAAAAGAAGAGGCTGAGTGAGATGGTGAGACAGAGACGGAGCACCATGTGTTTTTACAACGCGGCATCCATTATACATGAGTAAAATAGCAGGCACTCAGCTGCAGTCATGGTAGGCATGACTGCTTCTCTTATAAACTCATATTTCATTTATTCATTTCAACTTTCATTCCAAGACCCTGAGACTCCACACATTTCTCTGCAAGTATAACTATGCACCTGAATAGTTACGGTGACTTCAGTCGGGATTACCCACATGAAGAGATTTAGGAATGAGAATGGAGTGTTTACAGGACTGAGGCCAAAATCTGTAGATAGCTGAGCTGGGAAAATTGGCAGTAGAATAGTAATGTAAACATTCAAATGCAGAAACAGAAATGCAGACCACAGCATTCCTTTCTATATCCCTTTGGCAATTCCTGTCTTCCTTTGCTTTTTTCGTGCTGCAAAGTGAATGTTGGGTGAAAGCTTTGGTCCTGATTCATGGATAGGGGGAAAAACCACTCCCATTACTTGCAATGACACTTCTGTAAGTTCTGGTCTTTTTTTCTCTAGGTAAATTGTGTATGTACTGAAAAAACATACTTTTCTATGGCAGCAAGTTTGGCTAGTGCATTTATTGGAAGACTGAATATTAGCCTGCTCTTTTGCATTCCTCTTCTCTCTTATCACCAGTCAAAAAGTACTTTAAAAATATAAAACAGCTTATCACACTGTGCAACTCACCTGATCATAGGCTGGATGCTGTGTGCCACTATGTTCACTTTCCTTTCCTCATGTTCATTCACATAACAACAAATAATTATGTTAGCAAGACTGCCCTTGCCCTCATTTAAGGGATAAATGTTCACTAAAATAGAGGTGGAATATTTCTTCACGTTTTTATGAAACCATGAAGCCTCCAACACCGTTAAGCAAAATACAGATGCACAGTGAGCAGCATCAAGCTGAATGAGGCCAGATTTAGATTTAGATTAGATAATAGGTGGTGAGGCCCTGGCACAGGCTGCCCAGAGAAGCTGTGGCTGCCCCCTCCCTGGCAGTGTTCAAGGCTGGGTTGGATGGTGTTTTGGGCAGCCTGGTCTAGTGGAGGGTGTCCCTTGTCCATGGCAGGGGGTTGGAATTAGATGGCCTTTGACACCCCTTCCAACCCAAACCAGTCTGTGATTCAATGGTTCTTGGTTTGGAAAGCTGGAATATCACAGAATCACAAGGTTGGCAAAGACCTTTGAAGATCAAGTCCAACCAATCCCATCCTAAGCTAAACCATATCCCTATTATGCTCCATATCCCCCTATATGCTCCATTGAACTACAGTTCTGGGTTTTGGTTTTGTTTCTTTTTCTTTCTCCACGCTTCATATTGGAAGAGTGAGAACCTCTGAAAGCACCAGAGTTTTACATTGCTTCAGTCAGTTTAATTGATGGAACACACATTTGGTTTCAGATGAATTGCTATAAGGAGTAAATGTCACAAGAAAATTGATATACATGACAATTTATTTCCTTAGACATCTGTAAAATACTACACGCTTTGCAGATTGAGATGCAACATTTGGCTCACATTAGGGTTGGAAAGCCAAGGTGTAACAAGCATTGGTTCAGTTGTTCAGTAATAATTTTTTCCATGCAATGAATCCTCCTTATCTTTCATTAACTGCCAATCAAGCCCTCCAGATGTCATGTGCCAAAATAATTTCTTGGTTATTAGCATTAAAGCTACTGCTAAATCTCAGACTGAGACATGAAGGAAAATGCCCCTTTCCAGAAAAATACGTTTTTACTTCTTCCTACTGGAAAAAACTATTTGAGAAAGTGTACTCATGTTTCAAAGATATGTGAAGTGCTGTGAGACTGATCAGACATAAGCTTGGTAGCCACAGGGCTGCTGTGCACAGTGTAGAGCAGCGTGAGGAGCTTATTCTTACTGTACTGAAGCAACTGAGAGGCGCATTACACATATCTATGAATCTGTTCAATTCTCCAGTAGAAGTGCTTATTTAACATAATTAGATAGGAGTTAGTGCTAAAGAAATGTTTCCCCTCTAATTGTTTTCTGTTAAGGCTTAAGTGGTTTTAACTTTAGCAAATTGTTTCCATTGTTGGTGAAGGAAGAGGAGTCTGGATTCAAAGAACGACCAGCAGATCATCTAAGATGACACACCTGTCTCCCCTGCCTCCTATTTACTGCAGTAATTCCTCCCTCCCCTGTATCAGCATCAGGGTGTGGGAAGCTAGATATGCAGCAGTTGGTGGTCTGTCTGGAGCTCCTGAGATGTTTAACCTGCAGCATGAAGTGGTGGGTGTAAGAGGTGTGTGGACACTTGCTGGTGTCTGTGCCATGATGAAGTGCCTACATTTCCCACTCTTTGACCTGCCCTGAAAACAAGCTGTGCAAGGCTGCTGCAGCTAGCACAGAGCTTCTGTCTGAAAGGCAGGAAGGGTTAAGACTAAACCCTACAGAAGACTCCAGGTTCACAGTATAACAAAAGAAACCTCAGTATAAGTAAAACTTGGGGCAACCACACAAGATGCAAGTAAGGCTGAGCTAACCTTTTCTTCTGGTCAGTTCTGTTTCTCCAAAGTATAATAATTAAAGTTGGCATGCACGGGACTCTCTGGGAAGAAACAATGATAAATTTCTTGGAATGCAAAGTTCTGTTTTATTGCTGTATTTCATTAACCAACTCCATTTTTTGGAAATGCAGAAAGAAGGATGCAATTACTTTGGGTGTCAGAAAGAAGCTAGTAGTGATATTTGTAGACGGTTTTGTTAAGAATTTCTCTGACAGTTCTGTTATCTGTTGTGAATACTGAGTTTCAAAGAGGAGAGGCACAGAAGAAGAAATTTACATTTGGGTACGCCTTATAAATCTTAAATACAATCCTCTTCATGCTGATTTTCCTGTTTAACAAACTGTCTCATTCATCAGAGCTCTCTGGTGAAAGTAGGAAGAGAAAATCATTTAACAAACACAAGAGAGGATCAGAATCAATGACAGCACATGAGAAGAAAATGATTGCTGACTGCTTTTACGCCTGAAGTTTCTAGCTTTCTTTGACTTAAGGAAATTTGGACCACAAATCCCATTGTTTGAATGTTCAACAGTATTTCATGGAGCTTCTCTCCACACCCCCCCTTGTCCCCCAACTTCCTTTAAGTTAGACTTGCCTAGAAAGGCATGGAAAGTTTTAAAATCTGCCTTTATAAGCTTGTTCTGAATGAGTTATTTCCACAACGTGGCTCTTTGAGGAGTGCAGAGCACAAGTACAACTGTTTTGTGCATCAGTAGTCATTTTAAATGCCAAGACCAAAGTTCAGCTCCTCAAGGTTTTTACAGGGCAGCGGATTACATCATTAAAATGCTCAGTTCAAAGCATGGACTTCTGTCTCCCTCTACACTATAGATGTAACTGATTGAGAACATTGTTACACCAAGATTATCAAAATGCTTTTAGTTTGCAATGTGAGTTTTAGTAGCTAAATAA
Organism: Porphyrio hochstetteri; assembly: GCA_020800305.1. Lineage (NCBI taxonomy): Eukaryota > Metazoa > Chordata > Aves > Gruiformes > Rallidae > Porphyrio > Porphyrio hochstetteri. The sequence continues at coordinate 140,701,455 of CM036905.1, forward strand.
GGAGGAAATTATTCAAAATTCCAGGTTTCTGAAATGCGAAGCTTCAGTGGAGGTAAGGGATGGGATTCATGCTGTTTGACATTAAATACCTACGATACAGATGTCATCATCTGAGCTAATCTCCCTTATATCTCTGTCATGCTGGTTGGCAGAAAGAGACTTTATTTGGGCTCAGCACCTGTGTTACTATGAGGTAAGTCAAATTGTCGAAGTATCTACCTCTCTCCACTGAATATTGAAAAAGCTTAAGTCAGTGCTGTTGGCCAAATGAATACCATGAAAATGATCCAATTTATTGAAAATAGATTTATTGAAATAATATTCAAATCAATACATTGAGTATTTATTCAATAATAAAAATATCTTTGCATTTCAGAAGCAAAAAGGGGCAAATTCATGACAAATGAGCGGCTAATCAAACAAGACTCAGTCTGGACTATACTTTTATGTAAGAGCAAATATTACAAGCAAGGATAAATTAAGCAGCTTTAAAAGGTATAAATGGATTCATTCGAAGGAGAAAGTGGAGCTGCTTCTGAACGAAATAGTTAAGGATTTTTAAAAATGTAAAGTAAATCTTGCAAAGAGATTGCAAATGATGTGTGTATTTTTGCCACGATTCAGGAAAAAAAGGGTTTGTGTTGTATGACAATGTTAATAAAGTCTAAAGAACTTTCTAGATGAACTCAGAGGGTTGAAACAGTAAATCTACATTCAAGCTGTGTTAAAAAGCAAAACCATTTCCCAAGAGTAGAAAACACTCATATTTTTTTGCTACAAGTAGAAAACTTGGAGGTTATAGAACAAAAAGCAGTAAGAAAAACTCCAATAAATCTTAATAGAGTGATGTTTAGTCTCACTGTATGAGACAAAGCAGAAGATGCTCACATGCTTATTTTCCCTTTACATCTGATGGTTTTTGAGACTCTTGCCATGTCTGCACAGGTTATTGCACTGTGGACACCCACTGGTGCTGTTCACAAGGATGGCAACTGCACAAGGCAGCTCAGTGGCTCCGGGACATCAAACAGACCTTGGAGTTGGGAGGCTGCTGGGACGACAGGCGCTCAGGGACATTCATGCTAGTGAATCATCACCGCGTATAGCATGACACCAGATATATCTTGTCTTGTTTTGACAAAGGAAAACATGTAGGTGTCCCTAAATCACCCCTGGTATCATTCAACAGACGATGGAGTGGGAAGCAGCCATTGCCTTTACATGCAGGATTGCTCCCATACATTAAAGGATGTTTTTTGGAGCTCTTTGTGTCAGGGACTCGCTTGTTATGCTTCTGTCTTAAGAATTTATAGAGAGCTGCAATTATAAGATTATCGAGCACTTCACAACCTTCGGTTGTCATAAAACCTGTCTAGCAGATGACAAATGGAGGAACGGTGAGATAAATGTCTTGCCTATGATCACAGCAGGTTGTGGTGAGCAAAGCAATTGAGCCTGCCTGTCCTGGACACCAGGCACCATTTTATCCTTGTCCCTGGAACCCAGCCTCTCATCCTTCAAGAGCTTCCATAACACAACATAGAGTAATATAGACAATAATAAATCTTTGGAGTTGTATAGTTATTTGAAAAAAGAGAAAACACTATAAATGCTGCTAAGAGAAAAATGAAGACTCTGCTTTCTCTCTCAGCAGGGACAGGGACTGTTCTGAGATGCGGCGTTCTTGTGCATAGTCACACGTGCATGCAGTTCCTGTGCAAAAGGGGACAAGATTTTCTCAGTCAATCCTCCTTTGCATTCAGCTGTATGGGAAGTACAAAGGTTCACTCCGCCTCTGTCTTTAAGGAAAGGGTATGCTCTTCAGGACAGAATAAACCCAAGAGGTAACCCTGGGGATTCTTATAATGAATAACGGTAAGTAATGACAGTAAGTCAGTGCAATGCAGGCAGATGAACAATATAATTCACAGTGTAGCATCTGAAATGAGTATCACATGGATTATTCAGGGATTAGTTGTGAAAAGGATATATTTTGGAAGTGTCGCTTCTTTTAAGGACTAGTGGTGAACAGGGAAAAAATGGTGCGATTTGGGAGGAATGCCCAACAGGACTCCACCATTCAGTCACTTCCAGATGTAAGGTGTCCTAGAAAGTGTAATGGAAATAAAAAACTTCAGCTTAATTTAAGGACTCACAAACTGGATTGTTTGGGAAAGCAACAGTAAATGTGCAAATGAGCAAACAATGTCATTTTATAGATTTATAATCTAGGTTAAAGGTGTGCAGTAATATGTGCAGTGTTTACCCTTGTCTTATTAAGAAGTTTGGTCAAAAGCGATTCCACACCATAAAGGCTGAACCTCTTTCAGATTGACACCAATTTCAAACAATATTGAACATATTTTTCCTAACATATAGTAAGGCAAAAGGGTAAAAGAAAGCTTCATTTTATATAATGGGAATATACAGCTATATTTAACAGATTTCAGTTATGTTGACAGTCTTGGTGAAAGTGAGGAGTCTTGGTAAATGGGGTTTGCATAGATCTTAAGGGCCAAATTCTGCAGCTCTTTAAACTGTTTCATATTCATAGAATTCAACAGCATTTTGTCAGGGTAATTGAAAGAAGATTTGGCCTTAGGTATTTAAACTGTGTTGCAAAGTATATTTGAGGAGAACTAAGGATAATTTTTTTTCTCCTTAATTCCCAAAGCAATAAAATTTTCTATTATAGAAGCCAGCCTCGATTCTTAGGATGTGCTGCTCACCTTTAACATACTGGAAAGTATTTGTTAAGTATTTCAAGTACTTGAACTTTTATGTATTTAAACTTATGTTTTTTCATGACTGCCATTTGGCATGGCATCATCATTAGAAATTCATGTTTATGGCTGAGATAGCAGATGACTTAGGAGGTGTATAATTAGAGTAGGTTGCTTGCTAATGTGGAGAGTACAAAGCGTGTGAGGAACTCCACACAAGAGGTTAGCAATGATCACCAGAAAGAAAAAACCCCAAAGGACTAAAACAGAGTAAGTTCCTCTGGAAGTATAAGGAGGATCCTGCAATGCACCCTTAAGAAACGCAGCCCCAATGCTTCTGGCCCTTTTGCTTCACCAGCCCTGGGCATCAGAGTGAAACTGTAAGCACATGCACACACATAGAGCAATATATATGCATCTACACACACACACACACACAGAGAGTATTTTGAGCATTCTTTAAAATGTTGCACTTAATTTTATTGCAAATGGATGGGATGCTTTCTAGTGTAACTTCCACTCCAGTGTTTCCTTCCACTCCAGTGGAAGGAAAGCCATGGTGTCTTCCTAGCAGCTGGTGCTGTGTTTGGGTGTTAGGGTGAGAGCAGTGCTGATAACACATGGATGTTTTAGTTGTTGCCAAGCAGTCAGGGACCCTGCCAACAAGAAGGTGGGGAGTGCCTGGAAAGTTGGGAGAGGACACAGCCAGGACAGCTGACCCAAAATGGCCAAAGGGATATTCCATACCGTATGGTGTCATATATATTCCACACCATATGACCTCCATATATAGCTAGGGTTGGCTGGGAGGCAGCATGGCTCAGGAACTCGCTGAGCATTGGCTCTGGGTGGTGAACAGTTGTGCTGTGTGTCACTTGTTTTGTATATTCTTTTAAGATGATGATGATGTTTATCTTCCTTTGCTGTCTTAGTCTTATTAAACTGTCTACCCATGTGCTTTACCTTTTTTTTTTTTCTCCTTTCTGATTGTCTTCCCCATCCCTCTGTTTTGTGGGGGAAGTGAGAGAACAGCCATGTGGTTGTTTTAGCTGCCTGCCAGGTTAAACCACGACATGTTTCTTAAAATAATTTTAAAAAGGAAAGATGAACTGTAGTAAAATGCAGTAAAGCACAGTGTGTTTCTGTATTAGCAGTGGTGGGTATTTCTGCTATTGTCCTCTGTTAGGACAATATGTGTGTTCTTCATAGCAGGCTTAACTACAGTAAGGCTAGAACAGAATTCTCATGTGAATTGTCCTCCGTTTTTGTCCAGCTAGAAACTCTGCCAAAATATTATGTGGCCAAAAACTAGCTGGACTAGAAACAACAATCACATCCAACCCAGCCCCCAGAAGAGAATCACTTAAGCTGATGAAGGATGCTTCTGAGACTTCATCAGCAAATCCTGAAGCCTTGTATGGGGAGAAGGTAGTGGATATAGCATTAAATATCACTTATCTATACAGTGACACCTGTGCAGGTTGTGAGATTATTTTTATGCATTTTCTAATCTGGTCTATCAAAATACAGAACAAGCTAAATATGAAACTTTTTTTCTGTATGGTCCTGGAATAAGTGAGTAAATTGTTGAACAAGGATAGGCTGAAATTGGTCTCACTAGTGGCTTTTCTTTTTTCCTTCTAATTTGAACTTAGAAGGAGAAAAGAAGACAATAATAAAAAAGGTTTTCAGAGAACTGTTGTCCTTTGGGAACCGTATCTTAGATTAACGCCAAGATCAGATCATATTTGATTAATCATCCGAAGAATGGTTTTTGCAGTTACAGGAGGAAGGATAAATAGTGATTTAAACTTCAGAATAGCAAGTTCTAAAAAGCAGATTAGTTGGAAATATTAATAGGCCTTGTGTGATCACTTTTTCCAGCTCATTTAAGCAGCGCATACCAGCAACAAAGTCTTCAATACTTCTTGAACATCCTGCCATCTGACACAAAATCATTACAAATTAATGGAGGAGCTTGACAAAAATCTCTGAAGAGAATACTATCCGTTATATTATTTTGTAATTATACAAATGCATAGAAGGACCTCCAAGGACTTGCCAACAATAACTAACTTCCCTTCTAGTACTGCAGCATTAGAACACCCATTTGCCTGTGTAAAAACAGACAAAGGGGATAAATAACCTTGTCTGTCACTTTCATGGGCTGGGAAGAAAACAAAGGAAGTGTTTTGGTTATTTTTCCCCAATACTTTGATTTTCTTTGGGCTGAAGTATTTTAGCCAAGAGGATCCAGCCCCACTAATGGTAGCACCATCCAGCTCTGAAGGCAGCACGGGAACTCTTAACAACACACAGTTATGCTCCGCTTCACAGTTTCAGTCCTCCTCTGAATGGCACCATTCCCTCTGATGTTATGCTCTCCACTTGTTATGATTCCCTAATATAGCTTATACTCACAGGGCCCTTAACAATTTGCCCAAGGTCAGTCAACAAGTCAATTGAAGAGGTGGAAAAATCAGTGCTTTTGATTTCCTCTCCCCTTCTTCCACCAACTATTGGACTCTCATAAAACACAGACCATTTCAGTCTTTTTTTGCGGAGGAAGGGGAACATGACAGCTTCCTTTTCACACATCAGAAAATACTTTAAAGAATCGGTTTCTCTAGCAACAGGAACAGGAGAATAAAGAAGCTATCATAAGTTTTTTCCCACCTACTCATTTTTTTAATGTGGTAAAGCAGATGGCTTGGATAATGCAGGTACTACAGATTCTGATTTATTGACTGTAGACAGAAATATAAATACAGAAGCGTATGTACTCTGCTGTGCTCAGTAGCACAGTCAGACTTAATGACTTCGGAGCTCATACTTTTAAGTTCTATGCATCTGTATCGACAAAAGCCATTATTTATTGCTAGAGAAACATTGATGGCAGAACTCACTGCATGTGGAAACCCAAACGCTGGCCAGCCAAATACTTCCCGTATCCTCTGCCTTCCCTGACAGCAGTGCTGGCTCCATGAAGTCCCAATTTACATCTTTGACAGTCATACAGTTTACTGACCTGGCCAAATACTTTCTGTTAAGGTGTTATAAATCGGTGGGTTCTGCAGATATATAATGTGAGAGGACTTAACCTTTCGCCTTTGCCAAGAAAATTAAAAATGGCTTAGTGATCTCTGCTTAGTGATGATAGGAAGGAGATTATTCTTTTTATGACTGTACTTGGCCCATGGCTAAACCAAGGAAGTATGCCTTATATTTCTTCTGCTGTCACATTTTTGAGTGTTACGTGGACTGAAAACAAAAATGTTCTCTTCAGTAAAATGCTGAGGACCACACACTCCTTCTCTGCAGAAGTTGGTTATACTGGTAGAGTATAGACGATAGTCTTGTCTGCTCCACGTTAACTCAGTCAGTGCTTCCAAACTGCAGGAATAACCTCAGCATTATGTGTTTGGTTTTGACTTGATGGGCTTGATACTTTGGAGAGCTTGTGCAGAAGTCAAAGTGATGCAGTGATGGTATTAGGATCTGGGTTATTCTCAGGATTCTGTTTCCTTCATTTATGGCTCTTGTATTTGCAAGAAAATTATGCCAACTCCATTATCAGGCAATTTCTGGTAGCAGCAGTGCCGCCAGTATCTCTGCAGCAGACCTACTGGGACAACTGTAATGAAGAAGAAGAGAACATGAAGGAATAAATAGCCATTATTTTTTCTGGGTCAGTTTCAGTCAGAGCAGCACTGTTTCCAGGCTTTCAAGACTTTGTCTGGGCTGTTATGAGAGGACTGTGCTGCAGAGGCTGGGTGTCTGGTCATGGTTGGTGACAACGGACACTTTCTTAGGAAGCTGTGTGAAGTTTCTACAGATCTGCCGAGTCAGCATTTTATGCTGGGCAGAAGCATGCGGCCACTGTTGCCTGCAAGTCATCAGTTGGCAGCTATTTTAGTATGAATAGATGGGTTATTTGGGCCATTGAGATAGATGCATGTTTTTAACTTTTACTGTCCTCAGAAAGCTGTGAAAAACTGCTTACACAGGACTTTTCCCTTCCTCTTTACCATCCCATGCTCACTGGACCTTCTCAATGAAAAAAAAGCTGCTCAATTTATGAACAGAAAGGAATACTTTCCTGTTTTGTTTCTATGTCCAGTTCATCACCCTGGTAGATTTGCTAACTTTTATGATGGTCAATATTATAGGGACTTGCAACTTTTTTCTTGGTAATTAAAAAATACTGATTTTGTTCCAGGGTGACTGTAATAAACATTAGTGGAGCTAAAAAATCACAGGATTTCAGAAAAAAAAGGTAAAAAAAAAGTTATATTCCCTTGACTAATTAAGACTTTCACTGAAGAACTGGAAAGAAAAAATGAACTCTTTACCTAGTACCACATCAGCTGCAGAACAACCGCAGTGTGTGCTTTGGGGAGATTGAAGGGCAGATGGTGAAGTTCTGTGATGAGGGTAGAGGTTGCTGAGCAGAGTCTGCCTCAGATCATAACAGTACAGTGTGGACGGCACACCATCTGCCAAAGAAATGGAGAGGACCTCCCAGTGGACTGGAGAATGGTTCTTTTAGGGTCCTGAGAACAGGCAGTGATGAGTAAGGTATTTGTTAAATGTCTGCAAATGGGACTCCATGGAGGCTTCTGGGCTGCTGTCCCACAAGAACCAGGCTGAGAACTAGGCATGAGAAAGGTGGACGTGGTCTTAAGTGAGGAATGGAGAAGGTTCTTTTTCACTTCTGGAAGCACATTTGCTCCAGAATGCCTGCTAGACAAGGCATGTCTGTTGTAGCTTTGTGTGGCTGGGTTCTGGTGGAGAAGGGGGTTGCAGGGGTGGCTTCTGCAAGAAGCAGACAGAAGCTCTCTGCAGGCCTGACAGAGCAAACACCAGCTGGCTCAAGGCCGGAGTTGTTGCTGACCAAGGCCGAGCCCATCAGTGACAGTCACAGCACCTCTGGGAATCACATTTAGGAGAAACCACACAAGCAACTGCTTTTTGCCACCAGAGAAGGAAGTGAGAAGAAGTAAGAAACTGTGCAGGCACCAAGGTCAGGGAAGGTGGGGAGGAGGTGCCCCAGGTGCTGGAGAGAAAGATGCTCCTGCAGCCCATGGAGAAACCCATGGTGGAGCGGGTGTCCCCCCACAGCCCATGGAAGAGGATGGGGAACCAACTCTTGGGGAACTGACCGAAACCCCTATTCCACCTTTCTCTGACCCTCTCCATGCCACAGTTGAGGGGAGAAGAAGGGAGGGAAATCATGACTAAGGTGAAGTCTGCTAAGAAGGGAGGGGTGGAGGGAAGTGCTTTAAGATCTGGTCACACTTCTAATTACCCGACTCTGGTGTCACTGGGTGTGCAGTGCAGAGTCATAAATTAGAGAGTTTTCTTTCCTTTATTCCGTGTTGAGTCTGTTTTGCCCATGACACTAATTGCAGGATGATCTCTCCCTGTCCTCATCTTGATTCCTGAGCCTCTCAATATATATTTTCTCCCCGTCCAGCTGAAAAGGGGAGTGATAGAGTGGCTTTGGTGGGCGTCTGACCTCCAGCCAGGGTCAAACCACCACAATGTCTTATAATAGGATGCCAGGAGATGATTTTTAAAGGTTTGCTGTGATGTTATATGCATTGTTTATTTTATGTTTTGCGTAACTTTTAATGCAATATTTTTTAAGGAAACATAAAACATGATTTAATGAAATATTTCATGAAATAATTTAAATGTGTCTCCTCATGGAGTATATTTTACTTTTTAGTCTTAATACCTGGTGAATTTTAAGGACAGAAACGATGTTTCAACTGGTATCGTTTCTTACTAAAAATATTGAAAAAAAATTATTAAAAAAATATTAAAAATTGTTGAAGTGCTGTTCTGAAGTTCTGAAATCCTGAAGACAAGTTTATCTAGGGAAACTTTTAGAAAATATATTTACACTGGGTAAAGCCTTTTTTTTCTTTTTTTTTTAGCAATTTTTTTAAGCAACTTTTCCATCTGAAACCTTGCAGCTGTGGAATTTTAAAAATCTTACATCTAATTACCCTTTGGAAACCTTGAGGGACAGCAGCCCATCTGGAACAAGACTGCTCAAAGAGGAGGATCTCAGAAACCATTGTTGCTTTCCAAGGGAAGGAGCTGTGCCTGCAGCACTTGAGACGCAGCAGCACAAACAAAGTGGGGGTTTTTTTGCAGTCCTCCACCTCTCTTCTCTGTGCCCTGCTGTCTACGCTGTAATTTCAAGCTGCCATTCTTAAGTGTACTGAGAACCCATAAAGATGATAAATGATTTTTTGTGTTCCCTCATGTGCTTCTTGACACCATGATGCACTGTCCCTCGATGCACTGCAGCAGCCTCTGGCTGAGGGCTATTGGCCTGAATGGTGTGACAATATTCTCTGAGGCCCACAACACGTGATGGATTAATGCTCCTCACTCCCCTCGCTGCTCACAGCTGGGTGCACAGGGACTGTGGGTGGCACAGTAGCTCTGTGCTGAAATGCTAGCACCCCCATGGGGCACTTGTAACTGAAATTCTGCTTTCTTTTATCCCCGCAGACAAAGTTCACAACTTCAAGGTCTGACAGTATCTTATATTTCTGACTTACTGATACAATGTAACCTATTTATTTCCTAATGGCATTCAGCCAGCTTTGGTGTCCCTGAAAATGAATTAAAATAGCATGGCATAGTTGAAGTCCTGTGCTGGATAGTTAAAGAATAACTGTGTGATATGCTAGGTATGTTAAGGCAGAATGCTTTGAATGGCATACAGTAACAGGAAATCTGTAGTGTCCAGAAAAGGTAAAACTATGCTCTAGGTAGAAGCCATTCAAGCTGTACTTCATCACATTTAATGTTCATCATATTTATCATTCTTCCTCCTGTGGCTCGACACAGACACATTTCCACAACAAGGTTTTCTAACTCGAATATGGGTGCAAAGGCTGAGGGTGTTTGGGCACTGAGTTCAGAGGGAAGGCTTGCAAGGTGGACTGGGGGACTGTGATAATCTCTGGTGAGGGGCTAAGCGTGCTCAAACACACGCATGGAAACTGATGAGGGATAGAGTCCCTCACCGCAGTCAGTATTTTTGGTATGTGGGAGCAGGCATGAAACTCAGAAATGGCAGCTCCTCACAGGCAACTGTATCTAGTGTGCACTGAAAAAATTAATAAAGCTGAGTGATTGCTATAACATACAGTAACATTTTTTCTAAAAAAACCTCCCAAACCCAACCCCACCACTCTAATGGGACTCTAATGGGCAGAGTCCAGATGAGCAGTTCAACATTCATATGCTCCTTTACAAACTGCTGCTGCTGCTGGGATCTGCAGGGCTGGATGCCCATGCTGCCCAGAGCCTGCGTATCCAAGCCTGTGCCTGGTCTTCCCATCTGTCCCGGGTCTGCCTTGGTTCTTGCCTGGATTTTGGATTTTATTTCTTCATCTCTGTTGGTAGAGGTCCTGATTTCCTCAAGTTGCACCAGCTTTTGGGGCTTCTCCTTACTGCTGGGGGACTAAATTCTTGTCAGTGTCTAGTAATACTGACATATGATATAATAATTTCTTGGGATCCTGGGGTTCCTGGAGAGGGCACCTGAATCTTTTTTTCTGCATTAGCATTATAAAGTGTATGTGTGGTTTTGATGTCAGGCAGCTTTTCCCTGAGCCATGGCTTTCAAAAATGTCTTTGTGGTAACAGTATACCCTCAGGAATCCACAAACCTTCATTTCTTCTCCTTGGGCAAAGAGATCTTTACGCTGCAGAAGCCATCAGTAGCACTGGCTGCATTTGCAGGTGCTGAGTGTGGGAGCAGGTGACTATGTAGGGAGTCACAGCAGCTCTTTCCCAGCTCTGAGACTGGGAGGAGTTGTTGGGATGGCACAGCAGTAGTGAAGAACCACATAAGGCCAGCCAGGAAGAGGCTCTTCCCTCATCTGTAAGGCAGATGGAACACAGCTACACCAATACATTACATCATGTGTATAATGGAGAAATGCTATTTTCCCACTGTCCATGGGGAATTTTATAAAAACACACTAAAAATGATGAAAACATGACATCCTAAAACTCAGGACAACACTTGCTCAGTGTCTGAATTTCATTGCTTGTGCACATAGTTTATTACATGATAAGAAATAATCTGGGCCTGATGTAAGAAAAAAAAGTCATTGTAAACCCACTATGTTACACACTAAATGCAGAAGAAATTTATTTTCTGTTGAGGAAATCCAATTTAAATTAATCTTTCAAGCACAAAGCCACAAATGAAGTGTATGCTAAATATTTAAGGAAAGGACAAAAGCCGTCTTCTGCACGATGGGAAGAAAATCTTACAGCCTGATATTTTCCTTCTATACACTTCTCCTGCAAATAAATCTGTTGAAATATCTGCAAACATGTTATGTCAGACACTCCAAGAAAAGAAACATAAAACTCCTTGTATACTAATAATTTCCCAAGAGAGAGAAAAATCAACTTATCTTGCAAGTAACACATATTAATCCCATATACCTGTATGAATCAAAGGCATTTATTAAGAAGTTGAAAGTTTACAGTTACAAGAATAATGCTGGCTAATTGTGTTTTGAAGAGCTTTTTAAGGATCAGAAAAAGAAGGAAACCACTTTAAGATATCTTCTATTTGAAAACTAATTGTTTTTATAAAATGTAACTTACATTAGCTGCAACTACATCTATCATTGATTTTTTTTTTCTTTAAAGTATATATTTAATCTTTTCTCTTCCCTGCTGCACCATGAAATACCCACAAACACAGCCTGGGGAGCTGGCTGGCTAATTATTTAGTGAAAGCAGTAAAGTGAAGTATGGGTAGAATATTATCAAATGCACAGGTTGAGCAGCTTTAAAGACTGGACTATTTTTATTTAAGTTATATTGCATTTGGTTTCCTTTATGAACTGCACAAAGTACAATATGTTCAGACAGAATGTCACTCTAAAGCAGACAATAGTCTTTTAATAATTCAGTCTCTATCAGAAGAACTCAAGATCAAACCTGACCCTATTTCTCAGATTAGAGATGTATTTCATGGACTCTCTACATGCTTGTTAGCCCATCACCCCTTCCTGCTTTCTGAAAAGAGAGCTTTATAGGAAAAGGATGGGACCATAGCACATAGCAGGCAATGATAGAAATATATTGCTTATTACGCTTAAGACATACATTTTTTTAGCTTGACTTCCCAATGAAATAAGTCTTATGCAATTGTGTCTGTAACTTTGAAACCCGTTGGGTAACTTCAGTTGCATCTGTAATAGGAACAAGAGGCTCCTGCTAATTTTATATATATTAAAAGCCACGCAGTGGAGTAGAGAAAAAGAAGCAGATTTCCATGAGGAAAGAAACCAGTTTGAGTTCAAGAATAGTGCTGTCTGTACGGCGTGCCAGTTGCCTAACAAGGTGCTCCTACCAGCTGCCCAGCTGGGATGCAATGGATCATGGTACAAGACGTGCTTTCATTCGGTTTGGGAAGAAGAGCAGAGGGAGAGCTGGGGTGAAGCCCTTAGGAGGGCACTAGAGGAAGACACATGGGGGCGCAGAGCAGCACACACCTGTACTAGGGCTGCTGTTCATAATGCAATTTACTGTTACTGCAAATTGTGCTTTAAGATGATACTGTTGTATTTCCAGTGGTATTTCTTTCACTGTGAGCGTATATGGTGATGATTTAAACCTCAAGTTTAGTCCTCCAGTCAGTTCTTCAGTCTGATGTTACTTGGATACTTTTATTTCAGTGAAGATGGATAAGCACGATACTTCTGTGGGTCATTCATGATGTCTATCTAAGGGTGAAATGAATTGCCTTCTGCAGAAGCTGTTCTCCTTCCTGATGACAGAGGACAGCCAACTGACTGGCTTAGACTTGACACTTTTGGATGGCTGACATAAGTGTGATCTGAAATATTCTGGGTACTGGTGATCATCCCCTGTTCTCCCTCAGTATGTCTGACAACAGAAGCTCCCTGCACTTCCAAGAAGGCAACTGGAGGACCTTGACCTTCTGCAATCTTCCCTTAGAGAAGCAAAAAGCCTCCTACATATCTAGTGAATAGTTACAAAGAAACATAATGGTGACAGATCATCACCTTTGATTTCTACGCTGGTTACACTGCCAGAAACTGCAGTGTGGAAGAGCAGTTAAATTAGGAGATTATATGATTGGTTTGAAATTAAACAGCCAGTCCTGCAAATGGAAGGACAATATTCTCCACGTATTTTCCTATTTTCCCTAAGAGGGGCTGAACAGTTAGAGGATAAAGTGAGCCATTAATACAAAAGTATCAGCACAGTCACAAAATACCAGGCCAGTCAGATGTAAAGGTGATTCAGAGAGTGACAGAAGACTAATAGTGTGCAATGAAGTGCATCTATGCTCTACTGATCAGTCAAATGGCAGATAAAAATTAATGTCTGTAAGCATAAAAGAAAAGCATGTAGATAATTGTTGAATAAAGGCAGAAATAGGCCCAGTCCATATCTGTATGGGGGAAGTCCTAGAAGAAGGTCTTCTGAGCTTCAGAAAAGAAGGGGAACATGACAGGGCAGGAAGAGGGTTAGTAAGAAGCAATTAACTTTTTCTCATAGAAGAGGAATCTTGATGTCTCTGTAGACAGAACTGAAGGAAGCACCTTTTTTTGCTGAGCAAGTGTAATGAAGCAACTATTCCATGGGGTCTGTGGAGGCCAAAAGGGTAAATATGATACAGCAGTTATCCCATACAACATGCTCAACCCAGTCCCATAAAAACACTGATTGGTGCAGGCTGAGGGCCTACACCCTGACAGTTGTGTCCTTTCCTGTGCAATGCAGACTTCTAATTTGCTCACTGCTGCTCAGTGCCAGAGAGAGGCCACCAGAGCGGGTAGCACCGTGGGCTGATCCGCTACAGCCATTGTTATGCTCTGTACATTAATACAGCTGGAGTTATCATACAGTGAAGACATCAACCACCCAGAACCATTCCAAGCAATACTGCTGCAACTCACCAGACGCGTCATCACTCTTCAACACCTATTTTTATTACCCGTGTCAGATTTTTCAATCTGGGTACCCAAGTTACTGAAGGCGAATATAGTATAGCCGGAGGAAGCAGATGCACACACCTAAACATCTGAAAATCTGCAGGATAAATAAATTCAGGAACCCTTTAGCATTCACCTCTGCAAGCCAAGAAACTGATTTTTTCTGTATAATAAACTTAGTAGCAGAGTGGGTGTTTCTGTAAGCTCCAGGAACCTCTGTGAATGGGAACACATCCATGCAAATGTTGGAAGTGACAAATAATATAAAAAGCTATTTTGCCTTTTAAAAATTTTCAGCTATTTAATCAATAGCTATTTTCCTCTCTTTGTATTTGACACTGAATTGTTAGATTCACTTTCCAGTACAAAATTATAATAGAAAGCCTTATGATCGATACGGCATTGCTTAAATTGTGAGATTGTTCTGTTACACCTAGCAATCACACCGTGTTCCTGTGTCCCTATTATTAGACACCATATTGCTATTGTTGCATCTTAAAATTTCTAAGCATGGTACAGTTCCTAATTTCTTTCTAATTTTATATATTGTAGGCAGAATGAGAAAAAAAAAAAATAACAGCCATGGACAGGATGAAAGGATTGATCAAGCACATAAATGAAATTGTCTGTGTGCTGTGCAGTGTTTCACCTTCACGGCTTTTTCAAAGAAGAACCTAGATCCCCCAGTCAAAGACCATGTCACTGAAATGCCTGTTGATTTTAATAGCCCTGGGGTAGATAAGACTATTGAAGCAATTGTGGGTCAGAAGATGCCTAGATCACATGCTAGAGATTCCCAATTAAGAGATAGGGGTGAATATCACGTTGTTTCTTCCTATACTGGATGTTCTCCCATGTGCAACATGGCTCTCTGGGAAATTAACAGCTCAGACTGGTCTGATTCATGTCCTTTCATAAGTTCTTCACACCCTCAGCAGTAGGGTGTTTTTGTAGGTATATTAAATTTCAGGAAGAAGGAGATATATATATATAAAACTCGATACATTTCATATGTATTCACGACGACAAGATGATGTGCATTTACAGAGCGGCTGTGAAAATGCAAGTTTGGTTCCAATAATTATATCTGCTCTTTCCTATGATGAAGTTGTAATAATAGGGTAGAGTTTTTCCATCCTGTTTTCAAAGAAAAATAGACAGAAGGATGGCATAAGCTTGTAAATTCCTGGGAAATATTTTTTGCATATATTGTCCAAGCAACAGTGACAGTGTAGTGGTAAACATACTCCTGCTGTGTAATGTGAATTTCTGCCTGGGTTCACTGCAAATTTTCACAAATGACAGGTAAGAACTTGTTTTTCTTGGTGTTGCTGAAATATGCAAGGTGCTGTATGGAAGGGAGTATTACTTTATTCAACTAGGCCAGCGAGGTTTAGAGCAGTACTGTGTCATTTAGTTCTTAGCTGTGTGAGTAGCAGTTGTGTGAAGCTGTAAGAGCCTTTCAGCTCTGTTGTTTGCATTGGAATATCTTTTCCTTATTGACATGGTCCGAATTCAATAACTTGGCCCCTGAATTGAAGCATCTCTACCCTTTTGTTATGAAATTTTAAAATGTGTTGAGTAAGGTAGCCATAACTGGGACCACAAACATGTAATATATCTAAAATCCTTAGGGTGTTTAAAGGATGACACACATTGAGATGCCAGTCTCCTTCTAAGCCTAGTACCTACAGGACTATTTCCTTGTAGGCGTTTGTGCATTGTCTGAGATGCTGAGGCTACACTCTGGGGTGGGATCTTGTAGCGTAGTGGAAATGTAGGTATGGACAAATAAATATTTGCAAAGGATACTGCAGCCAGGCTGGATTGTGTCCCCAGCATTTTACATTTTCTCCTGTCACTTAGCACCAACACTACAGCATAGGGGTCATTTCTTTTTAAATTAGACTGCTAAAGCCATATTTCAGCTTGGAAGTCTACATTGTGTTTCTGAGATACTTGGATGTTTTTGAAAATTCTCAGTGCCTATTCTGTGATGAGCTGTAACCTGACCAAAGTATCTCATGAAGCTGTAATATTATTCTTTAATGATACTCAAAAACTTCAATGCCTCTCTTCCTTGCACTTTAAATTCCTAACATTTTTATTTGATTTCAAAGTTTCTAATAAAAAAGCCCATTAGTAATAATGGTCCCTTGAAGCATTCAGCTTCAGATTTCACCCAGCTACAGTCTGGTATTGTTAGGGATTTTGAGTGCTGCTGAGTAACAGTGCAAAGTGCATTTCTCAGCATCAAATGTCAGAGCATATGATAAGGCTCACAAAAGAGGGAATAGGGATGAATGAAATTGTTTTAATTTAATTAGTCCTAGGGAGGAATCAATACAAACATCCTTTTTGCTGAGACAATAAGGTAGAGAGAGTCACCCTTCCCATCCCAAATTTTGGCTGCAATTTTGATTCTTTTTAATTGTTTCATTTCAACTTTTAAATTTGTAATATTTTTGTTGGTGACATGGACAGTGGGATTGAGCAGCTTTGCTGACGACACCAAGCTGTGTGGTGCGGTTGACACACGCTGGAGGGAAGGGATGCCGTCTGGAGGGACATTGACAGGTTGGAAATGTGGGCCTGTGTGAACTGCGTGAAGTTCAACAAAGCCAAGTGCAAGGTCCTACACGTGGGTTGGGGCAATCCCAAGCACAACTACAGGCTGGGCAGAGAATGGATAAAGAGCAGCCCTGAGGAGAAGGACTTGGAGGTGTTCGCAAATGAGAAACTCAGCATGAGCTGGCAATGTGCACTTGCAGCCCAGAAAGCCAAACGTGTCCTGGGTTGCACCCAAAGAAGTGTGACCATCAGTTTCCAGTAGGTGATTCTGCACCTCTACTCCATTCTGGTGAGACCCCAACTGGAGTACTGTGTCCAGCTCTGTTCCCCCTTCCCAATCCTTGTGGAGCTGTTGGAGCACGAAGACGATCCAAGGACTGGGGCACATCTTTGAAGACAGACTGAGACAGTTGTGCTTGTTCAGCCTGGAGAAGAGAAGGCTCTGGGGAGACCTTACAGCAGCCTGTCAGTACCTAAACAGGGCCTACAGGAAAACTGGAGAGGGAGTGTTTACTAGGGCACAGAGTGATAGGACAAGGGGTAATGGCTTTTAACTGAAAAAGAGTAGATTTAGCTAACATATAAGGAAGAAATTGTTCCCTGTGATGGTGGTGAGGCCCTGGCACAGGCTGCCCAGAGAAGCTGTGGCTGCCCCCTCCCTGGCAGTGTCCAAGGCCAGGTTGGATGGGGCTTTGGGCAACCTGGGGTAGTGGAGGGTGTCCCTGCCCATGGAACTAGATGATCTTTAAGATCCCTTCCAACCCAAACCAGTCTGTGATTCTATGATTCTATGATCTGTTTGTGCAAATGTAAAAGTGAGACATGTCACTTTTGACTGGGAACATTAAGCCATGAAAAGAAATTTCACTTGGGAAAAAAAATAAAAGCATTTAGACTTATGCAGACCTACAATAGGGATCTGCTTAGGCTGACTTTACAGTTTGCAGTTTACTCTTTACCTTCAGGGGCTCCGAAAGTTTGGAAATGTACTAAAAGCAAGGAGAAAAGGGGTTAAAAAGCAGGTAACAGTTTGATTGTAGTGATCATGGAGGAAATTTTAGCCCTAATAAAGCCAGTGACTTCTGTGGGGTCAGACCTTCAACACTCTGCTCTCCTCATGGGAAACATGCTCAGGATCACTTCTCCAGGGCTTTTCCCAGGCATTTGCCTTAAGGCAGCTCGAGCAGTCTGAGCCTGTGCTCTGGGCTGGTTTCAGGCAAGTTCACTGATCTCACAAGGGAACCAAAACCCCCATGAATACTCTGTTGAAGGAAACCACTTCATATTTTGATATATATGTACAGAACACTGCGTACATTTAATTATTTTTTTCATTTTTACAAATGAAAGGAGAACGCTCTCAGACTCCTCTCTCAAAGGATGTAAAACTACATCTCTTCAGATCAACTGTCGCCTCTCAGCTGTATATGCCATGTCATACTTGTGACAACAGTCATATCAACATTGCAAGATATTGGCGTGACACATGCTAGAGCAATGTGTCAACAGGGGAGTCTGAGCAAACGTCTGCAGAAATATTTTGTACTTCACAGAGGAAAAAAATGAGAAGGAGGTAGAATAGACTAATTTATGTCCATATAGCCTGGTGTTTAAATAAAGAGCTTCATCGGGGTAGATGAATTCAGCTCGAGTGAGTATTTATGTCTGTGATGTAAGAAGTAAGTAACATCATTAAGATAAAAGCCCATTTGGATGGGCACTTGAAGGGGTAGGCAGTGTGCAGGGTGAGCCAACTCAGGGACACACTGACTCCTATCCTGTCACTGACATTCAATTAAAACCCTAATGGCAGGGCTGCAATTAGCACTGGACTGAGGGAATGGGGCAGCCCAAGCCCTCATGGCTGATCTAACCTTGTCCATTTGAAAATCAATCATGTAAATCCACAGCATTTTTTAATTTTACAGATCAGCTCCAAATTTGATCCCTTGTATTGATTCTGATTTACTTATTAAAATATCATTGCTAACAATATCTCTAACTTTGTTAGGGTTGATGTAGCAGGAGACAAACTATTTAGATTAATAAGACAATTGAATTGGGTGGATCCTCATTTAGGTACACATTGTCTGATGCTGGTTTCTGCTGCTCCTTAGGTTTCTAACTTTTCGCTCCAATTAATCAAGATGATGCTAACAACACTAACTTTATCATTTTGGTGAGTTTGCTCTAGCATCCTTTGTATATATGGCACATTACTTTGTATATAAGGCACATTATCTGTAGTGGAAAATAGTGTTTTCTTCTGCTCCCTGCCCCACCTCCCACCCTCCTTTTTTTTTTTTTATAAGGTTTTGGTGTTAATTCTATTTTAATACTACCACAGTTCCAGTGTGCTTTTCATATGTTTGTAGTAATCATCTTTTTAGCTCTGTACTCAGTCTGCTTCCCATACATCAGTGTCAAACTTGCTTAAAGAGCAGTACATGCGTCATGACAGCAGATTACTGATTGCAGTGTCCTTTGTGAAAGCAGCAAATCCTTGTGACCCCACTGACCTCCCTCTGCAACCCCGTGATTTAGTATTTGACCTTTCTGTATTTCCCTCCCTCTCCCCCAAAATCAAAGCTACCACTGATACTGCCGTTGGTGTATTGTATAGTTCTCTAAACTTCATGTTTCTCACAGGGTTCACCTGTGATTTCTTGGGATTTTAAACTATCCCTTATTTATATTTATATTTATAAAATCAGTGGGTAGACTTATAAACTGGGTAATACTGAAATGATTCCTATGCCACTACTGACCGCAGAACATGTATGTGGAAAAGCTCTTCATATATTTGTGGAAAAAGGGTCGGTCCCTTTGGAAATTAAAGATCATGCACTAATGCTGCCAGACCTGTCAGTTTTTTTAGGGAAAAGAGGAAAGAGGAAGAACCAATGTACATGGACATTACTCTTGAGTCTAAGGGAGAGACATGGATCAACAGGTAGGGCAGTGTCAGACTCCAAGAATTTGATTTCATAATTGGCCTGATGGATACATTTTGAAGATTTTTTCGAAGGATTACACAGAATCCTAAAGAATGGTGTAAAATGACCCCCTTTGATAACTGCATTACTAAAAAATAAGTATGAGAGAGTGATTTTCTTGGATTACTGGTGATACACGGTGATAGCAGCATTACAGCTATATATGCGATGTTTTCCATAGAGCGAAAAACTGATTTAGTCTTCAAAATGAGTATTTGATGAGATTTTAAGGACTGAAGCCCAAAATTCCAAATTTCTTTATCAAAGACCAAAAGAAGTATTACAAACTGATTAAAAATTTTGAAGCTAGCAAGTTTGCTAAAGGGTTGTATGTCGCCACATTGGCAAAATCAGAACCTCCGAACTATGGTTTAAAGACCTTAACAAGAATATGTGTATTGAATCCCTGCTAATATCCATTCCAAAAACACTGAAGGACAAATTAAATTACATGAACTCATGTTGATGTGTCAGGTTATGCAACAAAAAAATAAAACCTAATTCTGTGTTGCACATTGTGGCCTGCTGTCACAGCCAAATACAACGATCATCTAAGAGTACCTGACGGATCTATGCCTGAGTGGGGAGAATTGCTTGAGACATTAAAATTGAGCACAAAAAGGCCTGGCAGAACTGTGGAGGGAGACCTCACGACAGCTTAGAAGCTGAAAAGCTGTTTATTCTCTAAATGTTGTTGGGAATTCGAAGAGGTCTTCAGAAGGCAGATTCTGCACTGGCAGACACTTTGGTTTTGAAATGTCATCTTTCTCATGATTATCTGTCAAGGACATACTAGCTTACAATGAAACACCATATCCACTGATCTGGATTCCCAGTGGATCTGATTTGTTTGTTGAAAAGGGTAAAACCCCCTCCAATCCAGGTGCAGGAAAAGCTTTCCTTTATTGCCTCTGGGAGACAGGCTGAAGCACATTCACTTTTCTTCTAAATGAGTAAAATATACATTGTTTTGACCTGAATAATTAGATGAATAAATTCTAGCAAACACAAAAGCTATTTTATTCCCAAATTAATGTCTTAAAGTTATGTTGAGATTTTTTTTTTAGTTCATAAATTGGCATGAAATGCTTTTGAAACAAACGCAGGGAACTCACAGTCATATTAGTATGAACCTGGCTCTGCTCCTAAACTATTAAAGTATGCCTGGATTTTGCCCTTTGGGTGTTGGAAATCTCTTTATTTATTTCTTTTTAAAAGACGAAACCTGCACATGGTTTTGTTTTATCTCTGTTAGCCAACTTCAGGAGGTAAATATTCAGAATGGCACAGATGGATTTAGATTATTGATTCCTTCTAGTTGAACTGCAAAGGTTAAATTCCCTAGGCAGTGAACTGAAAAGGTCCTCCTAGGGTTTTTCTTTCTATCACGTCATAAGCATTTTTTGGAACTGGAAATTTTCTCTGACTTGGCGATATCACACAGGTAACTAATACACTGAATGGTTTCCAGCTTTGGTTCCCTTCTTTCTCTTCTTTCACCAGCCACAGAACAAGAAAAAGAACTGCACCAGAGATTTACATCTAACACTCATGGCATCCTTCAAACAATCCATACATATGGTTTATGTACCCAGTTCCTAGCTACTGCCTTGGTTTCTACTGCTATTTTGGTGGTCCTTGCTCAAATCCAGAACAGTTACAAATTTATTATATTTAACCATTTTTGTAGTACAGACTGTAGTATTTTAAAACAATATGGACCGTATTTATTGTCTCTGATAGGGAGGAAAAAACATGCCACAAAGAGATAAGCAATAGTTCAGGTTTTTGCAATTTGATGTAGGAAAACTACCAAGGTAAAAATTATGCTGAAATATGTAAGATAAAACAATCATAGTAGTTGGTACTGCAGTTTTCATACCCAATATCTCCAATACCCCCCTGTGGCCATCCATCACTCTTCCTGACTGACAAACTAGACAGTTCATATCAGCTAATATTAGAAACTCATTCATCTATTAATAATTTTTCTTCAATTGCATTTAATAGCAGAACAGATTACACCGAATGACAGTGTACAAACTCACGAGGCTTATCTTAAAACAAACAGCATTAAAATACAGCAATTAATGTAGAAAGTTGTTTTCAACCACATGCCTTTCTGAATTTCTTTGAAGGGTTTGAAAAAAAATCCAACTGAGTTCCATGTTACGTCTATTTGTGCCACATTTAATGCAAAGCAAAAATTTCAGCTAAACTGCAGCCGGCATCCAGGAATCCTGTAAATCCCAAGGTAAAGACAACCCCTATGGTGCTGGCTAGATCTGTGTTTTTAAAGCTACCTGTAACACAACTCCTCTCCCAAACATGTAGGTATCTGCAATCCTTCTCTGTGCAGGTGTCTTCCAGCGAAGGGAAATTTGCGGATAGGGTGGAGGTGGAACAGGTAGAGGAGGCAGGTGTGAAGACAGTGAGTGTAGAAGTGGTCAAATGGGGACAGGGTTGGGGGCAACACACAGAATCAGCACAGAAGGGATCTACCAACCGTTGTCTGATCATCCACTTGACAGTAAAAAATTGTAAATGTAAGAGGAATTTATATAAGCAGAACACAATGACCCTAACAGAGAGAAAAATCTTGGCATCATGGAAGACAGTGGCAGCTTTACCATCAATCTCAGTGGAGACAGGACTGTACTTGTAGTTTTGTTAAGAATCTATCGTTGGCATTGTTGTTTTAAAATTGTCATGGGATATTTAATTACAGCAAGTGTGAGAGCTTCTATCATCTAATTAAAAAAGAAGGAAAAATGTCATTAGGCTGAGAGTTCTGTTAAGGCCAAATAGTTATATTCCACATGTGCCCAAGAGGTAAATCCTCCAAGAGAGTGGTATTTAATAATGTTTAGAAGGTATTATCTTTTGGAAAATCTAGCTGCTACAGAATCCTCCAGCAAATCCTTTCAGCACTGTATCCAGAATATTCTTGGTTTTACTGAGGATGAAAATCTTAGATGTAAAGAGCCAAGTCAAATAAGAGTATCTTAAAATTATTGGCAGAAGCTCCTATTTAAGGCCTGATCTGACAAACCGCTTAAGTGCATTCTCAACCTCAAGAATGTTAATTATCTTAGCAACTTCATTCCTGGCCGAAAGGAAGATTTAGTCAGTTTAAAAGACATCCTGATTTGCAAAAATAATGGCCTCTTAGCACGCCATGTTTCATTAGAATGAAAGATATAAAGAAATGAAATGGATGTTGGAAAAGAAAACTGGAGGAATTCAGCTCATAAAGTGGAACTATAATCAAAAACCTGTTTGCACCATACCATTCAAAGGATGAAACACAATTAAAGAGTGACATTTAAACAGAGAACGTTTTTGTCCCCTGTAAATACTTGTACTTATTTGATAACTAAAGCCACAAGAGGAAATATAATTAGCAAGGACCATCTGGATGGTATGTCAGAAAGACCAAAGAATTGTTATTTTCACTCTATCTCCTCCTAGATTAAGTTCCAGTCACCTTCTTCTGACCACTCGACCCAGCTCATTTAATTTGATCCTTCAAGGCTTTGGTCCCATTCTTCCAATAAAGAAACATAAAAGGTTTGCTCCGGAGCCTGAAATACCATTCTTTTTGTGGCCTTAACACTTGGTGTTCAATCATCTACAAAATCTCCCTCCTGACAGAGGACTTTGAGGCTTTTCCAGTTTTGGGGGGAAGTCACAAGTTTTAGGCATCAGACCAGGATCTCAAAATTTGACTTTTTATCCTTCCTCCTTTTACTGGAAAATGTACATTTTATACAAGTTATTGTCCATCATAATACAGCTAGATAAAGAAAAGAATTACTTTCAGTGGAGGCATTCAGGAGAAGCCTTTTGGAAGTCCTTCACAAAAATGGTGGGTTTCTCTGCAGTTAGGGACAGGGATGATAAGGCACAATATAAATTTTTTCTGTAAGAATCTTTAAATGTCATCATTACCTATCACCTTTTTGAACTCCTCTTATTCTTACACATCAAGGTACTCTTTCTGACAGCATGTTTAACTCTAAGAAGCTGTGCATGCAATCTCTTTATGTTGCATTGAAAGTAATTACTGGGCATATAATGAATTCTCCTTTATGTCTCTAAGCAGATGGGTTCCTATTATCAGGGTTTCAGAACGAACTGATTGTGTTAAGGTGTTGTGTCACATCTAATTCCAAGAGTCAAGGAGGAAAATGACCTCATTTATTAATGATCAGGCAAAATAAGAGAAATTCATTATCTCACACTTATTCTCTGTACCTGATTTTTACCCCACTAGAATGAAGGTGAGATTACATTGCTCTGAAAGCTGGTAGGGAAAGGACATGCAATTTAAAATTAGTTTACACTTGGTTGTCAGTCTTCTTTGGAGCTCACTGGGGCAGCAGTTAAAGAACAGAAAGAATTTCAGACGTTCAGAAATCATTGCTGGCTTATTTACCTGAGGTTTGACTATAAAACTTATGTTGACAGCAACTTATGTCTGTTGTGGTCCAACTCTATGCCTGGTAAGATTGAACCAGTCTTGGTAGATTGCAGTAGTGCTATGCATAACTCAATGGCTTTTCTCATGGGAATGTTCAGGAGATTCTAGCACAGCTTTGCTTATCAGCTGATAAGAGGCTATACAGATATATATTTATTGACTGACCAGGATAGTGCTCTGCAGATCTGACAGATAGGAGAAAGGTAAGTAGCTTTGGCAGCCCTCTCTTCCAAACACAATCCTTGGCTCCTTAGAAATGGCACAACTTTAGACAAAGCAATTTAAAGATCAATCTAGTTGAACTGATGCAATCTGCTAATGCATGTACATTTAAATTAGCTAAATTGACACAGGCAACATTACAATCGATTTGAGTGTGTCTACATTAGGCTTAGTCTTAGTTCAAGAATGATCTAAGTTAAAATAAGATCAATTGTAGTTAAAATGCTGCAGTTTTCCAGAGTGGACAAAGTCTGCCCCCAAATTAAATAGCACCCTTACAAACTTGAGGAAGACTGTGCTAGCTTATTTTTATGTTTTCCACTTGCTAAGTTTGTTTTGTCTATTAAAGTACAACGCTGTGGTCATTTGTGTAATCCAAGAGGTCCTCTAAAAACAGGAGCCTAAAGATAGGGTTCAAAAATCTGCTTTCAGAGATTTACATGAATGGTCTAATTTTCCAATACAACGGTCACTTTCTGGGTGACCTCAGTAGGACTGTGAGTGCTCAGCGCTCATAAAAGACCCAAATAACCTTCAAACCAGATCACTTATGTAGGGGCTTAGCTCTGCATTTAAGAGGCTATACTTTGGTCTGTTTTTAGAAGTTTTGGATGCAGTATTCGTTCCATTTTTTTGTTTTCTGCATTATAATTCCTTTACATAGGACCACCCTTCCATTTTAAAACAATAATTTTAACAACTCTTAAAAAAAGAGTTCTAAATATACTCTCCAAATTTTATTTCTTTTGACATTTGATGCACATGGAATCTAAACAATACACAGTTTAGCAAGCTGTATATTTTTGTACACCCATTCTCAGCTGCAGTCATCACTTTGCTGACAACCATCTGTGTCAACCTGCTTTTTCCTTCCCGTTTTGCTCTGCTGAAATGAAAATAAATTGACAGAAACAACTTCTGCAGGGAAAGTGCAGAAAAAGTTAATAGAGTGGTAGGGCATGTCTCGGCATCTGCAAGCACATTTTTTTCTATGTTAAGTTTTACATGTATTCAAAATTAAAATGCTATTTATTTGAAATGAAGGAAGGAAAAGCAAGCACAACTTGTTTTCTTACACAGCAAAAAAGCTACTGCCAGCCCAAGCGATCCAGCAGAACACAATGTCTTGACTGTTGTGCAGCACAAGGTGAGGACCGTTGAGAGGAGTGGAGGATGCCACAGGGCTGGCACTAGGAAAAGTCTCTGAGAATTAGACCAGCTTAAGAAATGTCTCTTTTGCCTTCTGCACAGCCCCCTTTTCAGACCATGCTCTTCTCTGTGCTCCCCAGGCTTCTCTTAGCCTTATCTCACCTTCTGTTTAGGGTTCCCTTGTAACGTTGTTTACTGAAGTCAGGGGTTGGAGGGAAGGGACACAAGGCTAGAAGCGTTGCCTTGAGGCTTGAAATCAAGCCAGACTTCTTGGAATGTGGGTTTGGTTTCAGAGGTGTTTTCTGAAGACAACTGAGAAATGTTTTCGTGATTTGGAGATCATATATTATCCAGCAATCCTTATAATTAGGTTCTAAAGCTGACTAGCAGTTCCTATTACAAATATTTTTCAAACCTTATTATTATTATTATTATACTTAGCACCTGTGAATCTCTTCAGTTTGAACCAGCCTAATGATAGACATATCGTAGAAATAATCTCGTGTAGCAGTGTTTGTAGAGAGTACATCAGAAGGTGTTTGAATAAAAGAACAGAGCTGACGCTGGGCAGGACTCTCACATTTGTTTTGCCCAAATTCTGTAAGCTAGAATTATAAATTTAATACATTTTTTTTCAATAAGCATACGCATTAATATGTAGGATGAAGTTCTGGTCCTATTTAATTCAGTGGGAATTCTGCCAATGCTTTCAGAGCATCAGAATTTGACATATGCCCATGCTTCTCTTCATTTTACACCCATACTGCAAGACTACACCCCTGCATCGTCTATCCGAAATATTCTTGCCTGTCTATCAGAGCCTTGTCAAACCTCTGTCAAACCTCTCAACAGTGTTTAGTCACTGTTTCACAGTCCGCAGCACTGATTTTTCTCGTTCCATCACAAACAAGCGTTACCCACAGATATTACATTAGTCCAAACCAGACATGTTCAGTACCAATTCAGAAATATGTTTGGGATTTTTTTATAATCACATAACTTGATCTAAGTTTAGAAGTCTATACATACACACCCACACAATTATGCAAGATTTTAGAAAGATGTGCTAACGCTGTTCTTTCTGCCATAGGAAATTTCATCCTATTGAAGATACAAAAACCATGGTCTGAGGACACCCCGACGGTCCTACTTGTCCATCTCAAGGTTTCAACTTTAGACTTGGTGCTAAAACCTAATCTGAGAAGTTTCAACAGAATTTAAGTCATGAAATCTGTGCATTAGCATGCAGATTTCTCTAACTCAGCTACCATTAGGCTAATAAGACATGGCATACCTTAATCCAGCTGTAATTCACATAGGTCAAATGGCAGATATATGTGAACTCACAGCCAACTCCAACATTTTGTCAAAAGATTGAATAACCATCCAAGTCTGTGGCAGCCTTTATGGGGCAAGGCTTGGGCCCAGCATAAACATCATTAAAAAGTGAAAGGAAAAAATGGTAGAATGAAATCATTAAGCAGAAGCTCTCCATGTCTCTGCAAAAAGCTGTAAAATACTGCTTTAACTTTTTACCTTGAGGAGTTAAATGCACTGAGTCAAACTGGGACTTCTGCTAGTTTCTACAGTATTTTGCAACTTTTTCCCTCTTTGTATTCATAATATTCATGCAGTTTCTTAAAAAAAAATAAACCCCTAACCCAAAGTGGGGAAAAAATGAGAAAGGCCTTTTTACATATGATGAGCATAGATGGGAGCATACATGGGAGCATAGATGCCACCAGCACTGCCGTACCTTGTAATACACTGGGTCAAACTGCAGCTGATGTTCCACATAATGCAGCCTCAGTAGAAACTGTAGCTAGTTTTATGGCTAACCGTGGGTTTAATGTAGAAGAAGAAATAGGATAGTTCAGTTGCCATTAGGATTGGTGGGTAAAAGACTGGATGACATGGGAAAGAACTGTCTGCAGAACCTGCTTCATCGCCCCATGAACTCAGGATTAGTTGAAGGCCTCAGTTCCAGTCTGGCACCTGCAGCACTGGGTACTATAAAAGCAAGTAAAATACTAAGAAGTTACTCTTTGCTGCAGAGTGATAGAAAGAAGCCGGTACTATTCTCGCTTTTGACTACAGAATGGGATCGTGAAGAGATGATACTATTTAGGAATGGGTCCAACATGCATAAACAAATTGTCACAAGCAACAGACACTTTGAGTGAAAGGCTTGATTGTGCTTTCACCCAAAAGGTCTAAAACAAAGGTCGTCAGCTATCAAATATAGAACCAATGTTTAGTCAGTTGGCGGAACTGCAAGAGTCAGTGTCAATATACAATTATATGGGGTGCCAACAGTCTACAGCTCGACTTCTTGTCATTCACCTTTTTACCCTATTCATATTGTAAATGAATGCAGAAAATGAGCTACCTATAAAGGAACCCATACTACTAGGGGCAAATTTTAAAATACCAGGGAAATTTGGGGCTGGATTTTCTTTCATTATTTAAGTATTTGGTTGCAGACCAGTATTATTCAGCACTAAAAATGTATGTGTATACACACACAAACATATATACATACACACTTAATATACTTCAAACCATATAACCTTTGTTATATTCTTGCTACTAAAAATAGCCCCATTATTTCATGGCAAGCCTCTGAGAACTTCCATATCATGATTGCTGTGAGGGAAATCCCCGCTGTGGTATTTTGTGCTTAGCACATCTGGTTTGTGTTTTTCTGGCATTCTGAAAAGATAACATCATAAGGGGGCTGAAAATGCACGTGGCAGTGAAAATGCATTAAGATGACATTTACATAATTATTTCAAGAGCATTCTCGGAAGCAAAACTGCAGGAAGGAAAGCAGGTCAAATGTTTAAAATATTGAAAGGGTAAAAAGGTCAGAACAGTTCTGTGCAGGTGGACTGTAATCCAGCAAAACATTTGAAACACATGCTGGGGAGGAAGCCACTTACTGCTGAAAGCTTCAAAGAGCAGTTCCAAAGCACATCACCACACTCCCATACAGCTTCTTGCCATAAAATAATTATGGAAAAAAAAAAAATCCCAGAGGATAGGCTTTCATGCATTTCTTCCACTTTTCTTTTCTCCTGGATTTCCTCATAAAATGGTATTAAGATCTATCAACCTAAGTGATTTTGGAGGAAGCAGGAGGGTTTTTGCTGAAAAGATGTGTTTGCAAAAACCCCACATTTCTCCATCAAAACCTGCTAATTGTCTTTCTTAACCACTAAAACTTGGTTTCATAAACACTTATTGCTAGCTAATGCTTTAATTAGTTAGTTAGGCTTTCTGCTTAAAATTAAAATATTTGAAGAACTGTATAGGAGACCTTCTCTGTCATTAATGTTAATTTTAAAATACCTTAGGAAAAAATCCAGTTATCGTGCCAGAATTTCAGAGAATAAATATGCTGCAAAGGCAGTTGTAAACCTTTCATCTATCTGTCTGTCTGTCTATATATCTATGTCAGGCAAAATAGTAGAGTGCCCAGTAGAAATGACTCTTAATAAACAATAAAAGATGGCAATTTATAACGGCAATCAAATTATCATTAACTAATTTGACATACTCTTGAGCATATTACTTGTTGTGTTAACACCAGTGCAACATACTGACATGCAATAAATATCTGACTTGACATCAAATAACATTTAAATCAAGAAATTAGACCAGTGGTTACAATAGCTTCTTTAAAAACATGTCCAGTTGTTCAGCTTCAAAATGTGACTGCAAACATGCACTGCCAGCTCTTGCAGACTGGAAGGACTCTTGACTTGTGCTGCTTAAACTTGGCGCCATGGATTCAAACAAAATCTTGGGTAAAAGCTTTCCATTCCCTTGCTGTTTGGGGGAAACGAGCATTTAAGCTAACCTGTGACATTTTGATAACAAGACCTTTGGCAATTGGTCATTAGATAGATATAGGTGCTGAAAAAGTAAAGTGGACAAATTTGGAGTGAAAATAAGGCACGCAAGGCCCCTTAGGCAGGTGGGTCATGCAGTACTGCTGCAGACATGGGCAGGACATGGTGCCTCCTGAGGTGGATCTGGTCATGGTCCATGCTAGTCAAGCTGACATTTTCCCAAGTGTAACTAAAGGGTTGTCCGGAGGTGGCCCAAAGCAGACAAATGGTAAGGATGGGTAGTGAAGCTGGCTTTCATCTCAAGAGGGTTGTTTGAGATGCTCTTACGAAGAAGGTAGGTTCAGCCAGTGATTCTTTCTTGCCTTATAAGTGGTTTATGCATATTGCAAATGTGCTTCTGTAAAGATGAAAGCTGTGGGTACAGGTCATCAAAATCTGGAACATTACAAACACACACAATAAGGATTTTTTTCTTTTTTCCCCCCTTTTCATGGAAATGGTTGTTCCAAATCTATAATTTAACCTTCAGTGAAGCTGTGTTAAGCTCATCAAAACTGATATGGTTTAAAATGCACTGTCAGCAAGACAGTTGGAAGAAGTTTTACAATTCTTTTTTTTTTAATCAGGAAAAATATCGAGAGCCTGTATTTATGCAAACACTTTTTCTTTCTACATAGGGGCTGCTGCAGTTGCTACCTGGCTGTTCAAATAATTTCGGAGACTTTTGCCATAAAATCTTTCACTAATGCATTTAGTTTCCTTTTTTTTTTTTCAAACAAAAATGAAAGTACATGATCCTGTGATAGTTGTGTAACAACATTACTTTTTATTTGATTATATAGTATGCTCTAGTAGCAGTCATTTATTCAGTATGCTGGATGGTGCATGCTGATTTCCCTGGATTTCCACTTAAAAGGCTGTTCTTGCTTGCAGTGGTGACTCACCAAAAGAACGCAGTGGAGTTATTTGCTGGTACAGGAATCCAGGGCATTTCTCTAGATTTCATAAAATTATTCTTCAGTTAAATGTTATTAATGGCTCTTAAATTGCACTATAGATACCACATAAATCCAAAGATGTTTCATGCATGCCATCCCTCCCAGACATTATGCAATACAAATAGCTTTTCTTTGGAATACGACGTTTGCAACTGTGTGGGTTTGGTGTGTGGGGGTTAACTTACTTTTTTCAAAAAATGCTAGCCTGCTTTAAAATTTGCATTCTAATTTATCTCAGACTCTAATCAGGAGCATTGTCTGCCATATTTTTTCCTCCTTCTTATTTGCACACAAAGCTGCTTGCAAACTGTTCGTTGCACTGTCACGTAATCTGCACCTGATCCAGCCCTCCCTTTTCCACCGTCATTTCTCCAGAAATGTGCACAAATGTGACAGCAAACACTGTCTGGGTCACTTGGAGGTTGCTACCTGCTGCTGCTTGACTGATGATAGATTTTTGAGGCATTTTAACTGGATGATAAAAGGGGAATAGTGAAAGATCTTTGTCAGCGGCCTGTCGAAATGCAGGGAATATTATGCAGGTGAATTCGGCACAGATCACAGAATCACAGAATTGTAATTCTGTGAATTCGGCACAGATGCGAGATATAAAGTAATGTCTGAAAGGCAGAGGAAAGGGTTAAGAAAGAGGTGATGTGCTGCATGTGAACCTCATGAGGAGAGATTGAAGATGATGAGTTAACTAACATGCAGGCAGCTGGAGGGTGGCCAAGGACGCAAGGGGTCTGGTGGGAGCTTCTGGCAGAGTTTGGGCTGCCCCAATGACCCCATGCCTGGCTGGCTCTCAGCTTGCAGCCAGCTTTCTAGCCAGCTCTTCCTGGAAATGGAGAGAACAAAGTCTGGGTGCTTCCCAGGACAACATTATAAGGCCTTACACAATAGCAAGAGCGTTAAAGTATAATTCTAAATGTTAAAGTATATAATTCTAAATGTTTACTATGTTAAAGTGTAATTCTAAATCCATGGTAATGACACTGGTCCCTTGACTCCCATGCCCAGGAACTTCCACACAATTATTTCTGATAGGTGCAGTTCTTTATTGTTCATGGTACATTGCCCAACTCAGAGGTGCAGCAAAAACAAAGCATCTGATTCAGCATAAATGCTTAATATTGAATGGCATCCAGTATACTTCAAAGGTCTAGGCTGAACGTCAAGTCAATACCATTTAGTTTAATGTACCATGCAAATCCACTTAGGGGAAAAATATTAGAGAAAGGTTGAAGCAGTTCCATCTCTTCATCTCCTTCTCTCCTAAGAAAAACTATGTGCTCTTTAAGGGACCTTTGTTCTTTAAGGAACTTCTGAATCTTGGATTTTTGCAAAGATAAAATAATCACAGAAACATTCCTAAGAGAGTCCACAGGATTATCAATAAACTCTCTTCAGGCAATTTTAAACACAAGAATGTAGCCTCAGTAATTAAGACCTGTCGGATTTACAAGTGACTGAAAATCGTAACAAGAAGCATTACACAAATAAATATAGGAGTTGTTACCAGTGGCATAGATGATAGTTATTAGCTTCCAGTGTAGGATCTAAGTGGTTCCTAAATGTGTTTGCTTTGTATTTTGTTGTGCAATTGCAGCTCCCTGAAGTCACTGTGGCCTTTTGTAGCCTCAGGTGACTGAAAGAGTGGGAGTATGTGGTCAGGAAGTATCTTCAGCTGTGCATGGAGCACAGCTCCGGTCACATCCACGGCCATGACTTCTTCAGGAGCTGATATGAAGGACCCTTCAGCTGGAGGAGTGAGCCACATGGCAGGTGAAAAGTTTTGCTTGGGATAAAGAAAGGATGAGATACTGGCAACATTAATAACATGTAGTATGAAAAAAATTCTTACAGTACTTCTTGTTTACTGACCCTTTGTTTACTGTCTACGTTCCCTCCCAAAATCGTACCTCTTTGGAAACGTTTAAAAAAATCCGAGCTGACGGCGGCAGGTTGCTAAGGGAACAGTTTGTGATTTCATCGAGGCGCTGCCTCCCCAAGCTCATCTCAGTATTCAGATCATATCTGTACGTACAATATGAAAGCTTGCTGCAGGTTTCCTCTGGAAAAGGGTGAGAACTTAGTAAATTTGAAAAGACATAAAGAAAAGGAGTCTTGTTTTTCTATATGGATTCAGAGCAAGTATGAACGTTTGCTGGTGAAGGAAATTTGGGGAAACCAGTGGAGACAGACACAAAAAAAATGGGACCATTTAAAATATTATCATCTCTATACTTCCTTAGCTTTTCGGGATGATATGCTATTTCAAATTGAACTGGAAAAGTTATGCGTGCTGCCTTCCTCCATGATGCAATGAGAAAACATGTTTATAGCAATTCATCATTGGGGGATTGGACCCGATGATCTCTGGAGGTCCCTTCCAACCCCTACAATTCTGTGATTCTGTGATTCTGTGATCTGTAATCAACTATTGTGTTTTTTCTGATGCGAATGAAAGTAAATTCTCCTGGATATTTTACCCTTTTTTGCTTTGTTTTATTTTATTTTGTTTACTGCAATTTATTTCAGATCCCACAAAAGAAACAAAATACTCCCATCTTCAACCACTAATAAGCTTTCAGAATAATTCATACCAGAAAATTCTGGCGGTGGACCTTCTTGCTTATTTCAAAGATCTGAAATATATACTTGAAAGAAAAATAATCTCATGATTCAATCATTGTTCTTCAATGCCTTCAGCATAATCCTTGCTCCACACTGTAAGCATCCTTGTATTTCCAGCACCCTTGGAAAGGATTGCTCTTTGAAGTATATATGCACTGGGTTGTTTCAAGGATCTGTAGAAAATGTGAAGTGGAGGTTCAGAAGTCAAAGAGATCTGATTACAGCCAGTCCCCAAGAAAGAGAGCTTGAGTGAAAGTCTGTGTTCTTCTTAAAAACATCAGAATTGTAATTACTTTCATTTCCCTAGCTCAGTAGCTAGCATTTGATCCCTGATAAAACCTCCAGTTATTATTTACCATGCTGGTTTAAAGAAAATTGCTTGGATTTAATTCTATATATATATTTGGAGTCTTCATATAATTGAGTGAAAAGTCTATAAGGGAATATTTATCATCCGTAAGCAGTACCTAGTAAACAACTAAAGTTCTTGTCAAGATAATCACTGGGGGGTTATCAAACTGTTATGATACTCTTTAGAAATATAAATAAATCAGAGAAAATGGCAACAAGCAATGTCGTGCTTTGTCAATATTATTTAGGCTCCAAACATAATCATGTTTACTTTCAAGACAAAGACGGGGGAGAAAACCGAAAACAAATAGAAGCACAATAAAAGGCATACTGAGTATGTTACACCAAGTCATTGCTCTGTTTAGTCTAACATCTTGACCCCAACAGAAGAAGAGGTAGTGGAAATGCCTATATGAATAATTTAAGGAATCTATTATTCATGAGAAAGATTTTCTGGAACTATTTCTGTATGGAACGCTGCCCAGCAGAAGATAGGATTGGTGAATTTAGAGGTACGGCTAGGGAAGTTGAGATGAAAATTAAAAGATACAGTGGGACAGAGCGAGTTACAGATGGGAAACTCAGAATTTTCTGACCTCCTTGCTGACTGAACTCGGGGCTGTCTGATGTGGGATACTGTGCTTTGATGGGTGTGACTGGATGACACAGAGGAAGAGGTGGACAGCAGGTGGAAAAATGGAGCCAAGGGACCGTGTGCTGCTCCTCAAGGAAGCAAGAAGGAAGAAAAGGGAGGCAAGGGAGAAGCAAAGGAAAGCTGTTCCCATCCATCACAAGCATGGTGGAAGGAGCCAGGAGGGAGAGTCCTGAGGGGCGTCAGGAGACAGATGCCTGTATGCAGCTCTGCAGATTGCAGCAGACGAAATGGGAGATTCAAGTCATTCCCGATTATTTGACTAGGAACATCTTAAAAACTATGTCTGGCAGACTAGAGTTATGAAACAGAAAGGTGAATCCTTTCCTGGCCACAAGGACAGAAGAAACAAGTACGTCACTTTTCACAATCACAGCTGATGGCAGCCACAGCGCCCACCCATAAAAATGCCTCATTTTCCCAGGCCAGGCAATGTTCTGTCTGAAACAGGCACATGCAGTGCTGAAGGAGCCAGGATCCCTGCTCCCCCCTCTGATGAGTGGTGCTTATCCGTGGCAAAAGGGGGAATCATCTTTCCCACATGGCAGAATATCCCACAGTATCAGGACTCCTGGGGACAAAAGGAATCTCTGGCCCCCTCCTTGCCTGTGAGGATATTTGATCCTCATCCTTTATGAGCTTTCTCAGGGAATTACCTCAATACCTCAGGAGCTAGGGTGGCTCATGCACTTTGGGAATGGCTGGCGGCAGAGGGTGGTGCTGACCCAGACCTGAAAGGGAATGATGTAATCTGGGAAGAAGCTGGGGTCAGGGGGAAATAAAAGCAATTCGGTTTGACTTTGAAGGTTGGTATGATTAATGGCATTGTTTGGCTGGCTGCGTGTCAGGATGATTCCTTCTCATTACTCTTGTCACATGAAGAGCAAGAAGCACAAGGAGGGTAGAAAAGTTGGAAGGAGGACATTTTGCAAAGTGAAAAACAAATTCCTGAGCGTGCTCCAAGTTTCTACTTACCAGATGCAGCAAGAAATCCCCCACCACTAGCTCTGCCCTCCAGCCCTGATAACACGGCAAAGCACCCCAAGCAAAAGCTGCCTTATTTGCTCTTGACAGAGTAGCTGTACAGCAACTGGGCTGTAAAATATCACTGTGATATATTCTGTGCCAGCAGTACTGTGAAGTAAACACACCATTATTTTTAACCAGGTAAACAGTAAAGGGATATATAAAGGCAGAGTTAATACATTCAGTACGTTTGTTGTGATGCATTCTGCTCCAGGGCATGGAGCGGGCAGGTGTGCTACAACCACGGCTTTTCCTGGGTATCGTCATGTGAAGGCTTAATTGCCTGCATCACTTGAAAAGCTTTTTTTTTGAGGCTTCATTTAAAACTGTCGCTCTCCAGTTCTCCTCTCTTGTCTCTGCTGAGCAGTGAAAGCTGTTTTCCTATCAGTATTGGTTTCATCAAAACTGAACTGCTACTCGTGCTTTTGTGCAGATGAGCGTACATGGCTGGTAGCTGTAAACACTCTTCTGACATCCTTAATATCTCTCTTTGTACTTTATTGCCTCTCCATCCTGACAGGTGGCATCTCTACCAATATGATCGGCAGCGTGAGTGCAGGATTTGCATGAGCTAATCAAAAAGGGGGAGGTTTCCCCCCCTTCACTTGTGCTGTTCACTGTTCTGTTCTTTCTGTAAACAAATTTGTGTGGGGTTTTTTCCCTCTAGGTTTTAGTGATAGCCTTATTATTTAGGAGAAAGTGACATCCATTAGATCCACGCTTCCTTTTTAATTGTATCTTTAGGAGAGAAAACAAAATTATGGTTACTGATCTCTGTGGACACAGAACATCATGAAGGTCACTGCACTGAAGGGCTTATAATCTAAATCTAAGCTTCCAGACAATGACAACAGCAGTCTTTCTGCCTACAGGAATCAGCTTGCAATCCAGCCCCAAGCGCCTTATGTCACTGTAAAAATGCTAAGGGGCATTTCAGAACTATCTTAAGGATACCTCAAAGATACTCCTGTTTCAAAAGAGGTTAATGTGTAACAGCTTCACATTTACATTTTTCCTGCTTTATTTATTCATATGCAAAACCAACAAAAAATGACCTCAGTAGTGGCATAGCTGTTCTCCCCCTACCCCCTTCAATTTTTGCTTTGTTGGTTTTGTTGTTTTTTTTTTTTTAAATATCCTGTAGCTATCTGGGTGTGCTGCAGTAAAGGGAAATGCTTCACAGGTATCCTGACTGGTTATTTTTGCCAGCCTATGTCTCTTTCTATGAGACTCATGTCCTACTGAAGCAAGAAGCATTTTTTGCTGTGATTCAGCCTCTCCCTCTGGTGTAATAAGAAGACATGTGGGATCTACCTTTGGTACAGTTCTTGGCATTTTCTAGATGACTAGTGATAATACTAAACCAATTTAAAAAACCCCAAGAATGTTAGGATTTTAAAAAAATAATAATCCTGCCCATCAACAACAGCTGAACAGCACTACTGTTTTTTTTCTCTCTGTTACATCTTTGCATTATAGCTTACATTTTGGGCGCTGTTTTTTCTCCTCTTAAATCTGTACTGCCATCCTTTACCTTTTCTTTCTATTTTTACTCTAAAATACAGGGTTTTTTGTTAGAAAAGGGTGAAGAATTTTTTTCTCTGGTTTAGGGCACCAGACATATCAGAAATGAAGTGGTAACAGAGAAGATGCTCATTAGAATATACACTGTTTCTGTAAGTTCCTAATTGCAACGAGACATCCCTGGGTTAGATTATCTCCCCCTGGCTTCCCTTGGGCCCTTTCTGCACCTAATTATTTCTCATAAAGAATCTATATTGTAACAGAATGCTCTCTTCATACGTACCCACGGGAAAAGCAAACCAAACAAACGACTTCTCAGGCCTCTGGTCACGTGGTTGTGCGTGATAGAGCACATACATCCTTTCACCCGGAATGCAAACTTTCCCCTGCTTTCACTGTTCTGCCTTGGGACCCCACCTGGCACCCAGTCCTGGTTTTTGGTGTTAACTGGTGAGTTGTTGGCACTGCTCACACAACCAGCTAAACCTATGAGGAGAGCAGAAAGGGACCGCAATAAGCGATGGTGATTGGGTGAGTGATTAGTCTTCCCCACAAGAACCTATCAGAAACTTCTTTATGGAGATTAAAACAGAGCCTCTTTCTCAGAGAGTCCTTATGCTTAGAGACAGAGTATCAGAAAGGATTGACATCTTCTTTCTCTTTCTTCTTTGATTGCAAAGCCCAACCAAAGTATGCATGTGACAAAGCAAGCGTTATTCACTGTGTTCCTGGATGTGCTCTGGATGCCCTTCCGTGTCTCAGAGAAATTCATACAAATACTCTCAGCCACCTTTTGAGAAGTCCCTGTATTAAAAACATGGCACAGCAGCCTCTTTTCCAGGCAGTTGTGTTCATGAAATCCTTCTCAATTTGCCCCACTTACAAAAAATCAGAAACAAAAATAAAATAAAAAAAAAAAAAAATGAAACAAATCCAGAAAAAGCCTTCTTTTCTAGATCCTAGCTTGCTGGAGATATTTTCTATCACTTTTTAGGCTACTGAAGGGATATATTTTTTTTCATCTGTAATGCTTTTTTTGGACATTGTTTCCAGTTGCTAGACCTGTCCCACTTACTTCTCCGTCAGTTAATGTCACAATCTCACTAGCAATCTGGTTTTCCATTTCAAATGCCCATTTGCATGGTGGCTAACACCCAGGTGATGAACTGTGGCCACAAGAAATCCAAACTCACTTCTTGCCACACCAGCAGAAGGCTGGCTGACAGCCATGGGAATACACTCCATGCTTTCCACTTCAGTGTTGCAACTCAGATGACCTCTGCTCCTCTGAAGGATTTACCAGTCTTTGGTTCAAATTATCTATCAGCAGAAACTGAACTTCTTTTAGATAAAACTGAGCTGGAAGATGTGCTCCAGAAAATTGCATACAGAAGGTGTTCCAGCTGATAATGGGCATCAATACGGAGCTACCAAGGCAAGACAAGAGCTAAAATAACATCCCCTGTCCCCATACTGGGTCTGACCATCATGGAGATAACTTTCTTCACAGCATCCCATATGGTGCTGTGTTTTGGAATTGTGCCTAAACCACTGTTGATAATATGTCAATATTTTGGCTATTGTTGAACACTGTGTCAAATCTTTTCACTCTGTCCTCACAGCAAGTAGGCTGGGAGTGGGCAAGAGATTTGAAATTGCAGACTCTTTAAGGTTGGAAAAAATCTCTAAGATCATCAAGTCCAACTACCTGTCCAAAACCACCATGTCCGAAACCAAGTCCAACCTAAACCAAATCCCAAAGTGAGCATCTCCAGGGAAGTTGACTCTACCACCTCTCTGGGAAGCCTGTTCCAACACCTGATCATTCTTTTGGTGAAGAAATTTCTCCTAATATCCAATTTAAACCTCCTCTGATGCAACTTGAGGTCATTTCCTCTTGTTCTTTTGCTGATTACTTGGGAGAAGACACAAATAAACACCTCACCACAATCTACTTTGAGGTAGCTGTAAAGAGCAGCCTCCTCTTCTCCAGGTTAAATAGTACCAGTTCCTTCAGCCGCTCCTCCTAAGTTCACTTGTGCCTCAGACCCTTTAGCAGCTTCATTCCCTTCTCTGGACATGCTCCAGCAGCTCAAGGGGAAGCACAACACAGCCAGGACAGCTGATCTGAAATGACCAAAGGGATATCCCATACCAAATAATGACATGCTCAGAAGTAATAACTGGGGTAAGGGAAAAAGGAAGTGGGTTTTGGCTTCCAAGCTGGGCATTGGTCAGAGACTGACTGGGTATTGGTCTGCCCATGGGAGGTGGTGACTACATCACTTTTTTTTTTCTTTCACCTATTAAAGAGTTTTTGTCTTGACTCACAAATTTAATTGCTTTTGCTCTTCCTGTTCTCTCTGCTGTCCCATTGGGGGTGGGAAGTGAGCAGGCAGCTGTGTGGGTGCTTGGCTGCCAGCTGGGGTCAAACCTCTGTTCCCTGCCCTCCCATGCATATAGAGTGGATAGGGGATCCTCGGCACCAACTGCTACTATTAATGTGCCTCTTTTATGCTGGACTTGCTGATGTAGGAGTAGCTTATGTCTTGGTCCACTGCCAGAAATTGTCTCTCTGAACATTAGGATTCATCTCTGATGTGAATATAACTGGGAAGTAGAGGGGCATACCGAACATATCACTTTTAGAGAAGTCCAACGTTTGTGTGTTCCTTCTGATATTAATATCCTAAATGCTGAAAGAGGGAAGAAGGGTGCAGGGTAGAAACTAATTTCTCTTATTTCTTGCCCTATTCATCATGGAGCAGATATTATTCCTTTTGACTCTGTGGCAGCCATTTATGCTTTTATTGTGTCTTCTCTCTTACTCTCTTTTTTTCTTTCTGCAAAAGAATATCCCTATTTCTTTCAATCTTTATAGGTGATTTTAAAATTCTGACTGTTCTTGTGACCGCTATGCTGAAGGAGAGCAAACCTCCCGGCCAGCCCTTTGCTGCCCACACCTAACCTGAGGAGCAGCAGCGGGGAGTTTTTAAGAGCAGAGCTGCTTGGCAGAACGTTGGTGCAGAAAAATGCTGCAGGAGGGCCACAATATAAACGGGGCTGCTGCTTTGGGAATAGCCTCTTCTGCCTGAATGGTTCAACTCATTTGATAATACTGGTTTACAGATTTTTGGGTTGTTGCCTTTTCCAGTTAAAATAGGAAAGGCAAAGCAGCGAGTGTATGATGTCAGAATGTGCCTTATTAAGTGTGTTTCCCAGGTCTGCACTCTAAAATGTCGGAGGCAGAAGCTGAACCACCATATTATTTCTTTATTTTTCCAGGGGCAAAGCAACCTGTTAATATGTAACTATTAGCACTAATAATATATGAAGAGATTAAGAGATTTGCTGAAGTATGCTAAAATAATACAGTGAGTTATTAGGAATCTAAGTACGTGCCTCTTGTTAACTGCCCTCCATTCCTTACTTTGCCTGCTTACTCCACCCTGTACATCACAAGGCGAGCTCTTAGGAAAGGAGCTGCTTTTCTGCTGCTGTTCACAGAGCATCTGGTGCAATGGAACAGGTATTGATCCCTGTTTGATAGCCTAAGTACCACCGCAGGTGCAGTAAAAAACAACAGCGGCTCTGCTGAATGGATTTCTATTTCCTTACTTCTGATGGAAAGACACAGTCTGTATGGTATTGCTGAAAATGTCAGTGCTGAAAGAATGATAATGAGCTGGATGAAGACACACTCACACACACACATAAAAAGATATCTGAAAATTTTGAAACTTTAGATAGTTAATGAAAAAAAATTCAATGATCTATTTATCTTGATTTTTATTACTCTCTCCTACACCAGTGCAAAATGCTGAGTATTATACTGTTACGGTATAATCAGAATGTAGCATTTATTGTATGTATATTGCTAGATACTCTTAGCATGTGATCCCGTTTTCAGGTTTTGACAAAAATTCATTGTAC
The DNA here is from genome assembly GCA_020800305.1 of Porphyrio hochstetteri. Taxonomy (NCBI): domain Eukaryota; kingdom Metazoa; phylum Chordata; class Aves; order Gruiformes; family Rallidae; genus Porphyrio; species Porphyrio hochstetteri. Next base: position 140,741,592 of record CM036905.1, read on the forward strand.
CAGAGTCCTTAGAGGAAAAGACTTGCACTTAGAAGAGATTTCTTTCCTATATTTAGAAATATTAGGATAGGAACAGCTCCTTAAGATGGCTATGGGCTGATATTTTCTGTGAAGCTTCAGTGAAAATTTGCTGAGAGCTTAAGCTATGAATTTCCCAATGAGTAAGAACTATTATATTTTACTTCCCCCTTTTACTGTAATAAATGAATTTAATGAGGAAGCAGAATACCATGGCAAATCTTAAGAGATGGAATATGGGACGTCTTCTGAAATGTTGATCCTGTCCTCTAGTATTGTAGTGAACTGTGTTACAGAGTCCAACCATGAAATCATGCTCGGTCTTCTCGGAGTGCTTTACTTGGCCACCACTGCTCCTGTCATCAGGAGTCTAGGAGCTCTGCACACCAAACACAGTGTTGATGTGCAGCCTAAATTACTGTGTGGGCACACATATGCTCTTGTGTTCATGTTGTCCATGTTCCTCCATACATTTGTTTCTGTCTTGAATAATCTTTCCTCAGCAATGGTAACCAGAACTTCACATGGTTTCTTAGATGACATCTTACTATGAACTATATGGCATTATTCATCATTTCCCATCTGCACGGGAAATGTTTTCCCCATGTAACCTAGAATTTAATTCATCCTGTTTATTGCCACATCCCACTAGTGGTCATAAACCTCCCATGATTGGCAGATACACACAGTTCTTTTATCTATCTTCACCATTGTTCTTAACTAACAAGTTCTCTACTCATGGTAATTAATCCTGAGGTTCAAATCCTTTATTTTACATTATCCATTCATTTCACTAACGTTTTCTGCTAACAGCATTAAAGAAGCAGTAGCCTTTTTTTCCAAGATATATCCTTGAGTGACTCCTCTAATAAACTGGTGTCAGCTCAACAGTTCCCCTGTTAACATAATCGTAGAATCATAGAATGTGTTAGGTTGGAAGGGACCTTTAGAGATCATCTAGTCCAACCCCCTGCAGTAAGCAGGGGCATCTTCGCTAGATCAGGTTGCTCAGAGCCCCATCAAACCTGACCTTATATATCTCTGGAGATGGGGCCTCCACTGTGTCTGGACAACATGTTCCAGTGAGCCACTACCCTCATATTGAAGAATTTTTTCCTAATATTCAACCTTAATCTTCCCTTTTCTAGTTTAAAACCATTACCCCTCATCCTACTGCTCCATGTCCTCGTGAGCAGTTCTTCCCCAGCTTTATTATTGGCAATGTGTTGTATCCATCTTAGTGCAACAACTGTTTCATACTTGGTGAAATAAACTCCATCTTTACTAGCAAAACATACAATATCCTTTTGGTTATCATATCAAATATTTCATCTAAGCCCAGTGATGGAATAGGCTATAACATACGACAACATTTATTTTATTAAAGGTTAATCTGGCACAAACTCACATTTCCAGATCCACCATGCGTTCCTTTTTGTTTTCTGTCCACATTACAGATTTCACATTTCCTCCAAATCTTTCCTTATCACTGAGGTAAGGCTAATGGACTGCAGTTTTGCCAATGGCTTTTTACAGAAATATAGTACATTTTTTGTAATTTTACTGTCCATTTGGTTTGCCCTGCCCCAGTTTAATCTGCAACCTTTGCCCATGAGTCATCAGTCCATATTCTGGAAATTATTTCACAGCTCTGGAAGGCGGTTTAGCTAAACTAACTGAATGCACTTTGAGAGCTAGCATCTATTTCCATTAGTTATGTATTCTCCTGTAATACATCCTTGGCTATCTTCTCGCTTAAGCACCTAATGTGTGCAAGTGTGCTTTTGGCACTCTCTGCTAGATAACAGAACAGATAGTTTTTTAAAATAATTTTTATTTCAGAACTATGCTGAAGCTTGTCTTATCCGATGTCTGAGGATGCACAACACTGCTGTGTTATAAGACTCTTCTCAATTCACTGCTCATGCACTGTGTGAATTTTATCTTCCTCCTGTGTATGAGTAGGGTTTAGCTCTGATTAAAGTGATGAATGAACCAAGGTGATGTTCCTCTGCTTCCAATACCAAAGCTACATTCCCTTTGTGCCTCGCTCTGAATAACAACCTACTTTCTTCTAACTTTCTGCCCTTTCTAATTGCCTGTCTAAAAGCCTGTTTGCTTAATTTTCTTTGCAAGAACTAATTAAAATAGATTCTTTGGCAATTATTCACTTTCTTCTTACACTTGCTGGCTTTTAGAATAGAGCTTTCATTGTTGACTAGTCATTTTAGAACCAGAACTTCCTTGTTAAATACAATACATGCTGAAAGGACTCTACAGTACTCACATAACAGCATGAAAACAAGGGGGAGAACCCTTGTAACAAGAAATAGAAGTCTCCATGGAAATAGGATGAAAAATAATTCACTGGAGTCAGTAGACTGCTATTGCTCCTTAGATATATCTCATGACAAATGACAAATGCTACAAGTGTTGTAAGAGCTGAGCTGCAGTATTAGATCATCTGTGGGAATACCCTCTTTTCACAAAACAAACAAAACAGTCAGCCTCTTGCCAAGACAGTCTAGAGTTAGATGAATCACCTCCACAGCTGACTTCACAGCACAAACCAGAAGAAGACATAAACTGTTATGCAGAGAATACCAGTAAACTGGAATTTAGATAATTGCAACTTGTTGGTCTTGACAACACCAGTGATATGAGGAATTTATTTTTTCCTAGAAAAGATACTGTTAACAAACCTTTATAGAAATCACAGAATTCCAGATTTTTATTGGCTTGAGTAAACTATCCATTATAAATATGATGCTTCTTTATAAAAAATATTAATATTTCTTGGTTAGCTTGTTCAAATAAGGATTGTTGCTCAGGGCCCCATTTGAAATTGTTCTTCTTCCAGGTCACTTTGTAAAGAAGGTTTACAATCAGGCTGTAATTTGGTATTTGCATTCTCTAGAAACCCACAAGACTTGAGAAAGCTCATGTTTCCTTTTTGCTAGCTGGTGGAGCTGCTATTTTGTTGATCATATCCATTAGGATCTCAGTGTCCACGCTGCCATTTTACTCCTAACTCTACGTCTCCTGTTCAGGTTGAGGTCTTGTTTTATGGCAAAACCAGCTTTTTCAAAAACTTCTTCTACTATGTTACCCCATATAATGATGTCATCTATGTACTGCAGGTGTTCTGGAACCTCACACTGTTCCAACGCAGTCTGTATCAGCCCATGGCAAATGGTGGGGCTATGCTTCCACTCCTGGCACAGTCACTTCTCCAGGAATTGGTTGCCTCTCTAAGTGAAAGCAAACTGTGGCCTGCCAAAAGGATCGGGAGAAATGCATTAACACTATCAGTTGTGGCATACCACTCCATATTAAAATTCTAGCAGGACAAGCACATCAGCACTTGTGGGTAGTATGACTTCACTCAGGCCATGATCATCTACTGCCAGTCTCCATTCTCCATTAGACTTTCACACTGACCATATGGGACTGTTAAAAGGTGAGAAATTTCTGATCACTCCTTGGCTCTCCAGTTGACCAATAAGCTTCTGGATGGGAATGGGGGAGTCTCAGTTGGAGCTGAATCTGGCAAAGCATCATGTGTGCCTACAGCACAGTGAAGTAGGTGATTGACCAAAGTCTATTTCTAAAGGGTTTCAAGATACTGTATATTACAGGATACAGTATATTAATTAGATCTTTTGGGAGATGCTTCAGATTTTAGAAATTTGGTTCTTTATACAATTTATCTACACGGAAAATAGAAAAAGTGAGAATGAGAAAGAAAACATATGGCAGAATTGGAAAGTTAGAGCTATGTCCAAATTTGTGAATCCTCTAAGAATATCATATTATTTTGCATATTATCCTGTTTTTGAGAACTTTGACCCTCTGATGTGTAGCTAATTCAATTGTAGATTAACACATACTAAGTGGAAGTACATTTTTTATGAACATTTTGTTCTGTGGGCATACATACGAATGAACATGTTTTAAGTAGTTGCCAGGAAAATGCTCCTTATGACAGCACTGCAAATTATGCTTTGTCTATGTGTCTGTAGTTAAATCATGGGAAAGGCTGTATCATGACAGCTCTGTGGGACTTGAAAATATCTGGCTGATATATATATTAGTAAAATCCTCCTTAAACTAGTTGGCTTCTGTTAAGGGTGCAGAGGCAAAAGCTTAACTTAGTTTCTGGCAATGATTCTTTCAGTTAGGTGGGACAGGTTCTCACATTCACAAGAAGCTGGTCAGAGTGACCTTGAGGGAGTCCTGTTTGCTGGCCTGAACCTGCTTGCTTGCGGTTTGTCAGCTAGCAAAACATTATACAAATTCTCACCTCAGTCTTTTGGGACTGTGTTTGTAACTTGTTTTTACTATGTCCCCACTTCTTCTGCTTGCTAAGTTCTTCCTCCTACTTGTCTTATATCAATTGATTTCCACCTGGCAACACCTTACCATGGATTTGATATATCACAGTCTTTGGCATCCATGTTCAAGCATCTGGTCAGCATTGCTTTACTAAACAGACCATCTTTTAACTGCTTCCTTCAGTGCAATTGCTCCGAAAACAGAGCTCTGTACAGCTTCAGTGAGTTTTGTCCCCAGTCATATCTGGAAGGATCACTGAGAGCAAAGACAGGCATAAAACCAGCCTGTTTTGCATGGTAAGGCATGGTGCCAGACCTAGGAGGTTCCCTTTAGACGTAATACCATTTTTACCAGCTTTGCAAATGACAGCTGTTAGGAAGGAGGGATGAGACCAAATCAGCAGTGCATTTTCTTCTTAACTCTTCCATCTCTGGCTCTTCTGTTTCCCAAATCCTTGAGATGCAGAGAACAGTCTGAGCTACAGCTGAGAAAAAAGGTCATCCAGAGCCACAACCTGCTCCTTGGAGAATGAAGGTTTTCAGGTCAATGCAGAAAAACACGCTAGCCCAAAACAGCGAAGATGTGTGTTCCTGCAATGCTAATATGTTCTCATTTTAGTGGGTTTATAGATGGAAATGCTTTTAATGAATTAGAGAACAATTTTTTCTTTACTATACCTGGAGTAACATCTTCCTTTCTTCTACTGGAGTGAAGGAAAATGGCTCACTGCCACATCTTGCCTGAAGACTGGATATATATATCACCGGAGATCCGGGGAATAGATGACACACACCAGCATCAGGCAAGATTTACGGACAGCTGCTCCTGTGACAGTTGTCTCCTTCATGACCTCTTGCCTTCTAAGGCTGCCTTCTATTATTCCATGTAGAAAAAGGATCTTGCTGCAGGCAGGTTGCCTACATTACAATAAATATTTGTATACTTAAAAATCAGATGGATGTACTAATTTCTCCATGAGGACATATTTACAAGTGCCCTCTCCTCTCCCAGATGTGATGGCAAGAAGCAAATTCTGTCACTTTAGATCTAAAATCAGATTTTGATAATAACCAATTGTTCTTTAGATATAATACATTTCCAATGCATATGCTGTATAGTATTTTTAAAATAACTTTTCAACAAATACAGAGACAGCAATGAAATTTCTGATATGTTGTTTTTAGAAGGTACCTACATGCATTTTCCAGGTGGGGACACATAGCAGCAATAACCAAGAGATTATTTCTTAAAAAACATAAAAAGAGTCAAATACACGCCCCTTCCCAATTAGACTGGTGAAAGCATGACATTTTATGGAAAAGGAAGAATTAATTTATTTATGTTATTTGTGCAGTAGATGTTAATAACATTCTGAGTTTCAAAAGATGAAACCAAGAAATCCATTTGTATGTTTTCTAAAGGCTAATCCTTTAATGTTATGATTTGGGGTTATTAGTACAATTGATATGCTGCAAATGCTAGACTGAACTGATTTCTTCCCATCATAATCTGTAACCAACACAATGATGATCAAAAAGAAAGTTATTTTGGCGCTAATGTAAGATCGAGATATTTTGTCTTTTGGGGTAAAATCAAATATGTTTTGTGAGGAACTGTTTGGACTGTAAAAAAGGGATTCTGCACTGACACTCTAGTCCCAGATTTCACCTTTGCAAATGACTCATGTAGCCGGGAAGGAACTCCTGCCTGCCATGCTTACAGCTAAACAGAAATGCTTTCATTCAAAATTAATTTAATGCATGAAGTTGTGTACTATGTGATATACAGGAAATCAGATTAGTGTACCAGAATAGGCTTTTATGGCTTCAAAATCTCCAAGTTATGCTTAAGAGCGGAGCCAGACTCAAGATTGTTCTACAGATTGCAAAGCGCTGCAGGGTGGGTTGTTCCCCCGACACTCCCCATCCATTAACCACTCTCGCAGAGGCCTACCCTCCAGCCAAAAAGCTGCAGTGGGAGGTAAAGGATTGGATGTTTGCCACTTGGGCCAGGGGAAACGTGCCAGAGACAGCTGTTTTCTCTGAGAGAGGGGGGCAACAGCTGGCTTGAGTCAGCACTGCCGGTCAAAGGTGAAGGTGGGCAGGAGGAGGTGAGAACCTCACGGCCCCACTTGCTGCCAGGAGGGGTTTCTCCTGGAGATCCACATGACTAATCTCTGCGGGGCTTTTCCTGCAGCAGAGACATCTCTTTTCGTCCAATAAATATAAGTGCAATAAATCTCTCTGAAAAGCCCACAGCATAACTACCTGCTATAGCCCCTACAATAACCACCATGAAACATTTCTGCCACGGCGCAATAAAGCTCTGATGGGGCACGGGGCTGGGGGATCAGTAATTCCTGTAATACTTTAACACCTGCATTTTCAGATGCGTCCAGCACTGTAACTGCACAGATTCATGTGACTTCACTTTTAGAGAAAATGAATGGCCGAATTGCTTCATGATTCTGAGCATATCTGGGTTACAAGGATCTCTGGCTTCTGTTTTCTGTGGATTTATTAAATCAATTAAACATCTATCAGTAGGCTAACAATGAATATATTTTATAATGGCCATTAAGATCTCCTGATGTCCTAGCTATCCACAATCAATATTTCCCTGTGATCAATTGCTAAACAGTACCACTTCTATTACATGCAAAAGACAAATGGCACATAGAAGGTCATGTTGAGACCCTTTCGGGTCTGGTCAGCATAGCAAAGGCATGAAGAAGCAGACAGAAAGTTGTCTTCACCTGTAGGGCTGGATGACCCCCATGCAGAGGCTTCCTTTGGTGATGTTAAGTTATTGGTAAAGAAAAACCCCACACTGCCAGAGTGGAGATGCATGCCTGGCACTGCTCATTGGGTGTTACTCTAAGTAGGATGATGTATTCCATTCCTGATACTGCTTTGCCTGCCTTGTAAAGGTAGCTGGGTTTTAGGCTTTGACCTGTCAGCTTGTCTCATCATCAGGACAACCAGGCATGTGTCACCCTCCCAAAATGCTTAAGTTGCTACTTTCTCACTTCCTTCTGTTTGGGTGTTAGGATGTCGAACAGATTATCAGAGCCCACTTCTTGGAAAGGCCCCAGTTTGCGTGAAATTCTTAGATCCCCATGGGGCTCATGCTTTTGGCAGGGACTGATTTCACCTAGGAGCTGCTTCAGGTCACTTCTGCAAACCTTCCACTTGCAGTGGGAACCCCTGGACTGCTACAGAAACCACATTCCAGTAGGTTAAACATGTGTCACTTGATTCTACACAACCAACATCCAATAAATAGTTTATACATATTCATTTTTAAGTCTTTTTTCTTTATGTTGATTTAAAAAATGAGACTAGATTTAAATTAGTCTTCTGCACACTAAAGTGTTTTAAAAGGCTTTAAATTATGAATATTTATATTTCTATTCAATTGTGGTGCTACTAGAGTTTTTCTTTAATGGTTAATTATCAGCACTAATGTGTTTGAATTATTCTAGAAATCTTCCCATTATTTTTTCCGTAAATATTCATCCCTGCATTTACACTTTCTTATTTGATTCTAAGGCTGAAATGAAACATGATTAGAGCTTTTTAAAGAAAAAAAACCCCTCTCAAATCCTCAAACCCAACATTCTGTCTCCCTAAGCACTAGTCTGCTTGTGCTTTTTTTTTTTTACTCAGCTTAACACTAAATGATACTCAGGTTTTTCACCCTGTAAGTAGATTTTGGTATGGGTCATGCAATCAAAGATCTGCTGGCAGATAACAAAAAAAGACAGACTGTGTGCTAGAAAATTCCATAAGGCATAAAAAAGAACCAATCCTTTTCACAATCTGCTTCCTAGTAGCTCTTCCAGCTTCAAGGATGTTACTGGATAGCTACCATTGCTATCACAAAGGGTTTGCTCTTAGTTCCTTTTCTCAAAGACAGGGTATAAGTTTAAAATACAATGGAAGGAAGGAAGGAAGGAAGGAAGGAAGGAAGGAAGCAAGAAAGAAAGTAAGAAAGAAAGAAAGCAAGAAAGAAAGAAAGCAAGAAAGAAAGCAAGAAAGCAAGCAAGCAAGCAAGAAAGAAAGCAAGCAAGAAAGCAAGAAAGCAAGAAAGAAAGCAAGAAAGAAAGAAAGCAAGAAAGAAAGCAAGAAAGCAAGCAAGCAAGCAAGAAAGAAAGCAAGCAAGAAAGCAAGAAAGCAAGAAAGCAAGAAAGAAAGCAAGCCTTAGCCTGTCATGGAAACACTTTTCTTCCCAAACATGAATACTTTCAACCTTCTGTTTGTGATAGGATTAAATCTCATTGAAACTGATGGCTCCAACCACCGTTTTCAAAGTACGTGTAAGACGTTGTCTTCCCAGCAGTGAAATTGCCACCTTCCATCACACACCGTTACACCTGTGTGCAAAATCTCAAAGTTTTGGATAACCATTTTAGGTCAAAAGGAGGCACAATACTACAACAAGTGATAGTAGTATAACATCATTTTCCTCTGGTCACAACTGAAGTGGAAGAATGTCACATGAACCAGTTCCAAATTATGATACTGGAAAATGAACAGAAACAGAAATGAATGTAGAAGTGATATGGTGGGTGAAAAAAACCATCTTCTATCTAATTGGATTCCCCTTGGCTGGTTAACATTCACAAATTGCAGACCAGACTCGATATATTAAAGATACAAAACCATCTCTCATGCTAGAACCATCTAAAACCTCAGTATGCAGTGATAATTCTTAGGTTTCTTTAATAATGAAGTTGGGGTGGTGTCAGCAGTTTATGAAGTCTTGCACATTAAAACGCCTCAGAGTAAAAAAATTGTTTATGCTTCTTGTATTTTCCTTGCTTCCCTTAGTCTGGACACTCTTTCTGCATTTCTCAGTCTTTACTACTGAGTACCAACTGGGACTGCCATCCCAATCCAGGCTGTCACTTTATTTGCTTTTTGGAAAAGGACTAGAAAGTTGCCTTGGGTAGAAGTGGTAAGCAAGCAAGGTTTGCCATGTCTATTTGCCTGTCTTACTGATAACTAACTAAATTAGGAAGAAAAAATGTCTCGTGATGTCATATATGTTACCATGACATATACTGAAAACAGGATGCATGACCAAAAAACAAGGGAAAAAGGAGGTATTGTGAGAAGTGATTTGGGAAAGAGAGCCAGGCTGCTTTGTATCTTTGTGTACAAAGGAATAAAGCATTTTGGAAAGGAAAGGGTTTAAGATGTGGCAAGGGAGATCCTAATTACACATTAGGAAAACTTTCCAGTCACAAAAATAGAGATGAGGACTAGAATAGGCTGCTTGAGGATGTCATTAAAATATAATTGATCTTACTTTTAAGCAGAAGGCTGAGTTAGTTGTCTCATGAGGTGTGTCGAAAATACAGGACTTGGAAAAGCATCCCTGTCTGTGGCTGGGTGATGCTGCCCGAGCCCTGGTGCTGCTGAAATGCTGCACGGGCAAGGACAGGGAAGAGGAGGACTCCAGCAGCATCACTGCTCCAGAGGGGAGAGACAGGGACTGTGGCACCCTGGCATTTAAATGCCAGTCGTGATCCTTTCTTTTCAGTATTGCTTTCTGTAAACCTATACTGCTAAAAGGCAGAACCTCACAGAGAAGTAATTTGCAAGGCTTTGAAAGGAGAAAGCGATAAAAAATTCATTGTTCAAATCAACAATAGCATTTGATAACTTCTGAAAAATCTAATGATCCTTGGCTAAATATTCATTAGAATATTTGAACCTAATTTCAGAGTGGCCTGAAACATATCTGGATCTCCAGCTCAGATTTCAGTGTGATCTTAATATCCTGAAGGGAAAATTAAATACTTGCACATAAAACTGAGTGGAAAAGCTTTTTCCCCACTCTGATAAAGTTGTCAAGATTAAAAAACCAAAATCCTATCCCACACCAGGGTGAAGTTCCCAAAGCTTTTGGTAAGAAAGAAAGAAAGAAAGAAAGAAAAAAAAAGAAAGACTAAGGCAGAAAGACTGATTTTTATATCATCTGAGAATCCTCAGCTGAGACCAAAGCTCACCACAGGATCTTGCATATCACAGACCAACACATGGGCATAAGGGCTTGACTGACTTGCCCTGCCCTTCCCAGTCTCCCCTTTATACAGAGGGAGATTGATTGAGTACAACCAACTAATGTGGGAGATCCAAGTTCAAACCTATTTGAACCAAAAGACCAAAGATATGAACCTTGGTCTGCCATGCGTCAGATGAGTGCCTCTTCCATCAGGCTCTTGTGGATTCAGGGTTGAGTTTGATGCTCACTCCTGCACTCAGATTTTTCCTTTCCCCTCATCTTCCCTACATGTGCCTACCTTTTATCTACCCTGTCCTCCTGAAACTGGTGCTACAAGTTGCAGCAGGTTTTATTTACAAAGAGGTCACTTTTCCTATGGAAGAAAAGCATTTTGCAAAATCCCAGTTGCCTGTACTTGTACCCTGGCAGCATGACAACTTCAGCCATTCAGATAGATTTAAATAGATGGACACAGAGCTGAGCAGTTTGTGATACACACAGTCACTCTGCAAGTGTTACAACACGGTGACCGCTGCTAGGTTGATCTAGTTCAAAGTCATCTCATCAATCACCTTAAAAGCCATGAAAACTAATTTCTAAACGAAAGCATTTTCAATTCATCTTTCATGTGTCATAAAGATACTTTGAGCTGAAATTTCTTATTATCTGTCTCTTGCCTCCCACCTCTGCAATCACAGCACTCGTCACTCAGAGAGAGAAAGCTGCAGAAGGCGACATTTTCATAAAGCTATTCTAAAGGGATCCTTTTCTAGATAACTCTCATTAAGAAGTCAGTGGAAGACACACAGTTGAAACCATGGCAAAATAGGTTGAAAATTTAGTCCTATGTGTGAAGTTTACCTTGTAAATGAAAGTACTAAGGAAATCTAGTGTTGGAAAAGCAAATGGATGGAGACAAAATTTTAAAATTACGCCTTGTTTTCAGTTGTGTATTTCTGTATTATCTTAATAAAGAGTGTAGGTCTTATAATAAGCAGATTTTCTAACTGACCTATCTTTAGGGACTTCAGACCTATCAGCACCCTCACAGTACACTGTAGAAGACAACTTCTTTTGTCTTGCATGACCATAAAAGTCTCCAAAATATTCGGAAGTGAACGGTTTGCAAAGGAAGGATAATCTTTTAATGCCGAAAGCACATTAACTGAAACTATTCAGAGACTATGTATTAATTTTATTTTATTTAGCTAATGAAACAAATAACAATAAGTCTGGTTGTTGATAGGCTGGGTCTACAGAACTGACACATTCAATTTTTTAGTCTCTGGAAGATTAGATCTGGGTCAAAGCTTTACAGTTCTACAAGGTGTCCCTGTTTTTTTAAGAGAGTATCCATACTTTCACATTATCCCTGAGTTTTGCATCATTCAAAGAAGGGCAAGACTATAAAAGAAGAGGCGTTAGGGGTTTTTTGTCAATATTATGAGGTATTTGGGGGGAAGTTATTTTATATCTTACGATTTTGTTATCCTGCCTACTTGCACTAAATTTTTATTTTCAGTTCTCTCCTGTCATGTTACATCAAAGTATTCTTGGTAATTCAGACAAAATAGTATCTATTTCATAGATACGAGAACAAGATATGCTTGATAACGTGAAGTTGGATAACTTCTCAGTGAGAAACCAAGAGCAAACAACTGCCAGGATAATCCTGACCTCAGAGCTGTCTAAACTACAGGATTTCAAAGCTGACCCGGTTATGTAGAATGATACTATTTTATGAGAATTTTTAATAAGTAGAATTCAAATATGATTAAAAATTTCAAACAGGTAAAAATAAAGACACACTAGTTTCTCCTTGCATTTTATGTATCACCTTCTGGTAGGCTGGAAGTAGTTCTCTTCTAGGGCATATACCTTTAATACAGAGATGCTCGTGTTCTTCATAGATTAACCCAATCCCCTGCAGATGCAATTATTGCAACTAATAGTTCAACTGAGAAGCCTGTGCTGATTCTCAGCATTGACCTGTCTTTTGTTTGGTAGAAAATGTTGCTTCTTTCTTCACAGAGAGAGCTAAAGCAATTTTTCACATGGATCAATATTTAATTTTTGGTTTTGGGTTTATTTTGCTTTTTTTTTTTCCCCCTCCGTAAGTTGAACTAAACAGCAAGAAGCAGAGAAAAGCAGGAAGAGATGATCTATGAGATTTCAGCTGAACATTGGTAGGCTATATACCACAATTCTAGCAAATATTTACTTTTGTAGTTGGAAAAATATAGAGCTGAACATGACCCTGAAGAATTCTTGGGGAAAATACATGTGGTAGTGACGTGTAATTTAAATAGCTATAAAAAAAGAATGAATTTTGAAAATGGCTTTCTCAGATTCCCCTAAATAAAGAAAACCTCCTCCCCATCATAAACTAGAAAATCATGTATTCTGAAGCAGAGACTCTAAGGAGAAATGCAACTTAACATTATGTAACACAGCACAATGCAATGCAACATAACGTCACATCATGTATTATGATACAATAAACATAATATAAATTTGTGGTGTTCATCGTTAAAATGGTACAAAGCCAAAAGCAAAAAACATCAGAAACACATTTATTTTCTAAAGATATTCTCAAACTTTCCTATATTATCCATTTATCTTTCCCATTAACTTGATTTTGAAATTATATTTCATCATTTAATTTTGGATTAGATTTTTAAGAAGGCCAAATTCTATCATTTTGTGTAACTTTGCTCTCTTTCACTATGCAGGAAGATATAAAAAAAACGTAAAATGTATTCATATCTACTCTGGATATATTAAAGAGTGCAACCCATACAGTGGATAGTATCTGACATTGATTAAAAAGTCCTCTAAGACATCTGATATAACCCAGTGTGATGTAAGCACTGCTGTAAAGCTGAAAGTGAGAATTATTACTCTTCCATTAATGAGTCTATATTTTATTCTGAGATAAATATCAATACATCTTGCTGCTCAAGAGATAGCACAGCTTATGGGGAATAAAAGGTATCACAGCCTTCTCCCCACCACTTTCCCTAAAATCCACCATGAATTATTAAGCTACAAGCGCTCCTGGGTGCAATTGAGGGAGCTCCTGCACTTTGGACAGCTGCAGCTGATGCTGTGGGAGCCTGGCAGGGAAGACACTGAGCTCCTCAGTGCACCCATGACCAAGGTGCAAGGCCGTGATGCGTTTGGTAGCTGACTTGAGGCTTTCCTGCCCAGCAGGCCAGCTGGGCCGTGAGCCGCTCTGGGGAACTGCTGTGGGGGAAAGGAAAATGAAAGTTCAAGGATGTTATTTTAAATGAGATCAAGTTACTCTGTAGTGCTCATGGCTCAGCTGTGCAAGTGGCTGTGCCACCCCAGAGGAAGGGGTGGTGCAGAACAGTGCAGGGAGGGATGAGGGGAAGGCTTTCAGGCAACATCTCTTCAGATATTTGTGTGTTTGTCCTCTTTGCACAGTGGACTCATGGGGCATTCAGTTCCAGACTGTCCTGGTTTTGATTGGGATAGAATCAATTTTCTTAGCAGCAGCTGCTCGAGTGCTGTGTTTTGGATTCAGGATGAGAATAATGTTGATAACACATGGATGTTTTTAGTTGCTCCCAAGCAGTCAAGGACTCTTCAGCTTCTCACACTGCCCTGAGAAGGTGGGGGGTGCCCAAGAACCTGTGAGGGGACACATTCAGGACAGCTGACTCAAATTGGCCAAGGGGATATTCCATACCATATGATGTCAATCTCACTACATAACATGGAGTCAGCACGGCTCAGAAATTAGTAGTTGACCTCTGGTTCTGGCTGGTGAGCAATTGTGCTGTACACCACTTGTTTTGTATGTGTCATCATTATTGTTGTTATTATTTTCATATTTGTTGTTGTTACAACTACTACGACTACTACTACTACTATCTTCCTTTTCTGTCCTATTAAACTGCTTTTATCTCAACCCAAAATTTTTTCCTTTTTTTTTTTTTCTGTTTGATTCCCTGCCCCATCCCACTGCAGGGGTAAGGAAGAGGAAGTAAGTAAATATCTTTGTGGTTGTTTTAGCTGCCTGCAAAGTATAAATACAATACAGACTAAGACACATTGGGGCCTGCTTTTGTCTCTGGGTTTGTGCTATATTACAAAAAGGTCTAGGCAATGAAAACCAATGGAGCAATTCAGTGCAATTCACCATAAAACAGACATCCAGAGAGAAATTCGGTTTCCTAAACAAAGGTGTCTAGTTCCATTTGAGCTGAAATGTGTAAGCATTAGCACATTAATTCAGATATACTGTTGAGGATAGATTCCCCTGTTTTCCCTTTCCAACATTCGGTTCAAATCCTGAGGCAGTCTTAGAGCACCATGAAAAAGATTTCTTTCAAACAGGACTTGGCCAGTTCACAAGCCCTGGGTACACTCCTACCGAGCTCTGATTATTAATGGATAAAGTCCTCATGCCTTCATTAGAACTCATCAGAGTTGTACCCACAGTAAGCGTGCATTTGACAGAGATGGGTTCTCAGCACACCTCTGTTGACCAATAGGTAGGCCAGATTACGTTGGACTGCTTTCCTTGGCTGCACATAGCTCTCCATTGGGGTTGGCAGGTATGACAGTGGATCTAAACGTGCTTCAGATGCTTCTGGGGTGGGAGACATTCCCCAGTGCGCAGATAAGGATGTTTGGCAACTGTGTTGGGAGAGCTGAGTCCTGATGCTGAGTCTCATGTGAATACCTGCTAGGGCTCTGATGGGTCACAACAAGCTGCTGCTTAATTTATTTCTATTTGCTTTTCGGTCAGAGTCTCCCTCTGCTGCACTGCTTCCATATATGGATGATGTGGTTTAGCCTTCGTAGCATTGCTTCAGACTGTGAGAATAATTTCTTTACAATTTACTTCACTTGCAACTTTAGCAGCCCAGTCTATGTTTTGTGATTTCTTTTTAGTATTTTTTTAATACTATAGCTCCTGGTAAAATTGTCTTTACATTCAGTATATCAAAACTTGTCATGCTTATCACATTCCTTCAAGGTCGATAATATTTACTGGGCTGGCAGGGCAGAATGCCTAAATTTCAGTTAAGCCTCTCACAAGATGTTCCCAATGCCTGACTAAAAGGGTAAAAAAAAGAAAAGATGATTTTTTTCCCATTTTTTTTCATATTGGCCTTTGACTAAGAGGCAGGTTTCAAATGGTATCCTGCATACTGGAAAATAATATTCCTGTGCAGTTTAATTATGTGTTTTCAATTTATTTTCTCTGACTCTCCAAAGGCAAGTGCATTATTGTGTCTTGTTACATAATACCCAGCCATGTGGAAAAGTAGCAGACACACCTTTGGCAAGTGCCTGCGAAAGTCTCCAAGGTTTCACCCATATTTTCACAGATGTCCTCTCAGAACCAGTTTAATCCCCCACATCAAGGTTTTATAGATTATTTGCACTCATTGGGACTGGTGTAGTACAGAGCCAAGTATGCAAAGACTGCCAGCTGGCCAGAATATTTGATAAATGTGAGAACAAAAAAATCCCACTCATAGCAGAGAAGTGATCTATTCCTGGAACACCAGCTGGATCGCTGTAATAAGCTATTAAACCAGTGTAGTAAAATGAAACCCAGATTCACTATGCAGATTATATAGCAGATCTATTTCCCTGTACAGCATGGTTTCATTGCTTTAATTTTAGATTATCGGTGACTTGCAATGATTAAAAAGACATACAATAGATTGACCTTTTCATTCACAAGTTTTGAACTAGAATGCCCCAAATTGAAGTTGTAAAGGACTCTGGCCCTGGCACCCTTAAATATCTGCTTCCATTTCAAGTGACTCAGTGAAAGAGGCTCTGGCAGACTTATTTTACTAAGAAAGTATATCCCAATCCTGGACTGAGATAAGTGGTTACAAAAGATCATTTGAGAAAAAAAAAAATCAAACACACACTAATGTAACACAGTACATGTCCTTGCAATAAAGAAGAATTTGAATGTCTCAAAAGAGATCAGAATTGATCTTCTTCATGGCCATGTGTAATAGCACCATCTTGTGATCCCTGTCAATAAAATAAAAATAAATATTTCAGCTGGAAACTGAGCTCCCTGATACCTCAGTCTTTTCATCTGTGACTCTAATTAGCTTGGGACTGATACATAACAATAAACTAAACATTCAACTATAGAGAGT
Source organism: Porphyrio hochstetteri (assembly GCA_020800305.1). Taxonomy (NCBI): domain Eukaryota; kingdom Metazoa; phylum Chordata; class Aves; order Gruiformes; family Rallidae; genus Porphyrio; species Porphyrio hochstetteri. The sequence goes on from CM036905.1 coordinate 140,758,118, forward strand.
ACAGTAATGGAACTTGCCTCTGGCAAGGCTGAGATGAGTGATTTCTAGGTTCACAGAATCACAGAACCTCCTAAGCTGGAAGGGATCCATAAGGATCATCGAGCCCAACTCCTGGCTCCACACAGGGCCAGACAAGTCAGAACATGGGACTGAGGGCATTGTCCAGATGCTTCTGGAACTCAGTCAGGCTCAGTGTTGTGACCACTTCTCTGGGAAGCATGTTCCAGTGCCCGACCACCCTCTCAGTAATGAACTTCTTCCTGATATCCAGCCTAAACCTCCCCTGGCAGCAGCTTCATACCGTTCCCTGGGGTTCTATCACTGGTCACCAAAGAGAGGAGATTGGCTCCTGCCCCTTCACTCTCCCTCATCAAGAAGCCATTTATTACTGTTATCTTTCTTGCTGGTGACAAAAGAAGAACTCTAAAGAGGTCCTATTCCTACTGTCATATAAGAACAGCCAAGTGGCTTTTCTAGTTAGACATACTATTTCTTCTGATAAAACAATGTTGCAAAGATGATCTCAGGAATTGCAGCTGAACAGTATCACCACCCTTAAAAGCATACTGGTCTGGCCTGTCAGCTCTTGCTTTTAGTTCTACACAATGAGGACTTGGATATTTTGGTACTCTGGGGACTGAGAAACTGAAGGAGTGGCAAACAGAAGAACGCCATCCAGTCAGTTGGTTATTATGGCTGTCTGACCTCCAGATGAAACAGGGAGAACGGAGGTCTGAGGGTAATAGCAGAAACCCCCCACAAAGCACTGCATTTCCAAACAGGAAAGGAGTAAGGTAACAAGGGCCAGTTGCAGATGTACCTGTTCCAAACTACTTGGGAACACATACTCACCTGCCTCAGATGACACCATCTATGGCAAATTTCAAGCTATATTCACAGGCAATTAGTGTCACCAACAGGAAAAGCAATCAGGATACAGGTGGCTTCCTCACCGCCCCCGATTCCCTTTCAGAGTACGGGGACTGGAAACAGGACAGTGGCCAGCAGAAGGCTGGATACAGCCAGGGGTTATCCATCTGCTGACTTTGCTTTGTAACGCTGTCAGGCTTCGAGGCTGACACACAGCTTTAACCTGGCGAGAGAGGTGGTTCTTAGTTGAGTTCAATGGATTTGAAAATGCTCAATATCTGCCACAAAAACAGCTGTTAAAAGCTGTAAGAACTAAAGGAAGTATCTCCAGCTTTCATCTCCCATTTGAGATTTTGGTGAGACTAATTAGAGGTAAGGAAAGCTGAATTTTGAGTCGAATTTCTCTGCTTCAGGTTTCAAACATAGTAGATGTTCAAACAAACGCTATCAGGGATTGATTTATTGTGTTTTCTGGTTCTCCCAGCAAGTGATATGAACACCTTAACTAACAAACACAGAAACTAGCCATCACTTTTGGTGTGGCCAGCCACAAGTCCTCTGCATTATGGATCTGCTACAGAGTTCACATAAGCCTTGCTAAGCCATCTGAGTTGCTGTAGCAAGGAAAGATTATTTTTTTTTTGGTTTAAAAAAATGCCAGTTTTCTAGCTTGATGAATTAAAGCCATTCATCTGTTACAGCTGCCTATAACATAAATCAAAAGCATTATTTATATGTATTAACCTGGCGACCTTACCAGCCAGGGGAGCACTTTTTGTAGAGATGGCATTTATCCCTGTAGAAGCCCTCCCTCCAGCTGAAACATGCTATGTTTAGCACAGGCTAACAAGATTTCAGGTTTTCCTGATAAAAAGAAGGGTAGAGGGAGAAGTTTGCTCAAGCTGCCTCATTATGAATTTCTGAAGACAGGTAAGTCTGGTCTTTGAGAAATACAAGGCACGCTCTGTGTCTCTTTGTGCTGCAAGACTTCAATTAAATTGCCAGGCACTTCTTTTATTTCGGTGGGGTTTTTTTTGCTGTTGCTGTGGTGTTTGCTGCAATTGTAGCCACTATGTCTCCCTGCTCTGGCCTTCAGAGCAGACAGCCTCTGTTTTGTTAGGGCTTACAAATAATGGAATAAGTGTTTACAAATGTTTTTAAAAATAATGTTTCCTAACTAACAAAGAAAAAAGCAGGTTGTTACATCACTGGGGTTAGTGTGTGTATTAATAAGGTTAGTGGTCACATATGTAAGTCAGCTATTAATATATAGCTTTTTTTTTTTCTATCTACCTGTCATTCCCACCCCACAGATGGTTTAAGTCCTGAGGTTATTAAATTAGGTTTTAATACACTTTTCTGTGTATAAATAGATATGTAAAACATGAAACAGCAGGGCAAACTGCATCAGAAAATAAACACAAATTTCTGGTGCCCCGGGTTACGATTATTGGCACCGTGAAGGCAGCATGAACCCCAGCCAGTTCCCTGGCATGGTGTTGGTCAGGACACTTGGCAAACATTACTGGGATGAACAAAGGTACTGAACAGGTAAATTATGCTCGTACTTAGATTTAGAATTTATTGACAGCTACTGCAGCTCACTGGTGCTTGGCCTCCTTTCTTTTTTGATCTGCTGTGGCCTGGGGCTGGCTGGAGTCCCAAAGCACTGCTGCCACAGGTTAGCTCCAGGTCTACGCTAACAAGCTCTACTTCTTAGCTGCGTGCAGTTTCTTGACCAGAGGACAGAGCCTTTTGGAAATCCCAGCTCAGGTTGATGTTAATTTGAGGATCTCCGCACTTTTGCCTCATTATATGCTGAGGGTAAGCTTGGAAAAAAGGTGAAAACTTTGAGAGCTGATGAAACAGATGTAAAAGGCAGCAGCAAAGTATAGGAGCAGTCATCTTAGCTGAGGCTCGAGACAGCAAGATCCACACAGCTCAAATAATAATTTGCGGTGCATCCTGAAGAATGAAAAAAGAAAGCTCTTACAAATAGGCACAGGCATATGATACCCTCCAGCAACTCACAAAGATTCAATCCAGATAATTGACTTAACCTAAAGGTTACAAGTATGCAGATTAAATTCTGGTTTTGTCATTTTCCAAGGCTTATGGGTTTAAAACCCAAGTTGGCCAGCATTACTTGGCATGTTTTAAATTCCTTGGCTGATTTAAGATTAGCCAGTACTAGCAAATGCTCTTTTCCTTTCCTGGACGTGTCCCCTTCAGGGAAATCTCTCCTTTTCTGTCTTTGTGTGTGTGTGTATTTGAAACAGAGGTCCACAGAAAGCCTTTCTGAAGAGCTGGCGGATATGTCTCAGTGTACAAGTGTCTCAGAGTAATCTTAGGTACACATCAGACTGGCATCGATGCCCGGCAGTGGGTTATGGCATGTACGGCAGTTCATTTTACAGCTGCTAGATTCCCACTGTGGGCAGATTGAAGGTGAATGAATTTTATGGCAACACCTAAAACATCCACATTATTTCACGATTTTGTTTGAAGACGTGGAGTAAAAGAGTCAGCCACCTTTATGAAGAATCTCACAAACTGTCACTTTTTATTTTTCTATCCATTCCTATGCTGCAGGGTGATAAGAAAAGCAAACCCTGTGAACTGATTATTATCTCTATTAGCAATAGAAGGTAATTGCCCATAGAGGTTAGCAGGAACCTATGTTTGAATTCTGGACAGAAACATGTAGAAAAGAAAATGGAAGCCAACAAGAAGAAAGCACCATAAAACCCTTGAGACAGAAATTTGTTGAAAGACATCTGGGAATAAACATTTTAAATTTACTTGATCTGACCTATTTACTGTGCACTTCTACTATTATTTCAGTTGATTGCTGCAATTATTCAGTGAAAAACAGATTCATTAAGTATGTTCTATAAATAAAATCACGCTAAGCTTATTTTCTAATCACTGATCATTGTTTTTAGACTTGCAGGGTGGAGATGAATGCATTAAATATCAGTATGCTGTGTTTATCAGGCTATACTTATCACTTATCATTTAAGCCTGGTATCACATTATAAAATTAAATCACAAGGCTCTATCACAAGCTCAGAAAAGAACTAAAAATTGGAAATATGCAAAACAGTTCAGCAGGATGGAGACAACTGAGCATTTTCTGGATAGCTGTTAAAATACTTAAGCCACGGGGCTTAAGCATGAAGAGACTTTAATAACAGGGTTGGGAAAGGGGTTGAAAGTTGGGCTATCCCTGAACTGACCCACCCTGCAGCTCAACAGCCAAAACCAGTGCCTTCTCTGACACTATTACTGGCAGCAGCCCAATTAGAAAAGCATGAGACAGCTCGGTGCCTGTCTGTTCATACAGGCACTCATGTGGAGCACATTTAGAGCAAGCCTACGTTTTCCAGCCACATTGGGGTTTTTTCCGCTTTGTTGCTAGAATCGATGGTGAGCATAGCTAACCTTGGTCATTAGGAAAGTGTGTGTTCTAATAGTTTCTAAAGGAAGGGAATTACCTGTCCTAAGCACAACAGAATTAGGAATGCAGGCATCATAGAAACTCTCGCTCTTCAGTGGAGTAGCATTCCACTTATTTTTTCAAGCGCTGAAAATAGTCTTAGAAAAAGCATTGAACACTGTATAGAGGATGGCTGAGATGGCTTTATATTGTCATATTCTTAGGACTCATTTGATCAAAATTTGGGATATTGGAGGCTACTTCAGAAAAAACTGGCATTGCAGTGGCATGTTCCTCACAATTTTCTCCTCAATTTAGAAGATTATATAAAGTTCTGCCATTTCACAGGAAAAAATCAAGCCACCAGCAACATTTCCAGCTGCAAATCTGTAGCTGGCATCATGAACTAAAAGCTGTCTCCCTAGGCTCCTTTCATTGTGTCTCACGTTTGTTGGGTTGACTTTTCAGTCATGTTGCCTCTGTATTTTCAAACACCTTTTCTCTGACAGACAGACAATAAAATAAAACCCTGCTACCTCGGCCTGGAGAGCATTTAAATTGCTGAGCAATGTTACAGGCACGTGTAGGGAGATGGGGAGGAAGGGAAAGGAAAAAGAGCAGAAATATGTGTTTAGCAGCCTTAGAAAAATATCCTAAATGACAGACAGTGGCTAAGCTCTGCCTCAGAGAGGCTCAACACAAGCAAGGTGAGCTCTCTATTTCCTCAGAGCATCAGAAGAAAGGAGCTATTCCACACCACCTCTGGTCCAAGTCTTCTCTCTTGCAGGAGACAAATGGGTTTGAGGTGGTACCAATGAATGCTGCTTCACTGAATATTCTCCCTTGCATTATGGCCTTCACCATTCAGTAATTCATTGGCAATTCCATCAAAGCAGATGTACATGATTTAGGAATGAACTGTTGTCTGCCTGGAGCCTGTTTTTGCTATTCTCTTCCTTTACAAGATTTCAATCACAAATAACCCTTACAGAAGCCTTTCTGTTTCCCCTGCTCGGTCAGTTCATTGTTCAGGGTTAGACTTAGAAGCAGATGCCATTTTTTTGTGCCAGCACAGGTGAAAGGGACATTGCTGTATTGATTGAAAGTCCATCTAAAGAAGCACCATAAACAGTGATGGGCATTTAATCAATTGTTTAGATCCAAAGACTGTGTTCTGCTTTACCAAAGAAAGTGGGAAAAGCCTCTCACTGCAGCTTTTCCTTACTCCAAAATGAAATTACTCTGGTGATTAAGAGAATCCGCTATCAAATTCTCTGCAGTTCACAGAACTAAAGCAAAAGGAGTTGGTGAAGAAGAATTAAGTTCAGAGCAGAGTTTATATTGATTGATTGTGTAAGATAGAGGAATACTTTACTGTAATAAGGAGCAGTTTTGTAGTTACTAAGAATTTAAGCGATTATCACTTGCGACTTGCTATCTGTATGTGTGTACCTGCGTGATGCTGTAGGTAGGCATTCTAGATTACTGCAGCCTTCCGAAATGCATGTAGAAATGCTGAGAGTGCCAGTCAGGCTCAGTGTGCACCAAGTGTATGAAAAGCAGAAGTAAATGCTTTCTTCATCCTACCAGCTTTGGTATACAGCATCCATAGGAAGTGGCAGGAATAACGCGGTGGCCTGCTGTGGGAGAGCTTTCTCAGACATTTTAATGATTGCATGGGTATCTCAAGGGATACATTTTCACTTCGTAAGCCAAATAGTACTTATCCGGACCTCCGTGGCCTAGAGTTTAGAGAAATAGCCAATAGGCAGAGATTGTAAATGTTACCAGTGGAATCACTCAGTCTGTAGTACAGATGATGGATTTTGAATTAATATTCAAAATGCAAAAGAAAATTAAGAATCCAGTATAGAGATAAGAAATATTGCTGCTGACGGGTTTAAAAAAAAAACCCCAAGACTGGGAAATCACTTTTGCTTTCACTGTTAAAAAGAAAAGCCAGATGAACAAAATTCTGTTCCTAGAGCAGGGAATGCTGTCACACCCCTTAATCTTCTCTTTAAAGTGATTGTATAAAATAATGTGTTTATTCTCTAAGGTGTGTTTCACAGTTGTGTTTCTCCTCTGTAACCCCCCTTCACTCTTTCAGCATCTTCTCTGAACTGCAGATATCGTAACCGCGTACAGCAATTCAGTAGTAATACCAGTGTCAACTGGTAGGTACTACATCAAAAATAGACTGTGTAACTCTGATGGAAATGGTATGGACTGTAGAATATAGATGATGCATGCTTAAGAAATATACAATATACATTAGAGAAGATGTACGTGTTTTGCTACTTTTTTCACGCACTACATCCAAACCAAACTCCTGTTGGTAAATCTGTATTATGATGCTGGTAAATTCTGCATATGATGTGTATGATGTGGGTTGTGCTGCATACATGATCTTTTCCTTTTGTTTATTCCCACAGAACATAAATAGAAACAGAAACTACACAGCAGCAATGGGAAAGAGTGTCCTTACTGGAAAGAGTGTCCTTACTTATGTCACCTTAGTACTGAGATGGTAAAAAACCCCATGAATTTGAGAAGCACATAAATCTTGTGAACTTTTCAGTGGAAAAGGATCTCTGGAAACTTCATATAATCTTACACTAGCTATGATTTAATTTGAGAGCTGAACTGCTTGACTGGCTTCTAACAAAGCCTTTATAAAATGTCAAATGCAGCTGTTTTTCTGGCAGTACAAAGCAACACATTTATGTTTAACACACACTGAGAGCATTTAAATAACTTATGAAGTGTACCTGCTAGTCACATTTTAAATTTATGTAAATCCTTTTAATTCTTTCTGTGCTTCCCCCCCCCAATCAGTAAAAGAATAAAATCTGGCATTTGAAACAAACTATTATAATGAACAAGACAGAAAATGAATCTATTCAAATCTAACAATATTTTTATCCTTCATTTTTTCATTTGTAATTTCATGGAAACATAAAATTTCCTAAGTTACCTTACTGATGTAGTTTCCTCTATTGGAGGGAAGGTAAAAATCATAGATAGCAAAGTAATGGCATCTTGGATTGCCTGTCAAAAGAGAGAAACTCTTCTTTCACCTGAGTTTCTTGGCATTCCTTATTCTATATTAACTTCACACAGGCAAAAAAGCATACAGGGCAATTGTCAGAGATACCACTATGAGAAATTTACTTTGCTGGTTTAAATAGGCTTCCAGCTTTCCACCCCATTACTTGAGTAAATACTTGTACAACTATCTACTCCTACCTAGGAAAAAATCAGAATAACACAGAGTGAGAGCTCACAGCGATACATAACAGTGGAAACTTATTTCAACAGCTATGACTCAGAAATTTTGGTTAAGTGTATGTCATTTTTGTAGTCATTTTTCAGATAAATTAGAAGATAACGCTTAAAAGTTTTGTGATATTTACCGCTATTCACCCGAGAGCAGCTCTGCAAGAATGAGTCAGACTCCACTTCTTCTTATGCATTAAACAAGATTATTTCCTGAAGGTACATTGATTGGACCTAGACGTTAAAGGCTTTACAAAGCCTTTACAAAGCTGGTGGAGTGGACACGGTTGTGAGTTAGCGTTAGAACACAGAAGAAATCCATCTAACATGATTTTCAGGTTGCTGATTTTTCAGGATACTGCAACAAGGATTGTATGTACATGTTTTCACATATGAAACTGCAGAGAGAGGAACAAGCACAAAGTGAATCATTACGGGGTACTATTTTTCCCCAGCAGAATGGAATTTTTCCATAGTTATATGAAGTATAAACCAAGCAGGATGATGTAGGTATTAGTGGATAAGTAAAAATCCAACAAGACTCTACTCAGAAAATTAATAATTTGACAGTGTAAAGTTCTAGAAAGAAGGAAATGTTCTGTAATGTATGCTGGTCATGTCACAAAGGAGGATTTCTTTCAGGCTGACTACATCATCATCTAAAACTCTGAACTCCAGCATCACCTCATCAGGTAAATTGCATCCACTAGGTATAGACACATTTCATAAATATTTGAATAATGATGATCACATCCAAAATAGTTTGTAAACCAATGAAAGGAGAGCTGCCACAGTCCTTTTGGAATTAGTGATACTAACTTCCACAGATACAGAATATTATCCTTCCTTTTAAGAAAATAGAGCTTGATTTATGGTAAGGCTTCCTTCTCAAAAAATACAAAGACGCATACTTTTCTTTTTTAAATCTGTGGGGTATTTTAACACACTCTATAAATCTCATGTGTCACTTCCACATCACCCCCATAGTCCTCCGCTTTAGGACCTTGTCCTTTTTTAAAATTTTAACCTCCATTCCTTCTATATTTTTAATCTCTCTAAACCAGTTTATTGATCATTCATTTAGCCTTCAGGTAACTACACAAATTAACCACAAAGAGCCCCAAGATGTCTAATTCCTAGGGAGGAGTATGTCATGGTATAAAACTTGTGGATTAATCAGCAATTTATACACAATTATGACCAAGTCATGGTTTCTTCTCCCCTTGCTTTCTTTTCTATTCTGTGGTATTGTGATTATTGCCCACATATTTTTTGGAGAAAACTCTGTTTATATTCTTTCTCCTATCCAATTTTCTTTCTCTTCCCATCCTCAGCATAAATATTGGTAAATCATGTTTGATTATGTTTATGGTGACTTCTCCTGTCTTGAAAGTTTTCAAGATGGATCAGAGACATTTGTTATTTATAAAATGAAAGAATGGAGAATAACCAGACCTCTCAGATCAGTAGAAACTTTTAAAGCTTCTGTTTTTATCTATGCTTTAACTATTCATCAGTAGCCTTTGCAAGTGCTTGTATTTTAAGATAAAAGGCAGCAAAGAGAATAGAGATTAGAAGGAGAAATTATTTTTCTGGGGAAAAAAATCCTGTTGAAATATTTGGTTTTATCTGGATGTTAGAATCATGGGCATTGAAGAGGCTGCAAAAGGATGCAGGGACATTGGGCATAAGATTCACCCAAATCATCAGAACACTTTTGTCCTTGCCAGTTTTGTACTTTCTGGAGTAGACAATTGATCTACATGGCAGATGCTTGACAGTGAAGTGGCTGAACATCTATTTATATATGGGGTACTGTGGCAAATGGTGAGAGGTATCATAAATGGAAGAGAAAAATCAATAAATACTATCTGTTGATGCACTTAGTAGACAGTGAATGTGCAGCTATGTGTAAACTTCTAATGCCAGGTGCAACAATTTTCCAAGTTTCTAGTCAGAGTTCAGGAACTAGTACAGTTAATTTAAAAACAATGGCAAGAGGTGGTTAGCCACATTCTTTTGATCTAGGGGAAATGTAGCTTTGATAATTCTAAGAATTTTCTTCATGGCAGGAAACAGGTTTAATTAAAGCACTTAATCCTTATATGATATCTGATTGTATAAGGTGTATCACGCTTGAAGTATTTCCACACCTACAGTTTGGGATAGAGCTGTGAAAAAAATCTCTAAACCAACATAATCATACACAGACCATAACTGTTCTGAGCAACTATGATTAGAAAAACATTAACATAAGATCTCTTACATGAGCTGTATAATCTGAATTGCTCTTTTCAACATCTATTGTTAAAGGAAGACTTTAGGTACTTCTAAATAAAGGATAAATGCAAGTAAAATTCTCTCCCCTCCAACCCACACATTTCTGTTCCCCTCAGAAAGCTAAAATAGTTTACAAATTCTCTACATGTGCTTGGTTCTTGTTGCTTTCTCAAAACACTGCTCCTGCCTTCCTGAAAAATAAAACCTCGTAGAAGTTGCTGAGATTTTGCACTTGTTTTTAAGCATTCAGGAAGGCGCAATAAAAGAATGCATCTTTTCTGGGGACAGATTGAACAATGGGTAACAAGCAGTATAATCAGCCAGTGAGTCTATTGTGTTAGTATCTGCTGCCATATTTTGCTTATGTCCCAGGCATTTTTCATCCTTGCAGTATCACCCCAAAGGGAAAAAATGGGGGTATCTTTCCATCATGTAGATATGAGTCATTGTCTTGTTTCATCTGGTTAGACCCAATTTATGAGAATTCAGTTTGTTGACTCTTCTGAATGAGTTTCAGACAAATCTAACAAGGAGATAAAAATGGAAACTTGATATTGACATGAGAAATAATTTGCTTAATTAAATGTGAACTTGATTTTTAAAGCTGAATATACAACAGGTCAGGAGTATAGAAAAATTTGTCATTGGAACCACAAATTTTAAATCCTAGAAACTGCAAACTATTTGGTGAGAGGGTGGAACATTTTTCCAGTGCATGTTCAACAAACCACCTATTTGCTTGATTTTTCTGCAGCGAGAGTCTCTGAAACAGAGTGTTAACAACCTCTTTAGTAACCATGTAGGAACAGTGTAACCAAAATGAAACTATCAGTCATAATTAGGTGCTTTATGTCCTTTAAAATGATACAGAAAGTCCGTTACAATCTGTTCTCCTTCACTAAAACAATAGATTCATCGTCTGTGAAAGCCGGTTACATTGTTTTTACCCATCATTCACGATGGTCCCTGTGATGGATTGCATTCTGTTACTTGTATTCCCTTTATATACGTCTCTGAAATTTATAAAAGTGAAAGATCTCAGGAATTTATACAAATTCTAATTTTCTGGATGAGAAAGTAGGACACATAAAACAAGTATTTCATACCCACTATTGATTTGCCAGTCAAGCCAGTAAGTCTTTCAATGGAACAAGGCTCTATTTAACATCAATAAGAGAACTTGTCCCTAAGATGGCTTCATTCTTCATATTAAGCATGAGGCTACCTAACAACCATGGACACTCAAACAGCATTCTTTTTAAACCTTCTGTGGAAGAAACTTTAATCGAAACTCTTTGTATGTAAATGCTGCTGTGAAAAAACATTGGACCCAGGTCTTAATTATGGTTTGGTTGGGGTTTTTTTGTTGTTGTTGGTTTTGGTTTGTTGGGTTTTTTGGGGGTTTTTTTGGTGGGTTTTTTCCTTTTGGTAATGTGATTATTTTCTATTTATTTTTTTTTAAGCAGAAGACTTATTAAAAAGGTTACAGAAAGGAAATTAGTCATTCTCTCTAGCTCCATTCATTAGCTCTTGATGCAAACAGGATCACAGGTACACTAGTATGAGAGAAAAGGCAATTTTGTCCTTTGGGCAATATTCTGTGGAAAGAGGAAAAAAAAAAAAAAGAAAAGTCACTATACCTCAAGTCCTTCATTTTAGGCATTTGTAAGCTCTAGTTCTCTGATATTTAAAGCCAACTTATATATTTTTTTTTCCTGAACAAAGTTTAAAGCCCACAGGATGTTATTTTTTTGAGACAGAGACAATACATAAATAAAAAGTCATTGTACAGCCTTGTCATTTTCTTCTTTCCTTCTCCACTTTGTTACTTTATTGACTGTTATAGCCATCTCTAAACATATGTATTGCTGTTTTAATAATGCAAAAGATTTACTTTCTAGCTAAGCCATTAATATGCATCATCAGTTGGTTTTCAAGAACATGACTAATACCTTAACAATAGTGGGTTTTATAACCTTGTCATTCACGGTGAGTCAACATTCAAAGAATCTTGACTTGTCAGAGACTCACCTTTACAGTAATGATTAAGGGCTTTCAAAATCCTGAGTGACTGTCGGTATATAAAAATTACTGCTGCAGGAGATCAGAGGAAAAAAAAAAAACAACCCAGGCATGCTTTTTTAAAACAGCTGGATACCTCCATGATTATCTGTAATGCCACATTGTCAAGGTACGGGTAAACAGATATGCTCCAGGGTATAAATTGGTAAAACAGAGAACCATAATGGAATTCTTTACTCATGGACTGCATGATCTACTTCTTCTGAAGAGCTGTACATCTGAGCGTGCCCTCCTTTGTAACGGCCTATGTTGGATAGTCCTGGGGCATATGGAAAGGAACGTAGCAGAACACAGGTAGGATGCAGTGTTTCTTGCCTTTAGACAAACACTGTACTTCCTTTTGGGCTTTTTTTTTTCTCCCAATGTTTGTAACTAGCATTTGTTCTCTGCTAACTTCACAATGGCGCTTTGAAATGATCTACACAATAAGGAAAGCTGGTGTTGAAGCAGGACCACAGCACTATTATTCCCTGTAGACTCTAGGAACTGCGAGCAAAGGTTAGACCCCACTACCTTACCAACCCCTTGCAAATCTGGAAAGCAACCCTGCATTAGATGTGTTACTGATGCTGGGGTGTAACAGATCAAACCAAGTATGGAGGGGAGTACTGTACTTTTAGAAACACCATATAGAAAAACTGCTCCTAATGCAGGTGAAAAACATGAGCTTTTGCAGAATGACATTTATCATTTCTGTATGATAAGGTTTCATATGTTATCAGGAATATAAATGGGTAAAGAGTGCTTTGGTTCCATAACTAAACAGGGAAAATTGATGGGGAAGGGATGCAAAAAGCTGCTTATTCAAAGATATTTTGATGAGGTAGAAAAGTTGTAAAATCCCTGTTACTGAGTTAGAAAATTCTCTCCTTTATTTAACTTGAAATAGTTATTTAACTATTTTAAATAAAAATAGACACTTTCAAAAGAAAAAAGACCTGTCACTTTCAAATGGTAAATTCAAAGACGGTATTTTAGGATTCAGGTGGTTTTTTATGTAAAGGCATCTGCCCAAGGAGAATTCTCTGCAACATTTAAAGGCAGGCACACTATTAACAGATGACTGGTATGCTCCATTTCCTTCCTGGGGTACATATAGCCTTCTTCTTATCACATGACAAGAAGTAATAAAATTCATCTTTTTATGTTCCTACAAATCAATCTTCAGGAGTGGGAAACAGAATTAAACACATCAACTCTGTAAAATTTGTGGTGTTTTCTCCTGAGCTTTGATTATCCTGCAGAGATGCCACTGTGATAGACACTCTCTCAAGAGGCACAGAGATGGATTTCCATACGGCAGCATGCTCTTTCATTCCTTTCAGGAAAAGGCACTACTTAAAGGCACAGCAAAGCAACAGGATTTTTCTGCTCTGTGGGTGGTCACGAGAGGGACAGGAAGGAGATGCAAGGGGGTTTTTTGCAGAAGCAGTCTGCAATAATGTTTTTCTGAAAGCCAGTGTGCCGATACCATGCTCACTATTTAGGAAAGAGCACTATAACCAATGGCTTTGAAAACATAAACTGCAATCTACCTCTCTGTACTCTCTAGAAATTGAAGGCAGTGGGATATCTCAGTACCTGATGTGAAATAAGTATCTTCTAGGGGATTGGAAGATATAGAAGAAAAGTGATGAAGCTACTTAAAATTGAAAATGTAGGCATTTTAAAATAAACGTATTTTTTAAAGCTCGCAGGAGAGGAGGCAACTTGCTCTGAGCTGAGAGCTTAAAAATAACACCTTTGTTCCTCTGCTGTGCCATGCACCACCTCGTCACTTCAAGTAATGCAAGGTCTGAGATGGGCTTATAATATGTTAAAAGGAAAAAAGGTGGCATGAAAATTTTCCCCTAGCAACAGAGAACTTTTAAAAGCTGTCACACCTGAAAATAGTGTGACAAAAACAGGAGCTGGTGACTCTGAAGTTATTACATAAAACTTTTCTTTGTCTCCAGGTGCAACCAGTTCACCAGTTCAGAGCATGAGGTAGCTGCTGAACTATCTACTGCTATGTCTTTGTTCCACCGCCCCTCTGCAGCAATGTGATAGCTGCTCATGCTTGAAAATTCCTACGATATAGCACTAAGCATGAGTATTATTGTAACCAGGACAACACTATGGTTGCTAGGGGAATTAAAACAAAGCAAAGGACACCAAACTTAAAGTCAACAGAAAAGTTCCACTGCAAAATTAGAAACAAAATGGATGACGGACTGTGTTGAATGCCTTCTCTAATTCATCATCATTTATCCTTCAGTGTGATTCACAGGGCAAATCAACTAAGCAAACCCCCCTGCCAGCCAACCAGACTCAGTGTTTGGTGTTTAGTAAGTGTCTTAGAAGTTCATATATCACGTAATTTATCATCTTGGGTGGTTTTTTTCAAATAACATTGTTCTTTAACACTAAACCTCCTAAATTCACAGCACAGCTTTAAAATCTTATACTGAGTAAAATGAGAGGATGAGAACACCATAGCAAATACTTCTTTGAGAGAGCTCGGTATCCCTTGGGTGAAGCTCTACTAGTGTATGGGCTTTTTGGAAGCAAATCTCCCAGTTGTCTCCACTGACCATGCTTTAGTTCTCATTATGGTGTAGCCTCTGAGTGCACACACACCAGTCCTTTCAGATTAATTTGGGTGGGAATATGCACCCTGTCTCTAACACCCTTCAGATACCAGCAGGAGCTCAGTTCGTGGGACCAAATTAAAACAAATATGAAACAAAACCTCCTGACATGCCTCCATTGTGGATGGTGCATCCTCAGCAACCACTGCTTTTCTCTGTAGAGCCGTCCTCCGCTTGCTGATGTAGCTAAACTCTAGACAATTTCAACACAGCAGTAGCGTTTCAGATGCTCTTTAATGCTATAAGTGTTTTGCTGCTGTTATTTACCCATACACAATGTCCTGTATGCAGTTAATAGTAAGTATTTTGCCAAAAGATGTAACCCTTTTAAATCCCGACCTATCAGCTAGTTGCAAAATACATTGTAGTAAAATCCAGCATCAACCAGTTTATGACCAGTTACTATCACCTCTACCCTCTGAGGCCTATGATGAAACTGTGTGACAGTAACTACCTGCACCCTAGTAGTAAAAATATTGCAAAGGTGTAGCATTGCTTGAGCCTGAGCGTGATTGAGACAGTTCCCAAGTGGAAAAAACATGATTCTTAAAAGCAACAAAAAGAGAATGACAGTATCAAAGCACAGAGACAATAAGGCACCCAGATAAATAGATATTCTTTGTTCTTTTTTGTACAAATGCTATAAAATAGTATTAGGATGTTTTGCCCTTTGCGATCTCTCTTGAAATACACATAATTAAACATTAGGCCCATGGAATTTATGGTAGAATGTCCTCTATTCCTTGTAATTCCACAAATGATCCCACAACATAAAACCAAAGAGAGTTTAGATTTTTAAAAAAATTTTTAAAAATTTTTTGAGAAATAAATTTCAAAATTAAAATGGCTGCTTCCTGTTTCAATAGAAAGTACTTTCTGGTTTATGCTTGATGGCATATTTTTTCGTATTGGCTGCTTTTATAATGTGGAGTTTTCATTAAATCTTAAATTATTTACTCAGAGGGAAATAGCAATCTGGCTGCTGTCCAGTGATGGAGAAATAATATTCAGGCAATCAAACACCACAGAGATGAGCCTGGGCTAAGAACAAAACAGAAGGACTGGGGAAAAAAAGCATCCGTCTCCTCACAAGACAGGGATTTAACTGGAGGACATCCCAGCCTAACCAGGTGTGCGTGGCAGAGGTTATCACCACAGGTGGGTGGATTTCTGACAGTAATGCAGTTCAAAACTCCAGATTTTTTTTAACAGCAGTGTATGTGTACATAAAAAAAGGAAATCTCAAAATCAAAGACTATTTTAGGCTTCTAGTCAGCTAATGGGAGCACTTCAGGCCATTTCGAAAGGAAATTCAAATGAAATGATTCTCTGTCTCTGTTAATGGTATGGGACCTCAGATGTCAGCTGCAATCAGTTTGAAAAGCTCTCTTAACTTCATGGGGACTTTGCTGAGCAGCTGTCTAGGAATAACATATTTTTCTGGCTCCGTTCCTGGACAAGTACACTTAGAGGTTTAGGAAAGGGGCAGAGGATGTCTGTCAAAACACTTTCTCTCAGAGATTCTGTTTAGACTTTCACATCTTTTATGATGAGATGCACTTCAGTGCAGCATGCAAGACATGGAAGGTATTCTGCATTGGCAGGGTCAGAGAAATGATTTTAAAATCCATTTAAAACTGAGTGCTCCATGAAAATTATCCCTGGTAAGTAACTTGTAATCAGCAGTAAAAATGCAGTATTGGAGCTCAACAGAAAGACACACTCACAGCAATGTCAAAGACTTTCATTAAGGGGAAAACGACTTACTTACCCTTTACCACAGTTATAGAATTGTAGAATCACAGAATCTCCTGAGCTGGAAGGGATCCATAAGGATCATCAAGTCCAACTCCTGGCTCCACACAGGGCCAGACAAGTCAGAACATGGGACTGAGGGCATCATCCAGATGCTTCTTGAACTCAGTCAGGCTCAGTGCTGTGACCCCTTCCCTGGGGAACCTGTTCCAGTGCCTGACCACCCTCTCAGTAAAGAACCTCTTCCTGATATCCAGCCTAAACCTCCCCTGTCGCAGCTTCCTACCATCCTCTCAGGTTCTATCACTGGTCACCAAAGAGAGGAGATCGGCACCTGCCCCTTCAATCCCCCTCGTCAGGAAGCCACAGACTGTGATGAGGTCTCCCCTCAGCCTCCTCTTCTCCAGGCTGAACAAACCAAGGGACTTCAGCCTCTCCTCATAAGTCTTCACCTCCAGACACTTCACCATCCTCATTGCCCTCCTCTGGGCACTCTCCAATAGTTTTCTGTCCCTCTTGTACTGTTCAACTTGTGTCCTTGTTTTACTTCGTATTTGTTTTTTGAACAGCTCCAGTGACAGCCATTCCACCACCTCTCTGGACTGGTTATTCCAATGCTTCACCAGTCTTTCAGTGAAGAAATTTTTCCTAACATGCAAATATGAACCTCCCCTGGCACTACATGAAAGACGTCAAGGCCCTGGAGCATGTCCAGAGAAGGGCAACAAAGCTGGCAAAGGGTTTGGAGCACAAGCCTTATGAGGAGCAGCTGAAGGAACTGGGGTTTCTTAGTCTGGAGAGGAGGAGGCTGAGTGGAGACCTTATTGCTCTCTACAACTACATGAAAAGGTGTTGTAGTGGGGTGTGTGTGTGGTCTCTTATCCCATGTAACTAGCTATAGGATTAGAGGAAATGGTCTTAAGTTATGTCAGGGGATGCTTAGATTGGATTTATTCACTGAAGGAGTGGTCAGCCATTGGAACCAGCTGCCAAGGGAGGTGGTGGAGTCACAGTCCTTGTAGGTGTTCAAAAAATGTATAATGTGGCACTCCAGGACATGGTTTAGTTGATATGGTGGTATTGGACAGATGGTTGGACTTGATCTTAGAGGTCTTTTCAACCTTAAAGATTCTATGATTTTATGATTCTAAGAAGAGATGATTAACATAATAATAAAATGACTGTGATCATTAAGTGAGAGATAAGTGACTGTGGCCTTCTCCTGGGTTCAACCATGTGTTTCACTTGCCTGTGAGATGGAGTCTGTTTCCACTTCATATAAGGCTATTGAACCTCATTCTTTTATGCAAAAGTGGACCTGTCTATTGATCTTATCATGATGTTGTAAAGTTGAGCCACACAGAACCAGTGCTGCTGCCTTGCCTGATATTTCAGGGAATGAACATCCAATTATGAGTTTAGAGGACAAAACATGGGGAAGATGTCAAAGGTGACTTTACAATTGCTTCCTGTCAAAGGAATCCACACAAAGATCAAGTCTAAACCAGAGTTAATCCTCTCCAATCTTCCCTAGTCCAGCCTTTTCCAATGTTGGGATGCCAATAGCTTCTGGTTGCAAAGTTCCTTCTAAGAGCATCACAGGAATTTTATCTCTTTTCACTTTGACTTGAAATACCATAAGATGTGAACTATTCTATTTTATTTTAAAAATACCTCACATACTCAAGTAACATAGAGTTCTTTTTTTATTGTTCAAGAGTAATGAGTTGTCAGCTTCCTCCCCACTCTTCCTTTACAGAACGAGATACATACATCATCTTTTAAAAGAAGCAGCACTGCCGTGACATTTAGAAAATGTTGTTCTAGTGCATGTGTATATATTTTTAAAGGAACTACAATTTGTGAAGTCAGATTGCTTAAGCAATATGAACAAAGCTCATCTCTTTATGCATGCTTTATACAGCAACAGTTACATGTCTAAAGGTTATACTTCATTTCACTGTAGCGAGCAGATCACAGGAGGGACAGTCTGTTTTCATCACTGGCACTGGTGGGAGTTACTTTTCCAGTCACTCGAAGGAGCACTGTCCCTCTCTGCTGAAAGGTTTTCATAAAATCTTGGCTTAGAGCCATGGCATGGAGACCAGGCTTATGGCAGAGTGAGTGCAAGGGGAGAGTACTTGGAAATGCCTAGGAGAGGACTGGGAACTTCTCACATAGTGTGTGACAAAGTCTAAACGGCCCATTGCATACCAGTTTGCAAGGCAGGACGATAGCAGGAGACCTCATGGGCTCAGCAAACAAACTGGAAAGAACAATCTGTGAGCAATGACTCTGATAGCCCCCGAAGAAACCACCAGGGAAAATGGGGACAGGTGCAAGCCAGAGGACCGCTGTCTTTGGTGGCATAGCTCTGAAAGGAGCCGATGACTTTAAGAGATTTAACTTTCCTTCATCGCAGTGATCATGAAGAAATTCTGCACTTGCCAGGCTGGTACACTGTAGGCTTGAAGTTTTAACCAATTCTCCGTGCAGCAAATGACATTACATTTTAGGCAGTTGCTTTGCATGGTGTGCTTAAATTCCTCTCTGCTAAATTCAGAACTGAAGGATAGGGCTGGAAATTGCTCTCCTCCCACACAGGGTCCAGAGCAGTTCCTGACACACAATTTTCTTGCCCTTGTACCTGCAGAACAAAGCTGCTTAAAAAAGTAAAATGACACCCCACACACATGCTTTGTGCACATACCCCACCATTAAATGATGCAAATAAACCTATCTGTTTACATTGCAAATATAGCTGCACTGGTAAGGCAATAGGGAATTAATTGAAGAACTTACTCGACAATGAAGACCCTTATGAAAAGGAACTCAACCATTAAATTACTTGCAAAAGAGAACAGTAATGGTGATTGGAGACCTACTGAAAATAAAGGCCAAATTAAATGGAATAAGTATTTCTCAGGATTTATGTACAGCAACTTTTACACCAGATATTATTGCGTAACTATACTAACTTAAAGGGAAAAAGAATTACAGAAGGGAATACTGTGTTAAAAGAAAGAGAAAGAAAAAAAAAAGGAGAAAGATATAAATGTCTCTGAGGAAGATAAAAGCAGGAATGACAGCAGCAAACCAAACAGCATTTCTCATGGCTATTGCTACTTAAATACCTGACAGCTCAAATACATCACACCTTATCTCTGAACCTAAAATTTTTCCTCTCCTTCCCCAAGCAGATAAATTTTAATATCTGGCATTTCATGGGGAAGAAACTGGGGCAAAGGATGAGAGCTGAGTTGTGCAGCATTTCCTACTTCTTTGGATGCATGCCCATAGGAAAGCACAGGCATCATGACTGCCTGGAAAAGATGCTCTGATCATACTACCCTGCTTTGTAAGTGGAGAGGAACAAGTGAAGAAGGGCAAAAATCCCACTGCACTGACATACCCTTGTTTAGGAAGGGCTACGGGACTGACGTGGTTGTGTGGCTCAGGCTGCTTACAGGACACAGAGTCTGTCCTTCCTCTGTGTTGCTTCTTTGCAGCGTGCCATGATTTGCTCCTGGCTTGAAGGAGAGAGGACTACATGTAAATGTGGTGATAATAGCCCAACATGGCTGCAGGGAAGGGGGAAAAGCTCTTCTGAGTCCAAGTCTCTTGAAGAGATTTGCAGATTGCTACTTTTCCCCCCTCAGCACTCACAGTACAAAACCCTGGAAATAGGGAAACACATGGAAAGGAACTTTGCCTACCCTGAATCTGACAAAAATAAGATGATTTGGGACAAAGACAAAAGAAAATCAGTTTTTATCCCTCATTTTTGAACATTAAAAAAATACAGTACTTAGTAAGGTATTCAGAAAGTCAGGGTTTGCCTGGGGCTTTCATTAAAACGTTGCTTGAGGGAAGGATGAACAAGACGAATAATTAACACGTCTGCATGTTACTTTGGCTTGAGAGCAGTGCTTTACATAATAGATGTTTGACAGCATGAATTCATTCAGATATTCAGAATGCAAGTATTACCACTTGACTGAAATGGGCTTTCTTGTTGGAGCTGCTTTAACTTACTGGGACCATTTGTTTGCAGACAGATTAACTAGAAGAAAGTGCAGGGGGTTCAGTCAGTACTCCACGTGCCTGTGATTTATTACCCGGGGCTCCACCCACACCCACACATATCTGCATATCTTTCTGAATAATGCCGTAGGAAGAAATGCCAGAAAACCAACTCCTTGTATGGAGACTCTGGAGCTACTTTTTAAAGCCATGTTTTGCTTTAAAACACCTTTTGGTTTGTGGCTTTTCTGAAATGCATGGTTACTGCCTGGTACTTCTCAAGACAAATCCTTTCAAGGGACGTGGCTTGTCTTGAGCTCCCACTTGTCTGAGTACTGGGAAGTCGAGACACTGATGGGAAATGAGATCCAAGGAGGGTCTGGATCTTAATTCACTAAAGAGGTGTGAGAAAATGAAAAGCCATTGTCCTGTGCCAAAGTAACCTATGCGTTTTTCCTGACGGTGTCTACTGGTGTATGTCACATTAGGAATGACAGGCATGCGCCTTCCAGCTAGTGATAGTTTATGAACTAGGGATGAAGATTGTACCTCATGCTCAGTAGTACCTTGGTAACCCTATGCATTCTGAATTTAATCCCTTTTAAAACTCATTTTATTGAGATCTCAAATATCCCGTGACAATGATTTCCAGAGATTTCTCTTTACACACTCTGAAAACACTGTGAAAACCCAATTCTTTTTTGTAACCTTGCTGCATAGTGAGTCATAAGATCTCCAGTGGTTCTTGTTTTATGCATTCTCATTTTATAGACTGCTGCTGCTGTAAATTTTATTCTAGTCATCTCTCTTCTGAGCTAAAGACCTAACCTTGCTCAGTTTGTCCTGGTAGTGGAAGCTGCCACGTTCCTCTGATCATGCCTGTTGTTCACCAGTTATCCTCTGCAGCTCCAGGGCACGTCCCAGTGGTGAAACAGAACTGCACATGTGCCGTTTGGGATGTGGGAGCACCATGCAGGTAGTGTGCAATGACACAATGAAACTTTTCTCTTTTGTTTTGTTCCTAACAACTCCCTCAATCTGCCTTTTGATCACCGACCGGTTATTAGTGCCCTGAAGGAACCAACAGCCCTAACTGCCCCTGCTCAGCATCCCTTGGGGCTCCTCCCACTCTGCCCACAGATGATAACCACATTTCAGCCCTTCCTTGGGCCTCCACTCAGCGTTACCACAAGGAGCAGCCATGTCTAGCTGCTCTCTGACAGATGATGTTTTTTGAGACTATCTACAATTATTCCAAGACCTCTTCCCTAGACTGGTAGCACCCAATTTAGTGACCATAATTACACTTAGAGTTATTCCCTCCACCCTCTATGTGTTACTCTGCATGGGTCTTCAGTAATTTGCTGGGTCTTAAATTGTTTTTCCCCAGTCTTTTTGGTCAAATCATAAACATTTGACTTTTTTATCAACCCAAGTAATTCGTAACTTCAGCACTTCTCTTGCAGCTCCTCAGTAAGTTTCAAATGTAGACTGAATAATTTTGTGCCAGACACCAGCTCCATCATCTCATTGGTTTCTCCCTTTCCTGGGTCTTGTCTTTATTCTTTACCCAGGGTACCGCTATTTTCTTTCCACAGCTGAATAAAAGAGTGGAAACCCCAATGAATCTTGTTACTTCTACCCTCTGTTATCCAAGCAGTCTTATTCCTGGGAAGGAAGTGAGATTGAAATCTCATATCCCAGAAAACAAAAAGGTAGCATTTTTGTGCTCATGAGCAACACGAGTCACCAGCGTATGTTGTTTTGCTTTTTTAGCAGTATCCTTACTCTCTCTACACAATTTAACTTAAGAAATACATTAGATAAAATACACAGTTGTACGTTGCCCATAATCCCAATTTAGAAGTGCATTACACTATTTAAGTAGCTGACAGAATTTGACAATGCCTACAAAATTTCCTTGAAGGAGTAAAATAGGTTTCAGCACTTATGCAATCAGTAGTAATGTGAAAAACATTATTTGTGTCTGATATTTTTGTGGATATGGCCTTTTGCAAGTTCCATTGCAGCTGCATGAAGATTATAGCAATTCACATTCCCTGATCTTTGACATGTTTTCCAATACTGCCACGGTGATTTTAGCAAAATTTTATTTCAGGTATTTCCTCTGCCGTGTATACTCCTTTCTGAAAGAAAAGAACTAAACAGGCATGTCAGCTGTCCCGTGAAGCATGAAAAGCTTGTTAATATTAAGAAAAAGTATTAAAATTAGATCTGAGGTGCTCCATTTTGTGACTGTGAAGTGCTTAATAAAATCTCCATCCTGGAGCAACTCCATCTTCTATTTTGAAAACAATCCCTTCCCTCCTGCATTTAAAGTCTGTTACTTGAAGTTACTACTGACCTTTCTGTGCACAGGACTTGTAGAAACTAAATCACTCCAGCTGAGTAAGAATGGACAATAATACCACATACAAAGTCCATTGTAAATGGAAGCCTTTTATAGCACACAAGACAGGAAATTTGGTCTATACATTCAAGAAGCAAATAATATCTTTTGACTGCTTGTATAGAGAAGAAGTTATTCAAAATAATCCATCCTTTTCTATTTAAAGAAATTAGATTTTATCCAAGAGGCATTATTTCTCAATTTATATACATATACACATACATATACACACATATACATGTATGTGCACACACACATGTCAATAAGTGGACAAAAGCAGCTTGAAGAAGTTTTCCCAAAGGGTTTAAAGAGTTTGGTTTGTATTTTTGCACCACCACTCCACCTCTGGAATGTAGCACAAAATACAGAAACACTGATTGAAGGAGCAGTTCATAGAACCTGAAGATATAAACTGTGGAAAAAAAAATCTTAATGTGCTACAAACAAATATTTTTTTAGAGGAGAGAATCTAGGAAAAAGTGGGATGAAAATAAGGTCTCTTTTCCTTGGTTTAGCTCCAAAAGATTAGAGTAGATGAACAAAATAAAGATCTTGCCTAACAGGTAGGGAACCCAGCAACCTCATTGGGCCATTTCTTGAAATACTATAAAGATAAAAGCGAAACAAAAGGTAATGAAATTAAGAGTAAGGAAAAAGGTGAAACTATGTTGAAAAGCAAACAAACAAGGAAACAGGTACAGAAGCTTAAGTGAAAGTAGTGTTACAATGGAGAAGAGAGGCAGAAAAGAACGGTTTTCAGGCAGAAATTTAGTTCATACATGTGTAGCAGTAGCACTAGGCTGGACATTTGAGTGATACATTTCCTTGTATACAGGATGTCTTACAGTGCAGTGTAAAATTAAAGGAAAGGGGGTGGGGGGGGGAGGGAGAGTAAGGGTAATTTTGTTACTGTCTCTTCCTCTCTGGTGTCTATTGGAAAAATAGCAAAAGGAATAGTTAGCTGACTCCCCATGGAGACTGCCTTCAGACCCTGTCAGCAGGCTACAGAGTGTCTGGCACAAACTGAAAATCCACGTTAGGATGGGTGAAACAGAAGTCGTCTTGAAGGGCATTTTCACTCATCTTGTCCTTCACTACTTGCAGTATTCCCATATTGACTCTGCTGATTCATCTCCCAATACAGTATAATATCATCTCTAATCTAGAAAGGATGCAGAAGCCCTGAAATATGATAAAGGTATGAAAAGTTACCAAATAGAAACATGGTTTTTGTTAGATTTTTCCTTCCAATGTCATATCCAGGCTTTAAACATCACTTTTACTGTTAAAAAAATACATTAAAGCACTCCATGTGAACAACATAAGCGACAAGCTTTCCTAGAATCAACAAAAAACGTGTGCAGCCTGACTGTGCAGATACTGGTGTTCCTGGACCCCTCCACGTGCCCAGCTGCCCCGCACTCCTCTTTGGGCTGGCTGCTCCTCAGAGCGAGGGAGAGCTGGCTGCCTTCGATTGAAGAGGGTCGTCACTTCAGAACTGTACCCTCTGCTTGACTGGGGGTGCAACACCCTCCTCTTAAATTGATGAAAATTGGCAGTGGTTTAATGTCACTGGATAGAAGAGACAGGCTGGCAGGCAGCCTGAATGATGAGAAAACAGGTTTTTTGGGCCATTCAGCTTCACAAGCTGTTTAGCTCTGGAGTAACTGGGTTCGTGTGAATTAATGTTTTAGTTCAAACCAGTTGAAGCGAGTCCCCTGCTTGTCCCACTGTCCTGGGGGCTAATTTGCCCTGTAGCACCATACTGGTGCATGTGGAGCGGTGGATTCACTGCTGGATAAAGCACTACCTGCTAAAGGGAAGCGTGTGGGATCACGGGTGAGATTAGAGCTCACCCAAAGTCCATCAAACCTGTACGGTGTCGACTTCAGGTCCTCAGCACCAAAGCACTGTCTGGGTTTCGTGATGGGTTTCTTCTGGGCCACACTACTTGCTAGTGAAAACACAGCTACCACAGTTCAAACCACCCAGGGATTAAGACCTGCCCAGCTGCCAGCCCAGTTAGCCTAGCATGTGGGGAGAAAAAAAAAAAAAGGCTAAAATGCAACACTTTTCCTCTTAGTAGGGCTTTTAGGCAAGCTTGAAAACAGATGTTCTCCATCCCCTCATTCATAGCATTTATAGAGAGTCCTGTTTGCTCCTAAAAGCCCCACTCAAACATGTCAGTGCACTGTGAGCAATTAAATCATAATATGTATTTTAAATTAAACTGAGCCATGACAATCATTCGTTTTGGTATCCAGTGCTAATCACCTCCTAGAGAGCTAACGCTGCCAATGGTTGGAAAATATGTGTGTAATTTTGATAACAC